>CATKUP010000073.1:1271500-2543000 GCA_949786385.1 Onychomys leucogaster
TTGCTTTCTAGAATCTCTTAGACAGCAGGAAACATGAGTGTGAAGAGAACAAAAGAACGGTGTTTCCTACACATACAGACCATATCTAGTTCAACTCTGCTTGAAATTGATACAAAGCAAAGGTCCTCTAACATCCAATGCTTGTCAGTTAAGACGAGAAACGTGTGAGCTTCCTGAATGATGTCGTTCGTTTGAGCTGAAAAGTGACGGCCCTTACCTGAAACGAAGTCTTGCTTGTAGGAAGACTCAGAGCCTGGGATTTAACTGCATTTCTGAAGTGAAACACACAGCAGGGTTCTCATCCATTGTTTACACTCTGCTTTAAAGCAAGAAGCACGCTCTTGCTTTCTAGAGTCTCTAATACAGCAGGAAACTTGAGTGTGCTCAGAACAAAAGAACGGTGTTTCCTACACATACAGACCATATCTAGTTCAACTCTGCTACTGAAACTGAAAAAACCCACTGGTCCTCTAACATCCAATGCTTCTCAGTTAAGATGAGAAACGTGTGAGCTTCGTGAACGCTGTAGTTTGTTTGAGCTCTAAAGTAACTGTCCTTACCTGAAACGAAGTCTTGCTTGTAGGAAGACTCAGAGCCAGGGATTTAACTCCATTTCTGAAGGGAAACACACAGAATCGTTCTCATCCATGGATCACACTCTGCTTTAGAGCAAGAAGCACGCTCTTGCTTTCTAGAATCTCTTAGACAGCAGGAAACATGAGTGTGAAGAGAACAAAAGAACGGTGTTTCCTACACATACGGACCATATCTAGTTCAACTCTGCTTGAAATTGATACAAAGCAAAGGTCCTCTAACATCCAATGCTTGTCAGTTAAGAGGAGAACCTTTAAGCTTCGTGAACGCTGTAGTTTGTTTGAGCTCTAAAGTAACTGTCCTTACCTGAAACGAAGTCTTGCTTGTAGGAAGACTCAGAGCCGGGGATTGAACTCCATTTCTGAAGTGAAACACACAGCAGAGTTCTCATCCTTTGTTCACACTCTGCTTTAGAGCAAGAAGCAAGCTCTTGCTTTGTAGAGTCTCTAATACAGCAGGAAACGCGAGTGTCCTCAGAAGAAAAGAACCGTATTTCCTATACATACGGACCATATCTAGTTCAACTCTGTTGAAATTGACACAAAACAAAGGTCCTCTAACATCCAATGCTTCTCAGTTAAGATGAGAAATGTGTGAGCTTCGTGAACGATGTAGTTTGTTTGAGCTGAAATGTGACTGCCCTTACCTGAAAAGATGTCTTGCTTTTAGTAAGACACAGAGCCTGAGATTTAACAACATTTCTGTTGTGAAACACACAGCAGAGTTCTCATCCATTGTTCACACTCTGCTTTACAGCAAGAAGCACACTCTTGCTTTCTAGAGTCTCTAAGACAGCAGAAACATGAGTGTGATGAGAACAAAAGAACGGTGTTTCCTACACATACGGACCATATCTTGTCCAACTCTGCTTCTGAAATTGAAACAAACCACAGGTCCTCTAACTTCCAATGCTTGTCAGTTAAGATGAGAAACGTGTGAGCTTCTGGAACAATGTAGTCCGTTTGAGCTGTAAAGTAACTTCCCTTACCTGAAACGTAGTCTTGCTTGTCGGCAGACTCAGAGCCTGGGATTTAACTCCATTTCTGAAGTGAAACACAAAACAGGGTTCTCATCCATGGATCACACTCTGCTTTAGAGCAAGAAGCATGCACTTGCTTTCCAGAGTCTCTAATACAGCAGGAAACCTGAGTGTGCTGAGAACAATGAACGGTATTTCTTACACATACGGACCATATCTAGCCCAACTCTGCTTCTGAAACTGATACAAAGCACCGGTACTCTAACATCCAATGCTTGTCATTAAGATGAGAAACGTGTGAGCTCCGTGACCTATGTAATTCGTTTGAGCTGAAAAGTGACTGCCTTTACCTGAAACAGTCTTGCTTGTAGGAAGACACAGATCCTGGGATTTAACTCCATTTCTGAAGGGAAACACACAACACAGTTCTCAACCATGGATCACACTCTGCTTTAGAGCAAGAAGCACGCTCTTGCTTTCTAGAATCTCTTAGACAGCAGGAAACATGAGTGTGAAGAGAACAAAAGAACGGTGTTTCCTACACATACAGACCATATCTAGTTCAACTCTGCTTGAAATTGATACAAAGCAAAGGTCCTCTAACATCCAATGCTTGTCAGTGAAGACGAGAAACGTGTGAGCTTCCTGAATGATGTCGTTCGTTTGAACTGAAAAGTGACGGCCCTTACCTGAAACGAAGTCTTGCTTGTAGGAAGACTCAGAGCCTGGGATTTAACTGCATTTCTGAAGTGAAACACACAGCAGGGTTCTCATCCATTGTTTACACTCTGCTTTAGAGCAAGAAGCACGCTCTTGCTTTCTAGAGTCTCTAATACAGCAGGAAACTTGAGTGTGCTCAGAACAAAAGAACGGTGTTTCCTACACATACAGACCATATCTAGTTCAACTCTGCTACTGAAACTGAAAAAACCCACTGGTCCTCTAACATCCAATGCTTCTCAGTTAAGATGAGAAACGTGTGAGCTTTGTGAACGCTGTAGTTTGTTTGAGCTCTAAAGTAACTGTCCTTACCTGAAATGAAGTCTTGCTTGTAGGAAGACACAGAGCCGGGGATTGAACTCCATTTCTGAAGTGAAACACAAAACAGGGTTCTCATCCTTTGTTCACACTCTGCTTTAGAGCAAGAAGCAAGCTCTTGCTTTGTAGAGTCTCTAATACAGCAGGAAACGCGAGTGTCCTCAGAAGAAAAGAACCGTATTTCCTATACATACGGACCATATCTAGTTCAACTCTGTTGAAATTGACACAAAACAAAGGTCCTCTAACATCCAATGCTTCTCAGTTAAGATGAGAAATGTGTGAGCTTCGTGAACGATGTAGTTTGTTTGAGCTGAAATGTGACTGCCCTTACCTGAAAAGATGTCTTGCTTTTAGTAAGACACAGAGCCTGAGATTTAACAACATTTCTGTTGTGAAACACACAGCAGAGTTCTCATCCATTGTTCACACTCTGCTTTAGAGCAAGAAGCATGCACTTGCTTTCCAGAGTCTCTAATACAGCAGGAAACGCGAGTGTCCTCAGAACAAAAGAACGGTGTTTCCTACACATACAGACCATATCTAGTTCAACTCTGCTTGAAATTGATGCAAAGCAAAGGTCCTCTAACATCCAATGCTTGTCAGTTAAGACGAGAAACGTGTGAGCTTCCTGAATGATGTCGTTCGTTTGAGCTGAAAAGTGACGGCCCTTACCTGAAACGAAGTCTTGCTTGTAGGAAGACTCAGAGCCTGGGATTTAACTGCATTTCTGAAGTGAAACACACAGCAGGGTTCTCATCCATTGTTTACACTCTGCTTTAGAGCAAGAAGCACGCTCTTGCTTTCTAGAGTCTCTAATACAGCAGGAAACTTGAGTGTGCTCAGAACAAAAGAACGGTGTTTCCTACACATACAGACCATATCTAGTTCAACTCTGCTACTGAAACTGAAAAAACCCACTGGTCCTCTAACATCCAATGCTTCTCAGTTAAGATGAGAAACGTGTGAGCTTCGTGAACGCTGTAGTTTGTTTGAGCTCTAAAGTAACTGTCCTTACCTGAAACGAAGTCTTGCTTGTAGGAAGACTCAGAGCCAGGGATTTAACTCCATTTCTGAAGGGAAACACACAGAATCGTTCTCATCCATGGATCACACTCTGCTTTAGAGCAAGAAGCACGCTCTTGCTTTCTAGAATCTCTTAGACAGCAGGAAACATGAGTGTGAAGAGAACAAAAGAACGGTGTTTCCTACACATACGGACCATATCTAGTTCAACTCTGCTTGAAATTGATACAAAGCAAAGGTCCTCTAACATCCAATGCTTGTCAGTTAAGAGGAGAACCTTTAAGCTTCGTGAACGCTGTAGTTTGTTTGAGCTCTAAAGTAACTGTCCTTACCTGAAACGAAGTCTTGCTTGTAGGAAGACTCAGAGCCGGGGATTGAACTCCATTTCTGAAGTGAAACACACAGCAGAGTTCTCATCCTTTGTTCACACTCTGCTTTAGAGCAAGAAGCAAGCTCTTGCTTTGTAGAGTCTCTAATACAGCAGGAAACGTGAGTGTCCTCAGAAGAAAAGAACCGTATTTCCTATACATACGGACCATATCTAGTTCAACTCTGTTGAAATTGACACAAAACAAAGGTCCTCTAACATCCAATGCTTCTCAGTTAAGATGAGAAATGTGTGAGCTTCGTGAACGATGTAGTTTGTTTGAGCTGAAATGTGACTGCCCTTACCTGAAAAGATGTCTTGCTTTTAGTAAGACACAGAGCCTGAGATTTAACAACATTTCTGTTGTGAAACACACAGCAGAGTTCTCATCCATTGTTCACACTCTGCTTTACAGCAAGAAGCACACTCTTGCTTTCTAGAGTCTCTAAGACAGCAGAAACATGAGTGTGATGAGAACAAAAGAACGGTGTTTCCTACACATACGGACCATATCTTGTCCAACTCTGCTTCTGAAATTGAAACAAACCACAGGTCCTCTAACTTCCAATGCTTGTCAGTTAAGATGAGAAACGTGTGAGCTTCTGGAACAATGTAGTCCGTTTGAGCTGTAAAGTAACTTCCCTTACCTGAAACGTAGTCTTGCTTGTCGGCAGACTCAGAGCCTGGGATTTAACTCCATTTCTGAAGTGAAACACAAAACAGGGTTCTCATCCATGGATCACACTCTGCTTTAGAGCAAGAAGCATGCACTTGCTTTCCAGAGTCTCTAATACAGCAGGAAACCTGAGTGTGCTGAGAACAATGAACGGTATTTCTTACACATACGGACCATATCTAGCCCAACTCTGCTTCTGAAACTGATACAAAGCACCGGTACTCTAACATCCAATGCTTGTCATTAAGATGAGAAACGTGTGAGCTCCGTGACCTATGTAATTCGTTTGAGCTGAAACGTGACTGCCTTTACCTGAAACAGTCTTGCTTGTAGGAAGACACAGATCCTGGGATTTAACTCCATTTCTGAAGGGAAACACACAACACAGTTCTCAACCATGGATCACACTCTGCTTTAGAGCAAGAAGCACGCTCTTGCTTTCTAGAATCTCTTAGACAGCAGGAAACATGAGTGTGAAGAGAACAAAAGAACGGTGTTTCCTACACATACAGACCATATCTAGTTCAACTCTGCTTGAAATTGATACAAAGCAAAGGTCCTCTAACATCCAATGCTTGTCAGTTAAGACGAGAAACGTGTGAGCTTCCTGAATGATGTCGTTCGTTTGAGCTGAAAAGTGACGGCCCTTACCTGAAACGAAGTCTTGCTTGTAGGAAGACTCAGAGCCTGGGATTTAACTGCATTTCTGAAGTGAAACACACAGCAGGGTTCTCATCCACTGTTTACACTCTGCTTTAGAGCAAGAAGCACGCTCTTGCTTTCTAGACTCTCTAATACAGCAGGAAACTTGAGTGTGCTCAGAACAAAAGAACGGTGTTTCCTACACATACAGACCATATCTAGTTCAATTCTGCTACTGAAACTGAAAAAACCCACTGGTCCTCTAACATCCAATGCTTCTCAGTTAAGATGAGAAACGTGTGAGCTTCGTGAACGCTGTAGTTTGTTTGAGCTCTAAAGTAACTGTCCTTACCTGAAACGAAGTCTTGCTTGTAGGAAGACTCAGAGCCAGGGATTTAACTCCATTTCTGAAGGGAAACACACAGAATCGTTCTCATCCATGGATCACACTCTGCTTTAGAGCAAGAAGCACGCTCTTGCTTTCTAGAATCTCTTAGACAGCAGGAAACATGAGTGTGAAGAGAACAAAAGAACGGTGTTTTCTACACATACGGACCATATCTAGTTCAACTCTGCTTGAAATTGATACAAAGCAAAGGTCCTCTAACATCCAATGCTTGTCAGTTAAGAGGAGAACCTTTAAGCTTCGTGAACGCTGTAGTTTGTTTGAGCTCTAAAGTAACTGTCCTTACCTGAAACGAAGTCTTGCTTGTAGGAAGACTCAGAGCCGGGGATTGAACTCCATTTCTGAAGTGAAACACACAGCAGAGTTCTCATCCTTTGTTCACACTCTGCTTTAGAGCAAGAAGCAAGCTCTTGCTTTGTAGAGTCTCTAATACAGCAGGAAACGTGAGTGTCCTCAGAAGAAAAGAACCGTATTTCCTATACATACGGACCATATCTAGTTCAACTCTGTTGAAATTGACACAAAACAAAGGTCCTCTAACATCCAATGCTTCTCAGTTAAGATGAGAAATGTGTGAGCTTCGTGAACGATGTAGTTTGTTTGAGCTGAAATGTGACTGCCCTTACCTGAAAAGATGTCTTGCTTTTAGTAAGACACAGAGCCTGAGATTTAACAACATTTCTGTTGTGAAACACACAGCAGAGTTCTCATCCATTGTTCACACTCTGCTTTACAGCAAGAAGCACACTCTTGCTTTCTAGAGTCTCTAAGACAGCAGAAACATGAGTGTGATGAGAACAAAAGAACGGTGTTTCCTACACATACGGACCATATCTTGTCCAACTCTGCTTCTGAAATTGAAACAAACCACAGGTCCTCTAACTTCCAATGCTTGTCAGTTAAGATGAGAAACGTGTGAGCTTCTGGAACAATGTAGTCCGTTTGAGCTGTAAAGTAACTTCCCTTACCTGAAACGTAGTCTTGCTTGTCGGCAGACTCAGAGCCTGGGATTTAACTCCATTTCTGAAGTGAAACACAAAACAGGGTTCTCATCCATGGATCACACTCTGCTTTAGAGCAAGAAGCATGCACTTGCTTTCCAGAGTCTCTAATACAGCAGGAAACCTGAGTGTGCTGAGAACAATGAACGGTATTTCTTACACATACGGACCATATCTAGCCCAACTCTGCTTCTGAAACTGATACAAAGCACCGGTACTCTAACATCCAATGCTTGTCATTAAGATGAGAAACGTGTGAGCTCCGTGACCTATGTAATTCGTTTGAGCTGAAAAGTGACTGCCTTTACCTGAAACAGTCTTGCTTGTAGGAAGACACAGATCCTGGGATTTAACTCCATTTCTGAAGGGAAACACACAACACAGTTCTCAACCATGGATCACACTCTGCTTTAGAGCAAGAAGCACGCTCTTGCTTTCTAGAATCTCTTAGACAGCAGGAAACATGAGTGTGAAGAGAACAAAAGAACGGTGTTTCCTACACATACAGACCATATCTAGTTCAACTCTGCTTGAAATTGATACAAAGCAAAGGTCCTCTAACATCCAATGCTTGTCAGTTAAGACGAGAAACGTGTGAGCTTCCTGAATGATGTCGTTCGTTTGAGCTGAAAAGTGACGGCCCTTACCTGAAACGAAGTCTTGCTTGTAGGAAGACTCAGAGCCTGGGATTTAACTGCATTTCTGAAGTGAAACACACAGCAGGGTTCTCATCCATTGTTTACACTCTGCTTTAGAGCAAGAAGCACGCTCTTGCTTTCTAGACTCTCTAATACAGCAGGAAACTTGAGTGTGCTCAGAACAAAAGAACGGTGTTTCCTACACATACAGACCATATCTAGTTCAACTCTGCTACTGAAACTGAAAAAACCCACTGGTCCTCTAACATCCAATGCTTCTCAGTTAAGATGAGAAACGTGTGAGCTTCGTGAACGCTGTAGTTTGTTTGAGCTCTAAAGTAACTGTCCTTACCTGAAACGAAGTCTTGCTTGTAGGAAGACTCAGAGCCAGGGATTTAACTCCATTTCTGAAGGGAAACACACAGAATCGTTCTCATCCATGGATCACACTCTGCTTTAGAGCAAGAAGCACGCTCTTGCTTTCTAGAATCTCTTAGACAGCAGGAAACATGAGTGTGAAGAGAACAAAAGAACGGTGTTTCCTACACATACGGACCATATCTAGTTCAACTCTGCTTGAAATTGATACAAAGCAAAGGTCCTCTAACATCCAATGCTTGTCAGTTAAGAGGAGAACCTTTAAGCTTCGTGAACGCTGTAGTTTGTTTGAGCTCTAAAGTAACTGTCCTTACCTGAAACGAAGTCTTGCTTGTAGGAAGACTCAGAGCCGGGGATTGAACTCCATTTCTGAAGTGAAACACACAGCAGAGTTCTCATCCTTTGTTCACACTCTGCTTTAGAGCAAGAAGCAAGCTCTTGCTTTGTAGAGTCTCTAATACAGCAGGAAACGTGAGTGTCCTCAGAAGAAAAGAACCGTATTTCCTATACATACGGACCATATCTAGTTCAACTCTGTTGAAATTGACACAAAACAAAGGTCCTCTAACATCCAATGCTTCTCAGTTAAGATGAGAAATGTGTGAGCTTCGTGAACGATGTAGTTTGTTTGAGCTGAAATGTGACTGCCCTTACCTGAAAAGATGTCTTGCTTTTAGTAAGACACAGAGCCTGAGATTTAACAACATTTCTGTTGTGAAACACACAGCAGAGTTCTCATCCATTGTTCACACTCTGCTTTACAGCAAGAAGCACACTCTTGCTTTCTAGAGTCTCTAAGACAGCAGAAACATGAGTGTGATGAGAACAAAAGAACGGTGTTTCCTACACATACGGACCATATCTTGTCCAACTCTGCTTCTGAAATTGAAACAAACCACAGGTCCTCTAACTTCCAATGCTTGTCAGTTAAGATGAGAAACGTGTGAGCTTCTGGAACAATGTAGTCCGTTTGAGCTGTAAAGTAACTTCCCTTACCTGAAACGTAGTCTTGCTTGTCGGCAGACTCAGAGCCTGGGATTTAACTCCATTTCTGAAGTGAAACACAAAACAGGGTTCTCATCCATGGATCACACTCTGCTTTAGAGCAAGAAGCATGCACTTGCTTTCCAGAGTCTCTAATACAGCAGGAAACCTGAGTGTGCTGAGAACAATGAACGGTATTTCTTACACATACGGACCATATCTAGCCCAACTCTGCTTCTGAAACTGATACAAAGCACCGGTACTCTAACATCCAATGCTTGTCATTAAGATGAGAAACGTGTGAGCTCCGTGACCTATGTAATTCGTTTGAGCTGAAAAGTGACTGCCTTTACCTGAAACAGTCTTGCTTGTAGGAAGACACAGATCCTGGGATTTAACTCCATTTCTGAAGGGAAACACACAACACAGTTCTCAACCATGGATCACACTCTGCTTTAGAGCAAGAAGCACGCTCTTGCTTTCTAGAATCTCTTAGACAGCAGGAAACATGAGTGTGAAGAGAACAAAAGAACGGTGTTTCCTACACATACAGACCATATCTAGTTCAACTCTGCTTGAAATTGATACAAAGCAAAGGTCCTCTAACATCCAATGCTTGTCAGTTAAGACGAGAAACGTGTGAGCTTCCTGAATGATGTCGTTCGTTTGAGCTGAAAAGTGACGGCCCTTACCTGAAACGAAGTCTTGCTTGTAGGAAGACTCAGAGCCTGGGATTTAACTGCATTTCTGAAGTGAAACACACAGCAGGGTTCTCATCCATTGTTTACACTCTGCTTTAGAGCAAGAAGCACGCTCTTGCTTTCTAGAGTCTCTAATACAGCAGGAAACTTGAGTGTGCTCAGAACAAAAGAACGGTGTTTCCTACACATACAGACCATATCTAGTTCAACTCTGCTACTGAAACTGAAAAAACCCACTGGTCCTCTAACATCCAATGCTTCTCAGTTAAGATGAGAAACGTGTGAGCTTCGTGAACGCTGTAGTTTGTTTGAGCTCTAAAGTAACTGTCCTTACCTGAAACGAAGTCTTGCTTGTAGGAAGACTCAGAGCCAGGGATTTAACTCCATTTCTGAAGGGAAACACACAGAATCGTTCTCATCCATGGATCACACTCTGCTTTAGAGCAAGAAGCACGCTCTTGCTTTCTAGAATCTCTTAGACAGCAGGAAACATGAGTGTGAAGAGAACAAAAGAACGGTGTTTCCTACACATACGGACCATATCTAGTTCAACTCTGCTTGAAATTGATACAAAGCAAAGGTCCTCTAACATCCAATGCTTGTCAGTTAAGAGGAGAACCTTTAAGCTTCGTGAACGCTGTAGTTTGTTTGAGCTCTAAAGTAACTGTCCTTACCTGAAACGAAGTCTTGCTTGTAGGAAGACTCAGAGCCGGGGATTGAACTCCATTTCTGAAGTGAAACACACAGCAGAGTTCTCATCCTTTGTTCACACTCTGCTTTAGAGCAAGAAGCAAGCTCTTGCTTTGTAGAGTCTCTAATACAGCAGGAAACGCGAGTGTCCTCAGAAGAAAAGAACCGTATTTCCTATACATACGGACCATATCTAGTTCAACTCTGTTGAAATTGACACAAAACAAAGGTCCTCTAACATCCAATGCTTCTCAGTTAAGATGAGAAATGTGTGAGCTTCGTGAACGATGTAGTTTGTTTGAGCTGAAATGTGACTGCCCTTACCTGAAAAGATGTCTTGCTTTTAGTAAGACACAGAGCCTGAGATTTAACAACATTTCTGTTGTGAAACACACAGCAGAATTCTCATCCATTGTTCACACTCTGCTTTACAGCAAGAAGCACACTCTTGCTTTCTAGAGTCTCTAAGACAGCAGAAACATGAGTGTGATGAGAACAAAAGAACGGTGTTTCCTACACATACGGACCATATCTTGTCCAACTCTGCTTCTGAAATTGAAACAAACCACAGGTCCTCTAACTTCCAATGCTTGTCAGTTAAGATGAGAAACGTGTGAGCTTCTGGAACAATGTAGTCCGTTTGAGCTGTAAAGTAACTTCCCTTACCTGAAACGTAGTCTTGCTTGTCGGCAGACTCAGAGCCTGGGATTTAACTCCATTTCTGAAGTGAAACACAAAACAGGGTTCTCATCCATGGATCACACTCTGCTTTAGAGCAAGAAGCATGCACTTGCTTTCCAGAGTCTCTAATACAGCAGGAAACCTGAGTGTGCTGAGAACAATGAACGGTATTTCTTACACATACGGACCATATCTAGCCCAACTCTGCTTCTGAAACTGATACAAAGCACCGGTACTCTAACATCCAATGCTTGTCATTAAGATGAGAAACGTGTGA
Source organism: Onychomys leucogaster (assembly GCA_949786385.1). NCBI lineage: Eukaryota > Metazoa > Chordata > Mammalia > Rodentia > Cricetidae > Onychomys > Onychomys leucogaster. Next base: position 1,282,579 of record CATKUP010000073.1, read on the forward strand.
GCTCCGTGACCTATGTAATTCGTTTGAGCTGAAAAGTGACTGCCTTTACCTGAAACAGTCTTGCTTGTAGGAAGACACAGATCCTGGGATTTAACTCCATTTCTGAAGGGAAACACACAACACAGTTCTCAACCATGGATCACACTCTGCTTTAGAGCAAGAAGCACGCTCTTGCTTTCTAGAATCTCTTAGACAGCAGGAAACATGAGTGTGAAGAGAACAAAAGAACGGTGTTTCCTACACATACAGACCATATCTAGTTCAACTCTGCTTGAAATTGATACAAAGCAAAGGTCCTCTAACATCCAATGCTTGTCAGTTAAGACGAGAAACGTGTGAGCTTCCTGAATGATGTCGTTCGTTTGAGCTGAAAAGTGACGGCCCTTACCTGAAACGAAGTCTTGCTTGTAGGAAGACTCAGAGCCTGGGATTTAACTGCATTTCTGAAGTGAAACACACAGCAGGGTTCTCATCCATTGTTTACACTCTGCTTTAGAGCAAGAAGCACGCTCTTGCTTTCTAGACTCTCTAATACAGCAGGAAACTTGAGTGTGCTCAGAACAAAAGAACGGTGTTTCCTACACATACAGACCATATCTAGTTCAACTCTGCTACTGAAACTGAAAAAACCCACTGGTCCTCTAACATCCAATGCTTCTCAGTTAAGATGAGAAACGTGTGAGCTTCGTGAACGCTGTAGTTTGTTTGAGCTCTAAAGTAACTGTCCTTACCTGAAACGAAGTCTTGCTTGTAGGAAGACTCAGAGCCAGGGATTTAACTCCATTTCTGAAGGGAAACACACAGAATCGTTCTCATCCATGGATCACACTCTGCTTTAGAGCAAGAAGCACGCTCTTGCTTTCTAGAATCTCTTAGACAGCAGGAAACATGAGTGTGAAGAGAACAAAAGAATGGTGTTTCCTACACATACGGACCATATCTAGTTCAACTCTGCTTGAAATTGATACAAAGCAAAGGTCCTCTAACATCCAATGCTTGTCAGTTAAGAGGAGAACCTTTAAGCTTCGTGAACGCTGTAGTTTGTTTGAGCTCTAAAGTAACTGTCCTTACCTGAAACGAAGTCTTGCTTGTAGGAAGACTCAGAGCCGGGGATTGAACTCCATTTCTGAAGTGAAACACACAGCAGAGTTCTCATCCTTTGTTCACACTCTGCTTTAGAGCAAGAAGCAAGCTCTTGCTTTGTAGAGTCTCTAATACAGCAGGAAACGTGAGTGTCCTCAGAAGAAAAGAACCGTATTTCCTATACATACGGACCATATCTAGTTCAACTCTGTTGAAATTGACACAAAACAAAGGTCCTCTAACATCCAATGCTTCTCAGTTAAGATGAGAAATGTGTGAGCTTCGTGAACGATGTAGTTTGTTTGAGCTGAAATGTGACTGCCCTTACCTGAAAAGATGTCTTGCTTTTAGTAAGACACAGAGCCTGAGATTTAACAACATTTCTGTTGTGAAACACACAGCAGAGTTCTCATCCATTGTTCACACTCTGCTTTACAGCAAGAAGCACACTCTTGCTTTCTAGAGTCTCTAAGACAGCAGAAACATGAGTGTGATGAGAACAAAAGAACGGTGTTTCCTACACATACGGACCATATCTTGTCCAACTCTGCTTCTGAAATTGAAACAAACCACAGGTCCTCTAACTTCCAATGCTTGTCAGTTAAGATGAGAAACGTGTGAGCTTCTGGAACAATGTAGTCCGTTTGAGCTGTAAAGTAACTTCCCTTACCTGAAACGTAGTCTTGCTTGTCGGCAGACTCAGAGCCTGGGATTTAACTCCATTTCTGAAGTGAAACACAAAACAGGGTTCTCATCCATGGATCACACTCTGCTTTAGAGCAAGAAGCATGCACTTGCTTTCCAGAGTCTCTAATACAGCAGGAAACCTGAGTGTGCTGAGAACAATGAACGGTATTTCTTACACATACGGACCATATCTAGCCCAACTCTGCTTCTGAAACTGATACAAAGCACCGGTACTCTAACATCCAATGCTTGTCATTAAGATGAGAAACGTGTGAGCTCCGTGACCTATGTAATTCGTTTGAGCTGAAAAGTGACTGCCTTTACCTGAAACAGTCTTGCTTGTAGGAAGACACAGATCCTGGGATTTAACTCCATTTCTGAAGGGAAACACACAACACAGTTCTCAACCATGGATCACACTCTGCTTTAGAGCAAGAAGCACGCTCTTGCTTTCTAGAATCTCTTAGACAGCAGGAAACATGAGTGTGAAGAGAACAAAAGAACGGTGTTTCCTACACATACAGACCATATCTAGTTCAACTCTGCTTGAAATTGATACAAAGCAAAGGTCCTCTAACATCCAATGCTTGTCAGTTAAGACGAGAAACGTGTGAGCTTCCTGAATGATGTCGTTCGTTTGAGCTGAAAAGTGACGGCCCTTACCTGAAACGAAGTCTTGCTTGTAGGAAGACTCAGAGCCTGGGATTTAACTGCATTTCTGAAGTGAAACACACAGCAGGGTTCTCATCCATTGTTTACACTCTGCTTTAGAGCAAGAAGCACGCTCTTGCTTTCTAGACTCTCTAATACAGCAGGAAACTTGAGTGTGCTCAGAACAAAAGAACGGTGTTTCCTACACATACAGACCATATCTAGTTCAACTCTGCTACTGAAACTGAAAAAACCCACTGGTCCTCTAACATCCAATGCTTCTCAGTTAAGATGAGAAACGTGTGAGCTTCGTGAACGCTGTAGTTTGTTTGAGCTCTAAAGTAACTGTCCTTACCTGAAACGAAGTCTTGCTTGTAGGAAGACTCAGAGCCAGGGATTTAACTCCATTTCTGAAGGGAAACACACAGAATCGTTCTCATCCATGGATCACACTCTGCTTTAGAGCAAGAAGCACGCTCTTGCTTTCTAGAATCTCTTAGACAGCAGGAAACATGAGTGTGAAGAGAACAAAAGAACGGTGTTTCCTACACATACGGACCATATCTAGTTCAACTCTGCTTGAAATTGATACAAAGCAAAGGTCCTCTAACATCCAATGCTTGTCAGTTAAGAGGAGAACCTTTAAGCTTCGTGAACGCTGTAGTTTGTATGAGCTCTAAAGTAACTGTCCTTACCTGAAACGAAGTCTTGCTTGTAGGAAGACTCAGAGCCGGGGATTGAACTCCATTTCTGAAGTGAAACACACAGCAGAGTTCTCATCCTTTGTTCACACTCTGCTTTAGAGCAAGAAGCAAGCTCTTGCTTTGTAGAGTCTCTAATACAGCAGGAAACGCGAGTGTCCTCAGAAGAAAAGAACCGTATTTCCTATACATACGGACCATATCTAGTTCAACTCTGTTGAAATTGACACAAAACAAAGGTCCTCTAACATCCAATGCTTCTCAGTTAAGATGAGAAATGTGTGAGCTTCGTGAACGATGTAGTTTGTTTGAGCTGAAATGTGACTGCCCTTACCTGAAAAGATGTCTTGCTTTTAGTAAGACACAGAGCCTGAGATTTAACAACATTTCTGTTGTGAAACACACAGCAGAGTTCTCATCCATTGTTCACACTCTGCTTTACAGCAAGAAGCACACTCTTGCTTTCTAGAGTCTCTAAGACAGCAGAAACATGAGTGTGATGAGAACAAAAGAACGGTGTTTCCTACACATACGGACCATATCTTGTCCAACTCTGCTTCTGAAATTGAAACAAACCACAGGTCCTCTAACTTCCAATGCTTGTCAGTTAAGATGAGAAACGTGTGAGCTTCTGGAACAATGTAGTCCGTTTGAGCTGTAAAGTAACTTCCCTTACCTGAAACGTAGTCTTGCTTGTCGGCAGACTCAGAGCCTGGGATTTAACTCCATTTCTGAAGTGAAACACAAAACAGGGTTCTCATCCATGGATCACACTCTGCTTTAGAGCAAGAAGCATGCACTTGCTTTCCAGAGTCTCTAATACAGCAGGAAACCTGAGTGTGCTGAGAACAATGAACGGTATTTCTTACACATACGGACCATATCTAGCCCAACTCTGCTTCTGAAACTGATACAAAGCACCGGTACTCTAACATCCAATGCTTGTCATTAAGATGAGAAACGTGTGAGCTCCGTGACCTATGTAATTCGTTTGAGCTGAAAAGTGACTGCCTTTACCTGAAACAGTCTTGCTTGTAGGAAGACACAGATCCTGGGATTTAACTCCATTTCTGAAGGGAAACACACAACACAGTTCTCAACCATGGATCACACTCTGCTTTAGAGCAAGAAGCACGCTCTTGCTTTCTAGAATCTCTTAGACAGCAGGAAACATGAGTGAGAAGAGAACAAAAGAACGGTGTTTCCTACACATACAGACCATATCTAGTTCAACTCTGCTTGAAATTGATACAAAGCAAAGGTCCTCTAACATCCAATGCTTGTCAGTTAAGACGAGAAACGTGTGAGCTTCCTGAATGATGTCGTTCGTTTGAGCTGAAAAGTGACGGCCCTTACCTGAAACGAAGTCTTGCTTGTAGGAAGACTCAGAGCCTGGGATTTAACTGCATTTCTGAAGTGAAACACACAGCAGGGTTCTCATCCATTGTTTACACTCTGCTTTAGAGCAAGAAGCACGCTCTTGCTTTCTAGAGTCTCTAATACAGCAGGAAACTTGAGTGTGCTCAGAACAAAAGAACGGTGTTTCCTACACATACAGACCATATCTAGTTCAACTCTGCTACTGAAACTGAAAAAACCCACTGGTCCTCTAACATCCAATGCTTCTCAGTTAAGATGAGAAACGTGTGAGCTTCGTGAACGCTGTAGTTTGTTTGAGCTCTAAAGTAACTGTCCTTACCTGAAACGAAGTCTTGCTTGTAGGAAGACTCAGAGCCAGGGATTTAACTCCATTTCTGAAGGGAAACACACAGAATCGTTCTCATCCATGGATCACACTCTGCTTTAGAGCAAGAAGCACGCTCTTGCTTTCTAGAATCTCTTAGACAGCAGGAAACATGAGTGTGAAGAGAACAAAAGAACGGTGTTTCCTACACATACGGACCATATCTAGTTCAACTCTGCTTGAAATTGATACAAAGCAAAGGTCCTCTAACATCCAATGCTTGTCAGTTAAGAGGAGAACCTTTAAGCTTCGTGAACGCTGTAGTTTGTTTGAGCTCTAAAGTAACTGTCCTTACCTGAAACGAAGTCTTGCTTGTAGGAAGACTCAGAGCCGGGGATTGAACTCCATTTCTGAAGTGAAACACACAGCAGAGTTCTCATCCTTTGTTCACACTCTGCTTTAGAGCAAGAAGCAAGCTCTTGCTTTGTAGAGTCTCTAATACAGCAGGAAACGCGAGTGTCCTCAGAAGAAAAGAACCGTATTTCCTATACATACGGACCATATCTAGTTCAACTCTGTTGAAATTGACACAAAACAAAGGTCCTCTAACATCCAATGCTTCTCAGTTAAGATGAGAAATGTGTGAGCTTCGTGAACGATGTAGTTTGTTTGAGCTGAAATGTGACTGCCCTTACCTGAAAAGATGTCTTGCTTTTAGTAAGACACAGAGCCTGAGATTTAACAACATTTCTGTTGTGAAACACACAGCAGAGTTCTCATCCATTGTTCACACTCTGCTTTACAGCAAGAAGCACACTCTTGCTTTCTAGAGTCTCTAAGACAGCAGAAACATGAGTGTGATGAGAACAAAAGAACGGTGTTTCCTACACATACGGACCATATCTTGTCCAACTCTGCTTCTGAAATTGAAACAAACCACAGGTCCTCTAACTTCCAATGCTTGTCAGTTAAGATGAGAAACGTGTGAGCTTCTGGAACAATGTAGTCCGTTTGAGCTGTAAAGTAACTTCCCTTACCTGAAACGTAGTCTTGCTTGTCGGCAGACTCAGAGCCTGGGATTTAACTCCATTTCTGAAGTGAAACACAAAACAGGGTTCTCATCCATGGATCACACTCTGCTTTAGAGCAAGAAGCATGCACTTGCTTTCCAGAGTCTCTAATACAGCAGGAAACCTGAGTGTGCTGAGAACAATGAACGGTATTTCTTACACATACGGACCATATCTAGCCCAACTCTGCTTCTGAAACTGATACAAAGCACCGGTACTCTAACATCCAATGCTTGTCATTAAGATGAGAAACGTGTGAGCTCCGTGACCTATGTAATTCGTTTGAGCTGAAAAGTGACTGCCTTTACCTGAAACAGTCTTGCTTGTAGGAAGACACAGATCCTGGGATTTAACTCCATTTCTGAAGGGAAACACACAACACAGTTCTCAACCATGGATCACACTCTGCTTTAGAGCAAGAAGCACGCTCTTGCTTTCTAGAATCTCTTAGACAGCAGGAAACATGAGTGAGAAGAGAACAAAAGAACGGTGTTTCCTACACATACAGACCATATCTAGTTCAACTCTGCTTGAAATTGATACAAAGCAAAGGTCCTCTAACATCCAATGCTTGTCAGTTAAGACGAGAAACGTGTGAGCTTCCTGAATGATGTCGTTCGTTTGAGCTGAAAAGTGACGGCCCTTACCTGAAACGAAGTCTTGCTTGTAGGAAGACTCAGAGCCTGGGATTTAACTGCATTTCTGAAGTGAAACACACAGCAGGGTTCTCATCCATTGTTTACACTCTGCTTTAGAGCAAGAAGCACGCTCTTGCTTTCTAGAGTCTCTAATACAGCAGGAAACTTGAGTGTGCTCAGAACAAAAGAACGGTGTTTCCTACACATACAGACCATATCTAGTTCAACTCTGCTACTGAAACTGAAAAAACCCACTGGTCCTCTAACATCCAATGCTTCTCAGTTAAGATGAGAAACGTGTGAGCTTCGTGAACGCTGTAGTTTGTTTGAGCTCTAAAGTAACTGTCCTTACCTGAAACGAAGTCTTGCTTGTAGGAAGACTCAGAGCCAGGGATTTAACTCCATTTCTGAAGGGAAACACACAGAATCGTTCTCATCCATGGATCACACTCTGCTTTAGAGCAAGAAGCACGCTCTTGCTTTCTAGAATCTCTTAGACAGCAGGAAACATGAGTGTGAAGAGAACAAAAGAACGGTGTTTCCTACACATACGGACCATATCTAGTTCAACTCTGCTTGAAATTGATACAAAGCAAAGGTCCTCTAACATCCAATGCTTGTCAGTTAAGAGGAGAACCTTTAAGCTTCGTGAACGCTGTAGTTTGTTTGAGCTCTAAAGTAACTGTCCTTACCTGAAACGAAGTCTTGCTTGTAGGAAGACTCAGAGCCGGGGATTGAACTCCATTTCTGAAGTGAAACACACAGCAGAGTTCTCATCCTTTGTTCACACTCTGCTTTAGAGCAAGAAGCAAGCTCTTGCTTTGTAGAGTCTCTAATACAGCAGGAAACGCGAGTGTCCTCAGAAGAAAAGAACCGTATTTCCTATACATACGGACCATATCTAGTTCAACTCTGTTGAAATTGACACAAAACAAAGGTCCTCTAACATCCAATGCTTCTCAGTTAAGATGAGAAATGTGTGAGCTTCGTGAACGATGTAGTTTGTTTGAGCTGAAATGTGACTGCCCTTACCTGAAAAGATGTCTTGCTTTTAGTAAGACACAGAGCCTGAGATTTAACAACATTTCTGTTGTGAAACACACAGCAGAGTTCTCATCCATTGTTCACACTCTGCTTTACAGCAAGAAGCACACTCTTGCTTTCTAGAGTCTCTAAGACAGCAGAAACATGAGTGTGATGAGAACAAAAGAACGGTGTTTCCTACACATACGGACCATATCTTGTCCAACTCTGCTTCTGAAATTGAAACAAACCACAGGTCCTCTAACTTCCAATGCTTGTCAGTTAAGATGAGAAACGTGTGAGCTTCTGGAACAATGTAGTCCGTTTGAGCTGTAAAGTAACTTCCCTTACCTGAAACGTAGTCTTGCTTGTCGGCAGACTCAGAGCCTGGGATTTAACTCCATTTCTGAAGTGAAACACAAAACAGGGTTCTCATCCATGGATCACACTCTGCTTTAGAGCAAGAAGCATGCACTTGCTTTCCAGAGTCTCTAATACAGCAGGAAACCTGAGTGTGCTGAGAACAATGAACGGTATTTCTTACACATACGGACCATATCTAGCCCAACTCTGCTTCTGAAACTGATACAAAGCACCGGTACTCTAACATCCAATGCTTGTCATTAAGATGAGAAACGTGTGAGCTCCGTGACCTATGTAATTCGTTTGAGCTGAAAAGTGACTGCCTTTACCTGAAACAGTCTTGCTTGTAGGAAGACACAGATCCTGGGATTTAACTCCATTTCTGAAGGGAAACACACAACACAGTTCTCAACCATGGATCACACTCTGCTTTAGAGCAAGAAGCACGCTCTTGCTTTCTAGAATCTCTTAGACAGCAGGAAACATGAGTGAGAAGAGAACAAAAGAACGGTGTTTCCTACACATACAGACCATATCTAGTTCAACTCTGCTTGAAATTGATACAAAGCAAAGGTCCTCTAACATCCAATGCTTGTCAGTTAAGACGAGAAACGTGTGAGCTTCCTGAATGATGTCGTTCGTTTGAGCTGAAAAGTGACGGCCCTTACCTGAAACGAAGTCTTGCTTGTAGGAAGACTCAGAGCCTGGGATTTAACTGCATTTCTGAAGTGAAACACACAGCAGGGTTCTCATCCATTGTTTACACTCTGCTTTAGAGCAAGAAGCACGCTCTTGCTTTCTAGAGTCTCTAATACAGCAGGAAACTTGAGTGTGCTCAGAACAAAAGAACGGTGTTTCCTACACATACAGACCATATCTAGTTCAACTCTGCTACTGAAACTGAAAAAACCCACTGGTCCTCTAACATCCAATGCTTCTCAGTTAAGATGAGAAACGTGTGAGCTTCGTGAACGCTGTAGTTTGTTTGAGCTCTAAAGTAACTGTCCTTACCTGAAACGAAGTCTTGCTTGTAGGAAGACTCAGAGCCAGGGATTTAACTCCATTTCTGAAGGGAAACACACAGAATCGTTCTCATCCATGGATCACACTCTGCTTTAGAGCAAGAAGCACGCTCTTGCTTTCTAGAATCTCTTAGACAGCAGGAAACATGAGTGTGAAGAGAACAAAAGAACGGTGTTTCCTACACATACGGACCATATCTAGTTCAACTCTGCTTGAAATTGATACAAAGCAAAGGTCCTCTAACATCCAATGCTTGTCAGTTAAGAGGAGAACCTTTAAGCTTCGTGAACGCTGTAGTTTGTTTGAGCTCTAAAGTAACTGTCCTTACCTGAAACGAAGTCTTGCTTGTAGGAAGACTCAGAGCCGGGGATTGAACTCCATTTCTGAAGTGAAACACACAGCAGAGTTCTCATCCTTTGTTCACACTCTGCTTTAGAGCAAGAAGCAAGCTCTTGCTTTGTAGAGTCTCTAATACAGCAGGAAACGCGAGTGTCCTCAGAAGAAAAGAACCGTATTTCCTATACATACGGACCATATCTAGTTCAACTCTGTTGAAATTGACACAAAACAAAGGTCCTCTAACATCCAATGCTTCTCAGTTAAGATGAGAAATGTGTGAGCTTCGTGAACGATGTAGTTTGTTTGAGCTGAAATGTGACTGCCCTTACCTGAAAAGATGTCTTGCTTTTAGTAAGACACAGAGCCTGAGATTTAACAACATTTCTGTTGTGAAACACACAGCAGAGTTCTCATCCATTGTTCACACTCTGCTTTACAGCAAGAAGCACACTCTTGCTTTCTAGAGTCTCTAAGACAGCAGAAACATGAGTGTGATGAGAACAAAAGAACGGTGTTTCCTACACATACGGACCATATCTTGTCCAACTCTGCTTCTGAAATTGAAACAAACCACAGGTCCTCTAACTTCCAATGCTTGTCAGTTAAGATGAGAAACGTGTGAGCTTCTGGAACAATGTAGTCCGTTTGAGCTGTAAAGTAACTTCCCTTACCTGAAACGTAGTCTTGCTTGTCGGCAGACTCAGAGCCTGGGATTTAACTCCATTTCTGAAGTGAAACACAAAACAGGGTTCTCATCCATGGATCACACTCTGCTTTAGAGCAAGAAGCATGCACTTGCTTTCCAGAGTCTCTAATACAGCAGGAAACCTGAGTGTGCTGAGAACAATGAACGGTATTTCTTACACATACGGACCATATCTAGCCCAACTCTGCTTCTGAAACTGATACAAAGCACCGGTACTCTAACATCCAATGCTTGTCATTAAGATGAGAAACGTGTGAGCTCCGTGACCTATGTAATTCGTTTGAGCTGAAAAGTGACTGCCTTTACCTGAAACAGTCTTGCTTGTAGGAAGACACAGATCCTGGGATTTAACTCCATTTCTGAAGGGAAACACACAACACAGTTCTCAACCATGGATCACACTCTGCTTTAGAGCAAGAAGCACGCTCTTGCTTTCTAGAATCTCTTAGACAGCAGGAAACATGAGTGAGAAGAGAACAAAAGAACGGTGTTTCCTACACATACAGACCATATCTAGTTCAACTCTGCTTGAAATTGATACAAAGCAAAGGTCCTCTAACATCCAATGCTTGTCAGTTAAGACGAGAAACGTGTGAGCTTCCTGAATGATGTCGTTCGTTTGAGCTGAAAAGTGACGGCCCTTACCTGAAACGAAGTCTTGCTTGTAGGAAGACTCAGAGCCTGGGATTTAACTGCATTTCTGAAGTGAAACACACAGCAGGGTTCTCATCCATTGTTTACACTCTGCTTTAGAGCAAGAAGCACGCTCTTGCTTTCTAGAGTCTCTAATACAGCAGGAAACTTGAGTGTGCTCAGAACAAAAGAACGGTGTTTCCTACACATACAGACCATATCTAGTTCAACTCTGCTACTGAAACTGAAAAAACCCACTGGTCCTCTAACATCCAATGCTTCTCAGTTAAGATGAGAAACGTGTGAGCTTCGTGAACGCTGTAGTTTGTTTGAGCTCTAAAGTAACTGTCCTTACCTGAAACGAAGTCTTGCTTGTAGGAAGACTCAGAGCCAGGGATTTAACTCCATTTCTGAAGGGAAACACACAGAATCGTTCTCATCCATGGATCACACTCTGCTTTAGAGCAAGAAGCACGCTCTTGCTTTCTAGAATCTCTTAGACAGCAGGAAACATGAGTGTGAAGAGAACAAAAGAACGGTGTTTCCTACACATACGGACCATATCTAGTTCAACTCTGCTTGAAATTGATACAAAGCAAAGGTCCTCTAACATCCAATGCTTGTCAGTTAAGAGGAGAACCTTTAAGCTTCGTGAACGCTGTAGTTTGTTTGAGCTCTAAAGTAACTGTCCTTACCTGAAACGAAGTCTTGCTTGTAGGAAGACTCAGAGCCGGGGATTGAACTCCATTTCTGAAGTGAAACACACAGCAGAGTTCTCATCCTTTGTTCACACTCTGCTTTAGAGCAAGAAGCAAGCTCTTGCTTTGTAGAGTCTCTAATACAGCAGGAAACGCGAGTGTCCTCAGAAGAAAAGAACCGTATTTCCTATACATACGGACCATATCTAGTTCAACTCTGTTGAAATTGACACAAAACAAAGGTCCTCTAACATCCAATGCTTCTCAGTTAAGATGAGAAATGTGTGAGCTTCGTGAACGATGTAGTTTGTTTGAGCTGAAATGTGACTGCCCTTACCTGAAAAGATGTCTTGCTTTTAGTAAGACACAGAGCCTGAGATTTAACAACATTTCTGTTGTGAAACACACAGCAGAGTTCTCATCCATTGTTCACACTCTGCTTTACAGCAAGAAGCACACTCTTGCTTTCTAGAGTCTCTAAGACAGCAGAAACATGAGTGTGATGAGAACAAAAGAACGGTGTTTCCTACACATACGGACCATATCTTGTCCAACTCTGCTTCTGAAATTGAAACAAACCACAGGTCCTCTAACTTCCAATGCTTGTCAGTTAAGATGAGAAACGTGTGAGCTTCTGGAACAATGTAGTCCGTTTGAGCTGTAAAGTAACTTCCCTTACCTGAAACGTAGTCTTGCTTGTCGGCAGACTCAGAGCCTGGGATTTAACTCCATTTCTGAAGTGAAACACAAAACAGGGTTCTCATCCATGGATCACACTCTGCTTTAGAGCAAGAAGCATGCACTTGCTTTCCAGAGTCTCTAATACAGCAGGAAACCTGAGTGTGCTGAGAACAATGAACGGTATTTCTTACACATACGGACCATATCTAGCCCAACTCTGCTTCTGAAACTGATACAAAGCACCGGTACTCTAACATCCAATGCTTGTCATTAAGATGAGAAACGTGTGAGCTCCGTGACCTATGTAATTCGTTTGAGCTGAAAAGTGACTGCCTTTACCTGAAACAGTCTTGCTTGTAGGAAGACACAGATCCTGGGATTTAACTCCATTTCTGAAGGGAAACACACAACACAGTTCTCAACCATGGATCACACTCTGCTTTAGAGCAAGAAGCACGCTCTTGCTTTCTAGAATCTCTTAGACAGCAGGAAACATGAGTGTGAAGAGAACAAAAGAACGGTGTTTCCTACACATACAGACCATATCTAGTTCAACTCTGCTTGAAATTGATACAAAGCAAAGGTCCTCTAACATCCAATGCTTGTCAGTTAAGACGAGAAACGTGTGAGCTTCCTGAATGATGTCGTTCGTTTGAGCTGAAAAGTGACGGCCCTTACCTGAAACGAAGTCTTGCTTGTAGGAAGACTCAGAGCCGGGGATTGAACTCCATTTCTGAAGTGAAACACACAGCAGAGTTCTCATCCTTTGTTCACACTCTGCTTTAGAGCAAGAAGCAAGCTCTTGCTTTGTAGAGTCTCTAATACAGCAGGAAACGTGAGTGTCCTCAGAAGAAAAGAACCGTATTTCCTATACATACGGACCATATCTAGTTCAACTCTGTTGAAATTGACACAAAACAAAGGTCCTCTAACATCCAATGCTTCTCAGTTAAGATGAGAAATGTGTGAGCTTCGTGAACGATGTAGTTTGTTTGAGCTGAAATGTGACTGCCCTTACCTGAAAAGATGTCTTGCTTTTAGTAAGACACAGAGCCTGAGATTTAACAACATTTCTGTTGTGAAACACACAGCAGAGTTCTCATCCATTGTTCACACTCTGCTTTACAGCAAGAAGCACACTCTTGCTTTCTAGAGTCTCTAAGACAGCAGAAACATGAGTGTGATGAGAACAAAAGAACGGTGTTTCCTACACATACGGACCATATCTTGTCCAACTCTGCTTCTGAAATTGAAACAAACCACAGGTCCTCTAACTTCCAATGCTTGTCAGTTAAGATGAGAAACGTGTGAGCTTCTGGAACAATGTAGTCCGTTTGAGCTGTAAAGTAACTTCCCTTACCTGAAACGTAGTCTTGCTTGTCGGCAGACTCAGAGCCTGGGATTTAACTCCATTTCTGAAGTGAAACACAAAACAGGGTTCTCATCCATGGATCACACTCTGCTTTAGAGCAAGAAGCATGCACTTGCTTTCCAGAGTCTCTAATACAGCAGGAAACCTGAGTGTGCTGAGAACAATGATCGGTATTTCTTACACATACGGACCATATCTAGCCCAACTCTGCTTCTGAAACTGATACAAAGCACCGGTACTCTAACATCCAATGCTTGTCATTAAGATGAGAAACGTGTGAGCTCCGTGACCTATGTAATTCGTTTGAGCTGAAAAGTGACTGCCTTTACCTGAAACAGTCTTGCTTGTAGGAAGACACATATCCTGGGATTTAACTCCATTTCTGAAGGGAAACACACAACACAGTTCTCAACCATGGATCTACTCTGCTTTAGAGCAAGAAGCACGCTCTTGCTTTCTAGAATCTCTTAGACAGCAGGAAACATGAGTGTGAAGAGAACAAAAGAACGGTGTTTCCTACACATACAGACCATATCTAGTTCAACTCTGCTTGAAATTGATACAAAGCTAAGGTCCTCTAACATCCAATGCTTGTCAGTTAAGACGAGAAACGTGTGAGCTTCCTGAATGATGTTGTTCGTTTGAGCTGAAAAGTGACGGCCCTTACCTGAAACGAAGTCTTGCTTGTAGGAAGACTCAGAGCCTGGGATTTAACTGCATTTCTGAAGTGAAACACACAGCAGGGTTCTCATCCACTGTTTACACTCTGCTTTAGAGCAAGAAGCACGCTCTTGCTTTCTAGACTCTCTAATACAGCAGGAAACTTGAGTGTGCTCAGAACAAAAGAACGGTGTTTCCTACACATACAGACCATATCTAGTTCAACTCTGCTACTGAAACTGAAAAAACCCACTGGTCCTCTAACATCCAATGCTTCTCAGTTAAGATGAGAAACGTGTGAGCTTCGTGAACGCTGTAGTTTGTTTGAGCTCTAAAGTAACTGTCCTTACCTGAAACGAAGTCTTGCTTGTAGGAAGACTCAGAGCCAGGGATTTAACTCCATTTCTGAAGGGAAACACACAGAATCGTTCTCATCCATGGATCACACTCTGCTTTAGAGCAAGAAGCACGCTCTTGCTTTCTAGAATCTCTTAGACAGCAGGAAACATGAGTGTGAAGAGAACAAAAGAACGGTGTTTCCTACACATACGGACCATATCTAGTTCAACTCTGCTTGAAATTGATACAAAGCAAAGGTCCTCTAACATCCAATGCTTGTCAGTTAAGAGGAGAACCTTTAAGCTTCGTGAACGCTGTAGTTTGTTTGAGCTCTAAAGTAACTGTCCTTACCTGAAACGAAGTCTTGCTTGTAGGAAGACTCAGAGCCGGGGATTGAACTCCATTTCTGAAGTGAAACACACAGCAGAGTTCTCATCCTTTGTTCACACTCTGCTTTAGAGCAAGAAGCAAGCTCTTGCTTTGTAGAGTCTCTAATACAGCAGGAAACGTGAGTGTCCTCAGAAGAAAAGAACCGTATTTCCTATACATACGGACCATATCTAGTTCAACTCTGTTGAAATTGACACAAAACAAAGGTCCTCTAACATCCAATGCTTCTCAGTTAAGATGAGAAATGTGTGAGCTTCGTGAACGATGTAGTTTGTTTGAGCTGAAATGTGACTGCCCTTACCTGAAAAGATGTCTTGCTTTTAGTAAGACACAGAGCCTGAGATTTAACAACATTTCTGTTGTGAAACACACAGCAGAGTTCTCATCCATTGTTCACACTCTGCTTTACAGCAAGAAGCACACTCTTGCTTTCTAGAGTCTCTAAGACAGCAGAAACATGAGTGTGATGAGAACAAAAGAACGGTGTTTCCTACACATACGGACCATATCTTGTCCAACTCTTCTTCTGAAATTGAAACAAACCACAGGTCCTCTAACTTCCAATGCTTGTCAGTTAAGATGAGAAACGTGTGAGCTTCTGGAACAATGTAGTCCGTTTGAGCTGTAAAGTAACTTCCCTTACCTGAAACGTAGTCTTGCTTGTCGGCAGACTCAGAGCCTGGGATTTAACTCCATTTCTGAAGTGAAACACAAAACAGGGTTCTCATCCATGGATCACACTCTGCTTTAGAGCAAGAAGCATGCACTTGCTTTCCAGAGTCTCTAATACAGCAGGAAACCTGAGTGTGCTGAGAACAATGAACGGTATTTCTTACACATACGGACCATATCTAGCCCAACTCTGCTTCTGAAACTGATACAAAGCACCGGTACTCTAACATCCAATGCTTGTCATTAAGATGAGAAACGTGTGAGCTCCGTGACCTATGTAATTCGTTTGAGCTGAAAAGTGACTGCCTTTACCTGAAACAGTCTTGCTTGTAGGAAGACACAGATCCTGGGATTTAACTCCATTTCTGAAGGGAAACACACAACACAGTTCTCAACCATGGATCACACTCTGCTTTAGAGCAAGAAGCACGCTCTTGCTTTCTAGAATCTCTTAGACAGCAGGAAACATGAGTGAGAAGAGAACAAAAGAACGGTGTTTCCTACACATACAGACCATATCTAGTTCAACTCTGCTTGAAATTGATACAAAGCAAAGGTCCTCTAACATCCAATGCTTGTCAGTTAAGACGAGAAACGTGTGAGCTTCCTGAATGATGTCGTTCGTTTGAGCTGAAAAGTGACGGCCCTTACCTGAAACGAAGTCTTGCTTGTAGGAAGACTCAGAGCCTGGGATTTAACTGCATTTCTGAAGTGAAACACACAGCAGGGTTCTCATCCATTGTTTACACTCTGCTTTAGAGCAAGAAGCACGCTCTTGCTTTCTAGAGTCTCTAATACAGCAGGAAACTTGAGTGTGCTCAGAACAAAAGAACGGTGTTTCCTACACATACAGACCATATCTAGTTCAACTCTGCTACTGAAACTGAAAAAACCCACTGGTCCTCTAACATCCAATGCTTCTCAGTTAAGATGAGAAACGTGTGAGCTTCGTGAACGCTGTAGTTTGTTTGAGCTCTAAAGTAACTGTCCTTACCTGAAACGAAGTCTTGCTTGTAGGAAGACTCAGAGCCAGGGATTTAACTCCATTTCTGAAGGGAAACACACAGAATCGTTCTCATCCATGGATCACACTCTGCTTTAGAGCAAGAAGCACGCTCTTGCTTTCTAGAATCTCTTAGACAGCAGGAAACATGAGTGTGAAGAGAACAAAAGAACGGTGTTTCCTACACATACGGACCATATCTAGTTCAACTCTGCTTGAAATTGATACAAAGCACTGGTACTCTAACATCCAATGCTTGTCAGTTAAGAGGAGAACCTTTAAGCTTCGTGAACGCTGTAGTTTGTTTGAGCTCTAAAGTAACTGTCCTTACCTGAAACGAAGTCTTGCTTGTAGGAAGACTCAGAGCCGGGGATTGAACTCCATTTCTGAAGTGAAACACACAGCAGAGTTCTCATCCTTTGTTCACACTCTGCTTTAGAGCAAGAAGCAAGCTCTTGCTTTGTAGAGTCTCTAATACAGCAGGAAACGCGAGTGTCCTCAGAAGAAAAGAACCGTATTTCCTATACATACGGACCATATCTAGTTCAACTCTGTTGAAATTGACACAAAACAAAGGTCCTCTAACATCCAATGCTTCTCAGTTAAGATGAGAAATGTGTGAGCTTCGTGAACGATGTAGTTTGTTTGAGCTGAAATGTGACTGCCCTTACCTGAAAAGATGTCTTGCTTTTAGTAAGACACAGAGCCTGAGATTTAACAACATTTCTGTTGTGAAACACACAGCAGAGTTCTCATCCATTGTTCACACTCTGCTTTACAGCAAGAAGCACACTCTTGCTTTCTAGAGTCTCTAAGACAGCAGAAACATGAGTGTGATGAGAACAAAAGAACGGTGTTTCCTACACATACGGACCATATCTTGTCCAACTCTGCTTCTGAAATTGAAACAAACCACAGGTCCTCTAACTTCCAAT
Source organism: Onychomys leucogaster (assembly GCA_949786385.1). Lineage (NCBI taxonomy): Eukaryota > Metazoa > Chordata > Mammalia > Rodentia > Cricetidae > Onychomys > Onychomys leucogaster. The sequence goes on from CATKUP010000073.1 coordinate 1,299,930, forward strand.
GCTTGTCAGTTAAGATGAGAAACGTGTGAGCTTCTGGAACAATGTAGTCCGTTTGAGCTGTAAAGTAACTTCCCTTACCTGAAACGTAGTCTTGCTTGTCGGCAGACTCAGAGCCTGGGATTTAACTCCATTTCTGAAGTGAAACACAAAACAGGGTTCTCATCCATGGATCACACTCTGCTTTAGAGCAAGAAGCATGCACTTGCTTTCCAGAGTCTCTAATACAGCAGGAAACCTGAGTGTGCTGAGAACAATGAACGGTATTTCTTACACATACGGACCATATCTAGCCCAACTCTGCTTCTGAAACTGATACAAAGCACCGGTACTCTAACATCCAATGCTTGTCATTAAGATGAGAAACGTGTGAGCTCCGTGACCTATGTAATTCGTTTGAGCTGAAAAGTGACTGCCTTTACCTGAAACAGTCTTGCTTGTAGGAAGACACAGATCCTGGGATTTAACTCCATTTCTGAAGGGAAACACACAACACAGTTCTCAACCATGGATCACACTCTGCTTTAGAGCAAGAAGCACGCTCTTGCTTTCTAGAATCTCTTAGACAGCAGGAAACATGAGTGTGAAGAGAACAAAAGAACGGTGTTTCCTACACATACAGACCATATCTAGGTCAACTCTGCTTGAAATTGATACAAAGCAAAGGTCCTCTAACATCCAATGCTTGTCAGTTAAGACGAGAAACGTGTGAGCTTCCTGAATGATGTCGTTCGTTTGAGCTGAAAAGTGACGGCCCTTACCTGAAACGAAGTCTTGCTTGTAGGAAGACTCAGAGCCGGGGATTGAACTCCATTTCTGAAGTGAAACACACAGCAGAGTTCTCATCCTTTGTTCACACTCTGCTTTAGAGCAAGAAGCAAGCTCTTGCTTTGTAGAGTCTCTAATACAGCAGGAAACGTGAGTGTCCTCAGAAGAAAAGAACCGTATTTCCTATACATACGGACCATATCTAGTTCAACTCTGTTGAAATTGACACAAAACAAAGGTCCTCTAACATCCAATGCTTCTCAGTTAAGATGAGAAATGTGTGAGCTTCGTGAACGATGTAGTTTGTTTGAGCTGAAATGTGACTGCCCTTACCTGAAAAGATGTCTTGCTTTTAGTAAGACACAGAGCCTGAGATTTAACAACATTTCTGTTGTGAAACACACAGCAGAGTTCTCATCCATTGTTCACACTCTGCTTTACAGCAAGAAGCACACTCTTGCTTTCTAGAGTCTCTAAGACAGCAGAAACATGAGTGTGATGAGAACAAAAGAACGGTGTTTCCTACACATACGGACCATATCTTGTCCAACTCTGCTTCTGAAATTGAAACAAACCACAGGTCCTCTAACTTCCAATGCTTGTCAGTTAAGATGAGAAACGTGTGAGCTTCTGGAACAATGTAGTCCGTTTGAGCTGTAAAGTAACTTCCCTTACCTGAAACGTAGTCTTGCTTGTCGGCAGACTCAGAGCCTGGGATTTAACTCCATTTCTGAAGTGAAACACAAAACAGGGTTCTCATCCATGGATCACACTCTGCTTTAGAGCAAGAAGCATGCACTTGCTTTCCAGAGTCTCTAATACAGCAGGAAACCTGAGTGTGCTGAGAACAATGATCGGTATTTCTTACACATACGGACCATATCTAGCCCAACTCTGCTTCTGAAACTGATACAAAGCACCGGTACTCTAACATCCAATGCTTGTCATTAAGATGAGAAACGTGTGAGCTCCGTGACCTATGTAATTCGTTTGAGCTGAAAAGTGACTGCCTTTACCTGAAACAGTCTTGCTTGTAGGAAGACACAGATCCTGGGATTTAACTCCATTTCTGAAGGGAAACACACAACACAGTTCTCAACCATGGATCTACTCTGCTTTAGAGCAAGAAGCACGCTCTTGCTTTCTAGAATCTCTTAGACAGCAGGAAACATGAGTGTGAAGAGAACAAAAGAACGGTGTTTCCTACACATACAGACCATATCTAGTTCAACTCTGCTTGAAATTGATACAAAGCTAAGGTCCTCTAACATCCAATGCTTGTCAGTTAAGACGAGAAACGTGTGAGCTTCCTGAATGATGTCGTTCGTTTGAGCTGAAAAGTGACGGCCCTTACCTGAAACGAAGTCTTGCTTGTAGGAAGACTCAGAGCCTGGGATTTAACTGCATTTCTGAAGTGAAACACACAGCAGGGTTCTCATCCACTGTTTACACTCTGCTTTAGAGCAAGAAGCACGCTCTTGCTTTCTAGACTCTCTAATACAGCAGGAAACTTGAGTGTGCTCAGAACAAAAGAACGGTGTTTCCTACACATACAGACCATATCTAGTTCAACTCTGCTACTGAAACTGAAAAAACCCACTGGTCCTCTAACATCCAATGCTTCTCAGTTAAGATGAGAAACGTGTGAGCTTCGTGAACGCTGTAGTTTGTTTGAGCTCTAAAGTAACTGTCCTTACCTGAAACGAAGTCTTGCTTGTAGGAAGACTCAGAGCCAGGGATTTAACTCCATTTCTGAAGGGAAACACACAGAATCGTTCTCATCCATGGATCACACTCTGCTTTAGAGCAAGAAGCACGCTCTTGCTTTCTAGAATCTCTTAGACAGCAGGAAACATGAGTGTGAAGAGAACAAAAGAACGGTGTTTCCTACACATACGGACCATATCTAGTTCAACTCTGCTTGAAATTGATACAAAGCAAAGGTCCTCTAACATCCAATGCTTGTCAGTTAAGAGGAGAACCTTTAAGCTTCGTGAACGCTGTAGTTTGTTTGAGCTCTAAAGTAACTGTCCTTACCTGAAACGAAGTCTTGCTTGTAGGAAGACTCAGAGCCGGGGATTGAACTCCATTTGTGAAGTGAAACACACAGCAGAGTTCTCATCCTTTGTTCACACTCTGCTTTAGAGCAAGAAGCAAGCTCTTGCTTTGTAGAGTCTCTAATACAGCAGGAAACGTGAGTGTCCTCAGAAGAAAAGAACCGTATTTCCTATACATACGGACCATATCTAGTTCAACTCTGTTGAAATTGACACAAAACAAAGGTCCTCTAACATCCAATGCTTCTCAGTTAAGATGAGAAATGTGTGAGCTTCGTGAACGATGTAGTTTGTTTGAGCTGAAATGTGACTGCCCTTACCTGAAAAGATGTCTTGCTTTTAGTAAGACACAGAGCCTGAGATTTAACAACATTTCTGTTGTGAAACACACAGCAGAGTTCTCATCCATTGTTCACACTCTGCTTTACAGCAAGAAGCACACTCTTGCTTTCTAGAGTCTCTAAGACAGCAGAAACATGAGTGTGATGAGAACAAAAGAACGGTGTTTCCTACACATACGGACCATATCTTGTCCAACTCTTCTTCTGAAATTGAAACAAACCACAGGTCCTCTAACTTCCAATGCTTGTCAGTTAAGATGAGAAACGTGTGAGCTTCTGGAACAATGTAGTCCGTTTGAGCTGTAAAGTAACTTCCCTTACCTGAAACGTAGTCTTGCTTGTCGGCAGACTCAGAGCCTGGGATTTAACTCCATTTCTGAAGTGAAACACAAAACAGGGTTCTCATCCATGGATCACACTCTGCTTTAGAGCAAGAAGCATGCACTTGCTTTCCAGAGTCTCTAATACAGCAGGAAACCTGAGTGTGCTGAGAACAATGAACGGTATTTCTTACACATACGGACCATATCTAGCCCAACTCTGCTTCTGAAACTGATACAAAGCACCGGTACTCTAACATCCAATGCTTGTCATTAAGATGAGAAACGTGTGAGCTCCGTGACCTATGTAATTCGTTTGAGCTGAAAAGTGACTGCCTTTACCTGAAACAGTCTTGCTTGTAGGAAGACACAGATCCTGGGATTTAACTCCATTTCTGAAGGGAAACACACAACACAGTTCTCAACCATGGATCACACTCTGCTTTAGAGCAAGAAGCACGCTCTTGCTTTCTAGAATCTCTTAGACAGCAGGAAACATGAGTGTGAAGAGAACAAAAGAACGGTGTTTCCTACACATACAGACCATATCTAGTTCAACTCTGCTTGAAATTGATACAAAGCAAAGGTCCTCTAACATCCAATGCTTGTCAGTTAAGACGAGAAACGTGTGAGCTTCCTGAATGATGTCGTTCGTTTGAGCTGAAAAGTGACGGCCCTTACCTGAAACGAAGTCTTGCTTGTAGGAAGACTCAGAGCCTGGGATTTAACTGCATTTCTGAAGTGAAACACACAGCAGGGTTCTCATCCATTGTTTACACTCTGCTTTAGAGCAAGAAGCACGCTCTTGCTTTCTAGACTCTCTAATACAGCAGGAAACTTGAGTGTGCTCAGAACAAAAGAACGGTGTTTCCTACACATACAGACCATATCTAGTTCAACTCTGCTACTGAAACTGAAAAAACCCACTGGTCCTCTAACATCCAATGCTTCTCAGTTAAGATGAGAAACGTGTGAGCTTCGTGAACGCTGTAGTTTGTTTGAGCTCTAAAGTAACTGTCCTTACCTGAAACGAAGTCTTGCTTGTAGGAAGACTCAGAGCCAGGGATTTAACTCCATTTCTGAAGGGAAACACACAGAATCGTTCTCATCCATGGATCACACTCTGCTTTAGAGCAAGAAGCACGCTCTTGCTTTCTAGAATCTCTTAGACAGCAGGAAACATGAGTGTGAAGAGAACAAAAGAACGGTGTTTCCTACACATACGGACCATATCTAGTTCAACTCTGCTTGAAATTGATACAAAGCAAAGGTCCTCTAACATCCAATGCTTGTCAGTTAAGAGGAGAACCTTTAAGCTTCGTGAACGCTGTAGTTTGTTTGAGCTCTAAAGTAACTGTCCTTACCTGAAACGAAGTCTTGCTTGTAGGAAGACTCAGAGCCGGGGATTGAACTCCATTTGTGAAGTGAAACACACAGCAGAGTTCTCATCCTTTGTTCACACTCTGCTTTAGAGCAAGAAGCAAGCTCTTGCTTTGTAGAGTCTCTAATACAGCAGGAAACGTGAGTGTCCTCAGAAGAAAAGAACCGTATTTCCTATACATACGGACCATATCTAGTTCAACTCTGTTGAAATTGACACAAAACAAAGGTCCTCTAACATCCAATGCTTCTCAGTTAAGATGAGAAATGTGTGAGCTTCGTGAACGATGTAGTTTGTTTGAGCTGAAATGTGACTGCCCTTACCTGAAAAGATGTCTTGCTTTTAGTAAGACACAGAGCCTGAGATTTAACAACATTTCTGTTGTGAAACACACAGCAGAGTTCTCATCCATTGTTCACACTCTGCTTTACAGCAAGAAGCACACTCTTGCTTTCTAGAGTCTCTAAGACAGCAGAAACATGAGTGTGATGAGAACAAAAGAACGGTGTTTCCTACACATACGGACCATATCTTGTCCAACTCTTCTTCTGAAATTGAAACAAACCACAGGTCCTCTAACTTCCAATGCTTGTCAGTTAAGATGAGAAACGTGTGAGCTTCTGGAACAATGTAGTCCGTTTGAGCTGTAAAGTAACTTCCCTTACCTGAAACGTAGTCTTGCTTGTCGGCAGACTCAGAGCCTGGGATTTAACTCCATTTCTGAAGTGAAACACAAAACAGGGTTCTCATCCATGGATCACACTCTGCTTTAGAGCAAGAAGCATGCACTTGCTTTCCAGAGTCTCTAATACAGCAGGAAACCTGAGTGTGCTGAGAACAATGAACGGTATTTCTTACACATACGGACCATATCTAGCCCAACTCTGCTTCTGAAACTGATACAAAGCACCGGTACTCTAACATCCAATGCTTGTCATTAAGATGAGAAACGTGTGAGCTCCGTGACCTATGTAATTCGTTTGAGCTGAAAAGTGACTGCCTTTACCTGAAACAGTCTTGCTTGTAGGAAGACACAGATCCTGGGATTTAACTCCATTTCTGAAGGGAAACACACAACACAGTTCTCAACCATGGATCACACTCTGCTTTAGAGCAAGAAGCACGCTCTTGCTTTCTAGAATCTCTTAGACAGCAGGAAACATGAGTGTGAAGAGAACAAAAGAACGGTGTTTCCTACACATACAGACCATATCTAGTTCAACTCTGCTTGAAATTGATACAAAGCAAAGGTCCTCTAACATCCAATGCTTGTCAGTTAAGACGAGAAACGTGTGAGCTTCCTGAATGATGTCGTTCGTTTGAGCTGAAAAGTGACGGCCCTTACCTGAAACGAAGTCTTGCTTGTAGGAAGACTCAGAGCCTGGGATTTAACTGCATTTCTGAAGTGAAACACACAGCAGGGTTCTCATCCATTGTTTACACTCTGCTTTAGAGCAAGAAGCACGCTCTTGCTTTCTAGACTCTCTAATACAGCAGGAAACTTGAGTGTGCTCAGAACAAAAGAACGGTGTTTCCTACACATACAGACCATATCTAGTTCAACTCTGCTACTGAAACTGAAAAAACCCACTGGTCCTCTAACATCCAATGCTTCTCAGTTAAGATGAGAAACGTGTGAGCTTCGTGAACGCTGTAGTTTGTTTGAGCTCTAAAGTAACTGTCCTTACCTGAAACGAAGTCTTGCTTGTAGGAAGACTCAGAGCCAGGGATTTAACTCCATTTCTGAAGGGAAACACACAGAATCGTTCTCATCCATGGATCACACTCTGCTTTAGAGCAAGAAGCACGCTCTTGCTTTCTAGAATCTCTTAGACAGCAGGAAACATGAGTGTGAAGAGAACAAAAGAACGGTGTTTCCTACACATACGGACCATATCTAGTTCAACTCTGCTTGAAATTGATACAAAGCAAAGGTCCTCTAACATCCAATGCTTGTCAGTTAAGAGGAGAACCTTTAAGCTTCGTGAACGCTGTAGTTTGTTTGAGCTCTAAAGTAACTGTCCTTACCTGAAACGAAGTCTTGCTTGTAGGAAGACTCAGAGCCGGGGATTGAACTCCATTTCTGAAGTGAAACACACAGCAGAGTTCTCATCCTTTGTTCACACTCTGCTTTAGAGCAAGAAGCAAGCTCTTGCTTTGTAGAGTCTCTAATACAGCAGGAAACGTGAGTGTCCTCAGAAGAAAAGAACCGTATTTCCTATACATACGGACCATATCTAGTTCAACTCTGTTGAAATTGACACAAAACAAAGGTCCTCTAACATCCAATGCTTCTCAGTTAAGATGAGAAATGTGTGAGCTTCGTGAACGATGTAGTTTGTTTGAGCTGAAATGTGACTGCCCTTACCTGAAAAGATGTCTTGCTTTTAGTAAGACACAGAGCCTGAGATTTAACAACATTTCTGTTGTGAAACACACAGCAGAGTTCTCATCCATTGTTCACACTCTGCTTTACAGCAAGAAGCACACTCTTGCTTTCTAGAGTCTCTAAGACAGCAGAAACATGAGTGTGATGAGAACAAAAGAACGGTGTTTCCTACACATACGGACCATATCTTGTCCAACTCTGCTTCTGAAATTGAAACAAACCACAGGTCCTCTAACTTCCAATGCTTGTCAGTTAAGATGAGAAACGTGTGAGCTTCTGGAACAATGTAGTCCGTTTGAGCTGTAAAGTAACTTCCCTTACCTGAAACGTAGTCTTGCTTGTCGGCAGACTCAGAGCCTGGGATTTAACTCCATTTCTGAAGTGAAACACAAAACAGGGTTCTCATCCATGGATCACACTCTGCTTTAGAGCAAGAAGCATGCACTTGCTTTCCAGAGTCTCTAATACAGCAGGAAACCTGAGTGTGCTGAGAACAATGATCGGTATTTCTTACACATACGGACCATATCTAGCCCAACTCTGCTTCTGAAACTGATACAAAGCACCGGTACTCTAACATCCAATGCTTGTCAGTTAAGACGGGAAACGTGTGACCTTCCTGAATGATGTAGTTTGTTTGAGCTGAAAAGTGACGGCCCTTACCTGAAACGAAGTCTTGCTTGTAGGAAGAATCAGAGCCTGGGATTTAACTGCATTTCTGAAGTGAAACACACAGCAGGGTTCTCATCCATTGTTCACACTCTGCTTTAGGGCAAGAAGCACGCTCTTGCTTTCTAGAATCTCTAATACAGCAGGAAACTTGAGTGTGCTCAGAACAAAAGAACGGTGTTTCCTACACATACAGACCATATCTAGTTCAACTCTGCTACTGAAACTGAAAAAACCCACTGGTCCTCTAACATCCAATGCTTCTCAGTTAAGATGAGAAACGTGTGAGCTTCGTGAACGCTGTAGTTTGTTTGAGCTCTAAAGTAACTGCCCTTACCTGAAACGAAGTCTTGCTTGTAGGAAGACTCAGAGCCAGGGATTTAACTCCATTTCTGAAGGGAAACACACAGAATCGTTCTCATCCATGGACCACACTCTGCTTTAGAGCAAGAAGCACGCTCTTGCTTTCTAGAATCTCTTAGACAGCAGGAAACATGAGTGTGAAGAGAACAAAAGAACGGTGTTTCCTACACATACGGACCATATCTAGTTCAACTCTGCTTGAAATTGATACAAAGCACTGGTACTCTAACATCCAATGCTTGTCAGTTAAGAGGAGAACCTTTAAGCTTCGGAAACGATGTAGTTTGTTTGAGCTGAAAAGTGACTGCCCTTACCTGAAACGAAGTCTTGCTTGTAGGAAGACACAGAGCCTGGGATTTAACTCCATTTCTGAAGTGAAACACACAACACAGTTCTCATCCATGGATCACACTCTCCTTTAGAGCAAGAAGCTCGCTCTTGCTTTCTAGAGTCTCTAATACAGCAGGAAACTTGAGTGTGATGAGAACAAAAGACCTGTGTTTCTTAAACATACGGACCTTATCTAGTCCAACTCTGCTTCTGAACCTGATACAAAGCACTGGTACTCTAACATCCAATGCTTGTCAGATAAGATGAGAAACGTGTGAGCTTCGTGAACGATGTAGTTCGTTTGAGCTGTAAAGTAACTGCCCTTACCTGAAACGAAGTCTTGCTTGTAGGAAGACTCAGAGCCGGGGATTGAACTCCATTTCTGAAGTGAAACACACAGCAGAGTTCTCATCCTTTGTTCACACTCTGCTTTAGAGCAAGAAGCAAGCTCTTGCTTTGTAGAGTCTCTAATACAGCAGGAAACGTGAGTGTCCTCAGAAGAAAAGAACCGTATTTCCTATACATACGGACCATATCTAGTTCAACTCTGTTGATATTGACACAAAACAAAGGTCCTCTAACATCCAATGCTTCTCAGTTAAGATGAGAAATGTGTGAGCTTCGTGAGCGATGTAGTTTGTTTGAGCTGAAATGTGACTGCCCTTACCTGAAAAGATGTCTTGCTTTTAGTAAGACACAGAGCCTGAGATTTAACAACATTTCTGTTGTGAAACACACAGCAGAGTTCTCATCCATTGTTCACACTCTGCTTTACAGCAAGAAGCACACTCTTGCTTTCTAGAGTCTCTAAGACAGCAGAAACATGAGTGTGATGAGAACAAAAGAACGGTGTTTCCTACACATATGGACCATATCTTGTCCAACTCTGCTTCTGAAATTGAAACAAACCACAGGTCCTCTAACTTCCAATGCTTGTCAGTTAAGATGAGAAACGTGTGAGCTTCTGGAACAATGTAGTCCGTTTGAGCTGTAAAGTAACTTCCCTTACCTGAAACGTAGTCTTGCTTGTCGGCAGACTCAGAGCCTGGGATTTAACTCCATTTCTGAAGTGAAACACAAAACAGGGTTCTCATCCATGGATCACACTCTGCTTTAGAGCAAGAAGCATGCACTTGCTTTCCAGAGTCTCTAATACAGCAGGAAACCTGAGTGTGCTGAGAACAATGAACGGTATTTCTTACACATACGGACCATATCTAGCCCAACTCTGCTTCTGAAACTGATACAAAGCACCGGTACTCTAACATCCAATGCTTGTCATTAAGATGAGAAACGTGTGAGCTCCGTGACCTATGTAATTCGTTTGAGCTGAAAAGTGACTGCCTTTACCTGAAACAGTCTTGCTTGTAGGAAGACACAGATCCTGGGATTTAACTCCATTTCTGAAGGGAAACACACAACACAGTTCTCAACCATGGATCACACTCTGCTTTAGAGCAAGAAGCACGCTCTTGCTTTCTAGAATCTCTTAGACAGCAGGAAACATGAGTGTGAAGAGAACAAAAGAACGGTGTTTCCTACACATACAGACCATATCTAGTTCACTTCTGCTTAAAATTGATACAAAGCAAAGGTCCTCTAACATCCAATGCTTGTCAGTTAAGACGAGAAACGTGTGAGCTTCCTGAATGATGTCGTTCGTTTGAGCTGAAAAGTGACGGCCCTTACCTGAAACGAAGTCTTGCTTGTAGGAAGACTCACAGCCTGGGATTTAACTGCATTTCTGAAGTGAAACACACAGCAGGGTTCTCATCCATTGTTTACACTCTGCTTTAGAGCAAGAAGCACGCTCTTGCTTTCTAGAGTCTCTAATACAGCAGGAAACTTGAGTGTGCTCAGAACAAAAGAACGGTGTTTCCTACACATACAGACCATATCTAGTTCAACTCTGCTACTGAAACTGAAAAAACCCACTGGTCCTCTAACATCCAATGCTTCTCAGTTAAGATGAGAAACGTGTGAGCTTCGTGAACGCTGTAGTTTGTTTGAGCTCTAAAGTAACTGTCCTTACCTGAAACGAAGTCTTGCTTGTAGGAAGACTAAGAGCCAGGGATTTAACTCCATTTCTGAAGGGAAACACACAGAATCGTTCTCATCCATGGATCACACTCTGCTTTAGAGCAAGAAGCACGCTCTTGCTTTCTAGAATCTCTTAGACAGCAGGAAACATGAGTGTGAAGAGAACAAAAGAACGGTGTTTCCTACACATACGGACCATATCTAGTTCAACTCTGCTTGAAATTGATACAAAGCAAAGGTCCTCTAACATCCAATGCTTGTCAGTTAAGAGGAGAACCTTTAAGCTTCGGAAACGATGTAGTTCGTTTGAGCTGAAAAGTGACTGCCCTTACCTGAAACGAAGTCTTGCTTGTAGGAAGACACAGAGCCTGGGATTTAACTCCATTTCTGAAGTGAAACACAAAACACAGTTCTCATCCATGGATCACACTCTCCTTTAGAGCAAGAAGCACGCTCTTGCTTTCTAGAATATCTTAGACAGCAGGAAACATGAGTGTGAAGAGAACAAAAGAACGGTGTTTCCTACACATACGGACCATATCTAGTTCAACTCTGCTTGAAATTGATACAAAGCAAAGGTCCTCTAACATCCAATGCTTGTCAGTTAAGAGGAGAACCTTTAAGCTTCATGAACGCTGTAGTTTGTTTGAGCTCTAAAGTAACTGTCCTTACCTGAAACGAAGTCTTGCTTGTAGGAAGACTCAGAGCCGGGGATTGAACTCCATTTCTGAAGTGAAACACACAGCAGAGTTCTCATCCTTTGTTCACACTCTGCTTTAGAGCAAGAAGCAAGCTCTTGCTTTGTAGAGTCTCTAATACAGCAGGAAACGTGAGTGTCCTCAGAAGAAAAGAACCGTATTTCCTATACATACGGACCATATCTAGTTCAACTCTGTTGATATTGACACAAAACAAAGGTCCTCTAACATCCAATGCTTCTCAGTTAAGATGAGAAATGTGTGAGCTTCGTGAACGATGTAGTTTGTTTGAGCTGAAATGTGACTGCCCTTACCTGAAAAGATGTCTTGCTTTTAGTAAGACACAGAGCCTGAGATTTAACAACATTTCTGTTGTGAAACACACAGCAGAGTTCTCATCCATTGTTCACACTCTGCTTTACAGCAAGAAGCACACTCTTGCTTTCTAGAGTCTCTAAGACAGCAGAAACATGAGTGTGATGAGAACAAAAGAACGGTGTTTCCTACACATACGGACCATATCTTGTCCAACTCTGCTTCTGAAATTGAAACAAACCACAGGTCCTCTAACTTCCAATGCTTGTCAGTTAAGATGAGAAACGTGTGAGCTTCTGGAACAATGTAGTCCGTTTGAGCTGTAAAGTAACTTCCCTTACCTGAAACGTAGTCTTGCTTGTCGGCAGACTCAGAGCCTGGGATTTAACTCCATTTCTGAAGTGAAACACAAAACAGGGTTCTCATCCATGGATCACACTCTGCTTTAGAGCAAGAAGCATGCACTTGCTTTCCAGAGTCTCTAATACAGCAGGAAACCTGAGTGTGCTGAGAACAATGAACGGTATTTCCTACACATACGGACCATATCTAGTCCAACTCTGCTTCTGAACCTGATACAAAGCACTGGTCCTCTAACATCCAATGCTTGTCAGTTAAGACGAGAAACGTGTGAGCTTCCTGAATGATGTAGTTCGTTTGAGCTGAAAAGTGACGGCCCTTACCTGAAACGAAGTCTTGCTTGTAGGATGAATCAGAGCCTGGGATTTAACTGCATTTCTGAAGTGAAACACACAGCAGGGTTCCCATCCATTGTTCACACTCTGCTTTAGGGCAAGAAGCACGCTCTTGCTTTCTAGAATCTCTAATACAGCAGGAAACTTGAGTGTGCTCAGAACAAAAGAACGGTGTTTCCTACACATACAGACCATATCTAGTTCAACTCTGCTACTGAAACTGAAAAAACCCACTGGTCCTCTAACATCCAATGCTTCTCAGTTAAGATGAGAAACGTGTGAGCTTCGTGAACGCTGTAGTTTGTTTGAGCTCTAACGTAACTGTCCTTACCTGAAACGAAGTCTTGCTTGTAGGAAGACTCAGAGCCAGGGATTTAACTCCATTTCTGAAGGGAAACACACAGAATCGTTCTCATCCATGGATCACACTCTGCTTTAGAGCAAGAAGCACGCTCTTGCTTTCTAGAATCTCTTAGACAGCAGGAAACATGAGTGTGAAGAGAACAAAAGAACGGTGTTTCCTACACATACGGACCATATCTAGTTCAACTCTGCTTGAAATTGATACAAAGCAAAGGTCCTCTAACATCCAATGCTTGTCAGTTAAGAGGAGAACCTTTAAGCTTCGGAAACGATGTAGTTCGTTTGAGCTGAAAAGTGACTGCCCTTACCTGAAACGAAGTCTTGCTTGTAGGAAGACACAGAGCCTGGGATTTAACTCCATTTCTGAAGTGAAACACACAACACAGTTCTCATCCATGGATCACACTCTCCTTTAGAGCAAGAAGCTCGCTCTTGCTTTCTAGAGTCTCTAATACAGCAGGAAACTTGAGTGTGATGAGAACAAAAGACCTGTGTTTCTTAAACATACGGACCTTATCTAGTCCAACTCTGCTTCTGAACCTGATACAAAGCACTGGTACTCTAACATCCAATGCTTGTCAGATAAGATGAGAAACGTGTGAGCTTCGTGAACGATGTAGTTCGTTTGAGCTGTAAAGTAACTGCCCTTACCTGAAACGAAGTCTTGCTTGTAGGAAGACTCAGAGCCAGGGATTTAACTGCATTTCTGAAGTGAAACATACAACAGAGTTCTCATCCATGGATCACACTCTGCTTTAGAGCAAGAAGCACGCTCTAGCTTTCTAGATTCTCTAAGACAGCAGGAAACTTGAGTATGCTGACAACAAATGACCCTTGTTTCCTACACATACGGACCATATCTAGTACAACTTTGCTTCTGAAACTGATACAAAGCACTGGTCCTCTAACATCCAATGCTTGTCAGTTAAGAGGAGGACCTTTAAGCTTCACGAACGATGTAGTTCGTCTGAGCTCCAAAGTGACTGTCCTTACCTGAAACGAAGTCTTGCTTGTAGGAAGACTAAGAGCCAGGGATTTAACTCCATTTCTGAAGGGAAACACACAGAATCGTTCTCATCCATGGATCAAACTCTGCTTTAGAGCAAGAAGCACGCTCTTGCTTTCTAGACTCTCTTAGACAGCAGGAAACATGAGTGTGAAGAGAACAAAAGAACGGTGTTTCCTACACATACGGACCATATCTAGTTCAACTCTGCTTGAAATTGATACAAAGCAAAGGTCCTCTAACATCCAATGCTTGTCAGTTAAGAGGAGAACCTTTAAGCTTCGGGAACGATGTAGTTCGTTTGAGCTGAAAAGTGACTGCCCTTACCTGAAACAAAGTTTTGCTTGTAGGAAGAATCAAAGTCTGGGATTTAACTGCATTTCTGAAGGGATACACACAGCAGTGTTCTCATCCATTGTTCACACTCTGCTTTAGAGCAAGAAGCACGCTCTTGCTTTCTAGAGTCTCTAATACAGCAGGAAACTTGAGTGTGCTCAGAACAAAAGAACGGTGTTTCCTACACATACAGACCATATCTAGTTCAACTCTGCTTCGGAAACTGAAAAAACCCACTGGTCCTCTAACATCCAATGCTTCTCAGGTAAGATGAGAAACGTGTGAGCTTCGTGATCGATCTAGTTCATTTGAGCTGAAAAGTGACTGCCCTTACCTGAAACGAAGTCTTACTTGTAGGAAGACACAGAGCCTGGGATTTAACTGCATTTCTGAAGTGAAACACACAGCAGGGTTCCCATCCATTGTTCACACTCTGCTTTAGGGCAAGAAGCACGCTCTTGCTTTCTAGAATCTCTAATAGAGCAGGAAACTTGAGTGTGCTCAGAACAAAAGAACGGTGTTTCCTACACATACAGACCATATCTAGTTCAACTCTGCTACTGAAACTGAAAAAACCCACTGGTCCTCTAACATCCAATGCTTCTCAGTTAAGATGAGAAACGTGTGAGCTTTTGAACGCTGTAGTTTGTTTGAGCTCTAACGTAACTGTCCTTACCTGAAACGAAGTCTTGCTTGTAGGAAGACTCAGAGCCAGGGATTTAACTCCATTTCTGAAGGGAAACACACAGAATCGTTCTCATCCATGGATCACACTCTGCTTTAGAGCAAGAAGCACGCTCTTGCTTTCTAGAATCTCTTAGACAGCAGGAAACATGAGTGTGAAGAGAACAAAGAACGGTGTTTCCTACACATACGGACCATATCTAGTTCAACTCTGCTTGAAATTGATACAAAGCAAAGGTCCTCTAACATCCAATGCTTGTCAGTTAAGAGGAGAACCTTTAAGCTTCGGGAACGATGTAGTTCGTTTGAGCTGAAAAGTGACTGCCCTTACCTGAAACGAAGTCTTGCTTGTAGGAAGACACATGCCTGGGATTTAACTCCATTTCTGAAGTGAAACACACAACACAGTTCTCATCCATGGATCACAATCTCCTTTAGAGCAAGAAGCACGCTCTTGCTTTCTAGAGTCTCTAATACAGCAGGAAACTTGAGTGTGATGAGAACAAAAGACCTGTGTTTCTTAAACATACGGACCATATCTAGTGCAACTCTGCTTCTGAACCTGATACAAAGCACTGGTACTCTAACATCCAATGCTTGTCAGATACGATGAGAAACGTGTGAGCTTCGTGAACGATGTAGTTCGTTTGAGCTGTAAAGTAACTGCCCTTACCTGAAACGAAGTCTTGCTTGTAGGAAGACTCAGAGCCAGGGATTTAACTCCATTTCTGAAGGGAAACACACAGAATCGTTCTCATCCATGGATCACACTCTGCTTTAGAGCAAGAAGCACGCTCTTGCTTTCTAGAATCTCTTAGACAGCAGGAAACATGAGTGTGAAGAGAACAAAAGAACGGTGTTTCCTACACATACGGACCATATCTAGTTCAACTCTGCTTGAAATTGATACAAAGCAAAGGTCCTCTAACATCCAATGCTTGTCAGTTAAGAGGAGAACCTTTAAGCTTCGTGAACGCTGTAGTTTGTTTGAGCTCTAAAGTAACTGTCCTTACCTGAAACGAAGTCTTGCTTGTAGGAAGACTCAGAGCCGGGGATTGAACTCCATTTCTGAAGTGAAACACACAGCAGAGTTTTCATCCTTTGTTCACACTCTGCTTTAGAGCAAGAAGCAAGCTCTTGCTTTGTAGAGTCTCTAATACAGCAGGAAACGCGAGTGTCCTCAGAAGAAAAGAACCGTATTTCCTATACATACGGACCATATCTAGTTCAACTCTGTTGAAATTGACACAAAACAAAGGTCCTCTAACATCCAATGCTTCTCAGTTAAGATGAGAAATGTGTGAGCTTCGTGTACGATGTAGTTTGTTTGAGCTGAAATGTGACTGCCCTTACCTGAAAAGATGTCTTGCTTTTAGTAAGACACAGAGCCTGAGATTTAACAACATTTCTGTTGTGAAACACACAGCAGAGTTCTCATCCATTGTTCACACTCTGCTTTACAGCAAGAAGCACACTCTTGCTTTCTAGAGTCTCTAAGACAGCAGAAACATGAGTGTGATGAGAACAAAAGAACGGTGTTTCCTACACATACGGACCATATCTTGTCCAACTCTGCTTCTGAAATTGAAACAAACCACAGGTCCTCTAACTTCCAATGCTTGTCAGTTAAGATGAGAAACGTGTGAGCTTCTGGAACAATGTAGTCCGTTTGAGCTGTAAAGTAACTTCCCTTACCTGAAACGTAGTCTTGCTTGTCGGCAGACTCAGAGCCTGGGATTTAACTCCATTTCTGAAGTGAAACACAAAACAGGGTTCTCATCCATGGATCACACTCTGCTTTAGAGCAAGAAGCATGCACTTGCTTTCCAGAGTCTCTAATACAGCAGGAAACCTGAGTGTGCTGAGAACAATGAACGGTATTTCCTACACATACGGACCATATCTAGTCCAACTCTGCTTCTGAACCTGATACAAAGCACTGGTCCTCTAACATCCAATGCTTGTCAGTTAAGACGAGAAACGTGTGAGCTTCCTGAATGATGTAGTTCGTTTGAGCTGAAAAGTGACGGCCCTTACCTGAAACGAAGTCTTGCTTGTAGGATGAATCAGAGCCTGGGATTTAACTGCATTTCTGAAGTGAAACACACAGCAGGGTTCCCATCCATTGTTCACACTCTGCTTTAGGGCAAGAAGCACGCTCTTGCTTTCTAGAATCTCTAATAGAGCAGGAAACTTGAGTGTGCTCAGAACAAAAGAACGGTGTTTCCTACACATACAGACCATATCTAGTTCAACTCTGCTACTGAAACTGAAAAAACCCACTGGTCCTCTAACATCCAATGCTTCTCAGTTAAGATGAGAAACGTGTGAGCTTCGTGAACGCTGTAGTTTGTTTGAGCTCTAACGTAACTGTCCTTACCTGAAACGAAGTCTTGCTTGTAGGAAGACTCAGAGCCAGGGATTTAACTCCATTTCTGAAGGGAAACACACAGAATCGTTCTCATCCATGGATCACACTCTGCTTTAGAGCAAGAAGCACGCTCTTGCTTTCTAGAATCTCTTAGACAGCAGGAAACATGAGTGTGAAGAGAACAAAGAACGGTGTTTCCTACACATACGGACCATATCTAGTTCAACTCTGCTTGAAATTGATACAAAGCAAAGGTCCTCTAACATCCAATGCTTGTCAGTTAAGAGGAGAACCTTTAAGCTTCGGGAACGATGTAGTTCGTTTGAGCTGAAAAGTGACTGCCCTTACCTGAAACGAAGTCTTGCTTGTAGGAAGACACATGCCTGGGATTTAACTCCATTTCTGAAGTGAAACACACAACACAGTTCTCATCCATGGATCACACTCTCCTTTAGAGCAAGAAGCACGCTCTTGCTTTCTAGAGTCTCTAATACAGCAGGAAACTTGAGTGTGATGAGAACAAAAGACCTGTGTTTCTTAAACATACGGACCATATCTAGTGCAACTCTGCTTCTGAACCTGATACAAAGCACTGGTACTCTAACATCCAATGCTTGTCAGATACGATGAGAAACGTGTGAGCTTCGTGAACGATGTAGTTCGTCTGAGCTGTAAAGTAACTGCCCTTACCTGAAACGAAGTCTTGCTTGTAGGAAGACTCAGAGCCAGGGATTTAACTGCATTTCTGAAGTGAAACATACAACAGAGTTCTCATCCATGGATCACACTCTGCTTTAGAGCAAGAAGCACGCTCTAGCTTTCTAGATTCTCTAAGACAGCAGGAAACTTGAGTATGCTGACAACAAATGAACCTTGTTTCCTACACATACGGACCATATCTAGTACAACTTTGCTTCTGAAACTGATACAAAGCACTGGTCCTCTAACATCCAATGCTTGTCAGTTAAGAGGAGGACCTTTAAGCTTCACGAAACGATGTAGTTCGTTTGAGCTCCAAAGTGACTGTCCTTACCTGAAACGAAGTCTTGCTTGTAGGAAGACTAAGAGCCAGGGATTTAACTCCATTTCTGAAGGGAAACACACAGAATCGTTCTCATCCATGGATCAAACTCTGCTTTAGAGCAAGAAGCACGCTCTTGCTTTCTAGACTCTCTTAGACAGCAGGAAACATGAGTGTGAAGAGAACAAAAGAACGGTGTTTCCTACACATACGGACCATATCTAGTTCAACTCTGCTTGAAATTGATACAAAGCAAAGGTCCTCTAACATCCAATGCTTGTCAGTTAAGAGGAGAACCTTTAAGCTTCGGGAACGATGTAGTTCGTTTGAGCTGAAAAGTGACTGCCCTTACCTGAAACAAAGTTTTGCTTGTAGGAAGAATCAAAGTCTGGGATTTAACTGCATTTCTGAAGGGATACACACAGCAGTGTTCTCATCCATTGTTCACACTCTGCTTTAGAGCAAGAAGCACGCTCTTGCTTTCTAGAGTCTCTAATACAGCAGGAAACTTGAGTGTGCTCAGAACAAAAGAACAGTGTTTCCTACACATACAGACCATATCTAGTTCAACTCTGCTTCGGAAACTGAAAAAACCCACTGGTCCTCTAACATCCAATGCTTCTCAGGTAAGATGAGAAACGTGTGAGCTTCGTGATCTATCTAGTTCATTTGAGCTGAAAAGTGACTGCCCTTACCTGAAACGAAGTCTTACTTGTAGGAAGACACAGAGCCTGGGATTTAACTCCATTTCTGAAGTGAAACACACAACACACTTCTCATCCATGGATCACAATCTCCTTTAGAGCAAGAAGCATGCTCTTGCTTTCTAGAGTCTCTAATACAGCAGGAAACTTGAGTGTGATGAGAACAAAAGACCTGTGTTTCTTACACATACGTACCATATCTAGTCCAACTCTGCTTCTGAACCTGATACAAAGCACTGGTACTCTAACAACCAATGCTTGTCAGTTAAGATGAGAAACGTGTGAGCTTCGCGAACGATGTAGTTCATTTGAGCTGTAAAGTAACTGCCCTTACCTGAAACGAAGTCTTGCTTGTAGGAAGACTCAGAGCCAGGGATTTAACTCCATTTCTGAAGTGAAACACACCACAGAGTTCTCATCCATTGGTCACGCTCTGCTTTAGAGCAAGAAGCACGCTCTAGCTTTCTAGAATCTCTAAGACAGCAGGAAACTTGAGTGTGCTGAGAACAAATGAACGGTGTTTCCTTCACATACGGATCATATCGAGTCCAACTCTGCTTCTGAAAGTGATACAAAGCACTGGTCCTCTAACATCCAATGCTTGTCAGTTAAGACGAGAAACGTGTGAGCTTCCTGAATGATGTAGTTCGTTTGAGCTGAAAAGTGACGGCCCTTACCTGAAACGAAGTCTTGCTTGTAGGATGAATCAGAGCCTGGGATTTAACTGCATTTCTGAAGTGAAACACACAGCAGGGTTCCCATCCATTGTTCACACTCTGCTTTAGGGCAAGAAGCACGCTCTTGCTTTCTAGAATCTCTAATAGAGCAGGAAACTTGAGTGTGCTCAGAACAAAAGAACGGTGTTTCCTACACATACAGACCATATCTAGTTCAACTCTGCTACTGAAACTGAAAAAACCCACTGGTCCTCTAACATCCAATGCTTCTCAGTTAAGATGAGAAACGTGTGAGCTTCGTGAACGCTGTAGTTTGTTTGAGCTCTAACGTAACTGTCCTTACCTGAAACGAAGTCTTGCTTGTAGGAAGACTCAGAGCCAGGGATTTAACTCCATTTCTGAAGGGAAACACACAGAATCGTTCTCATCCATGGATCACACTCTGCTTTAGAGCAAGAAGCACGCTCTTGCTTTCTAGAATCTCTTAGACAGCAGGAAACATGAGTGTGAAGAGAACAAAGAACGGTGTTTCCTACACATACGGACCATATCTAGTTCAACTCTGCTTGAAATTGATACAAAGCAAAGGTCCTCTAACATCCAATGCTTGTCAGTTAAGAGGAGAACCTTTAAGCTTCGGGAACGATGTAGTTCGTTTGAGCTGAAAAGTGACTGCCCTTACCTGAAACGAAGTCTTGCTTGTAGGAAGACACATGCCTGGGATTTAACTCCATTTCTGAAGTGAAACACACAACACAGTTCTCATCCATGGATCACACTCTCCTTTAGAGCAAGAAGCACGCTCTTGCTTTCTAGAGTCTCTAATACAGCAGGAAACTTGAGTGTGATGAGAACAAAAGACCTGTGTTTCTTAAACATACGGACCATATCTAGTGCAACTCTGCTTCTGAACCTGATACAAAGCACTGGTACTCTAACATCCAATGCTTGTCAGATAAGATGAGAAACGTGTGAGCTTTGTGAACGATGTAGTTCGTTTGAGCTGTAAAGTAACTGCCCTTACCTGAAAGGAAGTCTTGCTTGTAGGAAGACTCAGAGCCAGGGATTTAACTCCATTTCTGAAGGGAAACACACAGAATCGTTCTCATCCATGGATCACACTCTGCTTTAGAGCAAGAAGCACGCTCTTGCTTTCTAGAATCTCTTAGACAGCAGGAAACATGAGTGTGAAGAGAACAAAAGAACGGTGTTTCCTACACATACGGACCATATCTAGTTCAACTCTGCTTGAAATTGATACAAAGCAAAGGTCCTCTAACATCCAATGCTTGTCAGTTAAGAGGAGAACCTTTAAGCTTCGTGAACGCTGTAGTTTGTTTGAGCTCTAAAGTAACTGTCCTTACCTGAAACGAAGTCTTGCTTGTAGGAAGACTCAGAGCCGGGGATTGAACTCCATTTCTGAAGTGAAACACACAGCAGAGTTTTCATCCTTTGTTCACACTCTGCTTTAGAGCAAGAAGCAAGCTCTTGCTTTGTAGAGTCTCTAATACAGCAGGAAACGCGAGTGTCCTCAGAAGAAAAGAACCGTATTTCCTATACATACGGACCATATCTAGTTCAACTCTGTTGAAATTGACACAAAACAAAGGTCCTCTAACATCCAATGCTTCTCAGTTAAGATGAGAAATGTGTGAGCTTCGTGTACGATGTAGTTTGTTTGAGCTGAAATGTGACTGCCCTTACCTGAAAAGATGTCTTGCTTTTAGTAAGACACAGAGCCTGAGATTTAACCACATTTCTGTTGTGAAACACACAGCAGAGTTCTCATCCATTGTTCACACTCTGCTTTACAGCAAGAAGCACACTCTTGCTTTCTAGAGTCTCTAAGACAGCAGAAACATGAGTGTGATGAGAACAAAAGAACGGTGTTTCCTACACATACGGACCATATCTTGTCCAACTCTGCTTCTGAAATTGAAACAAACCACAGGTCCTCTAACTTCCAATGCTTGTCAGTTAAGATGAGAAACGTGTGAGCTTCTGGAACAATGTAGTCCGTTTGAGCTGTAAAGTAACTTCCCTTACCTGAAACGTAGTCTTGCTTGTCGGCAGACTCAGAGCCTGGGATTTAACTCCATTTCTGAAGTGAAACACAAAACAGGGTTCTCATCCATGGATCACACTCTGCTTTAGAGCAAGAAGCATGCACTTGCTTTCCAGAGTCTCTAATACAGCAGGAAACCTGAGTGTGCTGAGAACAATGAACGGTATTTCCTACACATACGGACCATATCTAGTCCAACTCTGCTTCTGAACCTGATACAAAGCACTGGTCCTCTAACATCCAATGCTTGTCAGTTAAGACGAGAAACGTGTGAGCTTCCTGAATGATGTAGTTCGTTTGAGCTGAAAAGTGACGGCCCTTACCTGAAACGAAGTCTTGCTTGTAGGATGAATCAGAGCCTGGGATTTAACTGCATTTCTGATGTGAAACACACAGCAGGGTTCCCATCCATTGTTCACACTCTGCTTTAGGGCAAGAAGCACGCTCTTGCTTTCTAGAATCTCTAATACAGCAGGAAACTTGAGTGTGCTCAGAACAAAAGAACGGTGTTTCCTACACATACAGACCATATCTAGTTCAACTCTGCTACTGAAACTGAAAAAACCCACTGGTCCTCTAACATCCAATGCTTCTCAGTTAAGATGAGAAACGTGTGAGCTTCGTGAACGCTGTAGTTTGTTTGAGCTCTAACGTAACTGTCCTTACCTGAAACGAAGTCTTGCTTGTAGGAAGACTCAGAGCCAGGGATTTAACTCCATTTCTGAAGGGAAACACACAGAATCGTTCTCATCCATGGATCACACTCTGCTTTAGAGCAAGAAGCACGCTCTTGCTTTCTAGAATCTCTTAGACAGCAGGAAACATGAGTGTGAAGAGAACAAAAGAACGGTGTTTCCTACACATACGGACCATATCTAGTTCAACTCTGCTTGAAATTGATACAAAGCAAAGGTCCTCTAACATCCAATGCTTGTCAGTTAAGAGGAGAACCTTTAAGCTTCGGAAACGATGTAGTTCTTTTGAGCTGAAAAGTGACTGCCCTTACCTGAAACGAAGTCTTGCTTGTAGGAAGACACAGAGCCTGGGATTTAACTCCATTTCTGAAGTGAAACACACAACACAGTTCTCATCCATGGATCACACTCTCCTTTAGAGCAAGAAGCTCGCTCTTGCTTTCTAGAGTCTCTAATACAGCAGGAAACTTGAGTGTGATGAGAACAAAAGACCTGTGTTTCTTAAACATACGGACCTTATCTAGTCCAACTCTGCTTCTGAACCTGATACAAAGCACTGGTACTCTAACATCCAATGCTTGTCAGATAAGATGAGAAACGTGTGAGCTTCGTGAACGATGTAGTTCGTTTGAGCTGTAAAGTAACTGCCCTTACCTGAAACGAAGTCTTGCTTGTAGGAAGACTCAGAGCCAGGGATTTAACTGCATTTCTGAAGTGAAACATACAACAGAGTTCTCATCCATGGATCACACTCTGCTTTAGAGCAAGAAGCACGCTCTAGCTTTCTAGATTCTCTAAGACAGCAGGAAACTTGAGTATGCTGACAACAAATGAACCTTGTTTCCTACACATACGGACCATATCTAGTACAACTTTGCTTCTGAAACTGATACAAAGCACTGGTCCTCTAATATCCAATGCTTGTCAGTTAAGAGGAGGACCTTTAAGCTTCACGAAACGATGTAGTTCGTTTGAGATCCAAAGTGACTGTCCTTACCTGAAACGAAGTCTTGCTTGTAGGAAGACTAAGAGCCAGGGATTTAACTCCATTTCTGAAGGGAAACACACAGAATCGTTCTCATCCATGGATCAAACTCTGCTTTAGAGCAAGAAGCACGCTCTTGCTTTCTAGACTCTCTTAGACAGCAGGAAACATGAGTGTGAAGAGAACAAAAGAACGGTGTTTCCTACACATACGGACCATATCTAGTTCAACTCTGCTTGAAATTGATACAAAGCAAAGGTCCTCTAACATCCAATGCTTGTCAGTTAAGAGGAGAACATTTAAGCTTCGGGAACGATGTAGTTCATTTGAGCTGAAAAGTGACTGCCCTTACCTGAAACAAAGTTTTGCTTGTAGGAAGAATCAAAGTCTGGGATTTAACTGCATTTCTGAAGGGATACACACAGCAGTGTTCTCATCCATTGTTCACACTCTGCTTTAGAGCAAGAAGCACGCTCTTGCTTTCTAGAGTCTCTAATACAGCAGGAAACTTGAGTGTGCTCAGAACAAAAGAACGGTGTTTCCTACACATACAGACCATATCTAGTTCAACTCTGCTTCGGAAACTGAAAAAACCCACTGGTCCTCTAACATCCAATGCTTCTCAGTTAAGATGAGAAACGTGTGAGCTTCGTGAACGCTGTAGTTTGTTTGAGCTCTAACGTAACTGTCCTTACCTGAAACGAAGTCTTGCTTGTAGGAAGACTCAGAGCCAGGGATTTAACTCCATTTCTGAAGGGAAACACACAGAATCGTTCTCATCCATGGATCACACTCTGCTTTAGAGCAAGAAGCACGCTCTTGCTTTCTAGAATCTCTTAGACAGCAGGAAACATGAGTGTGAAGAGAACAAAGAACGGTGTTTCCTACACATACGGACCATATCTAGTTCAACTCTGCTTGAAATTGATACAAAGCAAAGGTCCTCTAACATCCAATGCTTGTCAGTTAAGAGGAGAACCTTTAAGCTTCGGGAACGATGTAGTTCGTTTGAGCTGAAAAGTGACTGCCCTTACCTGAAACGAAGTCTTGCTTGTAGGAAGACACATGCCTGGGATTTAACTCCATTTCTGAAGTGAAACACACAACACAGTTCTCATCCATGGATCACACTCTCCTTTAGAGCAAGAAGCACGCTCTTGCTTTCTAGAGTCTCTAATACAGCAGGAAACTTGAGTGTGATGAGAACAAAAGACCTGTGTTTCTTAAACATACGGACCATATCTAGTGCAACTCTGCTTCTGAACCTGATACAAAGCACTGGTACTCTAACATCCAATGCTTGTCAGATACGATGAGAAACGTGTGAGCTTCGTGAACGATGTAGTTCGTCTGAGCTGTAAAGTAACTGCCCTTACCTGAAACGAAGTCTTGCTTGTAGGAAGACTCAGAGCCAGGGATTTAACTGCATTTCTGAAGTGAAACATACAACAGAGTTCTCATCCATGGATCACACTCTGCTTTAGAGCAAGAAGCACGCTCTAGCTTTCTAGATTCTCTAAGACAGCAGGAAACTTGAGTATGCTGACAACAAATGAACCTTGTTTCCTACACATACGGACCATATCTAGTACAACTTTGCTTCTGAAACTGATACAAAGCACTGGTCCTCTAACATCCAATGCTTGTCAGTTAAGAGGAGGACCTTTAAGCTTCACGAAACGATGTAGTTCGTTTGAGCTCCAAAGTGACTGTCCTTACCTGAAACGAAGTCTTGCTTGTAGGAAGACTAAGAGCCAGGGATTTAACTCCATTTCTGAAGGGAAACACACAGAATCGTTCTCATCCATGGATCAAACTCTGCTTTAGAGCAAGAAGCACGCTCTTGCTTTCTAGACTCTCTTAGACAGCAGGAAACATGAGTGTGAAGAGAACAAAAGAACGGTGTTTCCTACACATACGGACCATATCTAGTTCAACTCTGCTTGAAATTGATACAAAGCAAAGGTCCTCTAACATCCAATGCTTGTCAGTTAAGAGGAGAACCTTTAAGCTTCGGGAACGATGTAGTTCGTTTGAGCTGAAAAGTGACTGCCCTTACCTGAAACAAAGTTTTGCTTGTAGGAAGAATCAAAGTCTGGGATTTAACTGCATTTCTGAAGGGATACACACAGCAGTGTTCTCATCCATTGTTCACACTCTGCTTTAGAGCAAGAAGCACGCTCTTGCTTTCTAGAGTCTCTAATACAGCAGGAAACTTGAGTGTGCTCAGAACAAAAGAACAGTGT
Organism: Onychomys leucogaster; assembly: GCA_949786385.1. Taxonomy (NCBI): domain Eukaryota; kingdom Metazoa; phylum Chordata; class Mammalia; order Rodentia; family Cricetidae; genus Onychomys; species Onychomys leucogaster. The sequence goes on from CATKUP010000073.1 coordinate 1,325,446, forward strand.
TTCCTACACATACAGACCATATCTAGTTCAACTCTGCTTCGGAAACTGAAAAAACCCACTGGTCCTCTAACATCCAATGCTTCTCAGGTAAGATGAGAAACGTGTGAGCTTCGTGATCTATCTAGTTCATTTGAGCTGAAAAGTGACTGCCCTTACCTGAAACGAAGTCTTACTTGTAGGAAGACACAGAGCCTGGGATTTAACTCCATTTCTGAAGTGAAACACACAACACACTTCTCATCCATGGATCACAATCTCCTTTAGAGCAAGAAGCATGCTCTTGCTTTCTAGAGTCTCTAATACAGCAGGAAACTTGAGTGTGATGAGAACAAAAGACCTGTGTTTCTTACACATACGTACCATATCTAGTCCAACTCTGCTTCTGAACCTGATACAAAGCACTGGTACTCTAACAACCAATGCTTGTCAGTTAAGATGAGAAACGTGTGAGCTTCGCGAACGATGTAGTTCATTTGAGCTGTAAAGTAACTGCCCTTACCTGAAACGAAGTCTTGCTTGTAGGAAGACTCAGAGCCAGGGATTTAACTCCATTTCTGAAGTGAAACACACCACAGAGTTCTCATCCATTGGTCACGCTCTGCTTTAGAGCAAGAAGCACGCTCTAGCTTTCTAGAATCTCTAAGACAGCAGGAAACTTGAGTGTGCTGAGAACAAATGAACGGTGTTTCCTTCACATACGGATCATATCGAGTCCAACTCTGCTTCTGAAAGTGATACAAAGCACTGGTCCTCTAACATCCAATGCTTGTCAGTTAAGACGAGAAACGTGTGAGCTTCCTGAATGATGTAGTTCGTTTGAGCTGAAAAGTGACGGCCCTTACCTGAAACGAAGTCTTGCTTGTAGGATGAATCAGAGCCTGGGATTTAACTGCATTTCTGAAGTGAAACACACAGCAGGGTTCCCATCCATTGTTCACACTCTGCTTTAGGGCAAGAAGCACGCTCTTGCTTTCTAGAATCTCTAATAGAGCAGGAAACTTGAGTGTGCTCAGAACAAAAGAACGGTGTTTCCTACACATACAGACCATATCTAGTTCAACTCTGCTACTGAAACTGAAAAAACCCACTGGTCCTCTAACATCCAATGCTTCTCAGTTAAGATGAGAAACGTGTGAGCTTCGTGAACGCTGTAGTTTGTTTGAGCTCTAACGTAACTGTCCTTACCTGAAACGAAGTCTTGCTTGTAGGAAGACTCAGAGCCAGGGATTTAACTCCATTTCTGAAGGGAAACACACAGAATCGTTCTCATCCATGGATCACACTCTGCTTTAGAGCAAGAAGCACGCTCTTGCTTTCTAGAATCTCTTAGACAGCAGGAAACATGAGTGTGAAGAGAACAAAGAACGGTGTTTCCTACACATACGGACCATATCTAGTTCAACTCTGCTTGAAATTGATACAAAGCAAAGGTCCTCTAACATCCAATGCTTGTCAGTTAAGAGGAGAACCTTTAAGCTTCGGGAACGATGTAGTTCGTTTGAGCTGAAAAGTGACTGCCCTTACCTGAAACGAAGTCTTGCTTGTAGGAAGACACATGCCTGGGATTTAACTCCATTTCTGAAGTGAAACACACAACACAGTTCTCATCCATGGATCACACTCTCCTTTAGAGCAAGAAGCACGCTCTTGCTTTCTAGAGTCTCTAATACAGCAGGAAACTTGAGTGTGATGAGAACAAAAGACCTGTGTTTCTTAAACATACGGACCATATCTAGTGCAACTCTGCTTCTGAACCTGATACAAAGCACTGGTACTCTAACATCCAATGCTTGTCAGATAAGATGAGAAACGTGTGAGCTTTGTGAACGATGTAGTTCGTTTGAGCTGTAAAGTAACTGCCCTTACCTGAAAGGAAGTCTTGCTTGTAGGAAGACTCAGAGCCAGGGATTTAACTCCATTTCTGAAGGGAAACACACAGAATCGTTCTCATCCATGGATCACACTCTGCTTTAGAGCAAGAAGCACGCTCTTGCTTTCTAGAATCTCTTAGACAGCAGGAAACATGAGTGTGAAGAGAACAAAAGAACGGTGTTTCCTACACATACGGACCATATCTAGTTCAACTCTGCTTGAAATTGATACAAAGCAAAGGTCCTCTAACATCCAATGCTTGTCAGTTAAGAGGAGAACCTTTAAGCTTCGTGAACGCTGTAGTTTGTTTGAGCTCTAAAGTAACTGTCCTTACCTGAAACGAAGTCTTGCTTGTAGGAAGACTCAGAGCCGGGGATTGAACTCCATTTCTGAAGTGAAACACACAGCAGAGTTTTCATCCTTTGTTCACACTCTGCTTTAGAGCAAGAAGCAAGCTCTTGCTTTGTAGAGTCTCTAATACAGCAGGAAACGCGAGTGTCCTCAGAAGAAAAGAACCGTATTTCCTATACATACGGACCATATCTAGTTCAACTCTGTTGAAATTGACACAAAACAAAGGTCCTCTAACATCCAATGCTTCTCAGTTAAGATGAGAAATGTGTGAGCTTCGTGTACGATGTAGTTTGTTTGAGCTGAAATGTGACTGCCCTTACCTGAAAAGATGTCTTGCTTTTAGTAAGACACAGAGCCTGAGATTTAACCACATTTCTGTTGTGAAACACACAGCAGAGTTCTCATCCATTGTTCACACTCTGCTTTACAGCAAGAAGCACACTCTTGCTTTCTAGAGTCTCTAAGACAGCAGAAACATGAGTGTGATGAGAACAAAAGAACGGTGTTTCCTACACATACGGACCATATCTTGTCCAACTCTGCTTCTGAAATTGAAACAAACCACAGGTCCTCTAACTTCCAATGCTTGTCAGTTAAGATGAGAAACGTGTGAGCTTCTGGAACAATGTAGTCCGTTTGAGCTGTAAAGTAACTTCCCTTACCTGAAACGTAGTCTTGCTTGTCGGCAGACTCAGAGCCTGGGATTTAACTCCATTTCTGAAGTGAAACACAAAACAGGGTTCTCATCCATGGATCACACTCTGCTTTAGAGCAAGAAGCATGCACTTGCTTTCCAGAGTCTCTAATACAGCAGGAAACCTGAGTGTGCTGAGAACAATGAACGGTATTTCCTACACATACGGACCATATCTAGTCCAACTCTGCTTCTGAACCTGATACAAAGCACTGGTCCTCTAACATCCAATGCTTGTCAGTTAAGACGAGAAACGTGTGAGCTTCCTGAATGATGTAGTTCGTTTGAGCTGAAAAGTGACGGCCCTTACCTGAAACGAAGTCTTGCTTGTAGGATGAATCAGAGCCTGGGATTTAACTGCATTTCTGATGTGAAACACACAGCAGGGTTCCCATCCATTGTTCACACTCTGCTTTAGGGCAAGAAGCACGCTCTTGCTTTCTAGAATCTCTAATACAGCAGGAAACTTGAGTGTGCTCAGAACAAAAGAACGGTGTTTCCTACACATACAGACCATATCTAGTTCAACTCTGCTACTGAAACTGAAAAAACCCACTGGTCCTCTAACATCCAATGCTTCTCAGTTAAGATGAGAAACGTGTGAGCTTCGTGAACGCTGTAGTTTGTTTGAGCTCTAACGTAACTGTCCTTACCTGAAACGAAGTCTTGCTTGTAGGAAGACTCAGAGCCAGGGATTTAACTCCATTTCTGAAGGGAAACACACAGAATCGTTCTCATCCATGGATCACACTCTGCTTTAGAGCAAGAAGCACGCTCTTGCTTTCTAGAATCTCTTAGACAGCAGGAAACATGAGTGTGAAGAGAACAAAAGAACGGTGTTTCCTACACATACGGACCATATCTAGTTCAACTCTGCTTGAAATTGATACAAAGCAAAGGTCCTCTAACATCCAATGCTTGTCAGTTAAGAGGAGAACCTTTAAGCTTCGGAAACGATGTAGTTCTTTTGAGCTGAAAAGTGACTGCCCTTACCTGAAACGAAGTCTTGCTTGTAGGAAGACACAGAGCCTGGGATTTAACTCCATTTCTGAAGTGAAACACACAACACAGTTCTCATCCATGGATCACACTCTCCTTTAGAGCAAGAAGCTCGCTCTTGCTTTCTAGAGTCTCTAATACAGCAGGAAACTTGAGTGTGATGAGAACAAAAGACCTGTGTTTCTTAAACATACGGACCTTATCTAGTCCAACTCTGCTTCTGAACCTGATACAAAGCACTGGTACTCTAACATCCAATGCTTGTCAGATAAGATGAGAAACGTGTGAGCTTCGTGAACGATGTAGTTCGTTTGAGCTGTAAAGTAACTGCCCTTACCTGAAACGAAGTCTTGCTTGTAGGAAGACTCAGAGCCAGGGATTTAACTGCATTTCTGAAGTGAAACATACAACAGAGTTCTCATCCATGGATCACACTCTGCTTTAGAGCAAGAAGCACGCTCTAGCTTTCTAGATTCTCTAAGACAGCAGGAAACTTGAGTATGCTGACAACAAATGAACCTTGTTTCCTACACATACGGACCATATCTAGTACAACTTTGCTTCTGAAACTGATACAAAGCACTGGTCCTCTAATATCCAATGCTTGTCAGTTAAGAGGAGGACCTTTAAGCTTCACGAAACGATGTAGTTCGTTTGAGATCCAAAGTGACTGTCCTTACCTGAAACGAAGTCTTGCTTGTAGGAAGACTAAGAGCCAGGGATTTAACTCCATTTCTGAAGGGAAACACACAGAATCGTTCTCATCCATGGATCAAACTCTGCTTTAGAGCAAGAAGCACGCTCTTGCTTTCTAGACTCTCTTAGACAGCAGGAAACATGAGTGTGAAGAGAACAAAAGAACGGTGTTTCCTACACATACGGACCATATCTAGTTCAACTCTGCTTGAAATTGATACAAAGCAAAGGTCCTCTAACATCCAATGCTTGTCAGTTAAGAGGAGAACATTTAAGCTTCGGGAACGATGTAGTTCATTTGAGCTGAAAAGTGACTGCCCTTACCTGAAACAAAGTTTTGCTTGTAGGAAGAATCAAAGTCTGGGATTTAACTGCATTTCTGAAGGGATACACACAGCAGTGTTCTCATCCATTGTTCACACTCTGCTTTAGAGCAAGAAGCACGCTCTTGCTTTCTAGAGTCTCTAATACAGCAGGAAACTTGAGTGTGCTCAGAACAAAAGAACGGTGTTTCCTACACATACAGACCATATCTAGTTCAACTCTGCTTCGGAAACTGAAAAAACCCACTGGTCCTCTAACATCCAATGCTTCTCAGGTAAGATGAGAAACGTGTGAGCTTCGTGATCGATCTAGTTCATTTGAGCTGAAAAGTGACTGCCCTTACCTGAAACGAAGTCTTACTTGTAGGAAGACACAGAGCCTGGGATTTAACTCCATTTCTGAAGTGAAACACACAACACACTTCTCATCCATGGATCACAATCTCCTTTAGAGCAAGAAGCATGCTCTTGCTTTCTAGAGTCTCTAATACAGCAGGAAACTTGAGTGTGATGAGAACAAAAGACCTGTGTTTCTTACACATACGGACCATATCTAGTCCAACTCTGCTTCTGAACCTGATACAAAGCACTGGTACTCTAACAACCAATGCTTGTCAGTTAAGATGAGAAACGTGTGAGCTTCGCGAACGATGTAGTTCATTTGAGCTGTAAAGTAACTGCCCTTACCTGAAACGAAGTCTTGCTTGTAGGAATACTCAGAGCCACGGATTTAACTCCATTTCTGAAGTGAAACACACCACAGAGTTCTCATCCATTGGTCAAGCTCTGCTTTAGAGCAAGAAGCACGCTCTAGCTTTCTAGAATCTCTAAGAGAGCAGGAAACTTGAGTGTGCTGAGAACAAATGAACGGTGTTTCCTTCACATACGGATCATATCGAGTCCAACTCTGCTTCTGAAAGTGATACAAAGCACTGGTCCTCTAACATCCAATGCTTGTCAGTTAAGACGAGAAACGTGTGAGCTTCCTGAATGATGTAGTTCGTTTGAGCTGAAAAGTGACGGCCCTTACCTGAAACGAAGTCTTGCTTGTAGGATGAATCAGAGCCTGGGATTTAACTGCATTTCTGAAGTGAAACACACAGCAGGGTTCCCATCCATTGTTCACACTCTGCTTTAGGGCAAGAAGCACGCTCTTGCTTTCTAGAATCTCTAATAGAGCAGGAAACTTGAGTGTGCTCAGAACAAAAGAACGGTGTTTCCTACACATACAGACCATATCTAGTTCAACTCTGCTACTGAAACTGAAAAAACCCACTGGTCCTCTAACATCCAATGCTTCTCAGTTAAGATGAGAAACGTGTGAGCTTCGTGAACGCTGTAGTTTGTTTGAGCTCTAACGTAACTGTCCTTACCTGAAACGAAGTCTTGCTTGTAGGAAGACTCAGAGCCAGGGATTTAACTCCATTTCTGAAGGGAAACACACAGAATCGTTCTCATCCATGGATCACACTCTGCTTTAGAGCAAGAAGCACGCTCTTGCTTTCTAGAATCTCTTAGACAGCAGGAAACATGAGTGTGAAGAGAACAAAGAACGGTGTTTCCTACACATACGGACCATATCTAGTTCAACTCTGCTTGAAATTGATACAAAGCAAAGGTCCTCTAACATCCAATGCTTGTCAGTTAAGAGGAGAGCCTTTAAGCTTCGGGAACGATGTAGTTCGTTTGAGCTGAAAAGTGACTGCCCTTACCTGAAACGAAGTCTTGCTTGTAGGAAGACACATGCCTGGGATTTAACTCCATTTCTGAAGTGAAACACACAACACAGTTCTCATCCATGGATCACACTCTCCTTTAGAGCAAGAAGCACGCTCTTGCTTTCTAGAGTCTCTAATACAGCAGGAAACTTGAGTGTGATGAGAACAAAAGACCTGTGTTTCTTAAACATACGGACCATATCTAGTGCAACTCTGCTTCTGAACCTGATACAAAGCACTGGTACTCTAACATCCAATGCTTGTCAGATACGATGAGAAACGTGTGAGCTTCGTGAACGATGTAGTTCGTCTGAGCTGTAAAGTAACTGCCCTTACCTGAAACGAAGTCTTGCTTGTAGGAAGACTCAGAGCCAGGGATTTAACTCCATTTCTGAAGGGAAACACACAGAATCGTTCTCATCCATGGATCACACTCTGCTTTAGAGCAAGAAGCACGCTCTTGCTTTCTAGATTCTCTTAGACAGCAGGAAACATGAGTGTGAAGAGAACAAAAGAACGGTGATTCCTACACATACGGACCATATCTAGTTCAACTCTGCTTGAAATTGATACAAAGCAAAGGTCCTCTAACATCCAATGCTTGTCAGTTAAGAGGAGAACCTTTAAGCTTCGTGAACGCTGTAGTTTGTTTGAGCTCTAAAGTAACTGTCCTTACCTGAAACGAAGTCTTGCTTGTAGGAAGACTCAGAGCCGGGGATTGAACTCCATTTCTGAAGTGAAACACACAGCAGAGTTTTCATCCTTTGTTCACACTCTGCTTTAGAGCAAGAAGCAAGCTCTTGCTTTGTAGAGTCTCTAATACAGCAGGAAACGTGAGTGTCCTCAGAAGAAAAGAACCGTATTTCCTATACATACGGACCATATCTAGTTCAACTCTGTTGAAATTGACACAAAACAAAGGTCCTCTAACATCCAATGCTTCTCAGTTAAGATGAGAAATGTGTGAGCTTCGTGAACGATGTAGTTTGTTTGAGCTGAAATGTGACTGCCCTTACCTGAAAAGATGTCTTGCTTTTAGTAAGACACAGAGCCTGAGATTTAACAACATTTCTGTTGTGAAACACACAGCAGAGTTCTCATCCATTGTTCACACTCTGCTTTACAGCAAGAAGCACACTCTTGCTTTCTAGAGTCTCTAAGACAGCAGAAACATGAGTGTGATGAGAACAAAAGAACGGTGTTTCCTACACATACGGACCATATCTTGTCCAACTCTGCTTCTGAAATTGAAACAAACCACAGGTCCTCTAACTTCCAATGCTTGTCAGTTAAGATGAGAAACGTGTGAGCTTCTGGAACAATGTAGTCCGTTTGAGCTGTAAAGTAACTTCCCTTACCTGAAACGTAGTCTTGCTTGTCGGCAGACTCAGAGCCTGGGATTTAACTCCATTTCTGAAGTGAAACACAAAACAGGGTTCTCATCCATGGATCACACTCTGCTTTAGAGCAAGAAGCATGCACTTGCTTTCCAGAGTCTCTAATACAGCAGGAAACCTGAGTGTGCTGAGAACAATGAACGGTATTTCCTACACATACGGACCATATCTAGTCCAACTCTGCTTCTGAACCTGATACAAAGCACTGGTCCTCTAACATCCAATGCTTGTCAGTTAAGACGAGAAACGTGTGAGCTTCCTGAATGATGTAGTTCGTTTGAGCTGAAAAGTGACGGCCCTTACCTGAAACGAAGTCTTGCTTGTAGGATGAATCAGAGCCTGGGATTTAACTGCATTTCTGAAGTGAAACACACAGCAGGGTTCCCATCCATTGTTCACACTCTGCTTTAGGGCAAGAAGCACGCTCTTGCTTTCTAGAATCTCTAATAGAGCAGGAAACTTGAGTGTGCTCAGAACAAAAGAACGGTGTTTCCTACACATACAGACCATATCTAGTTCAACTCTGCTACTGAAACTGAAAAAACCCACTGGTCCTCTAACATCCAATGCTTCTCAGTTAAGATGAGAAACGTGTGAGCTTCGTGAACGCTGTAGTTTGTTTGAGCTCTAACGTAACTGTCCTTACCTGAAACGAAGTCTTGCTTGTAGGAAGACTCAGAGCCAGGGATTTAACTCCATTTCTGAAGGGAAACACACAGAATCGTTCTCATCCATGGATCACACTCTGCTTTAGAGCAAGAAGCACGCTCTTGCTTTCTAGAATCTCTTAGACAGCAGGAAACATGAGTGTGAAGAGAACAAAGAACGGTGTTTCCTACACATACGGACCATATCTAGTTCAACTCTGCTTGAAATTGATACAAAGCAAAGGTCCTCTAACATCCAATGCTTGTCAGTTAAGAGGAGAACCTTTAAGCTTCGGGAACGATGTAGTTCGTTTGAGCTGAAAAGTGACTGCCCTTACCTGAAACGAAGTCTTGCTTGTAGGAAGACACATGCCTGGGATTTAACTCCATTTCTGAAGTGAAACACACAACACAGTTCTCATCCATGGATCACACTCTCCTTTAGAGCAAGAAGCACGCTCTTGCTTTCTAGAGTCTCTAATACAGCAGGAAACTTGAGTGTGATGAGAACAAAAGACCTGTGTTTCTTAAACATACGGACCATATCTAGTGCAACTCTGCTTCTGAACCTGATACAAAGCACTGGTACTCTAACATCCAATGCTTGTCAGATACGATGAGAAACGTGTGAGCTTCGTGAACGATGTAGTTCGTTTGAGCTGTAAAGTAACTGCCCTTACCTGAAACGAAGTCTTGCTTGTAGGAAGACTCAGAGCCAGGGATTTAACTCCATTTCTGAAGGGAAACACACAGAATCGTTCTCATCCATGGATCACACTCTGCTTTAGAGCAAGAAGCACGCTCTTGCTTTCTAGAATCTCTTAGACAGCAGGAAACATGAGTGTGAAGAGAACAAAAGAACGGTGTTTCCTACACATACGGACCATATCTAGTTCAACTCTGCTTGAAATTGATACAAAGCAAAGGTCCTCTAACATCCAATGCTTGTCAGTTAAGAGGAGAACCTTTAAGCTTCGTGAACGCTGTAGTTTGTTTGAGCTCTAAAGTAACTGTCCTTACCTGAAACGAAGTCTTGCTTGTAGGAAGACTCAGAGCCGGGGATTGAACTCCATTTCTGAAGTGAAACACACAGCAGAGTTTTCATCCTTTGTTCACACTCTGCTTTAGAGCAAGAAGCAAGCTCTTGCTTTGTAGAGTCTCTAATACAGCAGGAAACGTGAGTGTCCTCAGAAGAAAAGAACCGTATTTCCTATACATACGGACCATATCTAGTTCAACTCTGTTGAAATTGACACAAAACAAAGGTCCTCTAACATCCAATGCTTCTCAGTTAAGATGAGAAATGTGTGAGCTTCGTGAACGATGTAGTTTGTTTGAGCTGAAATGTGACTGCCCTTACCTGAAAAGATGTCTTGCTTTTAGTAAGACACAGAGCCTGAGATTTAACAACATTTCTGTTGTGAAACACACAGCAGAGTTCTCATCCATTGTTCACACTCTGCTTTACAGCAAGAAGCACACTCTTGCTTTCTAGAGTCTCTAAGACAGCAGAAACATGAGTGTGATGAGAACAAAAGAACGGTGTTTCCTACACATACGGACCATATCTTGTCCAACTCTGCTTCTGAAATTGAAACAAACCACAGGTCCTCTAACTTCCAATGCTTGTCAGTTAAGATGAGAAACGTGTGAGCTTCTGGAACAATGTAGTCCGTTTGAGCTGTAAAGTAACTTCCCTTACCTGAAACGTAGTCTTGCTTGTCGGCAGACTCAGAGCCTGGGATTTAACTCCATTTCTGAAGTGAAACACAAAACAGGGTTCTCATCCATGGATCACACTCTGCTTTAGAGCAAGAAGCATGCACTTGCTTTCCAGAGTCTCTAATACAGCAGGAAACCTGAGTGTGCTGAGAACAATGAACGGTATTTCCTACACATACGGACCATATCTAGTCCAACTCTGCTTCTGAACCTGATACAAAGCACTGGTCCTCTAACATCCAATGCTTGTCAGTTAAGACGAGAAACGTGTGAGCTTCCTGAATGATGTAGTTCGTTTGAGCTGAAAAGTGACGGCCCTTACCTGAAACGAAGTCTTGCTTGTAGGATGAATCAGAGCCTGGGATTTAACTGCATTTCTGAAGTGAAACACACAGCAGGGTTCCCATCCATTGTTCACACTCTGCTTTAGGGCAAGAAGCACGCTCTTGCTTTCTAGAATCTCTAATAGAGCAGGAAACTTGAGTGTGCTCAGAACAAAAGAACGGTGTTTCCTACACATACAGACCATATCTAGTTCAACTCTGCTACTGAAACTGAAAAAACCCACTGGTCCTCTAACATCCAATGCTTCTCAGTTAAGATGAGAAACGTGTGAGCTTCGTGAACGCTGTAGTTTGTTTGAGCTCTAACGTAACTGTCCTTACCTGAAACGAAGTCTTGCTTGTAGGAAGACTCAGAGCCAGGGATTTAACTCCATTTCTGAAGGGAAACACACAGAATCGTTCTCATCCATGGATCACACTCTGCTTTAGAGCAAGAAGCACGCTCTTGCTTTCTAGAATCTCTTAGACAGCAGGAAACATGAGTGTGAAGAGAACAAAGAACGGTGTTTCCTACACATACGGACCATATCTAGTTCAACTCTGCTTGAAATTGATACAAAGCAAAGGTCCTCTAACATCCAATGCTTGTCAGTTAAGAGGAGAACCTTTAAGCTTCGGGAACGATGTAGTTCGTTTGAGCTGAAAAGTGACTGCCCTTACCTGAAACGAAGTCTTGCTTGTAGGAAGACACATGCCTGGGATTTAACTCCATTTCTGAAGTGAAACACACAACACAGTTCTCATCCATGGATCACACTCTCCTTTAGAGCAAGAAGCACGCTCTTGCTTTCTAGAGTCTCTAATACAGCAGGAAACTTGAGTGTGATGAGAACAAAAGACCTGTGTTTCTTAAACATACGGACCATATCTAGTGCAACTCTGCTTCTGAACCTGATACAAAGCACTGGTACTCTAACATCCAATGCTTGTCAGATACGATGAGAAACGTGTGAGCTTCGTGAACGATGTAGTTCGTTTGAGCTGTAAAGTAACTGCCCTTACCTGAAACGAAGTCTTGCTTGTAGGAAGACTCAGAGCCAGGGATTTAACTCCATTTCTGAAGGGAAACACACAGAATCGTTCTCATCCATGGATCACACTCTGCTTTAGAGCAAGAAGCACGCTCTTGCTTTCTAGAATCTCTTAGACAGCAGGAAACATGAGTGTGAAGAGAACAAAAGAACGGTGTTTCCTACACATACGGACCATATCTAGTTCAACTCTGCTTGAAATTGATACAAAGCAAAGGTCCTCTAACATCCAATGCTTGTCAGTTAAGAGGAGAACCTTTAAGCTTCGTGAACGCTGTAGTTTGTTTGAGCTCTAAAGTAACTGTCCTTACCTGAAACGAAGTCTTGCTTGTAGGAAGACTCAGAGCCGGGGATTGAACTCCATTTCTGAAGTGAAACACACAGCAGAGTTCTCATCCTTTGTTCACACTCTGCTTTAGAGCAAGAAGCAAGCTCTTGCTTTGTAGAGTCTCTAATACAGCAGGAAACGTGAGTGTCCTCAGAAGAAAAGAACCGTATTTCCTATACATACGGACCATATCTAGTTCAACTCTGTTGAAATTGACACAAAACAAAGGTCCTCTAACATCCAATGCTTCTCAGTTAAGATGAGAAATGTGTGAGCTTCGTGAACGATGTAGTTTGTTTGAGCTGAAATGTGACTGCCCTTACCTGAAAAGATGTCTTGCTTTTAGTAAGACACAGAGCCTGAGATTTAACAACATTTCTGTTGTGAAACACACAGCAGAGTTCTCATCCATTGTTCACACTCTGCTTTACAGCAAGAAGCACACTCTTGCTTTCTAGAGTCTCTAAGACAGCAGAAACATGAGTGTGATGAGAACAAAAGAACGGTGTTTCCTACACATACGGACCATATCTTGTCCAACTCTGCTTCTGAAATTGAAACAAACCACAGGTCCTCTAACTTCCAATGCTTGTCAGTTAAGATGAGAAACGTGTGAGCTTCTGGAACAATGTAGTCCGTTTGAGCTGTAAAGTAACTTCCCTTACCTGAAACGTAGTCTTGCTTGTCGGCAGACTCAGAGCCTGGGATTTAACTCCATTTCTGAAGTGAAACACAAAACAGGGTTCTCATCCATGGATCACACTCTGCTTTAGAGCAAGAAGCATGCACTTGCTTTCCAGAGTCTCTAATACAGCAGGAAACCTGAGTGTGCTGAGAACAATGAACGGTATTTCCTACACATACGGACCATATCTAGTCCAACTCTGCTTCTGAACCTGATACAAAGCACTGGTCCTCTAACATCCAATGCTTGTCAGTTAAGACGAGAAACGTGTGAGCTTCCTGAATGATGTAGTTCGTTTGAGCTGAAAAGTGACGGCCCTTACCTGAAACGAAGTCTTGCTTGTAGGATGAATCAGAGCCTGGGATTTAACTGCATTTCTGAAGTGAAACACACAGCAGGGTTCCCATCCATTGTTCACACTCTGCTTTAGGGCAAGAAGCACGCTCTTGCTTTCTAGAATCTCTAATACAGCAGGAAAATTGAGTGTGCTCAGAACAAAAGAACGGTGTTTCCTACACATACAGACCATATCTAGTTCAACTCTGCTACTGAAACTGAAAAAACCCACTGGTCCTCTAACATCCAATGCTTCTCAGTTAAGATGAGAAACGTGTGAGCTTCGTGAACGCTGTAGTTTGTTTGAGCTCTAACGTAACTGTCCTTACCTGAAACGAAGTCTTGCTTGTAGGAAGACTCAGAGCCAGGGATTTAACTCCATTTCTGAAGGGAAACACACAGAATCGTTCTCATCCATGGATCACACTCTGCTTTAGAGCAAGAAGCACGCTCTTGCTTTCTAGAATCTCTTAGACAGCAGGAAACATGAGTGTGAAGAGAACAAAAGAACGGTGTTTCCTACACATACGGACCATATCTAGTTCAACTCTGCTTGAAATTGATACAAAGCAAAGGTCCTCTAACATCCAATGCTTGTCAGTTAAGAGGAGAACCTTTAAGCTTCACGAACGATGTAGTTCGTTTGAGCTCAAAAGTGACTGCCCTTACCTGAAACGAAGTCTTGCTTGTAGGAAGACACAGAGCCTGGGATTTAACTCCATTTCTGAAGTGAAACACACAACACAGTTCTCATCCATGGATCACACTCTCCTTTAGAGCAAAAAGCTCTCTCTTGCTTTCTAGAGTCTCTAATACAGCAGGAAACTTGAGTGTGATGAGAACAAAAGACCTGTGTTTCTTAAACATACGGACCTTATCTAGTCCAACTCTGCTTCTGAACCTGATACAAAGCACTGGTACTCTAACATCCAATGCTTGTCAGATAAGATGAGAAACGTGTGAGCTTCGTGAACGATGTAGTTCGTTTGAGCTGTAAAGTAACTGCCCTTACCTGAAACGAAGTCTTGCTTGTAGGAAGACTCAGAGCCAGGGATTTAACTGCATTTCTGAAGTGAAACATACAACAGAGTTCTCATCCATGGATCACACTCTGCTTTAGAGCAAGAAGCACGCTCTAGCTTTCTAGATTCTCTAAGACAGCAGGAAACTTGAGTATGCTGACAACAAATGAACCTTGTTTCCTACACATACGGACCATATCTAGTACAACTTTGCTTCTGAAACTGATACAAAGCACTGGTCCTCTAATATCCAATGCTTGTCAGTTAAGAGGAGGACCTTTAAGCTTCACGAACGATGTAGTTCGTTTGAGCTCCAAAGTGACTGTCCTTACCTGAAACGAAGTCTTGCTTGTAGGAAGACTAAGAGCCAGGGATTTAACTCCATTTCTGAAGGGAAACACACAGAATCGTTCTCATCCATGGATCAAACTCTGCTTTAGAGCAAGAAGCACGCTCTTGCTTTCTAGACTCTCTTAGACAGCAGGAAACATGAGTGTGAAGAGAACAAAAGAACGGTGTTTCCTACACATACGGACCATATCTAGTTCAACTATGCTTGAAATTGATACAAAGCAAAGGTCCTCTAACATCCAATGCTTGTCAGTTAAGACGAGAAACGTGTGAGCTTCCTGAATGATGTAGTTCGTTTGAGCTGAAAAGTGACGGCCCTTACCTGAAACGAAGTCTTGCTTGTAGGAAGAATCAGAGCCTGGGATTTAACTGCATTTCTGAAGTGAAACACACAGCAGGGTTCTCATCCATTGTTTACACTCTGCTTTAGAGCAAGAAGCACGTTCTTGCTTTCTAGAGTCTCTAATACAGCAGGAAACTTGAGTGTGCTCAGAACAAAAGAACGGTGTTACCTACACATACAGACCATATCTAGTTCAACTCTGCTACTGAAACTGAAAAAACCCAATGGTCCACTAACATCCAATGCTTCTCAGTTAAGATGAGAAACGTGTGAGCTTCGTGAACGCTGTAGTTTGTTTGAGCACTAAAGTAACTGTCCTTACCTGAAACGAAGTCTTGCTTGTAGGAAGACTCAGAGCCAGGGATTTAACTCCATTTCTGAAGGGAAACACACAGAATCGTTCTCATCCATGGATCACACTCTGCTTTAGAGCAAGAAGCACGCTCTTGCTTTCTAGAATCTCTTAGACAGCAGGAAACATGAGTGTGAAGAGAACAAAAGAACGGTGTTTCCTACACATACAGACCATATCTAGTTCAACTCTGCTTGAAATTGATACAAAGCAAAGGTCCGCTAACATCCAATGCTTGTCAGTTAAGACGAGAAACGTGTGAGCTTCCTGAATGATGTCGTTTGTTTGAGCTGAAAAGTGACTGCCCTTACCTGAAACGAAGTTTTGCTTGTAGGAAGAATCAAAGTCTGGGATTTAACTGCATTTCTGAAGGGATACACACAGCAGTGTTCTCATCCATTGTTCACACTCTGCTTTAGAGCAAGAAGCACGCTCTTGCTTTCTAGAGTCTCTAATACAGCAGGAAACTTGAGTGTGCTCAGAACAAAAGAACGGTGTTTCCTAAACATACAGACCATATCTAGTTCAACTCTGCTTCTGAAACTGAAAAAACCCACTGGTCCTCTAATATCCAATGCTTCTCAGTTAAGATGAGAAACGTGTGAGCTTCGTGAATGATCTAGTTCATTTGAGCTGAAAAGTGACTGCCCTTACCTGAAACGAAGTCTTACTTGTAGGAAGACACAGAGCCTGGGATTTAACTCCATTTCTGAAGTGAAACACACAACACAGTTCTCATCCATGGATCACACTCTCCTTTAGAACAAGAAGCATGCTCTTGCTTTCTAGAGTCTCTAATACAGCAAGAAACTTGAGTGTGAAGAGAACAAAAGAACGGTGTTTCCTACACATACGGACCATATCTAGTCCAACTCTGCTTCTGAACCTGATACAAAGCACTGATACTCTAACATCCAATGCTTGTCAGTTAAGATGAGAAACGTGTGAGCTTCGCGAACGATGTAGTTCATTTGAGCTGTAAAGTAACTGCCCTTACCTGAAACGAAGTCTTGCTTGTAGGAAGACTCAGAGCCAGGGATTTAACTCCATTTCTGAAGTGAAACACACCACAGAGTTCTCATCCATTGGTCACGCTCTGCTTTAGAGCAAGAAGCACGCTCTTGCTTTCTAGAATCTCTAAGACAGCAGGAAACTTGAGTGTGCTGAGAACAAATGAACGGTGTTTCCTTCACATACGGATCATATCGAGTCCAACTCTGCTTCTGAAAGTGATACAAAGCACTGGTCCTCTACCATCCAATGCTTGTCAGTTAAGACAAGAAACGTGTGAGCTTCCTGAATGATGTAGTTCGTTTGAGCTGAAAAGTGACGGCCCTTACCTGAAACGAAGTCTTGCTTGTAGGAAGAATCAGAGCCTGGGATTTAACTGCATTTCTGAAGTGAAACACACAGCAGGGTTCCCATCCATTGTTCACACTCTGCTTTAGGGCAAGAAGCACGCTCTTGCTTTCTAGAATCTCTAATACAGCAGGAAACTTGAGTGTGCTCAGAACAAAAGAACGGTGTTTCCTACACATACAGACCATATCTAGTTCAACTCTGCTACTGAAACTGAAAAAACCCACTGGTCCTCTAACATCCAATGCTTCTCAGTTAAGATGAGAAACGTGTGAGCTTCGTAAACGCTGTAGTTTGTTTGAGCTCTAACGTAACTGTCCTTACCTGAAACGAAGTCTTGCTTGTAGGAAGACTCAGAGCCAGGGATTTAACTCCATTTCTGAAGGGAAACACACAGAATCGTTCTCATCCATGGATCACACTCTGCTTTAGAGCAAGAAGCACGCTCTTGCTTTCTAGAATCTCTTAGACAGCAGGAAACATGAGTGTGAAGAGAACAAAAGAACGGTGTTTCCTACACATACGGACCATATCTAGTTCAACTCTGCTTGAAATTGATACAAAGCAAAGGTCCTCTAACATCCAATGCTTGTCAGTTAAGAGGAGAACCTTTAAGCTTCGGGAACGATGTAGTTCGTTTGAGCTGAAAAGTGACTGCCCTTACCTGAAACGAAGTCTTGCTTGTAGGAAGACACATGCCTGGGATTTAACTCCATTTCTGAAGTGAAACACACAACACAGTTCTCATCCATGGATCACACTCTCCTTTAGAGCAAGAAGCACGCTCTTGCTTTCTAGAGTCTCTAATACAGCAGGAAACTTGAGTGTGATGAGAACAAAAGACCTGTGTTTCTTAAACATACGGACCATATCTAGTGCAACTCTGCTTCTGAACCTGATACAAAGCACTGGTACTCTAACATCCAATGCTTGTCAGATAAGATGAGAAACGTGTGAGCTTCGTGAACGATGTAGTTCGTTTGAGCTGTAAAGTAACTGCCCTTACCTGAAACGAAGTCTTGCTTGTAGGAAGACTCAGAGCCAGGGATTTAACTCCATTTCTGAAGTGAAACACACAACAGAGTTCTCATCCATTGATCACACTCTGCATTAGAGCAAGAAGCACGCTCTAGCTTTCTAGATTCTCTAAGACAGCAGGAAACTTGAGTGTGAAGAGAACAAAAGAACGGTGTTTCCTACACATACGGACCATATCTAGTTCAACTCTGCTTGAAATTGATACAAAGCAAAGGTCCTCTAACATCCAATGCTTGTCAGTTAAGAGGAGAACCTTTAAGCTTTGGGAATGATGTAGTTCGTTTGAGCTGAAAAGTGACTGCCCTTACCTGAAACGAAGTTTTGCTTGTAGGAAGAATCAAAGTCTGGGATTTAACTGCATTTCTGAAGGGATACACACAGCAGTATTGTCATCCATTGTTCACACTCTGCTTTAGAGCAAGAAGCACGCTCTTGCTTTCTAGAGTCTCTAATACAGCAGGAAACTTGAGTGTGCTCAGAACAAAAGAACGGTGTTTCCTACACATACAGACCATATCTAGTTCAACTCTGCTTCTGAAACTGAAAAAACCCACTGGTCCTCTAATATCCAATGCTTCTCAGTTAAGATGAGAAACGTGTGAGCTTCGTGAACGATCTAGTTCATTTGAGCTGAAAAGTGACTGCCCTTACCTGAAACGAAGTCTTACTTGTAGGAAGACACAGAGCCTGGGATTTAACTCCATTTCTGAAGTGAAACACACAACACAGTTCTCATCCATGGATCACAATCTCCTTTAGAGCAAGAAGCACGCTCTTGCTTTCTAGAGTCTCTAATACAGCAGGAAACTTGACTGTGATGAGAACAAAAGACCTGTGTTTCTTACACATACGGACCATATCTAGTCCAACTCTGCTTCTGAACCTGATACAAAGCACTGGTACTCTAACATCCAATGCTTGTAAGTTAAGATGAGAAACGTGTGAGCTTCGCGAACGATGTAGTTCATTTGAGCTGTAAAGTAACTGCCCTTACCTGAAACGAAGTCTTGCTTGTAGGAAGACTCAGAGCCAGGGATTTAACTCCATTTCTGAAGTGAAACACACCACAGAGTTCTCATCCATTGGTCACGCTCTGCTTTAGAGCAAGAAGCACGCTCTTGCTTTCTAGAATCTCTAAGACAGCAGGAAACTTGAGTGTGCTGAGAACAAGTGAACGGTGTTTCCTTCACATACGGATCATATCGAGTCCAACTCTGCTTGTGAAAGTGATACAAAGCACTGGTCCTCTAACATCCAATGCTTGTCAGTTAAGACGAGAAACGTGTGAGCTTCCTGAATGATGTAGTTCGTTTGAGCAGAAAAGTGACGGCCCTTTCCTGAAACGAAGTCTTGCTTGTAGGAAGAATCAGAGCCTGGGATTTAACTGCATTTCTGAAGTGAAATACACAGCAGGGTTCCCATCCATTGTTCACACTCTGCTTTAGGGCAAGAAGCACGCTCTAGCTTTCTAGAATCTCTAAGACAGCAGGAAACTTGAGTGTGCTGACAACAAATGAACCTTGTTTCCTACACATACGGATCATATCTAGTCCAACTCTGCTTCTGAAACTGATACAAAGCACTGGTCCTCTAACATCCAATGCTTGTCAGTTAAGAGGAGAACCTTTAAGTTTCGCGAACGATGTAGTTCGTTTGAGCTCAAAAGTGACTGTCCTTACCTAAAACGAAGTCTTGCTTGTAGGAAGACTCAGAGCCAGGGATTTAACTCCATTTCTGAAGGGAAACACACAGAATCGTTCTCATCCATGGATCACACTCTGCTTTAGAGCAAGAAGCACGCTCTTGCTTTCTAGAATCTCTTAGACAGCAGGAAACATGAGTGTGAAGAGAACAAAAGAACGGTGTTTCCTACACATACAGACCATATCTAGTTCAACTATGCTTGAAATTGATACAAAGCACTGGTCCTCTAACATCCAATGCTTGTCAGTTAAGACAAGAAACGTGTGAGCTTCCTGAATGATGTAGTTCCTTTGAGCTGAAAAGTGACTGCCCTTACCTGAAACGAAGTCTTGCTTGTAGGAAGAATCAGAGCCTGGGATTTAACTGCATTTCTGAAGTGAAACACACAGCAGGGTTCTCATCCATTGTTTACACTCTGCTTTAGAGCAAGAAGCACGTTCTTGCTTTCTAGAGTCTCTAATATAGCAGGAAACTTGAGTGTGCTCAGAACAAAAGAACGGTGTTACCTACACATACAGACCATATCTAGTTCAACTCTGCTACTGAAACTGAAAAAACCCAATGGTCCACTAATATCCAATGCTTCTCAGTTAAGATGAGAAACGTGTGAGCTTCGTGAACGCTGTAGTTTGTTTGAGCACTAAAGTAACTGTCCTTACCTGAAACGAAGTCTTGCTTGTAGGAAGACTCAGAGCCAGGGATTTAACTCCATTTCTGAAGGGAAACACACAGAATCGTTCTCATCCATGGATCACACTCTGCTTTAGAGCAAGAAGCACGCTCTTGCTTTCTAGAATCTCTTAGACAGCAGGAAACATGAGTGTGAAGAGAACAAAAGAACGGTGTTTCCTACACATACAGACCATATCTAGTTCAACTATGCTTGAAATTGATACAAAGCACTGGTCCTCTAACATCCAATGCTTGTCAGTTAAGACAAGAAACGTGTGAGCTTCCTGAATGATGTAGTTCGTTTGAGCTGAAAAGTGACTGCCCTTACCTGAAACGAAGTCTTACTTGTAGGAAGACACAGAGCCTGGGATTTAACTCCATTTCTGAAGTGAAACACACAACACAGTTCTCATCCATGGATCACACTCTCCTTTAGAACAAGAAGCATGCTCTTGCTTTCTAGAGTCTCTAATACAGCAAGAAACTTGAGTGTGAAGAGAACAAAAGAACGGTGTTTCCTACACATACGGACCATATCTAGTCCAACTCTGCTTCTGAACCTGATACAAAGCGCTGATACTCTAACATCCAATGCTTGTCAGTTAAGATGAGAAACGTGTGAGCTTCGCGAACGATGTAGTTCATTTGAGCTGTAAAGTAACTGCCCTTACCTGAAACGAAGTCTTGCTTGTAGGAAGACTCAGAGCCAGGGATTTAACTCCATTTCTGAAGTGAAACACACCACAGAGTTCTCATCCATTGGTCACGCTCTGCTTTAGAGCAAGAAGCACGCTCTTGCTTTCTAGAATCTCTAAGACAGCAGGAAACTTGAGTGTGCTGAGAACAAATGAACGGTGTTTCCTTCACATACGGATCATATCGAGTCCAACTCTTCTTCTGAAAGTGATACAAAGCACTGGTCCTCTACCATCCAATGCTTGTCAGTTAAGACAAGAAACGTGTGAGCTTCCTGAATGATGTAGTTCGTTTGAGCTGAAAAGTGACGGCCCTTACCTGAAACGAAGTCTTGCTTGTAGGAAGAATCAGAGCCTGGGATTTAACTGCATTTCTGAAGTGAAACACACAGCAGGGTTCCCATCCATTGTTCACACTCTGCTTTAGGGCAAGAAGCACGCTCTTGCTTTCTAGAATCTCTAATACAGCAGGAAACTTGAGTGTGCTCAGAACAAAAGAACGGTGTTTCCTACACATACAGACCATATCTAGTTCAACTCTGCTACTGAAACTGAAAAAACCCACTGCTCCTCTAACATCCAATGCTTCTCAGTTAAGATGAGAAACGTGTGAGCTTCGTGAACGCTGTAGTTTGTTTGAGCTCTAACGTAACTGTCCTTACCTGAAACGAAGTCTTGCTTGTAGGAAGACTCAGAGCCAGGGATTTAACTCCATTTCTGAAGGGAAACACACAGAATCGTTCTCATCCATGGATCACACTCTGCTTTAGAGCAAGAAGCACGCTCTTGCTTTCTAGAATCTCTTAGACAGCAGGAAACATGAGTGTGAATAGAACAAAAGAACGGTGTTTCCTACACTTACGGACCATATCTAGTTCAACTCTGCTTGAAATTGATACAAAGCAAAGGTCCTCTAACATCCAATGCTTGTCAGTTAAGAGGAGAACCTTTAAGCTTCGGGAACGATGTAGTTCGTTTGAGCTGAAAAGTGACTGCCCTTACCTGAAACGAAGTCTTGCTTGTAGGAAGACACATGCCTGGGATTTAACTCCATTTCTGAAGTGAAACACACAACACAGTTCTCATCCATGGATCACACTCTCCTTTAGAGCAAGAAGCACGCTCTTGCTTTCTAGAGTCTCTAATACAGCAGGAAACTTGAGTGTGATGAGAACAAAAGACCTGTGTTTCTTAAACATACGGACCATATCTAGTGCAACTCTGCTTCTGAACCTGATACAAAGCACTGGTACTCTAACATCCAATGCTTGTCAGATAAGATGAGAAACGTGTGAGCTTCGTGAACGATGTAGTTCGTTTGAGCTGTAAAGTAACTGCCCTTACCTGAAAGGAAGTCTTGCTTGTAGGAAGACTCAGAGCCAGGGATTTAACTCCATTTCTGAAGTGAAACACACAACAGAGTTCTCATCCATTGATCACACTCTGCATTAGAGCAAGAAGCACGCTCTAGCTTTCTAGATTCTCTAAGACAGCAGGAAACTTGAGTGTGAAGAGAACAAAAGAACGGTGTTTCCTACACATACGGACCATATCTAGTTCAACTCTGCTTGAAATTGATACAAAGCAAAGGTCCTCTAACATCCAATGCTTGTCAGTTAAGAGGAGAACCTTTAAGCTTTGGGAATGATGTAGTTCGTTTGAGCTGAAAAGTGACTGCCCTTACCTGAAACGAAGTTTTGCTTGTAGGAAGAATCAAAGTCTGGGATTTAACTGCATTTCTGAAGGGATACACACAGCAGTATTGTCATCCATTGTTCACACTCTGCTTTAGAGCAAGAAGCACGCTCTTGCTTTCTAGAGTCTCTAATACAGCAGGAAACTTGAGTGTGCTCAGAACAAAAGAACGGTGTTTCCTACACATACAGACCATATCTAGTTCAACTCTGCTTCTGAAACTGAAAAAACCCACTGGTCCTCTAATATCCAATGCTTCTCAGTTAAGATGAGAAACGTGTGAGCTTCGTGAACGATCTAGTTCATTTGAGCTGAAAAGTGACTGCCCTTACCTGAAACGAAGTCTTACTTGTAGGAAGACACAGAGCCTGGGATTTAACTCCATTTCTGAAGTGAAACACACAACACAGTTCTCATCCATGGATCACAATCTCCTTTAGAGCAAGAAGCACGCTCTTGCTTTCTAGAGTCTCTAATACAGCAGGAAACTTGACTGTGATGAGAACAAAAGACCTGTGTTTCTTACACATACGGACCATATCTAGTCCAACTCTGCTTCTGAACCTGATACAAAGCACTGGTACTCTAACATCCAATGCTTGTAAGTTAAGATGAGAAACGTGTGAGCTTCGCGAACGATGTAGTTCATTTGAGCTGTAAAGTAACTGCCCTTACCTGAAACGAAGTCTTGCTTGTAGGAAGACTCAGAGCCAGGGATTTAACTCCATTTCTGAAGTGAAACACACCACAGAGTTCTCATCCATTGGTCACGCTCTGCTTTAGAGCAAGAAGCACGCTCTTGCTTTCTAGAATCTCTAAGACAGCAGGAAACTTGAGTGTGCTGAGAACAAGTGAACGGTGTTTCCTTCACATACGGATCATATCGAGTCCAACTCTGCTTGTGAAAGTGATACAAAGCACTGGTCCTCTAACATCCAATGCTTGTCAGTTAAGACGAGAAACGTGTGAGCTTCCTGAATGATGTAGTTCGTTTGAGCAGAAAAGTGACGGCCCTTTCCTGAAACGAAGTCTTGCTTGTAGGAAGAATCAGAGCCTGGGATTTAACTGCATTTCTGAAGTGAAATACACAGCAGGGTTCCCATCCATTGTTCACACTCTGCTTTAGGGCAAGAAGCACGCTCTAGCTTTCTAGAATCTCTAAGACAGCAGGAAACTTGAGTGTGCTGACAACAAATGAACCTTGTTTCCTACACATACGGATCATATCTAGTCCAACTCTGCTTCTGAAACTGATACAAAGCACTGGTCCTCTAACATCCAATGCTTGTCAGTTAAGAGGAGAACCTTTAATTTTCGCGAACGATGTAGTTCGTTTGAGCTCAAAAGTGACTGTCCTTACCAAAAACGAAGTCTTGCTTGTAGGAAGACTCAGAGCCAGGGATTTAACTCCATTTCTGAAGGGAAACACACAGAATCGTTCTCATCCATGGATCACACTCTGCTTTAGAGCAAGAAGCACGCTCTTGCTTTCTAGAATCTCTTAGACAGCAGGAAACATGAGTGTGAAGAGAACAAAAGAACGGTGTTTCCTACACATACAGACCATATCTAGTTCAACTATGCTTGAAATTGATACAAAGCACTGGTCCTCTAACATCCAATGCTTGTCAGTTAAGACAAGAAACGTGTGAGCTTCCTGAATGATGTAGTTCCTTTGAGCTGAAAAGTGACTGCCCTTACCTGAAACGAAGTCTTGCTTGTAGGAAGAATCAGAGCCTGGGATTTAACTGCATTTCTGAAGTGAAACACACAGCAGGGTTCTCATCCATTGTTCACACTCTGCTTTAGAGCAAGAAGCACGTTCTTGCTTTCTAGAGTCTCTAATATAGCAGGAAACTTGAGTGTGCTCAGAACAAAAGAACGGTGTTACCTACACATACAGACCATATCTCGTTCAACTCTGCTACTGAAACTGAAAAAACCCAATGGTCCACTAACATCCAATGCTTCTCAGTTAAGATGAGAAACGTGTGAGCTTCGTGAACGCTGTAGTTTGTTTGAGCACTAAAGTAACTGTCCTTACCTGAAACGAAGTCTTGCTTGTAGGAAGACTCAGAGCCAGGGATTTAACTCCATTTCTGAAGGGAAACACACAGAATCGTTCTCATCCATGGATCACACTCTGCTTTAGAGCAAGAAGCACGCTCTTGCTTTCTAGAATCTCTTAGACAGCAGGAAACATGAGTGTGAAGAGAACAAAAGAACGGTGTTTCCTACACATACAGACCATATCTAGTTCAACTATGCTTGAAATTGATACAAAGCACTGGTCCTCTAACATCCAATGCTTGTCAGTTAAGACAAGAAACGTGTGAGCTTCCTGAATGATGTAGTTCGTTTGAGCTGAAAAGTGACGGCCCTTACCTGAAACGAAGTCTTGCTTGTAGGAAGACTCAGAGCCAGGGATTTAACTCCATTTCTGAAGTGAAACACACCACAGAGTTCTCATCCATTGGTCACGCTCTGCTTTAGAGCAAGAAGCACGCTCTTGCTTTCTAGAATCTCTAAGACAGCAGGAAACTTGAGTGTGCTGAGAACAAGTGAACGGTGTTTCCTTCACATACGGATCATATCGAGTCCAACTCTGCTTGTGAAAGTGATAAAAAGCACTGGTCCTCTAACATCCAATGCTTGTCAGTTAAGACGAGAAACGTGTGAGCTTCCTGAATGATGTAGTTCGTTTGAGCAGAAAAGTGACGGCCCTTTCCTGAAACGAAGTCTTGCTTGTAGGAAGAATCAGAGCCTGGGATTTAACTGCATTTCTGAAGTGAAATACACAGCAGGGTTCCCATCCATTGTTCACACTCTGCTTTAGGGCAAGAAGCACGCTCTAGCTTTCTAGAATCTCTAAGACAGCAGGAAACTTGAGTGTGCTGACAACAAATGAACCTTGTTTCCTACACATACGGATCATATCTAGTCCAACTCTGCTTCTGAAACTGATACAAAGCACTGGTCCTCTAACATCCAATGCTTGTCAGTTAAGAGGAGAACCTTTAAATTTCGCGAACGATGTAGTTCGTTTGAGCTCAAAAGTGACTGTCCTTACCTAAAACGAAGTCTTGCTTGTAGGAAGACTCAGAGCCAGGGATTTAACTCCATTTCTGAAGGGAAACACACAGAATCGTTCTCATCCATGGATCACACTCTGCTTTAGAGCAAGAAGCACGCTCTTGCTTTCTAGAATCTCTTAGACAGCAGGAAACATGAGTGTGAAGAGAACAAAAGAACGGTGTTTCCTACACATACAGACCATATCTAGTTCAACTATGCTTGAAATTGATACAAAGCACTGGTCCTCTAACATCCAATGCTTGTCAGTTAAGACAAGAAACGTGTGAGCTTCCTGAATGATGTAGTTCCTTTGAGCTGAAAAGTGACTGCCCTTACCTGAAACGAAGTCTTGCTTGTAGGAAGAATCAGAGCCTGGGATTTAACTGCATTTCTGAAGTGAAACACACAGCAGGGTTCTCATCCATTGTTCACACTCTGCTTTAGAGCAAGAAGCACGTTCTTGCTTTCTAGAGTCTCTAATATAGCAGGAAACTTGAGTGTGCTCAGAACAAAAGAACGGTGTTACCTACACATACAGACCATATCTAGTTCAACTCTGCTACTGAAACTGAAAAAACCCAATGGTCCACTAACATCCAATGCTTCTCAGTTAAGATGAGAAACGTGTGAGCTTCGTGAACGCTGTAGTTTGTTTGAGCACTAAAGTAACTGTCCTTACCTGAAACGAAGTCTTGCTTGTAGGAAGACTCAGAGCCAGGGATTTAACTCCATTTCTGAAGGGAAACACACAGAATCGTTCTCATCCATGGATCACACTCTGCTTTAGAGCAAGAAGCACGCTCTTGCTTTCTAGAATCTCTTAGACAGCAGGAAACATGAGTGTGAAGAGAACAAAAGAACGGTGTTTCCTACACATACAGACCATATCTAGTTCAACTATGCTTGAAATTGATACAAAGCACTGGTCCTCTAACATCCAATGCTTGTCAGTTAAGACAAGAAACGTGTGAGCTTCCTGAATGATGTAGTTCGTTTGAGCTGAAAAGTGACGGCCCTTACCTGAAACGAAGTCTTGCTTGTAGGAAGAATCAGAGCCTGGGATTTAACTGCATTTCTGAAGTGAAACACACAGCAGGGTTCCCATCCATTGTTCACACTCTGCTTTAGGGCAAGAAGCACGCTCTTGCTTTCTAGAATCTCTAATACAGCAGGAAACTTGAGTGTGCTCAGAACAAAAGAACGGTGTTTCCTACACATACAGACCATATCTAGTTCAACTCTGCTACTGAAACTGAAAAAACCCACTGCTCCTCTAACATCCAATGCTTCTCAGTTAAGATGAGAAACGTGTGAGCTTCGTGAACGCTGTAGTTTGTTTGAGCTCTAACGTAACTGTCCTTACCTGAAACGAAGTCTTGCTTGTAGGAAGACTCAGAGCCAGGGATTTAACTCCATTTCTGAAGGGAAACACACAGAATCGTTCTCATCCATGGATCACACTCTGCTTTAGAGCAAGAAGCATGCTCTTGCTTTCTAGAATCTCTTAGACAGCAGGAAACATGAGTGTGAAGAGAACAAAAGAACGGTGTTTCCTACACATACGGACCATATCTAGTTCAACTCTGCTTGAAATTGATACAAAGCAAAGGTCCTCTAACATCCAATGCTTGTCAGTTAAGAGGAGAACCTTTAAGCTTCGGGAACGATGTAGTTCGTTTGAGCTGAAAAGTGACTGCCCTTACCTGAAACGAAGTCTTGCTTGTAGGAAGACACATGCCTGGGATTTAACTCCATTTCTGAAGTGAAACACACAACACAGTTCTCATCCATGGATCACACTCTCCTTTAGAGCAAGAAGCACGCTCTTGCTTTCTAGAGTCTCTAATACAGCAGGAAACTTGAGTGTGATGAGAACAAAAGACCTGTGTTTCTTAAACATACGGACCATATCTAGTGCAACTCTGCTTCTGAACCTGATACAAAGCACTGGTACTCTAACATCCAATGCTTGTCAGATAAGATGAGAAACGTGTGAGCTTCGTGAACGATGTAGTTCGTTTGAGCTGTAAAGTAACTGCCCTTACCTGAAACGAAGTCTTGCTTGTAGGAAGACTCAGAGCCAGGGATTTAACTCCATTTCTGAAGTGAAACACACAACAGAGTTCTCATCCATTGATCACACTCTGCTTTAGAGCAAGAAGCACGCTCTAGCTTTCTAGATTCTCTAAGACAGCAGGAAACTTGAGTATGCTGACAACAAATGAACCTTGTTTCCTACACATACGGACCATATCTAGTACAACTTTGCTTCTGAAACTGATACAAAGCACTGGTCCTCTAACATCCAATGCTTGTCAGTTAAGAGGAGAACCTTTAAGCTTCACGAACGATGTAGTTCGTTTGAGCTCAAAAGTGACTGTCCTTACCTGAAACGAAGTCTTGCTTGTAGGAAGACTCAGAGCCAGGGATTTAACTCCATTTCTGAAGGGAAACACACAGAATCGTTCTCATCCATGGATCAAACTCTGCTTTAGAGCAAGAAGCACGCTCTTGCTTTCTAGGCTCTCTTAGACAGCAGGAAACATGAGTGTGAAGAGAACAAAAGAACGGTGTTTCCTACACATACGGACCATATCTAGTTCAACTCTGCTTGAAATTGATACAAAGCAAAGGTCCTCTAACATCCAATGCTTGTCAGTTAAGAGGAGAACCTTTAAGCTTTGGGAATGATGTAGTTCGTTTGAGCTGAAAAGTGACTGCCCTTACCTGAAACGAAGTTTTGCTTGTAGGAAGAATCAAAGTCTGGGATTTAACTGCATTTCTGAAGGGATACACACAGCAGTATTGTCATCCATTGTTCACACTCTGCTTTAGAGCAAGAAGCACGCTCTTGCTTTCTAGAGTCTCTAATACAGCAGGAAACTTGAGTGTGCTCAGAACAAAAGAACGGTGTTTCCTACACATACAGACCATATCTAGTTCAACTCTGCTTCTGAAACTGAAAAAACCCACTGGTCCTCTAATATCCAATGCTTCTCAGTTAAGATGAGAAACGTGTGAGCTTCGTGAACGATCTAGTTCATTTGAGCTGAAAAGTGACTGCCCTTACCTGAAACGAAGTCTTACTTGTAGGAAGACACAGAGCCTGGGATTTAACTCCATTTCTGAAGTGAAACACACAACACAGTTCTCATCCATGGATCACAATCTCCTTTAGAGCAAGAAGCACGCTCTTGCTTTCTAGAGTCTCTAATACAGCAGGAAACTTGACTGTGATGAGAACAAAAGACCTGTGTTTCTTACACATATGGACCATATCTAGTCCAACTCTGCTTCTGAACCTGATACAAAGCACTGGTACTCTAACATCCAATGCTTGTAAGTTAAGATGAGAAACGTGTGAGCTTCGCGAACGATGTAGTTCATTTGAGCTGTAAAGTAACTGCCCTTACCTGAAACGAAGTCTTGCTTGTAGGAAGACTCAGAGCCAGGGATTTAACTCCATTTCTGAAGTGAAACACACCACAGAGTTCTCATCCATTGGTCACGCTCTGCTTTAGAGCAAGAAGCACGCTCTTGCTTTCTAGAATCTCTAAGACAGCAGGAAACTTGAGTGTGCTGAGAACAAATGAACGGTGTTTCCTTCACATACGGATCATATCGAGTCCAACTCTGCTTCTGAAAGTGATACAAAGCACTGGTCCTCTACCATCCAATGCTTGTCAGTTAAGACAAGAAACGTGTGAGCTTCCTGAATGATGTAGTTCGTTTGAGCTGAAAAGTGACGGCCCTTACCTGAAACGAAGTTTTGCTTGTAGGAAGAATCAGAGCCTGGGATTTAACTGCATTTCTGAAGTGAAACACACAGCAGGGTTCCCATCCATTGTTCACACTCTGCTTTAGGGCAAGAAGCACGCTCTTGCTTTCTAGAATCTCTAATACAGCAGGAAACTTGAGTGTGCTCATAAGAAAAGAACGGTGTTTCCTACACATACAGACCATATCTAGTTCAACTCTGCTACTGAAACTGAAAAAACCCACTGCTCCTCTAACATCCAATGCTTCTCAGTTAAGATGAGAAACGTGTGAGCTTCGTGAACGCTGTAGTTTGTTTGAGCTCTAACGTAACTGTCCTTACCTGAAACGAAGTCTTGCTTGTAGGAAGACTCAGAGCCAGGGATTTAACTCCATTTCTGAAGGGAAACACACAGAATCGTTTTCATCCATGGATCACACTCTGCTTTAGAGCAAGAAGCACGCTCTTGCTTTCTAGAATCTCTTAGACAGCAGGAAACATGAGTGTGAAGAGAACAAAAGAACGGTGTTTCCTACACATACAGACCATATCTAGTTCAACTCTGCTTGAAATTGATACAAAGCAAAGGTCCTCTAACATCCAATGCTTGTCAGTTAAGAGGAGAACCTTTAAGCTTCGGGAACGATGTAGTTCGTTTGAGCTGAAAAGTGACTGCCCTTACCTGAAACGAAGTCTTGCTTGTAGGAAGACACATGCCTGGGATTTAACTCCATTTCTGAAGTGAAACACACAACACAGTTCTCATCCATGGATCACACTCTCCTTTAGAGCAAGAAGCACGCTCTTGCTTTCTAGAGTCTCTAATACAGCAGGAAACTTGAGTGTGATGAGAACAAAAGACCTGTGTTTCTTAAACATACGGACCATATCTAGTGCAACTCTGCTTCTGAACCTGATACAAAGCACTGGTACTCTAACATCCAATGCTTGTCAGATAAGATGAGAAACGTGTGAGCTTCGTGAACGATGTAGTTCGTTTGAGCTGTAAAGTAACTGCCCTTACCTGAAACGAAGTCTTGCTTGTAGGAAGACTCAGAGCCAGGGATTTAACTCCATTTCTGAAGTGAAACACACAACAGAGTTCTCATCCATTGATCACACTCTGCTTTAGAGCAAGAAGCACGCTCTAGCTTTCTAGATTCTCTAAGACAGCAGGAAACTTGAGTATGCTGACAACAAATGAACCTTGTTTCCTACACATACGGACCATATCTAGTACAACTTTGCTTCTGAAACTGATACAAAGCACTGGTCCTCTAACATCCAATGCTTGTCAGTTAAGAGGAGAACCTTTAAGCTTCACGAACGATGTAGTTCGTTTGAGCTCAAAAGTGACTGTCCTTACCTGAAACGAAGTCTTGCTTGTAGGAAGACTCAGAGCCAGGGATTTAACTCCATTTCTGAAGGGAAACACACAGAATCGTTCTCATCCATGGATCAAACTCTGCTTTAGAGCAAGAAGCACGCTCTTGCTTTCTAGGCTCTCTTAGACAGCAGGAAACATGAGTGTGAAGAGAACAAAAGAACGGTGTTTCCTACACATACGGACCATATCTAGTTCAACTCTGCTTGAAATTGATACAAAGCAAAGGTCCTCTAACATCCAATGCTTGTCAGTTAAGAGGAGAACCTTTAAGCTTTGGGAATGATGTAGTTCGTTTGAGCTGAAAAGTGACTGCCCTTACCTGAAACGAAGTTTTGCTTGTAGAAAGAATCAAAGTCTGGGATTTAACTGCATTTCTGAAGGGATACACACAGCAGTATTGTCATCCATTGTTCACACTCTGCTTTAGAGCAAGAAGCACGCTCTTGCTTTCTAGAGTCTCTAATACAGCAGGAAACTTGAGTGTGCTCAGAACAAAAGAACGGTGTTTCCTACACATACAGACCATATCTAGTTCAACTCTGCTTCTGAAACTGAAAAAACCCACTGGTCCTCTAATATCCAATGCTTCTCAGTTAAGATGAGAAACGTGTGAGCTTCGTGAACGATCTAGTTCATTTGAGCTGAAAAGTGACTGCCCTTACCTGAAACGAAGTCTTGCTTGTAGGAAGACTCAGAGCCAGGGATTTAACTCCATTTCTGAAGTGAAACACACCACAGAGTTCTCCTCCATTGGTCACGCTCTGCTTTAGAGCAAGAAGCACGCTCTTGCTTTCTAGAATCTCTAAGACAGCAGGAAACTTGAGTGTGCTGAGAACAAGTGAACGGTGTTTCCTTCACATACGGATCATATCGAGTCCAACTCTGCTTGTGAAAGTGATACAAAGCACTGGTCCTCTAACATCCAATGCTTGTCAGTTAAGACGAGAAACGTGTGAGCTTCCTGAATGATGTAGTTCGTTTGAGCTGAAAAGTGACGGCCCTTACCTGAAACGAAGTCTTGCTTGTAGGAAGAATCAGAGCCTGGGATTTAACTGCATTTCTGAAGTGAAATACACAGCAGGGTTCCCATCCATTGTTCACACTCTGCTTTAGGGCAAGAAGCACGCTCTAGCTTTCTAGAATCTCTAAGACAGCAGGAAACTTGAGTGTGCTGACAACAAATGAACCTTGTTTCCTACACATACGGATCATATCTAGTCCAACTCTGCTTCTGAAACTGATACAAAGCACTGGTCCTCTAACATCCAATGCTTGTCAGTTAAGAGGAGAACCTTTAATTTTCGCGAACGATGTAGTTTGTTTGAGCTCAAAAGTGACTGTCCTTACCTGAAACGAAGTCTTGCTTGTAGGAAGACTCAGAGCCAGGGATTTAACTCCATTTCTGAAGGGAAACACACAGAATCGTTCTCATCCATGGATCACACTCTGCTTTAGAGCAAGAAGCACGCTCTTGCTTTCTAGAATCTCTTAGACAGCAGGAAACATGAGTGTGAAGAGAACAAAAGAACGGTGTTTCCTACACATACAGACCATATCTAGTTCAACTATGCTTGAAATTGATACAAAGCACTGGTCCTCTAACATCCAATGCTTGTCAGTTAAGACAAGAAACGTGTGAGCTTCCTGAATGATGTAGTTCGTTTGAGCTGAAAAGTGACGGCCCTTACCTGAAACGAAGTCTTGCTTGTAGGAAGACTCAGAGCCTGGGATTTAACTGCATTTCTGAAGTGAAACACACAGCAGGGTTCCCATCCATTGTTCACACTCTGCTTTAGGGCAAGAAGCACGCTCTTGCTTTCTAGAATCTCTTAGACAGCAGGAAACATGAGTGTGAAGAGAACAAAAGAACGGTGTTTCCTACACATACGGACCATATCTAGTTCAACTCTGCTTGAAATTGATACAAAGCAAAGGTCCTCTAACATCCAATGCTTGTCAGTTAAGAGGAGAACCTTTAAGCTTCGGGAACGATGTAGTTCGTTTGAGCTGAAAAGTGACTGCCCTTACCTGAAACGAAGTCTTGCTTGTAGGAAGACACATGCCTGGGATTTAACTCCATTTCTGAAGTGAAACACACAACACAGTTCTCATCCATGGATCACACTCTCCTTTAGAGCAAGAAGCACGCTCTTGCTTTCTAGAGTCTCTAATACAGCAGGAAACTTGAGTGTGATGAGAACAAAAGACCTGTGTTTCTTAAACATACGGACCATATCTAGTGCAACTCTGCTTCTGAACCTGATACAAAGCACTGGTACTCTAACATCCAATGCTTGTCAGATAAGATGAGAAACGTGTGAGCTTCGTGAACGATGTAGTTCGTTTGAGCTGTAAAGTAACTGCCCTTACCTGAAATGAAGTCTTGCTTGTAGGAAGACTCAGAGCCAGGGATTTAACTCCATTTCTGAAGTGAAACACACAACAGAGTTCTCATCCATTGATCACACTCTGCTTTAGAGCAAGAAGCACGCTCTAGCTTTCTAGATTCTCTATGACAGCAGGAAACTTGAGTATGCTGACAACAAATGAACCTTGTTTCCTACACATACGGACCATATCTAGTACAACTTTGCTTCTGAAACTGATACAAAGCACTGGTCCTCTAACATCCAATGCTTGTCAGTTAAGAGGAGAACCTTTAAGCTTCACGAACGATGTAGTTCGTTTGAGCTCAAAAGTGACTGTCCTTACCTGAAACGAAGTCTTGCTTGTAGGAAGACTCAGAGCCAGGGATTTAACTCCATTTCTGAAGGGAAACACACAGAATCGTTCTCATCCATGGATCAAACTCTGCTTTAGAGCAAGAAGCACGCTCTTGCTTTCTAGGCTCTCTTAGACAGCAGGAAACATGAGTGTGAAGAGAACAAAAGAACGGTGTTTCCTACACATACGGACCATATCTAGTTCAACTCTGCTTGAAATTGATACAAAGCAAAGGTCCTCTAACATCCAATGCTTGTCAGTTAAGAGGAGAACCTTTAAGCTTTGGGAATGATGTAGTTCGTTTGAGCTGAAAAGTGACTGCCCTTACCTGAAACGAAGTTTTGCTTGTAGGAAGAATCAAAGTCTGGGATTTAACTGCATTTCTGAAGGGATACACACAGCAGTATTGTCATCCATTGTTCACACTCTGCTTTAGAGCAAGAAGCACGCTCTTGCTTTCTAGAGTCTCTAATACAGCAGGAAACTTGAGTGTGCTCAGAACAAAAGAACGGTGTTTCCTACACATACAGACCATATCTAGTTCAACTCTGCTTCTGAAACTGAAAAAACCCACTGGTCCTCTAATATCCAATGCTTCTCAGTTAAGATGAGAAACGTGTGAGCTTCGTGAACGCTGTAGATTGTTTGAGCTCTAACGTAACTGTCCTTACCTGAAACGAAGTCTTGCTTGTAGGAAGACTCAGAGCCAGGGATTTAACTCCATTTCTGAAGGGAAACACACAGAATCGTTCTCATCCATGGATCACACTCTGCTTTAGAGCAAGAAGCACGCTCTTGCTTTCTAGAATCTCTTAGACAGCAGGAAACATGAGTGTGAAGAGAACAAAAGAACGGTATTTCCTACACATACGGACCATATCTAGTTCAACTCTGCTTGAAATTGATACAAAGCAAAGGTCCTCTAACATCCAATGCTTGTCAGTTAAGAGGAGAACCTTTAAGCTTCGGGAACGATGTAGTTCGTTTGAGCTGAAAAGTGACTGCCCTTACCTGAAACGAAGTCTTGCTTGTAGGAAGACACATGCCTGGGATTTAACTCCATTTCTGAAGTGAAACACACAACACAGTTCTCATCCATGGATCACACTCTCCTTTAGAGCAAGAAGCACGCTCTTGCTTTCTAGAGTCTCTAATACAGCAGGAAACTTGACTGTGATGAGAACAAAAGACCTGTGTTTCTTACACATACGGACCATATCTAGTCCAACTCTGCTTCTGAACCTGATACAAAGCACTGGTACTCTAACATCCAATGCTTGTAAGTTAAGATGAGAAACGTGTGAGCTTCGCGAACGATGTAGTTCATTTGAGCTGTAAAGTAACTGCCCTTACCTGAAACGAAGTCTTGCTTGTAGGAAGACTCAGAGCCAGGGATTTAACTCCATTTCTGAAGTGAAACACACCACAGAGTTCTCATCCATTGGTCACGCTCTGCTTTAGAGCAAGAAGCACGCTCTTGCTTTCTAGAATCTCTAAGACAGCAGGAAACTTGAGTGTGCTGAGAACAAGTGAACGGTGTTTCCTTCACATATGGATCATATCGAGTCCAACTCTGCTTGTGAAAGTGATACAAAGCACTGGTCCTCTTACATCCAATGCTTGTCAGTTTAGACGAGAAACGTGTGAGCTTCCTGAATGATGTAGTTCGTTTGAGCTGAAAAGTGACGGCCCTTACCTGAAAGGAAGTCTTGCTTGTAGGAAGAATCAGAGCCTGGGATTTAACTGCATTTCTGAAGTGAAACACACAGCAGGGTTCCCATCCATTGTTCACACTCTGCTTTAGGGCAAGAAGCACGCCCTAGCTTTCTAGAATCTCTAAGACAGCAGGAAACTTGAGTGTGCTGACAACAAATGAACCTTGTTTCCTACACATACGGATCATATCTAGTCCAACTCTGCTTCTGAAACTGATACAAAGCACTGGTCCTCTAACATCCAATGCTTGTCAGTTAAGAGGAGAACCTTTAAGTTTTGCAAACGATGTAGTTCGTTTGAGCTCAAAAGTGACTGTCCTTACCTGAAACGAAGTCTTGCTTGTAGGAAGACTCAGAGCCAGGGATTTAACTCCATTTCTGAAGGGAAACACACAGAATCGTTCTCATCCATGGATCACACTCTGCTTTAGAGCAAGAAGCACGCTCTTGCTTTCTAGACTCTCTTAGACAGCAGGAAACATGAGTGTGAAGAGAACAAAAGAACGGTGTTTCCTACACATACGGACCATATCTAGTTCAACTCTGCTTGAAATTGATACAAAGCAAAGGTCCTCTAACATCCAATGCTTGTCAGTTAAGAGGAGAACCTTTAAGCTTTGGGAATGATGTAGTTCGTTTGAGCTGAAAAGTGACTGCCCTTACCTGAAACGAAGTTTTGCTTGTAGGAAGAATCAAAGTCTGGGATTTAACTGCATTTCTGAAGGGATACACACAGCAGTGTTCTCATCCATTGTTCACACTCTGCTTTAGAGCAAGAAGCACGCTCTTGCTTTCTAGAGTCTCTAATACAGCAGGAAACTTGAGTGTGATGAGAACAAAAGACCTGTGTTTCTTAAACATACGGACCATATCTAGTGCAACTCTGCTTCTGAACCTGATACAAAGCACTGGTACTCTAACATCCAATGCTTGTCAGATAAGATGAGAAACGTGTGAGCTTCGTGAACGATGTAGTTCGTTTGAGCTGTAAAGTAACTGCCCTTACCTGAAACGAAGTCTTGCTTGTAGGAAGACTCAGAGCCAGGGATTTAACTCCATTTCTGAAGTGAAACACACAACAGAGTTCTCATCCATTGATCACACTCTGCATTAGAGCAAGAAGCACGCTCTAGCTTTCTAGATTCTCTAAGACAGCAGGAAACTTGAGTATGCTGACAACAAATGAACCTTGTTTCCTACACATACGGACCATATCTAGTACAACTTTGCTTCTGAAACTGATACAAAGCACTGGTCCTCTAACATCCAATGCTTGTCAGTTAAGAGGAGAACCTTTAAGCTTCAAGAACGATGTAGTTCGTTTGAGCTCAAAAGTGACTGTCCTTACCTGAAACGAAGTCTTGCTTGTAGGAAGACTCAGAGCCAGGGATTTAACTCCATTTCTGAAGGGAAACACACAGAATCGTTCTCATCCATGGATCAAACTCTGCTTTAGAGCAAGAAGCACGCTCTTGCTTTCTAGGCTCTCTTAGACAGCAGGAAACATGAGTGTGAAGAGAACAAAAGAAGGGTGTTTCCTACACATACGGACCATATCTAGTTCAACTCTGCTTGAAATTGATACAAAGCAAAGGTCCTCTAACATCCAATGCTTGTCAGTTAAGAGGAGAACCTTTAAGCTTTGGGAATGATGTAGTTCGTTTGAGCTGAAAAGTGACTGCCCTTACCTGAAACGAAGTTTTGCTTGTAGGAAGAATCAAAGTCTGGGATTTAACTGCATTTCTGAAGGGATACACACAGCAGTATTGTCATCCATTGTTCACACTCTGCTTTAGAGCAAGAAGCACGCTCTTGCTTTCTAGAGTCTCTAATACAGCAGGAAACTTGAGTGTGCTCAGAACAAAAGAACGGTGTTTCCTACACATACAGACCATATCTAGTTCAACTCTGCTTCTGAAACTGAAAAAACCCACTGGTCCTCTAATATCCAATGCTTCTCAGTTAAGATGAGAAACGTGTGAGCTTCGTGAACGATCTAGTTCATTTGAGCTGAAAAGTGACTGCCCTTACCTGAAACGAAGTCTTACTTGTAGGAAGACACAGAGCCTGGGATTTAACTCCATTTCTGAAGTGAAACACACAACACAGTTCTCATCCATGGATCACAATCTCCTTTAGAGCAAGAAGCACGCTCTTGCTTTCTAGAGTCTCTAATACAGCAGGAAACTTGACTGTGATGAGAACAAAAGACCTGTGTTTCTTACACATATGGACCATATCTAGTCCAACTCTGCTTCTGAACCTGATACAAAGCACTGGTACTCTAACATCCAATGCTTGTAAGTTAAGATGAGAAACGTGTGAGCTTCGCGAACGATGTAGTTCATTTGAGCTGTAAAGTAACTGCCCTTACCTGAAACGAAGTCTTGCTTGTAGGAAGACTCAGAGCCAGGGATTTAACTCCATTTCTGAAGTGAAACACACCACAGAGTTCTCATCCATTGGTCACGCTCTGCTTTAGAGCAAGAAGCACGCTCTTGCTTTCTAGAATCTCTAAGACAGCAGGAAACTTGAGTGTGCTGAGAACAAATGAACGGTGTTTCCTTCACATACGGATCATATCGAGTCCAACTCTGCTTCTGAAAGTGATACAAAGCACTGGTCCTCTACCATCCAATGCTTGTCAGTTAAGACAAGAAACGTGTGAGCTTCCTGAATGATGTAGTTCGTTTGAGCTGAAAAGTGACGGCCCTTACCTGAAACGAAGTTTTGCTTGTAGGAAGAATCAGAGCCTGGGATTTAACTGCATTTCTGAAGTGAAACACACAGCAGGGTTCCCATCCATTGTTCACACTCTGCTTTAGGGCAAGAAGCACGCTCTTGCTTTCTAGAATCTCTAATACAGCAGGAAACTTGAGTGTGCTCAGAAGAAAAGAACGGTGTTTCCTACACATACAGACCATATCTAGTTCAACTCTGCTACTGAAACTGAAAAAACCCACTGCTCCTCTAACATCCAATGCTTCTCAGTTAAGATGAGAAACGTGTGAGCTTCGTGAACGCTGTAGTTTGTTTGAGCTCTAACGTAACTGTCCTTACCTGAAACGAAGTCTTGCTTGTAGGAAGACTCAGAGCCAGGGATTTAACTCCATTTCTGAAGGGAAACACACAGAATCGTTCTCATCCATGGATCACACTCTGCTTTAGAGCAAGAAGCACGCTCTTGCTTTCTAGAATCTCTTAGACAGCAGGAAACATGAGTGTGAAGAGAACAAAAGAACGGTGTTTCCTACACATACGGACCATATCTAGTTCAACTCTGCTTGAAATTGATACAAAGCAAAGGTCCTCTAACATCCAATGCTTGTCAGTTAAGAGGAGAACCTTTAAGCTTCGGGAACGATGTAGTTCGTTTGAGCTGAAAAGTGACTGCCCTTACCTGAAACGAAGTCTTGCTTGTAGGAAGACACATGCCTGGGATTTAACTCCATTTCTGAAGTGAAACACACAACACAGTTCTCATCCATGGATCACACTCTCCTTTAGAGCAAGAAGCACGCTCTTGCTTTCTAGAGTCTCTAATACAGCAGGAAACTTGAGTGTGATGAGAACAAAAGACCTGTGTTTCTTAAACATACGGACCATATCTAGTGCAACTCTGCTTCTGAACCTGATACAAAGCACTGGTACTCTAACATCCAATGCTTGTCAGATAAGATGAGAAACGTGTGAGCTTCGTGAACGATGTAGTTCGTTTGAGCTGTAAAGTAACTGCCCTTACCTGAAACGAAGTCTTGCTTGTAGGAAGACTCAGAGCCAGGGATTTAACTCCATTTCTGAAGTGAAACACACAACAGAGTTCTCATCCATTGATCACACTCTGCTTTAGAGCAAGAAGCACGCTCTAGCTTTCTAGATTCTCTAAGACAGCAGGAAACTTGAGTATGCTGACAACAAATGAACCTTGTTTCCTACACATACGGACCATATCTAGTACAACTTTGCTTCTGAAACTGATACAAAGCACTGGTCCTCTAACATCCAATGCTTGTCAGTTAAGAGGAGAACCTTTAAGCTTCACGAACGATGTAGTTCGTTTGAGCTCAAAAGTGACTGTCCTTACCTGAAACGAAGTCTTGCTTGTAGGAAGACTCAGAGCCAGGGATTTAACTCCATTTCTGAAGGGAAACACACAGAATCGTTCTCATCCATGGATCAAACTCTGCTTTAGAGCAAGAAGCACGCTCTTGCTTTCTAGGCTCTCTTAGACAGCAGGAAACATGAGTGTGAAGAGAACAAAAGAACGGTGTTTCCTACACATACGGACCATATCTAGTTCAACTCTGCTTGAAATTGATATAAAGCAAAGGTCCTCTAACATCCAATGCTTGTCAGTTAAGAGGAGAACCTTTAAGCTTTGGGAATGATGTAGTTCGTTTGAGCTGAAAAGTGACTGCCCTTACCTGAAACGAAGTTTTGCTTGTAGAAAGAATCAAAGTCTGGGATTTAACTGCATTTCTGAAGGGATACACACAGCAGTATTGTCATCCATTGTTCACACTCTGCTTTAGAGCAAGAAGCACGCTCTTGCTTTCTAGAGTCTCTAATAGAGCAGGAAACTTGAGTGTGCTCAGAACAAAAGAACGGTGTTTCCTACACATACAGACCATATCTAGTTCAACTCTGCTTCTGAAACTGAAAAAACCCACTGGTCCTCTAATATCCAATGCTTCTCAGTTAAGATGAGAAAC
The DNA here is from genome assembly GCA_949786385.1 of Onychomys leucogaster. Lineage (NCBI taxonomy): Eukaryota > Metazoa > Chordata > Mammalia > Rodentia > Cricetidae > Onychomys > Onychomys leucogaster. The sequence goes on from CATKUP010000073.1 coordinate 1,365,193, forward strand.
GTGTGAGCTTCGTGAACGATCTAGTTCATTTGAGCTGAAAAGTGACTGCCCTTACCTGAAACGAAGTCTTACTTGTAGGAAGACACAGAGCCTGGGATTTAACTCCATTTCTGAAGTGAAACACACAACACAGTTCTCATCCATGGATCACAATCTCCTTTAGAGCAAGAAGCACGCTCTTGCTTTCTAGAGTCTCTAATACAGCAGGAAACTTGACTGTGATGAGAACAAAAGACCTGTGTTTCTTACACATACGGACCATATCTAGTCCAACTCTGCTTCTGAACCTGATACAAAGCACTGGTACTCTAACATCCAATGCTTGTAAGTTAAGATGAGAAACGTGTGAGCTTCGCGAACGATGTAGTTCTTTTGAGCTCTAAAGTAACTGCCCTTACCTGAAACGAAGTCTTGCTTGTAGGAAGACTCAGAGCCAGGGATTTAACTCCATTTCTGAAGTGAAACACACCACAGAGTTCTCCTCCATTGGTCACGCTCTGCTTTAGAGCAAGAAGCACGCTCTTGCTTTCTAGAATCTCTAAGACAGCAGGAAACTTGAGTGTGCTGAGAACAAGTGAACGGTGTTTCCTTCACATACGGATCATATCGAGTCCAACTCTGCTTGTGAAAGTGATACAAAGCACTGGTCCTCTAACATCCAATGCTTGTCAGTTAAGACGAGAAACGTGTGAGCTTCCTGAATGATGTAGTTCGTTTGAGCTGAAAAGTGACGGCCCTTACCTGAAACGAAGTCTTGCTTGTAGGAAGAATCAGAGCCTGGGATTTAACTGCATTTCTGAAGTGAAATACACAGCAGGGTTCCCATCCATTGTTCACACTCTGCTTTAGGGCAAGAAGCACGCTCTAGCTTTCTAGAATCTCTAAGACAGCAGGAAACTTGAGTGTGCTGACAACAAATGAACCTTGTTTCCTACACATACGGATCATATCTAGTCCAACTCTGCTTCTGAAACTGATACAAAGCACTGGTCCTCTAACATCCAATGCTTGTCAGTTAAGAGGAGAACCTTTAATTTTCGCGAACGATGTAGTTCGTTTGAGCTCAAAAGTGACTGTCCTTACCTGAAACGAAGTCTTGCTTGTAGGAAGACTCAGAGCCAGGGATTTAACTCCATTTCTGAAGGGAAACACACAGAATCGTTCTCATCCATGGATCACACTCTGCTTTAGAGCAAGAAGCACGCTCTTGCTTTCTAGAATCTCTTAGACAGCAGGAAACATGAGTGTGAAGAGAACAAAAGAACGGTGTTTCCTACACATACAGACCATATCTAGTTCAACTATGCTTGAAATTGATACAAAGCACTGGTCCTCTAACATCCAATGCTTGTCAGTTAAGACAAGAAACGTGTGAGCTTCCTGAATGATGTAGTTCGTTTGAGCTGAAAAGTGACGGCCCTTACCTGAAACGAAGTCTTGCTTGTAGGAAGACTCAGAGCCTGGGATTTAACTGCATTTCTGAAGTGAAACACACAGCAGGGTTCCCATCCATTGTTCACACTCTGCTTTAGGGCAAGAAGCACGCTCTTGCTTTCTAGAATCTCTTAGACAGCAGGAAACATGAGTGTGAAGAGAACAAAAGAACGGTGTTTCCTACACATACGGACCATATCTAGTCCAACTCTGCTTCTGAACCTGATACAAAGCACTGGTACTCTAACATCCAATGCTTGTAAGTTAAGATGAGAAACGTGTGAGCTTCGCGAACGATGTAGTTCATTTGAGCTGTAAAGTAACTGCCCTTACCTGAAACGAAGTCTTGCTTGTAGGAAGACTCAGAGCCAGGGATTTAACTCCATTTCTGAAGTGAAACACACCACAGAGTTCTCATCCATTGGTCACGCTCTGCTTTAGAGCAAGAAGCACGCTCTTGCTTTCTAGAATCTCTAAGACAGCAGGAAACTTGAGTGTGCTGAGAACAAGTGAACGGTGTTTCCTTCACATATGGATCATATCGAGTCCAACTCTGCTTGTGAAAGTGATACAAAGCACTGGTCCTCTTACATCCAATGCTTGTCAGTTTAGACGAGAAACGTGTGAGCTTCCTGAATGATGTAGTTCGTTTGAGCTGAAAAGTGACGGCCCTTACCTGAAAGGAAGTCTTGCTTGTAGGAAGAATCAGAGCCTGGGATTTAACTGCATTTCTGAAGTGAAACACACAGCAGGGTTCCCATCCATTGTTCACACTCTGCTTTAGGGCAAGAAGCACGCCCTAGCTTTCTAGAATCTCTAAGACAGCAGGAAACTTGAGTGTGCTGACAACAAATGAACCTTGTTTCCTACACATACGGATCATATCTAGTCCAACTCTGCTTCTGAAACTGATACAAAGCACTGGTCCTCTAACATCCAATGCTTGTCAGTTAAGAGGAGAACCTTTAAGTTTTGCAAACGATGTAGTTCGTTTGAGCTCAAAAGTGACTGTCCTTACCTGAAACGAAGTCTTGCTTGTAGGAAGACTCAGAGCCAGGGATTTAACTCCATTTCTGAAGGGAAACACACAGAATCGTTCTCATCCATGGATCACACTCTGCTTTAGAGCAAGAAGCACGCTCTTGCTTTCTAGACTCTCTTAGACAGCAGGAAACATGAGTGTGAAGAGAACAAAAGAACGGTGTTTCCTACACATACGGACCATATCTAGTTCAACTCTGCTTGAAATTGATACAAAGCAAAGGTCCTCTAACATCCAATGCTTGTCAGTTAAGAGGAGAACCTTTAAGCTTTGGGAATGATGTAGTTCGTTTGAGCTGAAAAGTGACTGCCCTTACCTGAAACGAAGTTTTGCTTGTAGGAAGAATCAAAGTCTGGGATTTAACTGCATTTCTGAAGGGATACACACAGCAGTGTTCTCATCCATTGTTCACACTCTGCTTTAGAGCAAGAAGCACGCTCTTGCTTTCTAGAGTCTCTAATACAGCAGGAAACTTGAGTGTGATGAGAACAAAAGACCTGTGTTTCTTAAACATACGGACCATATCTAGTGCAACTCTGCTTCTGAACCTGATACAAAGCACTGGTACTCTAACATCCAATGCTTGTCAGATAAGATGAGAAACGTGTGAGCTTCGTGAACGATGTAGTTCGTTTGAGCTGTAAAGTAACTGCCCTTACCTGAAACGAAGTCTTGCTTGTAGGAAGACTCAGAGCCAGGGATTTAACTCCATTTCTGAAGTGAAACACACAACAGAGTTCTCATCCATTGATCACACTCTGCATTAGAGCAAGAAGCACGCTCTAGCTTTCTAGATTCTCTAAGACAGCAGGAAACTTGAGTATGCTGACAACAAATGAACCTTGTTTCCTACACATACGGACCATATCTAGTACAACTTTGCTTCTGAAACTGATACAAAGCACTGGTCCTCTAACATCCAATGCTTGTCAGTTAAGAGGAGAACCTTTAAGCTTCAAGAACGATGTAGTTCGTTTGAGCTCAAAAGTGACTGTCCTTACCTGAAACGAAGTCTTGCTTGTAGGAAGACTCAGAGCCAGGGATTTAACTCCATTTCTGAAGGGAAACACACAGAATCGTTCTCATCCATGGATCAAACTCTGCTTTAGAGCAAGAAGCACGCTCTTGCTTTCTAGGCTCTCTTAGACAGCAGGAAACATGAGTGTGAAGAGAACAAAAGAAGGGTGTTTCCTACACATACGGACCATATCTAGTTCAACTCTGCTTGAAATTGATACAAAGCAAAGGTCCTCTAACATCCAATGCTTGTCAGTTAAGAGGAGAACCTTTAAGCTTTGGGAATGATGTAGTTCGTTTGAGCTGAAAAGTGACTGCCCTTACCTGAAACGAAGTTTTGCTTGTAGGAAGAATCAAAGTCTGGGATTTAACTGCATTTCTGAAGGGATACACACAGCAGTATTGTCATCCATTGTTCACACTCTGCTTTAGAGCAAGAAGCACGCTCTTGCTTTCTAGAGTCTCTAATACAGCAGGAAACTTGAGTGTGCTCAGAACAAAAGAACGGTGTTTCCTACACATACAGACCATATCTAGTTCAACTCTGCTTCTGAAACTGAAAAAACCCACTGGTCCTCTAATATCCAATGCTTCTCAGTTAAGATGAGAAACGTGTGAGCTTCGTGAACGATCTAGTTCATTTGAGCTGAAAAGTGACTGCCCTTACCTGAAACGAAGTCTTACTTGTAGGAAGACACAGAGCCTGGGATTTAACTCCATTTCTGAAGTGAAACACACAACACAGTTCTCATCCATGGATCACAATCTCCTTTAGAGCAAGAAGCACGCTCTTGCTTTCTAGAGTCTCTAATACAGCAGGAAACTTGACTGTGATGAGAACAAAAGACCTGTGTTTCTTACACATATGGACCATATCTAGTCCAACTCTGCTTCTGAACCTGATACAAAGCACTGGTACTCTAACATCCAATGCTTGTAAGTTAAGATGAGAAACGTGTGAGCTTCGCGAACGATGTAGTTCATTTGAGCTGTAAAGTAACTGCCCTTACCTGAAACGAAGTCTTGCTTGTAGGAAGACTCAGAGCCAGGGATTTAACTCCATTTCTGAAGTGAAACACACCACAGAGTTCTCATCCATTGGTCACGCTCTGCTTTAGAGCAAGAAGCACGCTCTTGCTTTCTAGAATCTCTAAGACAGCAGGAAACTTGAGTGTGCTGAGAACAAATGAACGGTGTTTCCTTCACATACGGATCATATCGAGTCCAACTCTGCTTCTGAAAGTGATACAAAGCACTGGTCCTCTACCATCCAATGCTTGTCAGTTAAGACAAGAAACGTGTGAGCTTCCTGAATGATGTAGTTCGTTTGAGCTGAAAAGTGACGGCCCTTACCTGAAACGAAGTTTTGCTTGTAGGAAGAATCAGAGCCTGGGATTTAACTGCATTTCTGAAGTGAAACACACAGCAGGGTTCCCATCCATTGTTCACACTCTGCTTTAGGGCAAGAAGCACGCTCTTGCTTTCTAGAATCTCTAATACAGCAGGAAACTTGAGTGTGCTCAGAAGAAAAGAACGGTGTTTCCTACACATACAGACCATATCTAGTTCAACTCTGCTACTGAAACTGAAAAAACCCACTGCTCCTCTAACATCCAATGCTTCTCAGTTAAGATGAGAAACGTGTGAGCTTCGTGAACGCTGTAGTTTGTTTGAGCTCTAACGTAACTGTCCTTACCTGAAACGAAGTCTTGCTTGTAGGAAGACTCAGAGCCAGGGATTTAACTCCATTTCTGAAGGGAAACACACAGAATCGTTCTCATCCATGGATCACACTCTGCTTTAGAGCAAGAAGCACGCTCTTGCTTTCTAGAATCTCTTAGACAGCAGGAAACATGAGTGTGAAGAGAACAAAAGAACGGTGTTTCCTACACATACGGACCATATCTAGTTCAACTCTGCTTGAAATTGATACAAAGCAAAGGTCCTCTAACATCCAATGCTTGTCAGTTAAGAGGAGAACCTTTAAGCTTCGGGAACGATGTAGTTCGTTTGAGCTGAAAAGTGACTGCCCTTACCTGAAACGAAGTCTTGCTTGTAGGAAGACACATGCCTGGGATTTAACTCCATTTCTGAAGTGAAACACACAACACAGTTCTCATCCATGGATCACACTCTCCTTTAGAGCAAGAAGCACGCTCTTGCTTTCTAGAGTCTCTAATACAGCAGGAAACTTGAGTGTGATGAGAACAAAAGACCTGTGTTTCTTAAACATACGGACCATATCTAGTGCAACTCTGCTTCTGAACCTGATACAAAGCACTGGTACTCTAACATCCAATGCTTGTCAGATAAGATGAGAAACGTGTGAGCTTCGTGAACGATGTAGTTCGTTTGAGCTGTAAAGTAACTGCCCTTACCTGAAACGAAGTCTTGCTTGTAGGAAGACTCAGAGCCAGGGATTTAACTCCATTTCTGAAGTGAAACACACAACAGAGTTCTCATCCATTGATCACACTCTGCTTTAGAGCAAGAAGCACGCTCTAGCTTTCTAGATTCTCTAAGACAGCAGGAAACTTGAGTATGCTGACAACAAATGAACCTTGTTTCCTACACATACGGACCATATCTAGTACAACTTTGCTTCTGAAACTGATACAAAGCACTGGTCCTCTAACATCCAATGCTTGTCAGTTAAGAGGAGAACCTTTAAGCTTCACGAACGATGTAGTTCGTTTGAGCTCAAAAGTGACTGTCCTTACCTGAAACGAAGTCTTGCTTGTAGGAAGACTCAGAGCCAGGGATTTAACTCCATTTCTGAAGGGAAACACACAGAATCGTTCTCATCCATGGATCAAACTCTGCTTTAGAGCAAGAAGCACGCTCTTGCTTTCTAGGCTCTCTTAGACAGCAGGAAACATGAGTGTGAAGAGAACAAAAGAACGGTGTTTCCTACACATACGGACCATATCTAGTTCAACTCTGCTTGAAATTGATATAAAGCAAAGGTCCTCTAACATCCAATGCTTGTCAGTTAAGAGGAGAACCTTTAAGCTTTGGGAATGATGTAGTTCGTTTGAGCTGAAAAGTGACTGCCCTTACCTGAAACGAAGTTTTGCTTGTAGAAAGAATCAAAGTCTGGGATTTAACTGCATTTCTGAAGGGATACACACAGCAGTATTGTCATCCATTGTTCACACTCTGCTTTAGAGCAAGAAGCACGCTCTTGCTTTCTAGAGTCTCTAATAGAGCAGGAAACTTGAGTGTGCTCAGAACAAAAGAACGGTGTTTCCTACACATACAGACCATATCTAGTTCAACTCTGCTTCTGAAACTGAAAAAACCCACTGGTCCTCTAATATCCAATGCTTCTCAGTTAAGATGAGAAACGTGTGAGCTTCGTGAACGATCTAGTTCATTTGAGCTGAAAAGTGACTGCCCTTACCTGAAACGAAGTCTTACTTGTAGGAAGACACAGAGCCTGGGATTTAACTCCATTTCTGAAGTGAAACACACAACACAGTTCTCATCCATGGATCACAATCTCCTTTAGAGCAAGAAGCACGCTCTTGCTTTCTAGAGTCTCTAATACAGCAGGAAACTTGACTGTGATGAGAACAAAAGACCTGTGTTTCTTACACATACGGACCATATCTAGTCCAACTCTGCTTCTGAACCTGATACAAAGCACTGGTACTCTAACATCCAATGCTTGTAAGTTAAGATGAGAAACGTGTGAGCTTCGCGAACGATGTAGTTCTTTTGAGCTCTAAAGTAACTGCCCTTACCTGAAACGAAGTCTTGCTTGTAGGAAGACTCAGAGCCAGGGATTTAACTCCATTTCTGAAGTGAAACACACCACAGAGTTCTCCTCCATTGGTCACGCTCTGCTTTAGAGCAAGAAGCACGCTCTTGCTTTCTAGAATCTCTAAGACAGCAGGAAACTTGAGTGTGCTGAGAACAAGTGAACGGTGTTTCCTTCACATACGGATCATATCGAGTCCAACTCTGCTTGTGAAAGTGATACAAAGCACTGGTCCTCTAACATCCAATGCTTGTCAGTTAAGACGAGAAACGTGTGAGCTTCCTGAATGATGTAGTTCGTTTGAGCTGAAAAGTGACGGCCCTTACCTGAAACGAAGTCTTGCTTGTAGGAAGAATCAGAGCCTGGGATTTAACTGCATTTCTGAAGTGAAATACACAGCAGGGTTCCCATCCATTGTTCACACTCTGCTTTAGGGCAAGAAGCACGCTCTAGCTTTCTAGAATCTCTAAGACAGCAGGAAACTTGAGTGTGCTGACAACAAATGAACCTTGTTTCCTACACATACGGATCATATCTAGTCCAACTCTGCTTCTGAAACTGATACAAAGCACTGGTCCTCTAACATCCAATGCTTGTCAGTTAAGAGGAGAACCTTTAATTTTCGCGAACGATGTAGTTCGTTTGAGCTCAAAAGTGACTGTCCTTACCTGAAACGAAGTCTTGCTTGTAGGAAGACTCAGAGCCAGGGATTTAACTCCATTTCTGAAGGGAAACACACAGAATCGTTCTCATCCATGGATCACACTCTGCTTTAGAGCAAGAAGCACGCTCTTGCTTTCTAGAATCTCTTAGACAGCAGGAAACATGAGTGTGAAGAGAACAAAAGAACGGTGTTTCCTACACATACAGACCATATCTAGTTCAACTATGCTTGAAATTGATACAAAGCACTGGTCCTCTAACATCCAATGCTTGTCAGTTAAGACAAGAAACGTGTGAGCTTCCTGAATGATGTAGTTCGTTTGAGCTGAAAAGTGACGGCCCTTACCTGAAACGAAGTCTTGCTTGTAGGAAGACTCAGAGCCTGGGATTTAACTGCATTTCTGAAGTGAAACACACAGCAGGGTTCCCATCCATTGTTCACACTCTGCTTTAGGGCAAGAAGCACGCTCTTGCTTTCTAGAATCTCTTAGACAGCAGGAAACATGAGTGTGAAGAGAACAAAAGAACGGTGTTTCCTACACATACGGACCATATCTAGTTCAACTCTGCTTGAAATTGATACAAAGCAAAGGTCCTCTAACATCCAATGCTTGTCAGTTAAGAGGAGAACCTTTAAGCTTCGGGAACGATGTAGTTCGTTTGAGCTGAAAAGTGACTGCCCTTACCTGAAACGAAGTCTTGCTTGTAGGAAGACACATGCCTGGGATTTAACTCCATTTCTGAAGTGAAACACACAACACAGTTCTCATCCATGGATCACACTCTCCTTTCGAGCAAGAAGCACGCTCTTGCTTTCTAGAGTCTCTAATACAGCAGGAAACTTGAGTGTGATGAGAACAAAAGACCTGTGTTTCTTAAACATACGGACCATATCTAGTGCAACTCTGCTTCTGAACCTGATACAAAGCACTGGTACTCTAACATCCAATGCTTGTCAGATAAGATGAGAAACGTGTGAGCTTCGTGAACGATGTAGTTCGTTTGAGCTGTAAAGTAACTGCCCTTACCTGAAACGAAGTCTTGCTTGTAGGAAGACTCAGAGCCAGGGATTTAACTCCATTTCTGAAGTGAAACACACAACAGAGTTCTCATCCATTGATCACACTCTGCTTTAGAGCAAGAAGCACGCTCTAGCTTTCTAGATTCTCTAAGACAGCAGGAAACTTGAGTATGCTGACAACAAATGAACCTTGTTTCCTACACATACGGACCATATCTAGTACAACTTTGCTTCTGAAACTGATACAAAGCACTGGTCCTCTAACATCCAATGCTTGTCAGTTAAGAGGAGAACCTTTAAGCTTCACGAACGATGTAGTTCGTTTGAGCTCAAAAGTGACTGTCCTTACCTGAAACGAAGTCTTGCTTGTAGGAAGACTCAGAGCCAGGGATTTAACTCCATTTCTGAAGGGAAACACACAGAATCGTTCTCATCCATGGATCAAACTCTGCTTTAGAGCAAGAAGCACGCTCTTGCTTTCTAGGCTCTCTTAGACAGCAGGAAACATGAGTGTGAAGAGAACAAAAGAACGGTGTTTCCTACACATACGGACCATATCTAGTTCAACTCTGCTTGAAATTGATACAAAGCAAAGGTCCTCTAACATCCAATGCTTGTCAGTTAAGAGGAGAACCTTTAAGCTTTGGGAATGATGTAGTTCGTTTGAGCTGAAAAGTGACTGCCCTTACCTGAAACGAAGTTTTGCTTGTAGGAAGAATCAAAGTCTGGGATTTAACTGCATTTCTGAAGGGATACACACAGCAGTATTGTCATCCATTGTTCACACTCTGCTTTAGAGCAAGAAGCACGCTCTTGCTTTCTAGAGTCTCTAATACAGCAGGAAACTTGAGTGTGCTCAGAACAAAAGAACGGTGTTTCCTACACATACAGACCATATCTAGTTCAACTCTGCTTCTGAAACTGAAAAAACCCACTGGTCCTCTAATATCCAATGCTTCTCAGTTAAGATGAGAAACGTGTGAGCTTCGTGAACGCTGTAGATTGTTTGAGCTCTAACGTAACTGTCCTTACCTGAAACGAAGTCTTGCTTGTAGGAAGACTCAGAGCCAGGGATTTAACTCCATTTCTGAAGGGAAACACACAGAATCGTTCTCATCCATGGATCACACTCTGCTTTAGAGCAAGAAGCACGCTCTTGCTTTCTAGAATCTCTTAGACAGCAGGAAACATGAGTGTGAAGAGAACAAAAGAACGGTATTTCCTACACATACGGACCATATCTAGTTCAACTCTGCTTGAAATTGATACAAAGCAAAGGTCCTCTAACATCCAATGCTTGTCAGTTAAGAGGAGAACCTTTAAGCTTCGGGAACGATGTAGTTCGTTTGAGCTGAAAAGTGACTGCCCTTACCTGAAACGAAGTCTTGCTTGTAGGAAGACACATGCCTGGGATTTAACTCCATTTCTGAAGTGAAACACACAACACAGTTCTCATCCATGGATCACACTCTCCTTTAGAGCAAGAAGCACGCTCTTGCTTTCTAGAGTCTCTAATACAGCAGGAAACTTGACTGTGATGAGAACAAAAGACCTGTGTTTCTTACACATACGGACCATATCTAGTCCAACTCTGCTTCTGAACCTGATACAAAGCACTGGTACTCTAACATCCAATGCTTGTAAGTTAAGATGAGAAACGTGTGAGCTTCGCGAACGATGTAGTTCATTTGAGCTGTAAAGTAACTGCCCTTACCTGAAACGAAGTCTTGCTTGTAGGAAGACTCAGAGCCAGGGATTTAACTCCATTTCTGAAGTGAAACACACCACAGAGTTCTCATCCATTGGTCACGCTCTGCTTTAGAGCAAGAAGCACGCTCTTGCTTTCTAGAATCTCTAAGACAGCAGGAAACTTGAGTGTGCTGAGAACAAGTGAACGGTGTTTCCTTCACATATGGATCATATCGAGTCCAACTCTGCTTGTGAAAGTGATACAAAGCACTGGTCCTCTAACATCCAATGCTTGTCAGTTAAGACAAGAAACGTGTGAGCTTCCTGAATGATGTAGTTCGTTTGAGCTGAAAAGTGACGGCCCTTACCTGAAACGAAGTCTTGCTTGTAGGAAGAATCAGAGCCTGGGATTTAACTGCATTTCTGAAGTGAAACACACAGCAGGGTTCCCATCCATTGTTCACACTCTGCTTTAGGGCAAGAAGCACGCTCTTGCTTTCTAGAATCTCTAATACAGCAGGAAACTTGAGTGTGCTCAGAACAAAAGAACGGTGTTTCCTACACATACGGACCATATCTAGTTCAACTCTGCTTGAAATTGATACAAAGCAAAGGTCCTCTAACATCCAATGCTTGTCAGTTAAGAGGAGAACCTTTATGCTTCGGGAACGATGTAGTTCGTTTGAGCTGAAAAGTGACTGCCCTTACCTGAAACGAAGTCTTGCTTGTAGGAAGACACATGCCTGGGATTTAACTCCATTTCTGAAGTGAAACACACAACACAGTTCTCATCCATGGATCACACTCTCCTTTAGAGCAAGAAGCACGCTCTTGCTTTCTAGAGTCTCTAATACAGCAGGAAACTTGAGTGTGATGAGAACAAAAGACCTGTGTTTCTTAAACATACTGACCATATCTAGTGCAACTCTGCTTCTGAACCTGATACAAAGCACTGGTACTCTAACATCCAATGCTTGTCAGATAAGATGAGAAACGTGTGAGCTTCGTGAACGATGCAGTTCGTTTGAGCTGAAAAGTAACTGCCCTTACATGAAATGAAGTCTTGCTTGTAGGAAGACTCAGAGCCAGGGATTTAACTCCATTTCTGAAGTGAAACACACAACAGAGTTCTCATCCATTGATCACACTCTGCTTTAGAGCAAGAAGCACGCTCTAGCTTTCTAGATTCTCTAAGACAGCAGGAAACTTGAGTATGCTGACAACAAATGAACCTTGTTTCCTACACATACGGACCATATCTAGTACAACTTTGCTTCTGAAACTGATACAAAGCACTGGTCCTCTAAAATCCAATGCTTGTCAGTTAAGAGGAGAACCTTTAAGCTTCACGAACGATGTAGTTCGTTTGAGCTCAAAAGTGACTGTCCTTACCTGAAACGAAGTCTTGCTTGTAGGAAGACTCAGAGCCAGGGATTTAACTCCATTTCTGAAGGGAAACACACAGAATCGTTCTCATCCATGGATCAAACTCTGCTTTAGAGCAAGAAGCACGCTCTTGCTTTCTAGACTCTCTTAGACAGCAGGAAACATGAGTGTGAAGAGAACAAAAGAACGGTGTTTCCTACACATACGGACCATATCTAGTTCAACTCTGCTTGAAATTGATACAAAGCAAAGGTCCTCTAACATCCAATGCTTGTCAGTTAAGAGGAGCACCTTTAAGCTTTGGGAATGATGTAGTTCGTTTGAGCTGAAAAGTGACTGCCCTTACCTGAAACGAAGTTTTGCTTGTAGGAAGAATCAAAGTCTGGGATTTAACTGCATTTCTGAAGGGATACACACAGCAGTGTTCTCATCCATTGTTCACACTCTGCTTTAGAGCAAGAAGCACGCTCTTGCTTTCTAGAGTCTCTAATACAGCAGGAAACTTGAGTGTGCTCAGAACAAAAGAACGGTGTTTCCTACACATACAGACCATATCTAGTTCAACTCTGCTTCTGAAACTGAAAAAACCCACTGGTCCTCTAATATCCAATGCTTCTCAGTTAAGATGAGAAACGTGTGAGCTTCGTGAACGATCTAGTTCATTTGAGCTGAAAAGTGACTGCCCTTACCTGAAACGAAGTCTTACTTGTAGGAAGACACAGAGCCTGGGATTTAACTCCATTTCTGAAGTGAAACACACAACACAGTTCTCATCCATGGATCACAATCCCCTTTAGAGCAAGAAGCACACTCTTGCTTTCTAGAGTCTCTAATACAGCAGGAAACTTGACTGTGATGAGAACAAAAGACCTGTGTTTCTTACACATACGGACCATATCTAGTCCAACTCTGCTTCTGAACCTGATACAAAGCACTGGTACTCTAACATCCAATGCTTGTAAGTTAAGATGAGAAACGTGTGAGCTTCGCGAACGATGTAGTTCATTTGAGCTGTAAAGTAACTGCCCTTACCTGAAACGAAGTCTTGCTTGTAGGAAGACTCAGAGCCAGGGATTTAACTCCATTTCTGAAGTGAAACACACCACAGAGTTCTCATCCATTGGTCACGCTCTGCTTTAGAGCAAGAAGCACGCTCTTGCTTTCTAGAATCTCTAAGACAGCAGGAAACTTGAGTGTGCTGAGAACAAGTGAACGGTGTTTCCTTCACATACGGATCATATCGAGTCCAACTCTGCTTGTGAAAGTGATACAAAGCACTGGTCCTCTAACATCCAATGCTTGTCAGTTAAGACGAGAAACGTGTGAGCTTCCTGAATGATGTAGTTCGTTTGAGCTGAAAAGTGACGGCCCTTACCTGAAACGAAGTCTTGCTTGTAGGAAGAATCAGAGCCTGGGATTTAACTGCATTTCTGAAGTGAAACACACAGCAGGGTTCCCATCCATTGTTCACACTCTGCTTTAGGGCAAGAAGCACGCTCTAGCTTTCTAGAATCTCTAAGACAGCAGGAAACTTGAGTGTGCTGACAACAAATGAACCTTGTTTCCTACACATACGGATCATATCTAGTCCAACTCTGCTTCTGAAACTGATACAAAGCACTGGTCCTCTAACATCCAATGCTTGTCAGTTAAGAGGAGAACCTTTAAGTTTCGCGAACGATGTAGTTCGTTTGAGCTCTAAAGTAACTGTCCTTACCTGAAACGAAGTCTTGCTTGTAGGAAGACTCAGAGCCAGGGATTTAACTCCATTTCTGAAGGGAAACACACAGAATCGTTCTCATCCATGGATCACACTCTGCTTTAGAGCAAGAAGCACGCTCTTGCTTTCTAGAATCTCTTAGACAGCAGGAAACATGAGTGTGAAGAGAACAAAAGAACGGTGTTTCCTACACATACGGACCATATCTAGTTCAACTCTGCTTGAAATTGATACAAAGCAAAGGTCCTCTAACATCCAATGCTTGTCAGTTAAGAGGAGAACCTTTAAGCTTCGTGAACGCTGTAGTTTGTTTGAGCTCTAAAGTAACTGTCCTTACCTGAAACGAAGTCTTGCTTGTAGGAAGACTCAGAGCCGGGGATTGAACTCCATTTCTGAAGTGAAACACACAGCAGAGTTCTCATCCTTTGTTCACACTCTGCTTTAGAGCAAGAAGCAAGCTCTTGCTTTGTAGAGTCTCTAATACAGCAGGAAACGTGAGTGTCCTCAGAAGAAAAGAACCGTATTTCCTATACATACGGACCATATCTAGTTCAACTCTGTGGAAATTGACACAAAACAAAGGTCCTCTAACATCCAATGCTTCTCAGTTAAGATGAGAAATGTGTGAGCTTCGTGAACGATGTAGTTTGTTTGAGCTGAAATGTGACTGCCCTTACCTGAAAAGATGTCTTGCTTTTAGTAAGACACAGAGCCTGAGATTTAACAACATTTCTGTTGTGAAACACACAGCAGAGTTCTCATCCATTGTTCACACTCTGCTTTAGAGCAAGAAGCACACTCTTGCTTTCTAGAGTCTCTAAGACAGCAGAAACATGAGTGTGATGAGAACAAAAGAACGGTGTTTCCTACACATACGGACCATATCTTGTCCAACTCTGCTTCTGAAATTGAAACAAACCACAGGTCCTCTAACTTCCAATGCTTGTCAGTTAAGATGAGAAACGTGTGAGCTTCTGGAACAATGTAGTCCGTTTGAGCTGTAAAGTAACTTCCCTTTCCTGAAACGTAGTCTTGCTTGTCGGCATACTCATAGCCTGGGATTTAACTCCATTTCTGAAGTGAAACACAAAACAGGGTTCTCATCCATGGATCACACTCTGCTTTAGAGCAAGAAGCATGCACTTGCTTTCCAGAGTCTCTAATACAGCAGGAAACCAGAGTGAGCTGAGAACAATGAACGGTATTTCTTACACATACGGACCATATCTAGCCCAACTCTGCTTCTGAAACTGATACAAAGCACTGGTACTCTAACATCCAATGCTTGTCATTAAGATGAGAAACGTGTGAGCTCCGTGACCTATGTAATTCGTTTGAGCTGAAAAGTGACTGCCTTTACCTGAAACAGTCTTGCTTGTAGGAAGACACAGATCCTGGGATTTAACTCCATTTCTGAAGGGAAACACACAACACAGTTCTCAACCATGGATCACACTCTGCTTTAGAGCAAGAAGCACGCTCTTGCTTTCTAGAATCTCTTAGACAGCAGGAAACATGAGTGTGAAGAGAACAAAAGAACGGTGTTTCCTACACATACAGACCATATCTAGTTCAACTCTGCTTGATATTGATACAAAGCAAAGGTCCTCTAACATCCAATGCTTGTCAGTTAAGACGAGAAACATGTGAGCTTCCTGAATGATGTCATTCGTTTGAGCTTAAAAGTGACGGCCCTTACCTGAAATGAAGTCTTGCTTGTAGGAAGACTCAGAGCCTGGGATTTAACTGCATTTCTGAAGTGAAACACACAGCAGGGTTCTCATCCATTGTTTACACTCTGCTTTAGAGCAAGAAGCACGCTCTTGCTTTCTAGACTCTCTAATACAGCAGGAAACTTGAGTGTGCTCAGAACAAAAGAACGGTGTTTCCTACACATACAGACCATATCTAGTTCAACTCTGCTACTGAAACTGAAAAAACCCACTGGTCCTCTAACATCCAATGCTTCTCAGTTAAGATGAGAAACGTGTGAGCTTCGTGAACGCTGTAGTTTATTTGAGCTCTAAAGTAACTGTCCTTACCTGAAACGAAGTCTTGCTTGTAGGAAGACTCAGAGCCAGGGATTTAACTCCATTTCTGAAGGGAAACACACAACACAGTTCTCAACCATGGATCACACTCTGCTTTAGAGCAAGAAGCACGCTCTTGCTTTCTAGAATCTCTTAGACAGCAGGAAACATGAGTGTGAAGAGAAAAAAAGAACGGTGTTTCCTACACATACAGACCATATCTAGTTCAACTCTGCTTGAAATTGATACAAAGCAAAGGTCCTCTAACATCCAATGCTTGTCAGTTAAGACGAGAAACGTGTGAGCTTCCTGAATGATGTCGTTCGTTTGAGCTGAAAAGTGACGGCCCTTACCTGAAACGAAGTCTTGCTTGTAGGAAGACTCAGAGCCTGGGATTTAACTGCATTTCTGAAGTGAAACACACAGCAGGGTTCTCATCCATTGTTTACACTCTGCTTTAGAGCAAGAAGCACGCTCTTGCTTTCTAGACTCTCTAATACAGCAGGAAACTTGAGTGTGCTCAGAACAAAAGAACGGTGTTTCCTACACATACAGACCATATCTAGTTCAACTCTGCTACTGAAACTGAAAAAACCCACTGGTCCTCTAACATCCAATGCTTCTCAGTTAAGATGAGAAATGTGTGAGCTTCGTGAACGCTGTAGTTTATTTGAGCTCTAAAGTAACTGTCCTTACCTGAAACGAAGTCTTGCTTGTAGGAAGACTCAGAGCCAGGGATTTAACTCCATTTCTGAAGGGAAACACACAACACAGTTCTCAACCATGGATCACACTCTGCTTTAGAGCAAGAAGCACGCTCTTGCTTTCTAGAATCTCTTAGACAGCAGGAAACATGAGTGTGAAGAGAACAAAAGAACGGTGTTTCCTACACATACAGACCATATCTAGTTCAACTCTGCTTGAAATTGATACAAAGCAAAGGTCCTCTAACATCCAATGCTTGTCAGTTAAGACGAGAAACGTGTGAGCTTCCTGAATGATGTCGTTCGTTTGAGCTGAAAAGTGACGGCCCTTACCTGAAACGAAGTCTTGCTTGTAGGAAGACTCAGAGCCTGGGATTTAACTGCATTTCTGAAGTGAAACACACAGCAGGGTTCTCATCCATTGTTTACACTCTGCTTTAGAGCAAGAAGCACGCTCTTGCTTTCTAGACTCTCTAATACAGCAGGAAACTTGAGTGTGCTCAGAACAAAAGAACGGTGTTTCCTACACATACAGACCATATCTAGTTCAACTCTGCTACTGAAACTGAAAAAACCCACTGGTCCTCTAACATCCAATGCTTCTCAGTTAAGATGAGAAACGTGTGAGCTTCGTGAACGCTGTAGTTTGTTTGAGCTCTAAAGTAACTGTCCTTACCTGAAACGAAGTCTTGCTTGTAGGAAGACTCAGAGCCAGGGATTTAACTCCATTTCTGAAGGGAAACACACAGAATCGTTCTCATCCATGGATCACACTCTGCTTTAGAGCAAGAAGCACGCTCTTGCTTTCTAGAATCTCTTAGACAGCAGGAAACATGAGTGTGAAGAGAACAAAAGAACGGTGTTTCCTACACATACGAACCATATCTAGTTCAACTCTGTTGAAATTGACACAAAACAAAGGTCCTCTAACATCCAATGCTTCTCAGTTAAGATGAGAAATGTGTGAGCTTCGTGAACGATGTAGTTTGTTTGAGCTGAAATGTGACTGCCCTTACCTGAAAAGATGTCTTGCTTTTAGTAAGACACAGAGCCTGGGATTTAACAACATGTCTGTTATGAAACACACAGCAGAGTTCTCATCCATTGTTCACACTCTGCTTTACAGCAAGAAGCACACTCTTGCTTTCTGGAGTCTCTAAGACAGCAGAAACATGAGTGTGATGAGAACAAAAGAACGGGGTTTCCTACACATACGGACCATATCTTGTCCAACTCTGCTTCTGAAATTGAAACAAACCACAGGTCCTCTAACTTCCAATGCTTGTCAGTTAAGATGAGAAACGTGTGAGCTTCGGGAACAATGTAGTCCGTTTGAGCTGTAAAGTAACTTCCCTTACCTGAAACGTAGTCTTGCTTGTCGGCAGTCTCAGAGACTGGGATTTAACTCCATTTCTGAAGTGAAACACAAAACAGGGTTCTCATCCACTGATCACACTCTGCCTTAGAGCAAGAAGCATGCACTTGCTTTCCAGAGTCTCTAATACAGCAGGACACCTGAGTGTGCTGAGAACAATGAACGGTATTTCTTACACATACGGACCATATCTAGCCCAACTCTGCTTCTGAAACTGATACAAAGCACTGGTTCTCTAACATCCAATGCTTGTCAGTTAAGAGGAGAAACGTGTGAGCTTCGTGAACGCTGTAGTTTGTTTGAGCTCTAAAGTAACTGTCCTTACCTGAAACGAAGTCTTGCTTGTAGGAAGACTCAGAGCCAGGGATTTAACTCCATTTCTGAAGGGAAACACACAGAATCGTTCTCATCCATGGATCACACTCTGCTTTAGAGCAAGAAGCACGCTCTTGCTTTCTAGAATCTCTTAGACAGCAGGAAACATGAGTGTGAAGAGAACAAAAGAACGGTGTTTCCTACACATACGGACCATATCTAGTTCAACTCTGCTTGAAATTGATACAAAGCAAAGGTCCTCTAACATCCAATGCTTGTCAGTTAAGAGGAGAACCTTTAAGCTTCGTGAACGCTGTAGTTTGTTTGAGCTCTAAAGTAACTGTCCTTACCTGAAACGAAGTCTTGCTTGTAGGAAGACTCAGAGCCGGGGATTGAACTCCATTTCTGAAGTGAAACACACAGCAGAGTTCTCATCCTTTGTTCACACTCTGCTTTAGAGCAAGAAGCAAGCTCTTGCTTTGTAGAGTCTCTAATACAGCAGGAAACGTGAGTGTCCTCAGAAGAAAAGAACCGTATTTCCTATACATACGGACCATATCTAGTTCAACTCTGTTGAAATTGACACAAAACAAAGGTCCTCTAACATCCAATGCTTCTCAGTTAAGATGAGAAATGTGTGAGCTTCGTGAACGATGTAGTTTGTTTGAGCTGAAATGTGACTGCCCTTACCTGAAAAGATGTCTTGCTTTTAGTAAGACACAGAGCCTGAGATTTAACAACATTTCTGTTGTGAAACACACAGCAGAGTTCTCATCCATTGTTCACACTCTGCTTTACAGCAAGAAGCACACTCTTGCTTTCTAGAGTCTCTAAGACAGCAGAAACATGAGTGTGATGAGAACAAAAGAACGGTGTTTCCTACACATACGGACCATATCTTGTCCAACTCTGCTTCTGAAATTGAAACAAACCACAGGTCCTCTAACTTCCAATGCTTGTCAGTTAAGATGAGAAACGTGTGAGCTTCTGGAACAATGTAGTCCGTTTGAGCTGTAAAGTAACTTCCCTTTCCTGAAACGTAGTCTTGCTTGTCGGCAGACACAGAGCCTGGGATTTAACTCCATTTCTGAAGTGAAACACAAAACAGGGTTCTCATCCATGGATCACACTCTGCTTTAGAGCAAGAAGCATGCACTTGCTTTCCAGAGTCTCTAATACAGCAGGAAACCTGAGTGAGCTGAGAACAATGAACGGTATTTCTTACACATACGGACCATATCTAGCCCAACTCTGCTTCTGAAACTGATACAAAGCACCGGTACTCTAACATCCAATGCTTGTCATTAAGATGAGAAACGTGTGAGCTCCGTGACCTATGTAATTCGTTTGAGCTGAAAAGTGACTGCCTTTACCTGAAACAGTCTTGCTTGTAGGAAGACACAGATCCTGGGATTTAACTCCATTTCTGAAGGGAAACACACAACACAGTTCTCAACCATGGATCACACTCTGCTTTAGAGCAAGAAGCACGCTCTTGCTTTCTAGAATCTCTTAGACAGCAGGAAACATGAGTGTGAAGAGAACAAAAGAACGGTGTTTCCTACACATACAGACCATATCTAGTTCAACTCTGCTTGAAATTGATACAAAGCAAAGGTCCTCTAACATCCAATGCTTGTCAGTTAAGACGAGAAACGTGTGAGCTTCCTGAATGATGTCGTTCGTTTGAGCTCTAAAGTGACTGTCCTTACCTGAAACGAAGTCTTGCTTGTAGGAAGACTCAGAGCCTGGGATTTAACTGCATTTCTGAAGTGAAACACACAGCAGGGTTCTCATCCATTCTTTACACTCTGCTTTAGAGCAAGAAGCACGCTCTTGCTTTCTAGAGTCTCTAATACAGCAGGAAACTTGAGTGTGCTCAGAACAAAAGAACAGTGTTTCCTACACATACAGACCATATCTAGTTCAACTCTGCTACTGAAACTGAAAAAACCCACTGGTCCTCTAACATCCAATGCTTCTCAGTTAAGATGAGAAACGTGTGAGCTTCGTGAACGCTGTAGTTTGTTTGAGCTCTAAAGTAACTGTCCTTACCTGAAACGAAGTCTTGCTTGTAGGAAGACTCAGAGCCAGGGATTTAACTCCATTTCTGAAGGGAAACACACAGAATCGTTCTCATCCATGGATCACACTCTGCTTTAGAGCAAGAAGCACGCTCTTGCTTTCTAGAATCTCTTAGACAGCAGGAAACATGAGTGTGAAGAGAACAAAAGAACGGTGTTTCCTACACATACGGACCATATCTAGTTCAACTCTGCTTGAAATTGATACAAAGCAAAGGTCCTCTAACATCCAATGCTTGTCAGTTAAGAGGAGAACCTTTAAGCTTCGTGAACGCTGTAGTTTGTTTGAGCTCTAAAGTAACTGTCCTTACCTGAAACGAAGTCTTGCTTGTAGGAAGACTCAGAGCCGGGGATTGAACTCCATTTCTGAAGTGAAACACACAGCAGAGTTCTCATCCTTTGTTCACACTCTGCTTTAGAGCAAGAAGCAAGCTCTTGCTTTGTAGAGTCTCTAATACAGCAGGAAACGTGAGTGTCCTCAGAAGAAAAGAACCGTATTTCCTATACATACGGACCATATCTAGTTCAACTCTGTTGAAATTGACACAAAACAAAGGTCCTCTAACATCCAATGCTTCTCAGTTAAGATGAGAAATGTGTGAGCTTCGTGAACGATGTAGTTTGTTTGAGCTGAAATGTGACTGCCCTTACCTGAAAAGATGTCTTGCTTTTAGTAAGACACAGAGCCTGAGATTTAACAACATTTCTGTTGTGAAACACACAGCAGAGTTCTCATCCATTGTTCACACTCTGCTTTACAGCAAGAAGCACACTCTTGCTTTCTAGAGTCTCTAAGACAGCAGAAACATGAGTGTGATGAGAACAAAAGAACGGTGTTTCCTACACATACGGACCATATCTTGTCCAACTCTGCTTCTGAAATTGAAACAAACCACAGGTCCTCTAACTTCCAATGCTTGTCAGTTAAGATGAGAAACGTGTGAGCTTCTGGAACAATGTAGTCCGTTTGAGCTGTAAAGTAACTTCCCTTTCCTGAAACGTAGTCTTGCTTGTCGGCAGACACAGAGCCTGGGATTTAACTCCATTTCTGAAGTGAAACACAAAACAGGGTTCTCATCCATGGATCACACTCTGCTTTAGAGCAAGAAGCATGCACTTGCTTTCCAGAGTCTCTAATACAGCAGGAAACCTGAGTGAGCTGAGAACAATGAACGGTATTTCTTACACATACGGACCATATCTAGCCCAACTCTGCTTCTGAAACTGATACAAAGCACCGGTACTCTAACATCCAATGCTTGTCATTAAGATGAGAAACGTGTGAGCTCCGTGACCTATGTAATTCGTTTGAGCTGAAAAGTGACTGCCTTTACCTGAAACAGTCTTGCTTGTAGGAAGACACAGATCCTGGGATTTAACTCCATTTCTGAAGGGAAACACACAACACAGTTCTCAACCATGGATCACACTCTGCTTTAGAGCAAGAAGCACGCTCTTGCTTTCTAGAATCTCTTAGACAGCAGGAAACATGAGTGTGAAGAGAACAAAAGAACGGTGTTTCCTACACATACAGACCATATCTAGTTCAACTCTGCTTGAAATTGATACAAAGCAAAGGTCCTCTAACATCCAATGCTTGTCAGTTAAGACGAGAAACGTGTGAGCTTCCTGAATGATGTCGTTCGTTTGAGCTCTAAAGTGACTGTCCTTACCTGAAACGAAGTCTTGCTTGTAGGAAGACTCAGAGCCTGGGATTTAACTGCATTTCTGAAGTGAAACACACAGCAGGGTTCTCATCCATTCTTTACACTCTGCTTTAGAGCAAGAAGCACGCTCTTGCTTTCTAGAGTCTCTAATACAGCAGGAAACTTGAGTGTGCTCAGAACAAAAGAACAGTGTTTCCTACACATACAGACCATATCTAGTTCAACTCTGCTACTGAAACTGAAAAAACCCACTGGTCCTCTAACATCCAATGCTTCTCAGTTAAGATGAGAAACGTGTGAGCTTCGTGAACGCTGTAGTTTGTTTGAGCTCTAAAGTAACTGTCCTTACCTGAAACGAAGTCTTGCTTGTAGGAAGACTCAGAGCCAGGGATTTAACTCCATTTCTGAAGGGAAACACACAGAATCGTTCTCATCCATGGATCACACTCTGCTTTAGAGCAAGAAGCACGCTCTTGCTTTCTAGAATCTCTTAGACAGCAGGAAACATGAGTGTGAAGAGAACAAAAGAACGGTGTTTCCTACACATACGGACCATATCTAGTTCAACTCTGCTTGAAATTGATACAAAGCAAAGGTCCTCTAACATCCAATGCTTGTCAGTTAAGAGGAGAACCTTTAAGCTTCGTGAACGCTGTAGTTTGTTTGAGCTCTAAAGTAACTGTCCTTACCTGAAACGAAGTCTTGCTTGTAGGAAGACTCAGAGCCGGGGATTGAACTCCATTTCTGAAGTGAAACACACAGCAGAGTTCTCATCCTTTGTTCACACTCTGCTTTAGAGCAAGAAGCAAGCTCTTGCTTTGTAGAGTCTCTAATACAGCAGGAAACGTGAGTGTCCTCAGAAGAAAAGAACCGTATTTCCTATACATACGGACCATATCTAGTTCAACTCTGTTGAAATTGACACAAAACAAAGGTCCTCTAACATCCAATGCTTCTCAGTTAAGATGAGAAATGTGTGAGCTTCGTGAACGATGTAGTTTGTTTGAGCTGAAATGTGACTGCCCTTACCTGAAAAGATGTCTTGCTTTTAGTAAGACACAGAGCCTGAGATTTAACAACATTTCTGTTGTGAAACACACAGCAGAGTTCTCATCCATTGTTCACACTCTGCTTTACAGCAAGAAGCACACTCTTGCTTTCTAGAGTCTCTAAGACAGCAGAAACATGAGTGTGATGAGAACAAAAGAACGGTGTTTCCTACACATACGGACCATATCTTGTCCAACTCTGCTTCTGAAATTGAAACAAACCACAGGTCCTCTAACTTCCAATGCTTGTCAGTTAAGATGAGAAACGTGTGAGCTTCTGGAACAATGTAGTCCGTTTGAGCTGTAAAGTAACTTCCCTTTCCTGAAACGTAGTCTTGCTTGTCGGCAGACACAGAGCCTGGGATTTAACTCCATTTCTGAAGTGAAACACAAAACAGGGTTCTCATCCATGGATCACACTCTGCTTTAGAGCAAGAAGCATGCACTTGCTTTCCAGAGTCTCTAATACAGCAGGAAACCTGAGTGAGCTGAGAACAATGAACGGTATTTCTTACACATACGGACCATATCTAGCCCAACTCTGCTTCTGAAACTGATACAAAGCACCGGTACTCTAACATCCAATGCTTGTCATTAAGATGAGAAACGTGTGAGCTCCGTGACCTATGTAATTCGTTTGAGCTGAAAAGTGACTGCCTTTACCTGAAACAGTCTTGCTTGTAGGAAGACACAGATCCTGGGATTTAACTCCATTTCTGAAGGGAAACACACAACACAGTTCTCAACCATGGATCACACTCTGCTTTAGAGCAAGAAGCACGCTCTTGCTTTCTAGAATCTCTTAGACAGCAGGAAACATGAGTGTGAAGAGAACAAAAGAACGGTGTTTCCTACACATACAGACCATATCTAGTTCAACTCTGCTTGAAATTGATACAAAGCAAAGGTCCTCTAACATCCAATGCTTGTCAGTTAAGACGAGAAACGTGTGAGCTTCCTGAATGATGTCGTTCGTTTGAGCTCTAAAGTGACTGTCCTTACCTGAAACGAAGTCTTGCTTGTAGGAAGACTCAGAGCCTGGGATTTAACTGCATTTCTGAAGTGAAACACACAGCAGGGTTCTCATCCATTCTTTACACTCTGCTTTAGAGCAAGAAGCACGCTCTTGCTTTCTAGAGTCTCTAATACAGCAGGAAACTTGAGTGTGCTCAGAACAAAAGAACAGTGTTTCCTACACATACAGACCATATCTAGTTCAACTCTGCTACTGAAACTGAAAAAACCCACTGGTCCTCTAACATCCAATGCTTCTCAGTTAAGATGAGAAACGTGTGAGCTTCGTGAACGCTGTAGTTTGTTTGAGCTCTAAAGTAACTGTCCTTACCTGAAACGAAGTCTTGCTTGTAGGAAGACTCAGAGCCAGGGATTTAACTCCATTTCTGAAGGGAAACACACAGAATCGTTCTCATCCATGGATCACACTCTGCTTTAGAGCAAGAAGCACGCTCTTGCTTTCTAGAATCTCTTAGACAGCAGGAAACATGAGTGTGAAGAGAACAAAAGAACGGTGTTTCCTACACATACGGACCATATCTAGTTCAACTCTGCTTGAAATTGATACAAAGCAAAGGTCCTCTAACATCCAATGCTTGTCAGTTAAGAGGAGAACCTTTAAGCTTCGTGAACGCTGTAGTTTGTTTGAGCTCTAAAGTAACTGTCCTTACCTGAAACGAAGTCTTGCTTGTAGGAAGACTCAGAGCCGGGGATTGAACTCCATTTCTGAAGTGAAACACACAGCAGAGTTCTCATCCTTTGTTCACACTCTGCTTTAGAGCAAGAAGCAAGCTCTTGCTTTGTAGAGTCTCTAATACAGCAGGAAACGTGAGTGTCCTCAGAAGAAAAGAACCGTATTTCCTATACATACGGACCATATCTAGTTCAACTCTGTTGAAATTGACACAAAACAAAGGTCCTCTAACATCCAATGCTTCTCAGTTAAGATGAGAAATGTGTGAGCTTCGTGAACGATGTAGTTTGTTTGAGCTGAAATGTGACTGCCCTTACCTGAAAAGATGTCTTGCTTTTAGTAAGACACAGAGCCTGAGATTTAACAACATTTCTGTTGTGAAACACACAGCAGAGTTCTCATCCATTGTTCACACTCTGCTTTACAGCAAGAAGCACACTCTTGCTTTCTAGAGTCTCTAAGACAGCAGAAACATGAGTGTGATGAGAACAAAAGAACGGTGTTTCCTACACATACGGACCATATCTTGTCCAACTCTGCTTCTGAAATTGAAACAAACCACAGGTCCTCTAACTTCCAATGCTTGTCAGTTAAGATGAGAAACGTGTGAGCTTCTGGAACAATGTAGTCCGTTTGAGCTGTAAAGTAACTTCCCTTACCTGAAACGTAGTCTTGCTTGTCGGCAGACTCAGAGCCTGGGATTTAACTCCATTTCTGAAGTGAAACACAAAACAGGGTTCTCATCCATGGATCACACTCTGCTTTAGAGCAAGAAGCATGCACTTGCTTTCCAGAGTCTCTAATACAGCAGGACACCTGAGTGTGCTGAGAACAATGAACGGTATTTCTTACACATACGGACCATATCTAGCCCAACTCTGCTTCTGAAACTGATACAAAGCAAAGGTCCTCTAACATCCAATGCTTGTCAGTTAAGACGAGAAACGTGTGAGCTTCCTGAATGATGTCGTTCGTTTGAGCTGAAAAGTGACGGCCCTTACCTGAAACGAAGTCTTGCTTGTAGGAAGACTCAGAGCCTGGGATTTAACTGCATTTCTGAAGTGAAACACACAGCAGGGTTCTCATCCACTGTTTACACTCTGCTTTAGAGCAAGAAGCACGCTCTTGCTTTCTAGACTCTCTAATACAGCAGGAAACTTGAGTGTGCTCAGAACAAAAGAACGGTGTTTCCTACACATACAGACCATATCTAGTTCAACTCTGCTACTGAAACTGAAAAAACCCACTGGTCCTCTAACATCCAATGCTTCTCAGTTAAGATGAGAAACGTGTGAGCTTCGTGAACGCTGTAGTTTGTTTGAGCTCTAAAGTAACTGTCCTTACCTGAAACGAAGTCTTGCTTGTAGGAAGACTCAGAGCCAGGGATTTAACTCCATTTCTGAAGGGAAACACACAGAATCGTTCTCATCCATGGATCACACTCTGCTTTAGAGCAAGAAGCACGCTCTTGCTTTCTAGAATCTCTTAGACAGCAGGAAACATGAGTGTGAAGAGAACAAAAGAACGGTGTTTCCTACACATACGGACCATATCTAGTTCAACTCTGCTTGAAATTGATACAAAGCAAAGGTCCTCTAACATCCAATGCTTGTCAGTTAAGAGGAGAACCTTTAAGCTTCGTGAACGCTGTAGTTTGTTTGAGCTCTAAAGTAACTGTCCTTACCTGAACGAAGTCTTGCTTGTAGGAAGACTCAGAGCCGGGGATTGAACTCCATTTCTGAAGTGAAACACACAGCAGAGTTCTCATCCTTTGTTCACACTCTGCTTTAGAGCAAGAAGCAAGCTCTTGCTTTGTAGAGTCTCTAATACAGCAGGAAACGTGAGTGTCCTCAGAAGAAAAGAACCGTATTTCCTATACATACGGACCATATCTAGTTCAACTCTGTTGAAATTGACACAAAACAAAGGTCCTCTAACATCCAATGCTTCTCAGTTAAGATGAGAAATGTGTGAGCTTCGTGATCGATGTAGTTTGTTTGAGCTGAAATGTGACTGCCCTTACCTGAAAAGATGTCTTGCTTTTAGTAAGACACAGAGCCTGAGATTTAACAACATTTCTGTTGTGAAACACACAGCAGAGTTCTCATCCATTGTTCACACTCTGCTTTACAGCAAGAAGCACACTCTTGCTTTCTAGAGTCTCTAAGACAGCAGAAACATGAGTGTGATGAGAACAAAAGAACGGTGTTTCCTACACATACGGACCATATCTTGTCCAACTCTGCTTCTGAAATTGACACAAACCACAGGTCCTCTAACTTCCAATGCTTGTCAGTTAAGATGAGAAACGTGTGAGCTTCTGGAACAATGTAGTCCGTTTGAGCTGTAAAGTAACTTCCCTTACCTGAAACGTAGTCTTGCTTGTCGGCAGACTCAGAGCCTGGGATTTAACTCCATTTCTGAAGTGAAACACAAAACAGGGTTCTCATCCATGGATCACACTCTGCTTTAGAGCAAGAAGCATGCACTTGCTTTCCAGAGTCTCTAATACAGCAGGAAACCTGAGTGTGCTGAGAACAATGAACGGTATTTCTTACACATACGGACCATATCTAGCCCAACTCTGCTTCTGAAACTGATACAAAGCACCGGTACTCTAACATCCAATGCTTGTCATTAAGATGAGAAATGTGTGAGCTCCATGACCTATGTAATTCGTTTGAGCTGAAAAGTGACTGCCTTTACCTGAAACAGTCTTGCTTGTAGGAAGACACAGATCCTGGGATTTAACTCCATTTCTGAAGGGAAACACACAACACAGTTCTCAACCATGGATCACATTCTGCTTTAGAGCAAGAAGCACGCTCTTGCTTTCTAGAATCTCTTAGACAGCAGGAAACATGAGTGTGAAGAGAACAAAAGAACGGTGTTTCCTACACATACAGACCATATCTAGTTCAACTCTGCTTGAAATTGATACAAAGCAAAGGTCCTCTAACATCCAATGCTTGTCAGTTAAGACGAGAAACGTGTGAGCTTCCTGAATGATGTCGTTCGTTTGAGCTGAAAAGTGACGGCCCTTACCTGAAACGAAGTCTTGCTTGTAGGAAGACTCAGAGCCTGGGATTTAACTGCATTTCTGAAGTGAAACACACAGCAGGGTTCTCATCCACTGTTTACACTCTGCTTTAGAGCAAGAAGCACGCTCTTGCTTTCTAGACTCTCTAATACAGCAGGAAACTTGAGTGTGCTCAGAACAAAAGAACGGTGTTTCCTACACATACAGACCATATCTAGTTCAACTCTGCTACTGAAACTGAAAAAACCCACTGGTCCTCTAACATCCAATGCTTCTCAGTTAAGATGAGAAACGTGTGAGCTTCGTGAACGCTGTAGTTTGTTTGAGCTCTAAAGTAACTGTCCTTACCTGAAACGAAGTCTTGCTTGTAGGAAGACTCAGAGCCAGGGATTTAACTCCATTTCTGAAGGGAAACACACAGAATCGTTCTCATCCATGGATCACACTCTGCTTTAGAGCAAGAAGCACGCTCTTGCTTTCTAGAATCTCTTAGACAGCAGGAAACATGAGTGTGAAGAGAACAAAAGAACGGTGTTTCCTACACATACGGACCATATCTAGTTCAACTCTGCTTGAAATTGATACAAAGCAAAGGTCCTCTAACATCCAATGCTTGTCAGTTAAGAGGAGAACCTTTAAGCTTCGTGAACGCTGTAGTTTGTTTGAGCTCTAAAGTAACTGTCCTTACCTGAAACGAAGTCTTGCTTGTAGGAAGACTCAGAGCCGGGGATTGAACTCCATTTCTGAAGTGAAACACACAGCAGAGTTCTCATCCTTTGTTCACACTCTGCTTTAGAGCAAGAAGCAAGCTCTTGCTTTGTAGAGTCTCTAATACAGCAGGAAACGCGAGTGTCCTCAGAAGAAAAGAACCGTATTTCCTACACATACGGACCATATCTAGTTCAACTCTGTTGAAATTGACACAAAACAAAGGTCCTCTAACATCCAATGCTTCTCAGTTAAGATGAGAAATGTGTGAGCTTCGTGAACGATGTAGTTTGTTTGAGCTGAAATGTGACTGCCCTTACCTGAAAAGATGTCTTGCTTTTAGTAAGACACAGAGCCTGAGATTTAACAACATTTCTGTTGTGAAACACACAGCAGAGTTCTCATCCATTGTTCACACTCTGCTTTACAGCAAGAAGCACACTCTTGCTTTCTAGGGTCTCTAAGACAGCAGAAACATGAGTGTGATGAGAACAAAAGAACGGTGTTTCCTACACATACGGACCATATCTTGTCCTACTCTGCTTCTGAAATTGAAACAAACCACAGGTCCTCTAACTTCCAATGCTTGTCAGTTAAGATGAGAAACGTGTGAGCTTCTGGAACAATGTAGTCCGTTTGAGCTGTAAAGTAACTTCCCTTACCTGAAACGTAGTCTTGCTTGTCGGCAGACTCAGAGCCTGGGATTTAACTCCATTTCTGAAGTGAAACACAAAACAGGGTTCTCATCCATGGATCACACTCTGCTTTAGAGCAAGGAGCATGCACTTGCTTTCCAGAGTCTCTAATACAGCAGGAAAACTGAGTGTGCTGAGAACAATGAACGGTATTTCTTACACATACGGACCATATCTAGCCCAACTCTGCTTCTGAAACTGATACAAAGCACCGGTACTCTAACATCCAATGCTTGTCATTAAGATGAGAAACGTGTGAGCTCCGTGACCTATGTAATTCGTTTGAGCTGAAAAGTGACTGCCTTTACCTGAAACAGTCTTGCTTGTAGGAAGACACAGATCCTGGGATTTAACTCCATTTCTGAAGGGAAACACACAACACAGTTCTCAACCATGGATCACACTCTGCTTTAGAGCAAGAAGCACGCTCTTGCTTTCTAGAATCTCTTAGACAGCAGGAAACATGAGTGAGAAGAGAACAAAAGAACGGTGTTTCCTACACATACAGACCATATCTAGTTCAACTCTGCTTGAAATTGATACAAAGCAAAGGTCCTCTAACATCCAATGCTTGTCAGTTAAGACGAGAAACGTGTGAGCTTCCTGAATGATGTCGTTCGTTTGAGCTGAAAAGTGACGGCCCTTACCTGAAACGAAGTCTTGCTTGTAGGAAGACTCAGAGCCTGGGATTTAACTGCATTTCTGAAGTGAAACACACAGCAGGGTTCTCATCCACTGTTTACACTCTGCTTTAGAGCAAGAAGCACGCTCTTGCTTTCTAGAGTCTCTAATACAGCAGGAAACTTGAGTGTGCTCAGAACAAAAGAACGGTGTTTCCTACACATACAGACCATATCTAGTTCAACTCTGCTACTGAAACTGAAAAAACCCACTGGTCCTCTAACATCCAATGCTTCTCAGTTAAGATGAGAAACGTGTGAGCTTCGTGAACGCTGTAGTTTGTTTGAGCTCTAAAGTAACTGTCCTTACCTGAAACGAAGTCTTGCTTGTAGGAAGACTCAGAGCCAGGGATTTAACTCCATTTCTGAAGGGAAACACACAGAATCGTTCTCATCCATGGATCACACTCTGCTTTAGAGCAAGAAGCACGCTCTTGCTTTCTAGAATCTCTTAGACAGCAGGAAACATGAGTGTGAAGAGAACAAAAGAACGGTGTTTCCTACACATACGGACCATATCTAGTTCAACTCTGCTTGAAATTGATACAAAGCAAAGGTCCTCTAACATCCAATGCTTGTCAGTTAAGAGGAGAACCTTTAAGCTTCGTGAACGCTGTAGTTTGTTTGAGCTCTAAAGTAACTGTCCTTACCTGAAACGAAGTCTTGCTTGTAGGAAGACTCAGAGCCGGGGATTGAACTCCATTTCTGAAGTGAAACACACAGCAGAGTTCTCATCCTTTGTTCACACTCTGCTTTAGAGCAAGAAGCAAGCTCTTGCTTTGTAGAGTCTCTAATACAGCAGGAAACGCGAGTGTCCTCAGAAGAAAAGAACCGTATTTCCTATACATACGGACCATATCTAGTTCAACTCTGTTGAAATTGACACAAAACAAAGGTCCTCTAACATCCAATGCTTCTCAGTTAAGATGAGAAATGTGTGAGCTTCGTGAACGATGTAGTTTGTTTGAGCTGAAATGTGACTGCCCTTACCTGAAAAGATGTCTTGCTTTTAGTAAGACACAGAGCCTGAGATTTAACAACATTTCTGTTGTGAAACACACAGCAGAGTTCTCATCCATTGTTCACACTCTGCTTTACAGCAAGAAGCACACTCTTGCTTTCTAGAGTCTCTAAGACAGCAGAAACATGAGTGTGATGAGAACAAAAGAACGGTGTTTCCTACACATACGGACCATATCTTGTCCAACTCTGCTTCTGAAATTGAAACAAACCACAGGTCCTCTAACTTCCAATGCTTGTCAGTTAAGATGAGAAACGTGTGAGCTTCTGGAACAATGTAGTCCGTTTGAGCTGTAAAGTAACTTCCCTTACCTGAAACGTAGTCTTGCTTGTCGGCAGACTCAGAGCCTGGGATTTAACTCCATTTCTGAAGTGAAACACAAAACAGGGTTCTCATCCATGGATCACACTCTGCTTTAGAGCAAGAAGCATGCACTTGCTTTCCAGAGTCTCTAATACAGCAGGAAACCTGAATGTGCTGAGAACAATGAACGGTATTTCTTACACATACGGACCATATCTAGCCCAACTCTGCTTCTGAAACTGATACAAAGCACCGGTACTCTAACATCCAATGCTTGTCATTAAGATGAGAAACGTGTGAGCTCCGTGACCTATGTAATTCGTTTGAGCTGAAAAGTGACTGCCTTTACCTGAAACAGTCTTGCTTGTAGGAAGACACAGATCCTGGGATTTAACTCCATTTCTGAAGGGAAACACACAACACAGTTCTCAACCATGGATCACACTCTGCTTTAGAGCAAGAAGCACGCTCTTGCTTTCTAGAATCTCTTAGACAGCAGGAAACATGAGTGTGAAGAGAACAAAAGAACGGTGTTTCCTACACATACAGACCATATCTAGTTCAACTCTGCTTGAAATTGATACAAAGCAAAGGTCCTCTAACATCCAATGCTTGTCAGTTAAGACGAGAAACGTGTGAGCTTCCTGAATGATGTCGTTCGTTTGAGCTGAAAAGTGACGGCCCTTACCTGAAACGAAGTCTTGCTTGTAGGAAGACTCAGAGCCTGGGATTTAACTGCATTTCTGAAGTGAAACACACAGCAGGGTTCTCATCCATTGTTTACACTCTGCTTTAGAGCAAGAAGCACGCTCTTGCTTTCTAGAGTCTCTAATACAGCAGGAAACTTGAGTGTGCTCAGAACAAAAGAACGGTGTTTCCTACACATACAGACCATATCTAGTTCAACTCTGCTACTGAAACTGAAAAAACCCACTGGTCCTCTAATATCCAATGCTTCTCAGTTAAGATGAGAAACGTGTGAGCTTCGTGAACGCTGTAGTTTGTTTGAGCTCTAAAGTAACTGTCCTTACCTGAAACGAAGTCTTGCTTGTAGGAAGACTCAGAGCCAGGGATTTAACTCCATTTCTGAAGGGAAACACACAGAATCGTTCTCATCCATGGATCACACTCTGCTTTAGAGCAAGAAGCACGCTCTTGCTTTCTAGAATCTCTTAGACAGCAGGAAACATGAGTGTGAAGAGAACAAAAGAACGGTGTTTCCTACACATACGGACCATATCTAGTTCAACTCTGCTTGAAATTGATACAAAGCAAAGGTCCTCTAACATCCAATGCTTGTCAGTTAAGAGGAGAACCTTTAAGCTTCGTGAACGCTGTAGTTTGTTTGAGCTCTAAAGTAACTGTCCTTACCTGAAACGAAGTCTTGCTTGTAGGAAGACTCAGAGCCGGGGATTGAACTCCATTTCTGAAGTGAAACACACAGCAGAGTTCTCATCCTTTGTTCACACTCTGCTTTAGAGCAAGAAGCAAGCTCTTGCTTTGTAGAGTCTCTAATACAGCAGGAAACGCGAGTGTCCTCAGAAGAAAAGAACCGTATTTCCTACACATACGGACCATATCTAGTTCAACTCTGTTGAAATTGACACAAAACAAAGGTCCTCTAACATCCAATGCTTCTCAGTTAAGATGAGAAATGTGTGAGCTTCGTGAACGATGTAGTTTGTTTGAGCTGAAATGTGACTGCCCTTACCTGAAAAGATGTCTTGCTTTTAGTAAGACACAGAGCCTGAGATTTAACAACATTTCTGTTGTGAAACACACAGCAGAGTTCTCATCCATTGTTCACACTCTGCTTTACAGCAAGAAGCACACTCTTGCTTTCTAGAGTCTCTAAGACAGCAGAAACATGAGTGTGATGAGAACAAAAGAACGGTGTTTCCTACACATACGGACCATATCTTGTCCAACTCTGCTTCTGAAATTGAAACAAACCACAGGTCCTCTAACTTCCAATGCTTGTCAGTTAAGATGAGAAACGTGTGAGCTTCTGGAACAATGTAGTCCGTTTGAGCTGTAAAGTAACTTCCCTTACCTGAAACGTAGTCTTGCTTGTCGGCAGACTCAGAGCCTGGGATTTAACTCCATTTCTGAAGTGAAACACAAAACAGGGTTCTCATCCATGGATCACACTCTGCTTTAGAGCAAGAAGCATGCACTTGCTTTCCAGAGTCTCTAATACAGCAGGAAACCTGAGTGTGCTGAGAACAATGAACGGTATTTCTTACACATACGGACCATATCTAGCCCAACTCTGCTTCTGAAACTGATACAAAGCACCGGTACTCTAACATCCAATGCTTGTCATTAAGATGAGAAACGTGTGAGCTCCGTGACCTATGTAATTCGTTTGAGCTGAAAAGTGACTGCCTTTACCTGAAACAGTCTTGCTTGTAGGAAGACACAGATCCTGGGATTTAACTCCATTTCTGAAGGGAAACACACAACACAGTTCTCAACCATGGATCACACTCTGCTTTAGAGCAAGAAGCACGCTCTTGCTTTCTAGAATCTCTTAGACAGCAGGAAACATGAGTGAGAAGAGAACAAAAGAACGGTGTTTCCTACACATACAGACCATATCTAGTTCAACTCTGCTTGAAATTGATACAAAGCAAAGGTCCTCTAACATCCAATGCTTGTCAGTTAAGACGAGAAACGTGTGAGCTTCCTGAATGATGTCGTTCGTTTGAGCTGAAAAGTGACGGCCCTTACCTGAAACGAAGTCTTGCTTGTAGGAAGACTCAGAGCCTGGGATTTAACTGCATTTCTGAAGTGAAACACACAGCAGGGTTCTCATCCACTGTTTACACTCTGCTTTAGAGCAAGAAGCACGCTCTTGCTTTCTAGAGTCTCTAATACAGCAGGAAACTTGAGTGTGCTCAGAACAAAAGAACGGTGTTTCCTACACATACAGACCATATCTAGTTCAACTCTGCTACTGAAACTGAAAAAACCCACTGGTCCTCTAACATCCAATGCTTCTCAGTTAAGATGAGAAACGTGTGAGCTTCGTGAACGCTGTAGTTTGTTTGAGCTCTAAAGTAACTGTCCTTACCTGAAACGAAGTCTTGCTTGTAGGAAGACTCAGAGCCAGGGATTTTACTCCATTTCTGAAGGGAAACACACAGAATCGTTCTCATCCATGGATCACACTCTGCTTTAGAGCAAGAAGCACGCTCTTGCTTTCTAGAATCTCTTAGACAGCAGGAAACATGAGTGTGAAGAGAACAAAAGAACGGTGTTTCCTACACATACGGACCATATCTAGTTCAACTCTGCTTGAAATTGATACAAAGCAAAGGTCCTCTAACATCCAATGCTTGTCAGTTAAGAGGAGAACCTTTAAGCTTCGTGAACGCTGTAGTTTGTTTGAGCTCTAAAGTAACTGTCCTTACCTGAAACGAAGTCTTGCTTGTAGGAAGACTCAGAGCCGGGGATTGAACTCCATTTCTGAAGTGAAACACACAGCAGAGTTCTCATCCTTTGTTCACACTCTGCTTTAGAGCAAGAAGCAAGCTCTTGCTTTGTAGAGTCTCTAATACAGCAGGAAACGCGAGTGTCCTCAGAAGAAAAGAACCGTATTTCCTATACATACGGACCATATCTAGTTCAACTCTGTTGAAATTGACACAAAACAAAGGTCCTCTAACATCCAATGCTTCTCAGTTAAGATGAGAAATGTGTGAGCTTCGTGAACGATGTAGTTTGTTTGAGCTGAAATGTGACTGCCCTTACCTGAAAAGATGTCTTGCTTTTAGTAAGACACAGAGCCTGAGATTTAACAACATTTCTGTTGTGAAACACACAGCAGAGTTCTCATCCATTGTTCACACTCTGCTTTACAGCAAGAAGCACACTCTTGCTTTCTAGAGTCTCTAAGACAGCAGAAACATGAGTGTGATGAGAACAAAAGAACGGTGTTTCCTACACATACGGACCATATCTTGTCCAACTCTGCTTCTGAAATTGAAACAAACCACAGGTCCTCTAACTTCCAATGCTTGTCAGTTAAGATGAGAAACGTGTGAGCTTCTGGAACAATGTAGTCCGTTTGAGCTGTAAAGTAACTTCCCTTACCTGAAACGTAGTCTTGCTTGTCGGCAGACTCAGAGCCTGGGATTTAACTCCATTTCTGAAGTGAAACACAAAACAGGGTTCTCATCCATGGATCACACTCTGCTTTAGAGCAAGAAGCATGCACTTGCTTTCCAGAGTCTCTAATACAGCAGGAAACCTGAATGTGCTGAGAACAATGAACGGTATTTCTTACACATACGGACCATATCTAGCCCAACTCTGCTTCTGAAACTGATACAAAGCACCGGTACTCTAACATCCAATGCTTGTCATTAAGATGAGAAACGTGTGAGCTCCGTGACCTATGTAATTCGTTTGAGCTGAAAAGTGACTGCCTTTACCTGAAACAGTCTTGCTTGTAGGAAGACACAGATCCTGGGATTTAACTCCATTTCTGAAGGGAAACACACAACACAGTTCTCAACCATGGATCACACTCTGCTTTAGAGCAAGAAGCACGCTCTTGCTTTCTAGAATCTCTTAGACAGCAGGAAACATGAGTGTGAAGAGAACAAAAGAACGGTGTTTCCTACACATACAGACCATATCTAGTTCAACTCTGCTTGAAATTGATACAAAGCAAAGGTCCTCTAACATCCAATGCTTGTCAGTTAAGACGAGAAACGTGTGAGCTTCCTGAATGATGTCGTTCGTTTGAGCTGAAAAGTGACGGCCCTTACCTGAAACGAAGTCTTGCTTGTAGGAAGACTCAGAGCCTGGGATTTAACTGCATTTCTGAAGTGAAACACACAGCAGGGTTCTCATCCACTGTTTACACTCTGCTTTAGAGCAAGAAGCACGCTCTTGCTTTCTAGAGTCTCTAATACAGCAGGAAACTTGAGTGTGCTCAGAACAAAAGAACGGTGTTTCCTACACATACAGACCATATCTAGTTCAACTCTGCTACTGAAACTGAAAAAACCCACTGGTCCTCTAACATCCAATGCTTCTCAGTTAAGATGAGAAACGTGTGAGCTTCGTGAACGCTGTAGTTTGTTTGAGCTCTAAAGTAACTGTCCTTACCTGAAACGAAGTCTTGCTTGTAGGAAGACTCAGAGCCAGGGATTTTACTCCATTTCTGAAGGGAAACACACAGAATCGTTCTCATCCATGGATCACACTCTGCTTTAGAGCAAGAAGCACGCTCTTGCTTTCTAGAATCTCTTAGACAGCAGGAAACATGAGTGTGAAGAGAACAAAAGAACGGTGTTTCCTACACATACGGACCATATCTAGTTCAACTCTGCTTGAAATTGATACAAAGCAAAGGTCCTCTAACATCCAATGCTTGTCAGTTAAGAGGAGAACCTTTAAGCTTCGTGAACGCTGTAGTTTGTTTGAGCTCTAAAGTAACTGTCCTTACCTGAAACGAAGTCTTGCTTGTAGGAAGACTCAGAGCCGGGGATTGAACTCCATTTCTGAAGTGAAACACACAGCAGAGTTCTCATCCTTTGTTCACACTCTGCTTTAGAGCAAGAAGCAAGCTCTTGCTTTGTAGAGTCTCTAATACAGCAGGAAACGCGAGTGTCCTCAGAAGAAAAGAACCGTATTTCCTATACATACGGACCATATCTAGTTCAACTCTGTTGAAATTGACACAAAACAAAGGTCCTCTAACATCCAATGCTTCTCAGTTAAGATGAGAAATGTGTGAGCTTCGTGAACGATGTAGTTTGTTTGAGCTGAAATGTGACTGCCCTTACCTGAAAAGATGTCTTGCTTTTAGTAAGACACAGAGCCTGAGATTTAACAACATTTCTGTTGTGAAACACACAGCAGAGTTCTCATCCATTGTTCACACTCTGCTTTACAGCAAGAAGCACACTCTTGCTTTCTAGAGTCTCTAAGACAGCAGAAACATGAGTGTGATGAGAACAAAAGAACGGTGTTTCCTACACATACGGACCATATCTTGTCCAACTCTGCTTCTGAAATTGAAACAAACCACAGGTCCTCTAACTTCCAATGCTTGTCAGTTAAGATGAGAAACGTGTGAGCTTCTGGAACAATGTAGTCCGTTTGAGCTGTAAAGTAACTTCCCTTACCTGAAACGTAGTCTTGCTTGTCGGCAGACTCAGAGCCTGGGATTTAACTCCATTTCTGAAGTGAAACACAAAACAGGGTTCTCATCCATGGATCACACTCTGCTTTAGAGCAAGAAGCATGCACTTGCTTTCCAGAGTCTCTAATACAGCAGGAAACCTGAATGTGCTGAGAACAATGAACGGTATTTCTTACACATACGGACCATATCTAGCCCAACTCTGCTTCTGAAACTGATACAAAGCACCGGTACTCTAACATCCAATGCTTGTCATTAAGATGAGAAACGTGTGAGCTCCGTGACCTATGTAATTCGTTTGAGCTGAAAAGTGACTGCCTTTACCTGAAACAGTCTTGCTTGTAGGAAGACACAGATCCTGGGATTTAACTCCATTTCTGAAGGGAAACACACAACACAGTTCTCAACCATGGATCACACTCTGCTTTAGAGCAAGAAGCACGCTCTTGCTTTCTAGAATCTCTTAGACAGCAGGAAACATGAGTGTGAAGAGAACAAAAGAACGGTGTTTCCTACACATACAGACCATATCTAGTTCAACTCTGCTTGAAATTGATACAAAGCAAAGGTCCTCTAACATCCAATGCTTGTCAGTTAAGACGAGAAACGTGTGAGCTTCCTGAATGATGTCGTTCGTTTGAGCTGAAAAGTGACGGCCCTTACCTGAAACGAAGTCTTGCTTGTAGGAAGACTCAGAGCCTGGGATTTAACTGCATTTCTGAAGTGAAACACACAGCAGGGTTCTCATCCATTGTTTACACTCTGCTTTAGAGCAAGAAGCACGCTCTTGCTTTCTAGAGTCTCTAATACAGC
This sequence comes from Onychomys leucogaster, assembly GCA_949786385.1. Taxonomy (NCBI): domain Eukaryota; kingdom Metazoa; phylum Chordata; class Mammalia; order Rodentia; family Cricetidae; genus Onychomys; species Onychomys leucogaster. The sequence continues at coordinate 1,403,280 of CATKUP010000073.1, forward strand.
AGGAAACTTGAGTGTGCTCAGAACAAAAGAACGGTGTTTCCTACACATACAGACCATATCTAGTTCAACTCTGCTACTGAAACTGAAAAAACCCACTGGTCCTCTAACATCCAATGCTTCTCAGTTAAGATGAGAAACGTGTGAGCTTCGTGAACGCTGTAGTTTGTTTGAGCTCTAAAGTAACTGTCCTTACCTGAAACGAAGTCTTGCTTGTAGGAAGACTCAGAGCCAGGGATTTAACTCCATTTCTGAAGGGAAACACACAGAATCGTTCTCATCCATGGATCACACTCTGCTTTAGAGCAAGAAGCACGCTCTTGCTTTCTAGAATCTCTTAGACAGCAGGAAACATGAGTGTGAAGAGAACAAAAGAACGGTGTTTCCTACACATACGGACCATATCTAGTTCAACTCTGCTTGAAATTGATACAAAGCAAAGGTCCTCTAACATCCAATGCTTGTCAGTTAAGAGGAGAACCTTTAAGCTTCGTGAACGCTGTAGTTTGTTTGAGCTCTAAAGTAACTGTCCTTACCTGAAACGAAGTCTTGCTTGTAGGAAGACTCAGAGCCGGGGATTGAACTCCATTTCTGAAGTGAAACACACAGCAGAGTTCTCATCCTTTGTTCACACTCTGCTTTAGAGCAAGAAGCAAGCTCTTGCTTTGTAGAGTCTCTAATACAGCAGGAAACGCGAGTGTCCTCAGAAGAAAAGAACCATATTTCCTATACATACGGACCATATCTAGTTCAACTCTGTTGAAATTGACACAAAACAAAGGTCCTCTAACATCCAATGCTTCTCAGTTAAGATGAGAAATGTGTGAGCTTCGTGAACGATGTAGTTTGTTTGAGCTGAAATGTGACTGCCCTTACCTGAAAAGATGTCTTGCTTTTAGTAAGACACAGAGCCTGAGATTTAACAACATTTCTGTTGTGAAACACACAGCAGAGTTCTCATCCATTGTTCACACTCTGCTTTACAGCAAGAAGCACACTCTTGCTTTCTAGAGTCTCTAAGACAGCAGAAACATGAGTGTGATGAGAACAAAAGAACGGTGTTTCCTACACATACGGACCATATCTTGACCAACTCTGCTTCTGAAATTGAAACAAACCACAGGTCCTCTAACTTCCAATGCTTGTCAGTTAAGATGAGAAACGTGTGAGCTTCTGTAACAATGTAGTCCGTTTGAGCTGTAAAGTAACTTCCCTTACCTGAAACGTAGTCTTGCTTGTCGGCAGACTCAGAGCCTGGGATTTAACTCCATTTCTGAAGTGAAACACAAAACAGGGTTCTCATCCATGGATCACACTCTGCTTTAGAGCAAGAAGCATGCACTTGCTTTCCAGAGTCTCTAATACAGCAGGAAACCTGAATGTGCTGAGAACAATGAACGGTATTTCTTACACATACGGACCATATCTAGCCCAACTCTGCTTCTGAAACTGATACAAAGCACCGGTACTCTAACATCCAATGCTTGTCATTAAGATGAGAAACGTGTGAGCTCCGTGACCTATGTAATTCGTTTGAGCTGAAAAGTGACTGCCTTTACCTGAAACAGTCTTGCTTGTAGGAAGACACAGATCCTGGGATTTAACTCCATTTCTGAAGGGAAACACACAACACAGTTCTCAACCATGGATCACACTCTGCTTTAGAGCAAGAAGCACGCTCTTGCTTTCTAGAATCTCTTAGACAGCAGGAAACATGAGTGTGAAGAGAACAAAAGAACGGTGTTTCCTACACATACAGACCATATCTAGTTCAACTCTGCTTGAAATTGATACAAAGCAAAGGTCCTCTAACATCCAATGCTTGTCAGTTAAGACGAGAAACGTGTGAGCTTCCTGAATGATGTCGTTCGTTTGAGCTGAAAAGTGACGGCCCTTACCTGAAACGAAGTCTTGCTTGTAGGAAGACTCAGAGCCTGGGATTTAACTGCATTTCTGAAGTGAAACACACAGCAGGGTTCTCATCCATTGTTTACACTCTGCTTTAGAGCAAGAAGCACGCTCTTGCTTTCTAGAGTCTCTAATACAGCAGGAAACTTGAGTGTGCTCAGAACAAAAGAACGGTGTTTCCTACACATACAGACCATATCTAGTTCAACTCTGCTACTGAAACTGAAAAAACCCACTGGTCCTCTAACATCCAATGCTTCTCAGTTAAGATGAGAAACGTGTGAGCTTCGTGAACGCTGTAGTTTGTTTGAGCTCTAAAGTAACTGTCCTTACCTGAAACGAAGTCTTGCTTGTAGGAAGACTCAGAGCCAGGGATTTAACTCCATTTCTGAAGGGAAACACACAGAATCGTTCTCATCCATGGATCACACTCTGCTTTAGAGCAAGAAGCACGCTCTTGCTTTCTAGAATCTCTTAGACAGCAGGAAACATGAGTGTGAAGAGAACAAAAGAACGGTGTTTCCTACACATACGGACCATATCTAGTTCAACTCTGCTTGAAATTGATACAAAGCAAAGGTCTTCTAACATCCAATGCTTGTCAGTTAAGAGGAGAACCTTTAAGCTTCGTGAACGCTGTAGTTTGTTTGAGCTCTAAAGTAACTGTCCTTACCTGAAACGAAGTCTTGCTTGTAGGAAGACTCAGAGCCGGGGATTGAACTCCATTTCTGAAGTGAAACACACAGCAGAGTTCTCATCCTTTGTTCACACTCTGCTTTAGAGCAAGAAGCAAGCTCTTGCTTTGTAGAGTCTCTAATACAGCAGGAAACGCGAGTGTCCTCAGAAGAAAAGAACCGTATTTCCTATACATACGGACCATATCTAGTTCAACTCTGTTGAAATTGACACAAAACAAAGGTCCTCTAACATCCAATGCTTCTCAGTTAAGATGAGAAATGTGTGAGCTTCGTGAACGATGTAGTTTGTTTGAGCTGAAATGTGACTGCCCTTACCTGAAAAGATGTCTTGCTTTTAGTAAGACACAGAGCCTGAGATTTAACAACATTTCTGTTGTGAAACACACAGCAGAGTTCTCATCCATTGTTCACACTCTGCTTTACAGCAAGAAGCACACTCTTGCTTTCTAGAGTCTCTAAGACAGCAGAAACATGAGTGTGATGAGAACAAAAGAACGGTGTTTCCTACACATACGGACCATATCTTGTCCAACTCTGCTTCTGAAATTGAAACAAACCACAGGTCCTCTAACTTCCAATGCTTGTCAGTTAAGATGAGAAACGTGTGAGCTTCTGGAACAATGTAGTCCTTTTGAGCTGTAAAGTAACTTCCCTTACCTGAAACGTAGTCTTGCTTGTAGGAAGACTCAGAGCCTGGGATTTAACTGCATTTCTGAAGTGAAACACACAGCAGGGTTCTCATCCATTGTTTACACTCTGCTTTAGAGCAAGAAGCACGCTCTTGCTTTCTAGAGTCTCTAATACAGCAGGAAACTTGAGTGTGCTCAGAACAAAAGAACGGTGTTTCCTACACATACAGACCATATCTAGTTCAACTCTGCTACTGAAACTGAAAAAACCCACTGGTCCTCTAACATCCAATGCTTCTCAGTTAAGATGAGAAACGTGTGAGCTTCGTGAACGCTGTAGTTTGTTTGAGCTCTAAAGTAACTGTCCTTACCTGAAACGAAGTCTTGCTTGTAGGAAGACTCAGAGCCAGGGATTTAACTCCATTTCTGAAGGGAAACACACAGAATCGTTCTCATCCATGGATCACACTCTGCTTTAGAGCAAGAAGCACGCTCTTGCTTTCTAGAATCTCTTAGACAGCAGGAAACATGAGTGTGAAGAGAACAAAAGAACGGTGTTTCCTACACATATGGACCATATCTAGTTCAACTCTGCTTGAAATTGATACAAAGCAAAGGTCTTCTAACATCCAATGCTTGTCAGTTAAGAGGAGAACCTTTAAGCTTCGTGAACGCTGTAGTTTGTTTGAGCTCTAAAGTAACTGTCCTTACCTGAAACGAAGTCTTGCTTGTAGGAAGACTCAGAGCCGGGGATTGAACTCCATTTCTGAAGTTAAACACACAGCAGAGTTCTCATCCTTTGTTCACACTCTGCTTTAGAGCAAGAAGCAAGCTCTTGCTTTGTAGAGTCTCTAATACAGCAGGAAACGCGAGTGTCCTCAGAAGAAAAGAACCGTATTTCCTATACATACGGACCATATCTAGTTCAACTCTGTTGAAATTGACACAAAACAAAGGTCCTCTAACATCCAATGCTTCTCAGTTAAGATGAGAAATGTGTGAGCTTCGTGAACGATGTAGTTTGTTTGAGCTGAAATGTGACTGCCCTTACCTGAAAAGATGTCTTGCTTTTAGTAAGACACAGAGCCTGAGATTTAACAACATTTCTGTTGTGAAACACACAGCAGAGTTCTCATCCATTGTTCACACTCTGCTTTACAGCAAGAAGCACACTCTTGCTTTCTAGAGTCTCTAAGACAGCAGAAACATGAGTGTGATGAGAACAAAAGAACGGTGTTTCCTACACATACGGACCATATCTTGTCCAACTCTGCTTCTGAAATTGAAACAAACCACAGGTCCTCTAACTTCCAATGCTTGTCAGTTAAGATGAGAAACGTGTGAGCTTCTGGAACAATGTAGTCCTTTTGAGCTGTAAAGTAACTTCCCTTACCTGAAACGTAGTCTTGCTTGTCGGCAGACTCAGATCCTGGGATTTAACTCCATTTCTGAAGTGAAACACAAAACAGGGTTCTCATCCATGGATCACACTCTGCTTTAGAGCAAGAAGCATGCACTTGCTTTCCAGAGTCACTAATACAGCAGGAAACCTGAGTGTGCTGAGAACAATGAACGGTATTTCTTACACATACGGACCATATCTAGCCCAACTCTGCTTCTGAAACTGATACAAAGCACCGGTACTCTAACATCCAATGCTTGTCATTAAGATGAGAAACGTGTGAGCTCCGTGACCTATGTAATTCGTTTGAGCTGAAAAGTGACTGCCTTTACCTGAAACAGTCTTGCTTGTAGGAAGACACAGATCCTGGGATTTAACTCCATTTCTGAAGGGAAACACACAACACAGTTCTCAACCATGGATCACACTCTGCTTTAGAGCAAGAAGCACGCTCTTGCTTTCTAGAATCTCTTAGACAGCAGGAAACATGAGTGTGAAGAGAACAAAAGAACGGTGTTTCCTACACATACAGACCATATCTAGTTCAACTCTGCTTGAAATTGATACAAAGCAAAGGTCCTCTAACATCCAATGCTTGTCAGTTAAGACGAGAAACGTGTGAGCTTCCTGAATGATGTCGTTCGTTTGAGCTGAAAAGTGACGGCCCTTACCTGAAACGAAGTCTTGCTTGTAGGAAGACTCAGAGCCTGGGATTTAACTGCATTTCTGAAGTGAAACACACAGCAGGGTTCTCATCCATTGTTTACACTCTGCTTTAGAGCAAGAAGCACGCTCTTGCTTTCTAGAGTCTCTAATACAGCAGGAAACTTGAGTGTGCTCAGAACAAAAGAACGGTGTTTCCTACACATACAGACCATATCTAGTTCAACTCTGCTACTGAAACTGAAAAAACCCACTGGTCCTCTAACATCCAATGCTTCTCAGTTAAGATGAGAAACGTGTGAGCTTTGTGAACGCTGTAGTTTGTTTGAGCTCTAAAGTAACTGTCCTTACCTGAAACGAAGTCTTGCTTGTAGGAAGACTCAGAGCCGGGGATTGAACTCCATTTCTGAAGTGAAACACACAGCAGAGTTCTCATCCTTTGTTCACACTCTGCTTTAGAGCAAGAAGCAAGCTCTTGCTTTGTAGAGTCTCTAATACAGCAGGAAACGCGAGTGTCCTCAGAAGAAAAGAACCGTATTTCCTATACATACGGACCATATCTAGTTCAACTCTGTTGAAATTGACACAAAACAAAGGTCCTCTAACATCCAATGCTTCTCAGTTAAGATGAGAAATGTGTGAGCTTCGTGAACGATGTAGTTTGTTTGAGCTGAAATGTGACTGCCCTTACCTGAAAAGATGTCTTGCTTTTAGTAAGACACAGAGCCTGAGATTTAACAACATTTCTGTTGTGAAACACACAGCAGAGTTCTCATCCATTGTTCACACTCTGCTTTAGAGCAAGAAGCATGCACTTGCTTTCCAGAGTCTCTAATACAGCAGGAAACGCGAGTGTCCTCAGAACAAAAGAACGGTGTTTCCTACACATACAGACCATATCTAGTTCAACTCTGCTTGAAATTGATACAAAGCAAAGGTCCTCTAACATCCAATGCTTGTCAGTTAAGACGAGAAACGTGTGAGCTTCCTGAATGATGTCGTTCGTTTGAGCTGAAAAGTGACGGCCCTTACCTGAAACGAAGTCTTGCTTGTAGGAAGACTCAGAGCCTGGGATTTAACTGCATTTCTGAAGTGAAACACACAGCAGGGTTCTCATCCATTGTTTACACTCTGCTTTAGAGCAAGAAGCACGCTCTTGCTTTCTAGAGTCTCTAATACAGCAGGAAACTTGAGTGTGCTCAGAACAAAAGAACGGTGTTTCCTACACATACAGACCATATCTAGTTCAACTCTGCTACTGAAACTGAAAAAACCCACTGGTCCTCTAACATCCAATGCTTCTCAGTTAAGATGAGAAACGTGTGAGCTTTGTGAACGCTGTAGTTTGTTTGAGCTCTAAAGTAACTGTCCTTACCTGAAACGAAGTCTTGCTTGTAGGAAGACTCAGAGCCGGGGATTGAACTCCATTTCTGAAGTGAAACACACAGCAGAGTTCTCATCCTTTGTTCACACTCTGCTTTAGAGCAAGAAGCAAGCTCTTGCTTTGTAGAGTCTCTAATACAGCAGGAAACGCGAGTGTCCTCAGAAGAAAAGAACCGTATTTCCTATACATACGGACCATATCTAGTTCAACTCTGTTGAAATTGACACAAAACAAAGGTCCTCTAACATCCAATGCTTCTCAGTTAAGATGAGAAATGTGTGAGCTTCGTGAACGATGTAGTTTGTTTGAGCTGAAATGTGACTGCCCTTACCTGAAAAGATGTCTTGCTTTTAGTAAGACACAGAGCCTGAGATTTAACAACATTTCTGTTGTGAAACACACAGCAGAGTTCTCATCCATTGTTCACACTCTGCTTTAGAGCAAGAAGCATGCACTTGCTTTCCAGAGTCTCTAATACAGCAGGAAACGCGAGTGTCCTCAGAACAAAAGAACGGTGTTTCCTACACATACAGACCATATCTAGTTCAACTCTGCTTGAAATTGATACAAAGCAAAGGTCCTCTAACATCCAATGCTTGTCAGTTAAGACGAGAAACGTGTGAGCTTCCTGAATGATGTCGTTCGTTTGAGCTGAAAAGTGACGGCCCTTACCTGAAACGAAGTCTTGCTTGTAGGAAGACTCAGAGCCTGGGATTTAACTGCATTTCTGAAGTGAAACACACAGCAGGGTTCTCATCCATTGTTTACACTCTGCTTTAGAGCAAGAAGCACGCTCTTGCTTTCTAGAGTCTCTAATACAGCAGGAAACTTGAGTGTGCTCAGAACAAAAGAACGGTGTTTCCTACACATACAGACCATATCTAGTTCAACTCTGCTACTGAAACTGAAAAAACCCACTGGTCCTCTAACATCCAATGCTTCTCAGTTAAGATGAGAAACGTGTGAGCTTCGTGAACGCTGTAGTTTGTTTGAGCTCTAAAGTAACTGTCCTTACCTGAAACGAAGTCTTGCTTGTAGGAAGACTCAGAGCCAGGGATTTAACTCCATTTCTGAAGGGAAACACACAGAATCGTTCTCATCCATGGATCACACTCTGCTTTAGAGCAAGAAGCACGCTCTTGCTTTCTAGAATCTCTTAGACAGCAGGAAACATGAGTGTGAAGAGAACAAAAGAACGGTGTTTCCTACACATACGGACCATATCTAGTTCAACTCTGCTTGAAATTGATACAAAGCAAAGGTCCTCTAACATCCAATGCTTGTCAGTTAAGAGGAGAACCTTTAAGCTTCGTGAACGCTGCAGTTTGTTTGAGCTCTAAAGTAACTGTCCTTACCTGAAACGAAGTCTTGCTTGTAGGAAGACTCAGAGCCGGGGATTGAACTCCATTTCTGAAGTGAAACACACAGCAGAGTTCTCATCCTTTGTTCACACTCTGCTTTAGAGCAAGAAGCAAGCTCTTGCTTTGTAGAGTCTCTAATACAGCAGGAAACGTGAGTGTCCTCAGAAGAAAAGAACCGTATTTCCTATACATACGGACCATATCTAGTTCAACTCTGTTGAAATTGACACAAAACAAAGGTCCTCTAACATCCAATGCTTCTCAGTTAAGATGAGAAATGTGTGAGCTTCGTGAACGATGTAGTTTGTTTGAGCTGAAATGTGACTGCCCTTACCTGAAAAGATGTCTTGCTTTTAGTAAGACACAGAGCCTGAGATTTAACAACATTTCTGTTGTGAAACACACAGCAGAGTTCTCATCCATTGTTCACACTCTGCTTTACAGCAAGAAGCACACTCTTGCTTTCTAGAGTCTCTAAGACAGCAGAAACATGAGTGTGATGAGAACAAAAGAACGGTGTTTCCTACACATACGGACCATATCTTGTCCAACTCTGCTTCTGAAATTGAAACAAACCACAGGTCCTCTAACTTCCAATGCTTGTCAGTTAAGATGAGAAACGTGTGAGCTTCTGGAACAATGTAGTCCGTTTGAGCTGTAAAGTAACTTCCCTTACCTGAAACGTAGTCTTGCTTGTCGGCAGACTCAGAGCCTGGGATTTAACTCCATTTCTGAAGTGAAACACAAAACAGGGTTCTCATCCATGGATCACACTCTGCTTTAGAGCAAGAAGCATGCACTTGCTTTCCAGAGTCTCTAATACAGCAGGAAACCTGAGTGTGCTGAGAACAATGAACGGTATTTCTTACACATACGGACCATATCTAGCCCAACTCTGCTTCTGAAACTGATACAAAGCACCGGTACTCTAACATCCAATGCTTGTCATTAAGATGAGAAACGTGTGAGCTCAGTGACCTATGTAATTCGTTTGAGCTGAAACGTGACTGCCTTTACCTGAAACAGTCTTGCTTGTAGGAAGACACAGATCCTGGGATTTAACTCCATTTCTGAAGGGAAACACACAACACAGTTCTCAACCATGGATCACACTCTGCTTTAGAGCAAGAAGCACGCTCTTGCTTTCTAGAATCTCTTAGACAGCAGGAAACATGAGTGTGAAGAGAACAAAAGAACGGTGTTTCCTACACATACAGACCATATCTAGTTCAACTCTGCTTGAAATTGATACAAAGCAAAGGTCCTCTAACATCCAATGCTTGTCAGTTAAGACGAGAAACGTGTGAGCTTCCTGAATGATGTCGTTCGTTTGAGCTGAAAAGTGACGGCCCTTACCTGAAACGAAGTCTTGCTTGTAGGAAGACTCAGAGCCTGGGATTTAACTGCATTTCTGAAGTGAAACACACAGCAGGGTTCTCATCCATTGTTTACACTCTGCTTTAGAGCAAGAAGCACGCTCTTGCTTTCTAGAGTCTCTAATACAGCAGGAAACTTGAGTGTGCTCAGAACAAAAGAACGGTGTTTCCTACACATACAGACCATATCTAGTTCAACTCTGCTACTGAAACTGAAAAAACCCACTGGTCCTCTAACATCCAATGCTTCTCAGTTAAGATGAGAAACGTGTGAGCTTCGTGAACGCTGTAGTTTGTTTGAGCTCTAAAGTAACTGTCCTTACCTGAAACGAAGTCTTGCTTGTAGGAAGACTCAGAGCCAGGGATTTAACTCCATTTCTGAAGGGAAACACACAGAATCGTTCTCATCCATGGATCACACTCTGCTTTAGAGCAAGAAGCACGCTCTTGCTTTCTAGAATCTCTTAGACAGCAGGAAACATGAGTGTGAAGAGAACAAAAGAATGGTGTTTCCTACACATACGGACCATATCTAGTTCAACTCTGCTTGAAATTGATACAAAGCAAAGGTCCTCTAACATCCAATGCTTGTCAGTTAAGAGGAGAACCTTTAAGCTTCGTGAACGCTGTAGTTTGTTTGAGCTCTAAAGTAACTGTCCTTACCTGAAACGAAGTCTTGCTTGTAGGAAGACTCAGAGCCGGGGATTGAACTCCATTTCTGAAGTGAAACACACAGCAGAGTTCTCATCCTTTGTTCACACTCTGCTTTAGAGCAAGAAGCAAGCTCTTGCTTTGTAGAGTCTCTAATACAGCAGGAAACGCGAGTGTCCTCAGAAGAAAAGAACCGTATTTCCTATACATACGGACCATATCTAGTTCAACTCTGTTGAAATTGACACAAAACAAAGGTCCTCTAACATCCAATGCTTCTCAGTTAAGATGAGAAATGTGTGAGCTTCGTGAACGATGTAGTTTGTTTGAGCTGAAATGTGACTGCCCTTACCTGAAAAGATGTCTTGCTTTTAGTAAGACACAGAGCCTGAGATTTAACAACATTTCTGTTGTGAAACACACAGCAGAGTTCTCATCCATTGTTCACACTCTGCTTTACAGCAAGAAGCACACTCTTGCTTTCTAGAGTCTCTAAGACAGCAGAAACATGAGTGTGATGAGAACAAAAGAACGGTGTTTCCTACACATACGGACCATATCTTGTCCAACTCTGCTTCTGAAATTGAAACAAACCACAGGTCCTCTAACTTCCAATGCTTGTCAGTTAAGATGAGAAACGTGTGAGCTTCTGGAACAATGTAGTCCTTTTGAGCTGTAAAGTAACTTCCCTTACCTGAAACGTAGTCTTGCTTGTCGGCAGACTCAGATCCTGGGATTTAACTCCATTTCTGAAGTGAAACACAAAACAGGGTTCTCATCCATGGATCACACTCTGCTTTAGAGCAAGAAGCATGCACTTGCTTTCCAGAGTCTCTAATACAGCAGGAAACCTGAGTGTGCTGAGAACAATGAACGGTATTTCTTACACATACGGACCATATCTAGCCCAACTCTGCTTCTGAAACTGATACAAAGCACCGGTACTCTAACATCCAATGCTTGTCATTAAGATGAGAAACGTGTGAGCTCCGTGACCTATGTAATTCGTTTGAGCTGAAAAGTGACTGCCTTTACCTGAAACAGTCTTGCTTGTAGGAAGACACAGATCCTGGGATTTAACTCCATTTCTGAAGGGAAACACACAACACAGTTCTCAACCATGGATCACACTCTGCTTTAGAGCAAGAAGCACGCTCTTGCTTTCTAGAATCTCTTAGACAGCAGGAAACATGAGTGTGAAGAGAACAAAAGAACGGTGTTTCCTACACATACAGACCATATCTAGTTCAACTCTGCTTGAAATTGATACAAAGCAAAGGTCCTCTAACATCCAATGCTTGTCAGTTAAGACGAGAAACGTGTGAGCTTCCTGAATGATGTCGTTCGTTTGAGCTGAAAAGTGACGGCCCTTACCTGAAACGAAGTCTTGCTTGTAGGAAGACTCAGAGCCTGGGATTTAACTGCATTTCTGAAGTGAAACACACAGCAGGGTTCTCATCCATTGTTTACACTCTGCTTTAGAGCAAGAAGCACGCTCTTGCTTTCTAGAGTCTCTAATACAGCAGGAAACTTGAGTGTGCTCAGAACAAAAGAACGGTGTTTCCTACACATACAGACCATATCTAGTTCAACTCTGCTACTGAAACTGAAAAAACCCACTGGTCCTCTAACATCCAATGCTTCTCAGTTAAGATGAGAAACGTGTGAGCTTTGTGAACGCTGTAGTTTGTTTGAGCTCTAAAGTAACTGTCCTTACCTGAAACGAAGTCTTGCTTGTAGGAAGACTCAGAGCCGGGGATTGAACTCCATTTCTGAAGTGAAACACACAGCAGAGTTCTCATCCTTTGTTCACACTCTGCTTTAGAGCAAGAAGCAAGCTCTTGCTTTGTAGAGTCTCTAATACAGCAGGAAACGCGAGTGTCCTCAGAAGAAAAGAACCGTATTTCCTATACATACGGACCATATCTAGTTCAACTCTGTTGAAATTGACACAAAACAAAGGTCCTCTAACATCCAATGCTTCTCAGTTAAGATGAGAAATGTGTGAGCTTCGTGAACGATGTAGTTTGTTTGAGCTGAAATGTGACTGCCCTTACCTGAAAAGATGTCTTGCTTTTAGTAAGACACAGAGCCTGAGATTTAACAACATTTCTGTTGTGAAACACACAGCAGAGTTCTCATGCATTGTTCACACTCTGCTTTAGAGCAAGAAGCATGCACTTGCTTTCCAGAGTCTCTAATACAGCAGGAAACGCGAGTGTCCTCAGAACAAAAGAACGGTGTTTCCTACACATACAGACCATATCTAGTTCAACTCTGCTTGAAATTGATACAAAGCAAAGGTCCTCTAACATCCAATGCTTGTCAGTTAAGACGAGAAACGTGTGAGCTTCCTGAATGATGTCGTTCGTTTGAGCTGAAAAGTGACGGCCCTTACCTGAAACGAAGTCTTGCTTGTAGGAAGACTCAGAGCCTGGGATTTAACTGCATTTCTGAAGTGAAACACACAGCAGGGTTCTCATCCATTGTTTACACTCTGCTTTAGAGCAAGAAGCACGCTCTTGCTTTCTAGAGTCTCTAATACAGCAGGAAACTTGAGTGTGCTCAGAACAAAAGAACGGTGTTTCCTACACATACAGACCATATCTAGTTCAACTCTGCTACTGAAACTGAAAAAACCCACTGGTCCTCTAACATCCAATGCTTCTCAGTTAAGATGAGAAACGTGTGGGCTTTGTGAACGCTGTAGTTTGTTTGAGCTCTAAAGTAACTGTCCTTACCTGAAACGAAGTCTTGCTTGTAGGAAGACTCAGAGCCGGGGATTGAACTCCATTTCTGAAGTGAAACACACAGCAGAGTTCTCATCCTTTGTTCACACTCTGCTTTAGAGCAAGAAGCAAGCTCTTGCTTTGTAGAGTCTCTAATACAGCAGGAAACGCGAGTGTCCTCAGAAGAAAAGAACCGTATTTCCTATACATACGGACCATATCTAGTTCAACTCTGTTGAAATTGACACAAAACAAAGGTCCTCTAACATCCAATGCTTCTCAGTTAAGATGAGAAATGTGTGAGCTTCGTGAACGATGTAGTTTGTTTGAGCTGAAATGTGACTGCCCTTACCTGAAAAGATGTCTTGCTTTTAGTAAGACACAGAGCCTGAGATTTAACAACATTTCTGTTGTGAAACACACAGCAGAGTTCTCATCCATTGTTCACACTCTGCTTTACAGCAAGAAGCACACTCTTGCTTTCTAGAGTCTCTAAGACAGCAGAAACATGAGTGTGATGAGAACAAAAGAACGGTGTTTCCTACACATACGGACCATATCTTGTCCAACTCTGCTTCTGAAATTGAAACAAACCACAGGTCCTCTAACTTCCAATGCTTGTCAGTTAAGATGAGAAACGTGTGAGCTTCTGGAACAATGTAGTCCTTTTGAGCTGTAAAGTAACTTCCCTTACCTGAAACGTAGTCTTGCTTGTCGGCAGACTCAGATCCTGGGATTTAACTCCATTTCTGAAGTGAAACACAAAACAGGGTTCTCATCCATGGATCACACTCTGCTTTAGAGCAAGAAGCATGCACTTGCTTTCCAGAGTCTCTAATACAGCAGGAAACCTGAGTGTGCTGAGAACAATGAACGGTATTTCTTACACATACGGACCATATCTAGCCCAACTCTGCTTCTGAAACTGATACAAAGCACCGGTACTCTAACATCCAATGCTTGTCATTAAGATGAGAAACGTGTGAGCTCCGTGACCTATGTAATTCGTTTGAGCTGAAAAGTGACTGCCTTTACCTGAAACAGTCTTGCTTGTAGGAAGACACAGATCCTGGGATTTAACTCCATTTCTGAAGGGAAACACACAACACAGTTCTCAACCATGGATCACACTCTGCTTTAGAGCAAGAAGCACGCTCTTGCTTTCTAGAATCTCTTAGACAGCAGGAAACATGAGTGTGAAGAGAACAAAAGAACGGTGTTTCCTACACATACAGACCATATCTAGTTCAACTCTGCTTGAAATTGATACAAAGCAAAGGTCCTCTAACATCCAATGCTTGTCAGTTAAGACGAGAAACGTGTGAGCTTCCTGAATGATGTCGTTCGTTTGAGCTGAAAAGTGACGGCCCTTACCTGAAACGAAGTCTTGCTTGTAGGAAGACTCAGAGCCTGGGATTTAACTGCATTTCTGAAGTGAAACACACAGCAGGGTTCTCATCCATTGTTTACACTCTGCTTTAGAGCAAGAAGCACGCTCTTGCTTTCTAGAGTCTCTAATACAGCAGGAAACTTGAGTGTGCTCAGAACAAAAGAACGGTGTTTCCTACACATACAGACCATATCTAGTTCAACTCTGCTACTGAAACTGAAAAAACCCACTGGTCCTCTAACATCCAATGCTTCTCAGTTAAGATGAGAAACGTGTGAGCTTTGTGAACGCTGTAGTTTGTTTGAGCTCTAAAGTAACTGTCCTTACCTGAAACGAAGTCTTGCTTGTAGGAAGACTCAGAGCCGGGGATTGAACTCCATTTCTGAAGTGAAACACACAGCAGAGTTCTCATCCTTTGTTCACACTCTGCTTTAGAGCAAGAAGCAAGCTCTTGCTTTGTAGAGTCTCTAATACAGCAGGAAACGCGAGTGTCCTCAGAAGAAAAGAACCGTATTTCCTATACATACGGACCATATCTAGTTCAACTCTGTTGAAATTGACACAAAACAAAGGTCCTCTAACATCCAATGCTTCTCAGTTAAGATGAGAAATGTGTGAGCTTCGTGAACGATGTAGTTTGTTTGAGCTGAAATGTGACTGCCCTTACCTGAAAAGATGTCTTGCTTTTAGTAAGACACAGAGCCTGAGATTTAACAAAATTTCTGTTGTGAAACACACAGCAGAGTTCTCATGCATTGTTCACACTCTGCTTTAGAGCAAGAAGCATGCACTTGCTTTCCAGAGTCTCTAATACAGCAGGAAACGCGAGTGTCCTCAGAACAAAAGAACGGTGTTTCCTACACATACAGACCATATCTAGTTCAACTCTGCTTGAAATTGATACAAAGCAAAGGTCCTCTAACATCCAATGCTTGTCAGTTAAGACGAGAAACGTGTGAGCTTCCTGAATGATGTCGTTCGTTTGAGCTGAAAAGTGACGGCCCTTACCTGAAACGAAGTCTTGCTTGTAGGAAGACTCAGAGCCTGGGATTTAACTGCATTTCTGAAGTGAAACACACAGCAGGGTTCTCATCCATTGTTTACACTCTGCTTTAGAGCAAGAAGCACGCTCTTGCTTTCTAGAGTCTCTAATACAGCAGGAAACTTGAGTGTGCTCAGAACAAAAGAACGGTGTTTCCTACACATACAGACCATATCTAGTTCAACTCTGCTACTGAAACTGAAAAAACCCACTGGTCCTCTAACATCCAATGCTTCTCAGTTAAGATGAGAAACGTGTGGGCTTTGTGAACGCTGTAGTTTGTTTGAGCTCTAAAGTAACTGTCCTTACCTGAAACGAAGTCTTGCTTGTAGGAAGACTCAGAGCCGGGGATTGAACTCCATTTCTGAAGTGAAACACACAGCAGAGTTCTCATCCTTTGTTCACACTCTGCTTTAGAGCAAGAAGCAAGCTCTTGCTTTGTAGAGTCTCTAATACAGCAGGAAACGCGAGTGTCCTCAGAAGAAAAGAACCGTATTTCCTATACATACGGACCATATCTAGTTCAACTCTGTTGAAATTGACACAAAACAAAGGTCCTCTAACATCCAATGCTTCTCAGTTAAGATGAGAAATGTGTGAGCTTCGTGAACGATGTAGTTTGTTTGAGCTGAAATGTGACTGCCCTTACCTGAAAAGATGTCTTGCTTTTAGTAAGACACAGAGCCTGAGATTTAACAACATTTCTGTTGTGAAACACACAGCAGAGTTCTCATCCATTGTTCACACTCTGCTTTACAGCAAGAAGCACACTCTTGCTTTCTAGAGTCTCTAAGACAGCAGAAACATGAGTGTGATGAGAACAAAAGAACGGTGTTTCCTACACATACGGACCATATCTTGTCCAACTCTGCTTCTGAAATTGAAACAAACCACAGGTCCTCTAACTTCCAATGCTTGTCAGTTAAGATGAGAAACGTGTGAGCTTCTGGAACAATGTAGTCCTTTTGAGCTGTAAAGTAACTTCCCTTACCTGAAACGTAGTCTTGCTTGTCGGCAGACTCAGATCCTGGGATTTAACTCCATTTCTGAAGTGAAACACAAAACAGGGTTCTCATCCATGGATCACACTCTGCTTTAGAGCAAGAAGCATGCACTTGCTTTCCAGAGTCTCTAATACAGCAGGAAACCTGAGTGTGCTGAGAACAATGAACGGTATTTCTTACACATACGGACCATATCTAGCCCAACTCTGCTTCTGAAACTGATACAAAGCACCGGTACTCTAACATCCAATGCTTGTCATTAAGATGAGAAACGTGTGAGCTCCGTGACCTATGTAATTCGTTTGAGCTGAAAAGTGACTGCCTTTACCTGAAACAGTCTTGCTTGTAGGAAGACACAGATCCTGGGATTTAACTCCATTTCTGAAGGGAAACACACAACACAGTTCTCAACCATGGATCACACTCTGCTTTAGAGCAAGAAGCACGCTCTTGCTTTCTAGAATCTCTTAGACAGCAGGAAACATGAGTGTGAAGAGAACAAAAGAACGGTGTTTCCTACACATACAGACCATATCTAGTTCAACTCTGCTTGAAATTGATACAAAGCAAAGGTCCTCTAACATCCAATGCTTGTCAGTTAAGACGAGAAACGTGTGAGCTTCCTGAATGATGTCGTTCGTTTGAGCTGAAAAGTGACGGCCCTTACCTGAAACGAAGTCTTGCTTGTAGGAAGACTCAGAGCCTGGGATTTAACTGCATTTCTGAAGTGAAACACACAGCAGGGTTCTCATCCATTGTTTACACTCTGCTTTAGAGCAAGAAGCACGCTCTTGCTTTCTAGAGTCTCTAATACAGCAGGAAACTTGAGTGTGCTCAGAACAAAAGAACGGTGTTTCCTACACATACAGACCATATCTAGTTCAACTCTGCTACTGAAACTGAAAAAACCCACTGGTCCTCTAACATCCAATGCTTCTCAGTTAAGATGAGAAACGTGTGAGCTTTGTGAACGCTGTAGTTTGTTTGAGCTCTAAAGTAACTGTCCTTACCTGAAACGAAGTCTTGCTTGTAGGAAGACTCAGAGCCGGGGATTGAACTCCATTTCTGAAGTGAAACACACAGCAGAGTTCTCATCCTTTGTTCACACTCTGCTTTAGAGCAAGAAGCAAGCTCTTGCTTTGTAGAGTCTCTAATACAGCAGGAAACGCGAGTGTCCTCAGAAGAAAAGAACCGTATTTCCTATACATACGGACCATATCTAGTTCAACTCTGTTGAAATTGACACAAAACAAAGGTCCTCTAACATCCAATGCTTCTCAGTTAAGATGAGAAATGTGTGAGCTTCGTGAACGATGTAGTTTGTTTGAGCTGAAATGTGACTGCCCTTACCTGAAAAGATGTCTTGCTTTTAGTAAGACACAGAGCCTGAGATTTAACAACATTTCTGTTGTGAAACACACAGCAGAGTTCTCATCCATTGTTCACACTCTGCTTTAGAGCAAGAAGCATGCACTTGCTTTCCAGAGTCTCTAATACAGCAGGAAACGCGAGTGTCCTCAGAACAAAAGAACGGTGTTTCCTACACATACAGACCATATCTAGTTCAACTCTGCTTGAAATTGATACAAAGCAAAGGTCCTCTAACATCCAATGCTTGTCAGTTAAGACGAGAAACGTGTGAGCTTCCTGAATGATGTCGTTCGTTTGAGCTGAAAAGTGACGGCCCTTACCTGAAACGAAGTCTTGCTTGTAGGAAGACTCAGAGCCTGGGATTTAACTGCATTTCTGAAGTGAAACACACAGCAGGGTTCTCATCCATTGTTTACACTCTGCTTTAGAGCAAGAAGCACGCTCTTGCTTTCTAGAGTCTCTAATACAGCAGGAAACTTGAGTGTGCTCAGAACAAAAGAACGGTGTTTCCTACACATACAGACCATATCTAGTTCAACTCTGCTACTGAAACTGAAAAAACCCACTGGTCCTCTAACATCCAATGCTTCTCAGTTAAGATGAGAAACGTGTGAGCTTTGTGAACGCTGTAGTTTGTTTGAGCTCTAAAGTAACTGTCCTTACCTGAAACGAAGTCTTGCTTGTAGGAAGACTCAGAGCCGGGGATTGAACTCCATTTCTGAAGTGAAACACACAGCAGAGTTCTCATCCTTTGTTCACACTCTGCTTTAGAGCAAGAAGCAAGCTCTTGCTTTGTAGAGTCTCTAATACAGCAGGAAACGCGAGTGTCCTCAGAAGAAAAGAACCGTATTTCCTATACATACGGACCATATCTAGTTCAACTCTGTTGAAATTGACACAAAACAAAGGTCCTCTAACATCCAATGCTTCTCAGTTAAGATGAGAAATGTGTGAGCTTCGTGAACGATGTAGTTTGTTTGAGCTGAAATGTGACTGCCCTTACCTGAAAAGATGTCTTGCTTTTAGTAAGACACAGAGCCTGAGATTTAACAACATTTCTGTTGTGAAACACACAGCAGAGTTCTCATCCATTGTTCACACTCTGCTTTAGAGCAAGAAGCATGCACTTGCTTTCCAGAGTCTCTAATACAGCAGGAAACGCGAGTGTCCTCAGAACAAAAGAACGGTGTTTCCTACACATACAGACCATATCTAGTTCAACTCTGCTTGAAATTGATACAAAGCAAAGGTCCTCTAACATCCAATGCTTGTCAGTTAAGACGAGAAACGTGTGAGCTTCCTGAATGATGTCGTTCGTTTGAGCTGAAAAGTGACGGCCCTTACCTGAAACGAAGTCTTGCTTGTAGGAAGACTCAGAGCCTGGGATTTAACTGCATTTCTGAAGTGAAACACACAGCAGGGTTCTCATCCATTGTTTACACTCTGCTTTAGAGCAAGAAGCACGCTCTTGCTTTCTAGAGTCTCTAATACAGCAGGAAACTTGAGTGTGCTCAGAACAAAAGAACGGTGTTTCCTACACATACAGACCATATCTAGTTCAACTCTGCTACTGAAACTGAAAAAACCCACTGGTCCTCTAACATCCAATGCTTCTCAGTTAAGATGAGAAACGTGTGAGCTTCGTGAACGCTGTAGTTTGTTTGAGCTCTAAAGTAACTGTCCTTACCTGAAACGAAGTCTTGCTTGTAGGAAGACTCAGAGCCAGGGATTTAACTCCATTTCTGAAGGGAAACACACAGAATCGTTCTCATCCATGGATCACACTCTGCTTTAGAGCAAGAAGCACGCTCTTGCTTTCTAGAATCTCTTAGACAGCAGGAAACATGAGTGTGAAGAGAACAAAAGAACGGTGTTTCCTACACATACGGACCATATCTAGTTCAACTCTGCTTGAAATTGATACAAAGCAAAGGTCCTCTAACATCCAATGCTTGTCAGTTAAGAGGAGAACCTTTAAGCTTCGTGAACGCTGCAGTTTGTTTGAGCTCTAAAGTAACTGTCCTTACCTGAAACGAAGTCTTGCTTGTAGGAAGACTCAGAGCCGGGGATTGAACTCCATTTCTGAAGTGAAACACACAGCAGAGTTCTCATCCTTTGTTCACACTCTGCTTTAGAGCAAGAAGCAAGCTCTTGCTTTGTAGAGTCTCTAATACAGCAGGAAACGTGAGTGTCCTCAGAAGAAAAGAACCGTATTTCCTATACATACGGACCATATCTAGTTCAACTCTGTTGAAATTGACACAAAACAAAGGTCCTCTAACATCCAATGCTTCTCAGTTAAGATGAGAAATGTGTGAGCTTCGTGAACGATGTAGTTTGTTTGAGCTGAAATGTGACTGCCCTTACCTGAAAAGATGTCTTGCTTTTAGTAAGACACAGAGCCTGAGATTTAACAACATTTCTGTTGTGAAACACACAGCAGAGTTCTCATCCATTGTTCACACTCTGCTTTACAGCAAGAAGCACACTCTTGCTTTCTAGAGTCTCTAAGACAGCAGAAACATGAGTGTGATGAGAACAAAAGAACGGTGTTTCCTACACATACGGACCATATCTTGTCCAACTCTGCTTCTGAAATTGAAACAAACCACAGGTCCTCTAACTTCCAATGCTTGTCAGTTAAGATGAGAAACGTGTGAGCTTCTGGAACAATGTAGTCCGTTTGAGCTGTAAAGTAACTTCCCTTACCTGAAACGTAGTCTTGCTTGTCGGCAGACTCAGAGCCTGGGATTTAACTCCATTTCTGAAGTGAAACACAAAACAGGGTTCTCATCCATGGATCACACTCTGCTTTAGAGCAAGAAGCATGCACTTGCTTTCCAGAGTCTCTAATACAGCAGGAAACCTGAGTGTGCTGAGAACAATGAACGGTATTTCTTACACATACGGACCATATCTAGCCCAACTCTGCTTCTGAAACTGATACAAAGCACCGGTACTCTAACATCCAATGCTTGTCATTAAGATGAGAAACGTGTGAGCTCAGTGACCTATGTAATTCGTTTGAGCTGAAACGTGACTGCCTTTACCTGAAACAGTCTTGCTTGTAGGAAGACACAGATCCTGGGATTTAACTCCATTTCTGAAGGGAAACACACAACACAGTTCTCAACCATGGATCACACTCTGCTTTAGAGCAAGAAGCACGCTCTTGCTTTCTAGAATCTCTTAGACAGCAGGAAACATGAGTGTGAAGAGAACAAAAGAACGGTGTTTCCTACACATACAGACCATATCTAGTTCAACTCTGCTTGAAATTGATACAAAGCAAAGGTCCTCTAACATCCAATGCTTGTCAGTTAAGACGAGAAACGTGTGAGCTTCCTGAATGATGTCGTTCGTTTGAGCTGAAAAGTGACGGCCCTTACCTGAAACGAAGTCTTGCTTGTAGGAAGACTCAGAGCCTGGGATTTAACTGCATTTCTGAAGTGAAACACACAGCAGGGTTCTCATCCATTGTTTACACTCTGCTTTAGAGCAAGAAGCACGCTCTTGCTTTCTAGAGTCTCTAATACAGCAGGAAACTTGAGTGTGCTCAGAACAAAAGAACGGTGTTTCCTACACATACAGACCATATCTAGTTCAACTCTGCTACTGAAACTGAAAAAACCCACTGGTCCTCTAACATCCAATGCTTCTCAGTTAAGATGAGAAACGTGTGAGCTTCGTGAACGCTGTAGTTTGTTTGAGCTCTAAAGTAACTGTCCTTACCTGAAACGAAGTCTTGCTTGTAGGAAGACTCAGAGCCAGGGATTTAACTCCATTTCTGAAGGGAAACACACAGAATCGTTCTCATCCATGGATCACACTCTGCTTTAGAGCAAGAAGCACGCTCTTGCTTTCTAGAATCTCTTAGACAGCAGGAAACATGAGTGTGAAGAGAACAAAAGAATGGTGTTTCCTACACATACGGACCATATCTAGTTCAACTCTGCTTGAAATTGATACAAAGCAAAGGTCCTCTAACATCCAATGCTTGTCAGTTAAGAGGAGAACCTTTAAGCTTCGTGAACGCTGTAGTTTGTTTGAGCTCTAAAGTAACTGTCCTTACCTGAAACGAAGTCTTGCTTGTAGGAAGACTCAGAGCCGGGGATTGAACTCCATTTCTGAAGTGAAACACACAGCAGAGTTCTCATCCTTTGTTCACACTCTGCTTTAGAGCAAGAAGCAAGCTCTTGCTTTGTAGAGTCTCTAATACAGCAGGAAACGCGAGTGTCCTCAGAAGAAAAGAACCGTATTTCCTATACATACGGACCATATCTAGTTCAACTCTGTTGAAATTGACACAAAACAAAGGTCCTCTAACATCCAATGCTTCTCAGTTAAGATGAGAAATGTGTGAGCTTCGTGAACGATGTAGTTTGTTTGAGCTGAAATGTGACTGCCCTTACCTGAAAAGATGTCTTGCTTTTAGTAAGACACAGAGCCTGAGATTTAACAACATTTCTGTTGTGAAACACACAGCAGAGTTCTCATCCATTGTTCACACTCTGCTTTACAGCAAGAAGCACACTCTTGCTTTCTAGAGTCTCTAAGACAGCAGAAACATGAGTGTGATGAGAACAAAAGAACGGTGTTTCCTACACATACGGACCATATCTTGTCCAACTCTGCTTCTGAAATTGAAACAAACCACAGGTCCTCTAACTTCCAATGCTTGTCAGTTAAGATGAGAAACGTGTGAGCTTCTGGAACAATGTAGTCCTTTTGAGCTGTAAAGTAACTTCCCTTACCTGAAACGTAGTCTTGCTTGTCGGCAGACTCAGATCCTGGGATTTAACTCCATTTCTGAAGTGAAACACAAAACAGGGTTCTCATCCATGGATCACACTCTGCTTTAGAGCAAGAAGCATGCACTTGCTTTCCAGAGTCTCTAATACAGCAGGAAACCTGAGTGTGCTGAGAACAATGAACGGTATTTCTTACACATACGGACCATATCTAGCCCAACTCTGCTTCTGAAACTGATACAAAGCACCGGTACTCTAACATCCAATGCTTGTCATTAAGATGAGAAACGTGTGAGCTCCGTGACCTATGTAATTCGTTTGAGCTGAAAAGTGACTGCCTTTACCTGAAACAGTCTTGCTTGTAGGAAGACACAGATCCTGGGATTTAACTCCATTTCTGAAGGGAAACACACAACACAGTTCTCAACCATGGATCACACTCTGCTTTAGAGCAAGAAGCACGCTCTTGCTTTCTAGAATCTCTTAGACAGCAGGAAACATGAGTGTGAAGAGAACAAAAGAACGGTGTTTCCTACACATACAGACCATATCTAGTTCAACTCTGCTTGAAATTGATACAAAGCAAAGGTCCTCTAACATCCAATGCTTGTCAGTTAAGACGAGAAACGTGTGAGCTTCCTGAATGATGTCGTTCGTTTGAGCTGAAAAGTGACGGCCCTTACCTGAAACGAAGTCTTGCTTGTAGGAAGACTCAGAGCCTGGGATTTAACTGCATTTCTGAAGTGAAACACACAGCAGGGTTCTCATCCATTGTTTACACTCTGCTTTAGAGCAAGAAGCACGCTCTTGCTTTCTAGAGTCTCTAATACAGCAGGAAACTTGAGTGTGCTCAGAACAAAAGAACGGTGTTTCCTACACATACAGACCATATCTAGTTCAACTCTGCTACTGAAACTGAAAAAACCCACTGGTCCTCTAACATCCAATGCTTCTCAGTTAAGATGAGAAACGTGTGAGCTTTGTGAACGCTGTAGTTTGTTTGAGCTCTAAAGTAACTGTCCTTACCTGAAACGAAGTCTTGCTTGTAGGAAGACTCAGAGCCGGGGATTGAACTCCATTTCTGAAGTGAAACACACAGCAGAGTTCTCATCCTTTGTTCACACTCTGCTTTAGAGCAAGAAGCAAGCTCTTGCTTTGTAGAGTCTCTAATACAGCAGGAAACGCGAGTGTCCTCAGAAGAAAAGAACCGTATTTCCTATACATACGGACCATATCTAGTTCAACTCTGTTGAAATTGACACAAAACAAAGGTCCTCTAACATCCAATGCTTCTCAGTTAAGATGAGAAATGTGTGAGCTTCGTGAACGATGTAGTTTGTTTGAGCTGAAATGTGACTGCCCTTACCTGAAAAGATGTCTTGCTTTTAGTAAGACACAGAGCCTGAGATTTAACAACATTTCTGTTGTGAAACACACAGCAGAGTTCTCATGCATTGTTCACACTCTGCTTTAGAGCAAGAAGCATGCACTTGCTTTCCAGAGTCTCTAATACAGCAGGAAACGCGAGTGTCCTCAGAACAAAAGAACGGTGTTTCCTACACATACAGACCATATCTAGTTCAACTCTGCTTGAAATTGATACAAAGCAAAGGTCCTCTAACATCCAATGCTTGTCAGTTAAGACGAGAAACGTGTGAGCTTCCTGAATGATGTCGTTCGTTTGAGCTGAAAAGTGACGGCCCTTACCTGAAACGAAGTCTTGCTTGTAGGAAGACTCAGAGCCTGGGATTTAACTGCATTTCTGAAGTGAAACACACAGCAGGGTTCTCATCCATTGTTTACACTCTGCTTTAGAGCAAGAAGCACGCTCTTGCTTTCTAGAGTCTCTAATACAGCAGGAAACTTGAGTGTGCTCAGAACAAAAGAACGGTGTTTCCTACACATACAGACCATATCTAGTTCAACTCTGCTACTGAAACTGAAAAAACCCACTGGTCCTCTAACATCCAATGCTTCTCAGTTAAGATGAGAAACGTGTGAGCTTCGTGAACGCTGTAGTTTGTTTGAGCTCTAAAGTAACTGTCCTTACCTGAAACGAAGTCTTGCTTGTAGGAAGACTCAGAGCCAGGGATTTAACTCCATTTCTGAAGGGAAACACACAGAATCGTTCTCATCCATGGATCACACTCTGCTTTAGAGCAAGAAGCACGCTCTTGCTTTCTAGAATCTCTTAGACAGCAGGAAACATGAGTGTGAAGAGAACAAAAGAACGGTGTTTCCTACACATACGGACCATATCTAGTTCAACTCTGCTTGAAATTGATACAAAGCAAAGGTCCTCTAACATCCAATGCTTGTCAGTTAAGAGGAGAACCTTTAAGCTTCGTGAACGCTGTAGTTTGTTTGAGCTCTAAAGTAACTGTCCTTACCTGAAACGAAGTCTTGCTTGTAGGAAGACTCAGAGCCGGGGATTGAACTCCATTTCTGAAGTGAAACACACAGCAGAGTTCTCATCCTTTGTTCACACTCTGCTTTAGAGCAAGAAGCAAGCTCTTGCTTTGTAGAGTCTCTAATACAGCAGGAAACGTGAGTGTCCTCAGAAGAAAAGAACCGTATTTCCTATACATACGGACCATATCTAGTTCAACTCTGTTGAAATTGACACAAAACAAAGGTCCTCTAACATCCAATGCTTCTCAGTTAAGATGAGAAATGTGTGAGCTTCGTGAACGATGTAGTTTGTTTGAGCTGAAATGTGACTGCCCTTACCTGAAAAGATGTCTTGCTTTTAGTAAGACACAGAGCCTGAGATTTAACAACATTTCTGTTGTGAAACACACAGCAGAGTTCTCATCCATTGTTCACACTCTGCTTTACAGCAAGAAGCACACTCTTGCTTTCTAGAGTCTCTAAGACAGCAGAAACATGAGTGTGATGAGAACAAAAGAACGGTGTTTCCTACACATACGGACCATATCTTGTCCAACTCTGCTTCTGAAATTGAAACAAACCACAGGTCCTCTAACTTCCAATGCTTGTCAGTTAAGATGAGAAACGTGTGAGCTTCTGGAACAATGTAGTCCGTTTGAGCTGTAAAGTAACTTCCCTTACCTGAAACGTAGTCTTGCTTGTCGGCAGACTCAGAGCCTGGGATTTAACTCCATTTCTGAAGTGAAACACAAAACAGGGTTCTCATCCATGGATCACACTCTGCTTTAGAGCAAGAAGCATGCACTTGCTTTCCAGAGTCTCTAATACAGCAGGAAACCTGAGTGTGCTGAGAACAATGAACGGTATTTCTTACACATACGGACCATATCTAGCCCAACTCTGCTTCTGAAACTGATACAAAGCACCGGTACTCTAACATCCAATGCTTGTCATTAAGATGAGAAATGTGTGAGCTCAGTGACCTATGTAATTCGTTTGAGCTGAAACGTGACTGCCTTTACCTGAAACAGTCTTGCTTGTAGGAAGACACAGATCCTGGGATTTAACTCCATTTCTGAAGGGAAACACACAACACAGTTCTCAACCATGGATCACACTCTGCTTTAGAGCAAGAAGCACGCTCTTGCTTTCTAGAATCTCTTAGACAGCAGGAAACATGAGTGTGAAGAGAACAAAAGAACGGTGTTTCCTACACATACAGACCATATCTAGTTCAACTCTGCTTGAAATTGATACAAAGCAAAGGTCCTCTAACATCCAATGCTTGTCAGTTAAGACGAGAAACGTGTGAGCTTCCTGAATGATGTCGTTCGTTTGAGCTGAAAAGTGACGGCCCTTACCTGAAACGAAGTCTTGCTTGTAGGAAGACTCAGAGCCTGGGATTTAACTGCATTTCTGAAGTGAAACACACAGCAGGGTTCTCATCCATTGTTTACACTCTGCTTTAGAGCAAGAAGCACGCTCTTGCTTTCTAGAGTCTCTAATACAGCAGGAAACTTGAGTGTGCTCAGAACAAAAGAACGGTGTTTCCTACACATACAGACCATATCTAGTTCAACTCTGCTACTGAAACTGAAAAAACCCACTGGTCCTCTAACATCCAATGCTTCTCAGTTAAGATGAGAAACGTGTGAGCTTCGTGAACGCTGTAGTTTGTTTGAGCTCTAAAGTAACTGTCCTTACCTGAAACGAAGTCTTGCTTGTAGGAAGACTCAGAGCCAGGGATTTAACTCCATTTCTGAAGGGAAACACACAGAATCGTTCTCATCCATGGATCACACTCTGCTTTAGAGCAAGAAGCACGCTCTTGCTTTCTAGAATCTCTTAGACAGCAGGAAACATGAGTGTGAAGAGAACAAAAGAATGGTGTTTCCTACACATACGGACCATATCTAGTTCAACTCTGCTTGAAATTGATACAAAGCAAAGGTCCTCTAACATCCAATGCTTGTCAGTTAAGAGGAGAACCTTTAAGCTTCGTGAACGCTGTAGTTTGTTTGAGCTCTAAAGTAACTGTCCTTACCTGAAACGAAGTCTTGCTTGTAGGAAGACTCAGAGCCGGGGATTGAACTCCATTTCTGAAGTGAAACACACAGCAGAGTTCTCATCCTTTGTTCACACTCTGCTTTAGAGCAAGAAGCAAGCTCTTGCTTTGTAGAGTCTCTAATACAGCAGGAAACGCGAGTGTCCTCAGAAGAAAAGAACCGTATTTCCTATACATACGGACCATATCTAGTTCAACTCTGTTGAAATTGACACAAAACAAAGGTCCTCTAACATCCAATGCTTCTCAGTTAAGATGAGAAATGTGTGAGCTTCGTGAACGATGTAGTTTGTTTGAGCTGAAATGTGACTGCCCTTACCTGAAAAGATGTCTTGCTTTTAGTAAGACACAGAGCCTGAGATTTAACAACATTTCTGTTGTGAAACACACAGCAGAGTTCTCATCCATTGTTCACACTCTGCTTTACAGCAAGAAGCACACTCTTGCTTTCTAGAGTCTCTAAGACAGCAGAAACATGAGTGTGATGAGAACAAAAGAACGGTGTTTCCTACACATACGGACCATATCTTGTCCAACTCTGCTTCTGAAATTGAAACAAACCACAGGTCCTCTAACTTCCAATGCTTGTCAGTTAAGATGAGAAACGTGTGAGCTTCTGGAACAATGTAGTCCTTTTGAGCTGTAAAGTAACTTCCCTTACCTGAAACGTAGTCTTGCTTGTCGGCAGACTCAGATCCTGGGATTTAACTCCATTTCTGAAGTGAAACACAAAACAGGGTTCTCATCCATGGATCACACTCTGCTTTAGAGCAAGAAGCATGCACTTGCTTTCCAGAGTCTCTAATACAGCAGGAAACCTGAGTGTGCTGAGAACAATGAACGGTATTTCTTACACATACGGACCATATCTAGCCCAACTCTGCTTCTGAAACTGATACAAAGCACCGGTACTCTAACATCCAATGCTTGTCATTAAGATGAGAAACGTGTGAGCTCCGTGACCTATGTAATTCGTTTGAGCTGAAAAGTGACTGCCTTTACCTGAAACAGTCTTGCTTGTAGGAAGACACAGATCCTGGGATTTAACTCCATTTCTGAAGGGAAACACACAACACAGTTCTCAACCATGGATCACACTCTGCTTTAGAGCAAGAAGCACGCTCTTGCTTTCTAGAATCTCTTAGACAGCAGGAAACATGAGTGTGAAGAGAACAAAAGAACGGTGTTTCCTACACATACAGACCATATCTAGTTCAACTCTGCTTGAAATTGATACAAAGCAAAGGTCCTCTAACATCCAATGCTTGTCAGTTAAGACGAGAAACGTGTGAGCTTCCTGAATGATGTCGTTCGTTTGAGCTGAAAAGTGACGGCCCTTACCTGAAACGAAGTCTTGCTTGTAGGAAGACTCAGAGCCTGGGATTTAACTGCATTTCTGAAGTGAAACACACAGCAGGGTTCTCATCCATTGTTTACACTCTGCTTTAGAGCAAGAAGCACGCTCTTGCTTTCTAGAGTCTCTAATACAGCAGGAAACTTGAGTGTGCTCAGAACAAAAGAACGGTGTTTCCTACACATACAGACCATATCTAGTTCAACTCTGCTACTGAAACTGAAAAAACCCACTGGTCCTCTAACATCCAATGCTTCTCAGTTAAGATGAGAAACGTGTGAGCTTTGTGAACGCTGTAGTTTGTTTGAGCTCTAAAGTAACTGTCCTTACCTGAAACGAAGTCTTGCTTGTAGGAAGACTCAGAGCCGGGGATTGAACTCCATTTCTGAAGTGAAACACACAGCAGAGTTCTCATCCTTTGTTCACACTCTGCTTTAGAGCAAGAAGCAAGCTCTTGCTTTGTAGAGTCTCTAATACAGCAGGAAACGCGAGTGTCCTCAGAAGAAAAGAACCGTATTTCCTATACATACGGACCATATCTAGTTCAACTCTGTTGAAATTGACACAAAACAAAGGTCCTCTAACATCCAATGCTTCTCAGTTAAGATGAGAAATGTGTGAGCTTCGTGAACGATGTAGTTT
Source organism: Onychomys leucogaster (assembly GCA_949786385.1). NCBI lineage: Eukaryota > Metazoa > Chordata > Mammalia > Rodentia > Cricetidae > Onychomys > Onychomys leucogaster. The sequence continues at coordinate 1,432,088 of CATKUP010000073.1, forward strand.
GTTTGAGCTGAAATGTGACTGCCCTTACCTGAAAAGATGTCTTGCTTTTAGTAAGACACAGAGCCTGAGATTTAACAACATTTCTGTTGTGAAACACACAGCAGAGTTCTCATGCATTGTTCACACTCTGCTTTAGAGCAAGAAGCATGCACTTGCTTTCCAGAGTCTCTAATACAGCAGGAAACGCGAGTGTCCTCAGAACAAAAGAACGGTGTTTCCTACACATACAGACCATATCTAGTTCAACTCTGCTTGAAATTGATACAAAGCAAAGGTCCTCTAACATCCAATGCTTGTCAGTTAAGACGAGAAACGTGTGAGCTTCCTGAATGATGTCGTTCGTTTGAGCTGAAAAGTGACGGCCCTTACCTGAAACGAAGTCTTGCTTGTAGGAAGACTCAGAGCCTGGGATTTAACTGCATTTCTGAAGTGAAACACACAGCAGGGTTCTCATCCATTGTTTACACTCTGCTTTAGAGCAAGAAGCACGCTCTTGCTTTCTAGAGTCTCTAATACAGCAGGAAACTTGAGTGTGCTCAGAACAAAAGAACGGTGTTTCCTACACATACAGACCATATCTAGTTCAACTCTGCTACTGAAACTGAAAAAACCCACTGGTCCTCTAACATCCAATGCTTCTCAGTTAAGATGAGAAACGTGTGAGCTTTGTGAACGCTGTAGTTTGTTTGAGCTCTAAAGTAACTGTCCTTACCTGAAACGAAGTCTTGCTTGTAGGAAGACTCAGAGCCGGGGATTGAACTCCATTTCTGAAGTGAAACACACAGCAGAGTTCTCATCCTTTGTTCACACTCTGCTTTAGAGCAAGAAGCAAGCTCTTGCTTTGTAGAGTCTCTAATACAGCAGGAAACGCGAGTGTCCTCAGAAGAAAAGAACCGTATTTCCTATACATACGGACCATATCTAGTTCAACTCTGTTGAAATTGACACAAAACAAAGGTCCTCTAACATCCAATGCTTCTCAGTTAAGATGAGAAATGTGTGAGCTTCGTGAACGATGTAGTTTGTTTGAGCTGAAATGTGACTGCCCTTACCTGAAAAGATGTCTTGCTTTTAGTAAGACACAGAGCCTGAGATTTAACAACATTTCTGTTGTGAAACACACAGCAGAGTTCTCATCCATTGTTCACACTCTGCTTTAGAGCAAGAAGCATGCACTTGCTTTCCAGAGTCTCTAATACAGCAGGAAACGCGAGTGTCCTCAGAACAAAAGAACGGTGTTTCCTACACATACAGACCATATCTAGTTCAACTCTGCTTGAAATTGATACAAAGCAAAGGTCCTCTAACATCCAATGCTTGTCAGTTAAGACGAGAAACGTGTGAGCTTCCTGAATGATGTCGTTCGTTTGAGCTGAAAAGTGACGGCCCTTACCTGAAACGAAGTCTTGCTTGTAGGAAGACTCAGAGCCTGGGATTTAACTGCATTTCTGAAGTGAAACACACAGCAGGGTTCTCATCCATTGTTTACACTCTGCTTTAGAGCAAGAAGCACGCTCTTGCTTTCTAGAGTCTCTAATACAGCAGGAAACTTGAGTGTGCTCAGAACAAAAGAACGGTGTTTCCTACACATACAGACCATATCTAGTTCAACTCTGCTACTGAAACTGAAAAAACCCACTGGTCCTCTAACATCCAATGCTTCTCAGTTAAGATGAGAAACGTGTGAGCTTCGTGAACGCTGTAGTTTGTTTGAGCTCTAACGTAACTGTCCTTACCTGAAACGAAGTCTTGCTTGTAGGAAGACTCAGAGCCAGGGATTTAACTCCATTTCTGAAGGGAAACACACAGAATCGTTCTCATCCATGGATCACACTCTGCTTTAGAGCAAGAAGCACGCTCTTGCTTTCTAGAATCTCTTAGACAGCAGGAAACATGAGTGTGAAGAGAACAAAAGAACGGTGTTTCCTACACATACGGACCATATCTAGTTCAACTCTGCTTGAAATTGATACAAAGCAAAGGTCCTCTAACATCCAATGCTTGTCAGTTAAGAGGAGAACCTTTAAGCTTCGTGAACGCTGTAGTTTGTTTGAGCTCTAAAGTAACTGTCCTTACCTGAAACGAAGTCTTGCTTGTAGGAAGACTCAGAGCCGGGGATTGAACTCCATTTCTGAAGTGAAACACACAGCAGAGTTCTCATCCTTTGTTCACACTCTGCTTTAGAGCAAGAAGCAAGCTCTTGCTTTGTAGAGTCTCTAATACAGCAGGAAACGTGAGTGTCCTCAGAAGAAAAGAACCGTATTTCCTATACATACGGACCATATCTAGTTCAACTCTGTTGAAATTGACACAAAACAAAGGTCCTCTAACATCCAATGCTTCTCAGTTAAGATGAGAAATGTGTGAGCTTCGTGAACGATGTAGTTTGTTTGAGCTGAAATGTGACTGCCCTTACCTGAAAAGATGTCTTGCTTTTAGTAAGACACAGAGCCTGAGATTTAACAACATTTCTGTTGTGAAACACACAGCAGAGTTCTCATCCATTGTTCACACTCTGCTTTACAGCAAGAAGCACACTCTTGCTTTCTAGAGTCTCTAAGACAGCAGAAACATGAGTGTGATGAGAACAAAAGAACGGTGTTTCCTACACATACGGACCATATCTTGTCCAACTCTGCTTCTGAAATTGAAACAAACCACAGGTCCTCTAACTTCCAATGCTTGTCAGTTAAGATGAGAAACGTGTGAGCTTCTGGAACAATGTAGTCCGTTTGAGCTGTAAAGTAACTTCCCTTACCTGAAACGTAGTCTTGCTTGTCGGCAGACTCAGAGCCTGGGATTTAACTCCATTTCTGAAGTGAAACACAAAACAGGGTTCTCATCCATGGATCACACTCTGCTTTAGAGCAAGAAGCATGCACTTGCTTTCCAGAGTCTCTAATACAGCAGGAAACCTGAGTGTGCTGAGAACAATGAACGGTATTTCTTACACATACGGACCATATCTAGCCCAACTCTGCTTCTGAAACTGATACAAAGCACCGGTACTCTAACATCCAATGCTTGTCATTAAGATGAGAAACGTGTGAGCTCAGTGACCTATGTAATTCGTTTGAGCTGAAACGTGACTGCCTTTACCTGAAACAGTCTTGCTTGTAGGAAGACACAGATCCTGGGATTTAACTCCATTTCTGAAGGGAAACACACAACACAGTTCTCAACCATGGATCACACTCTGCTTTAGAGCAAGAAGCACGCTCTTGCTTTCTAGAATCTCTTAGACAGCAGGAAACATGAGTGTGAAGAGAACAAAAGAACGGTGTTTCCTACACATACAGACCATATCTAGTTCAACTCTGCTTGAAATTGATACAAAGCAAAGGTCCTCTAACATCCAATGCTTGTCAGTTAAGACGAGAAACGTGTGAGCTTCCTGAATGATGTCGTTCGTTTGAGCTGAAAAGTGACGGCCCTTACCTGAAACGAAGTCTTGCTTGTAGGAAGACTCAGAGCCTGGGATTTAACTGCATTTCTGAAGTGAAACACACAGCAGGGTTCTCATCCATTGTTTACACTCTGCTTTAGAGCAAGAAGCACGCTCTTGCTTTCTAGAGTCTCTAATACAGCAGGAAACTTGAGTGTGCTCAGAACAAAAGAACGGTGTTTCCTACACATACAGACCATATCTAGTTCAACTCTGCTACTGAAACTGAAAAAACCCACTGGTCCTCTAACATCCAATGCTTCTCAGTTAAGATGAGAAACGTGTGAGCTTCGTGAACGCTGTAGTTTGTTTGAGCTCTAAAGTAACTGTCCTTACCTGAAACGAAGTCTTGCTTGTAGGAAGACTCAGAGCCAGGGATTTAACTCCATTTCTGAAGGGAAACACACAGAATCGTTCTCATCCATGGATCACACTCTGCTTTAGAGCAAGAAGCACGCTCTTGCTTTCTAGAATCTCTTAGACAGCAGGAAACATGAGTGTGAAGAGAACAAAAGAACGGTGTTTCCTACACATACGGACCATATCTAGTTCAACTCTGCTTGAAATTGATACAAAGCAAAGGTCCTCTAACATCCAATGCTTGTCAGTTAAGAGGAGAACCTTTAAGCTTCGTGAACGCTGTAGTTTGTTTGAGCTCTAAAGTAACTGTCCTTACCTGAAACGAAGTCTTGCTTGTAGGAAGACTCAGAGCCGGGGATTGAACTCCATTTCTGAAGTGAAACACACAGCAGAGTTCTCATCCTTTGTTCACACTCTGCTTTAGAGCAAGAAGCAAGCTCTTGCTTTGTAGAGTCTCTAATACAGCAGGAAACGCGAGTGTCCTCAGAAGAAAAGAACCGTATTTCCTATACATACGGACCATATCTAGTTCAACTCTGTTGAAATTGACACAAAACAAAGGTCCTCTAACATCCAATGCTTCTCAGTTAAGATGAGAAATGTGTGAGCTTCGTGAACGATGTAGTTTGTTTGAGCTGAAATGTGACTGCCCTTACCTGAAAAGATGTCTTGCTTTTAGTAAGACACAGAGCCTGAGATTTAACAACATTTCTGTTGTGAAACACACAGCAGAGTTCTCATCCATTGTTCACACTCTGCTTTACAGCAAGAAGCACACTCTTGCTTTCTAGAGTCTCTAAGACAGCAGAAACATGAGTGTGATGAGAACAAAAGAACGGTGTTTCCTACACATACGGACCATATCTTGTCCAACTCTGCTTCTGAAATTGAAACAAACCACAGGTCCTCTAACTTCCAATGCTTGTCAGTTAAGATGAGAAACGTGTGAGCTTCTGGAACAATGTAGTCCGTTTGAGCTGTAAAGTAACTTCCCTTACCTGAAACGTAGTCTTGCTTGTCGGCAGACTCAGAGCCTGGGATTTAACTCCATTTCTGAAGTGAAACACAAAACAGGGTTCTCATCCATGGATCACACTCTGCTTTAGAGCAAGAAGCATGCACTTGCTTTCCAGAGTCTCTAATACAGCAGGAAACCTGAGTGTGCTGAGAACAATGAACGGTATTTCTTACACATACGGACCATATCTAGCCCAACTCTGCTTCTGAAACTGATACAAAGCACCGGTACTCTAACATCCAATGCTTGTCATTAAGATGAGAAACGTGTGAGCTCCGTGACCTATGTAATTCGTTTGAGCTGAAAAGTGACTGCCTTTACCTGAAACAGTCTTGCTTGTAGGAAGACACAGATCCTGGGATTTAACTCCATTTCTGAAGGGAAACACACAACACAGTTCTCAACCATGGATCACACTCTGCTTTAGAGCAAGAAGCACGCTCTTGCTTTCTAGAATCTCTTAGACAGCAGGAAACATGAGTGTGAAGAGAACAAAAGAACGGTGTTTCCTACACATACAGACCATATCTAGTTCAACTCTGCTTGAAATTGATACAAAGCAAAGGTCCTCTAACATCCAATGCTTGTCAGTTAAGACGAGAAACGTGTGAGCTTCCTGAATGATGTCGTTCGTTTGAGCTGAAAAGTGACGGCCCTTACCTGAAACGAAGTCTTGCTTGTAGGAAGACTCAGAGCCTGGGATTTAACTGCATTTCTGAAGTGAAACACACAGCAGGGTTCTCATCCATTGTTTACACTCTGCTTTAGAGCAAGAAGCACGCTCTTGCTTTCTAGAGTCTCTAATACAGCAGGAAACTTGAGTGTGCTCAGAACAAAAGAACGGTGTTTCCTACACATACAGACCATATCTAGTTCAACTCTGCTACTGAAACTGAAAAAACCCACTGGTCCTCTAACATCCAATGCTTCTCAGTTAAGATGAGAAACGTGTGAGCTTTGTGAACGCTGTAGTTTGTTTGAGCTCTAAAGTAACTGTCCTTACCTGAAACGAAGTCTTGCTTGTAGGAAGACTCAGAGCCGGGGATTGAACTCCATTTCTGAAGTGAAACACACAGCAGAGTTCTCATCCTTTGTTCACACTCTGCTTTAGAGCAAGAAGCAAGCTCTTGCTTTGTAGAGTCTCTAATACAGCAGGAAACGCGAGTGTCCTCAGAAGAAAAGAACCGTATTTCCTATACATACGGACCATATCTAGTTCAACTCTGTTGAAATTGACACAAAACAAAGGTCCTCTAACATCCAATGCTTCTCAGTTAAGATGAGAAATGTGTGAGCTTCGTGAACGATGTAGTTTGTTTGAGCTGAAATGTGACTGCCCTTACCTGAAAAGATGTCTTGCTTTTAGTAAGACACAGAGCCTGAGATTTAACAACATTTCTGTTGTGAAACACACAGCAGAGTTCTCATGCATTGTTCACACTCTGCTTTAGAGCAAGAAGCATGCACTTGCTTTCCAGAGTCTCTAATACAGCAGGAAACGCGAGTGTCCTCAGAACAAAAGAACGGTGTTTCCTACACATACAGACCATATCTAGTTCAACTCTGCTTGAAATTGATACAAAGCAAAGGTCCTCTAACATCCAATGCTTGTCAGTTAAGACGAGAAACGTGTGAGCTTCCTGAATGATGTCGTTCGTTTGAGCTGAAAAGTGACGGCCCTTACCTGAAACGAAGTCTTGCTTGTAGGAAGACTCAGAGCCTGGGATTTAACTGCATTTCTGAAGTGAAACACACAGCAGGGTTCTCATCCATTGTTTACACTCTGCTTTAGAGCAAGAAGCACGCTCTTGCTTTCTAGAGTCTCTAATACAGCAGGAAACTTGAGTGTGCTCAGAACAAAAGAACGGTGTTTCCTACACATACAGACCATATCTAGTTCAACTCTGCTACTGAAACTGAAAAAACCCACTGGTCCTCTAACATCCAATGCTTCTCAGTTAAGATGAGAAACGTGTGAGCTTTGTGAACGCTGTAGTTTGTTTGAGCTCTAAAGTAACTGTCCTTACCTGAAACGAAGTCTTGCTTGTAGGAAGACTCAGAGCCGGGGATTGAACTCCATTTCTGAAGTGAAACACACAGCAGAGTTCTCATCCTTTGTTCACACTCTGCTTTAGAGCAAGAAGCAAGCTCTTGCTTTGTAGAGTCTCTAATACAGCAGGAAACGCGAGTGTCCTCAGAAGAAAAGAACCGTATTTCCTATACATACGGACCATATCTAGTTCAACTCTGTTGAAATTGACACAAAACAAAGGTCCTCTAACATCCAATGCTTCTCAGTTAAGATGAGAAATGTGTGAGCTTCGTGAACGATGTAGTTTGTTTGAGCTGAAATGTGACTGCCCTTACCTGAAAAGATGTCTTGCTTTTAGTAAGACACAGAGCCTGAGATTTAACAACATTTCTGTTGTGAAACACACAGCAGAGTTCTCATCCATTGTTCACACTCTGCTTTACAGCAAGAAGCACACTCTTGCTTTCTAGAGTCTCTAAGACAGCAGAAACATGAGTGTGATGAGAACAAAAGAACGGTGTTTCCTACACATACGGACCATATCTTGTCCAACTCTGCTTCTGAAATTGAAACAAACCACAGGTCCTCTAACTTCCAATGCTTGTCAGTTAAGATGAGAAACGTGTGAGCTTCTGGAACAATGTAGTCCTTTTGAGCTGTAAAGTAACTTCCCTTACCTGAAACGTAGTCTTGCTTGTCGGCAGACTCAGATCCTGGGATTTAACTCCATTTCTGAAGTGAAACACAAAACAGGGTTCTCATCCATGGATCACACTCTGCTTTAGAGCAAGAAGCATGCACTTGCTTTCCAGAGTCTCTAATACAGCAGGAAACCTGAGTGTGCTGAGAACAATGAACGGTATTTCTTACACATACGGACCATATCTAGCCCAACTCTGCTTCTGAAACTGATACAAAGCACCGGTACTCTAACATCCAATGCTTGTCATTAAGATGAGAAACGTGTGAGCTCCGTGACCTATGTAATTCGTTTGAGCTGAAAAGTGACTGCCTTTACCTGAAACAGTCTTGCTTGTAGGAAGACACAGATCCTGGGATTTAACTCCATTTCTGAAGGGAAACACACAACACAGTTCTCAACCATGGATCACACTCTGCTTTAGAGCAAGAAGCACGCTCTTGCTTTCTAGAATCTCTTAGACAGCAGGAAACATGAGTGAGAAGAGAACAAAAGAACAGTGTTTCCTACACATACAGACCATATCTAGTTCAACTCTGCTTGAAATTGATACAAAGCAAAGGTCCTCTAACATCCAATGCTTGTCAGTTAAGACGAGAAACGTGTGAGCTTCCTGAATGATGTCGTTCGTTTGAGCTGAAAAGTGACGGCCCTTACCTGAAACGAAGTCTTGCTTGTAGGAAGACTCAGAGCCTGGGATTTAACTGCATTTCTGAAGTGAAACACACAGCAGGGTTCTCATCCATTGTTTACACTCTGCTTTAGAGCAAGAAGCACGCTCTTGCTTTCTAGAGTCTCTAATACAGCAGGAAACTTGAGTGTGCTCAGAACAAAAGAACGGTGTTTCCTACACATACAGACCATATCTAGTTCAACTCTGCTACTGAAACTGAAAAAACCCACTGGTCCTCTAACATCCAATGCTTCTCAGTTAAGATGAGAAACGTGTGAGCTTTGTGAACGCTGTAGTTTGTTTGAGCTCTAAAGTAACTGTCCTTACCTGAAACGAAGTCTTGCTTGTAGGAAGACTCAGAGCCGGGGATTGAACTCCATTTCTGAAGTGAAACACACAGCAGAGTTCTCATCCTTTGTTCACACTCTGCTTTAGAGCAAGAAGCAAGCTCTTGCTTTGTAGAGTCTCTAATACAGCAGGAAACGCGAGTGTCCTCAGAAGAAAAGAACCGTATTTCCTATACATACGGACCATATCTAGTTCAACTCTGTTGAAATTGACACAAAACAAAGGTCCTCTAACATCCAATGCTTCTCAGTTAAGATGAGAAATGTGTGAGCTTCGTGAACGATGTAGTTTGTTTGAGCTGAAATGTGACTGCCCTTACCTGAAAAGATGTCTTGCTTTTAGTAAGACACAGAGCCTGAGATTTAACAACATTTCTGTTGTGAAACACACAGCAGAGTTCTCATGCATTGTTCACACTCTGCTTTAGAGCAAGAAGCATGCACTTGCTTTCCAGAGTCTCTAATACAGCAGGAAACGCGAGTGTCCTCAGAAAAAAAGAACGGTGTTTCCTACACATACAGACCATATCTAGTTCAACTCTGCTTGAAATTGATACAAAGCAAAGGTCCTCTAACATCCAATGCTTGTCAGTTAAGACGAGAAACGTGTGAGCTTCCTGAATGATGTCGTTCGTTTGAGCTGAAAAGTGACGGCCCTTACCTGAAACGAAGTCTTGCTTGTAGGAAGACTCAGAGCCTGGGATTTAACTGCATTTCTGAAGTGAAACACACAGCAGGGTTCTCATCCATTGTTTACACTCTGCTTTAGAGCAAGAAGCACGCTCTTGCTTTCTAGAGTCTCTAATACAGCAGGAAACTTGAGTGTGCTCAGAACAAAAGAACGGTGTTTCCTACACATACAGACCATATCTAGTTCAACTCTGCTACTGAAACTGAAAAAACCCACTGGTCCTCTAACATCCAATGCTTCTCAGTTAAGATGAGAAACGTGTGAGCTTTGTGAACGCTGTAGTTTGTTTGAGCTCTAAAGTAACTGTCCTTACCTGAAACGAAGTCTTGCTTGTAGGAAGACTCAGAGCCGGGGATTGAACTCCATTTCTGAAGTGAAACACACAGCAGAGTTCTCATCCTTTGTTCACACTCTGCTTTAGAGCAAGAAGCAAGCTCTTGCTTTGTAGAGTCTCTAATACAGCAGGAAACGCGAGTGTCCTCAGAAGAAAAGAACCGTATTTCCTATACATACGGACCATATCTAGTTCAACTCTGTTGAAATTGACACAAAACAAAGGTCCTCTAACATCCAATGCTTCTCAGTTAAGATGAGAAATGTGTGAGCTTCGTGAACGATGTAGTTTGTTTGAGCTGAAATGTGACTGCCCTTACCTGAAAAGATGTCTTGCTTTTAGTAAGACACAGAGCCTGAGATTTAACAACATTTCTGTTGTGAAACACACAGCAGAGTTCTCATCCATTGTTCACACTCTGCTTTAGAGCAAGAAGCATGCACTTGCTTTCCAGAGTCTCTAATACAGCAGGAAACGCGAGTGTCCTCAGAACAAAAGAACGGTGTTTCCTACACATACAGACCATATCTAGTTCAACTCTGCTTGAAATTGATACAAAGCAAAGGTCCTCTAACATCCAATGCTTGTCAGTTAAGACGAGAAACGTGTGAGCTTCCTGAATGATGTCGTTCGTTTGAGCTGAAAAGTGACGGCCCTTACCTGAAACGAAGTCTTGCTTGTAGGAAGACTCAGAGCCTGGGATTTAACTGCATTTCTGAAGTGAAACACACAGCAGGGTTCTCATCCATTGTTTACACTCTGCTTTAGAGCAAGAAGCACGCTCTTGCTTTCTAGAGTCTCTAATACAGCAGGAAACTTGAGTGTGCTCAGAACAAAAGAACGGTGTTTCCTACACATACAGACCATATCTAGTTCAACTCTGCTACTGAAACTGAAAAAACCCACTGGTCCTCTAACATCCAATGCTTCTCAGTTAAGATGAGAAACGTGTGAGCTTCGTGAACGCTGTAGTTTGTTTGAGCTCTAAAGTAACTGTCCTTACCTGAAACGAAGTCTTGCTTGTAGGAAGACTCAGAGCCAGGGATTTAACTCCATTTCTGAAGGGAAACACACAGAATCGTTCTCATCCATGGATCGCACTCTGCTTTAGAGCAAGAAGCACGCTCTTGCTTTCTAGAATCTCTTAGACAGCAGGAAACATGAGTGTGAAGAGAACAAAAGAACGGTGTTTCCTACACATACGGACCATATCTAGTTCAACTCTGCTTGAAATTGATACAAAGCAAAGGTCCTCTAACATCCAATGCTTGTCAGTTAAGAGGAGAACCTTTAAGCTTCGTGAACGCTGTAGTTTGTTTGAGCTCTAAAGTAACTGTCCTTACCTGAAACGAAGTCTTGCTTGTAGGAAGACTCAGAGCCGGGGATTGAACTCCATTTCTGAAGTGAAACACACAGCAGAGTTCTCATCCTTTGTTCACACTCTGCTTTAGAGCAAGAAGCAAGCTCTTGCTTTGTAGAGTCTCTAATACAGCAGGAAACGTGAGTGTCCTCAGAAGAAAAGAACCGTATTTCCTATACATACGGACCATATCTAGTTCAACTCTGTTGAAATTGACACAAAACAAAGGTCCTCTAACATCCAATGCTTCTCAGTTAAGATGAGAAATGTGTGAGCTTCGTGAACGATGTAGTTTGTTTGAGCTGAAATGTGACTGCCCTTACCTGAAAAGATGTCTTGCTTTTAGTAAGACACAGAGCCTGAGATTTAACAACATTTCTGTTGTGAAACACACAGCAGAGTTCTCATCCATTGTTCACACTCTGCTTTACAGCAAGAAGCACACTCTTGCTTTCTAGAGTCTCTAAGACAGCAGAAACATGAGTGTGATGAGAACAAAAGAACGGTGTTTCCTACACATACGGACCATATCTTGTCCAACTCTGCTTCTGAAATTGAAACAAACCACAGGTCCTCTAACTTCCAATGCTTGTCAGTTAAGATGAGAAACGTGTGAGCTTCTGGAACAATGTAGTCCGTTTGAGCTGTAAAGTAACTTCCCTTACCTGAAACGTAGTCTTGCTTGTCGGCAGACTCAGAGCCTGGGATTTAACTCCATTTCTGAAGTGAAACACAAAACAGGGTTCTCATCCATGGATCACACTCTGCTTTAGAGCAAGAAGCATGCACTTGCTTTCCAGAGTCTCTAATACAGCAGGAAACCTGAGTGTGCTGAGAACAATGAACGGTATTTCTTACACATACGGACCATATCTAGCCCAACTCTGCTTCTGAAACTGATACAAAGCACCGGTACTCTAACATCCAATGCTTGTCATTAAGATGAGAAACGTGTGAGCTCCGTGACCTATGTAATTCATTTGAGCTGAAAAGTGACTGCCTTTACCTGAAACAGTCTTGCTTGTAGGAAGACACAGATCCTGGGATTTAACTCCATTTCTGAAGGGAAACACACAACACAGTTCTCAACCATGGATCACACTCTGCTTTAGAGCAAGAAGCACGCTCTTGCTTTCTAGAATCTCTTAGACAGCAGGAAACATGAGTGAGAAGAGAACAAAAGAACGGTGTTTCCTACACATACAGACCATATCTAGTTCAACTCTGCTTGAAATTGATACAAAGCAAAGGTCCTCTAACATCCAATGCTTGTCAGTTAAGACGAGAAACGTGTGAGCTTCCTGAATGATGTCGTTCGTTTGAGCTGAAAAGTGACGGCCCTTACCTGAAACGAAGTCTTGCTTGTAGGAAGACTCAGAGCCTGGGATTTAACTGCATTTCTGAAGTGAAACACACAGCAGGGTTCTCATCCATTGTTTACACTCTGCTTTAGAGCAAGAAGCACGCTCTTGCTTTCTAGAGTCTCTAATACAGCAGGAAACTTGAGTGTGCTCAGAACAAAAGAACGGTGTTTCCTACACATACAGACCATATCTAGTTCAACTCTGCTACTGAAACTGAAAAAACCCACTGGTCCTCTAACATCCAATGCTTCTCAGTTAAGATGAGAAACGTGTGAGCTTTGTGAACGCTGTAGTTTGTTTGAGCTCTAAAGTAACTGTCCTTACCTGAAACGAAGTCTTGCTTGTAGGAAGACTCAGAGCCGGGGATTGAACTCCATTTCTGAAGTGAAACACACAGCAGAGTTCTCATCCTTTGTTCACACTCTGCTTTAGAGCAAGAAGCAAGCTCTTGCTTTGTAGAGTCTCTAATACAGCAGGAAACGCGAGTGTCCTCAGAAGAAAAGAACCGTATTTCCTATACATACGGACCATATCTAGTTCAACTCTGTTGAAATTGACACAAAACAAAGGTCCTCTAACATCCAATGCTTCTCAGTTAAGATGAGAAATGTGTGAGCTTCGTGAACGATGTAGTTTGTTTGAGCTGAAATGTGACTGCCCTTACCTGAAAAGATGTCTTGCTTTTAGTAAGACACAGAGCCTGAGATTTAACAACATTTCTGTTGTGAAACACACAGCAGAGTTCTCATGCATTGTTCACACTCTGCTTTAGAGCAAGAAGCATGCACTTGCTTTCCAGAGTCTCTAATACAGCAGGAAACGCGAGTGTCCTCAGAAAAAAAGAACGGTGTTTCCTACACATACAGACCATATCTAGTTCAACTCTGCTTGAAATTGATACAAAGCAAAGGTCCTCTAACATCCAATGCTTGTCAGTTAAGACGAGAAACGTGTGAGCTTCCTGAATGATGTCGTTCGTTTGAGCTGAAAAGTGACGGCCCTTACCTGAAACGAAGTCTTGCTTGTAGGAAGACTCAGAGCCTGGGATTTAACTGCATTTCTGAAGTGAAACACACAGCAGGGTTCTCATCCATTGTTTACACTCTGCTTTAGAGCAAGAAGCACGCTCTTGCTTTCTAGAGTCTCTAATACAGCAGGAAACTTGAGTGTGCTCAGAACAAAAGAACGGTGTTTCCTACACATACAGACCATATCTAGTTCAACTCTGCTACTGAAACTGAAAAAACCCACTGGTCCTCTAACATCCAATGCTTCTCAGTTAAGATGAGAAACGTGTGAGCTTTGTGAACGCTGTAGTTTGTTTGAGCTCTAAAGTAACTGTCCTTACCTGAAACGAAGTCTTGCTTGTAGGAAGACTCAGAGCCGGGGATTGAACTCCATTTCTGAAGTGAAACACACAGCAGAGTTCTCATCCTTTGTTCACACTCTGCTTTAGAGCAAGAAGCAAGCTCTTGCTTTGTAGAGTCTCTAATACAGCAGGAAACGCGAGTGTCCTCAGAAGAAAAGAACCGTATTTCCTATACATACGGACCATATCTAGTTCAACTCTGTTGAAATTGACACAAAACAAAGGTCCTCTAACATCCAATGCTTCTCAGTTAAGATGAGAAATGTGTGAGCTTCGTGAACGATGTAGTTTGTTTGAGCTGAAATGTGACTGCCCTTACCTGAAAAGATGTCTTGCTTTTAGTAAGACACAGAGCCTGAGATTTAACAACATTTCTGTTGTGAAACACACAGCAGAGTTCTCATCCATTGTTCACACTCTGCTTTAGAGCAAGAAGCATGCACTTGCTTTCCAGAGTCTCTAATACAGCAGGAAACGCGAGTGTCCTCAGAACAAAAGAACGGTGTTTCCTACACATACAGACCATATCTAGTTCAACTCTGCTTGAAATTGATACAAAGCAAAGGTCCTCTAACATCCAATGCTTGTCAGTTAAGACGAGAAACGTGTGAGCTTCCTGAATGATGTCGTTCGTTTGAGCTGAAAAGTGACGGCCCTTACCTGAAACGAAGTCTTGCTTGTAGGAAGACTCAGAGCCTGGGATTTAACTGCATTTCTGAAGTGAAACACACAGCAGGGTTCTCATCCATTGTTTACACTCTGCTTTAGAGCAAGAAGCACGCTCTTGCTTTCTAGAGTCTCTAATACAGCAGGAAACTTGAGTGTGCTCAGAACAAAAGAACGGTGTTTCCTACACATACAGACCATATCTAGTTCAACTCTGCTACTGAAACTGAAAAAACCCACTGGTCCTCTAACATCCAATGCTTCTCAGTTAAGATGAGAAACGTGTGAGCTTCGTGAACGCTGTAGTTTGTTTGAGCTCTAAAGTAACTGTCCTTACCTGAAACGAAGTCTTGCTTGTAGGAAGACTCAGAGCCAGGGATTTAACTCCATTTCTGAAGGGAAACACACAGAATCGTTCTCATCCATGGATCACACTCTGCTTTAGAGCAAGAAGCACGCTCTTGCTTTCTAGAATCTCTTAGACAGCAGGAAACATGAGTGTGAAGAGAACAAAAGAACGGTGTTTCCTACACATACGGACCATATCTAGTTCAACTCTGCTTGAAATTGATACAAAGCAAAGGTCCTCTAACATCCAATGCTTGTCAGTTAAGAGGAGAACCTTTAAGCTTCGTGAACGCTGTAGTTTGTTTGAGCTCTAAAGTAACTGTCCTTACCTGAAACGAAGTCTTGCTTGTAGGAAGACTCAGAGCCGGGGATTGAACTCCATTTCTGAAGTGAAACACACAGCAGAGTTCTCATCCTTAGTTCACACTCTGCTTTAGAGCAAGAAGCAAGCTCTTGCTTTGTAGAGTCTCTAATACAGCAGGAAACGTGAGTGTCCTCAGAAGAAAAGAACCGTATTTCCTATACATACGGACCATATCTAGTTCAACTCTGTTGAAATTGACACAAAACAAAGGTCCTCTAACATCCAATGCTTCTCAGTTAAGATGAGAAATGTGTGAGCTTCGTGAACGATGTAGTTTGTTTGAGCTGAAATGTGACTGCCCTTACCTGAAAAGATGTCTTGCTTTTAGTAAGACACAGAGCCTGAGATTTAACAACATTTCTGTTGTGAAACACACAGCAGAGTTCTCATCCATTGTTCACACTCTGCTTTACAGCAAGAAGCACACTCTTGCTTTCTAGAGTCTCTAAGACAGCAGAAACATGAGTGTGATGAGAACAAAAGAACGGTGTTTCCTACACATACGGACCATATCTTGTCCAACTCTGCTTCTGAAATTGAAACAAACCACAGGTCCTCTAACTTCCAATGCTTGTCAGTTAAGATGAGAAACGTGTGAGCTTCTGGAACAATGTAGTCCGTTTGAGCTGTAAAGTAACTTCCCTTACCTGAAACGTAGTCTTGCTTGTCGGCAGACTCAGAGCCTGGGATTTAACTCCATTTCTGAAGTGAAACACAAAACAGGGTTCTCATCCATGGATCACACTCTGCTTTAGAGCAAGAAGCATGCACTTGCTTTCCAGAGTCTCTAATACAGCAGGAAACCTGAGTGTGCTGAGAACAATGAACGGTATTTCTTACACATACGGACCATATCTAGCCCAACTCTGCTTCTGAAACTGATACAAAGCACCGGTACTCTAACATCCAATGCTTGTCATTAAGATGAGAAACGTGTGAGCTCAGTGACCTATGTAATTCGTTTGAGCTGAAACGTGACTGCCTTTACCTGAAACAGTCTTGCTTGTAGGAAGACACAGATCCTGGGATTTAACTCCATTTCTGAAGGGAAACACACAACACAGTTCTCAACCATGGATCACACTCTGCTTTAGAGCAAGAAGCACGCTCTTGCTTTCTAGAATCTCTTAGACAGCAGGAAACATGAGTGTGAAGAGAACAAAAGAACGGTGTTTCCTACACATACAGACCATATCTAGTTCAACTCTGCTTGAAATTGATACAAAGCAAAGGTCCTCTAACATCCAATGCTTGTCAGTTAAGACGAGAAACGTGTGAGCTTCCTGAATGATGTCGTTCGTTTGAGCTGAAAAGTGACGGCCCTTACCTGAAACGAAGTCTTGCTTGTAGGAAGACTCAGAGCCTGGGATTTAACTGCATTTCTGAAGTGAAACACACAGCAGGGTTCTCATCCATTGTTTACACTCTGCTTTAGAGCAAGAAGCACGCTCTTGCTTTCTAGAGTCTCTAATACAGCAGGAAACTTGAGTGTGCTCAGAACAAAAGAACGGTGTTTCCTACACATACAGACCATATCTAGTTCAACTCTGCTACTGAAACTGAAAAAACCCACTGGTCCTCTAACATCCAATGCTTCTCAGTTAAGATGAGAAACGTGTGAGCTTCGTGAACGCTGTAGTTTGTTTGAGCTCTAAAGTAACTGTCCTTACCTGAAACGAAGTCTTGCTTGTAGGAAGACTCAGAGCCAGGGATTTAACTCCATTTCTGAAGGGAAACACACAGAATCGTTCTCATCCATGGATCACACTCTGCTTTAGAGCAAGAAGCACGCTCTTGCTTTCTAGAATCTCTTAGACAGCAGGAAACATGAGTGTGAAGAGAACAAAAGAACGGTGTTTCCTACACATACGGACCATATCTAGTTCAACTCTGCTTGAAATTGATACAAAGCAAAGGTCCTCTAACATCCAATGCTTGTCAGTTAAGAGGAGAACCTTTAAGCTTCGTGAACGCTGTAGTTTGTTTGAGCTCTAAAGTAACTGTCCTTACCTGAAACGAAGTCTTGCTTGTAGGAAGACTCAGAGCCGGGGATTGAACTCCATTTCTGAAGTGAAACACACAGCAGAGTTCTCATCCTTTGTTCACACTCTGCTTTAGAGCAAGAAGCAAGCTCTTGCTTTGTAGAGTCTCTAATACAGCAGGAAACGCGAGTGTCCTCAGAAGAAAAGAACCGTATTTCCTATACATACGGACCATATCTAGTTCAACTCTGTTGAAATTGACACAAAACAAAGGTCCTCTAACATCCAATGCTTCTCAGTTAAGATGAGAAATGTGTGAGCTTCGTGAACGATGTAGTTTGTTTGAGCTGAAATGTGACTGCCCTTACCTGAAAAGATGTCTTGCTTTTAGTAAGACACAGAGCCTGAGATTTAACAACATTTCTGTTGTGAAACACACAGCAGAGTTCTCATGCATTGTTCACACTCTGCTTTAGAGCAAGAAGCATGCACTTGCTTTCCAGAGTCTCTAATACAGCAGGAAACGCGAGTGTCCTCAGAAAAAAAGAACGGTGTTTCCTACACATACAGACCATATCTAGTTCAACTCTGCTTGAAATTGATACAAAGCAAAGGTCCTCTAACATCCAATGCTTGTCAGTTAAGACGAGAAACGTGTGAGCTTCCTGAATGATGTCGTTCGTTTGAGCTGAAAAGTGACGGCCCTTACCTGAAACGAAGTCTTGCTTGTAGGAAGACTCAGAGCCTGGGATTTAACTGCATTTCTGAAGTGAAACACACAGCAGGGTTCTCATCCATTGTTTACACTCTGCTTTAGAGCAAGAAGCACGCTCTTGCTTTCTAGAGTCTCTAATACAGCAGGAAACTTGAGTGTGCTCAGAACAAAAGAACGGTGTTTCCTACACATACAGACCATATCTAGTTCAACTCTGCTACTGAAACTGAAAAAACCCACTGGTCCTCTAACATCCAATGCTTCTCAGTTAAGATGAGAAACGTGTGAGCTTTGTGAACGCTGTAGTTTGTTTGAGCTCTAAAGTAACTGTCCTTACCTGAAACGAAGTCTTGCTTGTAGGAAGACTCAGAGCCGGGGATTGAACTCCATTTCTGAAGTGAAACACACAGCAGAGTTCTCATCCTTTGTTCACACTCTGCTTTAGAGCAAGAAGCAAGCTCTTGCTTTGTAGAGTCTCTAATACAGCAGGAAACGCGAGTGTCCTCAGAAGAAAAGAACCGTATTTCCTATACATACGGACCATATCTAGTTCAACTCTGTTGAAATTGACACAAAACAAAGGTCCTCTAACATCCAATGCTTCTCAGTTAAGATGAGAAATGTGTGAGCTTCGTGAACGATGTAGTTTGTTTGAGCTGAAATGTGACTGCCCTTACCTGAAAAGATGTCTTGCTTTTAGTAAGACACAGAGCCTGAGATTTAACAACATTTCTGTTGTGAAACACACAGCAGAGTTCTCATCCATTGTTCACACTCTGCTTTAGAGCAAGAAGCATGCACTTGCTTTCCAGAGTCTCTAATACAGCAGGAAACGCGAGTGTCCTCAGAACAAAAGAACGGTGTTTCCTACACATACAGACCATATCTAGTTCAACTCTGCTTGAAATTGATACAAAGCAAAGGTCCTCTAACATCCAATGCTTGTCAGTTAAGACGAGAAACGTGTGAGCTTCCTGAATGATGTCGTTCGTTTGAGCTGAAAAGTGACGGCCCTTACCTGAAACGAAGTCTTGCTTGTAGGAAGACTCAGAGCCTGGGATTTAACTGCATTTCTGAAGTGAAACACACAGCAGGGTTCTCATCCATTGTTTACACTCTGCTTTAGAGCAAGAAGCACGCTCTTGCTTTCTAGAGTCTCTAATACAGCAGGAAACTTGAGTGTGCTCAGAACAAAAGAACGGTGTTTCCTACACATACAGACCATATCTAGTTCAACTCTGCTACTGAAACTGAAAAAACCCACTGGTCCTCTAACATCCAATGCTTCTCAGTTAAGATGAGAAACGTGTGAGCTTCGTGAACGCTGTAGTTTGTTTGAGCTCTAAAGTAACTGTCCTTACCTGAAACGAAGTCTTGCTTGTAGGAAGACTCAGAGCCAGGGATTTAACTCCATTTCTGAAGGGAAACACACAGAATCGTTCTCATCCATGGATCACACTCTGCTTTAGAGCAAGAAGCACGCTCTTGCTTTCTAGAATCTCTTAGACAGCAGGAAACATGAGTGTGAAGAGAACAAAAGAACGGTGTTTCCTACACATACGGACCATATCTAGTTCAACTCTGCTTGAAATTGATACAAAGCAAAGGTCCTCTAACATCCAATGCTTGTCAGTTAAGAGGAGAACCTTTAAGCTTCGTGAACGCTGTAGTTTGTTTGAGCTCTAAAGTAACTGTCCTTACCTGAAACGAAGTCTTGCTTGTAGGAAGACTCAGAGCCGGGGATTGAACTCCATTTCTGAAGTGAAACACACAGCAGAGTTCTCATCCTTTGTTCACACTCTGCTTTAGAGCAAGAAGCAAGCTCTTGCTTTGTAGAGTCTCTAATACAGCAGGAAACGTGAGTGTCCTCAGAAGAAAAGAACCGTATTTCCTATACATACGGACCATATCTAGTTCAACTCTGTTGAAATTGACACAAAACAAAGGTCCTCTAACATCCAATGCTTCTCAGTTAAGATGAGAAATGTGTGAGCTTCGTGAACGATGTAGTTTGTTTGAGCTGAAATGTGACTGCCCTTACCTGAAAAGATGTCTTGCTTTTAGTAAGACACAGAGCCTGAGATTTAACAACATTTCTGTTGTGAAACACACAGCAGAGTTCTCATCCATTGTTCACACTCTGCTTTACAGCAAGAAGCACACTCTTGCTTTCTAGAGTCTCTAAGACAGCAGAAACATGAGTGTGATGAGAACAAAAGAACGGTGTTTCCTACACATACGGACCATATCTTGTCCAACTCTGCTTCTGAAATTGAAACAAACCACAGGTCCTCTAACTTCCAATGCTTGTCAGTTAAGATGAGAAACGTGTGAGCTTCTGGAACAATGTAGTCCGTTTGAGCTGTAAAGTAACTTCCCTTACCTGAAACGTAGTCTTGCTTGTCGGCAGACTCAGAGCCTGGGATTTAACTCCATTTCTGAAGTGAAACACAAAACAGGGTTCTCATCCATGGATCACACTCTGCTTTAGAGCAAGAAGCATGCACTTGCTTTCCAGAGTCTCTAATACAGCAGGAAACCTGAGTGTGCTGAGAACAATGAACGGTATTTCTTACACATACGGACCATATCTAGCCCAACTCTGCTTCTGAAACTGATACAAAGCACCGGTACTCTAACATCCAATGCTTGTCATTAAGATGAGAAACGTGTGAGCTCCGTGACCTATGTAATTCATTTGAGCTGAAAAGTGACTGCCTTTACCTGAAACAGTCTTGCTTGTAGGAAGACACAGATCCTGGGATTTAACTCCATTTCTGAAGGGAAACACACAACACAGTTCTCAACCATGGATCACACTCTGCTTTAGAGCAAGAAGCACGCTCTTGCTTTCTAGAATCTCTTAGACAGCAGGAAACATGAGTGTGAAGAGAACAAAAGAACGGTGTTTCCTACACATACAGACCATATCTAGTTCAACTCTGCTTGAAATTGATACAAAGCAAAGGTCCTCTAACATCCAATGCTTGTCAGTTAAGACGAGAAACGTGTGAGCTTCCTGAATGATGTCGTTCGTTTGAGCTGAAAAGTGACGGCCCTTACCTGAAACGAAGTCTTGCTTGTAGGAAGACTCAGAGCCTGGGATTTAACTGCATTTCTGAAGTGAAACACACAGCAGGGTTCTCATCCATTGTTTACACTCTGCTTTAGAGCAAGAAGCACGCTCTTGCTTTCTAGAGTCTCTAATACAGCAGGAAACTTGAGTGTGCTCAGAACAAAAGAACGGTGTTTCCTACACATACAGACCATATCTAGTTCAACTCTGCTACTGAAACTGAAAAAACCCACTGGTCCTCTAACATCCAATGCTTCTCAGTTAAGATGAGAAACGTGTGAGCTTTGTGAACGCTGTAGTTTGTTTGAGCTCTAAAGTAACTGTCCTTACCTGAAACGAAGTCTTGCTTGTAGGAAGACTCAGAGCCGGGGATTGAACTCCATTTCTGAAGTGAAACACACAGCAGAGTTCTCATCCTTTGTTCACACTCTGCTTTAGAGCAAGAAGCAAGCTCTTGCTTTGTAGAGTCTCTAATACAGCAGGAAACGCGAGTGTCCTCAGAAGAAAAGAACCGTATTTCCTATACATACGGACCATATCTAGTTCAACTCTGTTGAAATTGACACAAAACAAAGGTCCTCTAACATCCAATGCTTCTCAGTTAAGATGAGAAATGTGTGAGCTTCGTGAACGATGTAGTTTGTTTGAGCTGAAATGTGACTGCCCTTACCTGAAAAGATGTCTTGCTTTTAGTAAGACACAGAGCCTGAGATTTAACAACATTTCTGTTGTGAAACACACAGCAGAGTTCTCATCCATTGTTCACACTCTGCTTTAGAGCAAGAAGCATGCACTTGCTTTCCAGAGTCTCTAATACAGCAGGAAACGCGAGTGTCCTCAGAACAAAAGAACGGTGTTTCCCACACATACAGACCATATCTAGTTCAACTCTGCTTGAAATTGATACAAAGCAAAGGTCCTCTAACATCCAATGCTTGTCAGTTAAGACGAGAAACGTGTGAGCTTCCTGAATGATGTCGTTCGTTTGAGCTGAAAAGTGACGGCCCTTACCTGAAACGAAGTCTTGCTTGTAGGAAGACTCAGAGCCTGGGATTTAACTGCATTTCTGAAGTGAAACACACAGCAGGGTTCTCATCCATTGTTTACACTCTGCTTTAGAGCAAGAAGCACGCTCTTGCTTTCTAGAGTCTCTAATACAGCAGGAAACTTGAGTGTGCTCAGAACAAAAGAACGGTGTTTCCTACACATACAGACCATATCTAGTTCAACTCTGCTACTGAAACTGAAAAAACCCACTGGTCCTCTAACATCCAATGCTTCTCATTTAAGATGAGAAACGTGTGAGCTTCGTGAACGCTGTAGTTTGTTTGAGCTCTAAAGTAACTGTCCTTACCTGAAACGAAGTCTTGCTTGTAGGAAGACTCAGAGCCAGGGATTTAACTCCATTTCTGAAGGGAAACACACAGAATCGTTCTCATCCATGGATCACACTCTGCTTTAGAGCAAGAAGCACGCTCTTGCTTTCTAGAATCTCTTAGACAGCAGGAAACATGAGTGTGAAGAGAACAAAAGAACGGTGTTTCCTACA
Organism: Onychomys leucogaster; assembly: GCA_949786385.1. Taxonomy (NCBI): domain Eukaryota; kingdom Metazoa; phylum Chordata; class Mammalia; order Rodentia; family Cricetidae; genus Onychomys; species Onychomys leucogaster. The sequence goes on from CATKUP010000073.1 coordinate 1,454,481, forward strand.
CATACGGACCATATCTAGTTCAACTCTGCTTGAAATTGATACAAAGCAAAGGTCCTCTAACATCCAATGCTTGTCAGTTAAGAGGAGAACCTTTAAGCTTCGTGAACGCTGTAGTTTGTTTGAGCTCTAAAGTAACTGTCCTTACCTGAAACGAAGTCTTGCTTGTAGGAAGACTCAGAGCCGGGGATTGAACTCCATTTCTGAAGTGAAACACACAGCAGAGTTCTCATCCTTTGTTCACACTCTGCTTTAGAGCAAGAAGCAAGCTCTTGCTTTGTAGAGTCTCTAATACAGCAGGAAACGTGAGTGTCCTCAGAAGAAAAGAACCGTATTTCCTATACATACGGACCATATCTAGTTCAACTCTGTTGAAATTGACACAAAACAAAGGTCCTCTAACATCCAATGCTTCTCAGTTAAGATGAGAAATGTGTGAGCTTCGTGAACGATGTAGTTTGTTTGAGCTGAAATGTGACTGCCCTTACCTGAAAAGATGTCTTGCTTTTAGTAAGACACAGAGCCTGAGATTTAACAACATTTCTGTTGTGAAACACACAGCAGAGTTCTCATCCATTGTTCACACTCTGCTTTACAGCAAGAAGCACACTCTTGCTTTCTAGAGTCTCTAAGACAGCAGAAACATGAGTGTGATGAGAACAAAAGAACGGTGTTTCCTACACATACGGACCATATCTTGTCCAACTCTGCTTCTGAAATTGAAACAAACCACAGGTCCTCTAACTTCCAATGCTTGTCAGTTAAGATGAGAAACGTGTGAGCTTCTGGAACAATGTAGTCCGTTTGAGCTGTAAAGTAACTTCCCTTACCTGAAACGTAGTCTTGCTTGTCGGCAGACTCAGAGCCTGGGATTTAACTCCATTTCTGAAGTGAAACACAAAACAGGGTTCTCATCCATGGATCACACTCTGCTTTAGAGCAAGAAGCATGCACTTGCTTTCCAGAGTCTCTAATACAGCAGGAAACCTGAGTGTGCTGAGAACAATGAACGGTATTTCTTACACATACGGACCATATCTAGCCCAACTCTGCTTCTGAAACTGATACAAAGCACCGGTACTCTAACATCCAATGCTTGTCATTAAGATGAGAAACGTGTGAGCTCAGTGACCTATGTAATTCGTTTGAGCTGAAACGTGACTGCCTTTACCTGAAACAGTCTTGCTTGTAGGAAGACACAGATCCTGGGATTTAACTCCATTTCTGAAGGGAAACACACAACACAGTTCTCAACCATGGATCACACTCTGCTTTAGAGCAAGAAGCACGCTCTTGCTTTCTAGAATCTCTTAGACAGCAGGAAACATGAGTGTGAAGAGAACAAAAGAACGGTGTTTCCTACACATACAGACCATATCTAGTTCAACTCTGCTTGAAATTGATACAAAGCAAAGGTCCTCTAACATCCAATGCTTGTCAGTTAAGACGAGAAACGTGTGAGCTTCCTGAATGATGTCGTTCGTTTGAGCTGAAAAGTGACGGCCCTTACCTGAAACGAAGTCTTGCTTGTAGGAAGACTCAGAGCCTGGGATTTAACTGCATTTCTGAAGTGAAACACACAGCAGGGTTCTCATCCATTGTTTACACTCTGCTTTAGAGCAAGAAGCACGCTCTTGCTTTCTAGAGTCTCTAATACAGCAGGAAACTTGAGTGTGCTCAGAACAAAAGAACGGTGTTTCCTACACATACAGACCATATCTAGTTCAACTCTGCTACTGAAACTGAAAAAACCCACTGGTCCTCTAACATCCAATGCTTCTCAGTTAAGATGAGAAACGTGTGAGCTTCGTGAACGCTGTAGTTTGTTTGAGCTCTAAAGTAACTGTCCTTACCTGAAACGAAGTCTTGCTTGTAGGAAGACTCAGAGCCAGGGATTTAACTCCATTTCTGAAGGGAAACACACAGAATCGTTCTCATCCATGGATCACACTCTGCTTTAGAGCAAGAAGCACGCTCTTGCTTTCTAGAATCTCTTAGACAGCAGGAAACATGAGTGTGAAGAGAACAAAAGAACGGTGTTTCCTACACATACGGACCATATCTAGTTCAACTCTGCTTGAAATTGATACAAAGCAAAGGTCCTCTAATATCCAATGCTTGTCAGTTAAGAGGAGAACCTTTAAGCTTCGTGAACGCTGTAGTTTGTTTGAGCTCTAAAGTAACTGTCCTTACCTGAAACGAAGTCTTGCTTGTAGGAAGACTCAGAGCCGGGGATTGAACTCCATTTCTGAAGTGAAACACACAGCAGAGTTCTCATCCTTTGTTCACACTCTGCTTTAGAGCAAGAAGCAAGCTCTTGCTTTGTAGAGTCTCTAATACAGCAGGAAACGCGAGTGTCCTCAGAAGAAAAGAACCGTATTTCCTATACATACGGACCATATCTAGTTCAACTCTGTTGAAATTGACACAAAACAAAGGTCCTCTAACATCCAATGCTTCTCAGTTAAGATGAGAAATGTGTGAGCTTCGTGAACGATGTAGTTTGTTTGAGCTGAAATGTGACTGCCCTTACCTGAAAAGATGTCTTGCTTTTAGTAAGACACAGAGCCTGAGATTTAACAACATTTCTGTTGTGAAACACACAGCAGAGTTCTCATCCATTGTTCACACTCTGCTTTACAGCAAGAAGCACACTCTTGCTTTCTAGAGTCTCTAAGACAGCAGAAACATGAGTGTGATGAGAACAAAAGAACGGTGTTTCCTACACATACGGACCATATCTTGTCCAACTCTGCTTCTGAAATTGAAACAAACCACAGGTCCTCTAACTTCCAATGCTTGTCAGTTAAGATGAGAAACGTGTGAGCTTCTGGAACAATGTAGTCCTTTTGAGCTGTAAAGTAACTTCCCTTACCTGAAACGTAGTCTTGCTTGTCGGCAGACTCAGATCCTGGGATTTAACTCCATTTCTGAAGTGAAACACAAAACAGGGTTCTCATCCATGGATCACACTCTGCTTTAGAGCAAGAAGCATGCACTTGCTTTCCAGAGTCTCTAATACAGCAGGAAACCTGAGTGTGCTGAGAACAATGAACGGTATTTCTTACACATACGGACCATATCTAGCCCAACTCTGCTTCTGAAACTGATACAAAGCACCGGTACTCTAACATCCAATGCTTGTCATTAAGATGAGAAACGTGTGAGCTCCGTGACCTATGTAATTCGTTTGAGCTGAAAAGTGACTGCCTTTACCTGAAACAGTCTTGCTTGTAGGAAGACACAGATCCTGGGATTTAACTCCATTTCTGAAGGGAAACACACAACACAGTTCTCAACCATGGATCACACTCTGCTTTAGAGCAAGAAGCACGCTCTTGCTTTCTAGAATCTCTTAGACAGCAGGAAACATGAGTGTGAAGAGAACAAAAGAACGGTGTTTCCTACACATACAGACCATATCTAGTTCAACTCTGCTTGAAATTGATACAAAGCAAAGGTCCTCTAACATCCAATGCTTGTCAGTTAAGACGAGAAACGTGTGAGCTTCCTGAATGATGTCGTTCGTTTGAGCTGAAAAGTGACGGCCCTTACCTGAAACGAAGTCTTGCTTGTAGGAAGACTCAGAGCCTGGGATTTAACTGCATTTCTGAAGTGAAACACACAGCAGGGTTCTCATCCATTGTTTACACTCTGCTTTAGAGCAAGAAGCACGCTCTTGCTTTCTAGAGTCTCTAATACAGCAGGAAACTTGAGTGTGCTCAGAACAAAAGAACGGTGTTTCCTACACATACAGACCATATCTAGTTCAACTCTGCTACTGAAACTGAAAAAACCCACTGGTCCTCTAACATCCAATGCTTCTCAGTTAAGATGAGAAACGTGTGAGCTTTGTGAACGCTGTAGTTTGTTTGAGCTCTAAAGTAACTGTCCTTACCTGAAACGAAGTCTTGCTTGTAGGAAGACTCAGAGCCGGGGATTGAACTCCATTTCTGAAGTGAAACACACAGCAGAGTTCTCATCCTTTGTTCACACTCTGCTTTAGAGCAAGAAGCAAGCTCTTGCTTTGTAGAGTCTCTAATACAGCAGGAAACGCGAGTGTCCTCAGAAGAAAAGAACCGTATTTCCTATACATACGGACCATATCTAGTTCAACTCTGTTGAAATTGACACAAAACAAAGGTCCTCTAACATCCAATGCTTCTCAGTTAAGATGAGAAATGTGTGAGCTTCGTGAACGATGTAGTTTGTTTGAGCTGAAATGTGACTGCCCTTACCTGAAAAGATGTCTTGCTTTTAGTAAGACACAGAGCCTGAGATTTAACAACATTTCTGTTGTGAAACACACAGCAGAGTTCTCATGCATTGTTCACACTCTGCTTTAGAGCAAGAAGCATGCACTTGCTTTCCAGAGTCTCTAATACAGCAGGAAACGCGAGTGTCCTCAGAACAAAAGAACGGTGTTTCCTACACATACAGACCATATCTAGTTCAACTCTGCTTGAAATTGATACAAAGCAAAGGTCCTCTAACATCCAATGCTTGTCAGTTAAGACGAGAAACGTGTGAGCTTCCTGAATGATGTCGTTCGTTTGAGCTGAAAAGTGACGGCCCTTACCTGAAACGAAGTCTTGCTTGTAGGAAGACTCAGAGCCTGGGATTTAACTGCATTTCTGAAGTGAAACACACAGCAGGGTTCTCATCCATTGTTTACACTCTGCTTTAGAGCAAGAAGCACGCTCTTGCTTTCTAGAGTCTCTAATACAGCAGGAAACTTGAGTGTGCTCAGAACAAAAGAACGGTGTTTCCTACACATACAGACCATATCTAGTTCAACTCTGCTACTGAAACTGAAAAAACCCACTGGTCCTCTAACATCCAATGCTTCTCAGTTAAGATGAGAAACGTGTGAGCTTTGTGAACGCTGTAGTTTGTTTGAGCTCTAAAGTAACTGTCCTTACCTGAAACGAAGTCTTGCTTGTAGGAAGACTCAGAGCCGGGGATTGAACTCCATTTCTGAAGTGAAACACACAGCAGAGTTCTCATCCTTTGTTCACACTCTGCTTTAGAGCAAGAAGCAAGCTCTTGCTTTGTAGAGTCTCTAATACAGCAGGAAACGCGAGTGTCCTCAGAAGAAAAGAACCGTATTTCCTATACATACGGACCATATCTAGTTCAACTCTGTTGAAATTGACACAAAACAAAGGTCCTCTAACATCCAATGCTTCTCAGTTAAGATGAGAAATGTGTGAGCTTCGTGAACGATGTAGTTTGTTTGAGCTGAAATGTGACTGCCCTTACCTGAAAAGATGTCTTGCTTTTAGTAAGACACAGAGCCTGAGATTTAACAACATTTCTGTTGTGAAACACACAGCAGAGTTCTCATCCATTGTTCACACTCTGCTTTACAGCAAGAAGCACACTCTTGCTTTCTAGAGTCTCTAAGACAGCAGAAACATGAGTGTGATGAGAACAAAAGAACGGTGTTTCCTACACATACGGACCATATCTTGTCCAACTCTGCTTCTGAAATTGAAACAAACCACAGGTCCTCTAACTTCCAATGCTTGTCAGTTAAGATGAGAAACGTGTGAGCTTCTGGAACAATGCAGTCCTTTTGAGCTGTAAAGTAACTTCCCTTACCTGAAACGTAGTCTTGCTTGTCGGCAGACTCAGATCCTGGGATTTAACTCCATTTCTGAAGTGAAACACAAAACAGGGTTCTCATCCATGGATCACACTCTGCTTTAGAGCAAGAAGCATGCACTTGCTTTCCAGAGTCTCTAATACAGCAGGAAACCTGAGTGTGCTGAGAACAATGAACGGTATTTCTTACACATACGGACCATATCTAGCCCAACTCTGCTTCTGAAACTGATACAAAGCACCGGTACTCTAACATCCAATGCTTGTCATTAAGATGAGAAACGTGTGAGCTCCGTGACCTATGTAATTCGTTTGAGCTGAAAAGTGACTGCCTTTACCTGAAACAGTCTTGCTTGTAGGAAGACACAGATCCTGGGATTTAACTCCATTTCTGAAGGGAAACACACAACACAGTTCTCAACCATGGATCACACTCTGCTTTAGAGCAAGAAGCACGCTCTTGCTTTCTAGAATCTCTTAGACAGCAGGAAACATGAGTGTGAAGAGAACAAAAGAACGGTGTTTCCTACACATACAGACCATATCTAGTTCAACTCTGCTTGAAATTGATACAAAGCAAAGGTCCTCTAACATCCAATGCTTGTCAGTTAAGACGAGAAACGTGTGAGCTTCCTGAATGATGTCGTTCGTTTGAGCTGAAAAGTGACGGCCCTTACCTGAAACGAAGTCTTGCTTGTAGGAAGACTCAGAGCCTGGGATTTAACTGCATTTCTGAAGTGAAACACACAGCAGGGTTCTCATCCATTGTTTACACTCTGCTTTAGAGCAAGAAGCACGCTCTTGCTTTCTAGAGTCTCTAATACAGCAGGAAACTTGAGTGTGCTCAGAACAAAAGAACGGTGTTTCCTACACATACAGACCATATCTAGTTCAACTCTGCTACTGAAACTGAAAAAACCCACTGGTCCTCTAACATCCAATGCTTCTCAGTTAAGATGAGAAACGTGTGAGCTTTGTGAACGCTGTAGTTTGTTTGAGCTCTAAAGTAACTGTCCTTACCTGAAATGAAGTCTTGCTTGTAGGAAGACTCAGAGCCGGGGATTGAACTCCATTTCTGAAGTGAAACACACAGCAGAGTTCTCATCCTTTGTTCACACTCTGCTTTAGAGCAAGAAGCAAGCTCTTGCTTTGTAGAGTCTCTAATACAGCAGGAAACGCGAGTGTCCTCAGAAGAAAAGAACCGTATTTCCTATACATACGGACCATATCTAGTTCAACTCTGTTGAAATTGACACAAAACAAAGGTCCTCTAACATCCAATGCTTCTCAGTTAAGATGAGAAATGTGTGAGCTTCGTGAACGATGTAGTTTGTTTGAGCTGAAATGTGACTGCCCTTACCTGAAAAGATGTCTTGCTTTTAGTAAGACACAGAGCCTGAGATTTAACAACATTTCTGTTGTGAAACACACAGCAGAGTTCTCATGCATTGTTCACACTCTGCTTTAGAGCAAGAAGCATGCACTTGCTTTCCAGAGTCTCTAATACAGCAGGAAACGCGAGTGTCCTCAGAAAAAAAGAACGGTGTTTCCTACACATACAGACCATATCTAGTTCAACTCTGCTTGAAATTGATACAAAGCAAAGGTCCTCTAACATCCAATGCTTGTCAGTTAAGACGAGAAACGTGTGAGCTTCCTGAATGATGTCGTTCGTTTGAGCTGAAAAGTGACGGCCCTTACCTGAAACGAAGTCTTGCTTGTAGGAAGACTCAGAGCCTGGGATTTAACTGCATTTCTGAAGTGAAACACACAGCAGGGTTCTCATCCATTGTTTACACTCTGCTTTAGAGCAAGAAGCACGCTCTTGCTTTCTAGAGTCTCTAATACAGCAGGAAACTTGAGTGTGCTCAGAACAAAAGAACGGTGTTTCCTACACATACAGACCATATCTAGTTCAACTCTGCTACTGAAACTGAAAAAACCCACTGGTCCTCTAACATCCAATGCTTCTCAGTTAAGATGAGAAACGTGTGAGCTTTGTGAACGCTGTAGTTTGTTTGAGCTCTAAAGTAACTGTCCTTACCTGAAACGAAGTCTTGCTTGTAGGAAGACTCAGAGCCGGGGATTGAACTCCATTTCTGAAGTGAAACACACAGCAGAGTTCTCATCCTTTGTTCACACTCTGCTTTAGAGCAAGAAGCAAGCTCTTGCTTTGTAGAGTCTCTAATACAGCAGGAAACGCGAGTGTCCTCAGAAGAAAAGAACCGTATTTCCTATACATACGGACCATATCTAGTTCAACTCTGTTGAAATTGACACAAAACAAAGGTCCTCTAACATCCAATGCTTCTCAGTTAAGATGAGAAATGTGTGAGCTTCGTGAACGATGTAGTTTGTTTGAGCTGAAATGTGACTGCCCTTACCTGAAAAGATGTCTTGCTTTTAGTAAGACACAGAGCCTGAGATTTAACAACATTTCTGTTGTGAAACACACAGCAGAGTTCTCATCCATTGTTCACACTCTGCTTTAGAGCAAGAAGCATGCACTTGCTTTCCAGAGTCTCTAATACAGCAGGAAACGCGAGTGTCCTCAGAACAAAAGAACGGTGTTTCCTACACATACAGACCATATCTAGTTCAACTCTGCTTGAAATTGATACAAAGCAAAGGTCCTCTAACATCCAATGCTTGTCAGTTAAGACGAGAAACGTGTGAGCTTCCTGAATGATGTCGTTCGTTTGAGCTGAAAAGTGACGGCCCTTACCTGAAACGAAGTCTTGCTTGTAGGAAGACTCAGAGCCTGGGATTTAACTGCATTTCTGAAGTGAAACACACAGCAGGGTTCTCATCCATTGTTTACACTCTGCTTTAGAGCAAGAAGCACGCTCTTGCTTTCTAGAGTCTCTAATACAGCAGGAAACTTGAGTGTGCTCAGAACAAAAGAACGGTGTTTCCTACACATACAGACCATATCTAGTTCAACTCTGCTACTGAAACTGAAAAAACCCACTGGTCCTCTAACATCCAATGCTTCTCAGTTAAGATGAGAAACGTGTGAGCTTCGTGAACGCTGTAGTTTGTTTGAGCTCTAAAGTAACTGTCCTTACCTGAAACGAAGTCTTGCTTGTAGGAAGACTCAGAGCCAGGGATTTAACTCCATTTCTGAAGGGAAACACACAGAATCGTTCTCATCCATGGATCACACTCTGCTTTAGAGCAAGAAGCACGCTCTTGCTTTCTAGAATCTCTTAGACAGCAGGAAACATGAGTGTGAAGAGAACAAAAGAACGGTGTTTCCTACACATACGGACCATATCTAGTTCAACTCTGCTTGAAATTGATACAAAGCAAAGGTCCTCTAACATCCAATGCTTGTCAGTTAAGAGGAGAACCTTTAAGCTTCGTGAACGCTGTAGTTTGTTTGAGCTCTAAAGTAACTGTCCTTACCTGAAACGAAGTCTTGCTTGTAGGAAGACTCAGAGCCGGGGATTGAACTCCATTTCTGAAGTGAAACACACAGCAGAGTTCTCATCCTTTGTTCACACTCTGCTTTAGAGCAAGAAGCAAGCTCTTGCTTTGTAGAGTCTCTAATACAGCAGGAAACGTGAGTGTCCTCAGAAGAAAAGAACCGTATTTCCTATACATACGGACCATATCTAGTTCAACTCTGTTGAAATTGACACAAAACAAAGGTCCTCTAACATCCAATGCTTCTCAGTTAAGATGAGAAATGTGTGAGCTTCGTGAACGATGTAGTTTGTTTGAGCTGAAATGTGACTGCCCTTACCTGAAAAGATGTCTTGCTTTTAGTAAGACACAGAGCCTGAGATTTAACAACATTTCTGTTGTGAAACACACAGCAGAGTTCTCATGCATTGTTCACACTCTGCTTTAGAGCAAGAAGCATGCACTTGCTTTCCAGAGTCTCTAATACAGCAGGAAACGCGAGTGTCCTCAGAAAAAAAGAACGGTGTTTCCTACACATACAGACCATATCTAGTTCAACTCTGCTTGAAATTGATACAAAGCAAAGGTCCTCTAACATCCAATGCTTGTCAGTTAAGACGAGAAACGTGTGAGCTTCCTGAATGATGTCGTTCGTTTGAGCTGAAAAGTGACGGCCCTTACCTGAAACGAAGTCTTGCTTGTAGGAAGACTCAGAGCCTGGGATTTAACTGCATTTCTGAAGTGAAACACACAGCAGGGTTCTCATCCATTGTTTACACTCTGCTTTAGAGCAAGAAGCACGCTCTTGCTTTCTAGAGTCTCTAATACAGCAGGAAACTTGAGTGTGCTCAGAACAAAAGAACGGTGTTTCCTACACATACAGACCATATCTAGTTCAACTCTGCTACTGAAACTGAAAAAACCCACTGGTCCTCTAACATCCAATGCTTCTCAGTTAAGATGAGAAACGTGTGAGCTTTGTGAACGCTGTAGTTTGTTTGAGCTCTAAAGTAACTGTCCTTACCTGAAACGAAGTCTTGCTTGTAGGAAGACTCAGAGCCGGGGATTGAACTCCATTTCTGAAGTGAAACACACAGCAGAGTTCTCATCCTTTGTTCACACTCTGCTTTAGAGCAAGAAGCAAGCTCTTGCTTTGTAGAGTCTCTAATACAGCAGGAAACGCGAGTGTCCTCAGAAGAAAAGAACCGTATTTCCTATACATACGGACCATATCTAGTTCAACTCTGTTGAAATTGACACAAAACAAAGGTCCTCTAACATCCAATGCTTCTCAGTTAAGATGAGAAATGTGTGAGCTTCGTGAACGATGTAGTTTGTTTGAGCTGAAATGTGACTGCCCTTACCTGAAAAGATGTCTTGCTTTTAGTAAGACACAGAGCCTGAGATTTAACAACATTTCTGTTGTGAAACACACAGCAGAGTTCTCATCCATTGTTCACACTCTGCTTTAGAGCAAGAAGCATGCACTTGCTTTCCAGAGTCTCTAATACAGCAGGAAACGCGAGTGTCCTCAGAACAAAAGAACGGTGTTTCCTACACATACAGACCATATCTAGTTCAACTCTGCTTGAAATTGATACAAAGCAAAGGTCCTCTAACATCCAATGCTTGTCAGTTAAGACGAGAAACGTGTGAGCTTCCTGAATGATGTCGTTCGTTTGAGCTGAAAAGTGACGGCCCTTACCTGAAACGAAGTCTTGCTTGTAGGAAGACTCAGAGCCTGGGATTTAACTGCATTTCTGAAGTGAAACACACAGCAGGGTTCTCATCCATTGTTTACACTCTGCTTTAGAGCAAGAAGCACGCTCTTGCTTTCTAGAGTCTCTAATACAGCAGGAAACTTGAGTGTGCTCAGAACAAAAGAACGGTGTTTCCTACACATACAGACCATATCTAGTTCAACTCTGCTACTGAAACTGAAAAAACCCACTGGTCCTCTAACATCCAATGCTTCTCAGTTAAGATGAGAAACGTGTGAGCTTCGTGAACGCTGTAGTTTGTTTGAGCTCTAAAGTAACTGTCCTTACCTGAAACGAAGTCTTGCTTGTAGGAAGACTCAGAGCCAGGGATTTAACTCCATTTCTGAAGGGAAACACACAGAATCGTTCTCATCCATGGATCACACTCTGCTTTAGAGCAAGAAGCACGCTCTTGCTTTCTAGAATCTCTTAGACAGCAGGAAACATGAGTGTGAAGAGAACAAAAGAACGGTGTTTCCTACACATACGGACCATATCTAGTTCAACTCTGCTTGAAATTGATACAAAGCAAAGGTCCTCTAACATCCAATGCTTGTCAGTTAAGAGGAGAACCTTTAAGCTTCGTGAACGCTGTAGTTTGTTTGAGCTCTAAAGTAACTGTCCTTACCTGAAACGAAGTCTTGCTTGTAGGAAGACTCAGAGCCGGGGATTGAACTCCATTTCTGAAGTGAAACACACAGCAGAGTTCTCATCCTTTGTTCACACTCTGCTTTAGAGCAAGAAGCAAGCTCTTGCTTTGTAGAGTCTCTAATACAGCAGGAAACGTGAGTGTCCTCAGAAGAAAAGAACCGTATTTCCTATACATACGGACCATATCTAGTTCAACTCTGTTGAAATTGACACAAAACAAAGGTCCTCTAACATCCAATGCTTCTCAGTTAAGATGAGAAATGTGTGAGCTTCGTGAACGATGTAGTTTGTTTGAGCTGAAATGTGACTGCCCTTACCTGAAAAGATGTCTTGCTTTTAGTAAGACACAGAGCCTGAGATTTAACAACATTTCTGTTGTGAAACACACAGCAGAGTTCTCATCCATTGTTCACACTCTGCTTTACAGCAAGAAGCACACTCTTGCTTTCTAGAGTCTCTAAGACAGCAGAAACATGAGTGTGATGAGAACAAAAGAACGGTGTTTCCTACACATACGGACCATATCTTGTCCAACTCTGCTTCTGAAATTGAAACAAACCACAGGTCCTCTAACTTCCAATGCTTGTCAGTTAAGATGAGAAACGTGTGAGCTTCTGGAACAATGTAGTCCGTTTGAGCTGTAAAGTAACTTCCCTTACCTGAAACGTAGTCTTGCTTGTCGGCAGACTCAGAGCCTGGGATTTAACTCCATTTCTGAAGTGAAACACAAAACAGGGTTCTCATCCATGGATCACACTCTGCTTTAGAGCAAGAAGCATGCACTTGCTTTCCAGAGTCTCTAATACAGCAGGAAACCTGAGTGTGCTGAGAACAATGAACGGTATTTCTTACACATACGGACCATATCTAGCCCAACTCTGCTTCTGAAACTGATACAAAGCACCGGTACTCTAACATCCAATGCTTGTCATTAAGATGAGAAACGTGTGAGCTCAGTGACCTATGTAATTCGTTTGAGCTGAAACGTGACTGCCTTTACCTGAAACAGTCTTGCTTGTAGGAAGACACAGATCCTGGGATTTAACTCCATTTCTGAAGGGAAACACACAACACAGTTCTCAACCATGGATCACACTCTGCTTTAGAGCAAGAAGCACGCTCTTGCTTTCTAGAATCTCTTAGACAGCAGGAAACATGAGTGTGAAGAGAACAAAAGAACGGTGTTTCCTACACATACAGACCATATCTAGTTCAACTCTGCTTGAAATTGATACAAAGCAAAGGTCCTCTAACATCCAATGCTTGTCAGTTAAGACGAGAAACGTGTGAGCTTCCTGAATGATGTCGTTCGTTTGAGCTGAAAAGTGACGGCCCTTACCTGAAACGAAGTCTTGCTTGTAGGAAGACTCAGAGCCTGGGATTTAACTGCATTTCTGAAGTGAAACACACAGCAGGGTTCTCATCCACTGTTTACACTCTGCTTTAGAGCAAGAAGCACGCTCTTGCTTTCTAGACTCTCTAATACAGCAGGAAACTTGAGTGTGCTCAGAACAAAAGAACGGTGTTTCCTACACATACAGACCATATCTAGTTCAACTCTGCTACTGAAACTGAAAAAACCCACTGGTCCTCTAACATCCAATGCTTCTCAGTTAAGATGAGAAACGTGTGAGCTTCGTGAACGCTGTAGTTTGTTTGAGCTCTAAAGTAACTGTCCTTACCTGAAACGAAGTCTTGCTTGTAGGAAGACTCAGAGCCAGGGATTTAACTCCATTTCTGAAGGGAAACACACAGAATCGTTCTCATCCATGGATCACACTCTGCTTTAGAGCAAGAAGCACGCTCTTGCTTTCTAGAATCTCTTAGACAGCAGGAAACATGAGTGTGAAGAGAACAAAAGAACGGTGTTTCCTACACATACGGACCATATCTAGTTCAACTCTGCTTGAAATTGATACAAAGCAAAGGTCCTCTAACATCCAATGCTTGTCAGTTAAGAGGAGAACCTTTAAGCTTCGTGAACGCTGTAGTTTGTTTGAGCTCTAAAGTAACTGTCCTTACCTGAAACGAAGTCTTGCTTGTAGGAAGACTCAGAGCCGGGGATTGAACTCCATTTCTGAAGTGAAACACACAGCAGAGTTCTCATCCTTTGTTCACACTCTGCTTTAGAGCAAGAAGCAAGCTCTTGCTTTGTAGAGTCTCTAATACAGCAGGAAACGTGAGTGTCCTCAGAAGAAAAGAACCGTATTTCCTATACATACGGACCATATCTAGTTCAACTCTGTTGAAATTGACACAAAACAAAGGTCCTCTAACATCCAATGCTTCTCAGTTAAGATGAGAAATGTGTGAGCTTCGTGAACGATGTAGTTTGTTTGAGCTGAAATGTGACTGCCCTTACCTGAAAAGATGTCTTGCTTTTAGTAAGACACAGAGCCTGAGATTTAACAACATTTCTGTTGTGAAACACACAGCAGAGTTCTCATCCATTGTTCACACTCTGCTTTACAGCAAGAAGCACACTCTTGCTTTCTAGAGTCTCTAAGACAGCAGAAACATGAGTGTGATGAGAACAAAAGAACGGTGTTTCCTACACATACGGACCATATCTTGTCCAACTCTGCTTCTGAAATTGAAACAAACCACAGGTCCTCTAACTTCCAATGCTTGTCAGTTAAGATGAGAAACGTGTGAGCTTCTGGAACAATGTAGTCCGTTTGAGCTGTAAAGTAACTTCCCTTACCTGAAACGTAGTCTTGCTTGTCGGCAGACTCAGAGCCTGGGATTTAACTCCATTTCTGAAGTGAAACACAAAACAGGGTTCTCATCCATGGATCACACTCTGCTTTAGAGCAAGAAGCATGCACTTGCTTTCCAGAGTCTCTAATACAGCAGGAAACCTGAGTGTGCTGAGAACAATGAACGGTATTTCTTACACATACGGACCATATCTAGCCCAACTCTGCTTCTGAAACTGATACAAAGCACCGGTACTCTAACATCCAATGCTTGTCATTAAGATGAGAAACGTGTGAGCTCCGTGACCTATGTAATTCGTTTGAGCTGAAAAGTGACTGCCTTTACCTGAAACAGTCTTGCTTGTAGGAAGACACAGATCCTGGGATTTAACTCCATTTCTGAAGGGAAACACACAACACAGTTCTCAACCATGGATCACACTCTGCTTTAGAGCAAGAAGCACGCTCTTGCTTTCTAGAATCTCTTAGACAGCAGGAAACATGAGTGAGAAGAGAACAAAAGAACGGTGTTTCCTACACATACAGACCATATCTAGTTCAACTCTGCTTGAAATTGATACAAAGCAAAGGTCCTCTAACATCCAATGCTTGTCAGTTAAGACGAGAAACGTGTGAGCTTCCTGAATGATGTCGTTCGTTTGAGCTGAAAAGTGACGGCCCTTACCTGAAACGAAGTCTTGCTTGTAGGAAGACTCAGAGCCTGGGATTTAACTGCATTTCTGAAGTGAAACACACAGCAGGGTTCTCATCCATTGTTTACACTCTGCTTTAGAGCAAGAAGCACGCTCTTGCTTTCTAGAGTCTCTAATACAGCAGGAAACTTGAGTGTGCTCAGAACAAAAGAACGGTGTTTCCTACACATACAGACCATATCTAGTTCAACTCTGCTACTGAAACTGAAAAAACCCACTGGTCCTCTAACATCCAATGCTTCTCAGTTAAGATGAGAAACGTGTGAGCTTCGTGAACGCTGTAGTTTGTTTGAGCTCTAAAGTAACTGTCCTTACCTGAAACGAAGTCTTGCTTGTAGGAAGACTCAGAGCCAGGGATTTAACTCCATTTCTGAAGGGAAACACACAGAATCGTTCTCATCCATGGATCACACTCTGCTTTAGAGCAAGAAGCACGCTCTTGCTTTCTAGAATCTCTTAGACAGCAGGAAACATGAGTGTGAAGAGAACAAAAGAACGGTGTTTCCTACACATACGGACCATATCTAGTTCAACTCTGCTTGAAATTGATACAAAGCAAAGGTCCTCTAACATCCAATGCTTGTCAGTTAAGAGGAGAACCTTTAAGCTTCGTGAACGCTGTAGTTTGTTTGAGCTCTAAAGTAACTGTCCTTACCTGAAACGAAGTCTTGCTTGTAGGAAGACTCAGAGCCGGGGATTGAACTCCATTTCTGAAGTGAAACACACAGCAGAGTTCTCATCCTTTGTTCACACTCTGCTTTAGAGCAAGAAGCAAGCTCTTGCTTTGTAGAGTCTCTAATACAGCAGGAAACGTGAGTGTCCTCAGAAGAAAAGAACCGTATTTCCTATACATACGGACCATATCTAGTTCAACTCTGTTGAAATTGACACAAAACAAAGGTCCTCTAACATCCAATGCTTCTCAGTTAAGATGAGAAATGTGTGAGCTTCGTGAACGATGTAGTTTGTTTGAGCTGAAATGTGACTGCCCTTACCTGAAAAGATGTCTTGCTTTTAGTAAGACACAGAGCCTGAGATTTAACAACATTTCTGTTGTGAAACACACAGCAGAGTTCTCATCCATTGTTCACACTCTGCTTTACAGCAAGAAGCACACTCTTGCTTTCTAGAGTCTCTAAGACAGCAGAAACATGAGTGTGATGAGAACAAAAGAACGGTGTTTCCTACACATACGGACCATATCTTGTCCAACTCTGCTTCTGAAATTGAAACAAACCACAGGTCCTCTAACTTCCAATGCTTGTCAGTTAAGATGAGAAACGTGTGAGCTTCTGGAACAATGTAGTCCGTTTGAGCTGTAAAGTAACTTCCCTTACCTGAAACGTAGTCTTGCTTGTCGGCAGACTCAGAGCCTGGGATTTAACTCCATTTCTGAAGTGAAACACAAAACAGGGTTCTCATCCATGGATCACACTCTGCTTTAGAGCAAGAAGCATGCACTTGCTTTCCAGAGTCTCTAATACAGCAGGAAACCTGAGTGTGCTGAGAACAATGAACGGTATTTCTTACACATACGGACCATATCTAGCCCAACTCTGCTTCTGAAACTGATACAAAGCACCGGTACTCTAACATCCAATGCTTGTCATTAAGATGAGAAACGTGTGAGCTCAGTGACCTATGTAATTCGTTTGAGCTGAAACGTGACTGCCTTTACCTGAAACAGTCTTGCTTGTAGGAAGACACAGATCCTGGGATTTAACTCCATTTCTGAAGGGAAACACACAACACAGTTCTCAACCATGGATCACACTCTGCTTTAGAGCAAGAAGCACGCTCTTGCTTTCTAGAATCTCTTAGACAGCAGGAAACATGAGTGTGAAGAGAACAAAAGAACGGTGTTTCCTACACATACAGACCATATCTAGTTCAACTCTGCTTGAAATTGATACAAAGCAAAGGTCCTCTAACATCCAATGCTTGTCAGTTAAGACGAGAAACGTGTGAGCTTCCTGAATGATGTCGTTCGTTTGAGCTGAAAAGTGACGGCCCTTACCTGAAACGAAGTCTTGCTTGTAGGAAGACTCAGAGCCTGGGATTTAACTGCATTTCTGAAGTGAAACACACAGCAGGGTTCTCATCCACTGTTTACACTCTGCTTTAGAGCAAGAAGCACGCTCTTGCTTTCTAGACTCTCTAATACAGCAGGAAACTTGAGTGTGCTCAGAACAAAAGAACGGTGTTTCCTACACATACAGACCATATCTAGTTCAACTCTGCTACTGAAACTGAAAAAACCCACTGGTCCTCTAACATCCAATGCTTCTCAGTTAAGATGAGAAACGTGTGAGCTTCGTGAACGCTGTAGTTTGTTTGAGCTCTAAAGTAACTGTCCTTACCTGAAACGAAGTCTTGCTTGTAGGAAGACTCAGAGCCAGGGATTTAACTCCATTTCTGAAGGGAAACACACAGAATCGTTCTCATCCATGGATCACACTCTGCTTTAGAGCAAGAAGCACGCTCTTGCTTTCTAGAATCTCTTAGACAGCAGGAAACATGAGTGTGAAGAGAACAAAAGAACGGTGTTTCCTACACATACGGACCATATCTAGTTCAACTCTGCTTGAAATTGATACAAAGCAAAGGTCCTCTAACATCCAATGCTTGTCAGTTAAGAGGAGAACCTTTAAGCTTCGTGAACGCTGTAGTTTGTTTGAGCTCTAAAGTAACTGTCCTTACCTGAAACGAAGTCTTGCTTGTAGGAAGACTCAGAGCCGGGGATTGAACTCCATTTCTGAAGTGAAACACACAGCAGAGTTCTCATCCTTTGTTCACACTCTGCTTTAGAGCAAGAAGCAAGCTCTTGCTTTGTAGAGTCTCTAATACAGCAGGAAATGTGAGTGTCCTCAGAAGAAAAGAACCGTATTTCCTATACATACGGACCATATCTAGTTCAACTCTGTTGAAATTGACACAAAACAAAGGTCCTCTAACATCCAATGCTTCTCAGTTAAGATGAGAAATGTGTGAGCTTCGTGAACGATGTAGTTTGTTTGAGCTGAAATGTGACTGCCCTTACCTGAAAAGATGTCTTGCTTTTAGTAAGACACAGAGCCTGAGATTTAACAACATTTCTGTTGTGAAACACACAGCAGAGTTCTCATCCATTGTTCACACTCTGCTTTACAGCAAGAAGCACACTCTTGCTTTCTAGAGTCTCTAAGACAGCAGAAACATGAGTGTGATGAGAACAAAAGAACGGTGTTTCCTACACATACGGACCATATCTTGTCCAACTCTGCTTCTGAAATTGAAACAAACCACAGGTCCTCTAACTTCCAATGCTTGTCAGTTAAGATGAGAAACGTGTGAGCTTCTGGAACAATGTAGTCCGTTTGAGCTGTAAAGTAACTTCCCTTACCTGAAACGTAGTCTTGCTTGTCGGCAGACTCAGAGCCTGGGATTTAACTCCATTTCTGAAGTGAAACACAAAACAGGGTTCTCATCCATGGATCACACTCTGCTTTAGAGCAAGAAGCATGCACTTGCTTTCCAGAGTCTCTAATACAGCAGGAAACCTGAGTGTGCTGAGAACAATGAACGGTATTTCTTACACATACGGACCATATCTAGCAAAACTCTGCTTCTGAAACTGATACAAAGCACCGGTACTCTAACATCCAATGCTTGTCATTAAGATGAGAAACGTGTGAGCTCCGTGACCTATGTAATTCGTTTGAGCTGAAAAGTGACTGCCTTTACCTGAAACAGTCTTGCTTGTAGGAAGACACAGATCCTGGGATTTAACTCCATTTCTGAAGGGAAACACACAACACAGTTCTCAACCATGGATCACACTCTGCTTTAGAGCAAGAAGCACGCTCTTGCTTTCTAGAATCTCTTAGACAGCAGGAAACATGAGTGAGAAGAGAACAAAAGAACGGTGTTTCCTACACATACAGACCATATCTAGTTCAACTCTGCTTGAAATTGATACAAAGCAAAGGTCCTCTAACATCCAATGCTTGTCAGTTAAGACGAGAAACGTGTGAGCTTCCTGAATGATGTCGTTCGTTTGAGCTGAAAAGTGACGGCCCTTACCTGAAACGAAGTCTTGCTTGTAGGAAGACTCAGAGCCTGGGATTTAACTGCATTTCTGAAGTGAAACACACAGCAGGGTTCTCATCCATTGTTTACACTCTGCTTTAGAGCAAGAAGCTCGCTCTTGCTTTCTAGAGTCTCTAATACAGCAGGAAACTTGAGTGTGCTCAGAACAAAAGAACGGTGTTTCCTACACATACAGACCATATCTAGTTCAACTCTGCTACTGAAACTGAAAAAACCCACTGGTCCTCTAACATCCAATGCTTCTCAGTTAAGATGAGAAACGTGTGAGCTTCGTGAACGCTGTAGTTTGTTTGAGCTCTAAAGTAACTGTCCTTACCTGAAACGAAGTCTTGCTTGTAGGAAGACTCAGAGCCAGGGATTTAACTCCATTTCTGAAGGGAAACACACAGAATCGTTCTCATCCATGGATCACACTCTGCTTTAGAGCAAGAAGCACGCTCTTGCTTTCTAGAATCTCTTAGACAGCAGGAAACATGAGTGTGAAGAGAACAAAAGAACGGTGTTTCCTACACATACAGACCATATCTAGTTCAACTCTGCTTGAAATTGATACAAAGCAAAGGTCCTCTAACATCCAATGCTTGTCAGTTAAGAGGAGAACCTTTAAGCTTCGTGAACGCTGTAGTTTGTTTGAGCTCTAAAGTAACTGTCCTTACCTGAAACGAAGTCTTGCTTGTAGGAAGACTCAGAGCCGGGGATTGAACTCCATTTCTGAAGTGAAACACACAGCAGAGTTCTCATCCTTTGTTCACACTCTGCTTTAGAGCAAGAAGCAAGCTCTTGCTTTGTAGAGTCTCTAATACAGCAGGAAACGTGAGTGTCCTCAGAAGAAAAGAACCGTATTTCCTATACATACGGACCATATCTAGTTCAACTCTGTTGAAATTGACACAAAACAAAGGTCCTCTAACATCCAATGCTTCTCAGTTAAGATGAGAAATGTGTGAGCTTCGTGAACGATGTAGTTTGTTTGAGCTGAAATGTGACTGCCCTTACCTGAAAAGATGTCTTGCTTTTAGTAAGACACAGAGCCTGAGATTTAACAACATTTCTGTTGTGAAACACACAGCAGAGTTCTCATCCATTGTTCACACTCTGCTTTACAGCAAGAAGCACACTCTTGCTTTCTAGAGTCTCTAAGACAGCAGAAACATGAGTGTGATGAGAACAAAAGAACGGTGTTTCCTACACATACGGACCATATCTTGTCCAACTCTGCTTCTGAAATTGAAACAAACCACAGGTCCTCTAACTTCCAATGCTTGTCAGTTAAGATGAGAAACGTGTGAGCTTCTGGAACAATGTAGTCCGTTTGAGCTGTAAAGTAACTTCCCTTACCTGAAACGTAGTCTTGCTTGTCGGCAGACTCAGAGCCTGGGATTTAACTCCATTTCTGAAGTGAAACACAAAACAGGGTTCTCATCCATGGATCACACTCTGCTTTAGAGCAAGAAGCATGCACTTGCTTTCCAGAGTCTCTAATACAGCAGGAAACCTGAGTGTGCTGAGAACAATGAACGGTATTTCTTACACATACGGACCATATCTAGCCCAACTCTGCTTCTGAAACTGATACAAAGCACCGGTACTCTAACATCCAATGCTTGTCATTAAGATGAGAAACGTGTGAGCTCCGTGACCTATGTAATTCGTTTGAGCTGAAAAGTGACTGCCTTTACCTGAAACAGTCTTGCTTGTAGGAAGACACAGATCCTGGGATTTAACTCCATTTCTGAAGGGAAACACACAACACAGTTCTCAACCATGGATCACACTCTGCTTTAGAGCAAGAAGCACGCTCTTGCTTTCTAGAATCTCTTAGACAGCAGGAAACATGAGTGTGAAGAGAAGAAAAGAACGGTGTTTCCTACACATACAGACCATATCTAGTTCAACTCTGCTTGAAATTGATAAAAAGCAAAGGTCCTCTAACATCCAATGCTTGTCAGTTAAGACGAGAAACGTGTGAGCTTCCTGAATGATGTCGTTCGTTTGAGCTGAAAAGTGACGGCCCTTACCTGAAACGAAGTCTTGCTTGTAGGAAGACTCAGAGCCTGGGATTTAACTGCATTTCTGAAGTGAAACACACAGCAGGGTTCTCATCCATTGTTTACACTCTGCTTTAGAGCAAGAAGCACGCTCTTGCTTTCTAGACTCTCTAATACAGCAGGAAACTTGAGTGTGCTCAGAACAAAAGAACGGTGTTTCCTACACATACAGACCATATCTAGTTCAACTCTGCTACTGAAACTGAAAAAACCCACTGGTCCTCTAACATCCAATGCTTCTCAGTTAAGATGAGAAACGTGTGAGCTTCGTGAACGCTGTAGTTTGTTTGAGCTCTAAAGTAACTGTCCTTACCTGAAACGAAATCTTGCTTGTAGGAAGACTCAGAGCCAGGGATTTAACTCCATTTCTGAAGGGAAACACACAGAATCGTTCTCATCCATGGATCACACTCTGCTTTAGAGCAAGAAGCACGCTCTTGCTTTCTAGAATCTCTTAGACAGCAGGAAACATGAGTGTGAAGAGAACAAAAGAACGGTGTTTCCTACACATACGGACCATATCTAGTTCAACTCTGCTTGAAATTGATACAAAGCAAAGGTCCTCTAACATCCAATGCTTGTCAGTTAAGAGGAGAACCTTTAAGCTTCGTGAACGCTGTAGTTTGTTTGAGCTCTAAAGTAACTGTCCTTACCTGAAACGAAGTCTTGCTTGTAGGAAGACTCAGAGCCGGGGATTGAACTCCATTTCTGAAGTGAAACACACAGCAGAGTTCTCATCCTTTGTTCACACTCTGCTTTAGAGCAAGAAGCAAGCTCTTGCTTTGTAGAGTCTCTAATACAGCAGGAAACGCGAGTGTCCTCAGAAGAAAAGAACCGTATTTCCTATACATACGGACCATATCTAGTTCAACTCTGTTGAAATTGACACAAAACAAAGGTCCTCTAACATCCAATGCTTCTCAGTTAAGATGAGAAATGTGTGAGCTTCGTGAACGATGTAGTTTGTTTGAGCTGAAATGTGACTGCCCTTACCTGAAAAGATGTCTTGCTTTTAGTAAGACACAGAGCCTGAGATTTAACAACATTTCTGTTGTGAAACACACAGCAGAGTTCTCATCCATTGTTCACACTCTGCTTTACAGCAAGAAGCACACTCTTGCTTTCTAGAGTCTCTAAGACAGCAGAAACATGAGTGTGATGAGAACAAAAGAACGGTGTTTCCTACACATACGGACCATATCTTGTCCAACTCTGCTTCTGAAATTGAAACAAACCACAGGTCCTCTAACTTCCAATGCTTGTCAGTTAAGATGAGAAACGTGTGAGCTTCTGGAACAATGTAGTCCGTTTGAGCTGTAAAGTAACTTCCCTTACCTGAAACGTAGTCTTGCTTGTCGGCAGACTCAGAGCCTGGGATTTAACTCCATTTCTGAAGTGAAACACAAAACAGGGTTCTCATCCATGGATCACACTCTGCTTTAGAGCAAGAAGCATGCACTTGCTTTCCAGAGTCTCTAATACAGCAGGAAACCTGAGTGTGCTGAGAACAATGAACGGTATTTCTTACACATACGGACCATATCTAGCCCAACTCTGCTTCTGAAACTGATACAAAGCACCGGTACTCTAACATCCAATGCTTGTCATTAAGATGAGAAACGTGTGAGCTCCGTGACCTATGTAATTCGTTTGAGCTGAAAAGTGACTGCCTTTACCTGAAACAGTCTTGCTTGTAGGAAGACACAGATCCTGGGATTTAACTCCATTTCTGAAGGGAAACACACAACACAGTTCTCAACCATGGATCACACTCTGCTTTAGAGCAAGAAGCACGCTCTTGCTTTCTAGAATCTCTTAGACAGCAGGAAACATGAGTGTGAAGAGAACAAAAGAACGGTGTTTCCTACACATACAGACCATATCTAGTTCAACTCTGCTTGAAATTGATACAAAGCAAAGGTCCTCTAACATCCAATGCTTGTCAGTTAAGACGAGAAACGTGTGAGCTTCCTGAATGATGTCGTTCGTTTGAGCTGAAAAGTGACGGCCCTTACCTGAAACGAAGTCTTGCTTGTAGGAAGACTCAGAGCCTGGGATTTAACTGCATTTCTGAAGTGAAACACACAGCAGGGTTCTCATCCATTGTTTACACTCTGCTTTAGAGCAAGAAGCACGCTCTTGCTTTCTAGAGTCTCTAATACAGCAGGAAACTTGAGTGTGCTCAGAACAAAAGAACGGTGTTTCCTACACATACAGACCATATCTAGTTCAACTCTGCTACTGAAACTGAAAAAACCCACTGGTCCTCTAACATCCAATGCTTCTCAGTTAAGATGAGAAACGTGTGAGCTTCGTGAACGCTGTAGTTTGTTTGAGCTCTAAAGTAACTGTCCTTACCTGAAACGAAGTCTTGCTTGTAGGAAGACTCAGAGCCAGGGATTTAACTCCATTTCTGAAGGGAAACACACAGAATCGTTCTCATCCATGGATCACACTCTGCTTTAGAGCAAGAAGCACGCTCTTGCTTTCTAGAATCTCTTAGACAGCAGGAAACATGAGTGTGAAGAGAACAAAAGAACGGTGTTTCCTACACATACGGACCATATCTAGTTCAACTCTGCTTGAAATTGATACAAAGCAAAGGTCCTCTAACATCCAATGCTTGTCAGTTAAGAGGAGAACCTTTAAGCTTCGTGAACGCTGTAGTTTGTTTGAGCTCTAAAGTAACTGTCCTTACCTGAAACGAAGTCTTGCTTGTAGGAAGACTCAGAGCCGGGGATTGAACTCCATTTCTGAAGTGAAACACACAGCAGAGTTCTCATCCTTTGTTCACACTCTGCTTTAGAGCAAGAAGCAAGCTCTTGCTTTGTAGAGTCTCTAATACAGCAGGAAACGCGAGTGTCCTCAGAAGAAAAGAACCGTATTTCCTATACATACGGACCATATCTAGTTCAACTCTGTTGAAATTGACACAAAACAAAGGTCCTCTAACATCCAATGCTTCTCAGTTAAGATGAGAAATGTGTGAGCTTCGTGAACGATGTAGTTTGTTTGAGCTGAAATGTGACTGCCCTTACCTGAAAAGATGTCTTGCTTTTAGTAAGACACAGAGCCTGAGATTTAACAACATTTCTGTTGTGAAACACACAGCAGAGTTCTCATCCATTGTTCACACTCTGCTTTACAGCAAGAAGCACACTCTTGCTTTCTAGAGTCTCTAAGACAGCAGAAACATGAGTGTGATGAGAACAAAAGAACGGTGTTTCCTACACATACGGACCATATCTTGTCCAACTCTGCTTCTGAAATTGAAACAAACCACAGGTCCTCTAACTTCCAATGCTTGTCAGTTAAGATGAGAAACGTGTGAGCTTCTGGAACAATGTAGTCCGTTTGAGCTGTAAAGTAACTTCCCTTACCTGAAACGTAGTCTTGCTTGTCGGCAGACTCAGAGCCTGGGATTTAACTCCATTTCTGAAGTGAAACACAAAACAGGGTTCTCATCCATGGATCACACTCTGCTTTAGAGCAAGAAGCATGCACTTGCTTTCCAGAGTCTCTAATACAGCAGGAAACCTGAGTGTGCTGAGAACAATGAACGGTATTTCTTACACATACGGACCATATCTAGCCCAACTCTGCTTCTGAAACTGATACAAAGCACCGGTACTCTAACATCCAATGCTTGTCATTAAGATGAGAAACGTGTGAGCTCCGTGACCTATGTAATTCGTTTGAGCTGAAAAGTGACTGCCTTTACCTGAAACAGTCTTGCTTGTAGGAAGACACAGATCCTGGGATTTAACTCCATTTCTGAAGGGAAACACACAACACAGTTCTCAACCATGGATCACACTCTGCTTTAGAGCAAGAAGCACGCTCTTGCTTTCTAGAATCTCTTAGACAGCAGGAAACATGAGTGTGAAGAGAACAAAAGAACGGTGTTTCCTACACATACAGACCATATCTAGTTCAACTCTGCTTGAAATTGATACAAAGCAAAGGTCCTCTAACATCCAATGCTTGTCAGTTAAGACGAGAAACGTGTGAGCTTCCTGAATGATGTCGTTCGTTTGAGCTGAAAAGTGACGGCCCTTACCTGAAACGAAGTCTTGCTTGTAGGAAGACTCAGAGCCTGGGATTTAACTCCATTTCTGAAGTGAAACACACAGCAGGGTTCTCATCCATTGTTTACACTCTGCTTTAGAGCAAGAAGCACGCTCTTGCTTTCTAGAGTCTCTAATACAGCAGGAAACTTGAGTGTGCTCAGAACAAAAGAACGGTGTTTCCTACACATACAGACCATATCTAGTTCAACTCTGCTACTGAAACTGAAAAAACCCACTGGTCCTCTAACATCCAATGCTTCTCAGTTAAGATGAGAAACGTGTGAGCTTCGTGAACGCTGTAGTTTGTTTGAGCTCTAAAGTAACTGTCCTTACCTGAAACGAAGTCTTGCTTGTAGGAAGACTCAGAGCCAGGGATTTAACTCCATTTCTGAAGGGAAACACACAGAATCGTTCTCATCCATGGATCACACTCTGCTTTAGAGCAAGAAGCACGCTCTTGCTTTCTAGAATCTCTTAGACAGCAGGAAACATGAGTGTGAAGAGAACAAAAGAACGGTGTTTCCTACACATACGGACCATATCTAGTTCAACTCTGCTTGAAATTGATACAAAGCAAAGGTCCTCTAACATCCAATGCTTGTCAGTTAAGAGGAGAACCTTTAAGCTTCGTGAACGCTGTAGTTTGTTTGAGCTCTAAAGTAACTGTCCTTACCTGAAACGAAGTCTTGCTTGTAGGAAGACTCAGAGCCGGGGATTGAACTCCATTTCTGAAGTGAAACACACAGCAGAGTTCTCATCCTTTGTTCACACTCTGCTTTAGAGCAAGAAGCAAGCTCTTGCTTTGTAGAGTCTCTAATACAGCAGGAAACGTGAGTGTCCTCAGAAGAAAAGAACCGTATTTCCTATACATACGGACCATATCTAGTTCAACTCTGTTGAAATTGACACAAAACAAAGGTCCTCTAACATCCAATGCTTCTCAGTTAAGATGAGAAATGTGTGAGCTTCGTGAACGATGTAGTTTGTTTGAGCTGAAATGTGACTGCCCTTACCTGAAAAGATGTCTTGCATTTAGTAAGACACAGAGCCTGAGATTTAACAACATTTCTGTTGTGAAACACACAGCAGAGTTCTCATCCATTGTTCACACTCTGCTTTACAGCAAGAAGCACACTCTTGCTTTCTAGAGTCTCAAAGACAGCAGAAACATGATTGTGATGAGAACAAAAGAACGGTGTTTCCTACACATACGGACCATATCTTGTCCAACTCTGCTTCTGAAATTGAAACAAACCACAGGTCCTCTAACTTCCAATGCTTGTCAGTTAAGATGAGAAACGTGTGAGCTTCTGGAACAATGTAGTCCGTTTGAGCTGTAAAGTAACTTCCCTTACCTGAAACGTAGTCTTGCTTGTCGGCAGACTCAGAGCCTGGGATTTAACTCCATTTCTGAAGTGAAACACAAAACAGGGTTCTCATCCATGGATCACACTCTGCTTTAGAGCAAGAAGCATGCACTTGCTTTCCAGAGTGTCTAATACAGCAGGAAACCTGAGTGTGCTGAGAACAATGAACGGTATTTCTTACACATACGGACCATATCTAGCCCAACTCTGCTTCTGAAACTGATACAAAGCACCGGTACTCTAACATCCAATGCTT
Source organism: Onychomys leucogaster (assembly GCA_949786385.1). Taxonomy (NCBI): domain Eukaryota; kingdom Metazoa; phylum Chordata; class Mammalia; order Rodentia; family Cricetidae; genus Onychomys; species Onychomys leucogaster. Next base: position 1,481,146 of record CATKUP010000073.1, read on the forward strand.
GTCAGTTAAGACGGGAAACGTGTGACCTTCCTGAATGATGTAGTTTGTTTGAGCTGAAAAGTGACGGCCCTTACCTGAAACGAAGTCTTGCTTGTAGGAAGAATCAGAGCCTGGGATTTAACTGCATTTCTGAAGTGAAACACACAGCAGGGTTCTCATCCATTGTTCACACTCTGCTTTAGGGCAAGAAGCACGCTCTTGCTTTCTAGAATCTCTAATACAGCAGGAAACTTGAGTGTGCTCAGAACAAAAGAACGGTGTTTCCTACACATACAGACCATATCTAGTTCAACTCTGCTACTGAAACTGAAAAAACCCACTGGTCCTCTAACATCCAATGCTTCTCAGTTAAGATGAGAAACGTGTGAGCTTCGTGAACGCTGTAGTTTGTTTGAGCTCTAAAGTAACTGCCCTTACCTGAAACGAAGTCTTGCTTGTAGGAAGACTCAGAGCCAGGGATTTAACTCCATTTCTGAAGGGAAACACACAGAATCGTTCTCATCCATGGACCACACTCTGCTTTAGAGCAAGAAGCACGCTCTTGCTTTCTAGAATCTCTTAGACAGCAGGAAACATGAGTGTGAAGAGAACAAAAGAACGGTGTTTCCTACACATACGGACCATATCTAGTTCAACTCTGCTTGAAATTGATACAAAGCACTGGTACTCTAACATCCAATGCTTGTCAGTTAAGAGGAGAGCCTTTAAGCTTCGGAAACGATGTAGTTCGTTTGAGCTGAAAAGTGACTGCCCTTACCTGAAACGAAGTCTTGCTTGTAGGAAGACACAGAGCCTGGGATTAACTCCATTTCTGAAGTGAAACACACAACACAGTTCTCATCCATGGATCACACTCTCCTTTAGAGCAAGAAGCTCGCTCTTGCTTTCTAGAGTCTCTAATACAGCAGGAAACTTGAGTGTGATGAGAACAAAAGACCTGTGTTTCTTAAACATACGGACCTTATCTAGTCCAACTCTGCTTCTGAACCTGATACAAAGCACTGGTACTCTAACATCCAATGCTTGTCAGATAAGATGAGAAACGTGTGAGCTTCGTGAACGATGTAGTTCGTTTGAGCTGTAAAGTAACTGCCCTTACCTGAAACGAAGTCTTGCTTGTAGGAAGACTCAGAGCCGGGGATTGAACTCCATTTCTGAAGTGAAACACACAGCAGAGTTCTCATCCTTTGTTCACACTCTGCTTTAGAGCAAGAAGCAAGCTCTTGCTTTGTAGAGTCTCTAATACAGCAGGAAACGTGAGTGTCCTCAGAAGAAAAGAACCGTATTTCCTATACATACGGACCATATCTAGTTCAACTCTGTTGAAATTGACACAAAACAAAGGTCCTCTAACATCCAATGCTTCTCAGTTAAGATGAGAAATGTGTGAGCTTCGTGAACGATGTAGTTTGTTTGAGCTGAAATGTGACTGCCCTTACCTGAAAAGATGTCTTGCTTTTAGTAAGACACAGAGCCTGAGATTTAACAACATTTCTGTTGTGAAACACACAGCAGAGTTCTCATCCATTGTTCACACTCTGCTTTACAGCAAGAAGCACACTCTTGCTTTCTAGAGTCTCTAAGACAGCAGAAACATGAGTGTGATGAGAACAAAAGAACGGTGTTTCCTACACATACGGACCATATCTTGTCCAACTCTGCTTCTGAAATTGAAACAAACCACAGGTCCTCTAACTTCCAATGCTTGTCAGTTAAGATGAGAAACGTGTGAGCTTCTGGAACAATGTAGTCCGTTTGAGCTGTAAAGTAACTTCCCTTACCTGAAACGTAGTCTTGCTTGTCGGCAGACTCAGAGCCTGGGATTTAACTCCATTTCTGAAGTGAAACACAAAACAGGGTTCTCATCCATGGATCACACTCTGCTTTAGAGCAAGAAGCATGCACTTGCTTTCCAGAGTCTCTAATACAGCAGGAAACCTGAGTGTGCTGAGAACAATGAACGGTATTTCCTACACATACGGACCATATCTAGTCCAACTCTGCTTCTGAACCTGATACAAAGCACTGGTCCTCTAACATCCAATGCTTGTCAGTTAAGACGAGAAACGTGTGAGCTTCCTGAATGATGTAGTTCGTTTGAGCTGAAAAGTGACGGCCCTTACCTGAAACGAAGTCTTGCTTGTAGGATGAATCAGAGCCTGGGATTTAACTGCATTTCTGAAGTGAAACACACAGCAGGGTTCCCATCCATTGTTCACACTCTGCTTTAGGGCAAGAAGCACGCTCTTGCTTTCTAGAATCTCTAATAGAGCAGGAAACTTGAGTGTGCTCAGAACAAAAGAACGGTGTTTCCTACACATACAGACCATATCTAGTTCAACTCTGCTACTGAAACTGAAAAAACCCACTGGTCCTCTAACATCCAATGCTTCTCAGTTAAGATGAGAAACGTGTGAGCTTCGTGAACGCTGTAGTTTGTTTGAGCTCTAACGTAACTGTCCTTACCTGAAACGAAGTCTTGCTTGTAGGAAGACTCAGAGCCAGGGATTTAACTCCATTTCTGAAGGGAAACACACAGAATCGTTCTCATCCATGGATCACACTCTGCTTTAGAGCAAGAAGCACGCTCTTGCTTTCTAGAATCTCTTAGACAGCAGGAAACATGAGTGTGAAGAGAACAAAGAACGGTGTTTCCTACACATACGGACCATATCTAGTTCAACTCTGCTTGAAATTGATACAAAGCAAAGGTCCTCTAACATCCAATGCTTGTCAGTTAAGAGGAGAACCTTTAAGCTTCGGGAACGATGTAGTTCGTTTGAGCTGAAAAGTGACTGCCCTTACCTGAAACGAAGTCTTGCTTGTAGGAAGACACATGCCTGGGATTTAACTCCATTTCTGAAGTGAAACACACAACACAGTTCTCATCCATGGATCACACTCTCCTTTAGAGCAAGAAGCACGCTCTTGCTTTCTAGAGTCTCTAATACAGCAGGAAACTTGAGTGTGATGAGAACAAAAGACCTGTGTTTCTTAAACATACGGACCATATCTAGTGCAACTCTGCTTCTGAACCTGATACAAAGCACTGGTACTCTAACATCCAATGCTTGTCAGATACGATGAGAAACGTGTGAGCTTCGTGAACGATGTAGTTCGTTTGAGCTGTAAAGTAACTGCCCTTACCTGAAACGAAGTCTTGCTTGTAGGAAGACTCAGAGCCAGGGATTTAACTCCATTTCTGAAGGGAAACACACAGAATCGTTCTCATCCATGGATCACACTCTGCTTTAGAGCAAGAAGCACGCTCTTGCTTTCTAGAATCTCTTAGACAGCAGGAAACATGAGTGTGAAGAGAACAAAAGAACGGTGTTTCCTACACATACGGACCATATCTAGTTCAACTCTGCTTGAAATTGATACAAAGCAAAGGTCCTCTAACATCCAATGCTTGTCAGTTAAGAGGAGAACCTTTAAGCTTCGGAAACGATGTAGTTCGTTTGAGCTGAAAAGTGACTGCCCTTACCTGAAACGAAGTCTTGCTTGTAGGAAGACTCAGAGCCAGGGATTTAACTGCATTTCTGAAGTGAAACATACAACAGAGTTCTCATCCATGGATCACACTCTGCTTTAGAGCAAGAAGCACGCTCTAGCTTTCTAGATTCTCTAAGACAGCAGGAAACTTGAGTATGCTGACAACAAATGAACCTTGTTTCCTACACATACGGACCATATCTAGTACAACTTTGCTTCTGAAACTGATACAAAGCACTGGTCCTCTAATATCCAATGCTTGTCAGTTAAGAGGAGGACCTTTAAGCTTCACGAACGATGTAGTTCGTTTGAGATCCAAAGTGACTGTCCTTACCTGAAACGAAGTCTTGCTTGTAGGAAGACTAAGAGCCAGGGATTTAACTCCATTTCTGAAGGGAAACACACAGAATCGTTCTCACCCATGGATCAAACTCTGCTTTAGAGCAAGAAGCACGCTCTTGCTTTCTAGACTCTCTTAGACAGCAGGAAACATGAGTGTGAAGAGAACAAAAGAACGGTGTTTCCTACACATACGGACCATATCTAGTTCAACTCTGCTTGAAATTGATACAAAGCAAAGGTCCTCTAACATCCAATGCTTGTCAGTTAAGAGGAGAACCTTTAAGCTTCGGGAACGTTGTAGTTCGTTTGAGCTGAAAAGTGACTGCCCTTACCTGAAACGAAGTTTTGCTTGTAGGAAGAATCAAAGTCTGGGATTTAACTGCATTTCTGAAGGGATACACACAGCAGTATTGTCATCCATTGTTCACACTCTGCTTTAGAGCAAGAAGCACGCTCTTGCTTTCTAGAGTCTCTAATACAGCAGGAAACTTGAGTGTGCTCAGAACAAAAGAACGGTGTTTCCTACACATACAGACCATATCTAGTTCAACTCTGCTTCGGAAACTGAAAAAACCCACTGGTCCTCTAACATCCAATGCTTCTCAGGTAAGATGAGAAACGTGTGAGCTTCGTGATCGATCTAGTTCATTTGAGCTGAAAAGTGACTGCCCTTACCTGAAACGAAGTCTTACTTGTAGGAAGACACAGAGCCTGGGATTTAACTCCATTTCTGAAGTGAAACACACAACACACTTCTCATCCATGGATCACAATCTCCTTTAGAGCAAGAAGCATTCTCTTGCTTTCTAGAGTCTCTAATACAGCAGGAAACTTGAGTGTGATGAGAACAAAAGACCTGTGTTTCTTACACATACGGACCATATCTAGTCCAACTCTGCTTCTGAACCTGATACAAAGCACTGGTACTCTAACAACCAATGCTTGTCAGTTAAGATGAGAAACGTGTGAGCTTCGCGAACGATGTAGTTCATTTGAGCTGTAAAGTAACTGCCCTTACCTGAAACGAAGTCTTGCTTGTAGGAAGACTCAGAGCCAGGGATTTAACTCCATTTCTGAAGTGAAACACACCACAGAGTTCTCATCCATTGGTCACGCTCAGCTTTAGAGCAAGAAGCACGCTCTAGCTTTCTAGAATCTCTAAGACAGCAGGAAACTTGAGTGTGCTGAGAACAAATGAACGGTGTTTCCTTCACATACGGATCATATCGAGTCCAACTCTGCTTTTGAAAGTGATACAAAGCACTGGTCCTCTAACATCCAATGCTTGTCAGTTAAGACGAGAAACGTGTGAGCTTCCTGAATGATGTAGTTCATTTGAGCTGAAAAGTGACGGCCCTTACCTGAAACGAAGTCTTGCTTGTAGGATGAATCAGAGCCTGGGATTTAACTGCATTTCTGAAGTGAAACACACAGCAGGGTTCCCATCCATTGTTCACACTCTGCTTTAGGGCAAGAAGCACGCTCTTGCTTTCTAGAATCTCTAATACAGCAGGAAACTTGAGTGTGCTCAGAACAAAAGAACGGTGTTTCCTACACATACAGACCATATCTAGTTCAACTCTGCTACTGAAACTGAAAAAACCCACTGGTCCTCTAACATCCAATGCTTCTCAGTTAAGATGAGAAACGTGTGAGCTTCGTGAACGCTGTAGTTTGTTTGAGCTCTAACGTAACTGTCCTTACCTGAAACAAAGTCTTGCTTGTAGGAAGACTCAGAGCCAGGGATTTAACTCCATTTCTGAAGGGAAACACACAGAATCGTTCTCATCCATGGATCACACTCTGCTTTAGAGCAAGAAGCACGCTCTTGCTTTCTAGAATCTCTTAGACAGCAGGAAACATGAGTGTGAAGAGAACAAAGAACGGTGTTTCCTACACATACGGACCATATCTAGTTCAACTCTGCTTGAAATTGATACAAAGCAAAGGTCCTCTAACATCCAATGCTTGTCAGTTAAGAGGAGAACCTTTAAGCTTCGTGAACGCTGTAGTTTGTTTGAGCTCTAAAGTAACTGTCCTTACCTGAAACGAAGTCTTGCTTGTAGGAAGACTCAGAGCCGGGGATTGAACTCCATTTCTGAAGTGAAACACACAGCAGAGTTCTCATCCTTTGTTCACACTCTGCTTTAGAGCAAGAAGCAAGCTCTTGCTTTGTAGAGTCTCTAATACAGCAGGAAACGTGAGTGTCCTCAGAAGAAAAGAACCGTATTTCCTATACATACGGACCATATCTAGTTCAACTCTGTTGAAATTGACACAAAACAAAGGTCCTCTAACATCCAATGCTTCTCAGTTAAGATGAGAAATGTGTGAGCTTCGTGAACGATGTAGTTTGTTTGAGCTGAAATGTGACTGCCCTTACCTGAAAAGATGTCTTGCTTTTAGTAAGACACAGAGCCTGAGATTTAACAACATTTCTGTTGTGAAACACACAGCAGAGTTCTCATCCATTGTTCACACTCTGCTTTACAGCAAGAAGCACACTCTTGCTTTCTAGAGTCTCTAAGACAGCAGAAACATGAGTGTGATGAGAACAAAAGAACGGTGTTTCCTACACATACGGACCATATCTTGTCCAACTCTGCTTCTGAAATTGAAACAAACCACAGGTCCTCTAACTTCCAATGCTTGTCAGTTAAGATGAGAAACGTGTGAGCTTCTGGAACAATGTAGTCCGTTTGAGCTGTAAAGTAACTTCCCTTACCTGAAACGTAGTCTTGCTTGTCGGCAGACTCAGAGCCTGGGATTTAACTCCATTTCTGAAGTGAAACACAAAACAGGGTTCTCATCCATGGATCACACTCTGCTTTAGAGCAAGAAGCATGCACTTGCTTTCCAGAGTCTCTAATACAGCAGGAAACCTGAGTGTGCTGAGAACAATGAACGGTATTTCCTACACATACAGACCATATCTAGTCCAACTCTGCTTCTGAACCTGATACAAAGCACTGGTCCTCTAACATCCAATGCTTGTCAGTTAAGACGAGAAACGTGTGAGCTTCCTGAATGATGTAGTTCGTTTGAGCTGAAAAGTGACGGCCCTTACCTGAAACGAAGTCTTGCTTGTAGGATGAATCAGAGCCTGGGATTTAACTGCATTTCTGAAGTGAAACACACAGCAGGGTTCCCATCCATTGTTCACACTCTGCTTTAGGGCAAGAAGCACGCTCTTGCTTTCTAGAATCTCTAATACAGCAGGAAACTTGAGTGTGCTCAGAACAAAAGAACGGTGTTTCCTACACATACAGACCATATCTAGTTCAACTCTGCTACTGAAACTGAAAAAACCCACTGGTCCTCTAACATCCAATGCTTCTCAGTTAAGATGAGAAACGTGTGAGCTTCGTGAACGCTGTAGTTTGTTTGAGCTCTAACGTAACTGTCCTTACCTGAAACGAAGTCTTGCTTGTAGGAAGACTCAGAGCCAGGGATTTAACTCCATTTCTGAAGGGAAACACACAGAATCGTTCTCATCCATGGATCACACTCTGCTTTAGAGCAAGAAGCACGCTCTTGCTTTCTAGAATCTCTTAGACAGCAGGAAACATGAGTGTGAAGAGAACAAAAGAACGGTGTTTCCTACACATACGGACCATATCTAGTTCAACTCTGCTTGAAATTGATACAAAGCAAAGGTCCTCTAACATCCAATGCTTGTCAGTTAAGAGGAGAACCTTTAAGCTTCGGAAACGATGTAGTTCGTTTGAGCTGAAAAGTGACTGCCCTTACCTGAAACGAAGTCTTGCTTGTAGGAAGACACAGAGCCTGGGATTTAACTCCATTTCTGAAGTGAAACACACAACACAGTTCTCATCCATGGATCACACTCTCCTTTAGAGCAAGAAGCTCGCTCTTGCTTTCTAGAGTCTCTAATACAGCAGGAAACTTGAGTGTGATGAGAACAAAAGACCTGTGTTTCTTAAACATACGGACCTTATCTAGTCCAACTCTGCTTCTGAACCTGATACAAAGCACTGGTACTCTAACATCCAATGCTTGTCAGATAAGATGAGAAACGTGTGAGCTTCGTGAACGATGTAGTTCGTTTGAGCTGTAAAGTAACTGCCCTTACCTGAAACGAAGTCTTGCTTGTAGGAAGACTCAGAGCCAGGGATTTAACTGCATTTCTGAAGTGAAACATACAAGAGAGTTCTCATCCATGGATCACACTCTGCTTTAGAGCAAGAAGCACGCTCTAGCTTTCTAGATTTTCTAAGACAGCAGGAAACTTGAGTATGCTGACAACAAATGAACCTTGTTTCCTACACATACGGACCATATCTAGTACAACTTTGCTTCTGAAACTGATACAAAGCACTGGTCCTCTAACATCCAATGCTTGTCAGTTAAGAGGAGGACATTTAAGCTTCACGAACGATGTAGTTCGTTTGAGCTCAAAAGTGACTGTCCTTACCTGAAACGAAGTCTTGCTTGGAGGAAGACTAAGAGCCAGGGATTTAACTCCATTTCTGAAGGGAAACACACAGAATCGTTCTCATCCATGGATCAAACTCTGCTTTAGAGCAAGAAGCACGCTCTTGCTTTCTAGACTCTCTTAGACAGCAGGAAACATGAGTGTGAAGAGAACAAAAGAACGGTGTTTCCTACACATACGGACCATATCTAGTTCAACTCTGCTTGAAATTGATAAAAAGCAAAGGTCCTCTAACATCCAATGCTTGTCAGTTAAGAGGAGAACCTTTAAGCTTCGGGAACGATGTAGTTCATTTGAGCTGAAAAGTGACTGCCCTTACCTGAAACAAAGTTTTGCTTGTAGGAAGAATCAAAGTCTGGGATTTAACTGCATTTCTGAAGGGATACACACAGCAGTGTTCTCATCCATTGTTCACACTCTGCTTTAGAGCAAGAAGCACGCTCTTGCTTTCTAGAGTCTCTAATACAGCAGGGAACTTGAGTGTGCTCAGAACAAAAGAACGGTGTTTCCTACACATACAGACCATATCTAGTTCAACTCTGCTTCGGAAACTGAAAAAACCCACTGGTCCTCTAACATCCAATGCTTCTCAGGTAAGATGAGAAACGTGTGAGCTTCGTGATCGATCTAGTTCATTTGAGCTGAAAAGTGACTGCCCTTACCTGAAAGGAAGTCTTACTTGTAGGAAGACACAGAGCCTGGGATTTAACTCCATTTCTGAAGTGAAACACACAACACACTTCTCATCCATGGATCACAATCTCCTTTAGAGCAAGAAGCATGCTCTTGCTTTCTAGAGTCTCTAATACAGCAGGAAACTTGAGTGTGATGAGAACAAAAGACCTGTGTTTCTTACACATACGGACCATATCTAGTCCAACTCTGCTTCTGAACCTGATACAAAGCACTGGTACTCTAACAACCAATGCTTGTCAGTTAAGATGAGAAACGTGTGAGCTTCGCGAACGATGTAGTTCATTTGAGCTGTAAAGTAACTGCCCTTACCTGAAACGAAGTCTTGCTTGTAGGAAGACTCAGAGCCAGGGATTTAACTCCATTTCTGAAGTGAAACACACCACAGAGTTCTCATCCATTGGTCAAGCTCTGCTTTAGAGCAAGAAGCACGCTCTAGCTTTCTAGAATCTCTAAGACAGCAGGAAACTTGAGTGTGCTGAGAACAAATGAACGGTGTTTCCTTCACATACGGATCATATCGAGTCCAACTCTGCTTCTGAAAGTGATACAAAGCACTGGTCCTCTAACATCCAATGCTTGTCAGTTAAGACGAGAAACGTGTGAGCTTCCTGAATGATGTAGTTCGTTTGAGCTGAAAAGTGACGGCCCTTACCTGAAACGAAGTCTTGCTTGTAGGATGAATCAGAGCCTGGGATTTAACTGCATTTCTGAAGTGAAACACACAGCAGGGTTCCCATCCATTGTTCACACTCTGCTTTAGGGCAAGAAGCACGCTCTTGCTTTCTAGAATCTCTAATAGAGCAGGAAACTTGAGTGTGCTCAGAACAAAAGAACGGTGTTTCCTACACATACAGACCATATCTAGTTCAACTCTGCTACTGAAACTGAAAAAACCCACTGGTCCTCTAACATCCAATGCTTCTCAGTTAAGATGAGAAACGTGTGAGCTTCGTGAACGCTGTAGTTTGTTTGAGCTCTAACGTAACTGTCCTTACCTGAAACGAAGTCTTGCTTGTAGGAAGACTCAGAGCCAGGGATTTAACTCCATTTCTGAAGGGAAACACACAGAATCGTTCTCATCCATGGATCACACTCTGCTTTAGAGCAAGAAGCACGCTCTTGCTTTCTTGAATCTCTTAGACAGCAGGAAACATGAGTGTGAAGAGAACAAAGAACGGTGTTTCCTACACATACGGACCATATCTAGTTCAACTCTGCTTGAAATTGATACAAAGCAAAGGTCCTCTAACATCCAATGCTTGTCAGTTAAGAGGAGAACCTTTAAGCTTCGTGAACGCTGTAGTTTGTTTGAGCTCTAAAGTAACTGTCCTTACCTGAAACGAAGTCTTGCTTGTAGGAAGACTCAGAGCCGGGGATTGAACTCCATTTCTGAAGTGAAACACACAGCAGAGTTTTCATCCTTTGTTCACACTCTGCTTTAGAGCAAGAAGCAAGCTCTTGCTTTGTAGAGTCTCTAATACAGCAGGAAACGTGAGTGTCCTCAGAAGAAAAGAACCGTATTTCCTATACATACGGACCATATCTAGTTCAACTCTGTTGAAATTGACACAAAACAAAGGTCCTCTAACATCCAATGCTTCTCAGTTAAGATGAGAAATGTGTGAGCTTCGTGAACGATGTAGTTTGTTTGAGCTGAAATGTGACTGCCCTTACCTGAAAAGATGTCTTGCTTTTAGTAAGACACAGAGCCTGAGATTTAACAACATTTCTGTTGTGAAACACACAGCAGAGTTCTCATCCATTGTTCACACTCTGCTTTACAGCAAGAAGCACACTCTTGCTTTCTAGAGTCTCTAAGACAGCAGAAACATGAGTGTGATGAGAACAAAAGAACGGTGTTTCCTACACATACGGACCATATCTTGTCCAACTCTGCTTCTGAAATTGAAACAAACCACAGGTCCTCTAACTTCCAATGCTTGTCAGTTAAGATGAGAAACGTGTGAGCTTCTGGAACAATGTAGTCCGTTTGAGCTGTAAAGTAACTTCCCTTACCTGAAACGTAGTCTTGCTTGTCGGCAGACTCAGAGCCTGGGATTTAACTCCATTTCTGAAGTGAAACACAAAACAGGGTTCTCATCCATGGATCACACTCTGCTTTAGAGCAAGAAGCATGCACTTGCTTTCCAGAGTCTCTAATACAGCAGGAAACCTGAGTGTGCTGAGAACAATGAACGGTATTTCCTACACATACGGACCATATCTAGTCCAACTCTGCTTCTGAACCTGATACAAAGCACTGGTCCTCTAACATCCAATGCTTGTCAGTTAAGACGAGAAACGTGTGAGCTTCCTGAATGATGTAGTTCGTTTGAGCTGAAAAGTGACGGCCCTTACCTGAAACGAAGTCTTGCTTGTAGGATGAATCAGAGCCTGGGATTTAACTGCATTTCTGAAGTGAAACACACAGCAGGGTTCCCATCCATTGTTCACACTCTGCTTTAGGGCAAGAAGCACGCTCTTGCTTTCTAGAATCTCTAATAGAGCAGGAAACTTGAGTGTGCTCAGAACAAAAGAACGGTGTTTCCTACACATACAGACCATATCTAGTTCAACTCTGCTACTGAAACTGAAAAAACCCACTGGTCCTCTAACATCCAATGCTTCTCAGTTAAGATGAGAAACGTGTGAGCTTCGTGAACGCTGTAGTTTGTTTGAGCTCTAACGTAACTGTCCTTACCTGAAACGAAGTCTTGCTTGTAGGAAGACTCAGAGCCAGGGATTTAACTCCATTTCTGAAGGGAAACACACAGAATCGTTCTCATCCATGGATCACACTCTGCTTTAGAGCAAGAAGCACGCTCTTGCTTTCTAGAATCTCTTAGACAGCAGGAAACATGAGTGTGAAGAGAACAAAGAACGGTGTTTCCTACACATACGGACCATATCTAGTTCAACTCTGCTTGAAATTGATACAAAGCAAAGGTCCTCTAACATCCAATGCTTGTCAGTTAAGAGGAGAACCTTTAAGCTTCGGGAACGATGTAGTTCGTTTGAGCTGAAAAGTGACTGCCCTTACCTGAAACGAAGTCTTGCTTGTAGGAAGACACATGCCTGGGATTTAACTCCATTTCTGAAGTGAAACACACAACACAGTTCTCATCCATGGATCACACTCTCCTTTAGAGCAAGAAGCACGCTCTTGCTTTCTAGAGTCTCTAATACAGCAGGAAACTTGAGTGTGATGAGAACAAAAGACCTGTGTTTCTTAAACATACGGACCATATCTAGTGCAACTCTGCTTCTGAACCTGATACAAAGCACTGGTACTCTAACATCCAATGCTTGTCAGATAAGATGAGAAACGTGTGAGCTTCGTGAACGATGTAGTTCGTTTGAGCTGTAAAGTAACTGCCCTTACCTGAAACGATGTCTTGCTTGTAGGAAGACTCAGAGCCAGGGATTTAACTCCATTTCTGAAGGGAAACACACAGAATCGTTCTCATCCATGGATCACACTCTGCTTTAGAGCAAGAAGCACGCTCTTGCTTTCTAGAATCTCTTAGACAGCAGGAAACATGAGTGTGAAGAGAACAAAAGAACGGTGTTTCCTACACATACGGACCATATCTAGTTCAACTCTGCTTGAAATTGATACAAAGCAAAGGTCCTCTAACATCCAATGCTTGTCAGTTAAGAGGAGAACCTTTAAGCTTCGTGAACGCTGTAGTTTGTTTGAGCTCTAAAGTAACTGTCCTTACCTGAAACGAAGTCTTGCTTGTAGGAAGACTCAGAGCCGGGGATTGAACTCCATTTCTGAAGTGAAACACACAGCAGAGTTTTCATCCTTTGTTCACACTCTGCTTTAGAGCAAGAAGCAAGCTCTTGCTTTGTAGAGTCTCTAATACAGCAGGAAACGTGAGTGTCCTCAGAAGAAAAGAACCGTATTTCCTATACATACGGACCATATCTAGTTCAACTCTGTTGAAATTGACACAAAACAAAGGTCCTCTAACATCCAATGCTTCTCAGTTAAGATGAGAAATGTGTGAGCTTCGTGAACGATGTAGTTTGTTTGAGCTGAAATGTGACTGCCCTTACCTGAAAAGATGTCTTGCTTTTAGTAAGACACAGAGCCTGAGATTTAACAACATTTCTGTTGTGAAACACACAGCAGAGTTCTCATCCATTGTTCACACTCTGCTTTACAGCAAGAAGCACACTCTTGCTTTCTAGAGTCTCTAAGACAGCAGAAACATGAGTGTGATGAGAACAAAAGAACGGTGTTTCCTACACATACGGACCATATCTTGTCCAACTCTGCTTCTGAAATTGAAACAAACCACAGGTCCTCTAACTTCCAATGCTTGTCAGTTAAGATGAGAAACGTGTGAGCTTCTGGAACAATGTAGTCCGTTTGAGCTGTAAAGTAACTTCCCTTACCTGAAACGTAGTCTTGCTTGTCGGCAGACTCAGAGCCTGGGATTTAACTCCATTTCTGAAGTGAAACACAAAACAGGGTTCTCATCCATGGATCACACTCTGCTTTAGAGCAAGAAGCATGCACTTGCTTTCCAGAGTCTCTAATACAGCAGGAAACCTGAGTGTGCTGAGAACAATGAACGGTATTTCCTACACATACGGACCATATCTAGTCCAACTCTGCTTCTGAACCTGATACAAAGCATTGGTCCTCTAACATCCAATGCTTGTCAGTTAAGACGAGAAACGTGTGAGCTTCCTGAATGATGTAGTTCGTTTGAGCTGAAAAGTGACGGCCCTTACCTGAAACGAAGTCTTGCTTGTAGGATGAATCAGAGCCTGGGATTTAACTGCATTTCTGAAGTGAAACACACAGCAGGGTTCCCATCCATTGTTCACACTCTGCTTTAGGGCAAGAAGCACGCTCTTGCTTTCTAGAATCTCTAATACAGCAGGAAACTTGAGTGTGCTCAGAACAAAAGAACGGTGTTTCCTACACATACAGACCATATCTAGTTCAACTCTGCTACTGAAACTGAAAAAACCCACTGGTCCTCTAACATCCAATGCTTCTCAGTTAAGATGAGAAACGTGTGAGCTTCGTGAACGCTGTAGTTTGTTTGAGCTCTAACGTAACTGTCCTTACCTGAAACGAAGTCTTGCTTGTAGGAAGACTCAGAGCCAGGGATTTAACTCCATTTCTGAAGTGAAACACACAACACAGTTGTCATCCATGGATCACACTCTCCTTTAGAGCAAAAAGCTCTCTCTTGCTTTCTAGAGTCTCTAATACAGCAGGAAACTTGAGTGTGATGAGAACAAAAGACCTGTGTTTCTTAAACATACGGACCTTATCTAGTCCAACTCTGCTTCTGAACCTGATACAAAGCACTGGTACTCTAACATCCAATGCTTGTCAGATAAGATGAGAAACGTGTGAGCTTCGTGAACGATGTAGTTCGTTTGAGCTGTAAAGTAACTGCCCTTACCTGAAACGAAGTCTTGCTTGTAGGAAGACTCAGAGCCAGGGATTTAACTGCATTTCTGAAGTGAAACATACAACAGAGTTCTCATCCATGGATCACACTCTGCTTTAGAGCAAGAAGCATGCTCTAGCTTTCTAGATTCTCTAAGACAGCAGGAAACTTGAGTATGCTGACAACAAATGAACCTTGTTTCCTACACATACGGACCATATCTAGTACAACTTTGCTTCTGAAACTGATACAAAGCACTGGTCCTCTAATATCCAATGCTTGTCAGTTAAGAGGAGGACCTTTAAGCTTCACGAACGATGTAGTTCGTTTGAGCTCCAAAGTGACTGTCCTTACCTGAAACGAAGTCTTGCTTGTAGGAAGACTAAGAGCCAGGGATTTAACTCCATTTCTGAAGGGAAACACACAGAATCGTTCTCATCCATGGATCAAACTCTGCTTTAGAGCAAGAAGCACGCTCTTGCTTTCTAGACTCTCTTAGACAGCAGGAAACATGAGTGTGAAGAGAACAAAAGAACGGTGTTTCCTACACATACGGACCATATCTAGTTCAACTCTGCTTGAAATTGATACAAAGCAAAGGTCCTCTAACATCCAATGCTTGTCAGTTAAGAGGAGAACCTTTAAGCTTCGGGAACGATGTAGTTCGTTTGAGCTGAAAAGTGACTGCCCTTACCTGAAACGAAGTTTTGCTTGTAGGAAGAATCAAAGTCTGGGATTTAACTGCATTTCTGAAGGGATACACACAGCAGTATTGTCATCCATTGTTCACACTCTGCTTTAGAGCAAGAAGCACGCTCTTGCTTTCTAGAGTCTCTAATACAGCAGGAAACTTGAGTGTGCTCAGAACAAAAGAACGGTGTTTCCTACACATACAGACCATATCTAGTTCAACACTGCTTCGGAAACTGAAAAAACCCACTGGTCCTCTAACATCCAATGCTTCTCAGGTAAGATGAGAAACGTGTGAGCTTCGTGATCGATCTAGTTCATTTGAGCTGAAAAGTGACTGCCCTTACCTGAAACGAAGTCTTACTTGTAGGAAGACACAGAGCCTGGGATTTAACTCCATTTCTGAAGTGCAACACACAACACACTTCTCATCCATGGATCACAATCTCCTTTAGAGCAAGAAGCATTCTCTTGCTTTCTAGAGTCTCTAATACAGCAGGAAACTTGAGTGTGATGAGAACAAAAGACCTGTGTTTCTTACACATACGGACCATATCTAGTCCAACTCTGCTTCTGAACCTGATACAAAGCACTGGTACTCTAACAACCAATGCTTGTCAGTTAAGATGAGAAACGTGTGAGCTTCGCGAACGATGTAGTTCATTTGAGCTGTAAAGTAACTGCCCTTACCTGAAACGAAGTCTTGCTTGTAGGAAGACTCAGAGCCAGGGATTTAACTCCATTTCTGAAGTGAAACACACCACAGAGTTCTCATCCATTGGTCACGCTCTGCTTTAGAGCAAGAAGCACGCTCTAGCTTTCTAGAATCTCTAAGACAGCAGGAAACTTGAGTGTGCTGAGAACAAATGAACGGTGTTTCCTTCACATACGGATCATATCGAGTCCAACTCTGCTTTTGAAAGTGATACAAAGCACTGGTCCTCTAACATCCAATGCTTGTCAGTTAAGACGAGAAACGTGTGAGCTTCCTGAATGATGTAGTTCATTTGAGCTGAAAAGTGACGGCCCTTACCTGAAACGAAGTCTTGCTTGTAGGATGAATCAGAGCCTGGGATTTAACTGCATTTCTGAAGTGAAACACACAGCAGGGTTCCCATCCATTGTTCACACTCTGCTTTAGGGCAAGAAGCACGCTCTTGCTTTCTAGAATCTCTAATACAGCAGGAAACTTGAGTGTGCTCAGAACAAAAGAACGGTGTTTCCTACACATACAGACCATATCTAGTTCAACTCTGCTACTGAAACTGAAAAAACCCACTGGTCCTCTAACATCCAATGCTTCTCAGTTAAGATGAGAAACGTGTGAGCTTCGTGAACGCTGTAGTTTGTTTGAGCTCTAACGTAACTGTCCTTACCTGAAACGAAGTCTTGCTTGTAGGAAGACTCAGAGCCAGGGATTTAACTCCATTTCTGAAGGGAAACACACAGAATCGTTCTCATCCATGGATCACACTCTGCTTTAGAGCAAGAAGCACGCTCTTGCTTTCTAGAATCTCTTAGACAGCAGGAAACATGAGTGTGAAGAGAACAAAAGAACGGTGTTTCCTACACATACGGACCATATCTAGTTCAACTCTGCTTGAAATTGATACAAAGCAAAGGTCCTCTAACATCCAATGCTTGTCAGTTAAGAGGAGAACCTTTAAGCTTCGTGAACGCTGTAGTTTGTTTGAGCTCTAAAGTAACTGTCCTTACCTGAAACGAAGTCTTGCTTGTAGGAAGACTCAGAGCCGGGGATTGAACTCCATTTCTGAAGTGAAACACACAGCAGAGTTTTCATCCTTTGTTCACACTCTGCTTTAGAGCAAGAAGCAAGCTCTTGCTTTGTAGAGTCTCTAATACAGCAGGAAACGTGAGTGTCCTCAGAAGAAAAGAACCGTATTTCCTATACATACGGACCATATCTAGTTCAACTCTGTTGAAATTGACACAAAACAAAGGTCCTCTAACATCCAATGCTTCTCAGTTAAGATGAGAAATGTGTGAGCTTCGTGAACGATGTAGTTTGTTTGAGCTGAAATGTGACTGCCCTTACCTGAAAAGATGTCTTGCTTTTAGTAAGACACAGAGCCTGAGATTTAACAACATTTCTGTTGTGAAACACACAGCAGAGTTCTCATCCATTGTTCACACTCTGCTTTACAGCAAGAAGCACACTCTTGCTTTCTAGAGTCTCTAAGACAGCAGAAACATGAGTGTGATGAGAACAAAAGAACGGTGTTTCCTACACATACGGACCATATCTTGTCCAACTCTGCTTCTGAAATTGAAACAAACCACAGGTCCTCTAACTTCCAATGCTTGTCAGTTAAGATGAGAAACGTGTGAGCTTCTGGAACAATGTAGTCCGTTTGAGCTGTAAAGTAACTTCCCTTACCTGAAACGTAGTCTTGCTTGTCGGCAGACTCAGAGCCTGGGATTTAACTCCATTTCTGAAGTGAAACACAAAACAGGGTTCTCATCCATGGATCACACTCTGCTTTAGAGCAAGAAGCATGCACTTGCTTTCCAGAGTCTCTAATACAGCAGGAAATCTGAGTGTGCTGAGAACAATGAACGGTATTTCCTACACATACGGACCATATCTAGTCCAACTCTGCTTCTGAACCTGATACAAAGCACTGGTCCTCTAACATCCAATGCTTGTCAGTTAAGACGAGAAACGTGTGAGCTTCCTGAATGATGTAGTTCGTTTGAGCTGAAAAGTGACGGCCCTTACCTGAAACGAAGTCTTGCTTGTAGGATGAATCAGAGCCTGGGATTTAACTGCATTTCTGAAGTGAAACACACAGCAGGGTTCCCATCCATTGTTCACACTCTGCTTTAGGGCAAGAAGCACGCTCTTGCTTTCTAGAATCTCTAATAGAGCAGGAAACTTGAGTGTGCTCAGAACAAAAGAACGGTGTTTCCTACACATACAGACCATATCTAGTTCAACTCTGCTACTGAAACTGAAAAAACCCACTGGTCCTCTAACATCCAATGCTTCTCAGTTAAGATGAGAAACGTGTGAGCTTCGTGAACGCTGTAGTTTGTTTGAGCTCTAACGTAACTGTCCTTACCTGAAACGAAGTCTTGCTTGTAGGAAGACTCAGAGCCAGGGATTTAACTCCATTTCTGAAGGGAAACACACAGAATCGTTCTCATCCATGGATCACACTCTGCTTTAGAGCAAGAAGCACGCTCTTGCTTTCTAGAATCTCTTAGACAGCAGGAAACATGAGTGTGAAGAGAACAAAGAACGGTGTTTCCTACACATACGGACCATATCTAGTTCAACTCTGCTTGAAATTGATACAAAGCAAAGGTCCTCTAACATCCAATGCTTGTCAGTTAAGAGGAGAACCTTTAAGCTTCGGGAACGATGTAGTTCGTTTGAGCTGAAAAGTGACTGCCCTTACCTGAAACGAAGTCTTGCTTGTAGGAAGACACATGCCTGGGATTTAACTCCATTTCTGAAGTGAAACACACAACACAGTTCTCATCCATGGATCACACTCTCCTTTAGAGCAAGAAGCACGCTCTTGCTTTCTAGAGTCTCTAATACAGCAGGAAACTTGAGTGTGATGAGAACAAAAGACCTGTGTTTCTTAAACATACGGACCATATCTAGTGCAACTCTGCTTCTGAACCTGATACAAAGCACTGGTACTCTAACATCCAATGCTTGTCAGATAAGATGAGAAACGTGTGAGCTTCGTGAACGATGTAGTTCGTTTGAGCTGTAAAGTAACTGCCCTTACCTGAAACGATGTCTTGCTTGTAGGAAGACTCAGAGCCAGGGATTTAACTCCATTTCTGAAGGGAAACACACAGAATCGTTCTCATCCATGGATCACACTCTGCTTTAGAGCAAGAAGCACGCTCTTGCTTTCTAGAATCTCTTAGACAGCAGGAAACATGAGTGTGAAGAGAACAAAAGAACGGTGTTTCCTACACATACGGACCATATCTAGTTCAACTCTGCTTGAAATTGATACAAAGCAAAGGTCCTCTAACATCCAATGCTTGTCAGTTAAGAGGAGAACCTTTAAGCTTCGTGAACGCTGTAGTTTGTTTGAGCTCTAAAGTAACTGTCCTTACCTGAAACGAAGTCTTGCTTGTAGGAAGACTCAGAGCCGGGGATTGAACTCCATTTCTGAAGTGAAACACACAGCAGAGTTTTCATCCTTTGTTCACACTCTGCTTTAGAGCAAGAAGCAAGCTCTTGCTTTGTAGAGTCTCTAATACAGCAGGAAACGTGAGTGTCCTCAGAAGAAAAGAACCGTATTTCCTATACATACGGACCATATCTAGTTCAACTCTGTTGAAATTGACACAAAACAAAGGTCCTCTAACATCCAATGCTTCTCAGTTAAGATGAGAAATGTGTGAGCTTCGTGAACGATGTAGTTTGTTTGAGCTGAAATGTGACTGCCCTTACCTGAAAAGATGTCTTGCTTTTAGTAAGACACAGAGCCTGAGATTTAACAACATTTCTGTTGTGAAACACACAGCAGAGTTCTCATCCATTGTTCACACTCTGCTTTACAGCAAGAAGCACACTCTTGCTTTCTAGAGTCTCTAAGACAGCAGAAACATGAGTGTGATGAGAACAAAAGAACGGTGTTTCCTACACATACGGACCATATCTTGTCCAACTCTGCTTCTGAAATTGAAACAAACCACAGGTCCTCTAACTTCCAATGCTTGTCAGTTAAGATGAGAAACGTGTGAGCTTCTGGAACAATGTAGTCCGTTTGAGCTGTAAAGTAACTTCCCTTACCTGAAACGTAGTCTTGCTTGTCGGCAGACTCAGAGCCTGGGATTTAACTCCATTTCTGAAGTGAAACACAAAACAGGGTTCTCATCCATGGATCACACTCTGCTTTAGAGCAAGAAGCATGCACTTGCTTTCCAGAGTCTCTAATACAGCAGGAAACCTGAGTGTGCTGAGAACAATGAACGGTATTTCCTACACATACGGACCATATCTAGTCCAACTCTGCTTCTGAACCTGATACAAAGCATTGGTCCTCTAACATCCAATGCTTGTCAGTTAAGACGAGAAACGTGTGAGCTTCCTGAATGATGTAGTTCGTTTGAGCTGAAAAGTGACGGCCCTTACCTGAAACGAAGTCTTGCTTGTAGGATGAATCAGAGCCTGGGATTTAACTGCATTTCTGAAGTGAAACACACAGCAGGGTTCCCATCCATTGTTCACACTCTGCTTTAGGGCAAGAAGCACGCTCTTGCTTTCTAGAATCTCTAATACAGCAGGAAACTTGAGTGTGCTCAGAACAAAAGAACGGTGTTTCCTACACATACAGACCATATCTAGTTCAACTCTGCTACTGAAACTGAAAAAACCCACTGGTCCTCTAACATCCAATGCTTCTCAGTTAAGATGAGAAACGTGTGAGCTTCGTGAACGCTGTAGTTTGTTTGAGCTCTAACGTAACTGTCCTTACCTGAAACGAAGTCTTGCTTGTAGGAAGACTCAGAGCCAGGGATTTAACTCCATTTCTGAAGTGAAACACACAACACAGTTGTCATCCATGGATCACACTCTCCTTTAGAGCAAAAAGCTCTCTCTTGCTTTCTAGAGTCTCTAATACAGCAGGAAACTTGAGTGTGATGAGAACAAAAGACCTGTGTTTCTTAAACATACGGACCTTATCTAGTCCAACTCTGCTTCTGAACCTGATACAAAGCACTGGTACTCTAACATCCAATGCTTGTCAGATAAGATGAGAAACGTGTGAGCTTCGTGAACGATGTAGTTCGTTTGAGCTGTAAAGTAACTGCCCTTACCTGAAACGAAGTCTTGCTTGTAGGAAGACTCAGAGCCAGGGATTTAACTGCATTTCTGAAGTGAAACATACAACAGAGTTCTCATCCATGGATCACACTCTGCTTTAGAGCAAGAAGCATGCTCTAGCTTTCTAGATTCTCTAAGACAGCAGGAAACTTGAGTATGCTGACAACAAATGAACCTTGTTTCCTACACATACGGACCATATCTAGTACAACTTTGCTTCTGAAACTGATACAAAGCACTGGTCCTCTAATATCCAATGCTTGTCAGTTAAGAGGAGGACCTTTAAGCTTCACGAACGATGTAGTTCGTTTGAGCTCCAAAGTGACTGTCCTTACCTGAAACGAAGTCTTGCTTGTAGGAAGACTAAGAGCCAGGGATTTAACTCCATTTCTGAAGGGAAACACACAGAATCGTTCTCATCCATGGATCAAACTCTGCTTTAGAGCAAGAAGCACGCTCTTGCTTTCTAGACTCTCTTAGACAGCAGGAAACATGAGTGTGAAGAGAACAAAAGAACGGTGTTTCCTACACATACGGACCATATCTAGTTCAACTCTGCTTGAAATTGATACAAAGCAAAGGTCCTCTAACATCCAATGCTTGTCAGTTAAGAGGAGAACCTTTAAGCTTCGGGAACGATGTAGTTCGTTTGAGCTGAAAAGTGACTGCCCTTACCTGAAACGAAGTTTTGCTTGTAGGAAGAATCAAAGTCTGGGATTTAACTGCATTTCTGAAGGGATACACACAGCAGTATTGTCATCCATTGTTCACACTCTGCTTTAGAGCAAGAAGCACGCTCTTGCTTTCTAGAGTCTCTAATACAGCAGGAAACTTGAGTGTGCTCAGAACAAAAGAACGGTGTTTCCTACACATACAGACCATATCTAGTTCAACACTGCTTCGGAAACTGAAAAAACCCACTGGTCCTCTAACATCCAATGCTTCTCAGGTAAGATGAGAAACGTGTGAGCTTCGTGATCGATCTAGTTCATTTGAGCTGAAAAGTGACTGCCCTTACCTGAAACGAAGTCTTACTTGTAGGAAGACACAGAGCCTGGGATTTAACTCCATTTCTGAAGTGCAACACACAACACACTTCTCATCCATGGATCACAATCTCCTTTAGAGCAAGAAGCATTCTCTTGCTTTCTAGAGTCTCTAATACAGCAGGAAACTTGAGTGTGATGAGAACAAAAGACCTGTGTTTCTTACACATACGGACCATATCTAGTCCAACTCTGCTTCTGAACCTGATACAAAGCACTGGTACTCTAACAACCAATGCTTGTCAGTTAAGATGAGAAACGTGTGAGCTTCGCGAACGATGTAGTTCATTTGAGCTGTAAAGTAACTGCCCTTACCTGAAACGAAGTCTTGCTTGTAGGAAGACTCAGAGCCAGGGATTTAACTCCATTTCTGAAGTGAAACACACCACAGAGTTCTCATCCATTGGTCACGCTCTGCTTTAGAGCAAGAAGCACGCTCTAGCTTTCTAGAATCTCTAAGACAGCAGGAAACTTGAGTGTGCTGAGAACAAATGAACGGTGTTTCCTTCACATACGGATCATATCGAGTCCAACTCTGCTTTTGAAAGTGATACAAAGCACTGGTCCTCTAACATCCAATGCTTGTCAGTTAAGACGAGAAACGTGTGAGCTTCCTGAATGATGTAGTTCATTTGAGCTGAAAAGTGACGGCCCTTACCTGAAACGAAGTCTTGCTTGTAGGATGAATCAGAGCCTGGGATTTAACTGCATTTCTGAAGTGAAACACACAGCAGGGTTCCCATCCATTGTTCACACTCTGCTTTAGGGCAAGAAGCACGCTCTTGCTTTCTAGAATCTCTAATACAGCAGGAAACTTGAGTGTGCTCAGAACAAAAGAACGGTGTTTCCTACACATACAGACCATATCTAGTTCAACTCTGCTACTGAAACTGAAAAAACCCACTGGTCCTCTAACATCCAATGCTTCTCAGTTAAGATGAGAAACGTGTGAGCTTCGTGAACGCTGTAGTTTGTTTGAGCTCTAACGTAACTGTCCTTACCTGAAACGAAGTCTTGCTTGTAGGAAGACTCAGAGCCAGGGATTTAACTCCATTTCTGAAGGGAAACACACAGAATCGTTCTCATCCATGGATCACACTCTGCTTTAGAGCAAGAAGCACGCTCTTGCTTTCTAGAATCTCTTAGACAGCAGGAAACATGAGTGTGAAGAGAACAAAAGAACGGTGTTTCCTACACATACGGACCATATCTAGTTCAACTCTGCTTGAAATTGATACAAAGCAAAGGTCCTCTAACATCCAATGCTTGTCAGTTAAGAGGAGAACCTTTAAGCTTCGTGAACGCTGTAGTTTGTTTGAGCTCTAAAGTAACTGTCCTTACCTGAAACGAAGTCTTGCTTGTAGGAAGACTCAGAGCCGGGGATTGAACTCCATTTCTGAAGTGAAACACACAGCAGAGTTTTCATCCTTTGTTCACACTCTGCTTTAGAGCAAGAAGCAAGCTCTTGCTTTGTAGAGTCTCTAATACAGCAGGAAACGTGAGTGTCCTCAGAAGAAAAGAACCGTATTTCCTATACATACGGACCATATCTAGTTCAACTCTGTTGAAATTGACACAAAACAAAGGTCCTCTAACATCCAATGCTTCTCAGTTAAGATGAGAAATGTGTGAGCTTCGTGAACGATGTAGTTTGTTTGAGCTGAAATGTGACTGCCCTTACCTGAAAAGATGTCTTGCTTTTAGTAAGACACAGAGCCTGAGATTTAACAACATTTCTGTTGTGAAACACACAGCAGAGTTCTCATCCATTGTTCACACTCTGCTTTACAGCAAGAAGCACACTCTTGCTTTCTAGAGTCTCTAAGACAGCAGAAACATGAGTGTGATGAGAACAAAAGAACGGTGTTTCCTACACATACGGACCATATCTTGTCCAACTCTGCTTCTGAAATTGAAACAAACCACAGGTCCTCTAACTTCCAATGCTTGTCAGTTAAGATGAGAAACGTGTGAGCTTCTGGAACAATGTAGTCCGTTTGAGCTGTAAAGTAACTTCCCTTACCTGAAACGTAGTCTTGCTTGTCGGCAGACTCAGAGCCTGGGATTTAACTCCATTTCTGAAGTGAAACACAAAACAGGGTTCTCATCCATGGATCACACTCTGCTTTAGAGCAAGAAGCATGCACTTGCTTTCCAGAGTCTCTAATACAGCAGGAAACCTGAGTGTGCTGAGAACAATGAACGGTATTTCCTACACATACGGACCATATCTAGTCCAACTCTGCTTCTGAACCTGATACAAAGCACTGGTCCTCTAACATCCAATGCTTGTCAGTTAAGACGAGAAACGTGTGAGCTTCCTGAATGATGTAGTTCGTTTGAGCTGAAAAGTGACGGCCCTTACCTGAAACGAAGTCTTGCTTGTAGGATGAATCAGAGCCTGGGATTTAACTGCATTTCTGAAGTGAAACACACAGCAGGGTTCCCATCCATTGTTCACACTCTGCTTTAGGGCAAGAAGCACGCTCTTGCTTTCTAGAATCTCTAATAGAGCAGGAAACTTGAGTGTGCTCAGAACAAAAGAACGGTGTTTCCTACACATACAGACCATATCTAGTTCAACTCTGCTACTGAAACTGAAAAAACCCACTGGTCCTCTAACATCCAATGCTTCTCAGTTAAGATGAGAAACGTGTGAGCTTCGTGAACGCTGTAGTTTGTTTGAGCTCTAACGTAACTGTCCTTACCTGAAACGAAGTCTTGCTTGTAGGAAGACTCAGAGCCAGGGATTTAACTCCATTTCTGAAGGGAAACACACAGAATCGTTCTCATCCATGGATCACACTCTGCTTTAGAGCAAGAAGCACGCTCTTGCTTTCTAGAATCTCTTAGACAGCAGGAAACATGAGTGTGAAGAGAACAAAGAACGGTGTTTCCTACACATACGGACCATATCTAGTTCAACTCTGCTTGAAATTGATACAAAGCAAAGGTCCTCTAACATCCAATGCTTGTCAGTTAAGAGGAGAACCTTTAAGCTTCGGGAACGATGTAGTTCGTTTGAGCTGAAAAGTGACTGCCCTTACCTGAAACGAAGTCTTGCTTGTAGGAAGACACATGCCTGGGATTTAACTCCATTTCTGAAGTGAAACACACAACACAGTTCTCATCCATGGATCACACTCTCCTTTAGAGCAAGAAGCACGCTCTTGCTTTCTAGAGTCTCTAATACAGCAGGAAACTTGAGTGTGATGAGAACAAAAGACCTGTGTTTCTTAAACATACGGACCATATCTAGTGCAACTCTGCTTCTGAACCTGATACAAAGCACTGGTACTCTAACATCCAATGCTTGTCAGATAAGATGAGAAACGTGTGAGCTTCGTGAACGATGTAGTTCGTTTGAGCTGTAAAGTAACTGCCCTTACCTGAAACGATGTCTTGCTTGTAGGAAGACTCAGAGCCAGGGATTTAACTCCATTTCTGAAGGGAAACACACAGAATCGTTCTCATCCATGGATCACACTCTGCTTTAGAGCAAGAAGCACGCTCTTGCTTTCTAGAATCTCTTAGACAGCAGGAAACATGAGTGTGAAGAGAACAAAAGAACGGTGTTTCCTACACATACGGACCATATCTAGTTCAACTCTGCTTGAAATTGATACAAAGCAAAGGTCCTCTAACATCCAATGCTTGTCAGTTAAGAGGAGAACCTTTAAGCTTCGTGAACGCTGTAGTTTGTTTGAGCTCTAAAGTAACTGTCCTTACCTGAAACGAAGTCTTGCTTGTAGGAAGACTCAGAGCCGGGGATTGAACTCCATTTCTGAAGTGAAACACACAGCAGAGTTTTCATCCTTTGTTCACACTCTGCTTTAGAGCAAGAAGCAAGCTCTTGCTTTGTAGAGTCTCTAATACAGCAGGAAACGTGAGTGTCCTCAGAAGAAAAGAACCGTATTTCCTATACATACGGACCATATCTAGTTCAACTCTGTTGAAATTGACACAAAACAAAGGTCCTCTAACATCCAATGCTTCTCAGTTAAGATGAGAAATGTGTGAGCTTCGTGAACGATGTAGTTTGTTTGAGCTGAAATGTGACTGCCCTTACCTGAAAAGATGTCTTGCTTTTAGTAAGACACAGAGCCTGAGATTTAACAACATTTCTGTTGTGAAACACACAGCAGAGTTCTCATCCATTGTTCACACTCTGCTTTACAGCAAGAAGCACACTCTTGCTTTCTAGAGTCTCTAAGACAGCAGAAACATGAGTGTGATGAGAACAAAAGAACGGTGTTTCCTACACATA
Source organism: Onychomys leucogaster (assembly GCA_949786385.1). Taxonomy (NCBI): domain Eukaryota; kingdom Metazoa; phylum Chordata; class Mammalia; order Rodentia; family Cricetidae; genus Onychomys; species Onychomys leucogaster. The sequence goes on from CATKUP010000073.1 coordinate 1,507,379, forward strand.
CGGACCATATCTTGTCCAACTCTGCTTCTGAAATTGAAACAAACCACAGGTCCTCTAACTTCCAATGCTTGTCAGTTAAGATGAGAAACGTGTGAGCTTCTGGAACAATGTAGTCCGTTTGAGCTGTAAAGTAACTTCCCTTACCTGAAACGTAGTCTTGCTTGTCGGCAGACTCAGAGCCTGGGATTTAACTCCATTTCTGAAGTGAAACACAAAACAGGGTTCTCATCCATGGATCACACTCTGCTTTAGAGCAAGAAGCATGCACTTGCTTTCCAGAGTCTCTAATACAGCAGGAAACCTGAGTGTGCTGAGAACAATGAACGGTATTTCCTACACATACGGACCATATCTAGTCCAACTCTGCTTCTGAACCTGATACAAAGCATTGGTCCTCTAACATCCAATGCTTGTCAGTTAAGACGAGAAACGTGTGAGCTTCCTGAATGATGTAGTTCGTTTGAGCTGAAAAGTGACGGCCCTTACCTGAAACGAAGTCTTGCTTGTAGGATGAATCAGAGCCTGGGATTTAACTGCATTTCTGAAGTGAAACACACAGCAGGGTTCCCATCCATTGTTCACACTCTGCTTTAGGGCAAGAAGCACGCTCTTGCTTTCTAGAATCTCTAATACAGCAGGAAACTTGAGTGTGCTCAGAACAAAAGAACGGTGTTTCCTACACATACAGACCATATCTAGTTCAACTCTGCTACTGAAACTGAAAAAACCCACTGGTCCTCTAACATCCAATGCTTCTCAGTTAAGATGAGAAACGTGTGAGCTTCGTGAACGCTGTAGTTTGTTTGAGCTCTAACGTAACTGTCCTTACCTGAAACGAAGTCTTGCTTGTAGGAAGACTCAGAGCCAGGGATTTAACTCCATTTCTGAAGTGAAACACACAACACAGTTGTCATCCATGGATCACACTCTCCTTTAGAGCAAAAAGCTCTCTCTTGCTTTCTAGAGTCTCTAATACAGCAGGAAACTTGAGTGTGATGAGAACAAAAGACCTGTGTTTCTTAAACATACGGACCTTATCTAGTCCAACTCTGCTTCTGAACCTGATACAAAGCACTGGTACTCTAACATCCAATGCTTGTCAGATAAGATGAGAAACGTGTGAGCTTCGTGAACGATGTAGTTCGTTTGAGCTGTAAAGTAACTGCCCTTACCTGAAACGAAGTCTTGCTTGTAGGAAGACTCAGAGCCAGGGATTTAACTGCATTTCTGAAGTGAAACATACAACAGAGTTCTCATCCATGGATCACACTCTGCTTTAGAGCAAGAAGCATGCTCTAGCTTTCTAGATTCTCTAAGACAGCAGGAAACTTGAGTATGCTGACAACAAATGAACCTTGTTTCCTACACATACGGACCATATCTAGTACAACTTTGCTTCTGAAACTGATACAAAGCACTGGTCCTCTAATATCCAATGCTTGTCAGTTAAGAGGAGGACCTTTAAGCTTCACGAACGATGTAGTTCGTTTGAGCTCCAAAGTGACTGTCCTTACCTGAAACGAAGTCTTGCTTGTAGGAAGACTAAGAGCCAGGGATTTAACTCCATTTCTGAAGGGAAACACACAGAATCGTTCTCATCCATGGATCAAACTCTGCTTTAGAGCAAGAAGCACGCTCTTGCTTTCTAGACTCTCTTAGACAGCAGGAAACATGAGTGTGAAGAGAACAAAAGAACGGTGTTTCCTACACATACGGACCATATCTAGTTCAACTCTGCTTGAAATTGATACAAAGCAAAGGTCCTCTAACATCCAATGCTTGTCAGTTAAGAGGAGAACCTTTAAGCTTCGGGAACGATGTAGTTCGTTTGAGCTGAAAAGTGACTGCCCTTACCTGAAACGAAGTTTTGCTTGTAGGAAGAATCAAAGTCTGGGATTTAACTGCATTTCTGAAGGGATACACACAGCAGTATTGTCATCCATTGTTCACACTCTGCTTTAGAGCAAGAAGCACGCTCTTGCTTTCTAGAGTCTCTAATACAGCAGGAAACTTGAGTGTGCTCAGAACAAAAGAACGGTGTTTCCTACACATACAGACCATATCTAGTTCAACACTGCTTCGGAAACTGAAAAAACCCACTGGTCCTCTAACATCCAATGCTTCTCAGGTAAGATGAGAAACGTGTGAGCTTCGTGATCGATCTAGTTCATTTGAGCTGAAAAGTGACTGCCCTTACCTGAAACGAAGTCTTACTTGTAGGAAGACACAGAGCCTGGGATTTAACTCCATTTCTGAAGTGCAACACACAACACACTTCTCATCCATGGATCACAATCTCCTTTAGAGCAAGAAGCATTCTCTTGCTTTCTAGAGTCTCTAATACAGCAGGAAACTTGAGTGTGATGAGAACAAAAGACCTGTGTTTCTTACACATACGGACCATATCTAGTCCAACTCTGCTTCTGAACCTGATACAAAGCACTGGTACTCTAACAACCAATGCTTGTCAGTTAAGATGAGAAACGTGTGAGCTTCGCGAACGATGTAGTTCATTTGAGCTGTAAAGTAACTGCCCTTACCTGAAACGAAGTCTTGCTTGTAGGAAGACTCAGAGCCAGGGATTTAACTCCATTTCTGAAGTGAAACACACCACAGAGTTCTCATCCATTGGTCACGCTCTGCTTTAGAGCAAGAAGCACGCTCTAGCTTTCTAGAATCTCTAAGACAGCAGGAAACTTGAGTGTGCTGAGAACAAATGAACGGTGTTTCCTTCACATACGGATCATATCGAGTCCAACTCTGCTTTTGAAAGTGATACAAAGCACTGGTCCTCTAACATCCAATGCTTGTCAGTTAAGACGAGAAACGTGTGAGCTTCCTGAATGATGTAGTTCATTTGAGCTGAAAAGTGACGGCCCTTACCTGAAACGAAGTCTTGCTTGTAGGATGAATCAGAGCCTGGGATTTAACTGCATTTCTGAAGTGAAACACACAGCAGGGTTCCCATCCATTGTTCACACTCTGCTTTAGGGCAAGAAGCACGCTCTTGCTTTCTAGAATCTCTAATACAGCAGGAAACTTGAGTGTGCTCAGAACAAAAGAACGGTGTTTCCTACACATACAGACCATATCTAGTTCAACTCTGCTACTGAAACTGAAAAAACCCACTGGTCCTCTAACATCCAATGCTTCTCAGTTAAGATGAGAAACGTGTGAGCTTCGTGAACGCTGTAGTTTGTTTGAGCTCTAACGTAACTGTCCTTACCTGAAACGAAGTCTTGCTTGTAGGAAGACTCAGAGCCAGGGATTTAACTCCATTTCTGAAGGGAAACACACAGAATCGTTCTCATCCATGGATCACACTCTGCTTTAGAGCAAGAAGCACGCTCTTGCTTTCTAGAATCTCTTAGACAGCAGGAAACATGAGTGTGAAGAGAACAAAAGAACGGTGTTTCCTACACATACGGACCATATCTAGTTCAACTCTGCTTGAAATTGATACAAAGCAAAGGTCCTCTAACATCCAATGCTTGTCAGTTAAGAGGAGAACCTTTAAGCTTCGGAAACGATGTAGTTCGTTTGAGCTGAAAAGTGACTGCCCTTACCTGAAACGAAGTCTTGCTTGTAGGAAGACACAGAGCCTGGGATTTAACTCCATTTCTGAAGTGAAACACACAACACAGTTCTCATCCATGGATCACACTCTCCTTTAGAGCAAGAAGCTCGCTCTTGCTTTCTAGAGTCTCTAATACAGCAGGAAACTTGAGTGTGATGAGAACAAAAGACCTGTGTTTCTTAAACATACGGACCTTATCTAGTCCAACTCTGCTTCTGAACCTGATACAAAGCACTGGTACTCTAACATCCAATGCTTGTCAGATAAGATGAGAAACGTGTGAGCTTCGTGAACGATGTAGTTCGTTTGAGCTGTAAAGTAACTGCCCTTACCTGAAACGAAGTCTTGCTTGTAGGAAGACTCAGAGCCAGGGATTTAACTGCATTTCTGAAGTGAAACATACAACAGAGTTCTCATCCATGGATCACACTCTGCTTTAGAGCAAGAAGCACGCGCTAGCTTTCTAGATTCTCTAAGACAGCAGGAAACTTGAGTATGCTGACAACAAATGAACCTTGTTTCCTACACATACGGACCATATCTAGTACAACTTTGCTTCTGAAACTGATACAAAGCACTGGTCCTCTAACATCCAATGCTTGTCAGTTAAGAGGAGGACCTTTAAGCTTCACGAACGATGTAGTTCGTTTGAGCTCCAAAGTGACTGTCCTTACCTGAAACGAAGTCTTGCTTGTAGGAAGACTAAGAGCCAGTGATTTAACTCCATTTCTGAAGGGAAACACACAGAATCGTTCTCATCCATGGATCAAACTCTGCTTTAGAGCAAGAAGCACGCTCTTGCTTTCTAGACTCTCTTAGACAGCAGGAAACATGAGTGTGAAGAGAACAAAAGAATGGTGTTTCCTACACATACGGACCATATCTAGTTCAACTCTGCTTGAAATTGATACAAAGCAAAGGTCCTCTAACATCCAATGCTTGTCAGTTAAGAGGAGAACCTTTAAGCTTCACGAACGATGTAGTTCGTTTGAGCTCAAAAGTGACTGTCCTTACCTGAAACGAAGTCTTGCTTGTAGGAAGACTCAGAGCCAGGGATTTAACTCCATTTCTGAAGTGAAACACACCACAGAGTTCTCATCCATTGGTCACGCTCTGCTTTAGAGCAAGAAGCACGCTCTTGCTTTCTAGAATCTCTAAGACAGCAGGAAACTTGAGTGTGCTGAGAACAAATGAACGGTGTTTCCTTCACATACGGATCATATCGAGTCCAACTCTGCTTCTGAAAGTGATACAAAGCACTGTTCCTCTAACATCCAATGCTTGTCAGTTAAGACGAGAAACGTGTGAGCTTCCTGAATGATGTAGTTCGTTTGAGCTGAAAAGTGACGGCCCTTACCTGAAACGAAGTCTTGCTTGTAGGAAGAATCAGAGCCTGGGATTTAACTGCATTTCTGAAGTGAAACACACAGCAGGGTTCCCCTCCATTGTTCACACTCTGCTTTAGAGCAAGAAGCACGCTCTTGCTTTCTAGAATCTCTAATACAGCAGGAAACTTGAGTGTGCTCAGAACAAAAGAACGGTGTTTCCTACACATACAGACCATATCTAGTTCAACTCTGCTACTGAAACTGAAAGAACCCACTGGTCCTCTAACATCCAATGCTTCTCAGTTAAGATGAGAAACGTGTGAGCTTCGTGACCGCTGTAGTTTGTTTGAGCTCTAACGTAACTGTCCTTACCTGAAACGAAGTCTTGCTTGTAGGAAGACTCAGAGTCAGGGATTTAACTCCATTTCTGAAGGGAAACACACAGAATCTTTCTAATCCATGGATCACACTCTGCTTTAGAGCAAGAAGCACGCTCTTGCTTTCTAGAATCTCTTAGACAGCAGGAAACATGAGTGTGAAGAGAACAAAAGAACGGTGTTTCCTACACATACGGACCATATCTAGTTCAACTCTGCTTGAAATTGATACAAAGCAAAGGTCCTCTAACATCCAATGCTTGTCAGTTTAGAGGAGAACCTTTAAGCTTCGGGAACGATGTAGTTCGTTTGAGCTGAAAAGTGACTGCCCTTACCTGAAACGAAGTTTTGCTTGTAGGAAGAATCAAAGTCTGGGATTTAACTGCATTTCTGAAGGGATACACACAGCAGAGTTCTCATCCATTGTTCACTCTCTGCTTTAGAGCAAGAAGCACGCTCTTGCTTTCTAGGGTCTCTAATACATCAGGAAACTTGACTGTGATGAGAACAAAAGACCTGTGTTTCTTACACATACGGACCATATCTAGTCCAACTCTGCTTCTGAACCTTACACAAAGCACTGGTACTCTAACATCCAATGCTTGTCAGTTAAGGGGAGAACCTTTAAGTTTCGCGAACGATGTCGTTCGTTTGAGCTCAAAAGTGACTGTCCTTACCTGAAACGAAGTCTTGCTTGTAGGAAGACTCAGAGCCAGGGATTTAACTCCATTTCTGAAGGGAAACACACAGAATCGTTCTCATCCATGGATCACACTCTGCTTTAGAGCAAGAAGCACGCTCTTGCTTTCTAGAATCTCTTAGACAGCAGGAAACATGAGTGTGAAGAGAACAAAAGAACGGTGTTTCCTACACATACAGACCATATCTAGTTCAACTATGCTTGAAATTGATACAAAGCAAAGGTCCTCTAACATCCAATGCTTGTCAGTTAAGACGAGAAACGTGTGAGCTTCCTGAATGATGTAGTTCGTTTGAGCTGAAAAGTGACGGCCCTTACCTGAAACGAAGTCTTGCTTGTAGGAAGAATCAGAGCCTGGGATTTAACTGCATTTCTGAAGTGAAACACACAGCAGGGTTCTCATCCATTGTTTACACTCTGCTTTAGAGCAAGAAGCACGTTCTTGCTTTCTAGAGTCTCTAATACAGCAGGAAACTTGAGTGTGCTCAGAACAAAAGAACGGTGTTACCTACACATACAGACCATATCTAGTTCAACTCTGCTACTGAAACTGAAAAAACCCAATGGTCCACTAACATCCAATGCTTCTCAGTTAAGATGAGAAACGTGTGAGCTTCGTGAACACTGTAGTTTGTTTGAGCACTAAAGTAACTGTCCTTACCTGAAACGAAGTCTTGCTTGTAGGAAGACTCAGAGCCAGGGATTTAACTCCATTTCTGAAGGGAAACACACAGAATCGTTCTCATCCATGGATCACACTCTGCTTTAGAGCAAGAAGCACGCTCTTGCTTTCTAGAATCTCTTAGACAGCAGGAAACATGAGTGTGAAGAGAACAAAAGAACGGTGTTTCCTACACATACAGACCATATCTAGTTCAACTCTGCTTGAAATTGATACAAAGCAAAGGTCCGCTAACATCCAATGCTTGTCAGTTAAGACGAGAAACGTGTGAGCTTCCTGAATGATGTCGTTTGTTTGAGCTGAAAAGTGACTGCCCTTACCTGAAACGAAGTTTTGCTTGTAGGAAGAATCAAAGTCTGGGATTTAACTGCATTTCTGAAGGGATACACACAGCAGTGTTCTCATCCATTGTTCACACTCTGCTTTAGAGCAAGAAGCACGCTCTTGCTTTCTAGAGTCTCTAATACAGCAGGAAACTTGAGTGTGCTCAGAACAAAAGAACGGTGTTTCCTAAACATACAGACCATATCTAGTTCAACTCTGCTTCTGAAACTGAAAAAACCCACTGGTCCTCTAATATCCAATGCTTCTCAGTTAAGATGAGAAACGTGTGAGCTTCGTGAATGATCTAGTTCATTTGAGCTGAAAAGTGACTGCCCTTACCTGAAACGAAGTCTTACTTGTAGGAAGACACAGAGCCTGGGATTTAACTCCATTTCTGAAGTGAAACACACAACACAGTTCTCATCCATGGATCACACTCTCCTTTAGAACAAGAAGCATGCTCTTGCTTTCTAGAGTCTCTAATACAGCAAGAAACTTGAGTGTGATGAGAACAAAAGACCTGTGTTTCTTACACATACGGACCATATCTAGTCCAACTCTGCTTCTGAACCTGATACAAAGCACTGATACTCTAACATCCAATGCTTGTCAGTTAAGATGAGAAACGTGTGAGCTTCGCGAACGATGTAGTTCATTTGAGCTGTAAAGTAACTGCCCTTACCTGAAACGAAGTCTTGCTTGTAGGAAGACTCAGAGCCAGGGATTTAACTCCATTTCTGAAGTGAAACACACCACAGAGTTCTCATCCATTGGTCACGCTCTGCTTTAGAGCAAGAAGCACGCTCTTGCTTTCTAGAATCTCTAAGACAGCAGGAAACTTGAGTGTGCTGAGAACAAATGAACGGTGTTTCCTTCACATACGGATCATATCGAGTCCAACTCTGCTTCTGAAAGTGATACAAAGCACTGGTCCTCTACCATCCAATGCTTGTCAGTTAAGACAAGAAACGTGTGAGCTTCCTGAATGATGTAGTTCGTTTGAGCTGAAAAGTGACGGCCCTTACCTGAAACGAAGTCTTGCTTGTAGGAAGACTCAGAGCCAGGGATTTAACTCCATTTCTGAAGGGAAACACACAGAATCGTTCTCATCCATGGATCACACTCTGCTTTAGAGCAAGAAGCACGCTCTTGCTTTCTAGAATCTCTTAGACAGCAGGAAACATGAGTGTGAAGAGAACAAAAGAACGGTGTTTCCTACACATACGGACCATATCTAGTTCAACTCTGCTTGAAATTGATACAAAGCAAAGGTCCTCTAACATCCAATGCTTGTCAGTTAAGAGGAGAACCTTTAAGCTTCGGAAACGATGTAGTTCGTTTGAGCTGAAAAGTGACTGCCCTTACCTGAAACGAAGTCTTGCTTGTAGGAAGACACAGAGCCTGGGATTTAACTCCATTTCTGAAGTGAAACACACAACACAGTTCTCATCCATGGATCACACTCTCCTTTAGAGCAAGAAGCTCGCTCTTGCTTTCTAGAGTCTCTAATACAGCAGGAAACTTGAGTGTGATGAGAACAAAAGACCTGTGTTTCTTAAACATACGGACCTTATCTAGTCCAACTCTGCTTCTGAACCTGATACAAAGCACTGGTACTCTAACATCCAATGCTTGTCAGATAAGATGAGAAACGTGTGAGCTTCGTGAACGATGTAGTTCGTTTGAGCTGTAAAGTAACTGCCCTTACCTGAAACGAAGTCTTGCTTGTAGGAAGACTCAGAGCCAGGGATTTAACTGCATTTCTGAAGTGAAACATACAACAGAGTTCTCATCCATGGATCACACTCTGCTTTAGAGCAAGAAGCACGCGCTAGCTTTCTAGATTCTCTAAGACAGCAGGAAACTTGAGTATGCTGACAACAAATGAACCTTGTTTCCTACACATACGGACCATATCTAGTACAACTTTGCTTCTGAAACTGATACAAAGCACTGGTCCTCTAACATCCAATGCTTGTCAGTTAAGAGGAGGACCTTTAAGCTTCACGAACGATGTAGTTCGTTTGAGCTCCAAAGTGACTGTCCTTACCTGAAACGAAGTCTTGCTTGTAGGAAGACTAAGAGCCAGTGATTTAACTCCATTTCTGAAGGGAAACACACAGAATCGTTCTCATCCATGGATCAAACTCTGCTTTAGAGCAAGAAGCACGCTCTTGCTTTCTAGACTCTCTTAGACAGCAGGAAACATGAGTGTGAAGAGAACAAAAGAATGGTGTTTCCTACACATACGGACCATATCTAGTTCAACTCTGCTTGAAATTGATACAAAGCAAAGGTCCTCTAACATCCAATGCTTGTCAGTTAAGAGGAGAACCTTTAAGCTTCACGAACGATGTAGTTCGTTTGAGCTCAAAAGTGACTGTCCTTACCTGAAACGAAGTCTTGCTTGTAGGAAGACTCAGAGCCAGGGATTTAACTCCATTTCTGAAGTGAAACACACCACAGAGTTCTCATCCATTGGTCACGCTCTGCTTTAGAGCAAGAAGCACGCTCTTGCTTTCTAGAATCTCTAAGACAGCAGGAAACTTGAGTGTGCTGAGAACAAATGAACGGTGTTTCCTTCACATACGGATCATATCGAGTCCAACTCTGCTTCTGAAAGTGATACAAAGCACTGTTCCTCTAACATCCAATGCTTGTCAGTTAAGACGAGAAACGTGTGAGCTTCCTGAATGATGTAGTTCGTTTGAGCTGAAAAGTGACGGCCCTTACCTGAAACGAAGTCTTGCTTGTAGGAAGAATCAGAGCCTGGGATTTAACTGCATTTCTGAAGTGAAACACACAGCAGGGTTCCCCTCCATTGTTCACACTCTGCTTTAGAGCAAGAAGCACGCTCTTGCTTTCTAGAATCTCTAATACAGCAGGAAACTTGAGTGTGCTCAGAACAAAAGAACGGTGTTTCCTACACATACAGACCATATCTAGTTCAACTCTGCTACTGAAACTGAAAGAACCCACTGGTCCTCTAACATCCAATGCTTCTCAGTTAAGATGAGAAACGTGTGAGCTTCGTGACCGCTGTAGTTTGTTTGAGCTCTAACGTAACTGTCCTTACCTGAAACGAAGTCTTGCTTGTAGGAAGACTCAGAGTCAGGGATTTAACTCCATTTCTGAAGGGAAACACACAGAATCTTTCTAATCCATGGATCACACTCTGCTTTAGAGCAAGAAGCACGCTCTTGCTTTCTAGAATCTCTTAGACAGCAGGAAACATGAGTGTGAAGAGAACAAAAGAACGGTGTTTCCTACACATACGGACCATATCTAGTTCAACTCTGCTTGAAATTGATACAAAGCAAAGGTCCTCTAACATCCAATGCTTGTCAGTTTAGAGGAGAACCTTTAAGCTTCGGGAACGATGTAGTTCGTTTGAGCTGAAAAGTGACTGCCCTTACCTGAAACGAAGTTTTGCTTGTAGGAAGAATCAAAGTCTGGGATTTAACTGCATTTCTGAAGGGATACACACAGCAGAGTTCTCATCCATTGTTCACTCTCTGCTTTAGAGCAAGAAGCACGCTCTTGCTTTCTAGGGTCTCTAATACATCAGGAAACTTGACTGTGATGAGAACAAAAGACCTGTGTTTCTTACACATACGGACCATATCTAGTCCAACTCTGCTTCTGAACCTTACACAAAGCACTGGTACTCTAACATCCAATGCTTGTCAGTTAAGGGGAGAACCTTTAAGTTTCGCGAACGATGTCGTTCGTTTGAGCTCAAAAGTGACTGTCCTTACCTGAAACGAAGTCTTGCTTGTAGGAAGACTCAGAGCCAGGGATTTAACTCCATTTCTGAAGGGAAACACACAGAATCGTTCTCATCCATGGATCACACTCTGCTTTAGAGCAAGAAGCACGCTCTTGCTTTCTAGAATCTCTTAGACAGCAGGAAACATGAGTGTGAAGAGAACAAAAGAACGGTGTTTCCTACACATACAGACCATATCTAGTTCAACTATGCTTGAAATTGATACAAAGCAAAGGTCCTCTAACATCCAATGCTTGTCAGTTAAGACGAGAAACGTGTGAGCTTCCTGAATGATGTAGTTCGTTTGAGCTGAAAAGTGACGGCCCTTACCTGAAACGAAGTCTTGCTTGTAGGAAGAATCAGAGCCTGGGATTTAACTGCATTTCTGAAGTGAAACACACAGCAGGGTTCTCATCCATTGTTTACACTCTGCTTTAGAGCAAGAAGCACGTTCTTGCTTTCTAGAGTCTCTAATACAGCAGGAAACTTGAGTGTGCTCAGAACAAAAGAACGGTGTTACCTACACATACAGACCATATCTAGTTCAACTCTGCTACTGAAACTGAAAAAACCCAATGGTCCACTAACATCCAATGCTTCTCAGTTAAGATGAGAAACGTGTGAGCTTCGTGAACACTGTAGTTTGTTTGAGCACTAAAGTAACTGTCCTTACCTGAAACGAAGTCTTGCTTGTAGGAAGACTCAGAGCCAGGGATTTAACTCCATTTCTGAAGGGAAACACACAGAATCGTTCTCATCCATGGATCACACTCTGCTTTAGAGCAAGAAGCACGCTCTTGCTTTCTAGAATCTCTTAGACAGCAGGAAACATGAGTGTGAAGAGAACAAAAGAACGGTGTTTCCTACACATACAGACCATATCTAGTTCAACTCTGCTTGAAATTGATACAAAGCAAAGGTCCGCTAACATCCAATGCTTGTCAGTTAAGACGAGAAACGTGTGAGCTTCCTGAATGATGTCGTTTGTTTGAGCTGAAAAGTGACTGCCCTTACCTGAAACGAAGTTTTGCTTGTAGGAAGAATCAAAGTCTGGGATTTAACTGCATTTCTGAAGGGATACACACAGCAGTGTTCTCATCCATTGTTCACACTCTGCTTTAGAGCAAGAAGCACGCTCTTGCTTTCTAGAGTCTCTAATACAGCAGGAAACTTGAGTGTGCTCAGAACAAAAGAACGGTGTTTCCTAAACATACAGACCATATCTAGTTCAACTCTGCTTCTGAAACTGAAAAAACCCACTGGTCCTCTAATATCCAATGCTTCTCAGTTAAGATGAGAAACGTGTGAGCTTCGTGAATGATCTAGTTCATTTGAGCTGAAAAGTGACTGCCCTTACCTGAAACGAAGTCTTACTTGTAGGAAGACACAGAGCCTGGGATTTAACTCCATTTCTGAAGTGAAACACACAACACAGTTCTCATCCATGGATCACACTCTCCTTTAGAACAAGAAGCATGCTCTTGCTTTCTAGAGTCTCTAATACAGCAAGAAACTTGAGTGTGATGAGAACAAAAGACCTGTGTTTCTTACACATACGGACCATATCTAGTCCAACTCTGCTTCTGAACCTGATACAAAGCACTGATACTCTAACATCCAATGCTTGTCAGTTAAGATGAGAAACGTGTGAGCTTCGCGAACGATGTAGTTCATTTGAGCTGTAAAGTAACTGCCCTTACCTGAAACGAAGTCTTGCTTGTAGGAAGACTCAGAGCCAGGGATTTAACTCCATTTCTGAAGTGAAACACACCACAGAGTTCTCATCCATTGGTCACGCTCTGCTTTAGAGCAAGAAGCACGCTCTTGCTTTCTAGAATCTCTAAGACAGCAGGAAACTTGAGTGTGCTGAGAACAAATGAACGGTGTTTCCTTCACATACGGATCATATCGAGTCCAACTCTGCTTCTGAAAGTGATACAAAGCACTGGTCCTCTACCATCCAATGCTTGTCAGTTAAGACAAGAAACGTGTGAGCTTCCTGAATGATGTAGTTCGTTTGAGCTGAAAAGTGACGGCCCTTACCTGAAACGAAGTCTTGCTTGTAGGAAGAATCAGAGCCTGGGATTTAACTGCATTTCTGAAGTGAAACACACAGCAGGGTTCCCATCCATTGTTCACACTCTGCTTTAGGGCAAGAAGCACGCTCTTGCTTTCTAGAATCTCTAATACAGCAGGAAACTTGAGTGTGCTCAGAACAAAAGAACGGTGTTTCCTACACATACAGACCATATCTAGTTCAACTCTGCTACTGAAACTGAAAAAACCCACTGGTCCTCTAACATCCAATGCTTCTCAGTTAAGATGAGAAACGTGTGAGCTTCGTGAACGCTGTAGTTTGTTTGAGCTCTAACGTAACTGTCCTTACCTGAAACGAAGTCTTGCTTGTAGGAAGACTCAGAGCCAGGGATTTAACTCCATTTCTGAAGGGAAACACACAGAATCGTTCTCATCCATGGATCACACTCTGCTTTAGAGCAAGAAGCACGCTCTTGCTTTCTAGAATCTCTTAGACAGCAGGAAACATGAGTGTGAAGAGAACAAAAGAACGGTGTTTCCTACACATACGGACCATATCTAGTTCAACTCTGCTTGAAATTGATACAAAGCAAAGGTCCTCTAACATCCAATGCTTGTCAGTTAAGAGGAGAACCTTTAAGCTTCGGGAACGATGTAGTTCGTTTGAGCTGAAAAGTGACTGCCCTTACCTGAAACGAAGTCTTGCTTGTAGGAAGACACATGCCTGGGATTTAACTCCATTTCTGAAGTGAAACACACAACACAGTTCTCATCCATGGATCACACTCTCCTTTAGAGCAAGAAGCACGCTCTTGCTTTCTAGAGTCTCTAATACAGCAGGAAACTTGAGTGTGATGAGAACAAAAGACCTGTGTTTCTTAAACATACGGACCATATCTAGTGCAACTCTGCTTCTGAACCTGATACAAAGCACTGGTACTCTAACATCCAATGCTTGTCAGATAAGATGAGAAACGTGTGAGCTTCGTGAACGATGTAGTTCGTTTGAGCTGTAAAGTAACTGCCCTTACCTGAAACGAAGTCTTGCTTGTAGGAAGACTCAGAGCCAGGGATTTAACTCCATTTCTGAAGTGAAACACACAACAGAGTTCTCATCCATTGATCACACTCTGCATTAGAGCAAGAAGCACGCTCTAGCTTTCTAGATTCTCTAAGACAGCAGGAAACTTGAGTATGCTGACAACAAATGAACCTTGTTTCCTACACATACGGACCATATCTAGTACAACTTTGCTTCTGAAACTGATACAAAGCACTGGTCCTCTAACATCCAATGCTTGTCAGTTAAGAGGAGAACCTTTAAGCTTCACGAACGATGTAGTTCGTTTGAGCTCAAAAGTGACTGTCCTTACCTGAAACGAAGTCTTGCTTGTAGGAAGACTCAGAGCCAGGGATTTAACTCCATTTCTGAAGGGAAACACACAGAATCGTTCTCATCCATGGATCAAACTCTGCTTTAGAGCAAGAAGCACGCTCTTGCTTTCTAGGCTCTCTTAGACAGCAGGAAACATGAGTGTGAAGAGAACAAAAGAAGGGTGTTTCCTACACATACGGACCATATCTAGTTCAACTCTGCTTGAAATTGATACAAAGCAAAGGTCCTCTAACATCCAATGCTTGTCAGTTAAGAGGAGAACCTTTAAGCTTTGGGAATGATGTAGTTCGTTTGAGCTGAAAAGTGACTGCCCTTACCTGAAACGAAGTTTTGCTTGTAGGAGGAATCAAAGTCTGGGATTTAACTGCATTTCTGAAGGGATACACACAGCAGTATTGTCATCCATTGTTCACACTCTGCTTTAGAGCAAGAAGCACGCTCTTGCTTTCTAGAGTCTCTAATACAGCAGGAAACTTGAGTGTGCTCAGAACAAAAGAACGGTGTTTCCTACACATCCAGACCATATCTAGTTCAACTCTGCTTCTGAAACTGAAAAAACCCACTGGTCCTCTAATATCCAATGCTTCTCAGTTAAGATGAGAAACGTGTGAGCTTCGTGAACGATCTAGTTCATTTGAGCTGAAAAGTGACTGCCCTTACCTGAAACGAAGTCTTACTTGTAGGAAGACACAGAGCCTGGGATTTAACTCCATTTCTGAAGTGAAACACACAACACAGTTCTCATCCATGGATCACAATCTCCTTTAGAGCAAGAAGCACGCTCTTGCTTTCTAGAGTCTCTAATACAGCAGGAAACTTGACTGTGATGAGAACAAAAGACCTGTGTTTCTTACACATACGGACCATATCTAGTCCAACTCTGCTTCTGAACCTGATACAAAGCACTGGTACTCTAACATCCAATGCTTGTAAGTTAAGATGAGAAACGTGTGAGCTTCGCGAACGATGTAGTTCATTTGAGCTGTAAAGTAACTGCCCTTACCTGAAACGAAGTCTTGCTTGTAGGAAGACTCAGAGCCAGGGATTTAACTCCATTTCTGAAGTGAAACACACCACAGAGTTCTCATCCATTGGTCACGCTCTGCTTTAGAGCAAGAAGCACGCTCTTGCTTTCTAGAATCTCTAAGACAGCAGGAAACTTGAGTGTTCTGAGAACAAATGAACGGTGTTTCCTTCACATACGGATCATATCGAGTCCAACTCTGCTTCTGAAAGTGATACAAAGCACTGGTCCTCTACCATCCAATGCTTGTCAGTTAAGACAAGAAACGTGTGAGCTTCCTGAATGATGTAGTTCGTTTGAGCTGAAAAGTGACGGCCCTTACCTGAAACGAAGTTTTGCTTGTAGGAAGAATCAGAGCCTGGGATTTAACTGCATTTCTGAAGTGAAACACACAGCAGGGTTCCCATCCATTGTTCACACTCTGCTTTAGGGCAAGAAGCACGCTCTTGCTTTCTAGAATCTCTAATACAGCAGGAAACTTGAGTGTGCTCAGAACAAAAGAACGGTGTTTCCTACACATACAGACCATATCTAGTTCAACTCTGCTACTGAAACTGAAAAAACCCACTGGTCCTCTAACATCCAATGCTTCTCAGTTAAGATGAGAAACGTGTGAGCTTCGTGAACGCTGTAGTTTGTTTGAGCTCTAACGTAACTGTCCTTACCTGAAACGAAGTCTTGCTTGTAGGAAGACTCAGAGCCAGGGATTTAACTCCATTTCTGAAGGGAAACACACAGAATCGTTCTCATCCATGGATCACACTCTGCTTTAGAGCAAGAAGCACGCTCTTGCTTTCTAGAATCTCTTAGACAGCAGGAAACATGAGTGTGAAGAGAACAAAAGAACGGTGTTTCCTACACATACGGACCATATCTAGTTCAACTCTGCTTGAAATTGATACAAAGCAAAGGTCCTCTAACATCCAATGCTTGTCAGTTAAGAGGAGAACCTTTAAGCTTCGGGAACGATGTAGTTCGTTTGAGCTGAAAAGTGACTGCCCTTACCTGAAATGAAGTCTTGCTTGTAGGAAGACACATGCCTGGGATTTAACTCCATTTCTGAAGTGAAACACACAACACAGTTCTCATCCATGGATCACACTCTCCTTTAGAGCAAGAAGCACGCTCTTGCTTTCTAGAGTCTCTAATACAGCAGGAAACTTGAGTGTGATGAGAACAAAAGACCTGTGTTTCTTAAACATACGGACCATATCTAGTGCAACTCTGCTTCTGAACCTGATACAAAGCACTGGTACTCTAACATCCAATGCTTGTCAGATAAGATGAGAAACGTGTGAGCTTCGTGAACGATGTAGTTCGTTTGAGCTGTAAAGTAACTGCCCTTACCTGAAACGAAGTCTTGCTTGTAGGAAGACTCAGAGCCAGGGATTTAACTCCATTTCTGAAGTGAAACACACAACAGAGTTCTCATCCATTGATCACACTCTGCTTTAGAGCAAGAAGCACGCTCTAGCTTTCTAGATTCTCTAAGACAGCAGGAAACTTGAGTATGCTGACAACAAATGAACCTTGTTTCCTACACATACGGACCATATCTAGTACAACTTTCCTTCTCAAACTGATACAAAGCACTGGTCCTCTAACATCCAATGCTTGTCAGTTAAGAGGAGAACCTTTAAGCTTCACGAACGATGTAGTTCGTTTGAGCTCAAAAGTGACTGTCCTTACCTGAAACGAAGTCTTGCTTGTAGGAAGACTCAGAGCCAGGGATTTAACTCCATTTCTGAAGGGAAACACACAGAATCGTTCTCATCCATGGATCACACTCTGCTTTAGAGCAAGAAGCACGCTCTTGCTTTCTAGAATCTCTTAGACAGCAGGAAACATGAGTGTGAAGAGAACAAAAGAACGGTGTTTCCTACACATACGGACCATATCTAGTTCAACTCTGCTTGAAATTGATACAAAGCAAAGGTGCTCTAACATCCAATGCATGTCAGTTAAGAGGAGAACCTTTAAGCTTTGGGAATGATGTAGTTCGTTTGAGCTGAAAAGTGACTGCCCTTACCTGAAACGAAATTTTGCTTGTAGGAAGAATCAAAGTCTGGGATTTAACTGCATTTCTGAAGGGATACACACAGCAGTATTGTCATCCAAAGTTCACACTCTGCTTTAGAGCAAGAAGCACGCTCTTGCTTTCTAGAATCTCTTAGACAGCAGGAAACATGAGTGTGAAGAGAACAAAAGAACGGTGTTTCCTACACATACAGACCATATCTAGTTCAACTCTGCTTCTGAAACTGAAAAAACCCACTGGTCCTCTAATATCCAATGCTTCTCAGTTAAGATGAGAAACGTGTGAGCTTCGTGAACGATCTAGTTCATTTGAGCTGAAAAGTGACTGCCCTTACCTGAAACGAAGTCTTACTTGTAGGAAGACACAGAGCCTGGGATTTAACTCCATTTCTGAAGTGAAACACACAACACAGTTCTCATCCATGGATCACAATCTCCTTTAGAGCAAGAAGCACGCTCTTGCTTTCTAGAGTCTCTAATACAGCAGGAAACTTGACTGTGATGAGAACAAAAGACCTGTGTTTCTTACACATACGGACCATATCTAGTCCAACTCTGCTTCTGAACCTGATACAAAGCACTGGTACTCTAACATCCAATGCTTGTAAGTTAAGATGAGAAACGTGTGAGCTTCACGAACGATGTAGTTCATTTGAGCTGTAAAGTAACTGCCCTTACCTGAAACGAAGTCTTGCTTGTAGGAAGACTCAGAGCCAGGGATTTAACTCCATTTCTGAAGTGAAACACACCACAGAGTTCTCATCCATTGGTCACGCTCTGCTTTAGAGCAAGAAGCACGCTCTTGCTTTCTAGAATCTCTAAGACAGCAGGAAACTTGAGTGTGCTGAGAACAAGTGAACGGTGTTTCCTTCACATACGGATCATATCGAGTCCAACTCTGCTTGTGAAAGTGATACAAAGCACTGGTCCTCTAACATCCAATGCTTGTCAGTTAAGACGAGAAACGTGTGAGCTTCCTGAATGATGTAGTTCGTTTGAGCTGAAAAGTGACGGCCCTTACCTGAAACGAAGTCTTGCTTGTAGGAAGAATCAGAGCCTGGGATTTAACTGCATTTCTGAAGTGAAATACACAGCAGGGTTCCCATCCATTGTTCACACTCTGCTTTAGGGCAAGAAGCACGCTCTAGCTTTCTAGAATCTCTAAGACAGCAGGAAACTTGAGTGTGCTGACAACAAATGAACCTTGTTTCCTACACATACGGATCATATCTAGTCCAACTCTGCTTCTGAAACTGATACAAAGCACTGGTCCTCTAACATCCAATGCTTGTCAGTTAAGAGGAGAACCTTTAATTTTCGCGAACGATGTAGTTCGTTTGAGCTCAAAAGTGACTGTCCTTACCTAAAACGAAGTCTTGCTTGTAGGAAGACTCAGAGCCAGGGATTTAACTCCATTTCTGAAGGGAAACACACAGAATCGTTCTCATCCATGGATCACACTCTGCTTTAGAGCAAGAAGCATGCTCTTGCTTTCTAGAATCTCTTAGACAGCAGGAAATATGAGTGTGAAGAGAACAAAAGAACGGTGTTTCCTACACATACAGACCATATCTAGTTCAACTATGCTTGAAATTGATACAAAGCACTGGTCCTCTAACATCCAATGCTTGTCAGTTAAGACAAGAAACGTGTGAGCTTCATAAATGATGTAGTTCGTTTGAGCTGAAAAGTGACGGCCCTTACCTGAAACGAAGTCTTGCTTGTAGGAAGAAACAGAGCCTGGGATTTAACTGCATTTCTGAAGTGAAACACACAGCAGGGTTCTCATCCATTGTTTACACTCTGCTTTAGAGCAAGAAGCACGTTCTTGCTTTCTAGAGTCTCTAATACAGCAGGAAACTTGAGTGTGCTCAGAACAAAAGAACGGTGTTACCTCCACATACAGACCATATCTAGTTCAACTCTGCTACTGAAACTGAAAAAACCCAATGGTCCACTAACATCCAATGCTTCTCAGTTAAGATGAGAAACGTGTGAGCTTCGTGAACGCTGTAGTTTGTTTGAGCACTAAAGTAACTGTCCTTACCTGAAACGAAGTCTTGCTTGTAGGAAGACTCAGAGCCAGGGATTTAACTCCATTTCTGAAGGGAAACACACAGAATCGTTCTCATCCATGGATCACACTCTGCTTTAGAGCAAGAAGCACGCTCTTGCTTTCTAGAATCTCTTAGACAGCAGGAAACATGAGTGTGAAGAGAACAAAAGAACGGTGTTTCCTACACATACAGACCATATCTAGTTCAACTCTGCTTGAAATTGATACAAAGCAAAGGTCCGCTAACATCCAATGCTTGTCAGTTAAGACGAGAAACGTGTGAGCTTCCTGAATGATGTCGTTCGTTTGAGCTGAAAAGTGACTGCCCTTACCTGAAACGAAGTTTTGCTTGTAGGAAGAATCAAAGTCTGGGATTTAACTGCATTTCTGAAGGGATACACACAGCAGTGTTCTCATCCATTGTTCACACTCTGCTTTAGAGCAAGAAGCACGCTCTTGCTTTCTAGAGTCTCTAATACAGCAGGAAACTTGAGTGTGCTCAGAACAAAAGAACGGTGTTTCCTAAACATACAGACCATATCTAGTTCAACTCTGCTTCTGAAACTGAAAAAACCCACTGGTCCTCTAATATCCAATGCTTCTCAGTTAAGATGAGAAACGTGTGAGCTTCGTGAATGATCTAGTTCATTTGAGCTGAAAAGTGACTGCCCTTACCTGAAACGAAGTCTTACTTGTAGGAAGACACAGAGCCTGGGATTTAACTCCATTTCTGAAGTGAAACACACAACACAGTTCTCATCCATGGATCACACTCTCCTTTAGAACAAGAAGCATGCTCTTGCTTTCTAGAGTCTCTAATACAGCAAGAAACTTGAGTGTGATGAGAACAAAAGACCTGTGTTTCTTACACATACGGACCATATCTAGTCCAACTCTGCTTCTGAACCTGATACAAAGCACTGATACTCTAACATCCAATGCTTGTCAGTTAAGATGAGAAACGTGTGAGCTTCGCGAACGATGTAGTTCATTTGAGCTGTAAAGTAACTGCCCTTACCTGAAACGAAGTCTTGCTTGTAGGAAGACTCAGAGCCAGGGATTTAACTCCATTTCTGAAGTGAAACACACCACAGAGTTCTCATCCATTGGTCACGCTCTGCTTTAGAGCAAGAAGCACGCTCTTGCTTTCTAGAATCTCTAAGACAGCAGGAAACTTGAGTGTGCTGAGAACAAATGAACGGTGTTTCCTTCACATACGGATCATATCGAGTCCAACTCTGCTTCTGAAAGTGATACAAAGCACTGGTCCTCTACCATCCAATGCTTGTCAGTTAAGACAAGAAACGTGTGAGCTTCCTGAATGATGTAGTTCGTTTGAGCTGAAAAGTGACGGCCCTTACCTGAAACGAAGTTTTGCTTGTAGGAAGAATCAGAGCCTGGGATTTAACTGCATTTCTGAAGTGAAACACACAGCAGGGTTCCCATCCATTGTTCACACTCTGCTTTAGGGCAAGAAGCACGCTCTTGCTTTCTAGAATCTCTAATACAGCAGGAAACTTGAGTGTGCTCAGAACAAAAGAACGGTGTTTCCTACACATACAGACCATATCTAGTTCAACTCTGCTACTGAAACTGAAAAAACCCACTGGTCCTCTAACATCCAATGCTTCTCAGTTAAGATGAGAAACGTGTGAGCTTCGTGAACGCTGTAGTTTGTTTGAGCTCTAACGTAACTGTCCTTACCTGAAACGAAGTCTTGCTTGTAGGAAGACTCAGAGCCAGGGATTTAACTCCATTTCTGAAGGGAAACACACAGAATCGTTCTCATCCATGGATCACACTCTGCTTTAGAGCAAGAAGCACGCTCTTGCTTTCTAGAATCTCTTAGACAGCAGGAAACATGAGTGTGAAGAGAACAAAAGAACGGTGTTTCCTACACATACGGACCATATCTAGTTCAACTCTGCTTGAAATTGATACAAAGCAAAGGTCCTCTAACATCCAATGCTTGTCAGTTAAGAGGAGAACCTTTAAGCTTCGGGAACGATGTAGTTCGTTTGAGCTGAAAAGTGACTGCCCTTACCTGAAATGAAGTCTTGCTTGTAGGAAGACACATGCCTGGGATTTAACTCCATTTCTGAAGTGAAACACACAACACAGTTCTCATCCATGGATCACACTCTCCTTTAGAGCAAGAAGCACGCTCTTGCTTTCTAGAGTCTCTAATACAGCAGGAAACTTGAGTGTGATGAGAACAAAAGACCTGTGTTTCTTAAACATACGGACCATATCTAGTGCAACTCTGCTTCTGAACCTGATACAAAGCACTGGTACTCTAACATCCAATGCTTGTCAGATAAGATGAGAAACGTGTGAGCTTCGTGAATGATGTAGTTCGTTTGAGCTGTAAAGTAACTGCCCTTACCTGAAACGAAGTCTTGCTTGTAGGAAGACTCAGAGCCAGGGATTTAACTCCATTTCTGAAGTGAAACACACAACAGAGTTCTCATCCATTGATCACACTCTGCTTTAGAGCAAGAAGCACGCTCTAGCTTTCTAGATTCTCTAAGACAGCAGGAAACTTGAGTATGCTGACAACAAATGAACCTTGTTTCCTACACATACGGACCATATCTAGTACAACTTTCCTTCTCAAACTGATACAAAGCACTGGTCCTCTAACATCCAATGCTTGTCAGTTAAGAGGAGAACCTTTAAGCTTCACGAACGATGTAGTTCGTTTGAGCTCAAAAGTGACTGTCCTTACCTGAAACGAAGTCTTGCTTGTAGGAAGACTCAGAGCCAGGGATTTAACTCCATTTCTGAAGGGAAACACACAGAATCGTTCTCATCCATGGATCACACTCTGCTTTAGAGCAAGAAGCACGCTCTTGCTTTCTAGAATCTCTTAGACAGCAGGAAACATGAGTGTGAAGAGAACAAAAGAACGGTGTTTCCTACACATACGGACCATATCTAGTTCAACTCTGCTTGAAATTGATACAAAGCAAAGGTCCTCTAACATCCAATGCATGTCAGTTAAGAGGAGAACCTTTAAGCTTTGGGAATGATGTAGTTCGTTTGAGCTGAAAAGTGACTGCCCTTACCTGAAACGAAGTTTTGCTTGTAGGAAGAATCAAAGTCTGGGATTTAACTGCATTTCTGAAGGGATACACACAGCAGTATTGTCATCCAAAGTTCACACTCTGCTTTAGAGCAAGAAGCACGCTCTTGCTTTCTAGAATCTCTTAGACAGCAGGAAACATGAGTGTGAAGAGAACAAAAGAACGGTGTTTCCTACACATACAGACCATATCTAGTTCAACTCTGCTTCTGAAACTGAAAAAACCCACTGGTCCTCTAATATCCAATGCTTCTCAGTTAAGATGAGAAACGTGTGAGCTTCGTGAACGATCTAGTTCATTTGAGCTGAAAAGTGACTGCCCTTACCTGAAACGAAGTCTTACTTGTAGGAAGACACAGAGCCTGGGATTTAACTCCATTTCTGAAGTGAAACACACAACACAGTTCTCATCCATGGATCACAATCTCCTTTAGACTAAGAAGCACGCTCTTGCTTTCTAGAGTCTCTAATACAGCAGGAAACTTGACTGTGATGAGAACAAAAGACCTGTGTTTCTTACACATACGGACCATATCTAGTCCAACTCTGCTTCTGAACCTGATACAAAGCACTGGTACTCTAACATCCAATGCTTGTAAGTTAAGATGAGAAACGTGTGAGCTTCGCGAACGATGTAGTTCATTTGAGCTGTAAAGTAACTGCCCTTACCTGAAACGAAGTCTTGCTTGTAGGAAGACTCAGAGCCAGGGATTTAACTCCATTTCTGAAGTGAAACACACCACAGAGTTCTCATCCATTGGTCACGCTCTGCTTTAGAGCAAGAAGCACGCTCTTGCTTTCTAGAATCTCTAAGACAGCAGGAAACTTGAGTGTGCTGAGAACAAGTGAACGGTGTTTCCTTCACATACGGATCATATCGAGTCCACCTCTGCTTGTGAAAGTGATACAAAGCACTGGTCCTCTAACATCCAATGCTTGTCAGTTAAGACGAGAAACGTGTGAGCTTCCTGAATGATGTAGTTCGTTTGAGCTGAAAAGTGACGGCCCTTACCTGAAACGAAGTCTTGCTTGTAGGAAGAATCAGAGCCTGGGATTTAACTGCATTTCTGAAGTGAAATACACAGCAGGGTTCCCATCCATTGTTCACACTCTGCTTTAGGGCAAGAAGCACGCTCTAGCTTTCTAGAATCTCTAAGACAGCAGGAAACTTGAGTGTGCTGACAACAAATGAACCTTGTTTCCTACACATACGGATCATATCTAGTCCAACTCTGCTTCTGAAACTGATACAAAGCACTGGTCCTCTAACATCCAATGCTTGTCAGTTAAGAGGAGAACCTTTAATTTTCGCGAACGATGTAGTTCGTTTGAGCTCAAAAGTGACTGTCCTTACCTAAAACGAAGTCTTGCTTGTAGGAAGACTCAGAGCCAGGGATTTAACTCCATTTCTGAAGGGAAACACACAGAATCGTTCTCATCCATGGATCACACTCTGCTTTAGAGCAAGAAGCATGCTCTTGCTTTCTAGAATCTCTTAGACAGCAGGAAATATGAGTGTGAAGAGAACAAAAGAACGGTGTTTCCTACACATACAGACCATATCTAGTTCAACTATGCTTGAAATTGATACAAAGCACTGGTCCTCTAACATCCAATGCTTGTCAGTTAAGACAAGAAACGTGTGAGCTTCCTAAATGATGTAGTTCGTTTGAGCTGAAAAGTGACGGCCCTTACCTGAAACGAAGTCTTGCTTGTAGGAAGAAACAGAGCCTGGGATTTAACTGCATTTCTGAAGTGAAACACACAGCAGGGTTCTCATCCATTGTTTACACTCTGCTTTAGAGCAAGAAGCACGTTCTTGCTTTCTAGAGTCTCTAATACAGCAGGAAACTTGAGTGTGCTCAGAACAAAAGAACGGTGTTACCTCCACATACAGACCATATCTAGTTCAACTCTGCTACTGAAACTGAAAAAACCCAATGGTCCACTAACATCCAATGCTTCTCAGTTAAGATGAGAAACGTGTGAGCTTCGTGAACGCTGTAGTTTGTTTGAGCACTAAAGTAACTGTCCTTACCTGAAACGAAGTCTTGCTTGTAGGAAGACTCAGAGCCAGGGATTTAACTCCATTTCTGAAGGGAAACACACAGAATCGTTCTCATCCATGGATCACACTCTGCTTTAGAGCAAGAAGCACGCTCTTGCTTTCTAGAATCTCTTAGACAGCAGGAAACATGAGTGTGAAGAGAAAAAAGAACGGTGTTTCCTACACATACAGACCATATCTAGTTCAACTCTGCTTGAAATTGATACAAAGCAAAGGTCCGCTAACATCCAATGCTTGTCAGTTAAGACGAGAAACGTGTGAGCTTCCTGAATGATGTCGTTCGTTTGAGCTGAAAAGTGACGGCCCTTACCTGAAACGAAGTCTTGCTTGTAGGAAGAATCAGAGCCTGGGATTTAACTGCATTTCTGAAGGGATACACACAGCAGTGTTCTCATCCATTGTTCACACTCTGCTTTAGAGCAAGAAGCACGCTCTTGCTTTCTAGAGTCTCTAATACAGCAGGAAACTTGAGTGTGCTCAGAACAAAAGAACGGTGTTTCCTAAACATACAGACCATATCTAGTTCAACTCTGCTTCTGAAACTGAAAAAACCCACTGGTCCTCTAATATCCAATGCTTCTCAGTTAAGATGAGAAACGTGTGAGCTTCGTGAATGATCTAGTTCATTTGAGCTGAAAAGTGACTGCCCTTACCTGAAACGAAGTCTTACTTGTAGGAAGACACAGAGCCTGGGATTTAACTCCATTTCTGAAGTGAAACACACAACACAGTTCTCATCCATGGATCACACTCTCCTTTAGAACAAGAAGCATGCTCTTGCTTTCTAGAGTCTCTAATACAGCAAGAAACTTGAGTGTGATGAGAACAAAAGACCTGTGTTTCTTACACATACGGACCATATCTAGTCCAACTCTGCTTCTGAACCTGATACAAAGCACTGATACTCTAACATCCAATGCTTGTCAGTTAAGATGAGAAACGTGTGAGCTTCGCGAACGATGTAGTTCATTTGAGCTGTAAAGTAACTGCCCTTACCTGAAACGAAGTCTTGCTTGTAGGAAGACTCAGAGCCAGGGATTTAACTCCATTTCTGAAGTGAAACACACCACAGAGTTCTCATCCATTGGTCACGCTCTGCTTTAGAGCAAGAAGCACGCTCTTGCTTTCTAGAATCTCTAAGACAGCAGGAAACTTGAGTGCGCTGAGAACAAATGAACGGTGTTTCCTTCACATACGGATCATATCGAGTCCAACTCTGCTTCTGAAAGTGATACAAAGCACTGGTCCTCTAACATCCAATGCTTGTCAGTTAAGACAAGAAACGTGTGAGCTTCCTGAATGATGTAGTTCGTTTGAGCTGAAAAGTGACGGCCCTTTCCTGAAACGAAGTCTTGCTTGTAGGAAGAATCAGAGCCTGGGATTTAACTGCATTTCTGAAGTGAAACACACAGCAGGGTTCCCATCCATTGTTCACACTCTGCTTTAGGGCAAGAAGCACGCTCTTGCTTTCTAGAATCTCTAATACAGCAGGAAACTTGAGTGTGCTCAGAACAAAAGAACGGTGTTTCCTACACATACAGACCATATCTAGTTCAACTCTGCTACTGAAACTGAAAAAACCCACTGGTCCTCTAACATCCAATGCTTCTCAGTTAAGATGAGAAACGTGTGAGCTTCGTGAACGCTGTAGTTTGTTTGAGCTCTAACGTAACTGTCCTTACCTGAAACGAAGTCTTGCTTGTAGGAAGACTCAGAGCCAGGGATTTAACTCCATTTCTGAAGGGAAACACACAGAATCGTTCTCATCCATGGATCACACTCTGCTTTAGAGCAAGAAGCACGCTCTTGCTTTCTAGAATCTCTTAGACAGCAGGAAACATGAGTGTGAAGAGAACAAAAGAACGGTGTTTCCTACACATACGGACCATATCTAGTTCAACTCTGCTTGAAATTGATACAAAGCAAAGGTCCTCTAACATCAAATGCTTGTCAGTTAAGAGGAGAACCTTTAAGCTTCAGGAACGATGTAGTTCGTTTGAGCTGAAAAGTGACTGCCCTTACCTGAAACGAAGTCTTGCTTGTAGGAAGACACATGCCTGGGATTTAACTCCATTTCTGAAGTGAAACACACAACACAGTTCTCATCCATGGATCACACTCTCCTTTAGAGCAAGAAGCACGCTCTTGCTTTCTAGAGTCTCTAATACAGCAGGAAACTTGAGTGTGATGAGAACAAAAGACCTGTGTTTCTTAAACATACGGACCATATCTAGTGCAACTCTGCTTCTGAACCTGATACAAAGCACTGGTACTCTAACATCCAATGCTTGTCAGATAAGATGAGAAACGTGTGAGCTTCGTGAACGATGTAGTTCGTTTGAGCTGTAAAGTAACTGCCCTTACCTGAAACGAAGTCTTGCTTGTAGGAAGACTCAGAGCCAGGGATTTAACTCCATTTCTGAAGTGAAACACACAACAGAGTTCTCATCCATTGATCACACTCTGCTTTAGAGCAAGAAGCACGCTCTAGCTTTCTAGATTCTCTAAGACAGCAGGAAACTTGAGTATGCTGACAACAAATGAACCTTGTTTCCTACACATACGGACCATATCTAGTACAACTTTGCTTCTGAAACTGATACAAAGCACTGGTCCTCTAACATCCAATGCTTGTCAGTTAAGAGGAGAACCTTTAAGCTTCACGAACGATGTAGTTCGTTTGAGCTCAAAAGTGACTGTCCTTACCTGAAACGAAGTCTTGCTTGTAGGAAGACTCAGAGCCAGGGATTTAACTCCATTTCTGAAGGGAAACACACAGAATCGTTCTCATCCATGGATCAAACTCTGCTTTAGAGCAAGAAGCACGCTCTTGCTTTCTAGGCTCTCTTAGACAGCAGGAAACATGAGTGTGAAGAGAACAAAAGAACGGTGTTTCCTACACATACGGACCATATCTAGTTCAACTCTGCTTGAAATTGATACAAAGCAAAGGTCCTCTAACATCCAATGCTTGTCAGTTAAGAGGAGAACCTTTAAGCTTTGGGAATGATGTAGTTCGTTTGAGCTGAAAAGTGACTGCCCTTACCTGAAACGAAGTTTTGCTTGTAGAAAGAATCAAAGTCTGGGATTTAACTGCATTT
Source organism: Onychomys leucogaster (assembly GCA_949786385.1). Taxonomy (NCBI): domain Eukaryota; kingdom Metazoa; phylum Chordata; class Mammalia; order Rodentia; family Cricetidae; genus Onychomys; species Onychomys leucogaster. The sequence continues at coordinate 1,534,940 of CATKUP010000073.1, forward strand.
CTGAAGGGATACACACAGCAGTATTGTCATCCATTGTTCACACTCTGCTTTAGAGCAAGAAGCACGCTCTTGCTTTCTAGAGTCTCTAATACAGCAGGAAACTTGAGTGTGCTCAGAACAAAAGAACGGTGTTTCCTACACATACAGACCATATCTAGTTCAACTCTGCTTCTGAAACTGAAAAAACCCACTGGTCCTCTAATATCCAATGCTTCTCAGTTAAGATGAGAAACGTGTGAGCTTCGTGAACTATCTAGTTCATTTGAGCTGAAAAGTGACTGCCCTTACCTGAAACGAAGTCTTACTTGTAGGAAGACACAGAGCCTGGGATTTAACTCCATTTCTGAAGTGAAACACACAACACAGTTCTCATCCATGGATCACAATCTCCTTTAGAGCAAGAAGCACGCTCTTGCTTTCTAGAGTCTCTAATACAGCAGGAAACTTGACTGTGATGAGAACAAAAGACCTGTGTTTCTTACACATACGGACCATATCTAGTCCAACTCTGCTTCTGAACCTGATACAAAGCACTGGTACTCTAACATCCAATGCTTGTAAGTTAAGATGAGAAACGTGTGAGCTTCGCGAACGATGTAGTTCATTTGAGCTCTAAAGTAACTGCCCTTACCTGAAACGAAGTCTTGCTTGTAGGAAGACTCAGAGCCAGGGATTTAACTCCATTTCTGAAGTGAAACACACCACAGAGTTCTCCTCCATTGGTCACGCTCTGCTTTAGAGCAAGAAGCACGCTCTTGCTTTCTAGAATCTCTAAGACAGCAGGAAACTTGAGTGTGCTGAGAACAAGTGAACGGTGTTTCCTTCACATACGGATCATATCGAGTCCAACTCTGCTTGTGAAAGTGATACAAAGCACTGGTCCTCTAACATCCAATGCTTGTCAGTTAAGACGAGAAACGTGTGAGCTTCCTGAATGATGTAGTTCGTTTGAGCTGAAAAGTGACGGCCCTTACCTGAAACGAAGTCTTGCTTGTAGGAAGAATCAGAGCCTGGGATTTAACTGCATTTCTGAAGTGAAATACACAGCAGGGTTCCCATCCATTGTTCACACTCTGCTTTAGGGCAAGAAGCACGCTCTAGCTTTCTAGAATCTCTAAGACAGCAGGAAACTTGAGTGTGCTGACAACAAATGAACCTTGTTTCCTACACATACGGATCATATCTAGTCCAACTCTGCTTCTGAAACTGATACAAAGCACTGGTCCTCTAACATCCAATGCTTGTCAGTTAAGAGGAGAACCTTTAATTTTCGCGAACGATGTAGTTCGTTTGAGCTCAAAAGTGACTGTCCTTACCTGAAACGAAGTCTTGCTTGTAGGAAGACTCAGAGCCAGGGATTTAACTCCATTTCTGAAGGGAAACACACAGAATCGTTCTCATCCATGGATCACACTCTGCTTTAGAGCAAGAAGCACGCTCTTGCTTTCTAGAATCTCTTAGACAGCAGGAAACATGAGTGTGAAGAGAACAAAAGAACGGTGTTTCCTACACATACAGACCATATCTAGTTCAACTATGCTTGAAATTGATACAAAGCACTGGTCCTCTAACATCCAATGCTTGTCAGTTAAGACAAGAAACGTGTGAGCTTCCTGAATGATGTAGTTCGTTTGAGCTGAAAAGTGACGGCCCTTACCTGAAACGAAGTCTTGCTTGTAGGAAGAATCAGAGCCTGGGATTTAACTGCATTTCTGAAGTGAAACACACAGCAGGGTTCCCATCCATTGTTCACACTCTGCTTTAGGGCAAGAAGCACGCTCTTGCTTTCTAGAATCTCTTAGACAGCAGGAAACATGAGTGTGAAGAGAACAAAAGAACGGTGTTTCCTACACATACGGACCATATCTAGTTCAACTCTGCTTGAAATTGATACAAAGCAAAGGTCCTCTAACATCCAATGCTTGTCAGTTAAGAGGAGAACCTTTAAGCTTCGGGAACGATGTAGTTCGTTTGAGCTGAAAAGTGACTGCCCTTACCTGAAACGAAGTCTTGCTTGTAGGAAGACACATGCCTGGGATTTAACTCCATTTCTGAAGTGAAACACACAACACAGTTCTCATCCATGGATCACACTTTCCTTTAGAGCAAGAAGCACGCTCTTGCTTTCTAGAGTCTCTAATACAGCAGGAAACTTGAGTGTGATGAAAACAGAAGACCTGTGTTTCTTAAACATACCGACCATATCTAGTGCAACTCTGCTTCTGAACCTGATACAAAGCACTGGTACTCTAACATCCAATGCTTGTCAGATAAGATGAGAAACGTGTGAGCTTTGTGAACGATGTAGTTCGTTTGAGCTGTAAAGTAACTGCCCTTACCTGAAACGAAGTCTTGCTTTTAGGAAGACTCAGAGCCAGGGATTTAACTCCATTTCTGAAGTGAAACACACAACAGAGTTCTCATCCATTGATCACACTCTGCTTTAGAGCAAGAAGCACGCTCTAGCTTTCTAGATTCTCTAAGACAGCAGGAAACTTGAGTATGCTGACAACAAATGAACCTTGTTTCCTACACATACGGACCATATCTAGTACAACTTTGCTTCTGAAACTGATACAAAGCACTGGTCCTCTAACATCCAATGCTTGTCAGTTAAGAGGAGAACCTTTAAGCTTCACGAACGATGTAGTTCGTTTGAGCTCAAAAGTGACTGTCCTTACCTGAAACGAAGTCTTGCTTGTAGGAAGACTCAGAGCCAGGGATTTAACTCCATTTCTGAAGGGAAACACACAGAATCGTTCTCATCCATGGATCAAACTCTGCTTTAGAGCAAGAAGCACGCTCTTGCTTTCTAGGCTCTCTTAGACAGCAGGAAACATGAGTGTGAAGAGAACAAAAGAACGGTGTTTCCTACACATACGGACCATATCTAGTTCAACTCTGCTTGAAATTGATACAAAGCAAAGGTCCTCTAACATCCAATGCTTGTCAGTTAAGAGGAGAAACTTTAAGCTTTGGGAATGATGTAGTTCGTTTGAGCTGAAAAGTGACTGCCCTTACCTGAAACGAAGTTTTGCTTGTAGGAAGAATCAAAGTCTGGGATTTAACTGCATTTCTGAAGGGATACACACAGCAGTATTGTCATCCATTGTTCACACTCGGCTTTAGAGCAAGAAGCACGCTCTTGCTTTCTAGAGTCTCTAATACAGCAGGAAACTTGAGTGTGCTCAGAACAAAAGAACGGTGTTTCCTACACCTACAGACCATATCTAGTTCAACTCTGCTTCTGAAACTGAAAAAACCCACTGGTCCTCTAATATCCAATGCTTCTCAGTTAAGATGAGAAACGTGTGAGCTTCGTGAACGCTGTAGTTTGTTTGAGCTCTAACGTAACTCTCCTTACCTGAAACGAAGTCTTGCTTGTAGGAAGACTCAGAGCCAGGGATTTAACTCCATTTCTGAAGGGAAACACACAGAATCGTTCTCATCCATGGATCACACTCTGCTTTAGAGCAAGAAGCACGCTCTTGCTTTCTAGAATCTCTTAGACAGCAGGAAACATGAGTGTGAAGAGAACAAAAGAACGGTATTTCCTACACATACGGACCATATCTAGTTCAACTCTGCTTGAAATTGATACAAAGCAAAGGTCCTCTAACATCCAATGCTTGTCAGTTAAGAGGAGAACATTTAAGCTTCGGGAACGATGTAGTTCGTTTGAGCTGAAAAGTGACTGCCCTTACCTGAAACGAAGTCTTGCTTGTAGGAAGACACATGCCTGGGATTTAACTCCATTTCTGAAGTGAAACACACAACACAGTTCTCATCCATGGATCACACTCTCCTTTAGAGCAAGAAGCACGCTCTTGCTTTCTAGAGTCTCTAATACAGCAGGAAACTTGACTGTGATGAGAACAAAAGACCTGTGTTTCTTACACATACGGACCATATCTAGTCCAACTCTGCTTCTGAACCTGATACAAAGCACTGGTACTCTAACATCCAATGCTTGTAAGTTAAGATGAGAAACGTGTGAGCTTCGCGAACGATGTAGTTCATTTGAGCTGTAAAGTAACTGCCCTTACCTGAAACGAAGTCTGGCTTGTAGGAAGACTCAGAGCCAGGGATTTAACTCCATTTCTGAAGTGAAACACACCACAGAGTTCTCATCCATTGGTCACGCTCTGCTTTAGAGCAAGAAGCACGCTCTTGCTTTCTAGAATCTCTAAGACAGCAGGAAACTTGAGTGTGCTGAGAACAAGTGAACGGTGTTTCCTTCACATATGGATCATATCGAGTCCAACTCTGCTTGTGAAAGTGATACAAAGCACTGGTCCTCTTACATCCAATGCTTGTCAGTTTAGACGAGAAACGTGTGAGCTTCCTGAATGATGTAGTTCGTTTGAGCTGAAAAGTGACGGCCCTTACCTGAAACGAAGTCTTGCTTGTAGGAAGAATCAGAGCCTGGGATTTAACTGCATTTCTGAAGTGAAACACACAGCAGGGTTCCCATCCATTGTTCACACTCTGCTTTAGGGCAAGAAGCACGCCCTAGCTTTCTAGAATCTCTAAGACAGCAGGAAACTTGAGTGTGCTGACAACAAATGAACCTTGTTTCCTACACATACGGATCATATCTAGTCCAACTCTGCTTCTGAAACTGATACAAAGCACTGGTCCTCTAACATCCAATGCTTGTCAGTTAAGAGGAGAACCTTTAAGTTTTGCAAACGATGTAGTTCGTTTGAGCTAAAAAGTGACTGTCCTTACCTGAAACGAAGTCTTGCTTGTAGGAAGACTCAGAGTCAGGGATTTAACTCCATTTCTGAAGGGAAACACACAATCGTTCTCATCCATGGATCACACTCTGCTTTAGAGCAAGAAGCACGCTCTTGCTTTCTAGACTCTCTTAGACAGCAGGAAACATGAGTGTGAAGAGAACAAAAGAACGGTGTTTCCTACACATACGGACCATATCTAGTTCAACTCTGCTTGAAATTGATACAAAGCAAAGGTCCTCTAACATCCAATGCTTGTCAGTTAAGAGGAGAACCTTTAAGCTTTGGGAATGATGTAGTTCGTTTGAGCTGAAAAGTGACTGCCCTTACCTGAAACGAAGTTTTGCTTGTAGGAAGAATCAAAGTCTGGGATTTAACTGCATTTCTGAAGGGATACACACAGCAGTGTTCTCATCCATTGTTCACACTCTGCTTTAGAGCAAGAAGCACGCTCTTGCTTTCTAGAGTCTCTAATACAGCAGGAAACTTGAGTGTGCTCAGAACAAAAGAACGGTGTTTCCTACACATACAGACCATATCTAGTTCAACTCTGCTTCTGAAACTGAAAAAACCCACTGGTCCTCTAATATCCAATGCTTCTCAGTTAGGATGAGAAACGTGTGAGCTTCGTGAACGATCTAGTTCATTTGAGCTGAAAAGTGACTGCCCTTACCTGAAACGAAGTCTTACTTGTAGGAAGACACAGAGCCTGGGATTTAACTCCATTTCTGAAGTGAAACACACAACACAGTTCTCATCCATGGATCACAATCTCCTTTAGAGCAAGAAGCACGCTCTTGCTTTCTAGAGTCTCTAATACAGCAGGAAACTTGACTGTGATGAGAACAAAAGACCTGTGTTTCTTACACATACGGACCATATCTAGTCCAACTCTGCTTCTGAACCTGATACAAAGCACTGGTACTCTAACATCCAATGCTTGTAAGTTAAGATGAGAAACGTGTGAGCTTCGCGAACGATGTAGTTCATTTGAGCTGTAAAGTAACTGCCCTTACCTGAAACGAAGTCTTGCTTGTAGGAAGACTCAGAGCCAGGGATTTAACTCCATTTCTGAAGTGAAACACACCACAGAGTTCTCATCCATTGGTCACGCTCTGCTTTAGAGCAAGAAGCACGCTCTTGCTTTCTAGAATCTCTAAGACAGCAGGAAACTTGAGTGTGCTGAGAACAAGTGAACGGTGTTTCCTTCACATACGGATCATATCGAGTCCAACTCTGCTTGTGAAAGTGATACAAAGCACTGGTCCTCTAACATCCAATACTTGTCAGTTAAGACGAGAAACGTGTGAGCTTCCTGAATGATGTAGTTCGTTTGAGCTGAAAAGTGACGGCCCTTACCTGAAACGAAGTCTTGCTTGTAGGAAGAATCAGAGCCTGGGATTTAACTGCATTTCTGAAGTGAAACACACAGCAGGGTTCCCATCCATTGTTCACACTCTGCTTTAGGTCAAGAAGCACGCTCTAGCTTTCTAGAATCTCTAAGACAGCAGGAAACTTGAGTGTGCTGACAACAAATGAACCTTGTTTCCTACACATACGGATCATATCTAGTCCAACTCTGCTTCTGAAACTGATACAAAGCACTGGTCCTCTAACATCCAATGCTTGTCAGTTAAGAGGAGAACCTTTAAGTTTCGCGAACGATGTAGTTCGTTTGAGCTCAAAAGTGACTGTCCTTTCCTGAAACGAAGTCTTGCTTGTAGGAAGACTCAGAGCCAGGGATTTAACTCCATTTCTGAAGGGAAACACACAGAATCGTTCTCATCCATGGATCACACTCTGCTTTAGAGCAAGAAGCACGCTCTTGCTTTCTAGAATCTCTTAGACAGCAGGAAACATGAGTGTGAAGAGAACAAAAGAACGGTGTTTCCTACACATACAGACCATATCTAGTTCAACTATGCTTGAAATTGATACAAAGCACTGGTCCTCTAACATCCAATGCTTGTCAGTTAAGACAAGAAACGTGTGAGCTTCCTGAATGATGTAGTTCGTTTGAGCTGAAAAGTGACGGCCCTTACCTGAAACGAAGTCTTGCTTGTAGGAAGAATCAGAGCCTGGGATTTAACTGCATTTCTGAAGTGAAACACACAGCAGGGTTCCCATCCATTGTTCACACTCTGCTTTAGGGCAAGAAGCACGCTCTTGCTTTCTAGAATCTCTAATACAGCAGGAAACTTGAGTGTGCTCAGAACAAAAGAACGGTGTTTCCTACACATACGGACCATATCTAGTTCAACTCTGCTTGAAATTGATACAAAGCAAAGGTCCTCTAACATCCAATGCTTGTCAGTTAAGAGGAGAACCTTTATGCTTCGGGAACGATGTAGTTCGTTTGAGCTGAAAAGTGACTGCCCTTACCTGAAACGAAGTCTTGCTTGTAGGAAGACACATGCCTGGGATTTAACTCCATTTCTGAAGTGAAACACACAACACAGTTCTCATCCATGGATCACACTCTCCTTTAGAGCAAGAAGCACGCTCTTGCTTTCTAGAGTCTCTAATACAGCAGGAAACTTGAGTGTGATGAGAACAAAAGACCTGTGTTTCTTAAACATACTGACCATATCTAGTGCAACTCTGCTTCTGAACCTGATACAAAGCACTGGTACTCTAACATCCAATGCTTGTCAGATAAGATGAGAAACGTGTGAGCTTCGTGAACGATGCAGTTCGTTTGAGCTGAAAAGTAACTGCCCTTACATGAAATGAAGTCTTGCTTGTAGGAAGACTCAGAGCCAGGGATTTAACTCCATTTCTGAAGTGAAACACACAACAGAGTTCTAATCCATTGATCACACTCTGCTTTAGAGCAAGAAGCACGCTCTAGCTTTCTAGATTCTCTAAGACAGCAGGAAACTTGAGTATGCTGACAACAAATGAACCTTGTTTCCTACACATACGGACCATATCTAGTACAACTTTGCTTCTGAAACTGATACAAAGCACTGGTCCTCTAAAATCCAATGCTTGTCAGTTAAGAGGAGAACCTTTAAGCTTCCCGAACGATGTAGTTCGTTTGAGCTCAAAAGTGACTGTCCTTACCTGAAACGAAGTCTTGCTTGTAGGAAGACTCAGAGCCAGGGATTTAACTCCATTTCTGAAGGGAAACACACAGAATCGTTCTCATCCATGGATCAAACTCTGCTTTAGAGCAAGAAGCACGCTCTTGCTTTCTAGACTCTCTTAGACAGCAGGAAACATGAGTGTGAAGAGAACAAAAGAACGGTGTTTCCTACACATACGGACCATATCTAGTTCAACTCTGCTTGAAATTGATACAAAGCAAAGGTCCTCTAACATCCAATGCTTGTCAGTTAAGAGGAGAACCTTTAAGCTTTGGGAATGATGTAGTTCGTTTGAGCTGAAAAGTGACTGCCCTTACCTGAAACGAAGTTTTGCTTGTAGGAAGAATCAAAGTCTGGGATTTAACTGCATTTCTGAAGGGATACACACAGCAGTGTTCTCATCCATTGTTCACACTCTGCTTTAGAGCAAGAAGCACGCTCTTGCTTTCTAGAGTCTCTAATACAGCAGGAAACTTGAGTGAGCTCAGAACAAAAGAACGGTGTTTCCTACACATACAGACCATATCTAGTTCAACTCTGCTACTGAAACTGAAAAAACCCACTGCTCCTCTAACATCCAATGCTTGTCAGTTAAGATGAGAAACGTGTGAGCTTCGTGAACGCTGTAGTTTGTTTGAGCTCTAACGTAACTGTCCTTACCTGAAACGAAGTCTTGCTTGTAGGAAGACTCAGAGCCAGGGATTTAACTCCATTTCTGAAGGGAAACACACAGAATCGTTCTCATCCATGGATCACACTCTGCTTTAGAGCAAGAAGCACGCTCTTGCTTTCTAGAATCTCTTAGACAGCAGGAAACATGAGTGTGAAGAGAACAAAAGAACGGTGTTTCCTACACATACTGACCATATCTAGTTCAACTCAGCTTGAAATTGATACAAAGCAAAGGTCCTCTAACATCCAATGCTTGTCAGTTAAGAGGAGAACCTTTAAGCTTCGGGAACGATGTAGTTCGTTTGAGCTGAAAAGTGACTGCCATTACCTGAAACGAAGTCTTGCTTGTAGGAAGACACATGCCTGGGATTTAACTCCATTTCTGAAGTGAAACACACAACACAGTTCTCATCCATGGATCACACTCTCCTTTAGAGCAAGAAGCACGCTCTTGCTTTCTAGAGTCTCTAATACAGCAGGAAACTTGAGTGTGATGAGAACAAAAGACCTGTGTTTCTTAAACATACGGACCATATCTAGTGCAACTCTGCTTCTGAACCTGATACAAAGCACTGGTACTCTAACATCCAATGCTTGTCAGATAAGATGAGAAACGTGTGAGCTTCGTGAACGATGCAGTTCGTTTGAGCTGTAAAGTAACTGCCCTTACCTGAAACGAAGTCTTGCTTGTAGGAAGACTCAGAGCCAGGGATTTAACTCCATTTCTGAAGTGAAACACACAACAGAGTTCTCATCCATTGATCACACTCTGCTTTAGAGCAAGAAGCACGCTCTAGCTTTCTAGATTCTCTAAGACAGCAGGAAACTTGAGTATGCTGACAACAAATGAACCTTGTTTCCTACACATACGGACCATATCTAGTACAACTTTGCTTCTGAAACTGATAAAAAGCACTGGTCCTCTAACATCCAATGCTTGTCAGTAAAGAGGAGAACCTTTAAGCTTCACGAACGATGTAGTTCGTTTGAGCTCAAAAGTGACTGTCCTTACCTGAAACGAAGTCTTGCTTGTAGGAAGACTCAGAGCCAGGGATTTAACTCCATTTCTGAAGGGAAACACACAGAATCGTTCTCATCCATGGATCAAACTCTGCTTTAGAGCAAGAAGCACGCTCTTGCTTTCTAGACTCTCTTAGACAGCAGGAAACATGAGTGTGAAGAGAACAAAAGAACGGTGTTTCCTACACATACGGACCATATCTAGTTCAACTCTGCTTGAAATTGATACAAAGCAAAGGTCCTCTAACATCCAATGCTTGTCAGTTAAGAGGAGAACCTTTATGCTTCGGGAACGATGTAGTTCGTTTGAGCTGAAAAGTGACTGCCCTTACCTGAAACGAAGTCTTGCTTGTAGGAAGACACATGCCTGGGATTTAACTCCATTTCTGAAGTGAAACACACAACACAGTTCTCATCCATGGATCACACTCTCCTTTAGAGCAAGAAGCACGCTCTTGCTTTCTAGAGTCTCTAATACAGCAGGAAACTTGAGTGTGATGAGAACAAAAGACCTGTCTTTCTTAAACATACGGACCATATCTAGTGCAACTCTGCTTCTGAACCTGATACAAAGCACTGGTACTCTAACATCCAATGCTTGTCAGATAAGATGAGAAACGTGTGAGCTTCGTGAACGATGTAGTTCGTTTGAGCTGTAAAGTAACTGCCCTTACCTGAAACGAAGTCTTGCTTGTAGGAAGACTCAGAGCCAGGGATTTAACTCCATTTCTGAAGTGAAACACACAACAGAGTTCTCATCCATTGATCACACTCTGCTTTAGAGCAAGAAGCACGCTCTAGCTTTCTAGATTCTCTAAGACAGCAGGAAACTTGAGTATGCTGACAACAAATGAACCTTGTTTCCTACACATACGGACCATATCTAGTACAACTTTGCTTCTGAAACTGATACAAAGCACTGGTCCTCTAAAATCCAATGCTTGTCAGTTAAGAGGAGAACCTTTAAGCTTCACGAACGATGTAGTTCGTTTGAGCTCAAAAGTGACTGTCCTTACCTGAAACGAAGTCTTGCTTGTAGGAAGACTCAGAGCCAGGGATTTAACTCCATTTCTGAAGGGAAACACACAGAATCGTTCTCATCCATGGATCAAACTCTGCTTTAGAGCAAGAAGCACGCTCTTGCTTTCTAGACTCTCTTAGACAGCAGGAAACATGAGTGTGAAGAGAACAAAAGAACGGTGTTTCCTACACATACGGACCATATCTAGTTCAACTCTGCTTGAAATTGATACAAAGCAAAGGTCCTCTAACATCCAATGCTTGTCAGTTAAGAGGAGAACCTTTAAGCTTTGGGAATGATGTAGTTCGTTTGAGCTGAAAAGTGACTGCCCTTACCTGAAACGAAGTTTTGCTTGTAGGAAGAATCAAAGTCTGGGATTTAACTGCATTTCTGAAGGGATACACACAGCAGTGTTCTCATCCATTGTTCACACTCTGCTTTAGAGCAAGAAGCACGCTCTTGCTTTCTAGAGTCTCTAATACAGCAGGAAACTTGAGTGTGCTCAGAACAAAAGAACGGTGTTTCCTACACATACAGACCATATCTAGTTCAACTCTGCTTCTGAAACTGAAAAAACCCACTGGTCCTCTAATATCCAATGCTTCTCAGTTAGGATGAGAAACGTGTGAGCTTCGTGAACGATCTAGTTCATTTGAGCTGAAAAGTGACTGCCCTTACCTGAAACGAAGTCTTACTTGTAGGAAGACACAGAGCCTGGGATTTAACTCCATTTCTGAAGTGAAACACACAACACAGTTCTCATCCATGGATCACAATCTCCTTTAGAGCAAGAAGCACGCTCTTGCTTTCTAGAGTCTCTAATACAGCAGGAAACTTGACTGTGATGAGAACAAAAGACCTGTGTTTCTTACACATACGGACCATATCTAGTCCAACTCTGCTTCTGAACCTGATACAAAGCACTGGTACTCTAACATCCAATGCTTGTAAGTTAAGATGAGAAACGTGTGAGCTTCGCGAACGATGTAGTTCATTTGAGCTGTAAAGTAACTGCCCTTACCTGAAACGAAGTCTTGCTTGTAGGAAGACTCAGAGCCAGGGATTTAACTCCATTTCTGAAGTGAAACACACCACAGAGTTCTCATCCATTGGTCACGCTCTGCTTTAGAGCAAGAAGCACGCTCTTGCTTTCTAGAATCTCTAAGACAGCAGGAAACTTGAGTGTGCTGAGAACAAGTGAACGGTGTTTCCTTCACATACGGATCATATCGAGTCCAACTCTGCTTGTGAAAGTGATACAAAGCACTGGTCCTCTAACATCCAATACTTGTCAGTTAAGACGAGAAACGTGTGAGCTTCCTGAATGATGTAGTTCGTTTGAGCTGAAAAGTGACGGCCCTTACCTGAAACGAAGTCTTGCTTGTAGGAAGAATCAGAGCCTGGGATTTAACTGCATTTCTGAAGTGAAACACACAGCAGGGTTCCCATCCATTGTTCACACTCTGCTTTAGGTCAAGAAGCACGCTCTAGCTTTCTAGAATCTCTAAGACAGCAGGAAACTTGAGTGTGCTGACAACAAATGAACCTTGTTTCCTACACATACGGATCATATCTAGTCCAACTCTGCTTCTGAAACTGATACAAAGCACTGGTCCTCTAACATCCAATGCTTGTCAGTTAAGAGGAGAACCTTTAAGTTTCGCGAACGATGTAGTTCGTTTGAGCTCAAAAGTGACTGTCCTTTCCTGAAACGAAGTCTTGCTTGTAGGAAGACTCAGAGCCAGGGATTTAACTCCATTTCTGAAGGGAAACACACAGAATCGTTCTCATCCATGGATCACACTCTGCTTTAGAGCAAGAAGCACGCTCTTGCTTTCTAGAATCTCTTAGACAGCAGGAAACATGAGTGTGAAGAGAACAAAAGAACGGTGTTTCCTACACATACAGACCATATCTAGTTCAACTATGCTTGAAATTGATACAAAGCACTGGTCCTCTAACATCCAATGCTTGTCAGTTAAGACAAGAAACGTGTGAGCTTCCTGAATGATGTAGTTCGTTTGAGCTGAAAAGTGACGGCCCTTACCTGAAACGAAGTCTTGCTTGTAGGAAGAATCAGAGCCTGGGATTTAACTGCATTTCTGAAGTGAAACACACAGCAGGGTTCCCATCCATTGTTCACACTCTGCTTTAGGGCAAGAAGCACGCTCTTGCTTTCTAGAATCTCTAATACAGCAGGAAACTTGAGTGTGCTCAGAACAAAAGAACGGTGTTTCCTACACATACGGACCATATCTAGTTCAACTCTGCTTGAAATTGATACAAAGCAAAGGTCCTCTAACATCCAATGCTTGTCAGTTAAGAGGAGAACCTTTATGCTTCGGGAACGATGTAGTTCGTTTGAGCTGAAAAGTGACTGCCCTTACCTGAAACGAAGTCTTGCTTGTAGGAAGACACATGCCTGGGATTTAACTCCATTTCTGAAGTGAAACACACAACACAGTTCTCATCCATGGATCACACTCTCCTTTAGAGCAAGAAGCACGCTCTTGCTTTCTAGAGTCTCTAATACAGCAGGAAACTTGAGTGTGATGAGAACAAAAGACCTGTGTTTCTTAAACATACTGACCATATCTAGTGCAACTCTGCTTCTGAACCTGATACAAAGCACTGGTACTCTAACATCCAATGCTTGTCAGATAAGATGAGAAACGTGTGAGCTTCGTGAACGATGCAGTTCGTTTGAGCTGAAAAGTAACTGCCCTTACATGAAATGAAGTCTTGCTTGTAGGAAGACTCAGAGCCAGGGATTTAACTCCATTTCTGAAGTGAAACACACAACAGAGTTCTCATCCATTGATCACACTCTGCTTTAGAGCAAGAAGCACGCTCTAGCTTTCTAGATTCTCTAAGACAGCAGGAAACTTGAGTATGCTGACAACAAATGAACCTTGTTTCCTACACATACGGACCATATCTAGTACAACTTTGCTTCTGAAACTGATACAAAGCACTGGTCCTCTAAAATCCAATGCTTGTCAGTTAAGAGGAGAACCTTTAAGCTTCACGAACGATGTAGTTCGTTTGAGCTCAAAAGTGACTGTCCTTACCTGAAACGAAGTCTTGCTTGTAGGAAGACTCAGAGCCAGGGATTTAACTCCATTTCTGAAGGGAAACACACAGAATCGTTCTCATCCATGGATCAAACTCTGCTTTAGAGCAAGAAGCACGCTCTTGCTTTCTAGACTCTCTTAGACAGCAGGAAACATGAGTGTGAAGAGAACAAAAGAACGGTGTTTCCTACACATACGGACCATATCTAGTTCAACTCTGCTTGAAATTGATACAAAGCAAAGGTCCTCTAACATCCAATGCTTGTCAGTTAAGAGGAGAACCTTTAAGCTTTGGGAATGATGTAGTTCGTTTGAGCTGAAAAGTGACTGCCCTTACCTGAAACGAAGTTTTGCTTGTAGGAAGAATCAAAGTCTGGGATTTAACTGCATTTCTGAAGGGATACACACAGCAGTGTTCTCATCCATTGTTCACACTCTGCTTTAGAGCAAGAAGCACGCTCTTGCTTTCTAGAGTCTCTAATACAGCAGGAAACTTGAGTGTGCTCAGAACAAAAGAACGGTGTTTCCTACACATACAGACCATATCTAGTTCAACTCTGCTACTGAAACTGAAAAAACCCACTGCTCCTCTAACATCCAATGCTTCTCAGTTAAGATGAGAAACGTGTGAGCTTCGTGAACGCTGTAGTTTGTTTGAGCTCTAACGTAACTGTCCTTACCTGAAACGAAGTCTTGCTTGTAGGAAGACTCAGAGCCAGGGATTTAACTCCATTTCTGAAGGGAAACACACAGAATCGTTCTCATCCATGGATCACACTCTGCTTTAGAGCAAGAAGCACGCTCTTGCTTTCTAGAATCTCTTAGACAGCAGGAAACATGAGTGTGAAGAGAACAAAAGAACGGTGTTTCCTACACATACTGACCATATCTAGTTCAACTCAGCTTGAAATTGATACAAAGCAAAGGTCCTCTAACATCCAATGCTTGTCAGTTAAGAGGAGAACCTTTAAGCTTCGGGAACGATGTAGTTCGTTTGAGCTGAAAAGTGACTGCCCTTACCTGAAATGAAGTCTTGCTTGTAGGAAGACACATGCCTGGGATTTAACTCCATTTCTGAAGTGAAACACACAACACAGTTCTCATCCATGGATCACACTCTCCTTTAGAGCAAGAAGCACGCTCTTGCTTTCTAGAGTCTCTAATACAGCAGGAAACTTGAGTGTGATGAGAACAAAAGACCTGTGTTTCTTAAACATACGGACCATATCTAGTGCAACTCTGCTTCTGAACCTGATACAAAGCACTGGTACTCTAACATCCAATGCTTGTCAGATAAGATGAGAAACGTGTGAGCTTCGTGAACGATGTAGTTCGTTTGAGCTGTAAAGTAACTGCCCTTACCTGAAACGAAGTCTTGCTTGTAGGAAGACTCAGAGCCAGGGATTTAACTCCATTTCTGAAGTGAAACACACAACAGAGTTCTCATCCATTGATCACACTCTGCTTTAGAGCAAGAAGCACGCTCTAGCTTTCTAGATTCTCTAAGACAGCAGGAAACTTGAGTATGCTGACAACAAATGAACCTTGTTTCCTACACATACGGACCATATCTAGTACAACTTTCCTTCTCAAACTGATACAAAGCACTGGTCCTCTAACATCCAATGCTTGTCAGTTAAGAGGAGAACCTTTAAGCTTCACGAACGATGTAGTTCGTTTGAGCTCAAAAGTGACTGTCCTTACCTGAAACGAAGTCTTGCTTGTAGGAAGACTCAGAGCCAGGGATTTAACTCCATTTCTGAAGGGAAACACACAGAATCGTTCTCATCCATGGATCACACTCTGCTTTAGAGCAAGAAGCACGCTCTTGCTTTCTAGAATCTCTTAGACAGCAGGAAACATGAGTGTGAAGAGAACAAAAGAACGGTGTTTCCTACACATACGGACCATATCTAGTTCAACTCTGCTTGAAATTGATACAAAGCAAAGGTGCTCTAACATCCAATGCATGTCAGTTAAGAGGAGAACCTTTAAGCTTTGGGAATGATGTAGTTCGTTTGAGCTGAAAAGTGACTGCCCTTACCTGAAACGAAATTTTGCTTGTAGGAAGAATCAAAGTCTGGGATTTAACTGCATTTCTGAAGGGATACACACAGCAGTATTGTCATCCAAAGTTCACACTCTGCTTTAGAGCAAGAAGCACGCTCTTGCTTTCTAGAATCTCTTAGACAGCAGGAAACATGAGTGTGAAGAGAACAAAAGAACGGTGTTTCCTACACATACAGACCATATCTAGTTCAACTCTGCTTCTGAAACTGAAAAAACCCACTGGTCCTCTAATATCCAATGCTTCTCAGTTAAGATGAGAAACGTGTGAGCTTCGTGAACGATCTAGTTCATTTGAGCTGAAAAGTGACTGCCCTTACCTGAAACGAAGTCTTACTTGTAGGAAGACACAGAGCCTGGGATTTAACTCCATTTCTGAAGTGAAACACACAACACAGTTCTCATCCATGGATCACAATCTCCTTTAGAGCAAGAAGCACGCTCTTGCTTTCTAGAGTCTCTAATACAGCAGGAAACTTGACTGTGATGAGAACAAAAGACCTGTGTTTCTTACACATACGGACCATATCTAGTCCAACTCTGCTTCTGAACCTGATACAAAGCACTGGTACTCTAACATCCAATGCTTGTAAGTTAAGATGAGAAACGTGTGAGCTTCACGAACGATGTAGTTCATTTGAGCTGTAAAGTAACTGCCCTTACCTGAAACGAAGTCTTGCTTGTAGGAAGACTCAGAGCCAGGGATTTAACTCCATTTCTGAAGTGAAACACACCACAGAGTTCTCATCCATTGGTCACGCTCTGCTTTAGAGCAAGAAGCACGCTCTTGCTTTCTAGAATCTCTAAGACAGCAGGAAACTTGAGTGTGCTGAGAACAAGTGAACGGTGTTTCCTTCACATACGGATCATATCGAGTCCAACTCTGCTTGTGAAAGTGATACAAAGCACTGGTCCTCTAACATCCAATGCTTGTCAGTTAAGACGAGAAACGTGTGAGCTTCCTGAATGATGTAGTTCGTTTGAGCTGAAAAGTGACGGCCCTTACCTGAAACGAAGTCTTGCTTGTAGGAAGAATCAGAGCCTGGGATTTAACTGCATTTCTGAAGTGAAATACACAGCAGGGTTCCCATCCATTGTTCACACTCTGCTTTAGGGCAAGAAGCACGCTCTAGCTTTCTAGAATCTCTAAGACAGCAGGAAACTTGAGTGTGCTGACAACAAATGAACCTTGTTTCCTACACATACGGATCATATCTAGTCCAACTCTGCTTCTGAAACTGATACAAAGCACTGGTCCTCTAACATCCAATGCTTGTCAGTTAAGAGGAGAACCTTTAATTTTCGCGAACGATGTAGTTCGTTTGAGCTCAAAAGTGACTGTCCTTACCTAAAACGAAGTCTTGCTTGTAGGAAGACTCAGAGCCAGGGATTTAACTCCATTTCTGAAGGGAAACACACAGAATCGTTCTCATCCATGGATCACACTCTGCTTTAGAGCAAGAAGCATGCTCTTGCTTTCTAGAATCTCTTAGACAGCAGGAAATATGAGTGTGAAGAGAACAAAAGAACGGTGTTTCCTACACATACAGACCATATCTAGTTCAACTATGCTTGAAATTGATACAAAGCACTGGTCCTCTAACATCCAATGCTTGTCAGTTAAGACAAGAAACGTGTGAGCTTCATAAATGATGTAGTTCGTTTGAGCTGAAAAGTGACGGCCCTTACCTGAAACGAAGTCTTGCTTGTAGGAAGAAACAGAGCCTGGGATTTAACTGCATTTCTGAAGTGAAACACACAGCAGGGTTCTCATCCATTGTTTACACTCTGCTTTAGAGCAAGAAGCACGTTCTTGCTTTCTAGAGTCTCTAATACAGCAGGAAACTTGAGTGTGCTCAGAACAAAAGAACGGTGTTACCTCCACATACAGACCATATCTAGTTCAACTCTGCTACTGAAACTGAAAAAACCCAATGGTCCACTAAC
This sequence comes from Onychomys leucogaster, assembly GCA_949786385.1. Classification (NCBI taxonomy): domain Eukaryota; kingdom Metazoa; phylum Chordata; class Mammalia; order Rodentia; family Cricetidae; genus Onychomys; species Onychomys leucogaster. The sequence continues at coordinate 1,552,569 of CATKUP010000073.1, forward strand.
ATCCAATGCTTCTCAGTTAAGATGAGAAACGTGTGAGCTTCGTGAACGCTGTAGTTTGTTTGAGCACTAAAGTAACTGTCCTTACCTGAAACGAAGTCTTGCTTGTAGGAAGACTCAGAGCCAGGGATTTAACTCCATTTCTGAAGGGAAACACACAGAATCGTTCTCATCCATGGATCACACTCTGCTTTAGAGCAAGAAGCACGCTCTTGCTTTCTAGAATCTCTTAGACAGCAGGAAACATGAGTGTGAAGAGAACAAAAGAACGGTGTTTCCTACACATACAGACCATATCTAGTTCAACTCTGCTTGAAATTGATACAAAGCAAAGGTCCGCTAACATCCAATGCTTGTCAGTTAAGACGAGAAACGTGTGAGCTTCCTGAATGATGTCGTTCGTTTGAGCTGAAAAGTGACTGCCCTTACCTGAAACGAAGTTTTGCTTGTAGGAAGAATCAAAGTCTGGGATTTAACTGCATTTCTGAAGGGATACACACAGCAGTGTTCTCATCCATTGTTCACACTCTGCTTTAGAGCAAGAAGCACGCTCTTGCTTTCTAGAGTCTCTAATACAGCAGGAAACTTGAGTGTGCTCAGAACAAAAGAACGGTGTTTCCTAAACATACAGACCATATCTAGTTCAACTCTGCTTCTGAAACTGAAAAAACCCACTGGTCCTCTAATATCCAATGCTTCTCAGTTAAGATGAGAAACGTGTGAGCTTCGTGAATGATCTAGTTCATTTGAGCTGAAAAGTGACTGCCCTTACCTGAAACGAAGTCTTACTTGTAGGAAGACACAGAGCCTGGGATTTAACTCCATTTCTGAAGTGAAACACACAACACAGTTCTCATCCATGGATCACACTCTCCTTTAGAACAAGAAGCATGCTCTTGCTTTCTAGAGTCTCTAATACAGCAAGAAACTTGAGTGTGATGAGAACAAAAGACCTGTGTTTCTTACACATACGGACCATATCTAGTCCAACTCTGCTTCTGAACCTGATACAAAGCACTGATACTCTAACATCCAATGCTTGTCAGTTAAGATGAGAAACGTGTGAGCTTCGCGAACGATGTAGTTCATTTGAGCTGTAAAGTAACTGCCCTTACCTGAAACGAAGTCTTGCTTGTAGGAAGACTCAGAGCCAGGGATTTAACTCCATTTCTGAAGTGAAACACACCACAGAGTTCTCATCCATTGGTCACGCTCTGCTTTAGAGCAAGAAGCACGCTCTTGCTTTCTAGAATCTCTAAGACAGCAGGAAACTTGAGTGTGCTGAGAACAAATGAACGGTGTTTCCTTCACATACGGATCATATCGAGTCCAACTCTGCTTCTGAAAGTGATACAAAGCACTGGTCCTCTACCATCCAATGCTTGTCAGTTAAGACAAGAAACGTGTGAGCTTCCTGAATGATGTAGTTCGTTTGAGCTGAAAAGTGACGGCCCTTACCTGAAACGAAGTTTTGCTTGTAGGAAGAATCAGAGCCTGGGATTTAACTGCATTTCTGAAGTGAAACACACAGCAGGGTTCCCATCCATTGTTCACACTCTGCTTTAGGGCAAGAAGCACGCTCTTGCTTTCTAGAATCTCTAATACAGCAGGAAACTTGAGTGTGCTCAGAACAAAAGAACGGTGTTTCCTACACATACAGACCATATCTAGTTCAACTCTGCTACTGAAACTGAAAAAACCCACTGGTCCTCTAACATCCAATGCTTCTCAGTTAAGATGAGAAACGTGTGAGCTTCGTGAACGCTGTAGTTTGTTTGAGCTCTAACGTAACTGTCCTTACCTGAAACGAAGTCTTGCTTGTAGGAAGACTCAGAGCCAGGGATTTAACTCCATTTCTGAAGGGAAACACACAGAATCGTTCTCATCCATGGATCACACTCTGCTTTAGAGCAAGAAGCACGCTCTTGCTTTCTAGAATCTCTTAGACAGCAGGAAACATGAGTGTGAAGAGAACAAAAGAACGGTGTTTCCTACACATACGGACCATATCTAGTTCAACTCTGCTTGAAATTGATACAAAGCAAAGGTCCTCTAACATCCAATGCTTGTCAGTTAAGAGGAGAACCTTTAAGCTTCGGGAACGATGTAGTTCGTTTGAGCTGAAAAGTGACTGCCCTTACCTGAAATGAAGTCTTGCTTGTAGGAAGACACATGCCTGGGATTTAACTCCATTTCTGAAGTGAAACACACAACACAGTTCTCATCCATGGATCACACTCTCCTTTAGAGCAAGAAGCACGCTCTTGCTTTCTAGAGTCTCTAATACAGCAGGAAACTTGAGTGTGATGAGAACAAAAGACCTGTGTTTCTTAAACATACGGACCATATCTAGTGCAACTCTGCTTCTGAACCTGATACAAAGCACTGGTACTCTAACATCCAATGCTTGTCAGATAAGATGAGAAACGTGTGAGCTTCGTGAATGATGTAGTTCGTTTGAGCTGTAAAGTAACTGCCCTTACCTGAAACGAAGTCTTGCTTGTAGGAAGACTCAGAGCCAGGGATTTAACTCCATTTCTGAAGTGAAACACACAACAGAGTTCTCATCCATTGATCACACTCTGCTTTAGAGCAAGAAGCACGCTCTAGCTTTCTAGATTCTCTAAGACAGCAGGAAACTTGAGTATGCTGACAACAAATGAACCTTGTTTCCTACACATACGGACCATATCTAGTACAACTTTCCTTCTCAAACTGATACAAAGCACTGGTCCTCTAACATCCAATGCTTGTCAGTTAAGAGGAGAACCTTTAAGCTTCACGAACGATGTAGTTCGTTTGAGCTCAAAAGTGACTGTCCTTACCTGAAACGAAGTCTTGCTTGTAGGAAGACTCAGAGCCAGGGATTTAACTCCATTTCTGAAGGGAAACACACAGAATCGTTCTCATCCATGGATCACACTCTGCTTTAGAGCAAGAAGCACGCTCTTGCTTTCTAGAATCTCTTAGACAGCAGGAAACATGAGTGTGAAGAGAACAAAAGAACGGTGTTTCCTACACATACGGACCATATCTAGTTCAACTCTGCTTGAAATTGATACAAAGCAAAGGTCCTCTAACATCCAATGCATGTCAGTTAAGAGGAGAACCTTTAAGCTTTGGGAATGATGTAGTTCGTTTGAGCTGAAAAGTGACTGCCCTTACCTGAAACGAAGTTTTGCTTGTAGGAAGAATCAAAGTCTGGGATTTAACTGCATTTCTGAAGGGATACACACAGCAGTATTGTCATCCAAAGTTCACACTCTGCTTTAGAGCAAGAAGCACGCTCTTGCTTTCTAGAATCTCTTAGACAGCAGGAAACATGAGTGTGAAGAGAACAAAAGAACGGTGTTTCCTACACATACAGACCATATCTAGTTCAACTCTGCTTCTGAAACTGAAAAAACCCACTGGTCCTCTAATATCCAATGCTTCTCAGTTAAGATGAGAAACGTGTGAGCTTCGTGAACGATCTAGTTCATTTGAGCTGAAAAGTGACTGCCCTTACCTGAAACGAAGTCTTACTTGTAGGAAGACACAGAGCCTGGGATTTAACTCCATTTCTGAAGTGAAACACACAACACAGTTCTCATCCATGGATCACAATCTCCTTTAGACTAAGAAGCACGCTCTTGCTTTCTAGAGTCTCTAATACAGCAGGAAACTTGACTGTGATGAGAACAAAAGACCTGTGTTTCTTACACATACGGACCATATCTAGTCCAACTCTGCTTCTGAACCTGATACAAAGCACTGGTACTCTAACATCCAATGCTTGTAAGTTAAGATGAGAAACGTGTGAGCTTCGCGAACGATGTAGTTCATTTGAGCTGTAAAGTAACTGCCCTTACCTGAAACGAAGTCTTGCTTGTAGGAAGACTCAGAGCCAGGGATTTAACTCCATTTCTGAAGTGAAACACACCACAGAGTTCTCATCCATTGGTCACGCTCTGCTTTAGAGCAAGAAGCACGCTCTTGCTTTCTAGAATCTCTAAGACAGCAGGAAACTTGAGTGTGCTGAGAACAAGTGAACGGTGTTTCCTTCACATACGGATCATATCGAGTCCACCTCTGCTTGTGAAAGTGATACAAAGCACTGGTCCTCTAACATCCAATGCTTGTCAGTTAAGACGAGAAACGTGTGAGCTTCCTGAATGATGTAGTTCGTTTGAGCTGAAAAGTGACGGCCCTTACCTGAAACGAAGTCTTGCTTGTAGGAAGAATCAGAGCCTGGGATTTAACTGCATTTCTGAAGTGAAATACACAGCAGGGTTCCCATCCATTGTTCACACTCTGCTTTAGGGCAAGAAGCACGCTCTAGCTTTCTAGAATCTCTAAGACAGCAGGAAACTTGAGTGTGCTGACAACAAATGAACCTTGTTTCCTACACATACGGATCATATCTAGTCCAACTCTGCTTCTGAAACTGATACAAAGCACTGGTCCTCTAACATCCAATGCTTGTCAGTTAAGAGGAGAACCTTTAATTTTCGCGAACGATGTAGTTCGTTTGAGCTCAAAAGTGACTGTCCTTACCTAAAACGAAGTCTTGCTTGTAGGAAGACTCAGAGCCAGGGATTTAACTCCATTTCTGAAGGGAAACACACAGAATCGTTCTCATCCATGGATCACACTCTGCTTTAGAGCAAGAAGCATGCTCTTGCTTTCTAGAATCTCTTAGACAGCAGGAAATATGAGTGTGAAGAGAACAAAAGAACGGTGTTTCCTACACATACAGACCATATCTAGTTCAACTATGCTTGAAATTGATACAAAGCACTGGTCCTCTAACATCCAATGCTTGTCAGTTAAGACAAGAAACGTGTGAGCTTCCTAAATGATGTAGTTCGTTTGAGCTGAAAAGTGACGGCCCTTACCTGAAACGAAGTCTTGCTTGTAGGAAGAAACAGAGCCTGGGATTTAACTGCATTTCTGAAGTGAAACACACAGCAGGGTTCTCATCCATTGTTTACACTCTGCTTTAGAGCAAGAAGCACGTTCTTGCTTTCTAGAGTCTCTAATACAGCAGGAAACTTGAGTGTGCTCAGAACAAAAGAACGGTGTTACCTCCACATACAGACCATATCTAGTTCAACTCTGCTACTGAAACTGAAAAAACCCAATGGTCCACTAACATCCAATGCTTCTCAGTTAAGATGAGAAACGTGTGAGCTTCGTGAACGCTGTAGTTTGTTTGAGCACTAAAGTAACTGTCCTTACCTGAAACGAAGTCTTGCTTGTAGGAAGACTCAGAGCCAGGGATTTAACTCCATTTCTGAAGGGAAACACACAGAATCGTTCTCATCCATGGATCACACTCTGCTTTAGAGCAAGAAGCACGCTCTTGCTTTCTAGAATCTCTTAGACAGCAGGAAACATGAGTGTGAAGAGAAAAAAGAACGGTGTTTCCTACACATACAGACCATATCTAGTTCAACTCTGCTTGAAATTGATACAAAGCAAAGGTCCGCTAACATCCAATGCTTGTCAGTTAAGACGAGAAACGTGTGAGCTTCCTGAATGATGTCGTTCGTTTGAGCTGAAAAGTGACGGCCCTTACCTGAAACGAAGTCTTGCTTGTAGGAAGAATCAGAGCCTGGGATTTAACTGCATTTCTGAAGGGATACACACAGCAGTGTTCTCATCCATTGTTCACACTCTGCTTTAGAGCAAGAAGCACGCTCTTGCTTTCTAGAGTCTCTAATACAGCAGGAAACTTGAGTGTGCTCAGAACAAAAGAACGGTGTTTCCTAAACATACAGACCATATCTAGTTCAACTCTGCTTCTGAAACTGAAAAAACCCACTGGTCCTCTAATATCCAATGCTTCTCAGTTAAGATGAGAAACGTGTGAGCTTCGTGAATGATCTAGTTCATTTGAGCTGAAAAGTGACTGCCCTTACCTGAAACGAAGTCTTACTTGTAGGAAGACACAGAGCCTGGGATTTAACTCCATTTCTGAAGTGAAACACACAACACAGTTCTCATCCATGGATCACACTCTCCTTTAGAACAAGAAGCATGCTCTTGCTTTCTAGAGTCTCTAATACAGCAAGAAACTTGAGTGTGATGAGAACAAAAGACCTGTGTTTCTTACACATACGGACCATATCTAGTCCAACTCTGCTTCTGAACCTGATACAAAGCACTGATACTCTAACATCCAATGCTTGTCAGTTAAGATGAGAAACGTGTGAGCTTCGCGAACGATGTAGTTCATTTGAGCTGTAAAGTAACTGCCCTTACCTGAAACGAAGTCTTGCTTGTAGGAAGACTCAGAGCCAGGGATTTAACTCCATTTCTGAAGTGAAACACACCACAGAGTTCTCATCCATTGGTCACGCTCTGCTTTAGAGCAAGAAGCACGCTCTTGCTTTCTAGAATCTCTAAGACAGCAGGAAACTTGAGTGCGCTGAGAACAAATGAACGGTGTTTCCTTCACATACGGATCATATCGAGTCCAACTCTGCTTCTGAAAGTGATACAAAGCACTGGTCCTCTAACATCCAATGCTTGTCAGTTAAGACAAGAAACGTGTGAGCTTCCTGAATGATGTAGTTCGTTTGAGCTGAAAAGTGACGGCCCTTTCCTGAAACGAAGTCTTGCTTGTAGGAAGAATCAGAGCCTGGGATTTAACTGCATTTCTGAAGTGAAACACACAGCAGGGTTCCCATCCATTGTTCACACTCTGCTTTAGGGCAAGAAGCACGCTCTTGCTTTCTAGAATCTCTAATACAGCAGGAAACTTGAGTGTGCTCAGAACAAAAGAACGGTGTTTCCTACACATACAGACCATATCTAGTTCAACTCTGCTACTGAAACTGAAAAAACCCACTGGTCCTCTAACATCCAATGCTTCTCAGTTAAGATGAGAAACGTGTGAGCTTCGTGAACGCTGTAGTTTGTTTGAGCTCTAACGTAACTGTCCTTACCTGAAACGAAGTCTTGCTTGTAGGAAGACTCAGAGCCAGGGATTTAACTCCATTTCTGAAGGGAAACACACAGAATCGTTCTCATCCATGGATCACACTCTGCTTTAGAGCAAGAAGCACGCTCTTGCTTTCTAGAATCTCTTAGACAGCAGGAAACATGAGTGTGAAGAGAACAAAAGAACGGTGTTTCCTACACATACGGACCATATCTAGTTCAACTCTGCTTGAAATTGATACAAAGCAAAGGTCCTCTAACATCAAATGCTTGTCAGTTAAGAGGAGAACCTTTAAGCTTCAGGAACGATGTAGTTCGTTTGAGCTGAAAAGTGACTGCCCTTACCTGAAACGAAGTCTTGCTTGTAGGAAGACACATGCCTGGGATTTAACTCCATTTCTGAAGTGAAACACACAACACAGTTCTCATCCATGGATCACACTCTCCTTTAGAGCAAGAAGCACGCTCTTGCTTTCTAGAGTCTCTAATACAGCAGGAAACTTGAGTGTGATGAGAACAAAAGACCTGTGTTTCTTAAACATACGGACCATATCTAGTGCAACTCTGCTTCTGAACCTGATACAAAGCACTGGTACTCTAACATCCAATGCTTGTCAGATAAGATGAGAAACGTGTGAGCTTCGTGAACGATGTAGTTCGTTTGAGCTGTAAAGTAACTGCCCTTACCTGAAACGAAGTCTTGCTTGTAGGAAGACTCAGAGCCAGGGATTTAACTCCATTTCTGAAGTGAAACACACAACAGAGTTCTCATCCATTGATCACACTCTGCTTTAGAGCAAGAAGCACGCTCTAGCTTTCTAGATTCTCTAAGACAGCAGGAAACTTGAGTATGCTGACAACAAATGAACCTTGTTTCCTACACATACGGACCATATCTAGTACAACTTTGCTTCTGAAACTGATACAAAGCACTGGTCCTCTAACATCCAATGCTTGTCAGTTAAGAGGAGAACCTTTAAGCTTCACGAACGATGTAGTTCGTTTGAGCTCAAAAGTGACTGTCCTTACCTGAAACGAAGTCTTGCTTGTAGGAAGACTCAGAGCCAGGGATTTAACTCCATTTCTGAAGGGAAACACACAGAATCGTTCTCATCCATGGATCAAACTCTGCTTTAGAGCAAGAAGCACGCTCTTGCTTTCTAGGCTCTCTTAGACAGCAGGAAACATGAGTGTGAAGAGAACAAAAGAACGGTGTTTCCTACACATACGGACCATATCTAGTTCAACTCTGCTTGAAATTGATACAAAGCAAAGGTCCTCTAACATCCAATGCTTGTCAGTTAAGAGGAGAACCTTTAAGCTTTGGGAATGATGTAGTTCGTTTGAGCTGAAAAGTGACTGCCCTTACCTGAAACGAAGTTTTGCTTGTAGAAAGAATCAAAGTCTGGGATTTAACTGCATTTCTGAAGGGATACACACAGCAGTATTGTCATCCATTGTTCACACTCTGCTTTAGAGCAAGAAGCACGCTCTTGCTTTCTAGAGTCTCTAATACAGCAGGAAACTTGAGTGTGCTCAGAACAAAAGAACGGTGTTTCCTACACATACAGACCATATCTAGTTCAACTCTGCTTCTGAAACTGAAAAAACCCACTGGTCCTCTAATATCCAATGCTTCTCAGTTAAGATGAGAAACGTGTGAGCTTCGTGAACTATCTAGTTCATTTGAGCTGAAAAGTGACTGCCCTTACCTGAAACGAAGTCTTACTTGTAGGAAGACACAGAGCCTGGGATTTAACTCCATTTCTGAAGTGAAACACACAACACAGTTCTCATCCATGGATCACAATCTCCTTTAGAGCAAGAAGCACGCTCTTGCTTTCTAGAGTCTCTAATACAGCAGGAAACTTGACTGTGATGAGAACAAAAGACCTGTGTTTCTTACACATACGGACCATATCTAGTCCAACTCTGCTTCTGAACCTGATACAAAGCACTGGTACTCTAACATCCAATGCTTGTAAGTTAAGATGAGAAACGTGTGAGCTTCGCGAACGATGTAGTTCATTTGAGCTCTAAAGTAACTGCCCTTACCTGAAACGAAGTCTTGCTTGTAGGAAGACTCAGAGCCAGGGATTTAACTCCATTTCTGAAGTGAAACACACCACAGAGTTCTCCTCCATTGGTCACGCTCTGCTTTAGAGCAAGAAGCACGCTCTTGCTTTCTAGAATCTCTAAGACAGCAGGAAACTTGAGTGTGCTGAGAACAAGTGAACGGTGTTTCCTTCACATACGGATCATATCGAGTCCAACTCTGCTTGTGAAAGTGATACAAAGCACTGGTCCTCTAACATCCAATGCTTGTCAGTTAAGACGAGAAACGTGTGAGCTTCCTGAATGATGTAGTTCGTTTGAGCTGAAAAGTGACGGCCCTTACCTGAAACGAAGTCTTGCTTGTAGGAAGAATCAGAGCCTGGGATTTAACTGCATTTCTGAAGTGAAATACACAGCAGGGTTCCCATCCATTGTTCACACTCTGCTTTAGGGCAAGAAGCACGCTCTAGCTTTCTAGAATCTCTAAGACAGCAGGAAACTTGAGTGTGCTGACAACAAATGAACCTTGTTTCCTACACATACGGATCATATCTAGTCCAACTCTGCTTCTGAAACTGATACAAAGCACTGGTCCTCTAACATCCAATGCTTGTCAGTTAAGAGGAGAACCTTTAATTTTCGCGAACGATGTAGTTCGTTTGAGCTCAAAAGTGACTGTCCTTACCTGAAACGAAGTCTTGCTTGTAGGAAGACTCAGAGCCAGGGATTTAACTCCATTTCTGAAGGGAAACACACAGAATCGTTCTCATCCATGGATCACACTCTGCTTTAGAGCAAGAAGCACGCTCTTGCTTTCTAGAATCTCTTAGACAGCAGGAAACATGAGTGTGAAGAGAACAAAAGAACGGTGTTTCCTACACATACAGACCATATCTAGTTCAACTATGCTTGAAATTGATACAAAGCACTGGTCCTCTAACATCCAATGCTTGTCAGTTAAGACAAGAAACGTGTGAGCTTCCTGAATGATGTAGTTCGTTTGAGCTGAAAAGTGACGGCCCTTACCTGAAACGAAGTCTTGCTTGTAGGAAGAATCAGAGCCTGGGATTTAACTGCATTTCTGAAGTGAAACACACAGCAGGGTTCCCATCCATTGTTCACACTCTGCTTTAGGGCAAGAAGCACGCTCTTGCTTTCTAGAATCTCTTAGACAGCAGGAAACATGAGTGTGAAGAGAACAAAAGAACGGTGTTTCCTACACATACGGACCATATCTAGTTCAACTCTGCTTGAAATTGATACAAAGCAAAGGTCCTCTAACATCCAATGCTTGTCAGTTAAGAGGAGAACCTTTAAGCTTCGGGAACGATGTAGTTCGTTTGAGCTGAAAAGTGACTGCCCTTACCTGAAACGAAGTCTTGCTTGTAGGAAGACACATGCCTGGGATTTAACTCCATTTCTGAAGTGAAACACACAACACAGTTCTCATCCATGGATCACACTTTCCTTTAGAGCAAGAAGCACGCTCTTGCTTTCTAGAGTCTCTAATACAGCAGGAAACTTGAGTGTGATGAGAACAGAAGACCTGTGTTTCTTAAACATACCGACCATATCTAGTGCAACTCTGCTTCTGAACCTGATACAAAGCACTGGTACTCTAACATCCAATGCTTGTCAGATAAGATGAGAAACGTGTGAGCTTTGTGAACGATGTAGTTCGTTTGAGCTGTAAAGTAACTGCCCTTACCTGAAACGAAGTCTTGCTTTTAGGAAGACTCAGAGCCAGGGATTTAACTCCATTTCTGAAGTGAAACACACAACAGAGTTCTCATCCATTGATCACACTCTGCTTTAGAGCAAGAAGCACGCTCTAGCTTTCTAGATTCTCTAAGACAGCAGGAAACTTGAGTATGCTGACAACAAATGAACCTTGTTTCCTACACATACGGACCATATCTAGTACAACTTTGCTTCTGAAACTGATACAAAGCACTGGTCCTCTAACATCCAATGCTTGTCAGTTAAGAGGAGAACCTTTAAGCTTCACGAACGATGTAGTTCGTTTGAGCTCAAAAGTGACTGTCCTTACCTGAAACGAAGTCTTGCTTGTAGGAAGACTCAGAGCCAGGGATTTAACTCCATTTCTGAAGGGAAACACACAGAATCGTTCTCATCCATGGATCAAACTCTGCTTTAGAGCAAGAAGCACGCTCTTGCTTTCTAGGCTCTCTTAGACAGCAGGAAACATGAGTGTGAAGAGAACAAAAGAACGGTGTTTCCTACACATACGGACCATATCTAGTTCAACTCTGCTTGAAATTGATACAAAGCAAAGGTCCTCTAACATCCAATGCTTGTCAGTTAAGAGGAGAACCTTTAAGCTTTGGGAATGATGTAGTTCGTTTGAGCTGAAAAGTGACTGCCCTTACCTGAAACGAAGTTTTTCTTGTAGGAAGAATCAAAGTCTGGGATTTAACTGCATTTCTGAAGGGATACACACAGCAGTATTGTCATCCATTGTTCACACTCTGCTTTAGAGCAAGAAGCACGCTCTTGCTTTCTAGAGTCTCTAATACAGCAGGAAACTTGAGTGTGCTCAGAACAAAAGAACGGTGTTTCCTACACCTACAGACCATATCTAGTTCAACTCTGCTTCTGAAACTGAAAAAACCCACTGGTCCTCTAATATCCAATGCTTCTCAGTTAAGATGAGAAACGTGTGAGCTTCGTGAACGCTGTAGTTTGTTTGAGCTCTAACGTAACTCTCCTTACCTGAAACGAAGTCTTGCTTGTAGGAAGACTCAGAGCCAGGGATTTAACTCCATTTCTGAAGGGAAACACACAGAATCGTTCTCATCCATGGATCACACTCTGCTTTAGAGCAAGAAGCACGCTCTTGCTTTCTAGAATCTCTTAGACAGCAGGAAACATGAGTGTGAAGAGAACAAAAGAACGGTATTTCCTACACATACGGACCATATCTAGTTCAACTCTGCTTGAAATTGATACAAAGCAAAGGTCCTCTAACATCCAATGCTTGTCAGTTAAGAGGAGAACCTTTAAGCTTCGGGAACGATGTAGTTCGTTTGAGCTGAAAAGTGACTGCCCTTACCTGAAACGAAGTCTTGCTTGTAGGAAGACACATGCCTGGGATTTAACTCCATTTCTGAAGTGAAACACACAACACAGTTCTCATCCATGGATCACACTCTCCTTTAGAGCAAGAAGCACGCTCTTGCTTTCTAGAGTCTCTAATACAGCAGGAAACTTGACTGTGATGAGAACAAAAGACCTGTGTTTCTTACACATACGGACCATATCTAGTCCAACTCTGCTTCTGAACCTGATACAAAGCACTGGTACTCTAACATCCAATGCTTGTAAGTTAAGATGAGAAACGTGTGAGCTTCGCGAACGATGTAGTTCATTTGAGCTGTAAAGTAACTGCCCTTACCTGAAACGAAGTCTGGCTTGTAGGAAGACTCAGAGCCAGGGATTTAACTCCATTTCTGAAGTGAAACACACCACAGAGTTCTCATCCATTGGTCACGCTCTGCTTTAGAGCAAGAAGCACGCTCTTGCTTTCTAGAATCTCTAAGACAGCAGGAAACTTGAGTGTGCTGAGAACAAGTGAACGGTGTTTCCTTCACATATGGATCATATCGAGTCCAACTCTGCTTGTGAAAGTGATACAAAGCACTGGTCCTCTTACATCCAATGCTTGTCAGTTTAGACGAGAAACGTGTGAGCTTCCTGAATGATGTAGTTCGTTTGAGCTGAAAAGTGACGGCCCTTACCTGAAACGAAGTCTTGCTTGTAGGAAGAATCAGAGCCTGGGATTTAACTGCATTTCTGAAGTGAAACACACAGCAGGGTTCCCATCCATTGTTCACACTCTGCTTTAGGGCAAGAAGCACGCCCTAGCTTTCTAGAATCTCTAAGACAGCAGGAAACTTGAGTGTGCTGACAACAAATGAACCTTGTTTCCTACACATACGGATCATATCTAGTCCAACTCTGCTTCTGAAACTGATACAAAGCACTGGTCCTCTAACATCCAATGCTTGTCAGTTAAGAGGAGAACCTTTAAGTTTTGCAAACGATGTAGTTCGTTTGAGCTAAAAAGTGACTGTCCTTACCTGAAACGAAGTCTTGCTTGTAGGAAGACTCAGAGTCAGGGATTTAACTCCATTTCTGAAGGGAAACACACAGAATCGTTCTCATCCATGGATCACACTCTGCTTTAGAGCAAGAAGCACGCTCTTGCTTTCTAGACTCTCTTAGACAGCAGGAAACATGAGTGTGAAGAGAACAAAAGAACGGTGTTTCCTACACATACGGACCATATCTAGTTCAACTCTGCTTGAAATTGATACAAAGCAAAGGTCCTCTAACATCCAATGCTTGTCAGTTAAGAGGAGAACCTTTAAGCTTTGGGAATGATGTAGTTCGTTTGAGCTGAAAAGTGACTGCCCTTACCTGAAACGAAGTTTTGCTTGTAGGAAGAATCAAAGTCTGGGATTTAACTGCATTTCTGAAGGGATACACACAGCAGTGTTCTCATCCATTGTTCACACTCTGCTTTAGAGCAAGAAGCACGCTCTTGCTTTCTAGAGTCTCTAATACAGCAGGAAACTTGAGTGTGCTCAGAACAAAAGAACGGTGTTTCCTACACATACAGACCATATCTAGTTCAACTCTGCTTCTGAAACTGAAAAAACCCACTGGTCCTCTAATATCCAATGCTTCTCAGTTAGGATGAGAAACGTGTGAGCTTCGTGAACGATCTAGTTCATTTGAGCTGAAAAGTGACTGCCCTTACCTGAAACGAAGTCTTACTTGTAGGAAGACACAGAGCCTGGGATTTAACTCCATTTCTGAAGTGAAACACACAACACAGTTCTCATCCATGGATCACAATCTCCTTTAGAGCAAGAAGCACGCTCTTGCTTTCTAGAGTCTCTAATACAGCAGGAAACTTGACTGTGATGAGAACAAAAGACCTGTGTTTCTTACACATACGGACCATATCTAGTCCAACTCTGCTTCTGAACCTGATACAAAGCACTGGTACTCTAACATCCAATGCTTGTAAGTTAAGATGAGAAACGTGTGAGCTTCGCGAACGATGTAGTTCATTTGAGCTGTAAAGTAACTGCCCTTACCTGAAACGAAGTCTTGCTTGTAGGAAGACTCAGAGCCAGGGATTTAACTCCATTTCTGAAGTGAAACACACCACAGAGTTCTCATCCATTGGTCACGCTCTGCTTTAGAGCAAGAAGCACGCTCTTGCTTTCTAGAATCTCTAAGACAGCAGGAAACTTGAGTGTGCTGAGAACAAGTGAACGGTGTTTCCTTCACATACGGATCATATCGAGTCCAACTCTGCTTGTGAAAGTGATACAAAGCACTGGTCCTCTAACATCCAATACTTGTCAGTTAAGACGAGAAACGTGTGAGCTTCCTGAATGATGTAGTTCGTTTGAGCTGAAAAGTGACGGCCCTTACCTGAAACGAAGTCTTGCTTGTAGGAAGAATCAGAGCCTGGGATTTAACTGCATTTCTGAAGTGAAACACACAGCAGGGTTCCCATCCATTGTTCACACTCTGCTTTAGGTCAAGAAGCACGCTCTAGCTTTCTAGAATCTCTAAGACAGCAGGAAACTTGAGTGTGCTGACAACAAATGAACCTTGTTTCCTACACATACGGATCATATCTAGTCCAACTCTGCTTCTGAAACTGATACAAAGCACTGGTCCTCTAACATCCAATGCTTGTCAGTTAAGAGGAGAACCTTTAAGTTTCGCGAACGATGTAGTTCGTTTGAGCTCAAAAGTGACTGTCCTTTCCTGAAACGAAGTCTTGCTTGTAGGAAGACTCAGAGCCAGGGATTTAACTCCATTTCTGAAGGGAAACACACAGAATCGTTCTCATCCATGGATCACACTCTGCTTTAGAGCAAGAAGCACGCTCTTGCTTTCTAGAATCTCTTAGACAGCAGGAAACATGAGTGTGAAGAGAACAAAAGAACGGTGTTTCCTACACATACAGACCATATCTAGTTCAACTATGCTTGAAATTGATACAAAGCACTGGTCCTCTAACATCCAATGCTTGTCAGTTAAGACAAGAAACGTGTGAGCTTCCTGAATGATGTAGTTCGTTTGAGCTGAAAAGTGACGGCCCTTACCTGAAACGAAGTCTTGCTTGTAGGAAGAATCAGAGCCTGGGATTTAACTGCATTTCTGAAGTGAAACACACAGCAGGGTTCCCATCCATTGTTCACACTCTGCTTTAGGGCAAGAAGCACGCTCTTGCTTTCTAGAATCTCTTAGACAGCAGGAAACATGAGTGTGAAGAGAACAAAAGAACGGTGTTTCCTACACATACGGACCATATCTAGTTCAACTCTGCTTGAAATTGATACAAAGCAAAGGTCCTCTAACATCCAATGCTTGTCAGTTAAGAGGAGAACCTTTAAGCTTCGGGAACGATGTAGTTCGTTTGAGCTGAAAAGTGACTGCCCTTACCTGAAACGAAGTCTTGCTTGTAGGAAGACACATGCCTGGGATTTAACTCCATTTCTGAAGTGAAACACACAACACAGTTCTCATCCATGGATCACACTTTCCTTTAGAGCAAGAAGCACGCTCTTGCTTTCTAGAGTCTCTAATACAGCAGGAAACTTGAGTGTGATGAGAACAGAAGACCTGTGTTTCTTAAACATACCGACCATATCTAGTGCAACTCTGCTTCTGAACCTGATACAAAGCACTGGTACTCTAACATCCAATGCTTGTCAGATAAGATGAGAAACGTGTGAGCTTTGTGAACGATGTAGTTCGTTTGAGCTGTAAAGTAACTGCCCTTACCTGAAACGAAGTCTTGCTTTTAGGAAGACTCAGAGCCAGGGATTTAACTCCATTTCTGAAGTGAAACACACAACAGAGTTCTCATCCATTGATCACACTCTGCTTTAGAGCAAGAAGCACGCTCTAGCTTTCTAGATTCTCTAAGACAGCAGGAAACTTGAGTATGCTGACAACAAATGAACCTTGTTTCCTACACATACGGACCATATCTAGTACAACTTTGCTTCTGAAACTGATACAAAGCACTGGTCCTCTAACATCCAATGCTTGTCAGTTAAGAGGAGAACCTTTAAGCTTCACGAACGATGTAGTTCGTTTGAGCTCAAAAGTGACTGTCCTTACCTGAAACGAAGTCTTGCTTGTAGGAAGACTCAGAGCCAGGGATTTAACTCCATTTCTGAAGGGAAACACACAGAATCGTTCTCATCCATGGATCAAACTCTGCTTTAGAGCAAGAAGCACGCTCTTGCTTTCTAGGCTCTCTTAGACAGCAGGAAACATGAGTGTGAAGAGAACAAAAGAACGGTGTTTCCTACACATACGGACCATATCTAGTTCAACTCTGCTTGAAATTGATACAAAGCAAAGGTCCTCTAACATCCAATGCTTGTCAGTTAAGAGGAGAACCTTTAAGCTTTGGGAATGATGTAGTTCGTTTGAGCTGAAAAGTGACTGCCCTTACCTGAAACGAAGTTTTGCTTGTAGGAAGAATCAAAGTCTGGGATTTAACTGCATTTCTGAAGGGATACACACAGCAGTATTGTCATCCATTGTTCACACTCTGCTTTAGAGCAAGAAGCACGCTCTTGCTTTCTAGAGTCTCTAATACAGCAGGAAACTTGAGTGTGCTCAGAACAAAAGAACGGTGTTTCCTACACCTACAGACCATATCTAGTTCAACTCTGCTTCTGAAACTGAAAAAACCCACTGGTCCTCTAATATCCAATGCTTCTCAGTTAAGATGAGAAACGTGTGAGCTTCGTGAACGCTGTAGTTTGTTTGAGCTCTAACGTAACTCTCCTTACCTGAAACGAAGTCTTGCTTGTAGGAAGACTCAGAGCCAGGGATTTAACTCCATTTCTGAAGGGAAACACACAGAATCGTTCTCATCCATGGATCACACTCTGCTTTAGAGCAAGAAGCACGCTCTTGCTTTCTAGAATCTCTTAGACAGCAGGAAACATGAGTGTGAAGAGAACAAAAGAACGGTATTTCCTACACATACGGACCATATCTAGTTCAACTCTGCTTGAAATTGATACAAAGCAAAGGTCCTCTAACATCCAATGCTTGTCAGTTAAGAGGAGAACCTTTAAGCTTCGGGAACGATGTAGTTCGTTTGAGCTGAAAAGTGACTGCCCTTACCTGAAACGAAGTCTTGCTTGTAGGAAGACACATGCCTGGGATTTAACTCCATTTCTGAAGTGAAACACACAACACAGTTCTCATCCATGGATCACACTCTCCTTTAGAGCAAGAAGCACGCTCTTGCTTTCTAGAGTCTCTAATACAGCAGGAAACTTGACTGTGATGAGAACAAAAGACCTGTGTTTCTTACACATACGGACCATATCTAGTCCAACTCTGCTTCTGAACCTGATACAAAGCACTGGTACTCTAACATCCAATGCTTGTAAGTTAAGATGAGAAACGTGTGAGCTTCGCGAACGATGTAGTTCATTTGAGCTGTAAAGTAACTGCCCTTACCTGAAACGAAGTCTGGCTTGTAGGAAGACTCAGAGCCAGGGATTTAACTCCATTTCTGAAGTGAAACACACCACAGAGTTCTCATCCATTGGTCACGCTCTGCTTTAGAGCAAGAAGCACGCTCTTGCTTTCTAGAATCTCTAAGACAGCAGGAAACTTGAGTGTGCTGAGAACAAGTGAACGGTGTTTCCTTCACATATGGATCATATCGAGTCCAACTCTGCTTGTGAAAGTGATACAAAGCACTGGTCCTCTTACATCCAATGCTTGTCAGTTTAGACGAGAAACGTGTGAGCTTCCTGAATGATGTAGTTCGTTTGAGCTGAAAAGTGACGGCCCTTACCTGAAACGAAGTCTTGCTTGTAGGAAGAATCAGAGCCTGGGATTTAACTGCATTTCTGAAGTGAAACACACAGCAGGGTTCCCATCCATTGTTCACACTCTGCTTTAGGGCAAGAAGCACGCCCTAGCTTTCTAGAATCTCTAAGACAGCAGGAAACTTGAGTGTGCTGACAACAAATGAACCTTGTTTCCTACACATACGGATCATATCTAGTCCAACTCTGCTTCTGAAACTGATACAAAGCACTGGTCCTCTAACATCCAATGCTTGTCAGTTAAGAGGAGAACCTTTAAGTTTTGCAAACGATGTAGTTCGTTTGAGCTAAAAAGTGACTGTCCTTACCTGAAACGAAGTCTTGCTTGTAGGAAGACTCAGAGTCAGGGATTTAACTCCATTTCTGAAGGGAAACACACAGAATCGTTCTCATCCATGGATCACACTCTGCTTTAGAGCAAGAAGCACGCTCTTGCTTTCTAGACTCTCTTAGACAGCAGGAAACATGAGTGTGAAGAGAACAAAAGAACGGTGTTTCCTACACATACGGACCATATCTAGTTCAACTCTGCTTGAAATTGATACAAAGCAAAGGTCCTCTAACATCCAATGCTTGTCAGTTAAGAGGAGAACCTTTAAGCTTTGGGAATGATGTAGTTCGTTTGAGCTGAAAAGTGACTGCCCTTACCTGAAACGAAGTTTTGCTTGTAGGAAGAATCAAAGTCTGGGATTTAACTGCATTTCTGAAGGGATACACACAGCAGTGTTCTCATCCATTGTTCACACTCTGCTTTAGAGCAAGAAGCACGCTCTTGCTTTCTAGAGTCTCTAATACAGCAGGAAACTTGAGTGTGCTCAGAACAAAAGAACGGTGTTTCCTACACATACAGACCATATCTAGTTCAACTCTGCTTCTGAAACTGAAAAAACCCACTGGTCCTCTAATATCCAATGCTTCTCAGTTAGGATGAGAAACGTGTGAGCTTCGTGAACGATCTAGTTCATTTGAGCTGAAAAGTGACTGCCCTTACCTGAAACGAAGTCTTACTTGTAGGAAGACACAGAGCCTGGGATTTAACTCCATTTCTGAAGTGAAACACACAACACAGTTCTCATCCATGGATCACAATCTCCTTTAGAGCAAGAAGCACGCTCTTGCTTTCTAGAGTCTCTAATACAGCAGGAAACTTGACTGTGATGAGAACAAAAGACCTGTGTTTCTTACACATACGGACCATATCTAGTCCAACTCTGCTTCTGAACCTGATACAAAGCACTGGTACTCTAACATCCAATGCTTGTAAGTTAAGATGAGAAACGTGTGAGCTTCGCGAACGATGTAGTTCATTTGAGCTGTAAAGTAACTGCCCTTACCTGAAACGAAGTCTTGCTTGTAGGAAGACTCAGAGCCAGGGATTTAACTCCATTTCTGAAGTGAAACACACCACAGAGTTCTCATCCATTGGTCACGCTCTGCTTTAGAGCAAGAAGCACGCTCTTGCTTTCTAGAATCTCTAAGACAGCAGGAAACTTGAGTGTGCTGAGAACAAGTGAACGGTGTTTCCTTCACATACGGATCATATCGAGTCCAACTCTGCTTGTGAAAGTGATACAAAGCACTGGTCCTCTAACATCCAATACTTGTCAGTTAAGACGAGAAACGTGTGAGCTTCCTGAATGATGTAGTTCGTTTGAGCTGAAAAGTGACGGCCCTTACCTGAAACGAAGTCTTGCTTGTAGGAAGAATCAGAGCCTGGGATTTAACTGCATTTCTGAAGTGAAACACACAGCAGGGTTCCCATCCATTGTTCACACTCTGCTTTAGGTCAAGAAGCACGCTCTAGCTTTCTAGAATCTCTAAGACAGCAGGAAACTTGAGTGTGCTGACAACAAATGAACCTTGTTTCCTACACATACGGATCATATCTAGTCCAACTCTGCTTCTGAAACTGATACAAAGCACTGGTCCTCTAACATCCAATGCTTGTCAGTTAAGAGGAGAACCTTTAAGTTTCGCGAACGATGTAGTTCGTTTGAGCTCAAAAGTGACTGTCCTTTCCTGAAACGAAGTCTTGCTTGTAGGAAGACTCAGAGCCAGGGATTTAACTCCATTTCTGAAGGGAAACACACAGAATCGTTCTCATCCATGGATCACACTCTGCTTTAGAGCAAGAAGCACGCTCTTGCTTTCTAGAATCTCTTAGACAGCAGGAAACATGAGTGTGAAGAGAACAAAAGAACGGTGTTTCCTACACATACAGACCATATCTAGTTCAACTATGCTTGAAATTGATACAAAGCACTGGTCCTCTAACATCCAATGCTTGTCAGTTAAGACAAGAAACGTGTGAGCTTCCTGAATGATGTAGTTCGTTTGAGCTGAAAAGTGACGGCCCTTACCTGAAACGAAGTCTTGCTTGTAGGAAGAATCAGAGCCTGGGATTTAACTGCATTTCTGAAGTGAAACACACAGCAGGGTTCCCATCCATTGTTCACACTCTGCTTTAGGGCAAGAAGCACGCTCTTGCTTTCTAGAATCTCTAATACAGCAGGAAACTTGAGTGTGCTCAGAACAAAAGAACGGTGTTTCCTACACATACGGACCATATCTAGTTCAACTCTGCTTGAAATTGATACAAAGCAAAGGTCCTCTAACATCCAATGCTTGTCAGTTAAGAGGAGAACCTTTATGCTTCGGGAACGATGTAGTTCGTTTGAGCTGAAAAGTGACTGCCCTTACCTGAAACGAAGTCTTGCTTGTAGGAAGACACATGCCTGGGATTTAACTCCATTTCTGAAGTGAAACACACAACACAGTTCTCATCCATGGATCACACTCTCCTTTAGAGCAAGAAGCACGCTCTTGCTTTCTAGAGTCTCTAATACAGCAGGAAACTTGAGTGTGATGAGAACAAAAGACCTGTGTTTCTTAAACATACTGACCATATCTAGTGCAACTCTGCTTCTGAACCTGATACAAAGCACTGGTACTCTAACATCCAATGCTTGTCAGATAAGATGAGAAACGTGTGAGCTTCGTGAACGATGCAGTTCGTTTGAGCTGAAAAGTAACTGCCCTTACATGAAATGAAGTCTTGCTTGTAGGAAGACTCAGAGCCAGGGATTTAACTCCATTTCTGAAGTGAAACACACAACAGAGTTCTAATCCATTGATCACACTCTGCTTTAGAGCAAGAAGCACGCTCTAGCTTTCTAGATTCTCTAAGACAGCAGGAAACTTGAGTATGCTGACAACAAATGAACCTTGTTTCCTACACATACGGACCATATCTAGTACAACTTTGCTTCTGAAACTGATACAAAGCACTGGTCCTCTAAAATCCAATGCTTGTCAGTTAAGAGGAGAACCTTTAAGCTTCACGAACGATGTAGTTCGTTTGAGCTCAAAAGTGACTGTCCTTACCTGAAACGAAGTCTTGCTTGTAGGAAGACTCAGAGCCAGGGATTTAACTCCATTTCTGAAGGGAAACACACAGAATCGTTCTCATCCATGGATCAAACTCTGCTTTAGAGCAAGAAGCACGCTCTTGCTTTCTAGACTCTCTTAGACAGCAGGAAACATGAGTGTGAAGAGAACAAAAGAACGGTGTTTCCTACACATACGGACCATATCTAGTTCAACTCTGCTTGAAATTGATACAAAGCAAAGGTCCTCTAACATCCAATGCTTGTCAGTTAAGAGGAGAACCTTTAAGCTTTGGGAATGATGTAGTTCGTTTGAGCTGAAAAGTGACTGCCCTTACCTGAAACGAAGTTTTGCTTGTAGGAAGAATCAAAGTCTGGGATTTAACTGCATTTCTGAAGGGATACACACAGCAGTGTTCTCATCCATTGTTCACACTCTGCTTTAGAGCAAGAAGCACGCTCTTGCTTTCTAGAGTCTCTAATACAGCAGGAAACTTGAGTGTGCTCAGAACAAAAGAACGGTGTTTCCTACACATACAGACCATATCTAGTTCAACTCTGCTACTGAAACTGAAAAAACCCACTGCTCCTCTAACATCCAATGCTTCTCAGTTAAGATGAGAAACGTGTGAGCTTCGTGAACGCTGTAGTTTGTTTGAGCTCTAACGTAACTGTCCTTACCTGAAACGAAGTCTTGCTTGTAGGAAGACTCAGAGCCAGGGATTTAACTCCATTTCTGAAGGGAAACACACAGAATCGTTCTCATCCATGGATCACACTCTGCTTTAGAGCAAGAAGCACGCTCTTGCTTTCTAGAATCTCTTAGACAGCAGGAAACATGAGTGTGAAGAGAACAAAAGAACGGTGTTTCCTACACATACTGACCATATCTAGTTCAACTCAGCTTGAAATTGATACAAAGCAAAGGTCCTCTAACATCCAATGCTTGTCAGTTAAGAGGAGAACCTTTAAGCTTCGGGAACGATGTAGTTCGTTTGAGCTGAAAAGTGACTGCCATTACCTGAAACGAAGTCTTGCTTGTAGGAAGACACATGCCTGGGATTTAACTCCATTTCTGAAGTGAAACACACAACACAGTTCTCATCCATGGATCACACTCTCCTTTAGAGCAAGAAGCACGCTCTTGCTTTCTAGAGTCTCTAATACAGCAGGAAACTTGAGTGTGATGAGAACAAAAGACCTGTGTTTCTTAAACATACGGACCATATCTAGTGCAACTCTGCTTCTGAACCTGATACAAAGCACTGGTACTCTAACATCCAATGCTTGTCAGATAAGATGAGAAACGTGTGAGCTTCGTGAACGATGCAGTTCGTTTGAGCTGTAAAGTAACTGCCCTTACCTGAAACGAAGTCTTGCTTGTAGGAAGACTCAGAGCCAGGGATTTAACTCCATTTCTGAAGTGAAACACACAACAGAGTTCTCATCCATTGATCACACTCTGCTTTAGAGCAAGAAGCACGCTCTAGCTTTCTAGATTCTCTAAGACAGCAGGAAACTTGAGTATGCTGACAACAAATGAACCTTGTTTCCTACACATACGGACCATATCTAGTACAACTTTGCTTCTGAAACTGATAAAAAGCACTGGTCCTCTAACATCCAATGCTTGTCAGTAAAGAGGAGAACCTTTAAGCTTCACGAACGATGTAGTTCGTTTGAGCTCAAAAGTGACTGTCCTTACCTGAAACGAAGTCTTGCTTGTAGGAAGACTCAGAGCCAGGGATTTAACTCCATTTCTGAAGGGAAACACACAGAATCGTTCTCATCCATGGATCAAACTCTGCTTTAGAGCAAGAAGCACGCTCTTGCTTTCTAGACTCTCTTAGACAGCAGGAAACATGAGTGTGAAGAGAACAAAAGAACGGTGTTTCCTACACATACGGACCATATCTAGTTCAACTCTGCTTGAAATTGATACAAAGCAAAGGTCCTCTAACATCCAATGCTTGTCAGTTAAGAGGAGAACCTTTATGCTTCGGGAACGATGTAGTTCGTTTGAGCTGAAAAGTGACTGCCCTTACCTGAAACGAAGTCTTGCTTGTAGGAAGAATCAAAGTCTGGGATTTAACTGCATTTCTGAAGGGATACACACAGCAGTGTTCTCATCCATTGTTCACACTCTGCTTTAGAGCAAGAAGCACGCTCTTGCTTTCTAGAGTCTCTAATACAGCAGGAAACTTGAGTGTGCTCAGAACAAAAGAACGGTGTTTCCTACACATACAGACCATATCTAGTTCAACTCTGCTTCTGAAACTGAAAAAACCCACTGGTCCTCTAATATCCAATGCTTCTCAGTTAGGATGAGAAACGTGTGAGCTTCGTGAACGATCTAGTTCATTTGAGCTGAAAAGTGACTGCCCTTACCTGAAACGAAGTCTTACTTGTAGGAAGACACAGAGCCTGGGATTTAACTCCATTTCTGAAGTGAAACACACAACACAGTTCTCATCCATGGATCACAATCTCCTTTAGAGCAAGAAGCACGCTCTTGCTTTCTAGAGTCTCTAATACAGCAGGAAACTTGACTGTGATGAGAACAAAAGACCTGTGTTTCTTACACATACGGACCATATCTAGTCCAACTCTGCTTCTGAACCTGATACAAAGCACTGGTACTCTAACATCCAATGCTTGTAAGTTAAGATGAGAAACGTGTGAGCTTCGCGAACGATGTAGTTCATTTGAGCTGTAAAGTAACTGCCCTTACCTGAAACGAAGTCTTGCTTGTAGGAAGACTCAGAGCCAGGGATTTAACTCCATTTCTGAAGTGAAACACACCACAGAGTTCTCATCCATTGGTCACGCTCTGCTTTAGAGCAAGAAGCACGCTCTTGCTTTCTAGAATCTCTAAGACAGCAGGAAACTTGAGTGTGCTGAGAACAAGTGAACGGTGTTTCCTTCACATACGGATCATATCGAGTCCAACTCTGCTTGTGAAAGTGATACAAAGCACTGGTCCTCTAACATCCAATACTTGTCAGTTAAGACGAGAAACGTGTGAGCTTCCTGAATGATGTAGTTCGTTTGAGCTGAAAAGTGACGGCCCTTACCTGAAACGAAGTCTTGCTTGTAGGAAGAATCAGAGCCTGGGATTTAACTGCATTTCTGAAGTGAAACACACAGCAGGGTTCCCATCCATTGTTCACACTCTGCTTTAGGTCAAGAAGCACGCTCTAGCTTTCTAGAATCTCTAAGACAGCAGGAAACTTGAGTGTGCTGACAACAAATGAACCTTGTTTCCTACACATACGGATCATATCTAGTCCAACTCTGCTTCTGAAACTGATACAAAGCACTGGTCCTCTAACATCCAATGCTTGTCAGTTAAGAGGAGAACCTTTAAGTTTCGCGAACGATGTAGTTCGTTTGAGCTCAAAAGTGACTGTCCTTTCCTGAAACGAAGTCTTGCTTGTAGGAAGACTCAGAGCCAGGGATTTAACTCCATTTCTGAAGGGAAACACACAGAATCGTTCTCATCCATGGATCACACTCTGCTTTAGAGCAAGAAGCACGCTCTTGCTTTCTAGAATCTCTTAGACAGCAGGAAACATGAGTGTGAAGAGAACAAAAGAACGGTGTTTCCTACACATACAGACCATATCTAGTTCAACTATGCTTGAAATTGATACAAAGCACTGGTCCTCTAACATCCAATGCTTGTCAGTTAAGACAAGAAACGTGTGAGCTTCCTGAATGATGTAGTTCGTTTGAGCTGAAAAGTGACGGCCCTTACCTGAAACGAAGTCTTGCTTGTAGGAAGAATCAGAGCCTGGGATTTAACTGCATTTCTGAAGTGAAACACACAGCAGGGTTCCCATCCATTGTTCACACTCTGCTTTAGGGCAAGAAGCACGCTCTTGCTTTCTAGAATCTCTAATACAGCAGGAAACTTGAGTGTGCTCAGAACAAAAGAACGGTGTTTCCTACACATACGGACCATATCTAGTTCAACTCTGCTTGAAATTGATACAAAGCAAAGGTCCTCTAACATCCAATGCTTGTCAGTTAAGAGGAGAACCTTTATGCTTCGGGAACGATGTAGTTCGTTTGAGCTGAAAAGTGACTGCCCTTACCTGAAACGAAGTCTTGCTTGTAGGAAGACACATGCCTGGGATTTAACTCCATTTCTGAAGTGAAACACACAACACAGTTCTCATCCATGGATCACACTCTCCTTTAGAGCAAGAAGCACGCTCTTGCTTTCTAGAGTCTCTAATACAGCAGGAAACTTGAGTGTGATGAGAACAAAAGACCTGTGTTTCTTAAACATACTGACCATATCTAGTGCAACTCTGCTTCTGAACCTGATACAAAGCACTGGTACTCTAACATCCAATGCTTGTCAGATAAGATGAGAAACGTGTGAGCTTCGTGAACGATGCAGTTCGTTTGAGCTGAAAAGTAACTGCCCTTACATGAAATGAAGTCTTGCTTGTAGGAAGACTCAGAGCCAGGGATTTAACTCCATTTCTGAAGTGAAACACACAACAGAGTTCTCATCCATTGATCACACTCTGCTTTAGAGCAAGAAGCACGCTCTAGCTTTCTAGATTCTCTAAGACAGCAGGAAACTTGAGTATGCTGACAACAAATGAACCTTGTTTCCTACACATACGGACCATATCTAGTACAACTTTGCTTCTGAAACTGATACAAAGCACTGGTCCTCTAAAATCCAATGCTTGTCAGTTAAGAGGAGAACCTTTAAGCTTCACGAACGATGTAGTTCGTTTGAGCTCAAAAGTGACTGTCCTTACCTGAAACGAAGTCTTGCTTGTAGGAAGACTCAGAGCCAGGGATTTAACTCCATTTCTGAAGGGAAACACACAGAATCGTTCTCATCCATGGATCAAACTCTGCTTTAGAGCAAGAAGCACGCTCTTGCTTTCTAGACTCTCTTAGACAGCAGGAAACATGAGTGTGAAGAGAACAAAAGAACGGTGTTTCCTACACATACGGACCATATCTAGTTCAACTCTGCTTGAAATTGATACAAAGCAAAGGTCCTCTAACATCCAATGCTTGTCAGTTAAGAGGAGAACCTTTAAGCTTTGGGAATGATGTAGTTCGTTTGAGCTGAAAAGTGACTGCCCTTACCTGAAACGAAGTTTTGCTTGTAGGAAGAATCAAAGTCTGGGATTTAACTGCATTTCTGAAGGGATACACACAGCAGTGTTCTCATCCATTGTTCACACTCTGCTTTAGAGCAAGAAGCACGCTCTTGCTTTCTAGAGTCTCTAATACAGCAGGAAACTTGAGTGTGCTCAGAACAAAAGAACGGTGTTTCCTACACATACAGACCATATCTAGTTCAACTCTGCTACTGAAACTGAAAAAACCCACTGCTCCTCTAACATCCAATGCTTCTCAGTTAAGATGAGAAACGTGTGAGCTTCGTGAACGCTGTAGTTTGTTTGAGCTCTAACGTAACTGTCCTTACCTGAAACGAAGTCTTGCTTGTAGGAAGACTCAGAGCCAGGGATTTAACTCCATTTCTGAAGGGAAACACACAGAATCGTTCTCATCCATGGATCACACTCTGCTTTAGAGCAAGAAGCACGCTCTTGCTTTCTAGAATCTCTTAGACAGCAGGAAACATGAGTGTGAAGAGAACAAAAGAACGGTGTTTCCTACACATACTGACCATATCTAGTTCAACTCAGCTTGAAATTGATACAAAGCAAAGGTCCTCTAACATCCAATGCTTGTCAGTTAAGAGGAGAACCTTTAAGCTTCGGGAACGATGTAGTTCGTTTGAGCTGAAAAGTGACTGCCATTACCTGAAACGAAGTCTTGCTTGTAGGAAGACACATGCCTGGGATTTAACTCCATTTCTGAAGTGAAACACACAACACAGTTCTCATCCATGGATCACACTCTCCTTTAGAGCAAGAAGCACGCTCTTGCTTTCTAGAGTCTCTAATACAGCAGGAAACTTGAGTGTGATGAGAACAAAAGACCTGTGTTTCTTAAACATACGGACCATATCTAGTGCAACTCTGCTTCTGAACCTGATACAAAGCACTGGTACTCTAACATCCAATGCTTGTCAGATAAGATGAGAAACGTGTGAGCTTCGTGAACGATGCAGTTCGTTTGAGCTGTAAAGTAACTGCCCTTACCTGAAACGAAGTCTTGCTTGTAGGAAGACTCAGAGCCAGGGATTTAACTCCATTTCTGAAGTGAAACACACAACAGAGTTCTCATCCATTGATCACACTCTGCTTTAGAGCAAGAAGCACGCTCTAGCTTTCTAGATTCTCTAAGACAGCAGGAAACTTGAGTATGCTGACAACAAATGAACCTTGTTTCCTACACATACGGACCATATCTAGTACAACTTTGCTTCTGAAACTGATAAAAAGCACTGGTCCTCTAACATCCAATGCTTGTCAGTAAAGAGGAGAACCTTTAAGCTTCACGAACGATGTAGTTCGTTTGAGCTCAAAAGTGACTGTCCTTACCTGAAACGAAGTCTTGCTTGTAGGAAGACTCAGAGCCAGGGATTTAACTCCATTTCTGAAGGGAAACACACAGAATCGTTCTCATCCATGGATCAAACTCTGCTTTAGAGCAAGAAGCACGCTCTTGCTTTCTAGACTCTCTTAGACAGCAGGAAACATGAGTGTGAAGAGAACAAAAGAACGGTGTTTCCTACACATACGGACCATATCTAGTTCAACTCTGCTTGAAATTGATACAAAGCAAAGGTCCTCTAACATCCAATGCTTGTCAGTTAAGAGGAGAACCTTTATGCTTCGGGAACGATGTAGTTCGTTTGAGCTGAAAAGTGACTGCCCTTACCTGAAACGAAGTTTTGCTTGTAGGAAGACACATGCCTGGGATTTAACTCCATTTCTGAAGTGAAACACACAACACAGTTCTCATCCATGGATCACACTCTCCTTTAGAGCAAGAAGCACGCTCTTGCTTTCTAGAGTCTCTAATACAGCAGGAAACTTGAGTGTGATGAGAACAAAAGACCTGTCTTTCTTAAACATACGGACCATATCTAGTGCAACTCTGCTTCTGAACCTGATACAAAGCACTGGTACTCTAACATCCAATGCTTGTCAGATAAGATGAGAAACGTGTGAGCTTCGTGAACGATGCAGTTCGTTTGAGCTGAAAAGTAACTGCCCTTACATGAAATGAAGTCTTGCTTGTAGGAAGACTCAGAGCCAGGGATTTAACTCCATTTCTGAAGTGAAACACACAACAGAGTTCTCATCCATTGATCACACTCTGCTTTAGAGCAAGAAGCACGCTCTAGCTTTCTAGATTCTCTAAGACAGCAGGAAACTTGAGTATGCTGACAACAAATGAACCTTGTTTCCTACACATACGGACCATATCTAGTACAACTTTGCTTCTGAAACTGATACAAAGCACTGGTCCTCTAAAATCCAATGCTTGTCAGTTAAGAGGAGAACCTTTAAGCTTCACGAACGATGTAGTTCGTTTGAGCTCAAAAGTGACTGTCCTTACCTGAAACGAAGTCTTGCTTGTAGGAAGACTCAGAGCCAGGGATTTAACTCCATTTCTGAAGGGAAACACACAGAATCGTTCTCATCCATGGATCAAACTCTGCTTTAGAGCAAGAAGCACGCTCTTGCTTTCTAGACTCTCTTAGACAGCAGGAAACATGAGTGTGAAGAGAACAAAAGAACGGTGTTTCCTACACATACGAACCATATCTAGTTCAACTCTGCTTGAAATTGATACAAAGCAAAGGTCCTCTAACATCCAATGCTTGTCAGTTAAGAGGAGAACCTTTAAGCTTTGGGAATGATGTAGTTCGTTTGAGCTGAAAAGTGACTGCCCTTACCTGAAACGAAGTTTTGCTTGTAGGAAGAATCAAAGTCTGGGATTTAACTGCATTTCTGAAGGGATACACACAGCAGTGTTCTCATCCATTGTTCACACTCTGCTTTAGAGCAAGAAGCACGCTCTTGCTTTCTAGAGTCTCTAATACAGCAGGAAACTTGAGTGTGCTCAGAACAAAAGAACGGTGTTTCCTACACATACAGACCATATCTAGTTCAACTCTGCTTCTGAAACTGAAAAAACCCACTGGTCCTCTAATATCCAATGCTTCTCAGTTAAGATGAGAAATGTGTGAGCTTCGTGAACGATCTAGTTCATTTGAGCTGAAAAGTGACTGCCCTTACCTGAAACGAAGTCTTACTTGTAGGAAGACACAGAGCCTGGGATTTAACTCCATTTCTGAAGTGAAACACACAACACAGTTCTCATCCATGGATCACAATCCCCTTTAGAGCAAGAAGCACACTCTTGCTTTCTAGAGTCTCTAATACAGCAGGAAACTTGACTGTGATGAGAACAAAAGACCTGTGTTTCTTACACATACGGACCATATCTAGTCCAACTCTGCTTCTGAACCTGATACAAAGCACTGGTACTCTAACATCCAATGCTTGTAAGTTAAGATGAGAAACGTGTGAGCTTCGCGAACGATGTAGTTCATTTGAGCTGTAAAGTAACTGCCCTTACCTGAAACGAAGTCTTGCTTGTAGGAAGACTCAGAGCCAGGGATTTAACTCCATTTCTGAAGTGAAACACACCACAGAGTTCTCATCCATTGGTCACGCTCTGCTTTAGAGCAAGAAGCACGCTCTTGCTTTCTAGAATCTCTAAGACAGCAGGAAACTTGAGTGTGCTGAGAACAAGTGAACGGTGTTTCCTTCACATACGGATCATATCGAGTCCAACTCTGCTTGTGAAAGTGATACAAAGCACTGGTCCTCTAACATCCAATGCTTGTCAGTTTAGACGAGAAACGTGTGAGCTTCCTGAATGATGTAGTTCGTTTGAGCTGAAAAGTGACGGCCCTTACCTGAAACGAAGTCTTGCTTGTAGGAAGAATCAGAGCCTGGGATTTAACTGCATTTCTGAAGTGAAACACACAGCAGGGTTCCCATCCATTGTTCACACTCTGCTTTAGGGCAAGAAGCACGCTCTAGCTTTCTAGAATCTCTAAGACAGCAGGAAACTTGAGTGTGCTGACAACAAATGAACCTTGTTTCCTACACATACGGATCATATCTAGTCCAACTCTGCTTCTGAAACTGATACAAAGCACTGGTCCTCTAACATCCAATGCTTGTCAGTTAAGAGGAGAACCTTTAAGTTTCGCGAACGATGTAGTTCGTTTGAGCTCAAAAGTGACTGTCCTTACCTGAAACGAAGTCTTGCTTGTAGGAAGACTCAGAGCCAGGGATTTAACTCCATTTCTGAAGGGAAACACACAGAATCGTTCTCATCCATGGATCACACTCTGCTTTAGAGCAAGAAGCACGCTCTTGCTTTCTAGAATCTCTTAGACAGCAGGAAACATGAGTGTGAAGAGAACAAAAGAACGGTGTTTCCTACACATACAGACCATATCTAGTTCAACTATGCTTGAAATTGATACAAAGCACTGGTCCTCTAACATCCAATGCTTGTCAGTTAAGACAAGAAACGTGTGAGCTTCCTGAATGATGTAGTTCGTTTGAGCTGAAAAGTGACGGCCCTTACCTGAAACGAAGTCTTGCTTGTAGGAAGAATCAGAGCCTGGGATTTAACTGCATTTCTGAAGTGAAACACACAGCAGGGTTCCCATCCATTGTTCACACTCTGCTTTAGGGCAAGAAGCACGCTCTTGCTTTCTAGAATCTCTAATACAGCAGGAAACTTGAGTGTGCTCAGAAGAAAAGAACGGTGTTTCCTACACATACAGACCATATCTAGTTCAACTCTGCTACTGAAACTGAAAAAACCTACTGCTCCTCTAACATCCAATGCTTCTCAGTTAAGATGAGAAACGTGTGAGCTTCGTGAACGCTGTAGTTTGTTTGAGCTCTAACGTAACTGTCCTTACCTGAAACGAAGTCTTGCTTGTAGGAAGACTCAGAGCCAGGGATTTAACTCCATTTCTGAAGGGAAACACACAGAATCGTTCTCATCCATGGATCACACTCTGCTTTAGAGCAAGAAGCACGCTCTTGCTTTCTAGAATCTCTTAGACAGCAGGAAACATGAGTGTGAAGAGAACAAAAGAACGGTGTTTCCTACACATACTGACCATATCTAGTTCAACTCAGCTTGAAATTGATACAAAGCAAAGGTCCTCTAACATCCAATGCTTGTCAGTTAAGAGGAGAACCTTTAAGCTTCGGGAACGATGTAGTTCGTTTGAGCTGAAAAGTGACTGCCATTACCTGAAACGAAGTCTTGCTTGTAGGAAGACACATGCCTGGGATTTAACTCCATTTCTGAAGTGAAACACACAACACAGTTCTCATCCATGGATCACACTCTCCTTTAGAGCAAGAAGCACGCTCTTGCTTTCTAGAGTCTCTAATACAGCAGGAAACTTGAGTGTGATGAGAACAAAAGACCTGTGTTTCTTAAACATACGGACCATATCTAGTGCAACTCTGCTTCTGAACCTGATACAAAGCACTGGTACTCTAACATCCAATGCTTGTCAGATAAGATGAGAAACGTGTGAGCTTCGTGAACGATGTAGTTCGTTTGAGCTGTAAAGTAACTGCCCTTACCTGAAACGAAGTCTTGCTTGTAGGAAGACTCAGAGCCAGGGATTTAACTCCATTTCTGAAGTGAAACACACAACAGAGTTCTCATCCATTGATCACACTCTGCTTTAGAGCAAGAAGCACGCTCTAGCTTTCTAGATTCTCTAAGACAGCAGGAAACTTGAGTATGCTGACAACAAATGAACCTTGTTTCCTACACATACGGACCATATCTAGTACAACTTTGCTTCTGAAACTGATACAAAGCACTGGTCCTCTAACATCCAATGCTTGTCAGTAAAGAGGAGAACCTTTAAGCTTCACGAACGATGTAGTTCGTTTGAGCTCAAAAGTGACTGTCCTTACCTGAAACGAAGTCTTGCTTGTAGGAAGACTCAGAGCCAGGGATTTAACTCCATTTCTGAAGGGAAACACACAGAATCGTTCTCATCCATGGATCAAACTCTGCTTTAGAGCAAGAAGCACGCTCTTGGTTTCTAGACTCTCTTAGACAGCAGGAAACATGAGTGTGAAGAGAACAAAAGAACGGTGTTTCCTACACATACAGACCATATCTAGTTCAACTCTGCTTGAAATTGATACAAAGCAAAGGTCCTCTAACATCCAATGCTTGTCAGTTAAGAGGAGAACCTTTAAGATTTGGGAATGATGTAGTTCGTTTGAGCTGAAAAGTGACTGCATTACCTGAAACGAAGTTTTGCTTGTAGGAAGAATCAAAGTCTGGGATTTAACTGCACTTCTGAAGGGATACACACAGCAGTGTTCTCATCCATTGTTCACACTCTGCTTTAGAGCAAGAAGCACGCTCTTGCTTTCTAGAGTCTCTAATACAGCAGGAAACTTGAGTGTGCTCAGAACAAAAGAACGGTGTTTCCTACACATACAGACCATATCTAGTTCAACTCTGCTTCTGAAACTGAAAAAACCCACTGGTCCTCTAATATCCAATGCTTCTAAGTTTAGATGAGAAACGTGTGAGCTTCGCGAACGATGTCGTTCTTTTGAGCTGTAAAGTAACTGCCCTTACCTGAAACGAAGTCTTGCTTGTAGGAAGACTCAGAGCCAGGGATTTAACTCCATTTCTGAAGTGAAACACACAACACAGTTCTCATCCATGGATCACAATCCCCTTTAGAGCAAGAAGCACACTCTTGCTTTCTAGAGTCTCTAATACAGCAGGAAACTTGACTGTGATGAGAACAAAAGACCTGTGTTTCTTACACATACGGTCCATATCTAGTCCAACTCTGCTTCTGAACCTGATACAAAGCACTGGAACTCTAACATCCAATGCTTGTAAGTTAAGATGAGAAACGTGTGAGCTTCGCGAACGATGTAGTTCATTTGAGCTGTAAAGTAACTGCCCTTACCTGAAACGAAGTCTTGCTTGTAGGAAGAATCAGAGCCTGGGATTTAACTGCATTTCTGAAGTGAAACACACAGCAGGGTTCCCATCCATTGTTCACACTCTGCTTTAGGTCAAGAAGCACGCTCTAGCTTTCTAGAATCTCTAAGACAGCAGGAAACTTGAGTGTGCTGACAACAAATGAACCTTGTTTCCTACACATACGGATCATATCTAGTCCAACTCTGCTTCTGAAACTGATACAAAGCACTGGTCCTCTAACATCCAATGCTTGTCAGTTAAGAGGAGAACCTTTAAGTTTCGCGAACGATGTAGTTCGTTTGAGCTCAAAAGTGACTGTCCTTTCCTGAAACGAAGTCTTGCTTGTAGGAAGACTCAGAGCCAGGGATTTAACTCCATTTCTGAAGGGAAACACACAGAATCGTTCTCATCCATGGATCACACTCTGCTTTAGAGCAAGAAGCACGCTCTTGCTTTCTAGAATCTCTTAGACAGCAGGAAACATGAGTGTGAAGAGAACAAAAGAACGGTGTTTCCTACACATACAGACCATATCTAGTTCAACTATGCTTGAAATTGATACAAAGCACTGGTCCTCTAACATCCAATGCTTGTCAGTTAAGACAAGAAACGTGTGAGCTTCCTGAATGATGTAGTTCGTTTGAGCTGAAAAGTGACGGCCCTTACCTGAAACGAAGTCTTGCTTGTAGGAAGAATCAGAGCCTGGGATTTAACTGCATTTCTGAAGTGAAACACACAGCAGGGTTCCCATCCATTGTTCACACTCTGCTTTAGGGCAAGAAGCACGCTCTTGCTTTCTAGAATCTCTAATACAGCAGGAAACTTGAGTGTGCTCAGAACAAAAGAACGGTGTTTCCTACACATACGGACCATATCTAGTTCAACTCTGCTTGAAATTGATACAAAGCAAAGGTCCTCTAACATCCAATGCTTGTCAGTTAAGAGGAGAACCTTTATGCTTCGGGAACGATGTAGTTCGTTTGAGCTGAAAAGTGACTGCCCTTACCTGAAACGAAGTCTTGCTTGTAGGAAGACACATGCCTGGGATTTAACTCCATTTCTGAAGTGAAACACACAACACAGTTCTCATCCATGGATCACACTCTCCTTTAGAGCAAGAAGCACGCTCTTGCTTTCTAGAGTCTCTAATACAGCAGGAAACTTGAGTGTGATGAGAACAAAAGACCTGTGTTTCTTAAACATACTGACCATATCAAGTGCAACTCTGCTTCTGAACCTGATACAAAGCACTGGTACTCTAACATCCAATGCTTGTCAGATAAGATGAGAAACGTGTGAGCTTCGTGAACGATGCAGTTCGTTTGAGCTGAAAAGTAACTGCCCTTACATGAAATGAAGTCTTGCTTGTAGGAAGACTCAGAGCCAGGGATTTAACTCCATTTCTGAAGTGAAACACACAACAGAGTTCTCATCCATTGATCACACTCTGCTTTAGAGCAAGAAGCACGCTCTAGCTTTCTAGATTCTCTAAGACAGCAGGAAACTTGAGTATGCTGACAACAAATGAACCTTGTTTCCTACACATACGGACCATATCTAGTACAACTTTGCTTCTGAAACTGATACAAAGCACTGGTCCTCTAAAATCCAATGCTTGTCAGTTAAGAGGAGAACCTTTAAGCTTCACGAACGATGTAGTTCGTTTGAGCTCAAAAGTGACTGTCCTTACCTGAAACGAAGTCTTGCTTGTAGGAAGACTCAGAGCCAGGGATTTAACTCCATTTCTGAAGGGAAACACACAGAATCGTTCTCATCCATGGATCAAACTCTGCTTTAGAGCAAGAAGCACGCTCTTGCTTTCTAGACTCTCTTAGACAGCAGGAAACATGAGTGTGAAGAGAACAAAAGAACGGTGTTTCCTACACATACGGACCATATCTAGTTCAACTCTGCTTGAAATTGATACAAAGCAAAGGTCCTCTAACATCCAATGCTTGTCAGTTAAGAGGAGAACCTTTAAGCTTTGGGAATGATGTAGTTCGTTTGAGCTGAAAAGTGACTGCCCTTACCTGAAACGAAGTTTTGCTTGTAGGAAGAATCAAAGTCTGGGATTTAACTGCATTTCTGAAGGGATACACACAGCAGTGTTCTCATCCATTGTTCACACTCTGCTTTAGAGCAAGAAGCACGCTCTTGCTTTCTAGAGTCTCTAATACAGCAGGAAACTTGAGTGTGCTCAGAACAAAAGAACGGTGTTTCCTACACATACAGACCATATCTAGTTCAACTCTGCTACTGAAACTGAAAAAACCCACTGCTCCTCTAACATCCAATGCTTCTCAGTTAAGATGAGAAACGTGTGAGCTTCGTGAACGCTGTAGTTTGTTTGAGCTCTAACGTAACTGTCCTTACCTGAAACGAAGTCTTGCTTGTAGGAAGACTCAGAGCCAGGGATTTAACTCCATTTCTGAAGGGAAACACACAGAATCGTTCTCATCCATGGATCACACTCTGCTTTAGAGCAAGAAGCACGCTCTTGCTTTCTAGAATCTCTTAGACAGCAGGAAACATGAGTGTGAAGAGAACAAAAGAACGGTGTTTCCTACACATACTGACCATATCTAGTTCAACTCAGCTTGAAATTGATACAAAGCAAAGGTCCTCTAACATCCAATGCTTGTCAGTTAAGAGGAGAACCTTTAAGCTTCGGGAACGATGTAGTTCGTTTGAGCTGAAAAGTGACTGCCATTACCTGAAACGAAGTCTTGCTTGTAGGAAGACACATGCCTGGGATTTAACTCCATTTCTGAAGTGAAACACACAACACAGTTCTCATCCATGGATCACACTCTCCTTTAGAGCAAGAAGCACGCTCTTGCTTTCTAGAGTCTCTAATACAGCAGGAAACTTGAGTGTGATGAGAACAAAAGACCTGTGTTTCTTAAACATACGGACCATATCTAGTGCAACTCTGCTTCTGAACCTGATACAAAGCACTGGTACTCTAACATCCAATGCTTGTCAGATAAGATGAGAAACGTGTGAGCTTCGTGAACGATGCAGTTCGTTTGAGCTGTAAAGTAACTGCCCTTACCTGAAACGAAGTCTTGCTTGTAGGAAGACTCAGA
Organism: Onychomys leucogaster; assembly: GCA_949786385.1. Lineage (NCBI taxonomy): Eukaryota > Metazoa > Chordata > Mammalia > Rodentia > Cricetidae > Onychomys > Onychomys leucogaster. The sequence goes on from CATKUP010000073.1 coordinate 1,588,914, forward strand.
GCCAGGGATTTAACTCCATTTCTGAAGTGAAACACACAACAGAGTTCTCATCCATTGATCACACTCTGCTTTAGAGCAAGAAGCACGCTCTAGCTTTCTAGATTCTCTAAGACAGCAGGAAACTTGAGTATGCTGACAACAAATGAACCTTGTTTCCTACACATACGGACCATATCTAGTACAACTTTGCTTCTGAAACTGATAAAAAGAACTGGTCCTCTAACATCCAATGCTTGTCAGTAAAGAGGAGAACCTTTAAGCTTCACGAACGATGTAGTTCGTTTGAGCTCAAAAGTGACTGTCCTTAACTGAAACGAAGTCTTGCTTGTAGGAAGACTCAGAGCCAGGGATTTAACTCCATTTCTGAAGGGAAACACACAGAATCGTTCTCATCCATGGATCAAACTCTGCTTTAGAGCAAGAAGCACGCTCTTGCTTTCTAGACTCTCTTAGACAGCAGGAAACATGAGTGTGAAGAGAACAAAAGAACGGTGTTTCCTACACATACGGACCATATCTAGTTCAACTCTGCTTGAAATTGATACAAAGCAAAGGTCCTCTAACATCCAATGCTTGTCAGTTAAGAGGAGAACCTTTATGCTTCGGGAACGATGTAGTTCGTTTGAGCTGAAAAGTGACTGCCCTTACCTGAAACGAAGTCTTGCTTGTAGGAAGACACATGCCTGGGATTTAACTCCATTTCTGAAGTGAAACACACAACACAGTTCTCATCCATGGATCACACTCTCCTTTAGAGCAAGAAGCACGCTCTTGCTTTCTAGAGTCTCTAATACAGCAGGAAACTTGAGTGTGATGAGAACAAAAGACCTGTCTTTCTTAAACATACGGACCATATCTAGTGCAACTCTGCTTCTGAACCTGATACAAAGCACTGGTACTCTAACATCCAATGCTTGTCAGATAAGATGAGAAACGTGTGAGCTTCGTGAACGATGTAGTTCGTTTGAGCTGTAAAGTAACTGCCCTTACCTGAAACGAAGTCTTGCTTGTAGGAAGACTCAGAGCCAGGGATTTAACTCCATTTCTGAAGTGAAACACACAACAGAGTTCTCATCCATTGATCACACTCTGCTTTAGAGCAAGAAGCACGCTCTAGCTTTCTAGATTCTCTAAGACAGCAGGAAACTTGAGTATGCTGACAACAAATGAACCTTGTTTCCTACACATACGGACCATATCTAGTACAACTTTGCTTCTGAAACTGAAACAAAGCACTGGTCCTCTAAAATCCAATGCTTGTCAGTTAAGAGGAGAACCTTTAAGCTTCACGAACGATGTAGTTCGTTTGAGCTCAAAAGTGACTGTCCTTACCTGAAACGAAGTCTTGCTTGTAGGAAGACTCAGAGCCAGGGATTTAACTCCATTTCTGAAGGGAAACACACAGAATCGTTCTCATCCATGGATCAAACTCTGCTTTAGAGCAAGAAGCACGCTCTTGCTTTCTAGACTCTCTTAGACAGCAGGAAACATGAGTGTGAAGAGAACAAAAGAACGGTGTTTCCTACACATACGGACCATATCTAGTTCAACTCTGCTTGAAATTGATACAAAGCAAAGGTCCTCTAACATCCAATGCTTGTCAGTTAAGAGGAGAACCTTTAAGCTTTGGGAATGATGTAGTTCGTTTGAGCTGAAAAGTGACTGCCCTTACCTGAAACGAAGTTTTGCTTGTAGGAAGAATCAAAGTCTGGGATTTAACTGCATTTCTGAAGGGATACACACAGCAGTGTTCTCATCCATTGTTCACACTCTGCTTTAGAGCAAGAAGCACGCTCTTGCTTTCTAGAGTCTCTAATACAGCAGGAAACTTGAGTGTGCTCAGAACAAAAGAACGGTGTTTCCTACACATACAGACCATATCTAGTTCAACTCTGCTACTGAAACTGAAAAAACCCACTGCTCCTCTAACATCCAATGCTTCTCAGTTAAGATGAGAAACGTGTGAGCTTCGTGAACGCTGTAGTTTGTTTGAGCTCTAACGTAACTGTCCTTACCTGAAACGAAGTCTTGCTTGTAGGAAGACTCAGAGCCAGGGATTTAACTCCATTTCTGAAGGGAAACACACAGAATCGTTCTCATCCATGGATCACACTCTGCTTTAGAGCAAGAAGCACGCTCTTGCTTTCTAGAATCTCTTAGACAGCAGGAAACATGAGTGTGAAGAGAACAAAAGAACGGTGTTTCCTACACATACTGACCATATCTAGTTCAACTCAGCTTGAAATTGATACAAAGCAAAGGTCCTCTAACATCCAATGCTTGTCAGTTAAGAGGAGAACCTTTAAGCTTCGGGAACGATGTAGTTCGTTTGAGCTGAAAAGTGACTGCCATTACCTGAAACGAAGTCTTGCTTGTAGGAAGACACATGCCTGGGATTTAACTCCATTTCTGAAGTGAAACACACAACACAGTTCTCATCCATGGATCACACTCTCCTTTAGAGCAAGAAGCACGCTCTTGCTTTCTAGAGTCTCTAATACAGCAGGAAACTTGAGTGTGATGAGAACAAAAGACCTGTGTTTCTTAAACATACGGACCATATCTAGTGCAACTCTGCTTCTGAACCTGATACAAAGCACTGGTACTCTAACATCCAATGCTTGTCAGATAAGATGAGAAACGTGTGAGCTTCGTGAACGATGCAGTTCGTTTGAGCTGTAAAGTAACTGCCCTTACCTGAAACGAAGTCTTGCTTGTAGGAAGACTCAGAGCCAGGGATTTAACTCCATTTCTGAAGTGAAACACACAACAGAGTTCTCATCCATTGATCACACTCTGCTTTAGAGCAAGAAGCACGCTCTAGCTTTCTAGATTCTCTAAGACAGCAGGAAACTTGAGTATGCTGACAACAAATGAACCTTGTTTCCTACACATACGGACCATATCTAGTACAACTTTGCTTCTGAAACTGATAAAAAGCACTGGTCCTCTAACATCCAATGCTTGTCAGTAAAGAGGAGAACCTTTAAGCTTCACGAACGATGTAGTTCGTTAGAGCTCAAAAGTGACTGTCCTTACCTGAAACGAAGTCTTGCTTGTAGGAAGACTCAGAGCCAGGGATTTAACTCCATTTCTGAAGGGAAACACACAGAATCGTTCTCATCCATGGATCAAACTCTGCTTTAGAGCAAGAAGCACGCTCTTGCTTTCTAGACTCTCTTAGACAGCAGGAAACATGAGTGTGAAGAGAACAAAAGAACGGTGTTTCCTACACATACGGACCATATCTAGTTCAACTCTGCTTGAAATTGATACAAAGCAAAGGTCCTCTAACATCCAATGCTTGTCAGTTAAGAGGAGAACCTTTAAGCTTTGGGAATGATGTAGTTCGTTTGAGCTGAAAAGTGACTGCCCTTACCTGAAACGAAGTTTTGCTTGTAGGAAGAATCAAAGTCTGGGATTTAACTGCATTTCTGAAGGGATACACACAGCAGTGTTCTCATCCATTGTTCACACTCTGCTTTAGAGCAAGAAGCACGCTCTTGCTTTCTAGAGTCTCTAATACAGCAGGAAACTTGAGTGTGCTCAGAACAAAACAACGGTGTTTCCTACACATACAGACCATATCTAGTTCAACTCTGCTTCTGAAACTGAAAAAACCCACTGGTCCTCTAATATCCAATGCTTCTCAGTTAAGATGAGAAATGTGTGAGCTTCGTGAACGATCTAGTTCATTTGAGCTGAAAAGTGACTGCCCTTACCTGAAACGAAGTCTTACTTGTAGGAAGACACAGAGCCTGGGATTTAACTCCATTTCTGAAGTGAAACACACAACACAGTTCTCATCCATGGATCACAATCCCCTTTAGAGCAAGAAGCACACTCTTGCTTTCTAGAGTCTCTAATACAGCAGGAAACTTGACTGTGATGAGAACAAAAGACCTGTGTTTCTTACACATACGGACCATATCTAGTCCAACTCTGCTTCTGAACCTGATACAAAGCACTGGTACTCTAACATCCAATGCTTGTAAGTTAAGATGAGAAACGTGTGAGCTTCGCGAACGATGTAGTTCATTTGAGCTGTAAAGTAACTGCCCTTACCTGAAACGAAGTCTTGCTTGTAGGAAGACTCAGAGCCAGGGATTTAACTCCATTTCTGAAGTGAAACACACCACAGAGTTCTCATCCATTGGTCACGCTCTGCTTTAGAGCAAGAAGCACGCTCTTGCTTTCTAGAATCTCTTAGACAGCAGGAAACATGAGTGTGAAGAGAACAAAAGAACGGTGTTTCCTACACATACAGACCATATCTAGTTCAACTATGCTTGAAATTGATACAAAGCACTGGTCCTCTAACATCCAATGCTTGTCAGTTAAGACAAGAAACGTGTGAGCTTCCTGAATGATGTAGTTCGTTTGAGCTGAAAAGTGACGGCCCTTACCTGAAACGAAGTCTTGCTTGTAGGAAGAATCAGAGCCTGGGATTTAACTGCATTTCTGAAGTGAAACACACAGCAGGGTTCCCATCCATTGTTCACACTCTGCTTTAGGGCAAGAAGCACGCTCTTGCTTTCTAGAATCTCTAATACAGCAGGAAACTTGAGTGTGCTCAGAAGAAAAGAACGGTGTTTCCTACACATACAGACCATATCTAGTTCAACTCTGCTACTGAAACTGAAAAAACCTACTGCTCCTCTAACATCCAATGCTTCTCAGTTAAGATGAGAAACGTGTGAGCTTCGTGAACGCTGTAGTTTGTTTGAGCTCTAACGTAACTGTCCTTACCTGAAACGAAGTCTTGCTTGTAGGAAGACTCAGAGCCAGGGATTTAACTCCATTTCTGAAGGGAAACACACAGAATCGTTCTCATCCATGGATCACACTCTGCTTTAGAGCAAGAAGCACGCTCTTGCTTTCTAGAATCTCTTAGACAGCAGGAAACATGAGTGTGAAGAGAACAAAAGAACGGTGTTTCCTACACATACTGACCATATCTAGTTCAACTCAGCTTGAAATTGATACAAAGCAAAGGTCCTCTAACATCCAATGCTTGTCAGTTAAGAGGAGAACCTTTAAGCTTCGGGAACGATGTAGTTCGTTTGAGCTGAAAAGTGACTGCCATTACCTGAAACGAAGTCTTGCTTGTAGGAAGACACATGCGTGGGATTTAACTCCATTTCTGAAGTGAAACACACAACACAGTTCTCATCCATGGATCACACTCTCCTTTAGAGCAAGAAGCACGCTCTTGCTTTCTAGAGTCTCTAATACAGCAGGAAACTTGAGTGTGATGAGAACAAAAGACCTGTGTTTCTTAAACATACGGACCATATCTAGTGCAACTCTGCTTCTGAACCTGATACAAAGCACTGGTACTCTAACATCCAATGCTTGTCAGATAAGATGAGAAACGTGTGAGCTTCGTGAACGATGTAGTTCGTTTGAGCTGTAAAGTAACTGCCCTTACCTGAAACGAAGTCTTGCTTGTAGGAAGACTCAGAGCCAGGGATTTAACTCCATTTCTGAAGTGAAACACACAACAGAGTTCTCATCCATTGATCACACTCTGCTTTAGAGCAAGAAGCACGCTCTAGCTTTCTAGATTCTCTAAGACAGCAGGAAACTTGAGTATGCTGACAACAAATGAACCTTGTTTCCTACACATACGGACCATATCTAGTACAACTTTGCTTCTGAAACTGATACAAAGCACTGGTCCTCTAACATCCAATGCTTGTCAGTAAAGAGGAGAACCTTTAAGCTTCACGAACGATGTAGTTCGTTTGAGCTCAAAAGTGACTGTCCTTACCTGAAACGAAGTCTTGCTTGTAGGAAGACTCAGAGCCAGGGATTTAACTCCATTTCTGAAGGGAAACACACAGAATCGTTCTCATCCATGGATCAAACTCTGCTTTAGAGCAAGAAGCACGCTCTTGGTTTCTAGACTCTCTTAGACAGCAGGAAACATGAGTGTGAAGAGAACAAAAGAACGGTGTTTCCTACACATACAGACCATATCTAGTTCAACTCTGCTTGAAATTGATACAAAGCAAAGGTCCTCTAACATCCAATGCTTGTCAGTTAAGAGGAGAACCTTTAAGCTTTGGGAATGATGTAGTTCGTTTGAGCTGAAAAGTGACTGCATTACCTGAAACGAAGTTTTGCTTGTAGGAAGAATCAAAGTCTGGGATTTAACTGCACTTCTGAAGGGATACACACAGCAGTGTTCTCATCCATTGTTCACACTCTGCTTTAGAGCAAGAAGCACGCTCTTGCTTTCTAGAGTCTCTAATACAGCAGGAAACTTGAGTGTGCTCAGAACAAAAGAACGGTGTTTCCTACACATACAGACCATATCTAGTTCAACTCTGCTTCTGAAACTGAAAAAACCCACTGGTCCTCTAATATCCAATGCTTCTAAGTTTAGATGAGAAACGTGTGAGCTTCGCGAACGATGTCGTTCTTTTGAGCTGTAAAGTAACTGCCCTTACCTGAAACGAAGTCTTGCTTGTAGGAAGACTCAGAGCCAGGGATTTAACTCCATTTCTGAAGTGAAACACACAACACAGTTCTCATCCATGGATCACAATCCCCTTTAGAGCAAGAAGCACACTCTTGCTTTCTAGAGTCTCTAATACAGCAGGAAACTTGACTGTGATGAGAACAAAAGACCTGTGTTTCTTACACATACGGTCCATATCTAGTCCAACTCTGCTTCTGAACCTGATACAAAGCACTGGTACTCTAACATCCAATGCTTGTAAGTTAAGATGAGAAACGTGTGAGCTTCGCGAACGATGTAGTTCATTTGAGCTGTAAAGTAACTGCCCTTACCTGAAACGAAGTCTTGCTTGTAGGAAGAATCAGAGCCTGGGATTTAACTGCATTTCTGAAGTGAAACACACAGCAGGGTTCCCATCCATTGTTCACACTCTGCTTTAGGTCAAGAAGCACGCTCTAGCTTTCTAGAATCTCTAAGACAGCAGGAAACTTGAGTGTGCTGACAACAAATGAACCTTGTTTCCTACACATACGGATCATATCTAGTCCAACTCTGCTTCTGAAACTGATACAAAGCACTGGTCCTCTAACATCCAATGCTTGTCAGTTAAGAGGAGAACCTTTAAGTTTCGCGAACGATGTAGTTCGTTTGAGCTCAAAAGTGACTGTCCTTTCCTGAAACGAAGTCTTGCTTGTAGGAAGACTCAGAGCCAGGGATTTAACTCCATTTCTGAAGGGAAACACACAGAATCGTTCTCATCCATGGATCACACTCTGCTTTAGAGCAAGAAGCACGCTCTTGCTTTCTAGAATCTCTTAGACAGCAGGAAACATGAGTGTGAAGAGAACAAAAGAACGGTGTTTCCTACACATACAGACCATATCTAGTTCAACTATGCTTGAAATTGATACAAAGCACTGGTCCTCTAACATCCAATGCTTGTCAGTTAAGACAAGAAACGTGTGAGCTTCCTGAATGATGTAGTTCGTTTGAGCTGAAAAGTGACGGCCCTTACCTGAAACGAAGTCTTGCTTGTAGGAAGAATCAGAGCCTGGGATTTAACTGCATTTCTGAAGTGAAACACACAGCAGGGTTCCCATCCATTGTTCACACTCTGCTTTAGGGCAAGAAGCACGCTCTTGCTTTCTAGAATCTCTAATACAGCAGGAAACTTGAGTGTGCTCAGAACAAAAGAACGGTGTTTCCTACACATACGGACCATATCTAGTTCAACTCTGCTTGAAATTGATACAAAGCAAAGGTCCTCTAACATCCAATGCTTGTCAGTTAAGAGGAGAACCTTTATGCTTCGGGAACGATGTAGTTCGTTTGAGCTGAAAAGTGACTGCCCTTACCTGAAACGAAGTCTTGCTTGTAGGAAGAATCAGAGCCTGGGATTTAACTGCATTTCTGAAGTGAAACACACAGCAGGGTTCCCATCCATTGTTCACACTCTGCTTTAGGGCAAGAAGCACGCTCTTGCTTTCTAGAATCTCTAATACAGCAGGAAACTTGAGTGTGCTCAGAACAAAAGAACGGTGTTTCCTACACATACGGACCATATCTAGTTCAACTCTGCTTGAAATTGATACAAAGCAAAGGTCCTCTAACATCCAATGCTTGTCAGTTAAGAGGAGAACCTTTATGCTTCGGGAACGATGTAGTTCGTTTGAGCTGAAAAGTGACTGCCCTTACATGAAACGAAGTCTTGCTTGTAGGAAGACACATGCCTGGGATTTAACTCCATTTCTGAAGTGAAACACACAACACAGTTCTCATCCATGGATCACACTCTCCTTTAGAGCAAGAAGCACGCTCTTGCTTTCTAGAGTCTCTAATAAAGCAGGAAACTTGAGTGTGATGAGAACAAAAGACCTGTGTTTCTTAAACATACTGACCATATCTAGTGCAACTCTGCTTCTGAACCTGATACAAAGCACTGGTACTCTAACATCCAATGCTTGTCAGATAAGATGAGAAACGTGTGAGCTTCGTGAACGATGCAGTTCGTTTGAGCTGAAAAGTAACTGCCCTTACATGAAATGAAGTCTTGCTTGTAGGAAGACTCAGAGCCAGGGATTTAACTCCATTTCTGAAGTGAAACACACAACAGAGTTCTCATCCATTGATCACACTCTGCTTTAGAGCAAGAAGCACGCTCTAGCTTTCTAGATTCTCTAAGACAGCAGGAAACTTGAGTATGCTGACAACAAATGAACCTTGTTTCCTACACATACGGACCATATCTAGTACAACTTTGCTTCTGAAACTGATACAAAGCACTGGTCCTCTAAAATCCAATGCTTGTCAGTTAAGAGGAGAACCTTTAAGCTTCACGAACGATGTAGTTCGTTTTAGCTCAAAAGTGACTGTCCTTACCTGAAACGAAGTCTTGCTTGTAGGAAGACTCAGAGCCAGGGATTTAACTCCATTTCTGAAGGGAAACACACAGAATCGTTCTCATCCATGGATCAAACTCTGCTTTAGAGCAAGAAGCACGCTCTTGCTTTCTAGACTCTCTTAGACAGCAGGAAACATGAGTGTGAAGAGAACAAAAGAACGGTGTTTCCTACACATACGGACCATATCTAGTTCAACTCTGCTTGAAATTGATACAAAGCAAAGGTCCTCTAACATCCAATGCTTGTCAGTTAAGAGGAGAACCTTTAAGCTTTGGGAATGATGTAGTTCGTTTGAGCTGAAAAGTGACTGCCCTTACCTGAAACGAAGTTTTGCTTGTAGGAAGAATCAAAGTCTGGGATTTAACTGCATTTCTGAAGGGATACACACAGCAGTGTTCTCATCCATTGTTCACACTCTGCTTTAGAGCAAGAAGCACGCTCTTGCTTTCTAGAGTCTCTAATACAGCAGGAAACTTGAGTGTGCTCAGAACAAAAGAACGGTGTTTCCTACACATACAGACCATATCTAGTTCAACTCTGCTTCTGAAACTGAAAAAACCCACTGGTCCTCTAATATCCAATGCTTCTCAGTTAAGATGAGAAATGTGTGAGCTTCGTGAACGATCTAGTTCATTTGAGCTGAAAAGTGACTGCCCTTACCTGAAACGAAGTCTTACTTGTAGGAAGACACAGAGCCTGGGATTTAACTCCATTTCTGAAGTGAAACACACAACACAGTTCTCATCCATGGATCACAATCCCCTTTAGAGCAAGAAGCACACTCTTGCTTTCTAGAGTCTCTAATACAGCAGGAAACTTGACTGTGATGAGAACAAAAGACCTGTGTTTCTTACACATACGGACCATATCTAGTCCAACTCTGCTTCTGAACCTGATACAAAGCACTGGTACTCTAACATCCAATGCTTGTAAGTTAAGATGAGAAACGTGTGAGCTTCGCGAACGATGTAGTTCATTTGAGCTGTAAAGTAACTGCCCTTACCTGAAACGAAGTCTTGCTTGTAGGAAGACTCAGAGCCAGGGATTTAACTCCATTTCTGAAGTGAAACACACCACAGAGTTCTCATCCATTGGTCACGCTCTGCTTTAGAGCAAGAAGCACGCTCTTGCTTTCTAGAATCTCTAAGACAGCAGGAAACTTGAGTGTGCTGAGAACAAGTGAACGGTGTTTCCTTCACATACGGATCATATCGAGTCCAACTCTGCTTGTGAAAGTGATACAAAGCACTGGTCCTCTAACATCCAATGCTTGTCAGTTAAGACGAGAAACGTGTGAGCATCCTGAATGATGTAGTTCGTTTGAGCTGAAAAGTGACGGCCCTTACCTAAAACGAAGTCTTGCTTGTAGGAAGAATCAGAGCCTGGGATTTAACTGCATTTCTGAAGTGAAACACACAGCAGGGTTCCCATCCATTGTTCACACTCTGCTTTAGGGCAAGAAGCACGCTCTAGCTTTCTAGAATCTCTAAGACAGCAGGAAACTTGAGTGTGCTGACAACAAATGAACCTTGTTTCCTACACATACGGATCATATCTAGTCCAACTCTGCTTCTGAAACTGATACAAAGCACTGGTCCTCTAACATCCAATGCTTGTCAGTTAAGAGGAGAACCTTTAAGTTTCGCGAACGATGTAGTTCGTTTGAGCTCAAAAGTGACTGTCCTTACCTGAAACGAAGTCTTGCTTGTAGGAAGACTCAGAGCCAGGGATTTAACTCCATTTCTGAAGGGAAACACACAGAATCGTTCTCATCCATGGATCACACTCTGCTTTAGAGCAAGAAGCACGCTCTTGCTTTCTAGAATCTCTTAGACAGCAGGAAACATGAGTGTGAAGAGAACAAAAGAACGGTGTTTCCTACACATACAGACCATATCTAGTTCAACTATGCTTGAAATTGATACAAAGCACTGGTCCTCTAACATCCAATGCTTGTCAGTTAAGACAAGAAACGTGTGAGCTTCCTGAATGATGTAGTTCGTTTGAGCTGAAAAGTGACGGCCCTTACCTGAAACGAAGTCTTGCTTGTAGGAAGAATCAGAGCCTGGGATTTAACTGCATTTCTGAAGTGAAACACACAGCAGGGTTCCCATCCATTGTTCACACTCTGCTTTAGGGCAAGAAGCACGCTCTTGCTTTCTAGAATCTCTAATACAGCAGGAAACTTGAGTGTGCTCAGAAGAAAAGAACGGTGTTTCCTACACATACAGACCATATCTAGTTCAACTCTGCTACTGAAACTGAAAAAACCCACTGCTCCTCTAACATCCAATGCTTCTCAGTTAAGATGAGAAACGTGTGAGCTTCGTGAACGCTGTAGTTTGTTTGAGCTCTAACGTAACTGTCCTTACCTGAAACGAAGTCTTGCTTGTAGGAAGACTCAGAGCCAGGGATTTAACTCCATTTCTGAAGGGAAACACACAGAATCGTTCTCATCCATGGATCACACTCTGCTTTAGAGCAAGAAGCACGCTCTTGCTTTCTAGAATCTCTTAGACAGCAGGAAACATGAGTGTGAAGAGAACAAAAGAACGGTGTTTCCTACACATACTGACCATATCTAGTTCAACTCAGCTTGAAATTGATACAAAGCAAAGGTCCTCTAACATCCAATGCTTGTCAGTTAAGAGGAGAACCTTTAAGCTTCGGGAACGATGTAGTTCGTTTGAGCTGAAAAGTGACTGCCCTTACCTGAAACGAAGTCTTGCTTGTAGGAAGACACATGCCTGGGATTTAACTCCATTTCTGAAGTGAAACACACAACACAGTTCTCATCCATGGATCACACTCTCCTTTAGAGCAAGAAGCACGCTCTTGCTTTCTAGAGTCTCTAATACAGCAGGAAACTTGACTGTGATGAGAACAAAAGACCTGTGTTTCTTACACATACGGACCATATCTAGTCCAACTCTGCTTCTGAACCTGATACAAAGCACTGGTACTCTAACATCCAATGCTTGTAAGTTAAGATGAGAAACGTGTGAGCTTCGCGAACGATGTAGTTCATTTGAGCTGTAAAGTAACTGCCCTTACCTGAAACGAAGTCTTGCTTGTAGGAAGACTCAGAGCCAGGGATTTAACTCCATTTCTGAAGTGAAACACACCACAGAGTTCTCATCCATTGGTCACGCTCTGCTTTAGAGCAAGAAGCACGCTCTTGCTTTCTAGAATCTCTAAGACAGCAGGAAACTTGAGTGTGCTGAGAACAAGTGAACGGTGTTTCCTTCACATATGGATCATATCTAGTCCAACTCTGCTTGTGAAAGTGATACAAAGCACTGGTCCTCTTACATCCAATGCTTGTCAGATAAGATGAGAAACGTGTGAGCTTCGTGAACGATGCAGTTCGTTTGAGCTGAAAAGTAACTGCCCTTACATGAAATGAAGTCTTGCTTGTAGGAAGACTCAGAGCCAGGGATTTAACTCCATTTCTGAAGTGAAACACACAACAGAGTTCTCATCCATTGATCACACTCTGCTTTAGAGCAAGAAGCACGCTCTAGCTTTCTAGATTCTCTAAGACAGCAGGAAACTTGAGTATGCTGACAACAAATGAACCTTGTTTCCTACACATACGGACCATATCTAGTACAACTTTGCTTCTGAAACTGATACAAAGCACTGGTCCTCTAAAATCCAATGCTTGTCAGTTAAGAGGAGAACCTTTAAGCTTCACGAACGATGTAGTTCGTTTGAGCTCAAAAGTGACTGTCCTTACCTGAAACGAAGTCTTGCTTGTAGGAAGACTCAGAGCCAGGGATTTAACTCCATTTCTGAAGGGAAACACACAGAATCGTTCTCATCCATGGATCAAACTCTGCTTTAGAGCAAGAAGCACGCTCTTGCTTTCTAGACTCTCTTAGACAGCAGGAAACATGAGTGTGAAGAGAACAAAAGAACGGTGTTTCCTACACATACGGACCATATCTAGTTCAACTCTGCTTGAAATTGATACAAAGCAAAGGTCCTCTAACATCCAATGCTTGTCAGTTAAGAGGAGAACCTTTAAGCTTTGGGAATGATGTAGTTCGTTTGAGCTGAAAAGTGACTGCCCTTACCTGAAACGAAGTTTTGCTTGTAGGAAGAATCAAAGTCTGGGATTTAACTGCATTTCTGAAGGGATACACACAGCAGTGTTCTCATCCATTGTTCACACTCTGCTTTAGAGCAAGAAGCACGCTCTTGCTTTCTAGAGTCTCTAATACAGCAGGAAACTTGAGTGTGCTCAGAACAAAAGAACGGTGTTTCCTACACATACAGACCATATCTAGTTCAACTCTGCTTCTGAAACTGAAAAAACCCACTGGTCCTCTAATATCCAATGCTTCTCAGTTAAGATGAGAAATGTGTGAGCTTCGTGAACGATCTAGTTCATTTGAGCTGAAAAGTGACTGCCCTTACCTGAAACGAAGTCTTACTTGTAGGAAGACACAGAGCCTGGGATTTAACTCCATTTCTGAAGTGAAACACACAACACAGTTCTCATCCATGGATCACAATCCCCTTTAGAGCAAGAAGCACACTCTTGCTTTCTAGAGTCTCTAATACAGCAGGAAACTTGACTGTGATGAGAACAAAAGACCTGTGTTTCTTACACATACGGACCATATCTAGTCCAACTCTGCTTCTGAACCTGATACAAAGCACTGGTACTCTAACATCCAATGCTTGTAAGTTAAGATGAGAAACGTGTGAGCTTCGCGAACGATGTAGTTCATTTGAGCTGTAAAGTAACTGCCCTTACCTGAAACGAAGTCTTGCTTGTAGGAAGACTCAGAGCCAGGGATTTAACTCCATTTCTGAAGTGAAACACACCACAGAGTTCTCATCCATTGGTCACGCTCTGCTTTAGAGCAAGAAGCACGCTCTTGCTTTCTAGAATCTCTAAGACAGCAGGAAACTTGAGTGTGCTGAGAACAAGTGAACGGTGTTTCCTTCACATACGGATCATATCGAGTCCAACTCTGCTTGTGAAAGTGATACAAAGCACTGGTCCTCTAACATCCAATGCTTGTCAGTTAAGACGAGAAACGTGTGAGCTTCCTGAATGATGTAGTTCGTTTGAGCTGAAAAGTGACGGCCCTTACCTGAAACGAAGTCTTGCTTGTAGGAAGAATCAGAGCCTGGGATTTAACTGCATTTCTGAAGTGAAACACACAGCAGGGTTCCCATCCATTGTTCACACTCTGCTTTAGGGCAAGAAGCACGCTCTAGCTTTCTAGAATCTCTAAGACAGCAGGAAACTTGCGTGTGCTGACAACAAATGAACCTTGTTTCCTACACATACGGATCATATCTAGTCCAACTCTGCTTCTGAAACTGATACAAAGCACTGGTCCTCTAACATCCAATGCTTGTCAGTTAAGAGGAGAACCTTTAAGTTTCGCGAACGATGTAGTTCGTTTGAGCTCAAAAGTGACTGTCCTTACCTGAAACGAAGTCTTGCTTGTAGGAAGACTCAGAGCCAGGGATTTAACTCCATTTCTGAAGGGAAACACACAGAATCGTTCTCATCCATGGATCACACTCTGCTTTAGAGCAAGAAGCACGCTCTTGCTTTCTAGAATCTCTTAGACAGCAGGAAACATGAGTGTGAAGAGAACAAAAGAACGGTGTTTCCTACACATACAGACCATATCTAGTTCAACTATGCTTGAAATTGATACAAAGCACTGGTCCTCTAACATCCAATGCTTGTCAGTTAAGACAAGAAACGTGTGAGCTTCCTGAATGATGTAGTTCGTTTGAGCTGAAAAGTGACGGCCCTTACCTGAAACGAAGTCTTGCTTGTAGGAAGAATCAGAGCCTGGGATTTAACTGCATTTCTGAAGTGAAACACACAGCAGGGTTCCCATCCATTGTTCACACTCTGCTTTAGGGCAAGAAGCACGCTCTTGCTTTCTAGAATCTCTAATACAGCAGGAAACTTGAGTGTGCTCAGAAGAAAAGAACGGTGTTTCCTACACATACAGACCATATCTAGTTCAACTCTGCTACTGAAACTGAAAAAACCCACTGCTCCTCTAACATCCAATGCTTCTCAGTTAAGATGAGAAACGTGTGAGCTTCGTGAACGCTGTAGTTTGTTTGAGCTCTAACGTAACTGTCCTTACCTGAAACGAAGTCTTGCATGTAGGAAGACTCAGAGCCAGGGATTTAACTCCATTTCTGAAGGGAAACACACAGAATCGTTCTCATCCATGGATCACACTCTGCTTTAGAGCAAGAAGCACGCTCTTGCTTTCTAGAATCTCTTAGACAGCAGGAAACATGAGTGTGAAGAGAACAAAAGAACGGTGTTTCCTACACATACTGACCATATCTAGTTCAACTCAGCTTGAAATTGATACAAAGCAAAGGTCCTCTAACATCCAATGCTTGTCAGTTAAGAGGAGAACCTTTAAGCTTCGGGAACGATGTAGTTCGTTTGAGCTGAAAAGTGACTGCCCTTACCTGAAACGAAGTCTTGCTTGTAGGAAGACACATGCCTGGGATTTAACTCCATTTCTGAAGTGAAACACACAACACAGTTCTCATCCATGGATCACACTCTCCTTTAGAGCAAGAAGCACGCTCTTGCTTTCTAGAGTCTCTAATACAGCAGGAAACTTGAGTGTGCTCAGAACAAAAGACCTGTGTTTCTTACACATACGGACCATATCTAGTCCAACTCTGCTTCTGAACCTGATACAAAGCACTGGTACTCTAACATCCAATGCTTGTAAGTTAAGATGAGAAACGTGTGAGCTTCGCGAACGATGTAGTTCATTTGAGCTGTAAAGTAACTGCCCTTACCTGAAACGAAGTCTTGCTTGTAGGAAGACTCAGAGCCAGGGATTTAACTCCATTTCTGAAGTGAAACACACCACAGAGTTCTCATCCATTGGTCACGCTCTGCTTTAGAGCAAGAAGCACGCTCTTGCTTTCTAGAATCTCTAAGACAGCAGGAAACTTGAGTGTGCTGAGAACAAGTGAACGGTGTTTCCTTCACATATGGATCATATCGAGTCCAACTCTGCTTGTGAAAGTGATACAAAGCACTGGTCCTCTTACATCCAATGCTTGTCAGTTTAGACGAGAAACGTGTGAGCTTCCTGAATGATGTAGTTCGTTTGAGCTGAAAAGTGACGGCCCTTACCTGAAACGAAGTCTTGCTTGTAGGAAGAATCAGAGCCTGGGATTTAACTGCATTTCTGAAGTGAAACACACAGCAGGGTTCCCATCCATTGTTCACACTCTGCTTTAGGGCAAGAAGCACGCCCTAGCTTTCTAGAATCTCTAAGACAGAAGGAAACTTGAGTGTGCTGACAACAAATGAACCTTGTTTCCTACACATACGGATCATATCTAGTCCAACTCTGCTTCTGAAACTGATACAAAGCACTGGTCCTCTAACATCCAATGCTTGTCAGTTAAGAGGAGAACCTTTAAGTTTTGCAAACGATGTAGTTCGTTTGAGCTCAAAAGTGACTGTCCTTACCTGAAACGAAGTCTTGCTTGTAGGAAGACTCAGAGCCAGGGATTTAACTCCATTTCTGAAGGGAAACACACAGAATCGTTCTCATCCATGGATCACACTCTGCTTTAGAGCAAGAAGCACGCTCTTGCTTTCTAGACTCTCTTAGACAGCAGGAAACATGAGTGTGAAGAGAACAAAAGAACGGTGTTTCCTACACATACGGACCATATCTAGTTCAACTCTGCTTGAAATTGATACAAAGCAAAGGTCCTCTAACATCCAATGCTTGTCAGTTAAGAGGAGAACCTTTAAGCTTTGGGAATGATGTAGTTCGTTTGAGCTGAAAAGTGACTGCCCTTACCTGAAACGAAGTTTTGCTTGTAGGAAGAATCAAAGTCTGGGATTTAACTGCATTTCTGAAGGGATACACACAGCAGTGTTCTCATCCATTGTTCACACTCTGCTTTAGAGCAAGAAGCACGCTCTTGCTTTCTAGAGTCTCTAATACAGCAGGAAACTTGAGTGTGCTCAGAAAAAAAGAACGGTGTTTCCTACACATACAGACCATATCTAGTTCAACTCTGCTTCTGAAACTGAAAAAACCCACTGGTCCTCTAATATCCAATGCTTCTCAGTTAGGATGAGAAACGTGTGAGCTTCGTGAACGATCTAGTTCATTTGAGCTGAAAAGTGACTGCCCTTACCTGAAACGAAGTCTTACTTGTAGGAAGACACAGAGCCTGGGATTTAACTCCATTTCTGAAGTGAAACACACAACACAGTTCTCATCCATGGATCACAATCTCCTTTAGAGCAAGAAGCACGCTCTTGCTTTCTAGAGTCTCTAATACAGCAGGAAACTTGACTGTGATGAGAACAAAAGACCTGTGTTTCTTACACATACGGACCATATCTAGTCCAACTCTGCTTCTGAACCTGATACAAAGCACTGGTACTCTAACATCCAATGCTTGTAAGTTAAGATGAGAAACGTGTGAGCTTCGCGAACGATGTAGTTCATTTGAGCTGTAAAGTAACTGCCCTTACCTGAAACGAAGTCTTGCTTGTAGGAAGACTCAGAGCCAGGGATTTAACTCCATTTCTGAAGTGAAACACACCACAGAGTTCTCATCCATTGGTCACGCTCTGCTTTAGAGTAAGAAGCACGCTCTTGCTTTCTAGAATCTCTAAGACAGCAGGAAACTTGAGTGTGCTGAGAACAAGTGAACGGTGTTTCCTTCACATACGGATCATATCGAGTCCAACTCTGCTTGTGAAAGTGATACAAAGCACTGGTCCTCTAACATCCAATACTTGTCAGTTAAGACGAGAAACGTGTGAGCTTCCTGAATGATGTAGTTCGTTTGAGCTGAAAAGTGACGGCCCTTACCTGAAACGAAGTCTTGCTTGTAGGAAGAATCAGAGCCTGGGATTTAACTGCATTTCTGAAGTGAAACACACAGCAGGGTTCCCATCCATTGTTCACACTCTGCTTTAGGGCAAGAAGCACGCTCTAGCTTTCTAGAATCTCTAAGACAGCAGGAAACTTGAGTGTGCTGACAACAAATGAACCTTGTTTCCTACACATACGGATCATATCTAGTCCAACTCTGCTTCTGAAACTGATACAAAGCACTGGTCCTCTAACATCCAATGCTTGTCAGTTAAGAGGAGAACCTTTAAGTTTCGCGAACGATGTAGTTCGTTTGAGCTCAAAAGTGACTGTCCTTTCCTGAAACGAAGTCTTGCTTGTAGGAAGACTCAGAGCCAGGGATTTAACTCCATTTCTGAAGGGAAACACACAGAATCGTTCTCATCCATGGATCACACTCTGCTTTAGAGCAAGAAGCACGCTCTTGCTTTCTAGAATCTCTTAGACAGCAGGAAACATGAGTGTGAAGAGAACAAAAGAACGGTGTTTCCTACACATACAGACCATATCTAGTTCAACTATGCTTGAAATTGATACAAAGCACTGGTCCTCTAACATCCAATGCTTGTCAGTTAAGACAAGAAACGTGTGAGCTTCCTGAATGATGTAGTTCGTTTGAGCTGAAAAGTGACGGCCCTTACCTGAAACGAAGTCTTGCTTGTAGGAAGAATCAGAGCCTGGGATTTAACTGCATTTCTGAAGTGAAACACACAGCAGGGTTCCCATCCATTGTTCACACTCTGCTTTAGGGCAAGAAGCACGCTCTTGCTTTCTAGAATCTCTAATACAGCAGGAAACTTGAGTGTGCTCAGAACAAAAGAACGGTGTTTCCTACACATACGGACCATATCTAGTTCAACTCTGCTTGAAATTGATACAAAGCAAAGGTCCTCTAACATCCAATGCTTGTCAGTTAAGAGGAGAACCTTTATGCTTCGGGAACGATGTAGTTCGTTTGAGCTGAAAAGTGACTGCCCTTACCTGAAACGAAGTCTTGCTTGTAGGAAGACACATGCCTGGGATTTAACTCCATTTCTGAAGTGAAACACACAACACAGTTCTCATCCATGGATCACACTCTCCTTTAGAGCAAGAAGCACGCTCTTGCTTTCTAGAGTCTCTAATACAGCAGGAAACTTGAGTGTGATGAGAACAAAAGACCTGTGTTTCTTAAACATACTGACCATATCTAGTGCAACTCTGCTTCTGAACCTGATACAAAGCACTGGTACTCTAACATCCAATGCTTGTCAGATAAGATGAGAAACGTGTGAGCTTCGTGAACGATGCAGTTCGTTTGAGCTGAAAAGTAACTGCCCTTACATGAAATGAAGTCTTGCTTGTAGGAAGACTCAGAGCCAGGGATTTAACTCCATTTCTGAAGTGAAACACACAACAGAGTTCTCATCCATTGATCACACTCTGCTTTAGAGCAAGAAGCACGCTCTTGCTTTCTAGATTCTCTAAGACAGCAGGAAACTTGAGTATGCTGACAACAAATGAACCTTGTTTCCTACACATACGGACCATATCTAGTACAACTTTGCTTCTGAAACTGATACAAAGCACTGGTCCTCTAAAATCCAATGCTTGTCAGTTAAGAGGAGAACCTTTAAGCTTCACGAACGATGTAGTTCGTTTGAGCTCAAAAGTGACTGTCCTTACCTGAAACGAAGTCTTGCTTGTAGGAAGACTCAGAGCCAGGGATTTAACTCCATTTCTGAAGGGAAACACACAGAATCGTTCTCATCCATGGATCAAACTCTGCTTTAGAGCAAGAAGCACGCTCTTGCTTTCTAGACTCTCTTAGACAGCAGGAAACATGAGTGTGAAGAGAACAAAAGAACGGTGTTTCCTACACATACGGACCATATCTAGTTCAACTCTGCTTGAAATTGATACAAAGCAAAGGTCCTCTAACATCCAATGCTTGTCAGTTAAGAGGAGAACCTTTAAGCTTTGGGAATGATGTAGTTCGTTTGAGCTGAAAAGTGACTGCCCTTACCTGAAACGAAGTTTTGCTTGTAGGAAGAATCAAAGTCTGGGATTTAACTGCATTTCTGAAGGGATACACACAGCAGTGTTCTCATCCATTGTTCACACTCTGCTTTAGAGCAAGAAGCACGCTCTTGCTTTCTAGAGTCTCTAATACAGCAGGAAACTTGAGTGTGCTCAGAACAAAAGAACGGTGTTTCCTACACATACAGACCATATCTAGTTCAACTCTGCTTCTGAAACTGAAAAAACCCACTGGTCCTCTAATATCCAATGCTTCTCAGTTAAGATGAGAAATGTGTGAGCTTCGTGAACGATCTAGTTCATTTGAGCTGAAAAGTGACTGCCCTTACCTGAAACGAAGTCTTACTTGTAGGAAGACACAGAGCCTGGGATTTAACTCCATTTCTGAAGTGAAACACACAACACAGTTCTCATCCATGGATCACAATCCCCTTTAGAGCAAGAAGCACACTCTTGCTTTCTAGAGTCTCTAATACAGCAGGAAACTTGACTGTGATGAGAACAAAAGACCTGTGTTTCTTACACATACGGACCATATCTAGTCCAACTCTGCTTCTGAACCTGATACAAAGCACTGGTACTCTAACATCCAATGCTTGTAAGTTAAGATGAGAAACGTGTGAGCTTCGCGAACGATGTAGTTCATTTGAGCTGTAAAGTAACTGCCCTTACCTGAAACGAAGTCTTGCTTGTAGGAAGACTCAGAGCCAGGGATTTAACTCCATTTCTGAAGTGAAACACACCACAGAGTTCTCATCCATTGGTCACGCTCTGCTTTAGAGCAAGAAGCACGCTCTTGCTTTCTAGAATCTCTAAGACAGCAGGAAACTTGAGTGTGCTGAGAACAAGTGAACGGTGTTCCTTCACATACGGATCATATCGAGTCCAACTCTGCTTGTGAAAGTGATACAAAGCACTGGTCCTCTAACATCCAATGCTTGTCAGTTAAGACGAGAAACGTGTGAGCTTCCTGAATGATGTAGTTCGTTTGAGCTGAAAAGTGACGGCCCTTACCTGAAACGAAGTCTTGCTTGTAGGAAGAATCAGAGCCTGGGATTTAACTGCATTTCTGAAGTGAAACACACAGCAGGGTTCCCATCCATTGTTCACACTCTGCTTTAGGGCAAGAAGCACGCTCTAGCTTTCTAGAATCTCTAAGACAGCAGGAAACTTGAGTGTGCTGACAACAAATGAACCTTGTTTCCTACACATACGGATCATATCTAGTCCAACTCTGCTTCTGAAACTGATACAAAGCACTGGTCCTCTAACATCCAATGCTTGTCAGTTAAGAGGAGAACCTTTAAGTTTCGCGAACGATGTAGTTCGTTTGAGCTCAAAAGTGACTGTCCTTACCTGAAACGAAGTCTTGCTTGTAGGAAGACTCAGAGCCAGGGATTTAACTCCATTTCTGAAGGGAAACACAC
The DNA here is from genome assembly GCA_949786385.1 of Onychomys leucogaster. NCBI lineage: Eukaryota > Metazoa > Chordata > Mammalia > Rodentia > Cricetidae > Onychomys > Onychomys leucogaster. The sequence continues at coordinate 1,610,140 of CATKUP010000073.1, forward strand.
AGAATCGTTCTCATCCATGGATCACACTCTGCTTTAGAGCAAGAAGCACGCTCTTGCTTTCTAGAATCTCTTAGACAGCAGGAAACATGAGTGTGAAGAGAACAAAAGAACGGTGTTTCCTACACATACAGACCATATCTAGTTCAACTATGCTTGAAATTGATACAAAGCACTGGTCCTCTAACATCCAATGCTTGTCAGTTAAGACAAGAAACGTGTGAGCTTCCTGAATGATGTAGTTCGTTTGAGCTGAAAAGTGACGGCCCTTACCTGAAACGAAGTCTTGCTTGTAGGAAGAATCAGAGCCTGGGATTTAACTGCATTTCTGAAGTGAAACACACAGCAGGGTTCCCATCCATTGTTCACACTCTGCTTTAGGGCAAGAAGCACGCTCTTGCTTTCTAGAATCTCTAATACAGCAGGAAACTTGAGTGTGCTCAGAAGAAAAGAACGGTGTTTCCTACACATACAGACCATATCTAGTTCAACTCTGCTACTGAAACTGAAAAAACCCACTGCTCCTCTAACATCCAATGCTTCTCAGTTAAGATGAGAAACGTGTGAGCTTCGTGAACGCTGTAGTTTGTTTGAGCTCTAACGTAACTGTCCTTACCTGAAACGAAGTCTTGCTTGTAGGAAGACTCAGAGCCAGGGATTTAACTCCATTTCTGAAGGGAAACACACAGAATCGTTCTCATCCATGGATCACACTCTGCTTTAGAGCAAGAAGCACGCTCTTGCTTTCTAGAATCTCTTAGACAGCAGGAAACATGAGTGTGAAGAGAACAAAAGAACGGTGTTTCCTACACATACTGACCATATCTAGTTCAACTCAGCTTGAAATTGATACAAAGCAAAGGTCCTCTAACATCCAATGCTTGTCAGTTAAGAGGAGAACCTTTAAGCTTCGGGAACGATGTAGTTCGTTTGAGCTGAAAAGTGACTGCCATTACCTGAAACGAAGTCTTGCTTGTAGGAAGACACATGCCTGGGATTTAACTCCATTTCTGAAGTGAAACACACAACACAGTTCTCATCCATGGATCACACTCTCCTTTAGAGCAAGAAGCACGCTCTTGCTTTCTAGAGTCTCTAATACAGCAGGAAACTTGAGTGTGATGAGAACAAAAGACCTGTGTTTCTTAAACATACGGACCATATCTAGTGCAACTCTGCTTCTGAACCTGATACAAAGCACTGGTACTCTAACATCCAATGCTTGTCAGATAAGATGAGAAACGTGTGAGCTTCGTGAACGATGTAGTTCGTTTGAGCTGTAAAGTAACTGCCCTTACCTGAAACGAAGTCTTGCTTGTAGGAAGACTCAGAGCCAGGGATTTAACTCCATTTCTGAAGTGAAACACACAACAGAGTTCTCATCCATTGATCACACTCTGCTTTAGAGCAAGAAGCACGCTCTAGCTTTCTAGATTCTCTAAGACAGCAGGAAACTTGAGTATGCTGACAACAAATGAACCTTGTTTCCTACACATACGGACCATATCTAGTACAACTTTGCTTCTGAAACTGATACAAAGCACTGGTCCTCTAACATCCAATGCTTGTCAATAAAGAGGAGAACCTTTAAGCTTCACGAACGATGTAGTTCGTTTGAGCTCAAAAGTGACTGTCCTTACCTGAAACGAAGTCTTGCTTGTAGGAAGACTCAGAGCCAGGGATTTAACTCCATTTCTGAAGGGAAACACACAGAATCGTTCTCATCCATGGATCAAACTCTGCTTTAGAGCAAGAAGCACGCTCTTGCTTTCTAGACTCTCTTAGACAGCAGGAAACATGAGTGTGAAGAGAACAAAAGAACGGTGTTTCCTACACATACAGACCATATCTAGTTCAACTCTGCTTGAAATTGATACAAAGCAAAGGTCCTCTAACATCCAATGCTTGTCAGTTAAGAGGAGAACCTTTAAGCTTTGGGAATGATGTAGTTCGTTTGAGCTGAAAAGTGACTGCATTACCTGAAACGAAGTTTTGCTTGTAGGAAGAATCAAAGTCTGGGATTTAACTGCACTTCTGAAGGGATACACACAGCAGTGTTCTCATCCATTGTTCACACTCTGCTTTAGAGCAAGAAGCACGCTCTTGCTTTCTAGAGTCTCTAATACAGCAGGAAACTTGAGTGTGCTCAGAACAAAAGAACGGTGTTTCCTACACATACAGACCATATCTAGTTCAACTCTGCTTCTGAAACTGAAAAAACCCACTGGTCCTCTAATATCCAATGCTTCTAAGTTTAGATGAGAAACGTGTGAGCTTCGCGAACGATGTAGTTCTTTTGAGCTGTAAAGTAACTGCCCTTACTTGAAACGAAGTCTTGCTTGTAGGAAGACTCAGAGCCAGGGATTTAACTCCATTTCTGAAGTGAAACACACAACACAGTTCTCATCCATGGATCACAATCCCCTTTAGAGCAAGAAGCACACTCTTGCTTTCTAGAGTCTCTAATACAGCAGGAAACTTGACTGTGATGAGAACAAAAGACCTGTGTTTCTTACACATACGGACCATATCTAGTCCAACTCTGCTTCTGAACCTGATACAAAGCACTGGTACTCTAACATCCAATGCTTGTAAGTTAAGATGAGAAACGTGTGAGCTTCGCGAACGATGTAGTTCATTTGAGCTGTAAAGTAACTGCCCTTACCTGAAACGAAGTCTTGCTTGTAGGAAGACTCAGAGCCAGGGATTTAACTCCATTTCTGAAGTGAAACACACCACAGAGTTCTCATCCATTGGCCACGCTCTGCTTTAGAGCAAGAAGTACGCTCTTGCTTTCTAGAATCTCTAAGACAGCAGGAAACTTGAGTGTGCTGAGAACAAGTGAACGGTGTTTCCTTCACATACGGATCATATCGAGTCCAACTCTGCTTGTGAAAGTGATACAACGCACTGGTCCTCTAACATCCAATACTTGTCAGTTAAGACGAGAAACGTGTGAGCTTCCTGAATGATGTAGTTCGTTTGAGCTGAAAAGTGACGGCCCTTACCTGAAACGAAGTCTTGCTTGTAGGAAGAATCAGAGCCTGGGATTTAACTGCATTTCTGAAGTGAAACACACAGCAGGGTTCCCATCCATTGTTCACACTCTGCTTTAGGGCAAGAAGCACGCTCTAGCTTTCTAGAATCTCTAAGACAGCAGGAAACTTGAGTATGCTGACAACAAATGAACCTTGTTTCCTACACATACGGATCATATCTAGTCCAACTCTGCTTCTGAAACTGATACAAAGCACTGGTCCTCTAACATCCAATGCTTGTCAGTTAAGAGGAGAACCTTTAAGTTTCGCGAACGATGTAGTTCGTTTGAGCTCAAAAGTGACTGTCCTTTCCTGAAACGAAGTCTTGCTTGTAGGAAGACTCAGAGCCAGGGATTTAACTCCATTTCTGAAGGGAAACACACAGAATCGTTCTCATCCATGGATCACACTCTGCTTTAGAGCAAGAAGCACGCTCTTGCTTTCTAGAATCTCTTAGACAGCAGGAAACATGAGTGTGAAGAGAACAAAAGAACGGTGTTTCCTACACATACAGACCATATCTAGTTCAACTATGCTTGAAATTGATACAAAGCACTGGTCCTCTAACATCCAATGCTTGTCAGTTAAGACAAGAAACGTGTGAGCTTCCTGAATGATGTAGTTCGTTTGAGCTGAAAAGTGACGGCCCTTACCTGAAACGAAGTCTTGCTTGTAGGAAGAATCAGAGCCTGGGATTTAACTGCATTTCTGAAGTGAAACACACAGCAGGGTTCCCATCCATTGTTCACACTCTGCTTTAGGGCAAGAAGCACGCTCTTGCTTTCTAGAATCTCTAATACAGCAGGAAACTTGAGTGTGCTCAGAACAAAAGAACGGTGTTTCCTACACATACGGACCATATCTAGTTCAACTCTGCTTGAAATTGATACAAAGCAAAGGTCCTCTAACATCCAATGCTTGTCAGTTAAGAGGAGAACCTTTATGCTTCGGGAACGATGTAGTTCGTTTGAGCTGAAAAGTGACTGCCCTTACCTGAAACGAAGTCTTGCTTGTAGGAAGACACATGCCTGGGATTTAACTCCATTTCTGAAGTGAAACACACAACACAGTTCTCATCCATGGATCACACTCTCCTTTAGAGCAAGAAGCACGCTCTTGCTTTCTAGAGTCTCTAATACAGCAGGAAACTTGAGTGTGATGAGAACAAAAGACCTGTGTTTCTTAAACATACTGACCATATCTAGTGCAACTCTGCTTCTGAACCTGATACAAAGCACTGGTACTCTAACATCCAATGCTTGTCAGATAAGATGAGAAACGTGTGAGCTTCGTGAACGATGCAGTTCGTTTGAGCTGAAAAGTAACTGCCCTTACATGAAATGAAGTCTTGCTTGTAGGAAGACTCAGAGCCAGGGATTTAACTCCATTTCTGAAGTGAAACACACAACAGAGTTCTCATCCATTGATCACACTCTGCTTTAGAGCAAGAAGCACGCTCTAGCTTTCTAGATTCTCTAAGACAGCAGGAAACTTGAGTATGCTGACAACAAATGAACCTTGTTTCCTACACATACGGACCATATCTAGTACAACTTTGCTTCTGAAACTGATACAAAGCACTGGTCCTCTAAAATCCAATGCTTGTCAGTTAAGAGGAGAACCTTTAAGCTTCACGAACGATGTAGTTCGTTTGAGCTCAAAAGTGACTGTCCTTACCTGAAACGAAGTCTTGCTTGTAGGAAGACTCAGAGCCAGGGATTTAACTCCATTTCTGAAGGGAAACACACAGAATCGTTCTCATCCATGGATCAAACTCTGCTTTAGAGCAAGAAGCACGCTCTTGCTTTCTAGACTCTCTTAGACAGCAGGAAACATGAGTGTGAAGAGAACAAAAGAACGGTGTTTCCTACACATACGGACCATATCTAGTTCAACTCTGCTTGAAATTGATACAAAGCAAAGGTCCTCTAACATCCAATGCTTGTCAGTTAAGAGGAGAACCTTTAAGCTTTGGGAATGATGTAGTTCGTTTGAGCTGAAAAGTGACTGCCCTTACCTGAAACGAAGTTTTGCTTGTAGGAAGAATCAAAGTCTGGGATTTAACTGCATTTCTGAAGGGATACACACAGCAGTGTTCTCATCCATTGTTCACACTCTGCTTTAGAGCAAGAAGCACGCTCTTGCTTTCTAGAGTCTCTAATACAGCAGGAAACTTGAGTGTGCTCAGAACAAAAGAACGGTGTTTCCTACACATACAGACCATATCTAGTTCAACTCTGCTTCTGAAACTGAAAAAACCCACTGGTCCTCTAATATCCAATGCTTCTCAGTTAAGATGAGAAATGTGTGAGCTTCGTGAACGATCTAGTTCATTTGAGCTGAAAAGTGACTGCCCTTACCTGAAACGAAGTCTTACTTGTAGGAAGACACAGAGCCTGGGATTTAACTCCATTTCTGAAGTGAAACACACAACACAGTTCTCATCCATGGATCACAATCCCCTTTAGAGCAAGAAGCACACTCTTGCTTTCTAGAGTCTCTAATACAGCAGGAAACTTGACTGTGATGAGAACAAAAGACCTGTGTTTCTTACACATACGGACCATATCTAGTCCAACTCTGCTTCTGAACCTGATACAAAGCACTGGTACTCTAACATCCAATGCTTGTAAGTTAAGATGAGAAACGTGTGAGCTTCGCGAACGATGTAGTTCATTTGAGCTGTAAAGTAACTGCCCTTACCTGAAACGAAGTCTTGCTTGTAGGAAGACTCAGAGCCAGGGATTTAACTCCATTTCTGAAGTGAAACACACCACAGAGTTCTCATCCATTGGTCACGCTCTGCTTTAGAGCAAGAAGCACGCTCTTGCTTTCTAGAATCTCTAAGACAGCAGGAAACTTGAGTGTGCTGAGAACAAGTGAACGGTGTTTCCTTCACATACGGATCATATCGAGTCCAACTCTGCTTGTGAAAGTGATACAAAGCACTGGTCCTCTAACATCCTATGCTTGTCAGTTAAGACGAGAAACGTGTGAGCTTCCTGAATGATGTAGTTCGTTTGAGCTGAAAAGTGACGGCCCTTACCTGAAACGAAGTCTTGCTTGTAGGAAGAATCAGAGCCTGGGATTTAACTGCATTTCTGAAGTGAAACACACAGCAGGGTTCCCATCCATTGTTCACACTCTGCTTTAGGGCAAGAAGCACGCTCTAGCTTTCTAGAATCTCTAAGACAGCAGGAAACTTGAGTGTGCTGACAACAAATGAACCTTGTTTCCTACACATACGGATCATATCTAGTCCAACTCTGCTTCTGAAACTGATACAAAGCACTGGTCCTCTAACATCCAATGCTTGTCAGTTAAGAGGAGAACCTTTAAGTTTCGCGAACGATGTAGTTCGTTTGAGCTCAAAAGTGACTGTCCTTACCTGAAACGAAGTCTTGCTTGTAGGAAGACTCAGAGCCAGGGATTTAACTCCATTTCTGAAGGGAAACACACAGAATCGTTCTCATCCATGGATCACACTCTGCTTTAGAGCAAGAAGCACGCTCTTGCTTTCTAGAATCTCTTAGACAGCAGGAAACATGAGTGTGAAGAGAACAAAAGAACGGTGTTTCCTACACATACAGACCATATCTAGTTCAACTATGCTTGAAATTGATACAAAGCACTGGTCCTCTAACATCCAATGCTTGTCAGTTAAGACAAGAAACGTGTGAGCTTCCTGAATGATGTAGTTCGTTTGAGCTGAAAAGTGACGGCCCTTACCTGAAACGAAGTCTTGCTTGTAGGAAGAATCAGAGCCTGGGATTTAACTGCATTTCTGAAGTGAAACACACAGCAGGGTTCCCATCCATTGTTCACACTCTGCTTTAGGGCAAGAAGCACGCTCTTGCTTTCTAGAATCTCTAATACAGCAGGAAACTTGAGTGTGCTCAGAAGAAAAGAACGGTGTTTCCTACACATACAGACCATATCTAGTTCAACTCTGCTACTGAAACTAAAAAAACCCACTGCTCCTCTAACATCCAATGCTTCTCAGTTAAGATGAGAAACGTGTGAGCTTCGTGAACGCTGTAGTTTGTTTGAGCTCTAACGTAACTGTCCTTACCTGAAACGAAGTCTTGCTTGTAGGAAGACTCAGAGCCAGGGATTTAACTCCATTTCTGAAGGGAAACACACAGAATCGTTCTCATCCATGGATCACACTCTGCTTTAGAGCAAGAAGCACGCTCTTGCTTTCTAGAATCTCTTAGACAGCAGGAAACATGAGTGTGAAGAGAACAAAAGAACGGTGTTTCCTACACATACTGACCATATCTAGTTCAACTCAGCTTGAAATTGATACAAAGCAAAGGTCCTCTAACATCCAATGCTTGTCAGTTAAGAGGAGAACCTTTAAGCTTCGGGAACGATGTAGTTCGTTTGAGCTGAAAAGTGACTGCCCTTACCTGAAACGAAGTCTTGCTTGTAGGAAGACACATGCCTGGGATTTAACTCCATTTCTGAAGTGAAACACACAACACAGTTCTCATCCATGGATCACACTCTCCTTTAGAGCAAGAAGCACGCTCTTGCTTTCTAGAGTCTCTAATACAGCAGGAAACTTGAGTGTGATGAGAACAAAAGACCTGTGTTTCTTAAACATACGGACCATATCTAGTGCAACTCTGCTTCTGAACCTGATACAAAGCACTGGTACTCTAACATCCAATGCTTGTCAGATAAGATGAGAAACGTGTGAGCTTCGTGAACGATGTAGTTCGTTTGAGCTGTAAAGTAACTGCCCTTACCTGAAACGAAGTCTTGCTTGTAGGAAGACTCAGAGCCAGGGATTTAACTCCATTTCTGAAGGGAAACACACAGAATCGTTCTCATCCATGGATCACACTCTGCTTTAGAGCAAGAAGCACGCTCTTGCTTTCTAGAATCTCTTAGACAGCAGGAAACATGAGTGTGAAGAGAACAAAAGAACGGTGTTTCCTACACATACAGACCATATCTAGTTCAACTATGCTTGAAATTGATACAAAGCACTGGTCCTCTAACATCCAATGCTTGTCAGTTAAGACAAGAAACGTGTGAGCTTCCTGAATGATGTAGTTCGTTTGAGCTGAAAAGTGACGGCCCTTACCTGAAACGAAGTCTTGCTTGTAGGAAGAATCAGAGCCTGGGATTTAACTGCATTTCTGAGGTGAAACACACAGCAGGGTTCCCATCCATTGTTCACACTCTGCTTTAGGGCAAGAAGCACGCTCTAGCCTTCTAGAATCTCTAAGACAGCAGGAAACTTGAGTGTGCTGACAACAAATGAACCTTGTTTCCTACACATACGGATCATATCTAGTCCAACTCTGCTTCTGAAACTGATACAAAGCACTGGTCCTCTAACATCCAATGCTTGTCAGTAAAGAGGAGAACCTTTAAGCTTCACGAACGATGTAGTTCGTTTGAGCTCAAAAGTGACTGTCCTTACCTGAAACGAAGTCTTGCTTGTAGGAAGACTCAGAGCCAGGGATTTAACTCCATTTCTGAAGGGAAACACACAGAATCGTTCTCATCCATGGATCAAACTCTGCTTTAGAGCAAGAAGCACGCTCTTGCTTTCTAGACTCTCTTAGACAGCAGGAAACATGAGTGTGAAGAGAACAAAAGAACGGTGTTTCCTACACATACAGACCATATCTAGTTCAACTCTGCTTGAAATTGATACAAAGCAAAGGTCCTCTAACATCCAATGCTTGTCAGTTAAGAGGAGAACCTTTAAGCTTTGGGAATGATGTAGTTCGTTTGAGCTGAAAAGTGACTGCATTACCTGAAACGAAGTTTTGCTTGTAGGAAGAATCAAAGTCTGGGATTTAACTGCACTTCTGAAGGGATACACACAGCAGTGTTCTCATCCATTGTTCACACTCTGCTTTAGAGCAAGAAGCACGCTCTTGCTTTCTAGAGTCTCTAATACAGCAGGAAACTTGAGTGTGCTCAGAACAAAAGAACGGTGTTTCCTACACATACAGACCATATCTAGTTCAACTCTGCTTCTGAAACTGAAAAAACCCACTGGTCCTCTAATATCCAATGCTTCTAAGTTTAGATGAGAAACGTGTGAGCTTCGCGAACGATGTCGTTCTTTTGAGCTGTAAAGTAACTGCCCTTACCTGAAACGAAGTCTTGCTTGTAGGAAGACTCAGAGCCAGGGATTTAACTCCATTTCTGAAGTGAAACACACCACAGAGTTCTCATCCATTGGTCACGCTCTGCTTTAGAGCAAGAAGCACGCTCTTGCTTTCTAGAATCTCTAAGACAGCAGGAAACTTGAGTGTGCTGAGAACAAGTGAACGGTGTTTCCTTCACATACGGATCATATCGAGTCCAACTCTGCTTGTGAAAGTGATACAAAGCACTGGTCCTCTAACATCCAATGCTTGTCAGTTAAGACGAGAAACGTGTGAGCTTCCTGAATGATGTAGTTCGTTTGAGCTGAAAAGTGACGGCCCTTACCTGAAACGAAGTCTTGCTTGTAGGAAGAATCAGAGCCTGGGATTTAACTGCATTTCTGAAGTGAAACACACAGCAGGGTTCCCATCCATTGTTCACACTCTGCTTTAGGGCAAGAAGCAAGCTCTTGCTTTCTAGAATCTCTAAGACAGCAGGAAACTTGAGTGTGCTGACAACAAATGAACCTTGTTTCCTACACATACGGATCATATCTAGTCCAACTCTGCTTCTGAAACTGATACAAACCACTGGTCCTCTAACATCCAATGCTTGTCAGTTAAGAGGAGAACCTTTAAGTTTCACGAACGATGTAGTTCGTTTGAGCTCAAAAGTGACTGTCCTTACCTGAAACGAAGTCTTGCTTGTAGGAAGACTCAGAGCCAGGGATTTAACTCCATTTCTGAAGGGAAACACACAGAATCGTTCTCATCCATGGATCACACTCTGCTTTAGAGCAAGAAGCACGCTCTTGCTTTCTAGAATCTCTTAGACAGCAGGAAACATGAGTGTGAAGAGAACAAAAGAACGGTGTTTCCTACACATACAGACCATATCTAGTTCAACTATGCTTGAAATTGATACAAAGCACTGGTCCTCTAACATCCAATGCTTGTCAGTTAAGACAAGAAACGTGTGAGCTTCCTGAATGATGTAGTTCGTTTGAGCTGAAAAGTGACGGCCCTTACCTGAAACGAAGTCTTGCTTGTAGGAAGAATCAGAGCCTGGGATTTAACTGCATTTCTGAAGTGAAACACACAGCAGGGTTCCCATCCATTGTTCACACTCTGCTTTAGGGCAAGAAGCACGCTCTAGCTTTCTAGAATCTCTAAGACAGCAGGAAACTTGAGTGTGCTGACAACAAATGAACCTTGTTTCCTACACATACGGATCATATCTAGTCCAACTCTGCTTCTGAAACTGATACAAAGCACTGGTCCTCTAACATCCAATGCTTGTCAGTTAAGAGGAGAACCTTTAAGTTTCGCGAACGATGTAGTTCGTTTGAGCTCAAAAGTGACTGTCCTTTCCTGAAACGAAGTCTTGCTTGTAGGAAGACTCAGAGCCAGGGATTTAACTCCATTTCTGAAGGGAAACACACAGAATCGTTCTCATCCATGGATCACACTCTGCTTTAGAGCAAGAAGCACGCTCTTGCTTTCTAGAATCTCTTAGACAGCAGGAAACATGAGTGTGAAGAGAACAAAAGAACGGTGTTTCCTACACATACAGACCATATCTAGTTCAACTATGCTTGAAATTGATACAAAGCACTGGTCCTCTAACATCCAATGCTTGTCAGTTAAGACAAGAAACGTGTGAGCTTCCTGAATGATGTAGTTCGTTTGAGCTGAAAAGTGACGGCCCTTACCTGAAACGAAGTCTTGCTTGTAGGAAGAATCAGAGCCTGGGATTTAACTGCATTTCTGAAGTGAAACACACAGCAGGGTTCCCATCCATTGTTCACACTCTGCTTTAGGGCAAGAAGCACGCTCTTGCTTTCTAGAATCTCTAATACAGCAGGAAACTTGAGTGTGCTCAGAACAAAAGAACGGTGTTTCCTACACATACGGACCATATCTAGTTCAACTCTGCCTGAAATTGATACAAAGCAAAGGTCCTCTAACATCCAATGCTTGTCAGTTAAGAGGAGAACCTTTATGCTTCGGGAACGATGTAGTTCGTTTGAGCTGAAAAGTGACTGCCCTTACCTGAAACGAAGTCTTGCTTGTAGGAAGACACATGCCTGGGATTTAACTCCATTTCTGAAGTGAAACACACAACACAGTTTTCATCCATGGATCACACTCTCGTTTAGAGCAAGAAGCACGCTCTTGCTTTCTAGAGTCTCTAATACAGCAGGAAACTTGAGTGTGATGAGAACAAAAGACCTGTGTTTCTTAAACATACTGACCATATCTAGTGCAACTCTGCTTCTGAACCTGATACAAAGCACTGGTACTCTAACATCCAATGCTTGTCAGATAAGATGAGAAACGTGTGAGCTTCGTGAACGATGCAGTTCGTTTGAGCTGAAAAGTAACTGCCCTTACATGAAATGAAGTCTTGCTTGTAGGAAGACTCAGAGCCAGGGATTTAACTCCATTTCTGAAGTGAAACACACAACAGAGTTCTCATCCATTGATCACACTCTGCTTTAGAGCAAGAAGCACGCTCTAGCTTTCTAGATTCTCTAAGACAGCAGGAAACTTGAGTATGCTGACAACAAATGAACCTTGTTTCCTACACATACGGACCATATCTAGTACAACTTTGCTTCTGAAACTGATACAAAGCACTGGTCCTCTAAAATCCAATGCTTGTCAGTTAAGAGGAGAACCTTTAAGCTTCACGAACGATGTAGTTCGTTTGAGCTCAAAAGTGACTGTCCTTACCTGAAACGAAGTCTTGCTTGTAGGAAGACTCAGAGCCAGGGATTTAACTCCATTTCTGAAGGGAAACACACAGAATCGTTCTCATCCATGGATCAAACTCTGCTTTAGAGCAAGAAGCACGCTCTTGCTTTCTAGACTCTCTTAGACAGCAGGAAACATGAGTGTGAAGAGAACAAAAGAACGGTGTTTCCTACACATACGGACCATATCTAGTTCAACTCTGCTTGAAATTGATACAAAGCAAAGGTCCTCTAACATCCAATGCTTGTCAGTTAAGAGGAGAACCTTTAAGCTTTGGGAATGATGTAGTTCGTTTGAGCTGAAAAGTGACTGCCCTTACCTGAAACGAAGTTTTGCTTATAGGAAGAATCAAAGTCTGGGATTTAACTGCATTTCTGAAGGGATACACACAGCAGTGTTCTCATCCATTGTTCACACTCTGCTTTAGAGCAAGAAGCACGCTCTTGCTTTCTAGAGTCTCTAATACAGCAGGAAACTTGAGTGTGCTCAGAACAAAAGAACGGTGTTTCCTACACATACAGACCATATCTAGTTCAACTCTGCTTCTGAAACTGAAAAAACCCACTGGTCCTCTAATATCCAATGCTTCTCAGTTAAGATGAGAAATGTGTGAGCTTCGTGAACGATCTAGTTCATTTGAGCTGAAAAGTGACTGCCCTTACCTGAAACGAAGTCTTACTTGTAGGAAGACACAGAGCCTGGGATTTAACTCCATTTCTGAAGTGAAACACACAACACAGTTCTCATCCATGGATCACAATCCGCTTTAGAGCAAGAAGCACACTCTTGCTTTCTAGAGTCTCTAATACAGCAGGAAACTTGACTGTGATGAGAACAAAAGACCTGTGTTTCTTACACATACGGACCATATCTAGTCCAACTCTGCTTCTGAACCTGATACAAAGCACTGGTACTCTAACATCCAATGCTTGTAAGTTAAGATGAGAAACGTGTGAGCTTCGCGAACGATGTAGTTCATTTGAGCTGTAAAGTAACTGCCCTAACCTGAAACGAAGTCTTGCTTGTAGGAAGACTCAGAGCCAGGGATTTAACTCCATTTCTGAAGTGAAACACACCACAGAGTTCTCATCCATTGGTCACGCTCTGCTTTAGAGCAAGAAGCACGCTCTTGCTTTCTAGAATCTCTAAGACAGCAGGAAACTTGAGTGTGCTGAGAACAAGTGAACGGTGTTTCCTTCACATACGGATCATATCGAGTCCAACTCTGCTTGTGAAAGTGATACAAAGCACTGGTCCTCTAACATCCTATGCTTGTCAGTTAAGACGAGAAACGTGTGAGCTTCCTGAATGATGTAGTTCGTTTGAGCTGAAAAGTGACGGCCCTTACCTGAAACGAAGTCTTGCTTGTAGGAAGAATCAGAGCCTGGGATTTAACTGCATTTCTGAAGTGAAACACACAGCAGGGTTCCCATCCATTGTTCACACTCTGCTTTAGGGCAAGAAGCACGCTCTAGCTTTCTAGAATCTCTAAGACAGCAGGAAACTTGAGTGTGCTGACAACAAATGAACCTTGTTTCCTACACATACGGATCATATCTAGTCCAACTCTGCTTCTGAAACTGATACAAAGCACTGGTCCTCTAACATCCAATGCTTGTCAGTTAAGAGGAGAACCTTTAAGTTTCGCGAACGATGTAGTTCGTTTGAGCTCAAAAGTGACTGTCCTTACCTGAAACGAAGTCTTGCTTGTAGGAAGACTCAGAGCCAGGGATTTAACTCCATTTCTGAAGGGAAACACACAGAATCGTTCTCATCCATGGATCACACTCTGCTTTAGAGCAAGAAGCACGCTCTTGCTTTCTAGAATCTCTTAGACAGCAGGAAACATGAGTGTGAAGAGAACAAAAGAACGGTGTTTCCTACACATACAGACCATATCTAGTTCAACTATGCTTGAAATTGATACAAAGCACTGGTCCTCTAACATCCAATGCTTGTCAGTTAAGACAAGAAACGTGTGAGCTTCCTGAATGATGTAGTTCGTTTGAGCTGAAAAGTGACGGCCCTTACCTGAAACGAAGTCTTGCTTGTAGGAAGAATCAGAGCCTGGGATTTAACTGCATTTCTGAAGTGAAACACACAGCAGGGTTCCCATCCATTGTTCACACTCTGCTTTAGGGCAAGAAGCACGCTCTTGCTTTCTAGAATCTCTAATACAGCAGGAAACTTGAGTGTGCTCAGAAGAAAAGAACGGTGTTTCCTACACATACAGACCATATCTAGTTCAACTCTGCTACTGAAACTAAAAAAACCCACTGCTCCTCTAACATCCAATGCTTCTCAGTTAAGATGAGAAACGTGTGAGCTTCGTGAACGCTGTAGTTTGTTTGAGCTCTAACGTAACTGTCCTTACCTGAAACGAAGTCTTGCTTGTAGGAAGACTCAGAGCCAGGGATTTAACTCCATTTCCGAAGGGAAACACACAGAATCGTTCTCATCCATGGATCACACTCTGCTTTAGAGCAAGAAGCACGCTCTTGCTTTCTAGAATCTCTTAGACAGCAGGAAACATGAGTGTGAAGAGAACAAAAGAACGGTGTTTCCTACACATACTGACCATATCTAGTTCAACTCAGCTTGAAATTGATACAAAGCAAAGGTCCTCTAACATCCAATGCTTGTCAGTTAAGAGGAGAACCTTTAAGCTTCGGGAACGATGTAGTTCGTTTGAGCTGAAAAGTGACTGCCCTTACCTGAAACGAAGTCTTGCTTGTAGGAAGACACATGCCTGGGATTTAACTCCATTTCTGAAGTGAAACACACAACACAGTTCTCATCCATGGATCACACTCTCCTTTAGAGCAAGAAGCACGCTCTTGCTTTCTAGAGTCTCTAATACAGCAGGAAACTTGAGTGTGATGAGAACAAAAGACCTGTGTTTCTTAAACATACGGACCATATCTAGTGCAACTCTGCTTCTGAACCTGATACAAAGCACTGGTACTCTAACATCCAATGCTTGTCAGATAAGATGAGAAACGTGTGAGCTTCGTGAACGATGTAGTTCGTTTGAGCTGTAAAGTAACTGCCCTTACCTGAAACGAAGTCTTGCTTGTAGGAAGACTCAGAGCCAGGGATTTAACTCCATTTCTGAAGTGAAACACACAACAGAGTTCTCATCCATTGATCACACTCTGCTTTAGAGCAAGAAGCACGCTCTAGCTTTCTAGATTCTCTAAGACAGCAGGAAACTTGAGTATGCTGACAACAAATGAACCTTGTTTCCTACACATACGGACCATATCTAGTACAACTTTGCTTCTGAAACTGATACAAAGCACTGGTCCTCTAACATCCAATGCTTGTCAGTAAAGAGGAGAACCTTTAAGCTTCACGAACGATGTAGTTCGTTTGAGCTCAAAAGTGACTGTCCTTACCTGAAACGAAGTCTTGCTTGTAGGAAGACTCAGAGCCAGGGATTTAACTCCATTTCTGAAGGGAAACACACAGAATCGTTCTCATCCATGGATCAAACTCTGCTTTAGAGCAAGAAGCACGCTCTTGCTTTCTAGACTCTCTTAGACAGCAGGAAACATGAGTGTGAAGAGAACAAAAGAACGGTGTTTCCTACACATACAGACCATATCTAGTTCAACTCTGCTTGAAATTGATACAAAGCAAAGGTCCTCTAACATCCAATGCTTGTCAGTTAAGAGGAGAACCTTTAAGCTTTGGGAATGATGTAGTTCGTTTGAGCTGAAAAGTGACTGCATTACCTGAAACGAAGTTTTGCTTGTAGGAAGAATCAAAGTCTGGGATTTAACTGCACTTCTGAAGGGATACACACAGCAGTATTGTCATCCATTGTTCACACTCTGCTTTAGAGCAAGAAGCACGCTCTTGCTTTCTAGAGTCTCTAATACAGCAGGAAACTTGAGTGTGCTCAGAACAAAAGAACGGTGTTTCCTACACATACAGACCATATCTAGTTCAACTCTGCTTCTGAAACTGAAAAAACCCACTGGTCCTCTAATATCCAATGCTTCTAAGTTTAGATGAGAAACGTGTGAGCTTCGCGAACGATGTAGTTCTTTTGAGCTGTAAAGTAACTGCCCTTACCTGAAACGAAGTCTTGCTTGTAGGAAGACTCAGAGCCAGGGATTTAACTCCATTTCTGAAGTGAAACACACCACAGAGTTCTCATCCATTGGTCACGCTCTGCTTTAGAGCAAGAAGCACGCTCTTGCTTTCTAGAATCTCTAAGACAGCAGGAAACTTGAGTGTGCTGAGAACAAGTGAACGGTGTTTCCTTCACATACGGATCATATCGAGTCCAACTCTGCTTGTGAAAGTGATACAAAGCACTGGTCCTCTAACATCCAATGCTTGTCAGTTAAGAAGAGAAACGTGTGAGCTTCCTGAATGATGTAGTTCGTTTGAGCTGAAAAGTGACGGCCCTTACCTGAAACGAAGTCTTGCTTGTAGGAAGAATCAGAGCCTGGGATTTAACTGCATTTCTGAAGTGAAACACACAGCAGGGTTCCCATCCATTGTTCACACTCTGCTTTAGGGCAAGAAGCACGCTCTTGCTTTCTAGAATCTCTAAGACAGCAGGAAACTTGAGTGTGCTGACAACAAATGAACCTTGTTTCCTACACATACGGATCATATCTAGTCCAACTCTGCTTCTGAAACTGATACAAAGCACTGGTCCTCTAACATCCAATGCTTGTCAGTTAAGAGGAGAACCTTTAAGTTTTGCGAACGATGTAGTTCGTTTGAGCTCAAAAGTGACTGTCCTTACCTGAAACGAAGTCTTGCTTGTAGGAAGACTCAGAGCCAGGGATTTAACTCCATTTCTGAAGGGAAACACACAGAATCGTTCTCATCCATGGATCACACTCTGCTTTAGAGCAAGAAGCACGCTCTTGCTTTCTAGAATCTCTTAGACAGCAGGAAACATGAGTGTGAAGAGAACAAAAGAACGGTGTTTCCTACACATACAGACCATATCTAGTTCAACTATGCTTGAAATTGATACAAAGCACTGGTCCTCTAACATCCAATGCTTGTCATTTGAGACAAGAAACGTGTGAGCTTCCTGAATGATGTAGTTCGTTTGAGCTGAAAAGTGACGGCCCTTACCTGAAACGAAGTCTTGCTTGTAGGAAGAATCAGAGCCTGGGATTTAACTGCATTTCTGAAGTGAAACACACAGCAGGGTTCCCATCCATTGTTCACACTCTGCTTTAGGGCAAGAAGCACGCTCTTGCTTTCTAGAATCTCTAATACAGCAGGAAACTTGAGTGTGCTCAAAACAAAAGAACGGTGTTTCCTACACATACAGACCATATCTAGTTCAACTCTGCTACTGAAACTGAAAAAACCCACTGCTCCTCTAACATCCAATGCTTGTCAGTTAAGAGGAGAACCTTTAAGTTTCGCGAACGATGTAGTTCGTTTGAGCTCAAAAGTGACTGTCCTTACCTGAAACGAAGTCTTGCTTGTAGGAAGACTCAGAGCCAGGGATTTAACTCCATTTCTGAAGGGAAACACACAGAATCGTTCTCATCCATGGGTCACACTCTGCTTTAGAGCAAGAAGCACGCTCTTGCTTTCTAGAATCTCTTAGACAGCAGGAA
Organism: Onychomys leucogaster; assembly: GCA_949786385.1. Taxonomy (NCBI): domain Eukaryota; kingdom Metazoa; phylum Chordata; class Mammalia; order Rodentia; family Cricetidae; genus Onychomys; species Onychomys leucogaster. The sequence continues at coordinate 1,627,651 of CATKUP010000073.1, forward strand.
ACATGAGTGTGAAGAGAACAAAAGAACGGTGTTTCCTACACATACGGACCATATCTAGTTCAACTCTGCTTGAAATTGATACAAAGCAAAGGTCCTCTAACATCCAATGCTTGTCAGTTAAGAGGAGAACCTTTAAGCTTCGGGAACGATGTAGTTCGTTTGAGCTGAAAAGTGACTGCCCTTACCTGAAACGAAGTCTTGCTTGTAGGAAGACACATGCCTGGGATTTAACTCCATTTCTGAAGTGAAACACACAACACAGTTCTCATCCATGGATCACACTCTCCTTTAGAGCAAGAAGCACGCTCTTGCTTTCTAGAGTCTCTAATACAGCAGGAAACTTGAGTGTGATGAGAACAAAAGACCTGTGTTTCTTAAACATACGGACCATATCTAGTGCAACTCTGCTTCTGAACCTGATACAAAGCACTGGTACTCTAACATCCAATGCTTGTCAGATAAGATGAGAAACGTGTGAGCTTCGTGAACGATGCAGTTCGTTTGAGCTGTAAAGTAACTGCCCTTACCTGAAACGAAGTCTTGCTTGTAGGAAGACTCAGAGCCAGGGATTTAACTCCATTTCTGAAGTGAAACACACAACAGAGTTCTCATCCATTGATCACACTCTGCTTTAGAGCAAGAAGCACGCTCTAGCTTTCTAGATTCTCTAAGACAGCAGGAAACTTGAGTATGCTGACAACAAATGAACCTTGTTTCCTACACATACGGACCATATCTAGTACAACTTTGCTTCTGAAACTGATACAAAGCACTGGTCCTCTAACATCCAATGCTTGTCAGTTAAGAGGAGAACCTTTAAGCTTCACGAACGATGTAGTTCGTTTGAGCTCAAAAGTGACTGTCCTTACCTGAAACGAAGTCTTGCTTGTAGGAAGACTCAGAGCCAGGGATTTAACTCCATTTCTGAAGGGAAACACACAGAATCGTTCTCATCCATGGATCAAACTCTGCTTTAGAGCAAGAATCACGCTCTTGCTTTCTAGACTCTCTTAGACAGCTGGAAACATGAGTGTGAAGAGAACAAAAGAACGGAGTTTTCTACACATACGGACCATATCTAGTTCAACTCTGCTTGAAATTGATACAAAGCAAAGGTCCTCTAACATCCAATGCTTGTCAGTTAAGAGGAGAACCTTTAAGCTTTGGGAATGATGTAGTTCGTTTGAGCTGAAAAGTGACTGCCCTTACCTGAAACGAAGTTTTGCTTGTAGGAAGAATCAAAGTCGGGGATTTAACTGCATTTCTGAAGGGATACACACAGCAGTGTTCTCATCCATTGTTCACACTCTGCTTTAGAGCAAGAAGCACGCTCTTGCTTTCTAGAGTCTCTAATACAGCAGGAAACTTGAGTGTGCTCAAAACAAAAGAACGGTGTTTCCTACACATACAGACCATATCTAGTTCAACTCTGCTTCTGAAACTGAAAAAACCCACTGGTCCTCTAATATCCAATGCTTCTCAGTTAAGATGAGAAACGTGTGAGCTTCGTGAACGATCTAGTTCATTTGAGCTGAAAAGTGACTGCCCTTACCTGAAACGAAGTCTTACATGTAGGAAGACACAGAGCCTGGGATTTAACTCCATTTCTGAAGTGAAACACACAACACAGTTCTCATCCATGGATCACAATCCCCTTTAGAGCAAGAAGCACGCTCTTGCTTTCTAGAGTCTCTAATACAGCAGGAAACTTGACTGTGATGAGAACAAAAGACCTGTGTTTCTTACACATACGGACCATATCTAGTCCAACTCTGCTTCTGAACCTGATACAAAGCACTGGTACTCTAACATCCAATGCTTGTAAGTTAAGATGAGAAACGTGTGAGCTTCGCGAACGATGTAGTTCATTTGAGCTGTAAAGTAACTGCCCTTACCTGAAACGAAGTCTTGCTTGTAGGAAGACTCAGAGCCAGGGATTTAACTCCATTTCTGAAGTGAAACACACCACAGAGTTCTCATCCATTGGTCACGCTCTGCTTTAGGGCAAGAAGCAAGCTCTAGCTTTCTAGAATCTCTAAGACAGCAGGAAACTTGAGTGTGCTGACAACAAATGAACCTTGTTTCCTACACATACGGATCATATCTAGTCCAACTCTGCTTCTGAAACTGATACAAAGCACTGGTCCTCTAACATCCAATGCTTGTCAGTTAAGAGGAGAACCTTTAAGTTTCGCGAACGATGTAGTTCGTTTGAGCTCAAAAGTGACTGTCCTTACCTGAAACGAAGTCTTGCTTGTAGGAAGACTCAGAGCCAGGGATTTAACTCCATTTCTGAAGGGAAACACACAGAATCGTTCTCATCCATGGATCACACTCTGCTTTAGAGCAAGAAGCACGCTCTTGCTTTCTAGAATCTCTTAGACAGCAGGAAACATGAGTGTGAAGAGAACAAAAGAACGGTGTTTCCTACACATACAGACCATATCTAGTTCAACTATGCTTGAAATTGATACAAAGCACTGGTCCTCTAACATCCAATGCTTGTCAGTTAAGACAAGAAACGTGTGAGCTTCCTGAATGATGTAGTTCGTTTGAGCTGAAAAGTGACGGCCCTTACCTGAAACGAAGTCTTGCTTGTAGGAAGAATCAGAGCCTGGGATTTAACTGCATTTCTGAAGTGAAACACACAGCAGGGTTCCCATCCATTGTTCACACTCTGCTTTAGGGCAAGAAGCACGCTCTTGCTTTCTAGAATCTCTAATACAGCAGGAAACTTGAGTGTGCTCAGAAGAAAAGAACGGTGTTTCCTACACATACAGACCATATCTAGTTCAACTCTGCTACTGAAACTAAAAAAACCCACTGCTCCTCTAACATCCAATGCTTCTCAGTTAAGATGAGAAACGTGTGAGCTTCGTGAACGCTGTAGTTTGTTTGAGCTCTAACGTAACTGTCCTTACCTGAAACGAAGTCTTGCTTGTAGGAAGACTCAGAGCCAGGGATTTAACTCCATTTCTGAAGGGAAACACACAGAATCGTTCTCATCCATGGATCACACTCTGCTTTAGAGCAAGAAGCACGCTCTTGCTTTCTAGAATCTCTTAGACAGCAGGAAACATGAGTGTGAAGAGAACAAAAGAACGGTGTTTCCTACACATACTGACCATATCTAGTTCAACTCAGCTTGAAATTGATACAAAGCAAAGGTCCTCTAACATCCAATGCTTGTCAGTTAAGAGGAGAACCTTTAAGCTTCGGGAACGATGTAGTTCGTTTGAGCTGAAAAGTGACTGCCCTTACCTGAAACGAAGTCTTGCTTGTAGGAAGACACATGCCTGGGATTTAACTCCATTTCTGAAGTGAAACACACAACACAGTTCTCATCCATGGATCACACTCTCCTTTAGAGCAAGAAGCACGCTCTTGCTTTCTAGAGTCTCTAATACAGCAGGAAACTTGAGTGTGATGAGAACAAAAGACCTGTGTTTCTTAAACATACGGACCATATCTAGTGCAACTCTGCTTCTGAACCTGATACAAAGCACTGGTACTCTAACATCCAATGCTTGTCAGATAAGATGAGAAACGTGTGAGCTTCGTGAACGATGTAGTTCGTTTGAGCTGTAAAGTAACTGCCCTTACCTGAAACGAAGTCTTGCTTGTAGGAAGACTCAGAGCCAGGGATTTAACTCCATTTCTGAAGGGAAACACACAGAATCGTTCTCATCCATGGATCACACTCTGCTTTAGAGCAAGAAGCACGCTCTTGCTTTCTAGAATCTCTTAGACAGCAGGAAACATGAGTGTGAAGAGAACAAAAGAACGGTGTTTCCTACACATACAGACCATATCTAGTTCAACTATGCTTGAAATTGATACAAAGCACTGGTCCTCTAACATCCAATGCTTGTCAGTTAAGACAAGAAACGTGTGAGCTTCCTGAATGATGTAGTTCGTTTGAGCTGAAAAGTGACGGCCCTTACCTGAAACGAAGTCTTGCTTGTAGGAAGAATCAGAGCCTGGGATTTAACTGCATTTCTGAGGTGAAACACACAGCAGGGTTCCCATCCATTGTTCACACTCTGCTTTAGGGCAAGAAGCACGCTCTAGCCTTCTAGAATCTCTAAGACAGCAGGAAACTTGAGTGTGCTGACAACAAATGAACCTTGTTTCCTACACATACGGATCATATCTAGTCCAACTCTGCTTCTGAAACTGATACAAAGCACTGGTCCTCTAACATCCAATGCTTGTCAGTAAAGAGGAGAACCTTTAAGCTTCACGAACGATGTAGTTCGTTTGAGCTCAAAAGTGACTGTCCTTACCTGAAACGAAGTCTTGCTTGTAGGAAGACTCAGAGCCAGGGATTTAACTCCATTTCTGAAGGGAAACACACAGAATCGTTCTCATCCATGGATCAAACTCTGCTTTAGAGCAAGAAGCACGCTCTTGCTTTCTAGACTCTCTTAGACAGCAGGAAACATGAGTGTGAAGAGAACAAAAGAACGGTGTTTCCTACACATACAGACCATATCTAGTTCAACTCTGCTTGAAATTGATACAAAGCAAAGGTCCTCTAACATCCAATGCTTGTCAGTTAAGAGGAGAACCTTTAAGCTTTGGGAATGATGTAGTTCGTTTGAGCTGAAAAGTGACTGCATTACCTGAAACGAAGTTTTGCTTGTAGGAAGAATCAAAGTCTGGGATTTAACTGCACTTCTGAAGGGATACACACAGCAGTGTTCTCATCCATTGTTCACACTCTGCTTTAGAGCAAGAAGCACGCTCTTGCTTTCTAGAGTCTCTAATACAGCAGGAAACTTGAGTGTGCTCAGAACAAAAGAACGGTGTTTCCTACACATACAGACCATATCTAGTTCAACTCTGCTTCTGAAACTGAAAAAACCCACTGGTCCTCTAATATCCAATGCTTCTAAGTTTAGATGAGAAACGTGTGAGCTTCGCGAACGATGTCGTTCTTTTGAGCTGTAAAGTAACTGCCCTTACCTGAAACGAAGTCTTGCTTGTAGGAAGACTCAGAGCCAGGGATTTAACTCCATTTCTGAAGTGAAACACACCACAGAGTTCTCATCCATTGGTCACGCTCTGCTTTAGAGCAAGAAGCACGCTCTTGCTTTCTAGAATCTCTAAGACAGCAGGAAACTTGAGTGTGCTGAGAACAAGTGAACGGTGTTTCCTTCACATACGGATCATATCGAGTCCAACTCTGCTTGTGAAAGTGATACAAAGCACTGGTCCTCTAACATCCAATGCTTGTCAGTTAAGACGAGAAACGTGTGAGCTTCCTGAATGATGTAGTTCGTTTGAGCTGAAAAGTGACGGCCCTTACCTGAAACGAAGTCTTGCTTGTAGGAAGAATCAGAGCCTGGGATTTAACTGCATTTCTGAAGTGAAACACACAGCAGGGTTCCCATCCATTGTTCACACTCTGCTTTAGGGCAAGAAGCAAGCTCTTGCTTTCTAGAATCTCTAAGACAGCAGGAAACTTGAGTGTGCTGACAACAAATGAACCTTGTTTCCTACACATACGGATCATATCTAGTCCAACTCTGCTTCTGAAACTGATACAAACCACTGGTCCTCTAACATCCAATGCTTGTCAGTTAAGAGGAGAACCTTTAAGTTTCACGAACGATGTAGTTCGTTTGAGCTCAAAAGTGACTGTCCTTACCTGAAACGAAGTCTTGCTTGTAGGAAGACTCAGAGCCAGGGATTTAACTCCATTTCTGAAGGGAAACACACAGAATCGTTCTCATCCATGGATCACACTCTGCTTTAGAGCAAGAAGCACGCTCTTGCTTTCTAGAATCTCTTAGACAGCAGGAAACATGAGTGTGAAGAGAACAAAAGAACGGTGTTTCCTACACATACAGACCATATCTAGTTCAACTATGCTTGAAATTGATACAAAGCACTGGTCCTCTAACATCCAATGCTTGTCAGTTAAGACAAGAAACGTGTGAGCTTCCTGAATGATGTAGTTCCTTTGAGCTGAAAAGTGACGGCCCTTACCTGAAACGAAGTCTTGCTTGTAGGAAGAATCAGAGCCTGGGATTTAACTGCATTTCTGAAGTGAAACACACAGCAGGGTTCCCATCCATTGTTCACACTCTGCTTTAGGGCAAGAAGCACGCTCTAGCTTTCTAGAATCTCTAAGACAGCAGGAAACTTGAGTGTGCTGACAACAAATGAACCTTGTTTCCTACACATACGGATCATATCTAGTCCAACTCTGCTTCTGAAACTGATACAAAGCACTGGTCCTCTAACATCCAATGCTTGTCAGTTAAGAGGAGAACCTTTAAGTTTCGCGAACGATGTAGTTCGTTTGAGCTCAAAAGTGACTGTCCTTTCCTGAAACGAAGTCTTGCTTGTAGGAAGACTCAGAGCCAGGGATTTAACTCCATTTCTGAAGGGAAACACACAGAATCGTTCTCATCCATGGATCACACTCTGCTTTAGAGCAAGAAGCACGCTCTTGCTTTCTAGAATCTCTTAGACAGCAGGAAACATGAGTGTGAAGAGAACAAAAGAACGGTGTTTCCTACACATACAGACCATATCTAGTTCAACTATGCTTGAAATTGATACAAAGCACTGGTCCTCTAACATCCAATGCTTGTCAGTTAAGACAAGAAACGTGTGAGCTTCCTGAATGATGTAGTTCGTTTGAGCTGAAAAGTGACGGCCCTTACCTGAAACGAAGTCTTGCTTGTAGGAAGAATCAGAGCCTGGGATTTAACTGCATTTCTGAAGTGAAACACACAGCAGGGTTCCCATCCATTGTTCACACTCTGCTTTAGGGCAAGAAGCACGCTCTTGCTTTCTAGAATCTCTAATACAGCAGGAAACTTGAGTGTGCTCAGAACAAAAGAACGGTGTTTCCTACACATACGGACCATATCTAGTTCAACTCTGCCTGAAATTGATACAAAGCAAAGGTCCTCTAACATCCAATGCTTGTCAGTTAAGAGGAGAACCTTTATGCTTCGGGAACGATGTAGTTCGTTTGAGCTGAAAAGTGACTGCCCTTACCTGAAACGAAGTCTTGCTTGTAGGAAGACACATGCCTGGGATTTAACTCCATTTCTGAAGTGAAACACACAACACAGTTTTCATCCATGGATCACACTCTCGTTTAGAGCAAGAAGCACGCTCTTGCTTTCTAGAGTCTCTAATACAGCAGGAAACTTGAGTGTGATGAGAACAAAAGACCTGTGTTTCTTAAACATACTGACCATATCTAGTGCAACTCTGCTTCTGAACCTGATACAAAGCACTGGTACTCTAACATCCAATGCTTGTCAGATAAGATGAGAAACGTGTGAGCTTCGTGAACGATGCAGTTCGTTTGAGCTGAAAAGTAACTGCCCTTACATGAAATGAAGTCTTGCTTGTAGGAAGACTCAGAGCCAGGGATTTAACTCCATTTCTGAAGTGAAACACACAACAGAGTTCTCATCCATTGATCACACTCTGCTTTAGAGCAAGAAGCACGCTCTAGCTTTCTAGATTCTCTAAGACAGCAGGAAACTTGAGTATGCTGACAACAAATGAACCTTGTTTCCTACACATACGGACCATATCTAGTACAACTTTGCTTCTGAAACTGATACAAAGCACTGGTCCTCTAAAATCCAATGCTTGTCAGTTAAGAGGAGAACCTTTAAGCTTCACGAACGATGTAGTTCGTTTGAGCTCAAAAGTGACTGTCCTTACCTGAAACGAAGTCTTGCTTGTAGGAAGACTCAGAGCCAGGGATTTAACTCCATTTCTGAAGGGAAACACACAGAATCGTTCTCATCCATGGATCAAACTCTGCTTTAGAGCAAGAAGCACGCTCTTGCTTTCTAGACTCTCTTAGACAGCAGGAAACATGAGTGTGAAGAGAACAAAAGAACGGTGTTTCCTACACATACGGACCATATCTAGTTCAACTCTGCTTGAAATTGATACAAAGCAAAGGTCCTCTAACATCCAATGCTTGTCAGTTAAGAGGAGAACCTTTAAGCTTTGGGAATGATGTAGTTCGTTTGAGCTGAAAAGTGACTGCCCTTACCTGAAACGAAGTTTTGCTTATAGGAAGAATCAAAGTCTGGGATTTAACTGCATTTCTGAAGGGATACACACAGCAGTGTTCTCATCCATTGTTCACACTCTGCTTTAGAGCAAGAAGCACGCTCTTGCTTTCTAGAGTCTCTAATACAGCAGGAAACTTGAGTGTGCTCAGAACAAAAGAACGGTGTTTCCTACACATACAGACCATATCTAGTTCAACTCTGCTTCTGAAACTGAAAAAACCCACTGGTCCTCTAATATCCAATGCTTCTCAGTTAAGATGAGAAATGTGTGAGCTTCGTGAACGATCTAGTTCATTTGAGCTGAAAAGTGACTGCCCTTACCTGAAACGAAGTCTTACTTGTAGGAAGACACAGAGCCTGGGATTTAACTCCATTTCTGAAGTGAAACACACAACACAGTTCTCATCCATGGATCACAATCCGCTTTAGAGCAAGAAGCACACTCTTGCTTTCTAGAGTCTCTAATACAGCAGGAAACTTGACTGTGATGAGAACAAAAGACCTGTGTTTCTTACACATACGGACCATATCTAGTCCAACTCTGCTTCTGAACCTGATACAAAGCACTGGTACTCTAACATCCAATGCTTGTAAGTTAAGATGAGAAACGTGTGAGCTTCGCGAACGATGTAGTTCATTTGAGCTGTAAAGTAACTGCCCTAACCTGAAACGAAGTCTTGCTTGTAGGAAGACTCAGAGCCAGGGATTTAACTCCATTTCTGAAGTGAAACACACCACAGAGTTCTCATCCATTGGTCACGCTCTGCTTTAGAGCAAGAAGCACGCTCTTGCTTTCTAGAATCTCTAAGACAGCAGGAAACTTGAGTGTGCTGAGAACAAGTGAACGGTGTTTCCTTCACATACGGATCATATCGAGTCCAACTCTGCTTGTGAAAGTGATACAAAGCACTGGTCCTCTAACATCCTATGCTTGTCAGTTAAGACGAGAAACGTGTGAGCTTCCTGAATGATGTAGTTCGTTTGAGCTGAAAAGTGACGGCCCTTACCTGAAACGAAGTCTTGCTTGTAGGAAGAATCAGAGCCTGGGATTTAACTGCATTTCTGAAGTGAAACACACAGCAGGGTTCCCATCCATTGTTCACACTCTGCTTTAGGGCAAGAAGCACGCTCTAGCTTTCTAGAATCTCTAAGACAGCAGGAAACTTGAGTGTGCTGACAACAAATGAACCTTGTTTCCTACACATACGGATCATATCTAGTCCAACTCTGCTTCTGAAACTGATACAAAGCACTGGTCCTCTAACATCCAATGCTTGTCAGTTAAGAGGAGAACCTTTAAGTTTCGCGAACGATGTAGTTCGTTTGAGCTCAAAAGTGACTGTCCTTACCTGAAACGAAGTCTTGCTTGTAGGAAGACTCAGAGCCAGGGATTTAACTCCATTTCTGAAGGGAAACACACAGAATCGTTCTCATCCATGGATCACACTCTGCTTTAGAGCAAGAAGCACGCTCTTGCTTTCTAGAATCTCTTAGACAGCAGGAAACATGAGTGTGAAGAGAACAAAAGAACGGTGTTTCCTACACATACAGACCATATCTAGTTCAACTATGCTTGAAATTGATACAAAGCACTGGTCCTCTAACATCCAATGCTTGTCAGTTAAGACAAGAAACGTGTGAGCTTCCTGAATGATGTAGTTCGTTTGAGCTGAAAAGTGACGGCCCTTACCTGAAACGAAGTCTTGCTTGTAGGAAGAATCAGAGCCTGGGATTTAACTGCATTTCTGAAGTGAAACACACAGCAGGGTTCCCATCCATTGTTCACACTCTGCTTTAGGGCAAGAAGCACGCTCTTGCTTTCTAGAATCTCTAATACAGCAGGAAACTTGAGTGTGCTCAGAAGAAAAGAACGGTGTTTCCTACACATACAGACCATATCTAGTTCAACTCTGCTACTGAAACTAAAAAAACCCACTGCTCCTCTAACATCCAATGCTTCTCAGTTAAGATGAGAAACGTGTGAGCTTCGTGAACGCTGTAGTTTGTTTGAGCTCTAACGTAACTGTCCTTACCTGAAACGAAGTCTTGCTTGTAGGAAGACTCAGAGCCAGGGATTTAACTCCATTTCTGAAGGGAAACACACAGAATCGTTCTCATCCATGGATCACACTCTGCTTTAGAGCAAGAAGCACGCTCTTGCTTTCTAGAATCTCTTAGACAGCAGGAAACATGAGTGTGAAGAGAACAAAAGAACGGTGTTTCCTACACATACTGACCATATCTAGTTCAACTCAGCTTGAAATTGATACAAAGCAAAGGTCCTCTAACATCCAATGCTTGTCAGTTAAGAGGAGAACCTTTAAGCTTCGGGAACGATGTAGTTCGTTTGAGCTGAAAAGTGACTGCCCTTACCTGAAACGAAGTCTTGCTTGTAGGAAGACACATGCCTGGGATTTAACTCCATTTCTGAAGTGAAACACACAACACAGTTCTCATCCATGGATCACACTCTCCTTTAGAGCAAGAAGCACGCTCTTGCTTTCTAGAGTCTCTAATACAGCAGGAAACTTGAGTGTGATGAGAACAAAAGACCTGTGTTTCTTAAACATACGGACCATATCTAGTGCAACTCTGCTTCTGAACCTGATACAAAGCACTGGTACTCTAACATCCAATGCTTGTCAGATAAGATGAGAAACGTGTGAGCTTCGTGAACGATGTAGTTCGTTTGAGCTGTAAAGTAACTGCCCTTACCTGAAACGAAGTCTTGCTTGTAGGAAGACTCAGAGCCAGGGATTTAACTCCATTTCTGAAGTGAAACACACAACAGAGTTCTCATCCATTGATCACACTCTGCTTTAGAGCAAGAAGCACGCTCTAGCTTTCTAGATTCTCTAAGACAGCAGGAAACTTGAGTATGCTGACAACAAATGAACCTTGTTTCCTACACATACGGACCATATCTAGTACAACTTTGCTTCTGAAACTGATACAAAGCACTGGTCCTCTAACATCCAATGCTTGTCAGTAAAGAGGAGAACCTTTAAGCTTCACGAACGATGTAGTTCGTTTGAGCTCAAAAGTGACTGTCCTTACCTGAAACGAAGTCTTGCTTGTAGGAAGACTCAGAGCCAGGGATTTAACTCCATTTCTGAAGTGAAACACACCACAGAGTTCTCATCCATTGGTCACGCTCTGCTTTAGAGCAAGAAGCACGCTCTTGCTTTCTAGAATCTCTAAGACAGCAGGAAACTTGAGTGTGCTGAGAACAAGTGAACGGTGTTTCCTTCACATACGGATCATATCGAGTCCAACTCTGCTTGTGAAAGTGATACAAAGCACTGGTCCTCTAACATCCAATGCTTGTCAGTTAAGAAGAGAAACGTGTGAGCTTCCTGAATGATGTAGTTCGTTTGAGCTGAAAAGTGACGGCCCTTACCTGAAACGAAGTCTTGCTTGTAGGAAGAATCAGAGCCTGGGATTTAACTGCATTTCTGAAGTGAAACACACAGCAGGGTTCCCATCCATTGTTCACACTCTGCTTTAGGGCAAGAAGCACGCTCTTGCTTTCTAGAATCTCTAAGACAGCAGGAAACTTGAGTGTGCTGACAACAAATGAACCTTGTTTCCTACACATACGGATCATATCTAGTCCAACTCTGCTTCTGAAACTGATACAAAGCACTGGTCCTCTAACATCCAATGCTTGTCAGTTAAGAGGAGAACCTTTAAGTTTTGCGAACGATGTAGTTCGTTTGAGCTCAAAAGTGACTGTCCTTACCTGAAACGAAGTCTTGCTTGTAGGAAGACTCAGAGCCAGGGATTTAACTCCATTTCTGAAGGGAAACACACAGAATCGTTCTCATCCATGGATCACACTCTGCTTTAGAGCAAGAAGCACGCTCTTGCTTTCTAGAATCTCTTAGACAGCAGGAAACATGAGTGTGAAGAGAACAAAAGAACGGTGTTTCCTACACATACAGACCATATCTAGTTCAACTATGCTTGAAATTGATACAAAGCACTGGTCCTCTAACATCCAATGCTTGTCATTTGAGACAAGAAACGTGTGAGCTTCCTGAATGATGTAGTTCGTTTGAGCTGAAAAGTGACGGCCCTTACCTGAAACGAAGTCTTGCTTGTAGGAAGAATCAGAGCCTGGGATTTAACTGCATTTCTGAAGTGAAACACACAGCAGGGTTCCCATCCATTGTTCACACTCTGCTTTAGGGCAAGAAGCACGCTCTTGCTTTCTAGAATCTCTAATACAGCAGGAAACTTGAGTGTGCTCAAAACAAAAGAACGGTGTTTCCTACACATACAGACCATATCTAGTTCAACTCTGCTACTGAAACTGAAAAAACCCACTGCTCCTCTAACATCCAATGCTTGTCAGTTAAGAGGAGAACCTTTAAGTTTCGCGAACGATGTAGTTCGTTTGAGCTCAAAAGTGACTGTCCTTACCTGAAACGAAGTCTTGCTTGTAGGAAGACTCAGAGCCAGGGATTTAACTCCATTTCTGAAGGGAAACACACAGAATCGTTCTCATCCATGGGTCACACTCTGCTTTAGAGCAAGAAGCACGCTCTTGCTTTCTAGAATCTCTTAGACAGCAGGAAACATGAGTGTGAAGAGAACAAAAGAACGGTGTTTCCTACACATACGGACCATATCTAGTTCAACTCTGCTTGAAATTGATACAAAGCAAAGGTCCTCTAACATCCAATGCTTGTCAGTTAAGAGGAGAACCTTTAAGCTTCGGGAACGATGTAGTTCGTTTGAGCTGAAAAGTGACTGCCCTTACCTGAAACGAAGTCTTGCTTGTAGGAAGACACATGCCTGGGATTTAACTCCATTTCTGAAGTGAAACACACAACACAGTTCTCATCCATGGATCACACTCTCCTTTAGAGCAAGAAGCACGCTCTTGCTTTCTAGAGTCTCTAATACAGCAGGAAACTTGAGTGTGATGAGAACAAAAGACCTGTGTTTCTTAAACATACGGACCATATCTAGTGCAACTCTGCTTCTGAACCTGATACAAAGCACTGGTACTCTAACATCCAATGCTTGTCAGATAAGATGAGAAACGTGTGAGCTTCGTGAACGATGCAGTTCGTTTGAGCTGTAAAGTAACTGCCCTTACCTGAAACGAAGTCTTGCTTGTAGGAAGACTCAGAGCCAGGGATTTAACTCCATTTCTGAAGTGAAACACACAACAGAGTTCTCATCCATTGATCACACTCTGCTTTAGAGCAAGAAGCACGCTCTAGCTTTCTAGATTCTCTAAGACAGCAGGAAACTTGAGTATGCTGACAACAAATGAACCTTGTTTCCTACACATACGGACCATATCTAGTACAACTTTGCTTCTGAAACTGATACAAAGCACTGGTCCTCTAACATCCAATGCTTGTCAGTTAAGAGGAGAACCTTTAAGCTTCACGAACGATGTAGTTCGTTTGAGCTCAAAAGTGACTGTCCTTACCTGAAACGAAGTCTTGCTTGTAGGAAGACTCAGAGCCAGGGATTTAACTCCATTTCTGAAGGGAAACACACAGAATCGTTCTCATCCATGGATCAAACTCTGCTTTAGAGCAAGAATCACGCTCTTGCTTTCTAGACTCTCTTAGACAGCTGGAAACATGAGTGTGAAGAGAACAAAAGAACGGAGTTTTCTACACATACGGACCATATCTAGTTCAACTCTGCTTGAAATTGATACAAAGCAAAGGTCCTCTAACATCCAATGCTTGTCAGTTAAGAGGAGAACCTTTAAGCTTTGGGAATGATGTAGTTCGTTTGAGCTGAAAAGTGACTGCCCTTACCTGAAACGAAGTTTTGCTTGTAGGAAGAATCAAAGTCGGGGATTTAACTGCATTTCTGAAGGGATACACACAGCAGTGTTCTCATCCATTGTTCACACTCTGCTTTAGAGCAAGAAGCACGCTCTTGCTTTCTAGAGTCTCTAATACAGCAGGAAACTTGAGTGTGCTCAAAACAAAAGAACGGTGTTTCCTACACATACAGACCATATCTAGTTCAACTCTGCTTCTGAAACTGAAAAAACCCACTGGTCCTCTAATATCCAATGCTTCTCAGTTAAGATGAGAAACGTGTGAGCTTCGTGAACGATCTAGTTCATTTGAGCTGAAAAGTGACTGCCCTTACCTGAAACGAAGTCTTACATGTAGGAAGACACAGAGCCTGGGATTTAACTCCATTTCTGAAGTGAAACACACAACACAGTTCTCATCCATGGATCACAATCCCCTTTAGAGCAAGAAGCACGCTCTTGCTTTCTAGAGTCTCTAATACAGCAGGAAACTTGACTGTGATGAGAACAAAAGACCTGTGTTTCTTACACATACGGACCATATCTAGTCCAACTCTGCTTCTGAACCTGATACAAAGCACTGGTACTCTAACATCCAATGCTTGTAAGTTAAGATGAGAAACGTGTGAGCTTCGCGAACGATGTAGTTCATTTGAGCTGTAAAGTAACTGCCCTTACCTGAAACGAAGTCTTGCTTGTAGGAAGACTCAGAGCCAGGGATTTAACTCCATTTCTGAAGTGAAACACACCACAGAGTTCTCATCCATTGGTCACGCTCTGCTTTAGGGCAAGAAGCAAGCTCTAGCTTTCTAGAATCTCTAAGACAGCAGGAAACTTGAGTGTGCTGACAACAAATGAACCTTGTTTCCTACACATACGGATCATATCTAGTCCAATTCTGCTTCTGAAACTGATACAAAGCACTGGTCCTCTAACATCCAATGCTTGTCAGTTAAGAGGAGAACCTTTAAGTTTCGCGAACGATGTAGTTCGTTTGAGCTCAAAAGTGACTGTCCTTACCTGAAACGAAGTCTTGCTTGTAGGAAGACTCAGAGCCAGGGATTTAACTCCATTTCTGAAGGGAAACACACAACACAGTTCTCATCCATGGATCACACTCTGCTTTAGAGCAAGAAGCACGCTCTTGCTTTCTAGAATCTCTTAGACAGCAGGAAACATGAGTGTGAAGAGAACAAAAGAACGGTGTTTCCTACACATACTGACCATATCTAGTTCAACTCAGCTTGAAATTGATACAAAGCAAAGGTCCTCTAACATCCAATGCTTGTCAGTTAAGAGGAGAACCTTTAAGCTTCGGGAACGATGTAGTTCGTTTGAGCTGAAAAGTGACTGCCCTTACCTGAAACGAAGTCTTGCTTGTAGGAAGACACATGCCTGGGATTTAACTCCATTTCTGAAGTGAAACACACAACACAGTTCTCATCCATGGATCACACTCTCCTTTAGAGCAAGAAGCACGCTCTTGCTTTCTAGAGTCTCTAATACAGCAGGAAACTTGAGTGTGATGAGAACAAAAGACCTGTGTTTCTTAAACATACGGACCATATCTAGTGCAACTCTGCTTCTGAACCTGATACAAAGCACTGGTACTCTAACATCCAATGCTTGTCAGATAAGATGAGAAACGTGTGAGCTTCGTGAACGATGTAGTTCGTTTGAGCTGTAAAGTAACTGCCCTTACCTGAAACGAAGTCTTGCTTGTAGGAAGACTCAGAGCCAGGGATTTAACTCCATTTCTGAAGTGAAACACACAACAGAGTTCTCATCCATTGATCACACTCTGCTTTAGAGCAAGAAGCACGCTCTAGCTTTCTAGATTCTCTAAGACAGCAGGAAACTTGAGTATGCTGACAACAAATGAACCTTGTTTCCTACACATACGGACCATATCTAGTACAACTTTGCTTCTGAAACTGATACAAAGCACTGGTCCTCTAACATCCAATGCTTGTCAGTAAAGAGGAGAACCTTTAAGCTTCACGAACGATGTAGTTCGTTTGAGCTCAAAAGTGACTGTCCTTACCTGAAACGAAGTCTTGCTTGTAGGAAGACTCAGAGCCAGGGATTTAACTCCATTTCTGAAGTGAAACACACCACAGAGTTCTCATCCATTGGTCACGCTCTGCTTTAGAGCAAGAAGCACGCTCTTGCTTTCTAGAATCTCTAAGACAGCAGGAAACTTGAGTGTGCTGAGAACAAGTGAACGGTGTTTCCTTCACATACGGATCATATCGAGTCCAACTCTGCTTGTGAAAGTGATACAAAGCACTGGTCCTCTAACATCCAATGCTTGTCAGTTAAGAAGAGAAACGTGTGAGCTTCCTGAATGATGTAGTTCGTTTGAGCTGAAAAGTGACGGCCCTTACCTGAAACGAAGTCTTGCTTGTAGGAAGAATCAGAGCCTGGGATTTAACTGCATTTCTGAAGTGAAACACACAGCAGGGTTCCCATCCATTGTTCACACTCTGCTTTAGGGCAAGAAGCACGCTCTTGCTTTCTAGAATCTCTAAGACAGCAGGAAACTTGAGTGTGCTGACAACAAATGAACCTTGTTTCCTACACATACGGATCATATCTAGTCCAACTCTGCTTCTGAAACTGATACAAAGCACTGGTCCTCTAACATCCAATGCTTGTCAGTTAAGAGGAGAACCTTTAAGTTTTGCGAACGATGTAGTTCGTTTGAGCTCAAAAGTGACTGTCCTTACCTGAAACGAAGTCTTGCTTGTAGGAAGACTCAGAGCCAGGGATTTAACTCCATTTCTGAAGGGAAACACACAGAATCGTTCTCATCCATGGATCACACTCTGCTTTAGAGCAAGAAGCACGCTCTTGCTTTCTAGAATCTCTTAGACAGCAGGAAACATGAGTGTGAAGAGAACAAAAGAACGGTGTTTCCTACACATACAGACCATATCTAGTTCAACTATGCTTGAAATTGATACAAAGCACTGGTCCTCTAACATCCAATGCTTGTCATTTGAGACAAGAAACGTGTGAGCTTCCTGAATGATGTAGTTCGTTTGAGCTGAAAAGTGACGGCCCTTACCTGAAACGAAGTCTTGCTTGTAGGAAGAATCAGAGCCTGGGATTTAACTGCATTTCTGAAGTGAAACACACAGCAGGGTTCCCATCCATTGTTCACACTCTGCTTTAGGGCAAGAAGCACGCTCTTGCTTTCTAGAATCTCTAATACAGCAGGAAACTTGAGTGTGCTCAAAACAAAAGAACGGTGTTTCCTACACATACAGACCATATCTAGTTCAACTCTGCTACTGAAACTGAAAAAACCCACTGCTCCTCTAACATCCAATGCTTGTCAGTTAAGAGGAGAACCTTTAAGTTTCGCGAACGATGTAGTTCGTTTGAGCTCAAAAGTGACTGTCCTTACCTGAAACGAAGTCTTGCTTGTAGGAAGACTCAGAGCCAGGGATTTAACTCCATTTCTGAAGGGAAACACACAGAATCGTTCTCATCCATGGGTCACACTCTGCTTTAGAGCAAGAAGCACGCTCTTGCTTTCTAGAATCTCTTAGACAGCAGGAAACATGAGTGTGAAGAGAACAAAAGAACGGTGTTTCCTACACATACGGACCATATCTAGTTCAACTCTGCTTGAAATTGATACAAAGCAAAGGTCCTCTAACATCCAATGCTTGTCAGTTAAGAGGAGAACCTTTAAGCTTCGGGAACGATGTAGTTCGTTTGAGCTGAAAAGTGACTGCCCTTACCTGAAACGAAGTCTTGCTTGTAGGAAGACACATGCCTGGGATTTAACTCCATTTCTGAAGTGAAACACACAACACAGTTCTCATCCATGGATCACACTCTCCTTTAGAGCAAGAAGCACGCTCTTGCTTTCTAGAGTCTCTAATACAGCAGGAAACTTGAGTGTGATGAGAACAAAAGACCTGTGTTTCTTAAACATACGGACCATATCTAGTGCAACTCTGCTTCTGAACCTGATACAAAGCACTGGTACTCTAACATCCAATGCTTGTCAGATAAGATGAGAAACGTGTGAGCTTCGTGAACGATGCAGTTCGTTTGAGCTGTAAAGTAACTGCCCTTACCTGAAACGAAGTCTTGCTTGTAGGAAGACTCAGAGCCAGGGATTTAACTCCATTTCTGAAGTGAAACACACAACAGAGTTCTCATCCATTGATCACACTCTGCTTTAGAGCAAGAAGCACGCTCTAGCTTTCTAGATTCTCTAAGACAGCAGGAAACTTGAGTATGCTGACAACAAATGAACCTTGTTTCCTACACATACGGACCATATCTAGTACAACTTTGCTTCTGAAACTGATACAAAGCACTGGTCCTCTAACATCCAATGCTTGTCAGTTAAGAGGAGAACCTTTAAGCTTCACGAACGATGTAGTTCGTTTGAGCTCAAAAGTGACTGTCCTTACCTGAAACGAAGTCTTGCTTGTAGGAAGACTCAGAGCCAGGGATTTAACTCCATTTCTGAAGGGAAACACACAGAATCGTTCTCATCCATGGATCAAACTCTGCTTTAGAGCAAGAATCACGCTCTTGCTTTCTAGACTCTCTTAGACAGCTGGAAACATGAGTGTGAAGAGAACAAAAGAACGGAGTTTTCTACACATACGGACCATATCTAGTTCAACTCTGCTTGAAATTGATACAAAGCAAAGGTCCTCTAACATCCAATGCTTGTCAGTTAAGAGGAGAACCTTTAAGCTTTGGGAATGATGTAGTTCGTTTGAGCTGAAAAGTGACTGCCCTTACCTGAAACGAAGTTTTGCTTGTAGGAAGAATCAAAGTCGGGGATTTAACTGCATTTCTGAAGGGATACACACAGCAGTGTTCTCATCCATTGTTCACACTCTGCTTTAGAGCAAGAAGCACGCTCTTGCTTTCTAGAGTCTCTAATACAGCAGGAAACTTGAGTGTGCTCAAAACAAAAGAACGGTGTTTCCTACACATACAGACCATATCTAGTTCAACTCTGCTTCTGAAACTGAAAAAACCCACTGGTCCTCTAATATCCAATGCTTCTCAGTTAAGATGAGAAACGTGTGAGCTTCGTGAACGATCTAGTTCATTTGAGCTGAAAAGTGACTGCCCTTACCTGAAACGAAGTCTTACATGTAGGAAGACACAGAGCCTGGGATTTAACTCCATTTCTGAAGTGAAACACACAACACAGTTCTCATCCATGGATCACAATCCCCTTTAGAGCAAGAAGCACGCTCTTGCTTTCTAGAGTCTCTAATACAGCAGGAAACTTGACTGTGATGAGAACAAAAGACCTGTGTTTCTTACACATACGGACCATATCTAGTCCAACTCTGCTTCTGAACCTGATACAAAGCACTGGTACTCTAACATCCAATGCTTGTAAGTTAAGATGAGAAACGTGTGAGCTTCGCGAACGATGTAGTTCATTTGAGCTGTAAAGTAACTGCCCTTACCTGAAACGAAGTCTTGCTTGTAGGAAGACTCAGAGCCAGGGATTTAACTCCATTTCTGAAGTGAAACACACCACAGAGTTCTCATCCATTGGTCACGCTCTGCTTTAGGGCAAGAAGCAAGCTCTAGCTTTCTAGAATCTCTAAGACAGCAGGAAACTTGAGTGTGCTGACAACAAATGAACCTTGTTTCCTACACATACGGATCATATCTAGTCCAATTCTGCTTCTGAAACTGATACAAAGCACTGGTCCTCTAACATCCAATGCTTGTCAGTTAAGAGGAGAACCTTTAAGTTTCGCGAACGATGTAGTTCGTTTGAGCTCAAAAGTGACTGTCCTTACCTGAAACGAAGTCTTGCTTGTAGGAAGACTCAGAGCCAGGGATTTAACTCCATTTCTGAAGGGAAACACACAACACAGTTCTCATCCATGGATCACACTCTGCTTTAGAGCAAGAAGCACGCTCTTGCTTTCTAGAATCTCTTAGACAGCAGGAAACATGAGTGTGAAGAGAACAAAAGAACGGTGTTTCCTACACATACAGACCATATCTAGTTCAACTATGCTTGAAATTGATACAAAGCACTGGTCCTCTAACATCCAATGCTTGTCATTTAAGACAAGAAACGTGTGAGCTTCCTGAATGATGTAGTTCGTTTGAGCTGAAAAGTGACGGCCCTTACCTGAAACGAAGTCTTGCTTGTAGGAAGAATCAGAGCCTGGGATTTAACTGCATTTCTGAAGTGAAACACACAGCAGGGTTCCCATCCATTGTTCACACTCTGCTTTAGGGCAAGAAGCACGCTCTTGCTTTCTAGAATCTCTAATACAGCAGGAAACTTGAGTGTGCTCAGAACAAAAGAACGGTGTTTCCTACACATACAGACCATATCTAGTTCAACTCTGCTACTGAAACTGAAAAAACCCACTGCTCCTCTAACATCCAATGCTTCTCAGTTAAGATGAGAAACGTGTGAGCTTCGTGAACGCTGTAGTTTGTTTGAGCTCTAACGTAACTGTCCTTACCTGAAACGAAGTCTTGCTTGTAGGAAGACACATGCCTGGGATTTAACTCCATTTCTGAAGTGAAACACACAACACAGTTCTCATCCATGGATCACACTCTCCTTTAGAGCAAGAAGCACGCTCTTGCTTTCTAGAGTCTCTAATACAGCAGGAAACTTGAGTGTGATGAGAACAAAAGACCTGTGTTTCTTAAACATACGGACCATATCTAGTGCAACTCTGCTTCTGAACCTGATACAAAGCCCTGGTACTCTAACATCCAATGCTTGTCAGATAAGATGAGAAACGTGTGAGCTTCGTGAACGATGTAGTTCGTTTGAGCTGTAAAGTAACTGCCCTTACCTGAAACGAAGTCTTGCTTGTAGGAAGACTCAGAGCCAGGGATTTAACTCCATTTCTGAAGTGAAACACACAACAGAGTTCTCATCCATTGATCACACTCTGCTTTAGAGCAAGAAGCACGCTCTAGCTTTCTAGATTCTCTAAGACAGCAGGAAACTTGAGTATGCTGACAACAAATGAACCTTGTTTCCTACACATACGGACCATATCTAGTACAACTTTGCTTCTGAAACTGATACAAAGCACTGGTCCTCTAACATCCAATGCTTGTCAGTTAAGAGGAGAACCTTTAAGCTTCACGAACGATGTAGTTCGTTTGAGCTCAAAAGTGACTGTCCTTTCTGAAACGAAGTCTTGCTTGTAGGAAGACTCAGAGCCAGGGATTTAACTCCATTTCTGAAGGGAAACACACAGAATCGTTCTCATCCATGGATCAAACTCTGCTTTAGAGCAAGAAGCACCCTCTTGCTTTCTAGACTCTCTTAGACAGCAGGAAACATGAGTGTGAAGAGAACAAAAGAACGGTGTTTCCTACACATACGGACCATATCTAGTTCAACTCTGCTTGAAATTGATACAAAGCAAAGGTCCTCTAACATCCAATGCTTGTCAGTTAAGAGGAGAACCTTTAAGCTTTGGGAATGATGTAGTTCGTTTGAGCTGAAAAGTGACTGCCCTTACCTGAAACGAAGTTTTGCTTGTAGGAAGAATCAAAGTCTGGGATTTAACTGCATTTCTGAAGGGATACACACAGCAGTGTTCTCATCCATTGTTCACACTCTGCTTTAGAGCAAGAAGCACGCTCTTGCTTTCTAGAGTCTCTAATACAGCAGGAAAATTGAGTGTGCTCAGAACAAAAGAACGGTGTTTCCTACACATACAGACCATATCTAGTTCAACTCTGCTTCTGAAACTGAAAAAACCCACTGGTCCTCTAATATCCAATGCTTCTCAGTTAGGATGAGAAACGTGTGAGCTTCGTGAACGATCTAGTTCATTTGAGCTGAAAAGTGACTGCCCTTACCTGAAACGAAGTCTTACTTGTAGGAAGACACAGAGCCTGGGATTTAACTCCATTTCTGAAGTGAAACACACAACACAGTTCTCATCCATGGATCACAATCCCCTTTAGAGCAAGAAGCACGCTCTTGCTTTCTAGAGTCTCTAATACAGCAGGAAACTTGACTGTGATGAGAACAAAAGACCTGTGTTTCTTACACATACGGACCATATCTAGTCCAACTCTGCTTCTGAACCTGATACAAAGCACTGGTACTCTAACATCCAATGCTTGTAAGTTAAGATGAGAAACGTGTGAGCTTCGCGAACGATGTAGTTCATTTGAGCTGTAAAGTAACTGTCCTTACCTGAAACGAAGTCTTGCTTGTAGGAAGACTCAGAGCCAGGGATTTAACTCCATTTCTGAAGTGAAACACACCACAGAGTTCTCATCCATTGGTCACGCTCTGCTTTAGAGCAAGAAGCACGCTCTTGCTTTCTAGAATCTCTAAGACAGCAGGAAACTTGAGTGTGCTGAGAACAAGTGAACGGTGTTTCCTTCACATACGTATCATATCGAGTCCAACTCTGCTTGTGAAAGTGATACAAAGCACTGGTCCTCTAACATCCAATGCTTGTCAGTTAAGACGAGAAACGTGTGAGCTTCCTGAATGATGTAGTTCGTTTGAGCTGAAAAGTGACGGCCCTTACCTGAAACGAAGTCTTGCTTGTAGGAAGAATCAGAGCCTGGGATTTAACTGCATTTCTGAAGTGAAACACACAGCAGGGTTCCCATCCATTGTTCACACTCTGCTTTAGGGCAAGAAGCACGCTCTAGCTTTCTAGAATCTCTAAGACAGCAGGAAACTTGAGTGTGCTGACAACAAATGAACCTTGTTTCCTACACATACGGATCATATCTAGTCCAACTCTGCTTCTGAAACTGATACAAAGCACTGGTCCTCTAACATCCAATGCTTGTCAGTTAAGAGGAGAACCTTTAAGTTTCGCGAACGATGTAGTTCGTTTGAGCTCAAAAGTGACTGTCCTTACCTGAAACGAAGTCTTGCTTGTAGGAAGACTCAGAGCCAGGGATTTAACTCCATTTCTGAAGGGAAACACACAGAATCGTTCTCATCCATGGAACACACTCTGCTTTAGAGCAAGAAGCACGCTCTTGCTTTCTAGAATCTCTTAGACAGCAGGAAACATGAGTGTGAAGAGAACAAAAGAACGGTGTTTCCTACACATACAGACCATATCTAGTTCAACTATGCTTGAAATTGATACAAAGCACTGGTCCTCTAACATCCAATGCTTGTCATTTAAGACAAGAAACGTGTGAGCTTCCTGAATGATGTAGTTCGTTTGAGCTGAAAAGTGACGGCCCTTACCTGAAACGAAGTCTTGCTTGTAGGAAGAATCAGAGCCTGGGATTTAACTGCATTTCTGAAGTGAAACACACAGCAGGGTTCCCATCCATTGTTCACACTCTGCTTTAGGGCAAGAAGCACGCTCTTGCTTTCTAGAATCTCTAATACAGCAGGAAACTTGAGTGTGCTCAGAACAAAAGAACGGTGTTTCCTACACATACAGACCATATCTAGTTCAACTCTGCTACTGAAACTGAAAAAACCCACTGCTCCTCTAACATCCAATGCTTCTCAGTTAAGATGAGAAACGTGTGAGCTTCGTGAACGCTGTAGTTTGTTTGAGCTCTAACGTAACTGTCCTTACCTGAAACGAAGTCTTGCTTGTAGGAAGACACATGCGTGGGATTTAACTCCATTTCTGAAGTGAAACACACAACACAGTTCTCATCCATGGATCACACTCTCCTTTAGAGCAAGAAGCACGCTCTTGCTTTCTAGAGTCTCTAATACAGCAGGAAACTTGAGTGTGATGAGAACAAAAGACCTGTGTTTCTTAAACATACGGACCATATCTAGTGCAACTCTGCTTCTGAACCTGATACAAAGCACTGGTACTCTAACATCCAATGCTTGTCAGATAAGATGAGAAACGTGTGAGCTTCGTGAACGATGTAGTTCGTTTGAGCTGTAAAGTAACTGCCCTTACCTGAAACGAAGTCTTGCTTGTAGGAAGACTCAGAGCCAGGGATTTAACTCCATTTCTGAAGTGAAACACACAACAGAGTTCTCATCCATTGATCACACTCTGCTTTAGAGCAAGAAGCACGCTCTAGCTTTCTAGATTCTCTAAGACAGCAGGAAACTTGAGTATGCTGACAACAAATGAACCTTGTTTCCTACACATACGGACCATATCTAGTACAACTTTGCTTCTGAAACTGATACAAAGCACTGGTCCTCTAACATCCAATGCTTGTCAGTTAAGAGGAGAACCTTTAAGCTTCACGAACGATGTAGTTCGTTTGAGCTCAAAAGTGACTGTCCTTACCTGAAACGAAGTCTTGCTTGTAGGAAGACACAGAGCCAGGGATTTAACTCCATTTCTGAAGGGAAACACACAGAATCGTTCTCATCCATGGATCAAACTCTGCTTTAGAGCAAGAAGCACGCTCTTGCTTTCTAGACTCTCTTAGACAGCAGGAAACATGAGTGTGAAGAGAACAAAAGAACGGTGTTTCCTACACATACAGACCATATCTAGTTCAACTCTGCTTGAAATTGATACAAAGCAAAGGTCCTCTAACATCCAATGCTTGTCAGTTAAGAGGAGAACCTTTAAGCTTTGGGAATGATGTAGTTCGTTTGAGCTGAAAAGTGACTGCCCTTACCTGAAACGATGTTTTGCTTGTAGGAAGAATCAAAGTCTGGGATTTAACTGCATTTCTGAAGGGATACACACAGCAGTGTTCTCATCCATTGTTCACACTCTGCTTTAGAGCAAGAAGCACGCTCTTGCTTTCTAGAGTCTCTAATACAGCAGGAAACTTGAGTGTGCTCAGAACAAAAGAACGGTGTTTCCTACACATACAGACCATATCTAGTTCAACTCTGCTTCTGAAACTGAAAAAACCCACTGGTCCTCTAATATCCAATGCTTCTCAGTTAGGATGGGAAACGTGTGAGCTTCGTGAACGATCTAGTTCATTTGAGCTGAAAAGTGACTGCCCTTACCTGAAACGAAGTCTTACTTGTAGGAAGACACAGAGCCTGGGATTTAACTCCATTTCTGAAGTGAAACACACAACACAGTTCTCATCCATGGATCACAATCCCCTTTAGAGCAAGAAGCACGCTCTTGCTTTCTAGAGTCTCTAATACAGCAGGAAACTTGACTGTGATGAGAACAAAAGACCTGTGTTTCTTACACATACGGACCATATCTAGTCCAACTCTGCTTCTGAACCTGATACAAAGCACTGGTACTCTAACATCCAATGCTTGTAAGTTAAGATGAGAAACGTGTGAGCTTCGCGAACGATGTAGTTCATTTGAGCTGTAAAGTAACTGCCCTTACCTGAAACGAAGTCTTGCTTGTAGGAAGACTCAGAGCCAGGGATTTAACTCCATTTCTGAAGTGAAACACACCACAGAGTTCTCATCCATTGGTCACGCTCTGCTTTAGAGCAAGAAGCACGCTCTTGCTTTCTAGAATCTCTAAGACAGCAGGAAACTTGAGTGTGCTGAGAACAAGTGAACGGTGTTTCCTTCACATACGGATCATATCGAGTCCAACTCTGCTTGTGAAAGTGATACAAAGCACTGGTCCTCTAACATCCAATGCTTGTCAGTTAAGACGAGAAACGTGTGAGCTTCCTGAATGATGTAGTTCGTTTGAGCTGAAAAGTGACGGCCCTTACCTGAAACGAAGTCTTGCTTGTAGGAAGAATCAGAGCCTGGGATTTAACTGCATTTCTGAAGTGAAACACACAGCAGGGTTCCCATCCATTGTTCACACTCTGCTTTAGGGCAAGAAGCACGCTCTAGCTTTCTAGAATCTCTAATACAGCAGGAAACTTGAGTGTGCTCAGAACAAAAGAACGGTGTTTCCTACACATACAGACCATATCTAGTTCAACTCTGCTACTGAAACTGAAAAAACCCACTGCTCCTCTAACATCCAATGCTTCTCAGTTAAGATGAGAAACGTGTGAGCTTCGTGAACGCTGTAGTTTGTTTGAGCTCTAACGTAACTGTCCTTACCTGAAACGAAGTCTTGCTTGTAGGAAGACACATGCCTGGGATTTAACTCCATTTCTGAAGTGAAACACACAACACAGTTCTCATCCATGGATCACACTCTCCTTTAGAGCAAGAAGCACGCTCTTGCTTTCTAGAGTCTCTAATACAGCAGGAAACTTGAGTGTGATGAGAACAAAAGACCTGTCTTTCTTAAACATACGGACCATATCTAGTGCAACTCTGCTTCTGAACCTGATACAAAGCACTGGTACTCTAACATCCAATGCTTGTCAGATAAGATGAGAAACGTGTGAGCTTCGTGAACGATGTAGTTCGTTTGAGCTGTAAAGTAACTGCCCTTACCTGAAACGAAGTCTTGCTTGTAGGAAGACTCAGAGCCAGGGATTTAACTCCATTTCTGAAGTGAAACACACAACAGAGTTCTCATCCCTTGATCACACTCTGCTTTAGAGCAAGAAGCACGCTCTTGCTTTCTAGATTCTCTAAGACAGCAGGAAACTTGAGTATGCTGACAACAAATGAACCTTGTTTCCTACACATACGGACCATATCTAGTACAACTTTGCTTCTGAAACTGATACAAAGCACTGGTCCTCTAACATCCAATGCTTGTCAGTTAAGAGGAGAACCTTTAAGCTTCACGAACGATGTAGTTCGTTTGAGCTCAAAAGTGACTGTCCTTACCTGAAACGAAGTCTTGCTTGTAGGAAGACTCAGAGCCAGGGATTTAACTCCATTTCTGAAGGGAAACACACAGAATCGTTCTCATCCATGGATCAAACTCTGCTTTAGAGCAAGAAGCACGCTCTTGCTTTCTAGACTCTCTTAGACAGCAGGAAACATGAGTGTGAAGAGAACAAAAGAACGGTGTTTCCTACACATACGGACCATATCTAGTTCAACTCTGCTTGAAATTGATACAAAGCAAAGGTCCTCTAACATCCAATGCTTGTCAGTTAAGAGGAGAACCTTTAAGCTTTGGGAATGATGTAGTTCGTTTGAGCTGAAAAGTGACTGCCCTTACCTGAAACGAAGTTTTGCTTGTAGGAAGAATCAAAGTCTGGGATTTAACTGCATTTCTGAAGGGATACACACAGCAGTGTTCTCATCCATTGTTCACACTCTGCTTTAGAGCAAGAAGCACGCTCTTGCTTTCTAGAGTCTCTAATACAGCAGGAAACTTGAGTGTGCTCAGAACAAAAGAACGGTGTTTCCTACACATACAGACCATATCTAGTTCAACTCTGCTTCTGAAACTGAAAAAACCCACTGGTCCTCTAATATCCAATGCTTCTCAGTTAGGATGAGAAACGTGTGAGCTTCGTGAACGATCTAGTTCATTTGAGCTGAAAAGTGACTGCCCTTACCTGAAACGAAGTCTTACTTGTAGGAAGACACAGAGCCTGGGATTTAACTCCATTTCTGAAGTGAAACACACAACACAGTTCTCATCCATGGATCACAATCCCCTTTAGAGCAAGAAGCACGCTCTTGCTTTCTAGAGTCTCTAATACAGCAGGAAACTTGACTGTGATGAGAACAAAAGACCTGTGTTTCTTACACATACGGACCATATCTAGTCCAACTCTGCTTCTGAACCTGATACAAAGCACTGGTACTCTAACATCCAATGCTTGTAAGTTAAGATGAGAAACGTGTGAGCTTCGCGAACGATGTAGTTCATTTGAGCTGTAAAGTAACTGCCCTTACCTGAAACGAAGTCTTGCTTGTAGGAAGACTCAGAGCCAGGGATTTAACTCCATTTCTGAAGTGAAACACACCACAGAGTTCTCATCCATTGGTCACGCTCTGCTTTAGAGCAAGAAGCACGCTCTTGCTTTCTAGAATCTCTAAGACAGCAGGAAACTTGAGTGTGCTGAGAACAAGTGAACGGTGTTTCCTTCACATACGGATCATATCGAGTCCAACTCTGCTTGTGAAAGTGATACAAAGCACTGGTCCTCTAACATCCAATGCTTGTCAGTTAAGACGAGAAACGTGTGAGCTTCCTGAATGATGTAGTTCGTTTGAGCTGAAAAGTGACGGCCCTTACCTGAAACGAAGTCTTGCTTGTAGGAAGAATCAGAGCCTGGGATTTAACTGCATTTCTGAAGTGAAACACACAGCAGGGTTCCCATCCATTGTTCACACTCTGCTTTAGGGCAAGAAGCACGCTCTAGCTTTCTAGAATCTCTAAGACAGCAGGAACTTGTGTGTGCTGACAACAAATGAACCTTGTTTCCTACACATACGGATCATATCTAGTCCAACTCTGCTTCTGAAACTGATACAAAGCACTGGTCCTCTAACATCCAATGCTTGTCAGTTAAGAGGAGAACCTTTAAGTTTCGCGAACGATGTAGTTCGTTTGAGCTCAAAAGTGACTGTCCTTACCTGAAACGAAGTCTTGCTTGTAGGAAGACTCAGAGCCAGGGATTTAACTCCATTTCTGAAGGGAAACACACAGAATCGTTCTCATCCATGGATCACACTCTGCTTTAGAGCAAGAAGCACGCTCTTGCTTTCTAGAATCTCTTAGACAGCAGGAAACATGAGTGTGAAGAGAACAAAAGAACGGTGTTTCCTACACATACAGACCATATCTAGTTCAACTATGCTTGAAATTGATACAAAGCACTGGTCCTCTAACATCCAATGCTTGTCATTTAAGACAAGAAAGGTGTGAGCTTCCTGAATGATGTAGTTCGTTTGAGCTGAAAAGTGACGGCCCTTACCTGAAACGAAGTCTTGCTTGTAGGAAGAATCAGAGCCTGGGATTTAACTGCATTTCTGAAGTGAAACACACAGCAGGGTTCCCATCCATTGTTCACACTCTGCTTTAGGGCAAGAAGCACCCTCTTGCTTTCTAGAATCTCTAATACAGCAGGAAACTTGAGTGTGCTCAGAACAAAAGAACGGTGTTTCCTACACATACAGACCATATCTAGTTCAACTCTGCTACTGAAACTGAAAAAACCCACTGCTCCTCTAACATCCAATGCTTCTCAGTTAAGATGAGAAACGTGTGAGCTTCGTGAACGCTGTAGTTTGTTTGAGCTCTAACGTAACTGTCCTTACCTGAAACGAAGTCTTGCTTGTAGGAAGACACATGCCTGGGATTTAACTCCATTTCTGAAGTGAAACACACAACACAGTTCTCATCCATGGATCACACTCTCCTTTAGAGCAAGAAGCACGCTCTTGCTTTCTAGAGTCTCTAATACAGCAGGAAACTTGAGTGTGATGAGAACAAAAGACCTGTCTTTCTTAAACATACGGACCATATCTAGTGCAACTCTGCTTCTGAACCTGATACAAAGCACTGGTACTCTAACATCCAATGCTTGTCAGATAAGATGAGAAACGTGTGAGCTTCGTGAACGATGTAGTTCGTTTGAGCTGTAAAGTAACTGCCCTTACCTGAAACGAAGTCTTGCTTGTAGGAAGACTCAGAGCCAGGGATTTAACTCCATTTCTGAAGTGAAACACACAACAGAGTTCTCATCCCTTGATCACACTCTGCTTTAGAGCAAGAAGCACGCTCTTGCTTTCTAGATTCTCTAAGACAGCAGGAAACTTGAGTATGCTGACAACAAATGAACCTTGTTTCCTACACATACGGACCATATCTAGTACAACTTTGCTTCTGAAACTGATACAAAGCACTGGTCCTCTAACATCCAATGCTTGTCAGTTAAGAGGAGAACCTTTAAGCTTCACGAACGATGTAGTTCGTTTGAGCTCAAAAGTGACTGTCCTTACCTGAAACGAAGTCTTGCTTGTAGGAAGACTCAGAGCCAGGGATTTAACTCCATTTCTGAAGGGAAACACACAGAATCGTTCTCATCCATGGATCAAACTCTGCTTTAGAGCAAGAAGCACGCTCTTGCTTTCTAGACTCTCTTAGACAGCAGGAAACATGAGTGTGAAGAGAACAAAAGAACGGTGTTTCCTACACATACGGACCATATCTAGTTCAACTCTGCTTGAAATTGATACAAAGCAAAGGTCCTCTAACATCCAATGCTTGTCAGTTAAGAGGAGAACCTTTAAGCTTTGGGAATGATGTAGTTCGTTTGAGCTGAAAAGTGACTGCCCTTACCTGAAACGAAGTTTTGCTTGTAGGAAGAATCAAAGTCTGGGATTTAACTGCATTTCTGAAGGGATACACACAGCAGTGTTCTCATCCATTGTTCACACTCTGCTTTAGAGCAAGAAGCACGCTCTTGCTTTCTAGAGTCTCTAATACAGCAGGAAACTTGAGTGTGCTCAAAACAAAAGAACGGTGTTTTCTACACATACAGACCATATCTAGGTCAACTCTGCTTCTGAAACTGAAAAAACCCACTGGTCCTCTAATATCCAATGCTTCTCAGTTAAGATGAGAAACGTGTGAGCTTCGTGAACGATCTAGTTCATTTGAGCTGAAAAGTGACTGCCCTTACCTGAAACGAAGTCTTACTTGTAGGAAGACACAGAGCCTGGGATTTAACTCCATTTCTGAAGTGAAACACACAACACAGTTCTCATCCATGGATCACAATCCTCTTTAGAGCAAGAAGCACGCTCTTGCTTTCTAGAGTCTCTAATACAACAGGAAACTTGACTGTGATGAGAACAAAAGACCTGAGTTTCTTACACATACGGACCATATCTAGTCCAACTCTGCTTCTGAACCTGATACAAAGCACTGGTACTCTAACATCCAATGCTTGTAAGTTAAGATGAGAAACGTGTGAGCTTCGCGAACGATGTAGTTCTTTTGAGCTGTAAAGTAACTGCCCTTACCTGAAACGAAGTCTTGCTTGTAGGAAGACTCAGAGCCAGGGATTTAACTCCATTTCTGAAGTGAAACACACCACAGAGTTCTCATCCATTGGTCACGCTCTGCTTTAGAGCAAGAAGCACGCTCTTGCTTTCTAGAATCTCTAAGACAGCAGGAAACTTGAGTGTGCTGAGAACAAGTAAACGGTGTTTCCTTCACATACGGATCATATCGAGTCCAACTCTGCTTGTGAAAGTGATACAAAGCACTGGTCCTCTAACATCCAATGCTTGTCAGTTAAGACGAGAAACGTGTGAGCTTCCTGAATGATGTCGTTCGTTTGAGCTGAAAAGTGACGGCCCTTACCTGAAACGAAGTCTTGCTTGTAGGAAGAATCAGAGCCTGGGATTTAACTGCATTTCTGAAGTGAAACACACAGCAGGGTTCCCATCAATTGTTCACACTCTGCTTTAGGGCAAGAAGCACGCTCTAGCTTTCTAGAATCTCTAAGACAGCAGGAAACTTGAGTGTGCTGACAACAAATGAACCTTGTTTCCTACACATACGGATCATATCTAGTCCAACTCTGCTTCTGAAACTGATACAAAGCACTGGTCCTCTAACATCCAATGCTTGTCAGTTAAGAGGAGAACCTTTAAGTTTCGCGAACGATGTAGTTCGTTTGAGCTCAAAAGTGACTGTCCTTACCTGAAACGAAGTCTTGCTTGTAGGAAGACTCAGAGCCAGGGATTTAACTCCATTTCTGAAGGGAAACACACAGAATCGTTCTCATCCATGGATCACACTCTGCTTTAGAGCAAGAAGCACGCTCTTGCTTTCTAGAATCTCTTAGACAGCAGGAAACATGAGTGTGAAGAGAACAAAAGAACGGTGTTTCCTACACATACAGACCATATCTAGTTCAACTATGCTTGAAATTGATACAAAGCACTGGTCCTCTAACATCCAATGCTTGTCAGTTAAGACAAGAAACGTGTGAGCTTCCTGAAAGATGTAGTTCGTTTGAGCTGAAAAGTGACGGCCCTTACCTGAAACGAAGTCTTGCTTGTAGGAAGAATCAGAGCCTGGGATTTAACTGCATTTCTGAAGTGAAACACACAGCAGGGTTCTCATCCATTGTTCACACTCTGCTTTAGAGCAAGAAGCACGCTCTTGCTTTCTAGAGTCTCTAATACAGCAGGAAACTTGAGTGTGCTCAGAACAAAAGAACGGTGTTTCCTACACATACAGACCATATCTAGTTCAACTCTGCTTCTGAAACTGAAAAAACCCACTGGTCCTCTAATATCCAATGCTTCTCAGTTAAGATGAGAAACGTGTGAGCTTCGTGAACGATCTAGTTCATTTGAGCTGAAAAGTGACTGCCCTTACCTGAAACGAAGTCTTACTTGTAGGAAGACACAGAGCCTGGGATTTAACTCCATTTCTGAAGTGAAACACACAACACAGTTCTCATCCATGGATCACAATCTCCTTTAGAGCAAGAAGCACGCTCTTGCTTTCTAGTGTCTCTAATACAGCAGGAAACTTGACTGTGATGAGAACAAAAGACCTGTGTTTCTTACACATACGGACCATATCTAGTCCAACTCTGCTTCTGAACCTGATACAAAGCACTGGTACTCTAACATCCAATGCTTGTAAGTTAAGATGAGAAACGTGTGAGCTTCGCGAACGATGTAGTTCATTTGAGCTGTAAAGTAACTGCCCTTACCTGAAACGAAGTCTTGCTTGTAGGAAGACTCAGAGCCAGGGATTTAACTGCATTTCTGAAGTGAAACACACAGCAGGGTTCCCATCCATTGTTCACACTCTGCTTTAGGGCAAGAAGCACGCTCTAGCTTTCTAGAATCTCTAAGACAGCAGGAAACTTGAGTGTGCTGACAACAAATGAACCTTGTTTCCTACACATACGGATCATATCTAGTCCAACTCTGCTTCTGAAACTGATACAAAGCACTGGTCCTCTAACATCCAATGCTTGTCAGTTAAGAGGAGAACCTTTAAGTTTCGCGAACGATGTAGTTCGTTTGAGCTCAAAAGTGACTGTCCTTACCTGAAACGAAGTCTTGCTTGTAGGAAGACTCAGAGCCAGGGATTTAACTCCATTTCTGAAGGGAAACACACAGAATCGTTCTCATCCATGGATCACACTCTGCTTTAGAGCAAGAAGCACGCTCTTGCTTTCTAGAATCTCTTAGACAGCAGGAAACATGAGTGTGAAGAGAACAAAAGAACGGTGTTTCCTACACATACAGACCATATCTAGTTCAACTATGCTTGAAATTGATACAAAGCACTGGTCCTCTAACATCCAATGCTTGTCAGTTAAGACAAGAAACGTGTGAGCTTCCTGAATGATGTAGTTCGTTTGAGCTGAAAAGTGACGGCCCTTACCTGAAACGAAGTCTTGCTTGTAGGAAGAATCAGAGCCTGGGATTTAACTGCATTTCTGAAGTGAAACACACAGCAGGGTTCCCATCCATTGTTCACACTCTGCTTTAGGGCAAGAAGCACGCTCTTGCTTTCTAGAATCTCTAATACAGCAGGAAACTTGAGTGTGCTCAGAACAAAAGAACGGTGTTTCCTACACATACAGACCATATCTAGTTCAACTCTGCTACTGAAACTGAAAAAACCCACTGCTCCTCTAACATCCAATGCTTCTCAGTTAAGATGAGAAACGTGTGAGCTTCGTGAACGCTGTAGTTTGTTTGAGCTCTAACGTAACTGTCCTTACCTGAAACGAAGTCTTGCTTGTAGGAAGACTCAGAGCCAGGGATTTAACTCCATTTCTGAAGGGAAACACACAGAATCGTTCTCATCCATGGATCACACTCTGCTTTAGAGCAAGAAGCACGCTCTTGCTTTCTAGAATCTCTTAGACAGCAGGAAACATGAGTGTGAAGAGAACAAAAGAACGGTGTTTCCTACACATACGGACCATATCTAGTTCAACTCTGCTTGAAATTGATACAAAGCAAAGGTCCTCTAACATCCAATGCTTGTCAGTTAAGAGGAGAACCTTTAAGCTTCGGGAACGATGTAGTTCGTTTGAGCTGAAAAGTGACTGCCCTTACCTGAAACCAAGTTTTGCTTGTAGGAAGAATCAAAGTCTGGGATTTAACTGCATTTCTGAAGGAATACACACAGCAGTGTTCTCATCCATTGTTCACACTCTGCTTTAGAGCAAGAAGCACGCTCTTGCTTTCTAGAGTCTCTAATTCAGCAGGAAACTTGAGTGTGCTCAGAACAAAAGAACGGTGTTTCCTACACATACAGACCATATCTAGTTCAACTCTGCTTCTGAAACTGAAAAAACCCATTGGTCCTCTAACATCCAATGCTTCTCAGTTAAGATGAGAAACGTGTGAGCTTCGTGAACGATCTAGTTCATTTGAGCTGAAAAGTGACTGCCCTTACCTGAAACGAAATCTTGCTTGTAGGAAGACACAGAGCCTGGGATTTAACTCCATTTCTGAAGTGAAACACACAACACAGTTCTCATCCATGGATCACACTCTCCTTTAGAACAAGAAGCACGCTCTTGCTTTCTAGAGTCTCTAATACAGCAGGAAACTTGAGTGTGAGGAGAACAAAAGACCTGTGTTTCTTACACATACGGACCATATCTAGTCCAACTCTGCTTCTGAACCTGATACAAAGCACTGGTACTCTAACATCCAATGCTTCTAAGTTTAGATGAGAAAAACGTGATCTTCGCGAACGATGTAGTTCATTTGAGCTGTAAAGTGACTGCCCTTACCTGAAACGAAGTCTTACTTGTAGGAAGACACAGAGCCTGGGATTTAACTCCATTTCTGAAGTGAAACACACAACACAGTTCTCATCCATGGATCACAATCCCCTTTAGAGCAAGAAGCACGCTCTTGCTTTCTAGAGTCTCTAATACAGCAGGAAACTTGACTGTGATGAGAACAAAAGACCTGTGTTTCTTACACATACGTACCATATCTAGTCCAACTCTGCTTCTGAACCTGATACAAAGCACTGGTACTCTAACATCCAATGCTTGTAAGTTAAGATGAGAAACGTGTGAGCTTTGCGAACGATGTAGTTCATTTGAGCTCAAAAGTGACTGTCCTTACCTGAAACGAAGTCTTGCTTGTAGGAAGACTCAGAGCCAGGGATTTAACTCCATTTCTGAAGGGAAACACACAGAATCGTTCTCATCCATGGATCACACTCTGCTTTAGAGCAAGAAGCACGCTCTTGCTTTCTAGAATCTCTTAGACAGCAGGAAACATGAGTGTGAAGAGAACAAAAGAACGGTGTTTCCTACACATACGGAACATATCTAGTTCAACTCTGCTTGAAATTGATACAAAGCAAAGGTCCTCTAACATCCAATGCTTGTCAGTTAAGAGGAGAACCTTTAAGCTTCGGGAACGATGTAGTTCGTTTGAGCTGAAAAGTGACTGCCCTTACCTGAAACCAAGTTTTGCTTGTAGGAAGAATCAAAGTCTGGGATTTAACTGCATTTCTGAAGGAATACACACAGCAGTGTTCTCATCCATTGTTCACACTCTGCTTTAGAGCAAGAAGCACGCTCTTGCTTTCTAGAGTCTCTAATTCAGCAGGAAACTTGAGTGTGCTCAGAACAAAAGAACGGTGTTTCCTACACATACAGACCATATCTAGTTCAACTCTGCTTCTGAAACTGAAAAAACCCATTGGTCCTCTAACATCCAATGCTTCTCAGTTAAGATGAGAAACGTGTGAGCTTCGTGAACGATCTAGTTCATTTGAGCTGAAAAGTGACTGCCCTTACCTGAAACGAAATCTTGCTTGTAGGAAGACACAGAGCCTGGGATTTAACTCCATTTCTGAAGTGAAACACACAACACAGTTCTCATCCATGGATCACACTCTCCTTTAGAACAAGAAGCACGCTCTTGCTTTCTAGAGTCTCTAATACAGCAGGAAACTTGAGTGTGAGGAGAACAAAAGACCTGTGTTTCTTACACATACGGACCATATCTAGTCCAACTCTGCTTCTGAACCTGATACAAAGCACTGGTACTCTAACATCCAATGCTTCTAAGTTTAGATGAGAAAAACGTGATCTTCGCGAACGATGTAGTTCATTTGAGCTGTAAAGTGACTGCCCTTACCTGAAACGAAGTCTTACTTGTAGGAAGACACAGAGCCTGGGATTTAACTCCATTTCTGAAGTGAAACACACAACACAGTTCTCATCCATGGATCACAATCCCCTTTAGAGCAAGAAGCACGCTCTTGCTTTCTAGAGTCTCTAATACAGCAGGAAACTTGACTGTGATGAGAACAAAAGACCTGTGTTTCTTACACATACGTACCATATCTAGTCCAACTCTGCTTCTGAACCTGATACAAAGCACTGGTACTCTAACATCCAATGCTTGTAAGTTAAGATGAGAAACGTGTGAGCTTTGCGAACGATGTAGTTCATTTGAGCTCAAAAGTGACTGTCCTTACCTGAAACGAAGTCTTGCTTGTAGGAAGACTCAGAGCCAGGGATTTAACTCCATTTCTGAAGGGAAACACACAGAATCGTTCTCATCCATGGATCACACTCTGCTTTAGAGCAAGAAGCACGCTCTTGCTTTCTAGAATCTCTTAGACAGCAGGAAACATGAGTGTGAAGAGAACAAAAGAACGGTGTTTCCTACACATACGGAACATATCTAGTTCAACTCTGCTTGAAATTGATACAAAGCAAAGGTCCTCTAACATCCAATGCTTGTCAGTTAAGAGGAGAACCTTTAAGCTTCGGGAACGATGTAGTTCGTTTGAGCTGAAAAGTGACTGCCCTTACCTGAAACGAAGTCTTGCTTGTAGGAAGACACATGCGTGGGATTTAACTCCATTTCTGAAGTGAAACACACAACACAGTTCTCATCCATGGATCACACTCTCCTTTAGAGCAAGAAGCACGCTCTTGCTTTCTAGAGTCTCTAATACAGCAGGAAACTTGAGTGTGATGAGAACAAAAGACCTGTGTTTCTTAAACATACGGACCATATCTAGTGCAACTCTGCTTCTGAACCTGATACAAAGCACTGGTACTCTAACATCCAATGCTTGTCAGATAAGATGAGAAACGTGTGAGCTTCGTGAACGATGTAGTTCGTTTGAGCTGTAAAGTAACTGCCCTTACCTGAAACGAAGTCTTGCTTGTAGGAAGACTCAGAGCCAGGGATTTAACTCCATTTCTGAAGTGAAACACACAACAGAGTTCTCATCCATTGATCACACTCTGCTTTAGAGCAAGAAGCACGCTCTAGCTTTCTAGATTCTCTAAGACAGCAGGAAACTTGAGTATGCTGACAACAAATGAACCTTGTTTCCTACACATACGGACCATATCTAGTACAACTTTGCTTCTGAAACTGATACAAAGCACTGGTCCTCTAACATCCAATGCTTGTCAGTTAAGAGGAGAACCTTTAAGCTTCACGAACGATGTAGTTCGTTTGAGCTCAAAAGTGACTGTCCTTACCTGAAACGAAGTCTTGCTTGTAGGAAGACTCAGAGCCAGGGATTTAACTCCATTTCTGAAGGGAAACACACAGAATCGTTCTCATCCATGGATCACACTCTGCTTTAGAGCCAGAAGCACGTCTTGCATTCTAGACTCTCTTAGACAGCAGGAAACATGAGTGTGAAGAGAACAAAAGAACGGTTTTTCCCACACATACGGACCATATCTAGTTCAACTCTGCTTGAAATTGATACAAAGCAAAGGTCCTCTAACATCCAATGCTTGTCAGTTAAGAGGAGAACCTTTAAGCTTTGGGAATGATGTAGTTCGTTTGAGCTGAAAAGTGACTGCATTACCTGAAACGAAGTTTTGCTTGTAGGAAGAATCAAAGTCTGGGATTTAACTGCATTTCTGAAGGGATACACACAGCAGTGTTCTCATCCATTGTTCACACTCTGCTTTAGAGCAAGAAGCACGCTCTTGCTTTCTAGAGTCTCTAATACAGCAGGAAACTTGAGTGTGCTCAGAACAAAAGAACGGTGTTTCCTACACATACAGACCATATCTAGTTCAACTCTGCTTCTGAAACTGAAAAAACCCACTGGTCCTCTAATATCCAATGCTTCTCAGTTAAGATGAGAAACGTGTGAGCTTCGTGAACGATCTAGTTCATTTGAGCTGAAAAGTGACTGCCCTTACCTGAAACGAAGTCTTACTTGTAGGAAGACACAGAGCCTGGGATTTAACTCCATTTCTGAAGTGAAACACACAACACAGTTCTCATCCATGGATCACAATCTCCTTTAGAGCAAGAAGCACGCTCTTGCTTTCTAGTGTCTCTAATACAGCAGGAAACTTGACTGTGATGAGAACAAAAGACCTGTGTTTCTTACACATACGGACCATATCTAGTCCAACTCTGCTTCTGAACCTGATACAAAGCACTGGTACTCTAACATCCAATGCTTGTAAGTTAAGATGAGAAACGTGTGAGCTTCGCGAACGATGTAGTTCATTTGAGCTGTAAAGTAACTGCCCTTACCTGAAACGAAGTCTTGCTTGTAGGAAGACTCAGAGCCAGGGATTTAACTGCATTTCTGAAGTGAAACACACAGCAGGGTTCCCATCCATTGTTCACACTCTGCTTTAGGGCAAGAAGCACGCTCTAGCTTTCTAGAATCTCTAAGACAGCAGGAAACTTGAGTGTGCTGACAACAAATGAACCTTGTTTCCTACACATACGGATCATATCTAGTCCAACTCTGCTTCTGAAACTGATACAAAGCACTGGTCCTCTAACATCCAATGCTTGTCAGTTAAGAGGAGAACCTTTAAGTTTCGCGAACGATGTAGTTCGTTTGAGCTCAAAAGTGACTGTCCTTACCTGAAACGAAGTCTTGCTTGTAGGAAGACTCAGAGCCAGGGATTTAACTCCATTTCTGAAGGGAAACACACAGAATCGTTCTCATCCATGGATCACACTCTGCTTTAGAGCAAGAAGCACGCTCTTGCTTTCTAGAATCTCTTAGACAGCAGGAAACATGAGTGTGAAGAGAACAAAAGAACGGTGTTTCCTACACATACAGACCATATCTAGTTCAACTATGCTTGAAATTGATACAAAGCACTGGTCCTCTAACATCCAATGCTTGTCAGTTAAGACAAGAAACGTGTGAGCTTCCTGAATGATGTAGTTCGTTTGAGCTGAAAAGTGACGGCCCTTACCTGAAACGAAGTCTTGCTTGTAGGAAGAATCAGAGCCTGGGATTTAACTGCATTTCTGAAGTGAAACACACAGCAGGGTTCCCATCCATTGTTCACACTCTGCTTTAGGGCAAGAAGCACGCTCTTGCTTTCTAGAATCTCTAATACAGCAGGAAACTTGAGTGTGCTCAGAACAAAAGAACGGTGTTTCCTACACATACAGACCATATCTAGTTCAACTCTGCTACTGAAACTGAAAAAACCCACTGCTCCTCTAACATCCAATGCTTCTCAGTTAAGATGAGAAACGTGTGAGCTTCGTGAACGCTGTAGTTTGTTTGAGCTCTAACGTAACTGTCCTTACCTGAAACGAAGTCTTGCTTGTAGGAAGACTCAGAGCCAGGGATTTAACTCCATTTCTGAAGGGAAACACACAGAATCGTTCTCATCCATGGATCACACTCTGCTTTAGAGCAAGAAGCACGCTCTTGCTTTCTAGAATCTCTTAGACAGCAGGAAACATGAGTGTGAAGAGAACAAAAGAACGGTGTTTCCTACACATACGGACCATATCTAGTTCAACTCTGCTTGAAATTGATACAAAGCAAAGGTCCTCTAACATCCAATGCTTGTCAGTTAAGAGGAGAACCTTTAAGCTTCGGGAACGATGTAGTTCGTTTGAGCTGAAAAGTGACTGCCCTTACCTGAAACCAAGTTTTGCTTGTAGGAAGAATCAAAGTCTGGGATTTAACTGCATTTCTGAAGGAATACACACAGCAGTGTTCTCATCCATTGTTCACACTCTGCTTTAGAGCAAGAAGCACGCTCTTGCTTTCTAGAGTCTCTAATTCAGCAGGAAACTTGAGTGTGCTCAGAACAAAAGAACGGTGTTTCCTACACATACAGACCATATCTAGTTCAACTCTGCTTCTGAAACTGAAAAAACCCATTGGTCCTCTAACATCCAATGCTTCTCAGTTAAGATGAGAAACGTGTGAGCTTCGTGAACGATCTAGTTCATTTGAGCTGAAAAGTGACTGCCCTTACCTGAAACGAAATCTTGCTTGTAGGAAGACACAGAGCCTGGGATTTAACTCCATTTCTGAAGTGAAACACACAACACAGTTCTCATCCATGGATCACACTCTCCTTTAGAACAAGAAGCACGCTCTTGCTTTCTAGAGTCTCTAATACAGCAGGAAACTTGAGTGTGAGGAGAACAAAAGACCTGTGTTTCTTACACATACTGACCATATCTAGTCCAACTCTGCTTCTGAACCTGATACAAAGCACTGGTACTCTAACATCCAATGCTTCTAAGTTTAGATGAGAAAAACGTGATCTTCGCGAACGATGTAGTTCATTTGAGCTGTAAAGTGACTGCCCTTACCTGAAACGAAGTCTTACTTGTAGGAAGACACAGAGCCTGGGATTTAACTCCATTTCTGAAGTGAAACACACAACACAGTTCTCATCCATGGATCACAATCCCCTTTAGAGCAAGAAGCACGCTCTTGCTTTCTAGAGTCTCTAATACAGCAGGAAACTTGACTGTGATGAGAACAAAAGACCTGTGTTTCTTACACATACGTACCATATCTAGTCCAACTCTGCTTCTGAACCTGATACAAAGCACTGGTACTCTAACATCCAATGCTTGTAAGTTAAGATGAGAAACGTGTGAGCTTTGCGAACGATGTAGTTCATTTGAGCTCAAAAGTGACTGTCCTTACCTGAAACGAAGTCTTGCTTGTAGGAAGACTCAGAGCCAGGGATTTAACTCCATTTCTGAAGGGAAACACACAGAATCGTTCTCATCCATGGATCACACTCTGCTTTAGAGCAAGAAGCACGCTCTTGCTTTCTAGAATCTCTTAGACAGCAGGAAACATGAGTGTGAAGAGAACAAAAGAACGGTGTTTCCTACACATACGGAACATATCTAGTTCAACTCTGCTTGAAATTGATACAAAGCAAAGGTCCTCTAACATCCAATGCTTGTCAGTTAAGAGGAGAACCTTTAAGCTTCGGGAACGATGTAGTTCGTTTGAGCTGAAAAGTGACTGCCCTTACCTGAAACGAAGTCTTGCTTGTAGGAAGACACATGCGTGGGATTTAACTCCATTTCTGAAGTGAAACACACAACACAGTTCTCATCCATGGATCACACTCTCCTTTAGAGCAAGAAGCACGCTCTTGCTTTCTAGAGTCTCTAATACAGCAGGAAACTTGAGTGTGATGAGAACAAAAGACCTGTGTTTCTTAAACATACGGACCATATCTAGTGCAACTCTGCTTCTGAACCTGATACAAAGCACTGGTACTCTAACATCCAATGCTTGTCAGATAAGATGAGAAACGTGTGAGCTTCGTGAACGATGTAGTTCGTTTGAGCTGTAAAGTAACTGCCCTTACCTGAAACGAAGTCTTGCTTGTAGGAAGACTCAGAGCCAGGGATTTAACTCCATTTCTGAAGTGAAACACACAACAGAGTTCTCATCCATTGATCACACTCTGCTTTAGAGCAAGAAGCACGCTCTAGCTTTCTAGATTCTCTAAGACAGCAGGAAACTTGAGTATGCTGACAACAAATGAACCTTGTTTCCTACACATACGGACCATATCTAGTACAACTTTGCTTCTGAAACTGATACAAAGCACTGGTCCTCTAACATCCAATGCTTGTCAGTTAAGAGGAGAACCTTTAAGCTTCACGAACGATGTAGTTCGTTTGAGCTCAAAAGTGACTGTCCTTACCTGAAACGAAGTCTTGCTTGTAGGAAGACTCAGAGCCAGGGATTTAACTCCATTTCTGAAGGGAAACACACAGAATCGTTCTCATCCATGGATCACACTCTGCTTTAGAGCCAGAAGCACGCTCTTGCATTCTAGACTCTCTTAGACAGCAGGAAACATGAGTGTGAAGAGAACAAAAGAACGGTTTTTCCCACACATACGGACCATATCTAGTTCAACTCTGCTTGAAATTGATACAAAGCAAAGGTCCTCTAACATCCAATGCTTGTCAGTTAAGAGGAGAACCTTTAAGCTTTGGGAATGATGTAGTTCGTTTGAGCTGAAAAGTGACTGCATTACCTGAAACGAAGTTTTGCTTGTAGGAAGAATCAAAGTCTGGGATTTAACTGCATTTCTGAAGGGATACACACAGCAGTGTTCTCATCCATTGTTCACACTCTGCTTTAGAGCAAGAAGCACGCTCTTGCTTTCTAGAGTCTCTAATACAGCAGGAAACTTGAGTGTGCTCAGAACAAAAGAACGGTGTTTCCTACACATACAGACCATATCTAGTTCAACTCTGCTTCTGAAACTGAAAAAACCCACTGGTCCTCTAATATCCAATGCTTCTCAGTTAAGATGAGAAACGTGTGAGCTTCGTGAACGATCTAGTTCATTTGAGCTGAAAAGTGACTGCCCTTACCTGAAACGAAGTCTTACTTGTAGGAAGACACAGAGCCTGGGATTTAACTCCATTTCTGAAGTGAAACACACAACACAGTTCTCATCCATGGATCACAATCTCCTTTAGAGCAAGAAGCACGCTCTTGCTTTCTAGTGTCTCTAATACAGCAGGAAACTTGACTGTGATGAGAACAAAAGACCTGTGTTTCTTACACATACGGACCATATCTAGTCCAACTCTGCTTCTGAACCTGATACAAAGCACTGGTACTCTAACATCCAATGCTTGTAAGTTAAGATGAGAAACGTGTGAGCTTCGCGAACGATGTAGTTCATTTGAGCTGTAAAGTAACTGCCCTTACCTGAAACGAAGTCTTGCTTGTAGGAAGACTCAGAGCCAGGGATTTAACTGCATTTCTGAAGTGAAACACACAGCAGGGTTCCCATCCATTGTTCACACTCTGCTTTAGGGCAAGAAGCACGCTCTAGCTTTCTAGAATCTCTAAGACAGCAGGAAACTTGAGTGTGCTGACAACAAATGAACCTTGTTTCCTACACATACGGATCATATCTAGTCCAACTCTGCTTCTGAAACTGATACAAAGCACTGGTCCTCTAACATCCAATGCTTGTCAGTTAAGAGGAGAACCTTTAAGTTTCGCGAACGATGTAGTTCGTTTGAGCTCAAAAGTGACTGTCCTTACCTGAAACGAAGTCTTGCTTGTAGGAAGACTCAGAGCCAGGGATTTAACTCCATTTCTGAAGGGAAACACACAGAATCGTTCTCATCCATGGATCACACTCTGCTTTAGAGCAAGAAGCACGCTCTTGCTTTCTAGAATCTCTTAGACAGCAGGAAACATGAGTGTGAAGAGAACAAAAGAACGGTGTTTCCTACACATACAGACCATATCTAGTTCAACTATGCTTGAAATTGATACAAAGCACTGGTCCTCTAACATCCAATGCTTGTCAGTTAAGACAAGAAACGTGTGAGCTTCCTGAATGATGTAGTTCGTTTGAGCTGAAAAGTGACGGCCCTTACCTGAAACGAAGTCTTGCTTGTAGGAAGAATCAGAGCCTGGGATTTAACTGCATTTCTGAAGTGAAACACACAGCAGGGTTCCCATCCATTGTTCACACTCTGCTTTAGAGCAAGAAGCACGCTCTTGCTTTCTAGAGTCTCTAATTCAGCAGGAAACTTGAGTGTGCTCAGAACAAAAGAACGGTGTTTCCTACACATACAGACCATATCTAGTTCAACTCTGCTTCTGAAACTGAAAAAACCCATTGGTCCTCTAACATCCAATGCTTCTCAGTTAAGATGAGAAACGTGTGAGCTTCGTGAACGATCTAGTTCATTTGAGCTGAAAAGTGACTGCCCTTACCTGAAACGAAATCTTGCTTGTAGGAAGACACAGAGCCTGGGATTTAACTCCATTTCTGAAGTGAAACACACAACACAGTTCTCATCCATGGATCACACTCTCCTTTAGAACAAGAAGCACGCTCTTGCTTTCTAGAGTCTCTAATACAGCAGGAAACTTGAGTGTGAGGAGAACAAAAGACCTGTGTTTCTTACACATACTGACCATATCTAGTCCAACTCTGCTTCTGAACCTGATACAAAGCACTGGTACTCTAACATCCAATGCTTCTAAGTTTAGATGAGAAAAACGTGATCTTCGCGAATGATGTAGTTCATTTGAGCTGTAAAGTGACTGCCCTTACCTGAAACGAAGTCTTACTTGTAGGAAGACACAGAGCCTGGGATTTAACTCCATTTCTGAAGTGAAACACACAACACAGTTCTCATCCATGGATCACAATCCCCTTTAGAGCAAGAAGCACGCTCTTGCTTTCTAGAGTCTCTAATACAGCAGGAAACTTGACTGTGATGAGAACAAAAGACCTGTGTTTCTTACACATACGTACCATATCTAGTCCAACTCTGCTTCTGAACCTGATACAAAGCACTGGTACTCTAACATCCAATGCTTGTAAGTTAAGATGAGAAACGTGTGAGCTTTGCGAACGATGTAGTTCATTTGAGCTCAAAAGTGACTGTCCTTACCTGAAACGAAGTCTTGCTTGTAGGAAGACTCAGAGCCAGGGATTTAACTCCATTTCTGAAGGGAAACACACAGAATCGTTCTCATCCATGGATCACACTCTGCTTTAGAGCAAGAAGCACGCTCTTGCTTTCTAGAATCTCTTAGACAGCAGGAAACATGAGTGTGAAGAGAACAAAAGAACGGTGTTTCCTACACATACGGAACATATCTAGTTCAACTCTGCTTGAAATTGATACAAAGCAAAGGTCCTCTAACATCCAATGCTTGTCAGTTAAGAGGAGAACCTTTAAGCTTCGGGAACGATGTAGTTCGTTTGAGCTGAAAAGTGACTGCCCTTACCTGAAACGAAGTCTTGCTTGTAGGAAGACACATGCGTGGGATTTAACTCCATTTCTGAAGTGAAACACACAACACAGTTCTCATCCATGGATCACACTCTCCTTTAGAGCAAGAAGCACGCTCTTGCTTTCTAGAGTCTCTAATACAGCAGGAAACTTGAGTGTGATGAGAACAAAAGACCTGTGTTTCTTAAACATACGTACCATATCTAGTGCAACTCTGCTTCTGAACCTGATACAAAGCACTGGTACTCTAACATCCAATGCTTGTCAGATAAGATGAGAAACGTGTGAGCTTCGTGAACGATGTAGTTCGTTTGAGCTGTAAAGTAA
This sequence comes from Onychomys leucogaster, assembly GCA_949786385.1. Classification (NCBI taxonomy): domain Eukaryota; kingdom Metazoa; phylum Chordata; class Mammalia; order Rodentia; family Cricetidae; genus Onychomys; species Onychomys leucogaster. The sequence goes on from CATKUP010000073.1 coordinate 1,672,613, forward strand.
CTGCCCTTACCTGAAACGAAGTCTTGCTTGTAGGAAGACTCAGAGCCAGGGATTTAACTCCATTTCTGAAGTGAAACACACAACAGAGTTCTCATCCATTGATCACACTCTGCTTTAGAGCAAGAAGCACGCTCTAGCTTTCTAGATTCTCTAAGACAGCAGGAAACTTGAGTATGCTGACAACAAATGAACCTTGTTTCCTACACATACGGACCATATCTAGTACAACTTTGCTTCTGAAACTGATACAAAGCACTGGTCCTCTAACATCCAATGCTTGTCAGTTAAGAGGAGAACCTTTAAGCTTCACGAACGATGTAGTTCGTTTGAGCTCAAAAGTGACTGTCCTTACCTGAAACGAAGTCTTGCTTGTAGGAAGACTCAGAGCCAGGGATTTAACTCCATTTCTGAAGGGAAACACACAGAATCGTTCTCATCCATGGATCACACTCTGCTTTAGAGCCAGAAGCACGCTCTTGCATTCTAGACTCTCTTAGACAGCAGGAAACATGAGTGTGAAGAGAACAAAAGAACGGTTTTTCCCACACATACGGACCATATCTAGTTCAACTCTGCTTGAAATTGATACAAAGCAAAGGTCCTCTAACATCCAATGCTTGTCAGTTAAGAGGAGAACCTTTAAGCTTTGGGAATGATGTAGTTCGTTTGAGCTGAAAAGTGACTGCATTACCTGAAACGAAGTTTTGCTTGTAGGAAGAATCAAAGTCTGGGATTTAACTGCATTTCTGAAGGGATACACACAGCAGTGTTCTCATCCATTGTTCACACTCTGCTTTAGAGCAAGAAGCACGCTCTTGCTTTCTAGAGTCTCTAATACAGCAGGAAACTTGAGTGTGCTCAGAACAAAAGAACGGTGTTTCCTACACATACAGACCATATCTAGTTCAACTCTGCTTCTGAAACTGAAAAAACCCACTGGTCCTCTAATATCCAATGCTTCTCAGTTAAGATGAGAAACGTGTGAGCTTCGTGAACGATCTAGTTCATTTGAGCTGAAAAGTGACTGCCCTTACCTGAAACGAAGTCTTACTTGTAGGAAGACACAGAGCCTGGGATTTAACTCCATTTCTGAAGTGAAACACACAACACAGTTCTCATCCATGGATCACAATCTCCTTTAGAGCAAGAAGCACGCTCTTGCTTTCTAGTGTCTCTAATACAGCAGGAAACTTGACTGTGATGAGAACAAAAGACCTGTGTTTCTTACACATACGGACCATATCTAGTCCAACTCTGCTTCTGAACCTGATACAAAGCACTGGTACTCTAACATCCAATGCTTGTAAGTTAAGATGAGAAACGTGTGAGCTTCGCGAACGATGTAGTTCATTTGAGCTGTAAAGTAACTGCCCTTACCTGAAACGAAGTCTTGCTTGTAGGAAGACTCAGAGCCAGGGATTTAACTGCATTTCTGAAGTGAAACACACAGCAGGGTTCCCATCCATTGTTCACACTCTGCTTTAGGGCAAGAAGCACGCTCTAGCTTTCTAGAATCTCTAAGACAGCAGGAAACTTGAGTGTGCTGACAACAAATGAACCTTGTTTCCTACACATACGGATCATATCTAGTCCAACTCTGCTTCTGAAACTGATACAAAGCACTGGTCCTCTAACATCCAATGCTTGTCAGTTAAGAGGAGAACCTTTAAGTTTCGCGAACGATGTAGTTCGTTTGAGCTCAAAAGTGACTGTCCTTACCTGAAACGAAGTCTTGCTTGTAGGAAGACTCAGAGCCAGGGATTTAACTCCATTTCTGAAGGGAAACACACAAAATCGTTCTCATCCATGGATCACACTCTGCTTTAGAGCAAGAAGCACGCTCTTGCTTTCTAGAATCTCTTAGACAGCAGGAAACATGAGTGTGAAGAGAACAAAAGAACGGTGTTTCCTACACATACAGACCATATCTAGTTCAACTCTGCTTGAAATTGATACAAAGCACTGGTCCTCTAACATCCAATGCTTGTCAGTTAAGACAAGAAACGTGTGAGCTTCCTGAATGATGTAGTTCGTTTGAGCTGAAAAGTGACGGCCCTTACCTGAAACGAAGTCTTGCTTGTAGGAAGAATCAGAGCCTGGGATTTAACTGCATTTCTGAAGTGAAACACACAGCAGGGTTCCCATCCATTGTTCACACTCTGCTTTAGGGCAAGAAGCACGCTCTTGCTTTCTAGAATCTCTAATACAGCAGGAAACTTGAGTGTGCTCAGAACAAAAGAACGGTGTTTCCTACACATACAGACCATATCTAGTTCAACTCTGCTACTGAAACTGAAAAAACCCACTGCTCCTCTAACATCCAATGCTTCTCAGTTAAGATGAGAAACGTGTGAGCTTCGTGAACGCTGTAGTTTGTTTGAGCTCTAACGTAACTGTCCTTACCTGAAACGAAGTCTTGCTTGTAGGAAGACTCAGAGCCAGGGATTTAACTCCATTTCTGAAGGGAAACACACAGAATCGTTCTCATCCATGGATCACACTCTGCTTTAGAGCAAGAAGCACGCTCTTGCTTTCTAGAATCTCTTAGACAGCAGGAAACATGAGTGTGAAGAGAACAAAAGAACGGTGTTTCCTACACATACGGACCATATCTAGTTCAACTCTGCTTGAAATTGATACAAAGCAAAGGTCCTCTAACATCCAATGCTTGTCAGTTAAGAGGAGAACCTTTAAGCTTCGGGAACGATGTAGTTCGTTTGAGCTGAAAAGTGACTGCCCTTACCTGAAACCAAGTTTTGCTTGTAGGAAGAATCAAAGTCTGGGATTTAACTGCATTTCTGAAGGAATACACACAGCAGTGTTCTCATCCATTGTTCACACTCTGCTTTAGAGCAAGAAGCACGCTCTTGCTTTCTAGAGTCTCTAATTCAGCAGGAAACTTGAGTGTGCTCAGAACAAAAGAACGGTGTTTCCTACACATACAGACCATATCTAGTTCAACTCTGCTTCTGAAACTGAAAAAACCCATTGGTCCTCTAACATCCAATGCTTCTCAGTTAAGATGAGAAACGTGTGAGCTTCGTGAACGATCTAGTTCATTTGAGCTGAAAAGTGACTGCCCTTACCTGAAACGAAATCTTGCTTGTAGGAAGACACAGAGCCTGGGATTTAACTCCATTTCTGAAGTGAAACACACAACACAGTTCTCATCCATGGATCACACTCTCCTTTAGAACAAGAAGCACGCTCTTGCTTTCTAGAGTCTCTAATACAGCAGGAAACTTGAGTGTGAGGAGAACAAAAGACCTGTGTTTCTTACACATACTGACCATATCTAGTCCAACTCTGCTTCTGAACCTGATACAAAGCACTGGTACTCTAACATCCAATGCTTGTAAGTTAAGATGAGAAACGTGTGAGCTTCGCGAACGATGTAGTTCATTTGAGCGCTAAAGTAACTGCCCTTACCTGAAACGAAGTCTTGCTTGTAGGAAGACTCAGAGCCAGGGATTTAACTCCATTTCTGAAGTGAAACACACCACAGAGTTCTCATCCATTGGTCACGCTCTGCTTTAGAGCAAGAAGCACGCTCTTGCTTTCTAGAATCTCTAAGACAGCAGGAAACTTGAGTGTGCTGAGAACAAGTGAACGGTGTTTCCTTCACATACGGATCATATCTAGTCCAACTCTGCTTGTGAAAGTGATACAAAGCACTGGTCCTCTAACATCCAATGCTTGTCAGTTAAGACGAGAAACGTGTGAGCTTCCTGAATGATGTAGTTCCTTTGAGCTGAAAAGTGACGGCCCTTACCTGAAACGAAGTCTTGCTTGTAGGAAGACTCAGAGCCAGGGATTTAACTCCATTTCTGAAGGGAAACACACAGAATCGTTCTCATCCATGGATCACACTCTGCTTTAGAGCAAGAAGCACGCTCTTGCTTTCTAGAATCTCTTAGACAGCAGGAAACATGAGTGTGAAGAGAACAAAAGAACGGTGTTTCCTACACATACAGACCATATCTAGTTCAACTATGCTTGAAATTGATACAAAGCAAAGGTCCTCTAACATCCAATGCTTGTCAGTTAAGACGAGAAACGTGTGAGCTTCCTGAATGATGTAGTTCGTTTGAGCTGAAAAGTGACGGCCCTTACCTGAAACGAAGTCTTGCTTGTAGGAAGAATCAGAGCCTGGGATTTAACTGCATTTCTGAAGTGAAACACACAGCAGGGTTCTCATCCATTGTTTACACTCTGCTTTAGAGCAAGAAGCACGTTCTTGCTTTCTAGAGTCTCTAATACAGCAGGAAAGTTGAGTGTGCTCAGAACAAAAGAACGGTGTTTCCTACACATACAGACCATATCTAGTTCAACTCTGCTACTGAAACTGAAAAAACCTAATGGTCCACTAACATCCAATGCTTCTCAGTTAAGATGAGAAACGTGTGAGCTTCGTGAACGCTGTAGTTTGTTTGAGCCCTAAAGTAACTGTCCTTACCTGAAACGAAGTCTTGCTTGTAGGAAGACTCAGAGCCAGGGATTTAACTCCATTTCTGAAGGGAAACACACAGAATCGTTCTCATCCATGGATCACACTCTGCTTTAGAGCAAGAAGCACGCTCTTGCTTTCTAGAATCTCTTAGACAGCAGGAAACATGAGTGTGAAGAGAACAAAAGAACGGTGTTTCCTACACATACGGACCATATCTAGTTCAACTCTGCTTGAAATTGATACAAAGCAAAGGTCCTCTAACATCCAATGCTTGTCAGTTAAGAGGAGAACCTTTAAGCTTCGGGAACGTTGTAGTTCGTTTGAGCTGAAAAGTGACTGCCCTTACCTGAAACGAAGTTTTGCTTGTAGGAAGAATCAAAGTCTGGGATTTAACTGCATTTCTGAAGGAATACACACAGCAGTGTTCTCATCCATTGTTCACACTCTGCTTTAGAGCAAGAAGCATGCTCTTGCTTTCTAGAGTCTCTAATTCAGCAGGAAACTTGAGTGTGCTCAGAACAAAAGAACGGTGTTTCCTACACATACAGACCATATCTAGTTCAACTCTGCTTCTGAAACTGAAAAAACCCATTGGTCCTCTAACATCCAATGCTTCTCAGTTAAGATGAGAAACGTGTGAGCTTCGTGAACGATCTAGTTCATTTGAGCTGAAAAGTGACTGCCCTTACCTGAAATGAAATCTTGCTTGTAGGAAGACACAGAGCCCGGGATTTAACTCCATTTCTGAAGTGAAACACACAACACAGTTCTCATCCATGGATCACACTCTCCTTTAGAACAAGAAGCACGCTCTTGCTTTCTAGAGTCTCTAATACAGCAGGAAACTTGAGTGTGAGGAGAACAAAAGACCTGTGTTTCTTACACATACTGACCATATCTAGTCCAACTCTGCTTCTGAACCTGATACAAAGCACTGGTACTCTAACATCCAATGCTTCTAAGTTTAGATGAGAAACGTGTGAGCTTCGCGAACGATGTAGTTCATTTGAGCTGTAAAGTAACTGCCCTTACCTGAAACGAAGTCTGCTTGTAGGAAGACTCAGAGCCAGGGATTTAACTCCATTTCTGAAGGGAAACACACAGAATGGTTCTCATCCATGGATCACACTCTGCTTTAGAGCAAGAAGCACGCTCTTGCTTTCTAGAATCTCTTAGACAGCAGGAAACATGAGTGTGAAGAGAACAAAAGAACGGTGTTTCCTACACATACAGACCATATCTAGTTCAACTCTGCTTGAAATTGATACAAAGCAAAGGTCCTCTAACATCCAATGCTTGTCAGTTAAGACGAGAAACGTGTGAGCTTCCTGAATGATGTAGTTCGTTTGAGCTGAAAAGTGACGGCCCTTACCTGAAACGAAGTCTTGCTTGTAGGAAGAATCAAAGTCTGGGATTTAACTGCATTTCTGAAGGGATACACACAGCAGTGTTCTCATCCATTGTTCACACTCTGCTTTAGAGCAAGAAGCATGCTCTTGCTTTCTAGAGTCTCTAATACAGCAGGAAACTTGAGTGTGCTCAGAACAAAAGAACGGTGTTTCCTACACATACAGACCATATCTAGTTCAACTCTGCTTCTGAAACTGAAAAAACCCACTGGTCCTCTAACATCCAATGCTTCTCAGTTAAGATGAGAAACGTGTGAGCTTCGTGAACGATCTACTTCATTTGAGCTGAAAAGTGACTGCCCTTACCTGAAACGAAGTCTTGCTTGTAGGAAGACACAGAGCCTGGGATTTAACTCCATTTCTGAAGAGAAACACACAACACAGTTCTCATCCATGGATCACACTCTCCTTTAGAGCAAGAAGCACGCTCTTGCTTTCTAGAGTCTCTAATACAGCAGGAAACTTGAGTGTGATGAGAACAAAAGACCTTTGTTTCTTAAACATACGGACCATATCTAGTCCAACTCTGCTTCTGAACCTGATACAAAGCACTGGTACTCTAACATCCAATGCTTGTCAGTTAAGATGAGAACCGTGTGAGCTTCGCGAACGATGTAGTTTGTTTGAGCTGTAAAGTAACTGCCCTTACCTGAAACGAAGTCTTGCTTGTAGGAAGACTCAGAGCCAGGGATTTAACTCCATTTCTGAAGTGAAACACATCACAGAGTTCTCATCCATTGGTCACGCTCTGCTTTAGAGCAAGAAGCACGCTCTAGCTTTCTAGAATCTCTAAGACAGCAGGAAACTTGAGTGTGCTGACAACAAATGAACCTTGTTTCCTACACATATGGATCATATCTAGTCCAACTCTGCTTCTGAAACTGATACAAAGCACTGGTCCTCTAACATCCAATGCTTGTCAGTTAAGAGGAGAACCTTTAAGTTTCAAAAACGATGTAGTTCGTTTGAGCTCAAAAGTGACTGTCCTTACCTGAAACGAAGTCTTGCTTGTAGGAAGACTCAGAGCCAGGGATTTAACTCCATTTCTGAAGGGAAACACACAGAATCGTTCTCATCCATGGACCACACTCTGCTTTAGAGCAAGAAGCACGCTCTTGCTTTCTAGAATCTCTTAGACAGCAGGAAACATGAGTGTGAAGAGAACAAAAGAACGGTGTTTCCTACACATACAGACCATATCTAGTTCAACTCTGCTTGAAACTGATACAGAGCAAAGGTCCTCTAACATCCAATGCTTGTCAGTTAAGACGAGAAACGTGTGAGCTTCCTGAATGATGTCGTTCCTTTGAGCTGAAAAGTGACGGCCCTTACCTGAAACGAAGTCTTGCATGTAGGAAGACTCAGAGCCTGGGATTTAACTGCATTTCTGAAGTGAAACACACAGCAGGGTTCTCATCCATTGTTTACACTCTGCCTTAGAGCAAGAAGCACGCTCTTGCTTTCTAGAGTCTCTAATACAGCAGGAAACTTGAGAGTGCTCAGAACAAAAGAACGGTGTTTCCTACACATACAGACCATATCTAGTTCAACTCTGCTACTGAAACAGAAAAAACCCACTGGTCCTCTAACATCCAATGCTTCACAGTTAAGATGAGAAACGTGTGAGCTTCGTGAACGCTGTAGTTTGTTTGAGCTCTAAAGTAACTGTCCTTACCTGAAACGAAGTCTTGCTTGTAGGAAGACTCAGAGCCAGGGATTTAACTCCATTTCTGAAGGGAAACACACAGAATCGTTCTCATCCATGGCTCACACTCTGCTTTAGAGCAAGAAGCACGCTCTTGCTTTCTAGAATCTCTTAGACAGCAGGAAACATGAGTGTGAAGAGAACAAAAGAACGGTGTTTCCTACACATACAGACCATATCTAGTTCAACTCTGCTTGAAATTGATACAAAGCAAAGGTCCTCTAACATCCAATGCTTGTCAGTTAAGACGAGAAACGTGTGAGCTTCCTGAATGATGTAGTTCGTTTGAGCTGAAAAGTGACGGCCATTACCTGAAACGAAGTCTTGCTTGTAGGAAGAATCAAAGTCTGGGATTTAACTGCATTTCTGAAGGGATACACACAGCAGTGTTCTCATCCATTGTTCACACTCTGCTTTAGAGCAAGAAGCATGCTCTTGCTTTCTAGAGTCTCTAATTCAGCAGGAAACTTGAGTGTGCTCAGAACAAAAGAACGGTGTTTCCTACACATACAGACCATATCTAGTTCAACTCTGCTTCTGAAACTGAAAAAACCCACTGGTCCTCTAACATCCAATGCTTCTCAGTTAAGATGAGAAACGTGTGAGCTTCGTGAACGATCTACTTCATTTGAGCTGAAAAGTGACTGCCCTTACCTGAAACGAAGTCTTGCTTGTAGGAAGACAAAGAGCCTGGGATTTAACTCCATTTCTGAAGAGAAACACACAACACAGTTCTCATCCATGGATCACACTCTCCTTTAGAGCAAGAAGCACGCTCTTGCTTTCTAGAGTCTCTAATAGAGCAGGAAACTTGAGTGTGATGAGAATAAAAGACCTGTGTTTCTTAAACATACAGACCATATGTAGTCCAACTCTGCTTCTGAACCTGATAAAAAGCACTGGTACTCTAACATCCAATGCTTGTCAGTTAAGATGAGAAACGTGTGAGCTTCGCGAACGATGTAGTTCGTTTGAGCTGTAAAGTAACTGCCCTTACCTGAAACGAAGTCTTGCTTGTAGGAAGATTCAGAGCCAGGGATTTAACTCCATTTCTGAAGTGAAACACACAACACAGTTCTGATCCATGGATCACACTCTCCTTTAGAACAAGAAGCACGGTCTTGCTTTCTAGAGTCTCTAATACAGCAGAAAACTTGAGTGTGGTGAGTACAAAAGACCTTTGTTTCTTAAACATACGGACCATATCTAGTCCAACTCTGCTTCTGAACCTGATACAAAGCACTGGTACTCTAACATCCAATGCTTGTCAGATAAGATGAGAAACGTGTGAGCTTCGTGAACGATGTAGTTCGTTTGAGCTGTAAAGTAACTGCCCTTACCTGAAACGAAGTCTTGCTTGTAGGAAGACTCAGAGCCAGGGATTTAACTCCATTTCTGAAGTGAAACACACAACAGAGTTCTCATCCATTGATCACGCTCTGCTTTAGAGCAAGAAGCACGCTCTAGCTTTCTAGAATCTCTAGGACAGCATGAAACATGAGTGTGCTGAAAACAAATGAACCTTGTTTCCTACACATACGGATCATATCTAGTCAAACTCTGCTTCTGAAACTGATACAAAGCACTGGTCCTCTAACATCCAATGCTTGTCAGTTAAGAGGAGAACCTTTAAGTTTCGCGAACGATGTAGTTCGTTTGAGCTCAAAAGTGACTGTCCTTACCTGAAACGAAGTCTTGCTTGTAGGAAGACTCAGAGCCAGGGATTTAACTCCATTTCTGAAGGGAAACACACAGAATGGTTCTCATCCATGGATCACACTCTGCTTTAGAGCAAGAAGCACGCTCTTGCTTTCTAGAATCTCTTAGACAGCAGGAAACATGACTGTGAATAGAACAAAAGAACGGTGTTTCCTACACATACAGACCATATCTAGTTCAACTCTGCTTGAAATTGATACAAAGCATAGGTCCTCTAACATCCAATGCTTGTCAGTTAAGACGAGAAACGTGTGAGCTTCCTGAATGATGTAGTTCGTTTGAGCTGAAAAGTGACGGCCATTACCTGAAACGAAGTCTTGCTTGTAGGAAGAATCAAAGTCTGGGATTTAACTGCATTTCTGAAGGGATACACACAGCAGTGTTCTCATCCATTGTTCACACTCTGCTTTAGAGCAAGAAGCATGCTCTTGCTTTCTAGAGTCTCTAATTCAGCAGGAAACTTGAGTGTGCTCAGAACAAAAGAACGGTGTTTCCTACACATACAGACCATATCTAGTTCAACTCTGCTTCTGAAACTGAAAAAACCCACTGGTCCTCTAACATCCAATGCTTCTCAGTTAAGATGAGAAACGTGTGAGCTTCGTGAACGATCTACTTCATTTGAGCTGAAAAGTGACTGCCCTTACCTGAAACGAAGTCTTGCTTGTAGGAAGACACAGAGCCTGGGATTTAACTCCATTTCTGAAGAGAAACACACAACACAGTTCTCATCCATGGATCACACTCTCCTTTAGAGCAAGAAGCACGCTCTTGCTTTCTAGAGTCTCTAATAGAGCAGGAAACTTGAGTGTGATGAGAATAAAAGACCTGTGTTTCTTAAACATACAGACCATATGTAGTCCAACTCTGCTTCTGAACCTGATAAAAAGCACTGGTACTCTAACATCCAATGCTTGTCAGTTAAGATGAGAAACGTGTGAGCTTCGCGAACGATGTAGTTCGTTTGAGCTGTAAAGTAACTGCCCTTACCTGAAACGAAGTCTTGCTTGTAGGAAGATTCAGAGCCAGGGATTTAACTCCATTTCTGAAGTGAAACACACAACACAGTTCTGATCCATGGATCACACTCTCCTTTAGAACAAGAAGCACGGTCTTGCTTTCTAGAGTCTCTAATACAGCAGAAAACTTGAGTGTGGTGAGTACAAAAGACCTTTGTTTCTTAAACATACGGACCATATCTAGTCCAACTCTGCTTCTGAACCTGATACAAAGCACTGGTACTCTAACATCCAATGCTTGTCAGATAAGATGAGAAACGTGTGAGCTTCGTGAACGATGTAGTTCGTTTGAGCTGTAAAGTAACTGCCCTTACCTGAAACGAAGTCTTGCTTGTAGGAAGACTCAGAGCCAGGGATTTAACTCCATTTCTGAAGTGAAACACACAACAGAGTTCTCATCCATTGATCACGCTCTGCTTTAGAGCAAGAAGCACGCTCTAGCTTTCTAGAATCTCTAGGACAGCATGAAACATGAGTGTGCTGAAAACAAATGAACCTTGTTTCCTACACATACGGATCATATCTAGTCAAACTCTGCTTCTGAAACTGATACAAAGCACTGGTCCTCTAACATCCAATGCTTGTCAGTTAAGAGGAGAACCTTTAAGTTTCGCGAACGATGTAGTTCGTTTGAGCTCAAAAGTGACTGTCCTTACCTGAAACGAAGTCTTGCTTGTAGGAAGACTCAGAGCCAGGGATTTAACTCCATTTCTGAAGGGAAACACACAGAATGGTTCTCATCCATGGATCACACTCTGCTTTAGAGCAAGAAGCACGCTCTTGCTTTCTAGAATCTCTTAGACAGCAGGAAACATGACTGTGAATAGAACAAAAGAACGGTGTTTCCTACACATACAGACCATATCTAGTTCAACTCTGCTTGAAATTGATACAAAGCATAGGTCCTCTAACATCCAATGCTTGTCAGTTAAGACGAGAAACGTGTGAGCTTCCTGAATGATGTAGTTCGTTTGAGCTGAAAAGTGACGGCCCTTACCTGAAACGAAGTCTTGCTTGTAGGAAGAATCAAAGTCTGGGATTTAACTGCATTTCTGAAGGGATACACACAGCAGTGTTCTCATCCATTGTTCACACTCTGCTTTAGAGCAAGAAGCATGCTCTTGCTTTCTAGAGTCTCTAATACAGCAGGAAACTTGAGTGTGCTCAGAACAAAAGAACGGTGTTTCCTACACATACAGACCATATCTAGTTCAACTCTGCTTCTGAAACTGAAAAAACCCACTGGTCCTCTAACATCCAATGCTTCTCAGTTAAGATGAGAAACATGTGAGCTTCGTGAACGATCTACTTCATTTGAGCTGAAAAGTGACTGCCCTTACCTGAAACGAAGTCTTGCTTGTAGGAAGACACAGAGCCTGGGATTTAACTCCATTTCTGAAGAGAAACACACAACACAGTTCTCATCCATGGATCACACTCTCCTTTAGAGCAAGAATCACGCTCTTGCTTTCTAGAGTCTCTAATACAGCAGGAAACTTGAGTGTGATGAGAACAAAAGACCTTTGTTTCTTAAACATACGGACCATATCTAGTCCAACTCTGCTTCTGAACCTGATACAAAGCACTGGTACTCTAACATCCAATGCTTGTCAGTTAAGATGAGAACCGTGTGAGCTTCGTGAACGATGTAGTTCGTTTGAGCTGTAAAGTAACTGCCCTTACCTGAAACGAAGTCTTGCTTGTAGGAAGACTCAGAGCCAGGGATTTAACTCCATTTCTGAAGTGAAACACACCACAGAGTTCTCATCCATTGGTCACGCTCTGCTTTAGAGCAAGAAGCACGCTCTAGCTTTCTAGAATCTCTAAGACAGCAGGAAACTTGAGTGTGCTGACAACAAATGAACCTTGTTTCCTACACATATGGATCATATCTAGTCCAACTCTGCTTCTGAAACTGATACAAAGCACTGGTCCTCTAACATCCAATGCTTGTCAGTTAAGAGGAGAACCTTTAAGTTTCAAAAACGATGTAGTTCGTTGAGCTCAAAAGTGACTGTCCTTACCTGAAACGAAGTCTTGCTTGTAGGAAGACTCAGAGCCAGGGATTTAACTCCATTTCTGAAGGGAAACACACAGAATCGTTCTCATCCATGGATCACACTCTGCTTTAGAGCAAGAAGCACGCTCTTGCTTTCTAGAATCTCTTAGACAGCAGGAAACATGAGTGTGAAGAGAACAAAAGAACGGTGTTTCCTACACATACAGACCATATCTAGTTCAACTCTGCTTGAAATTGATACAGAGCAAAGGTCCTCTAACATCCAATGCTTCTCAGTTAAGATGAGAAACATGTGAGCTTCGTGAACGATCTACTTCATTTGAGCTGAAAAGTGACTGCCCTTACCTGAAACGAAGTCTTGCTTGTAGGAAGACACAGAGCCTGGGATTTAACTCCATTTCTGAAGAGAAACACACAACACAGTTCTCATCCATGGATCACACTCTCCTTTAGAGCAAGAATCACGCTCTTGCTTTCTAGAGTCTCTAATACAGCAGGAAACTTGAGTGTGATGAGAACAAAAGACCTTTGTTTCTTAAACATACGGACCATATCTAGTCCAACTCTGCTTCTGAACCTGATACAAAGCACTGGTACTCTAACATCCAATGCTTGTCAGTTAAGATGAGAACCGTGTGAGCTTCGTGAACGATGTAGTTCGTTTGAGCTGTAAAGTAACTGCCCTTACCTGAAACGAAGTCTTGCTTGTAGGAAGACTCAGAGCCAGGGATTTAACTCCATTTCTGAAGTGAAACACACCACAGAGTTCTCATCCATTGGTCACGCTCTGCTTTAGAGCAAGAAGCACGCTCTAGCTTTCTAGAATCTCTAAGACAGCAGGAAACTTGAGTGTGCTGACAACAAATGAACCTTGTTTCCTACACATATGGATCATATCTAGTCCAACTCTGCTTCTGAAACTGATACAAAGCACTGGTCCTCTAACATCCAATGCTTGTCAGTTAAGAGGAGAACCTTTAAGTTTCAAAAACGATGTAGTTCGTTGAGCTCAAAAGTGACTGTCCTTACCTGAAACGAAGTCTTGCTTGTAGGAAGACTCAGAGCCAGGGATTTAACTCCATTTCTGAAGGGAAACACACAGAATCGTTCTCATCCATGGATCACACTCTGCTTTAGAGCAAGAAGCACGCTCTTGCTTTCTAGAATCTCTTAGACAGCAGGAAACATGAGTGTGAAGAGAACAAAAGAACGGTGTTTCCTACACATACAGACCATATCTAGTTCAACTCTGCTTGAAATTGATACAGAGCAAAGGTCCTCTAACATCCAATGCTTGTCAGTTAAGACGAGAAACGTGTGAGCTTCCTGAATGATGTCGTTCCTTTGAGCTGAAAAGTGACGGCCCTTACCTGAAACGAAGTCTTGCATGTAGGAAGACTCAGAGCCTGGGATTTAACTGCATTTCTGAAGTGAAACACACAGCAGGGTTCTCATCCATTGTTTACACTCTGCCTTAGAGCAAGAAGCACGCTCTTGCTTTCTAGAGTCTCTAATACAGCAGGAAACTTGAGTGTGCTCAGAACAAAAGAACGGTGTTTCCTACACATACAGACCATATCTAGTTCAACTCTGCTACTGAAACTGAAAAAACCCACTGGTCCTCTAACATCCAATGCTTCTCAGTTAAGATGAGAAACGTGTGAGCTTCGTGAACGCTGTAGTTTGTTTGAGCTCTAAAGTAACTGTCCTTACCTGAAACGAAGTCTTGCTTGTAGGAAGACTCAGAGCCAGGGATTTAACTCCATTTCTGAAGGGAAACACACAGAATCGTTCTCATCCATGGATCACACTCTGCTTTAGAGCAAGAAGCATGCTCTTGCTTTCTAGAATCTCTTAGACAGCAGGAAACATGAGTGTGAAGAGAACAAAAGAACGGTGTTTCCTACACATACAGACCATATCTAGTTCAACTCTGCTTGAAATTGATACAAAGCAAAGGTCCTCTAACATCCAATGCTTGTCAGTTAAGACGAGAAACGTGTGAGCTTCCTGAATGATGTAGTTCGTTTGAGCTGAAAAGTGACGGCCCTTACCTGAAACGAAGTATTGCTTGTAGGAAGAATCAAAGTCTGGGATTTAACTGCATTTCTGAAGGGATACACAAAGCAGTGTTCTCATCCATTGTTCACACTCTGCTTTAGAGCAAGAAGCATGCTCTTGCTTTCTAGAGTCTCTAATAGAGCAGGAAACTTGAGTATGATGAGAACAAAAGACCTGTGTTTCTTAAACATACGGACCATATCTAGTCCAACTCTGCTTCTGAACCTGATACAAAGCACTGGTACTCTAACATCCAATGCTTGTCAGTTAAGATGAGAACCGTGTGAGCTTCGCGAACGATGTAGTTCGTTTGAGCTGTAAAGTAACTGCCCTTACCTGAAACGAAGTCTTGCTTGTAGGAAGACTCAGAGCCAGGGATTTAATTCCATTTCTGAAGTGAAACACACAACAGAGTTCTCATCCATTGATCACGCTCTGCTTTAGAGCAAGAAGCACGCTCTAGCTTTCTAGAATCTCTAAGACAGCAGGAAACTTGAGTGTGCTGACAACAAATGAACCTTGTTTCCTACACATACGGATCATATCTAGTCCAACTCTGCTTCTGAAACTGATACAAAGCACTGGTCCTCTAACATCCAATGCTTGTCAGTTAAGAGGAGAACCTTTAAGTTTCAAAAACGATGTAGTTGGTTTGAGCTCAAAAGTGACTGTCCTTACCTGAAACGAAGTCTTGCTTGTAGGAAGACTCAGAGCCAGGGATTTAACTCCATTTCTGAAGGGAAACACACAGAATCGTTCTCATCCATGGATCACACTCTGCTTTAGAGCAAGAAGCACGCTCTTGCTTTCTAGAATCTCTTAGACAGCAGGAAACATGAGTGTGAAGAGAACAAAAGAACGGTGTTTCCTACACATACAGACCATATCTAGTTCAACTCTGCTTGAAATTGATACAGAGCAAAGGTCCTCTAACATCCAATGCTTGTCAGTTAAGACGAGAAACGTGTGAGCTTCCTGAATGATGTCGTTCGTTTGAGCTGAAAAGTGACGGCCCTTACCTGAAACCAAGTCTTGCATGTAGGAAGACTCAGAGCCTGGGATTTAACTGCATTTCTGAAGTGAAACACACAGCAGGGTTCTCATCCATTGTTTACACTCTGCCTTAGAGCATGAAGCACGCTCTTGCTTTC
The DNA here is from genome assembly GCA_949786385.1 of Onychomys leucogaster. Classification (NCBI taxonomy): domain Eukaryota; kingdom Metazoa; phylum Chordata; class Mammalia; order Rodentia; family Cricetidae; genus Onychomys; species Onychomys leucogaster. The sequence goes on from CATKUP010000073.1 coordinate 1,688,147, forward strand.
TAGAGTCTCTAATACAGCAGGAAACTTGAGTGTGCTCAGAACAAAAGAACGGTGTTTCCTACACATACAGACCATATCTAGTTCAACTCTGCTACTGAAACTGAAAAAACCCACTGGTCCTCTAACATCCAATGCTTCTCAGTTATGATGAGAAACGTGTGAGCTTCGTGAACGCTGTAGTTTGTTTGAGCTCTAAAGTAACTGTCCTTACCTTAAACGAAGTCTTGCTTGTAGGAAGACTCAGAGCCAGGGATTTAACTCCATTTCTGAAGGGAAACACACAGAATCGTTCTCATCCATGGATCACACTCTGCTTTAGAGCAAGAAGCACGCACTTGCTTTCTAGAATCTCTTAGACAGCAGGAAACATGAGTGTGAAGAGAACAAAAGAACGGTGTTTCCTACACATACAGACCATATCTAGTTCAACTATGCTTGAAATTGATACAAAGCAAAGGTCATCTAACATCCAATGCTTGTCAGTTAAGAGGAGAACCTTTAAGCTTCGGGAACGATGTAGTTCGTTTGAGCTGAAAAGTGACTGCCCTTACCTGAAAGGAAGTTTTGCTTGTAGGAAGAATCAAAGTCTGGGATTTAACTGCATTTCGGATGGGATACACACAGCAGTGTTCTCATCCATTGTTCACACTCTGCTTTAGAGCAAGAAGCACGCTCTTGCTTTCTAGAGTCTCTAATACAGCAGGAAACTTGAGTGTGCTCAGAACAAAAGAACGGTGTTTCCTACACATACAGACCATATCTAGTTCAACTCTGCTTCTGAAACTGAAAAAACCCACTGGTCCTCTAACATCCAATGCTTCTCATTTAAGATGAGAAACGTGTGAGCTTCGTGAACGATCTAGTTCATTTGAGCTGAAAAGTGACTGCCCTTACCTGAAACGAAGTCTTGCTTATAGGAAGACACAGAGCCTGGGATTTAACTCCATTTCTGAAGAGAAACACACAACACAGTTCTCATCCATGGATCACACTCTCCTTTAGAGCAAGAAGCACGCTCTTGCTTTCTAGAGTCTCTAATACAGCAGGAAACTTGAGTGTGATGAGAACAAAAGAACGGTGTTTCCTACACATACGGACCATATCTAGTCCAACTCTGCTTCTGAACCTGATACAAAGCACTGGTACTCTAACATCCAATGCTTGTCAGTTAAGATGAGAAACGTGTGAGCTTCTCGAACGATGTAGTTCGTTTGAGCTGTAAAGTAACTGCCCTTACCTGAAACGAAGTCTTGCTTGTAGGAAGACTCAGAGCCAGGGATTTAACTCCATTTCTGAAGTGAAACACACAACAGAGTTCTCATCCATTGATCACGCTCTGCTTTAGAGCAAGAAGCACGCTCTTGCTTTCTAGAGTCTCTAATACAGCAGGAAACTTGAGTGTGCTCAGAACAAAAGAAGGGTGTTTCCTACACATACAGATCATATCTAGTTCAACTCTGCTACTGAAACTGAAAAAACCCACTGGTCCTCTAACATCCAATGCTTCTTAGTTAAGATGAGAAACGTGTGAGCTTCGTGAACGCTGTACTTTGTTTGAGCTCTAAAGTAACTGTCCTTACCTTAAACGAAGTCTTGCTTGTAGGAAGACTTAGAGCCAGGGATTTAACTCCATTTCTGAAGGGAAACACACAGAATCGTTCTCATCCATGGATCACACTCTGCTTTAGAGCAAGAAGCACGCTCTTGCTTTCTTGAATCTCTTAGACAGCAGGAAACATGAGTGTGAAGAGAACAAAAGAACGGTGTTTCCTACACATACGGACCATATCTAGTTCAACTCTGCTTGAAATTGATACAAAGCAAAGGTCCTCTAACATCCAATGCGTGTCAGTTAAGAGGAGAACCTTTAAGCTTCGTAACGATGTAGTTCGTTTGAGCTGAAAAGTGACTGCCCTTACCTGAAAAGAAGTTTTGCTTGTAGGAAGAATCAAAGTCTGGGATTTAACTGCATTTCTGAAGGGATACACACAGCAGTGTTCTCATCCTTTGTTCACACTCTGCTTTAGAGCAAGAAGCATGCTCTTGCTTTCTAGAGTCTCTAATAGAGCAGGAAACTTGAGTGTGATGAGAACAAAAGACCTGTGTTTCTTAAACATACAGACCATATCTAGTTCAACTCTGCTTCTGAAACTGAAAAAACCCACTGGTCCTCTAACATCCAATGCTTCTCAGTTAAGATGAGAAACGTGTGAGCTTCGTGAACGATCTAGTTCATTTGAGCTGAAAAGTGACTGCCCTTACCTGAAACGAAGTCTTGCTTGTAGGAAGACACAGAGCCTGGGATTTAACTCCATTTCTGAAGAGAAACACACAACACAGTTCTCATCCATGGATCACACTCTCCTTTAGAGCAAGAAACACGCTCTTGCTTTCTAGAGTCTCTAATACAGCAGGAAACTTGAGTGTGCTCAGAACAAAAGAACGGTGTTTCCTACACAAACAGACCATATCTAGTTCAACTCTGATTCTGAAACTGAAAAAACCCACTGGTCCTCTAACATCCAATGCTTCTCATTTAAGATGAGAAACGTGTGAGCTTCGTGAATGATCTAGTTCATTTGAGGTGAAAAGTGACTGCCCTTACCTGAAACGAAGTCTTGCTTGTAGGAAGACTCAGAGCCAGGGATTTAACTCCATTTCTGAAGTGAAACACACAACAGAGTTCTCATCCATTGATCACGCTCTGCTTTAGAGCAAGAAGCACGCTCTAGCTTTCTAGAATCTCTAAGACAGCAGGAAACTTGAGTGTGCTGACAACAAATGAACCTTGTTTCCTACACATACGGATCATATCTAGTCCAACTCTGCTTCTGAAACTGATACAAAGCACTGGTCCTCTAACATCCAATGCTTGTCAGTTAAGAGGAGAACCTTTAAGTTTCGTGAACGATGTAGTTCGTTTGAGCTCAAAAGTGACTGTCCTTACCTGAAACGAAGTCTTGCTTGTAGGAAGACCCAGAGCCAGGGATTTAACTCCATTTCTGAAGGGAAACACACAGAATCGTTCTCATCCATGGATCACACTCTGCTTTAGAGCAAGAAGCACGCTCTTGCTTTCTAGAATCTCTTAGACAGCAGGAAACATGAGTGTGAAGAGAACAAAAGAACGGTGTTTCCTACACATACAGACCATATCTAGTTCAACTCTGCTTGAAATTGATACAAAGCAAAGGTCCTCTAACATCCAATGCTTGTCAATTAAGACGAGAAACGTGTGAGCTTCGTGAACGATGTAGTTCGTTTGAGCTGAAAAGTGACTGCCCTTACCTGAAACGAAGTTTTGCTTGTAGGAAGAATCAAAGTCTGGGATTTAACTGCATTTCTGAAGGGATACACACAGCAGTGTTCTCATCCATTGTTCACACTCTGCTTTAGAGCAAGAGGCATGCTCTTGCTTTCTAGAATCTCTAATACAGCAGGAAACTTGAGTGTGCTCAGAACAAAAGAACGGTGTTTCTTACACATACAGACCATATCTAGTTCAACTCTGCTTCTGAAACTGAAAAAACCCACTGATCCTCTAACATCCAATGCTTCTCAGTTAAGATGAGAAACGTGTGAGCTTCGTGAACGATCTAGTTCATTTGAGCTGAAAAGTGACTGCCCTTACCTGAAACGAAGTCTTGCTTGTAGGAAGACTCAGAGCCAGGGATTTAACTCCATTTCTGAAGTGAAACACACAACACAGTTCTCATCCATGGATCACACTCTCCTTTAGAGCAAGAAGCACGCTCTAGCTTTCTAGAATCTCTAAGACAGCAGGAAACTTGAGTGTGCTGACAACAAATGAACGTTGTTTCCTACACATACGGATCATATCTAGTCCAACTCTGCTTCTGAAACTGATACAAAGCACTGGTCCTCTAACATCCAATGCTTGTCAGTTAAGAGGAGAACCTTTAAGTTTCGCGAACGATGTAGTTCGTTTGAGCTCAAAAGTGACTGTCCTTACCTGAAACGAAGTCTTGCTTGTAGGAAGACTCAGAGCCAGGGATTTAACTCCATTTCTGAAGGGAAACACACAGAATCGTTCTCATCCATGGATCACACTCTGCTTTAGAGCAAGAAGCACGCTCTTGCTTTCTAGAATCTCTTAGACAGCAGAAAACATGAGTGTGAAGAGAACAAAAGAACGGTGTTTCCTACACATACAGACCATATCTAGTTCAACTCTGCTTGAAATTGATACAGAGCAAAGGTCCTCTAACATCCAATGCTTGTCAGTTAAGACGAGAAACGTGTGAGCTTCCTGAATGATGTTGTTCCTTTGAGCTGAAAAGTGACGGCCCTTACCTGAAACCAAGTCTTGCATGTAGGAAGACTCAGAGCCTGGGATTTAACTGCATTTCTGAAGTGAAACACACAGCAGGGTTCTCATCCATTGTTTACACTCTGCTTTAGAGCAAGAAGCACGCTCTTGCTTTCTAGAGTCTCTAATACAGCAGGAAACTTGAGTGTGCTCAGAACAAAAGAAGGGTGTTTCCTACACATACAGACCATATCTAGTTCAACTCTGCTACTGAAACTGAAAAAACCCACTGGTCCTCTAACATCCAATGCTTCTTAGTTAAGATGAGAAACGTGTGAGCTTCGTGAACGCTGTACTTTGTTTGAGCTCTAAAGTAACTGTCCTTACCTTAAACGAAGTCTTGCTTGTAGGAAGACTCAGAGCCAGGGATTTAACTCCATTTCTGAAGGGAAACACACAGAATCGTTCTCATCCATGGATCACACTCTGCTTTAGAGCAAGAAGCACGCTCTTGCTTTCTAGAATCTCTTAGACAGCAGGAAACATGAGTGTGAAGTGAACAAAAGAACGGTGTTTCCTACACATACAGACCATATCTAGTTCAACTCTGCTTGAAATTGATACAAAGCAAAGGTCCTCTAACATCCAATGCTTGTCAGTTAAGAGGAGAACCTTTAAGCTTCGTGAACGATGTAGTTCGTTTGAGCTGAAAAGTGACTGCCCTTACCTGAAAAGAAGTTTTGCTTGCAGGAAGAATCAAAGTCTGGGATTTAACTGCATTTCTGAAGGGATACACACAGCAGTGTTCTCATCCATTGTTCACACTCTGCTTTAGAGCAAGAAGCACGCTCTTGCTTTCTAGAGTCTCTAATACAGCAGGAAACTTGAGTGTGCTCAGAACAAAAGAACGGTGTTTCCTACACATACAGACCATATCTAGTTCAACTCTGCTTCTGAAACTGAAAAAACCCACTGGTCCTCTAACATCCAATGCTTCTCAGTTAAGATGAGAAACGTGTGAGCTTCGTGAATGATCTAGTTCATTTGAGCTGAAAAGTGACTGCCCTTACCTGAAACGAAGTCTTGCTTGTAGGAAGACACAGAGCCTGGGATTTAACTCCATTTCTGAAGTGAAACACACAACACAGTTCTGATCCATGGATCACACTCTCCTTTAGAGCAAGAAGCACGCTCTTGCTTTCTAGAGTCTCTAATAGAGCAGGATACTTGAGTGTGCTGAGAACAAAAGAACGGTGTTTCCTACACATACGGACCATATCTATCCCAACTCTGCCTCTGAAATTGATACAAAGCACACGTCCTCTAACATCCAAAGCTTGTCATTTAAGATGAGAAACGTGTTAGCTTCTTGAACAATGCAGTTCGTTTGAGCTGTAAAGTAACTTCCCTTACCTGAAACGAAATCTTGCTTGTAGGAAGACTCAGAGCCTGGGATTTAACTCCATTTCTGAAGTGAAACACACAGCATAGATCTCATCCATGAATCCCATTCTGCTTTAGAGCAAGAAGCACGGTCTTGCTTTCTAGAGTCTCTATTACAACAGGAAACATGAGTGTGCTCAGAACAAAAGTATGGAGTTTCCTACACATACGGACCATATCTAGTTCAACTCTGCTTCTGAAACTGAAACCAACTACAGGTCCTCAAACATCCAATGCTTGTCAGTTAAGATGAGAATCGTGTGAGCTTCGTAAACAATGAAGTTCGTTTGAGCTGTAAAGTAACTGCCCTTACCTGAAACGAAATCTTGCTTTTAGGAAGACATAAGTATGGGATTTAACTCGATTTCTGAAGGGAAACACACAGCACAGTTCTTATCCATGAATCACACTCTGCTTTAGAGCAAGAACCACGCTCTTCCTTTCTAGAGTCTCTAATACAGCAGGAAACCTGACTGTGCTCAGAACAAAGAAGTGTGTTTCCTACACATACGGACCATGTCTAGTTCAAATCTTATTCTGAAACTGACACAAAGCACAGTTCCAGAAACATCCAATGCTTTTCAATTAAGACCGAGAAACGAGTGAGCTTCGTGTAGGATGTAGTTCCTTTGAGCTGTAAAGTAACTGCCCTTACCTGAAACGAAGTCTTGCTTGTAGGAAGACTCAGAGCCTGGGATTTGACTCCATTTCTGCAGGGAAACACACAGCATAGTTCTCATCTATAGATCCCATCTGCTTTAGAGCAAGAAGCAAGCTCTTGCTTTCTAGAATCTCTAAGACTGCAGGAAACATGAGTGTGCATAGAAAAAAAGAATGGTGTTTCTTACACATACGGACCATATCTAGACCAACTCGGCTTCTGAAACTCATATAAACCACAGTTCCTCTAACATCCAATGCTTGTCAGTTTATATGAGAAACATATGAGCTTCGTGAACGATGTAGTTCATTTGAGCTGTAAAGTAACTGCCCTTACCTGAAATGAAGTCTTGCTTGTAGGAAGACTCAGAGCCTGGGATTTAACTCCATTTCTGAAGTGAAACACACAGCAGAGTTCTCATCAATAGATCATACTCTGCTTTAGAGCAAGAAGCACGCTCTTGCTTTCTAGATTCTCTAAGACAGGAGGAAACATGATTGTGCTCATAAAAAAGAACTGTGTTTCCTAAACCTACAGACCATATCTAGTTCAACACTTCTTCTGAAACTGGCAAAAAGCATAGGTCCTGTAAGATCCAATGCTTTTCAATTAAGACCGAGAAACGTGTGAGATTCGTGTACAATGTAGTTAGTTTGAGCTGTAAAGTAACTGCCCTTACCAGAAACGAAGTCTTGCTTGTAGGAAGACTCAGAGCCTGGGATTTAAATCCATTTCTGAAGTGGAACACACAGCAGAGTTCTCATCCATTGATCACACTCTGCTTTAGAGCAAGAAGCACGCTCTTGCTTTCTAGAGTCTCTAAGACATCAGGAAGAGAGAGTGTGCTGAAAACAAAAGAACGGTGTTTCCTACACATACGGACCATATCTAGTCCAACTCTGCTTCTGAAACTCTTAAAACGCACTTGTCCAGTAACATGCAATACTTGTCAGGCAATATGGTAAACATGTTAGCTTCGTGAACGTTGTAGTTCATTTGAGCTGAAAAGTGAATGCCCTTACCTGAAACGAAATCTTCCTTGTAGGAAGACTCAGAGCCTAGGATTTAACTCCATATCTGAAGGGAAACACACAGCATAGTCCTCATCCATGGATCCCATTCTGCTTTAGAGCAAGAAGCACGCTCTTTTCCTTCTAGAGTCTCTATTGCAACAGGAAACATGAGTGTGCTCAGAACAAAAGTACGGAGTTTCCTACACATATGGACCATATCTAGTTCAACTCTGCTTCTGAAACTGATACAAACCACAGGTCCTCTAACATCCAATGCTTGTCAGTTTACATGAGAAACGTGTGAGCTTCGTGAACGATGTAGTTCGTTTGAGCTCAAAAGTGACTGTCCTTACCTGAAATGAAGTCTTACTTGTAGGAAGACTCAGAGCCTTGGACTTAACTCCATTTCTGAAGTGAAACACACAGCAGAGTTCTCATCCATAGATCACACTCTGCTTTAGAACAAGAAGCACGCTCTGGCTTTCTAGACTCTCTAAGACAGCAGGAAACGTGAGTGTGCTGAGAAGAAAACAATGGTGTTTCCTACACATACGGACCATATCTAGTCCAACTCTGCTTCTGAAACTGATACAAACCACAGGTCCTCTAATATCCAATGCTTGTCAGTTTAGATGAGAACCGTGTGAGCTTCATGAACGATGTAGTTCGTTTGAGCTGTAAAGTAACTGCCCTTTCCTGAAGTGAAGTCTTGCTTCTTGGAAGACTAAGGGCCTGTGATTTAACTCCATTTCTGAAGTGAAACACACAGCAGAGTTCTCATTCATAGATCACACTCTGCTTTAGAGCAAGAAGCACGCTCTTGCTTTCTAGAGTCTCTAAGACAGCAGGAAACATGATTGTGCTGAGAACCAAAGAATGGTGTTTCCTACACATACGGACCATATCTAGTCCAACACTGCTTCTGAAACTCATACAAACCACAGGTCCGCTAACATCCAATGCTTGTCAGTTTAGATGAGAAACGTGTGAGCTTCGTGAAAGATGTAGTTCATTTGAGCTGAAAAGTGACTGTCCTTACCTGAAATGAAGTGTCACTTGTAGGAAGACTCAAGCCTGGGATTTAAGTCCATTTCTGAAGTGAAACACACAGCAGAGTTCTCATCCATAGATCACACTCTGCATTAGAGCAAGAAGCACGCTCTTGCTTTCTAGTGTCTCTCAGAGAGCAGGAAATTTGAGTGCGCTGAGAACAAAAGAACGGTGTTTCCTACACATAGGGATCATATCAAGCCAAAATCTGCTTCTGAAACTGATACAACGCTGTGTTCTTCTAACATCCAATGCTTGTCAGGTAATATGGGAAACGTGTTAGCTTCGTGAACGATGTAGTTCATTTGAGCTGAAAAGTGACTGCCCTTACCTGAAGTGAAGTCTTGCTTGTAGGAAGACACAGAGCCTGGGATTTAACTCCATTTCTGAAGGGAAACACACAGCACAGTACTCATCCATGAATCACACTCTGATTTACAGAAAGAACAACGCTCTTCCTTTCTAGAGTCTCTAATACAGCAGGAAACATGATTGTGCTCAGAACAAAAGAACTGTGTTTCCTACACATACGGACCATATCTAGATCAACTCTTATTCTGAAACTGACACAAAGCACAGGTCCTGTAACATCCAATGCTTTTCAATTATGACCGAGAAACGTGTGAGCTTCGTGTCCAATGTAGTTCATTTGAGCTGAAAATTGAATGCCCCTACCTGAAACGAAGTGTCACTTGTAGGAAGACTCAGAGCCTGGGATTAAACTCCATTTCTGAAGTGAAACACACAGCAGAGTTCTCATCCATAGATCACACTCTGCATTAGAGCAAGAAGCACGCTCTTGCTTTCTAGTGTCTCTAAGAGAGCAGGAAATGTGAATGTGCTGAGAAAAAAAGAACGGTGTTTCCTACACATACGGACCATATCTAATCCAACTCTGCTTCTGAAACTGATACAAAGCACTGGTCCTCTAACATCCAATGCTTGTCAGTTAAGATCAGAACGTGTTAGCTTCGTGAACGATGTAGTTCATTTGAGCTGAAAAGTGACTACCCTTACCTGCAACGAAATCTTGCTTGTAGGAAGACTCAGAGCCTGGGATTTAACTCCATTTCTGATGTGAAACACACAACACAGTTCTCATCCATTGACCACACTCTGCTTTAGAGCAAGAACAACGCTCTTCCTTTCTAGAGTCTCTAATACAGCAGGAAATGTGATTGTTCTCAGAACAAAAGAACTGTGTTTCCCACACATACACCATATCTAGATCAATGCTTATTCTGAAACTGACACAAAGCACAGGTCCTGTAACATCCAATGCTTTTCAATTAAGACCGAGAAACATGTGAGCTTTGTGTACGTTGTAGTTCGTTTAAGCTGTAAAGTAACTGCCCTTACCTGAAACGAAGTCTTGCTTGTAGGAAGACTAAGAGCCTGGGATTTAACACCATTTCTGAAGTGGAACACACAGCAGAGGTCTCATCCATTGATCACACTCTGCTTTAGAGCAAGAAGCACACTCATGCTTTCCAGATTCTCTAAGACAGCAGGAAACATGAGTGGGCTAAGAACAAAAGAACGGGGTTTCCTACACATACGGACCATATCTAATCCAACTGTGCTTCTGAAACTCATACAAAGCACTGTTCCTCTAACATCCAATGCTTGTCAGTTAAGATCAGAAACGTGTTAGCTTCGTGAACGATGTAGTTCATTTGAGCTGAAAAGTTACTGCCCTTACCTGAAACGAAATCTTGCTTGTAGGAAGACTTAGAACCTGGGATTTATCTCCATATCTGAAGGGAAACAAACAGCATAGTTCTCATCCATGGATCCCATTCTGCTTTAGAGCAAGAAGCACGCTCTTGCTTTCTAGAGTCTCTCTTACAACAGGAAACATGAGTGTGCTCAGAACAAACGTACGGAGTTTCCTACACATATGGACCATATGTAGTTCAACTCTGCTTCTGAAACTGAAACCAACTACAGGTCCTCTATCATCCAATGCTTGTCAGTTTATATGAGAAACGTGTGAGCTTCGTGAACGATGTAGTTTCTTTTGAGCTGTAAAGTAACTGCCCTTACCGGAAACGAAGTCTTGCTTGTAGGAAGACTCAGAGCCTGTGATTTAACTCCATTTCTGATGTGAAACACACAGCAGAGGTCTCATCCATTGACCACACTCTGCTTTAGAGCAAGAAGCACGCTCTTGCTTTCTAGATTCTCTAAGACAGCAGGAAACGTGAGTGTGCTGAGAACAAAAGATCGGTGTTTCCTACACATACGGACCATATCTAGTCCAACTCTGCTTCTGAAACTGATACAATGCAGTGGTCCGCTAACATCCAATGCTTGTCAGGTAATATGGGAAACGTGTTAGTTTCGGGAACGATGTAGTTCGTTTGAGCTGAAAAGTGACGGCCCTTACCTGAAACGAAGTCTTGCATGTAGGAAGACACAGAGCCTGGGATTTAACTCCATTTCTGAAGTGAAACACACAGCAGAGTTCTCATCCATAGATCACACTCTGCATTAGAGCATGAAGCACGCTCTTGCTTTCTAGTGTCTCTAAGAGAGCAGGAAATGTGAATGTGCTGAGAAAAAAAGAACGGTGTTTCCTACACATACGGACCATATCTAATCCAACTCTGCTTCTGAACCTGATACAAAGCACTGGTCCTCTAACATCCAATGCTTGTCAGTTAAGATCAGAAACGTGTTAGCTTCGTGAACGATGTAGTTCATTTGAGCTGAAAAGTGACTGCCCTTACCTGAAATGAAATCTTGCTTGTAGGAAGACTCAGAACCTGGGATTTATCTCCATATCTGAAGGGAAACACACAGCATAGTTCTCATCCATGGATCCCATTCTGCTTTAGAGCAAGAAGCACGCTCTTTTCTTTCTAGAGTCTCTATTGCAACAGGAAACATGAGTGTGCTCAGAACAAAAGTACGGAGTTTCCTACACATATGGACCATATCTAGTTCAACTCTGCTTCTGAAACTGATACAAACCACAGGTCCTCTAACATCCAATGCTTGTCAGTTTAGATGAGAAATGTGTGAGCTTCATGAACGATGTAGTTCGTTTGAGCTGTAAAGTAACTGCCCTTACCTGAAGTGAAGTCTTGCTTCTTGGAAGACTAAGAACCTGGGATTTAACTCCATTTCTGAAGGGAAACACACAGCAGAGTTCTCATCCATAGATCACACTCTGCTTTAGAGCAAGAAGCATGCTCTTGCTTTCTAGATTCTCTAAGACAGCAGGAAACGTGAGTGTGGTGAGAACAAAAGAACGGTGTTTCCTACACATAAGGGCCATATCTAGTTCAACTCTGCTTCTGAAACAGAAACAAACCACAGGTCCTCTAACATCCAATGCTTATCAGTTAAGACGAGAAACGTGTGACCTTCGTGAAAGATGTAGTTCATTTGAGCTGAAAAGTGACTGCCCTTACCTGAAATGAAATCTTGCTTGTAGGAAGACGCAGAGCCTGGGATTTGACTCCATTTCTGAAGGGAAACACACAGCATAGTTTTCATCCATAGATCACACTCTGCTTTAGAGCAAGAAGGACGTTCTTGCTTTCTAGAGTCTCTAAGACAGCAGGAAACATGAGTGTGCTGAGAAAAAAGAATGGTGTTTCCTACACATACGGACCATATCTTGTCCAACTCTGCTTCTGAAACTCATACAAACCACAGGTCCTCTAACATCAAATGCTTGTCAGTTTATATGAGAAACGTGTGAGCTTCGTAAACGATGTAGTTCGTTTGAGCTGTAAAGTAACTGCCCTTACCGGAAACGAAGTCTTGCTTGTAGGAAGACTCAGAGCCTGGGATTTAACTACATTTCTGATGTGAAACACACAGCAGAGGTCTCATCCATTGACCACACTCTGCTTTAGAGCAAGAACAACGCTCTTCCTTTCTAGAGTCTCTAATACAGCAGGAAATGTGATTGTTCTCAGAACAAAAGAACTGTGTTTTCTACACATACAGACCATATCGAGATCAACGCTTATTCTGAAACTGACACAAAGCACACGTCCTGTAACATCCAATGCTTTTCAATTAAGACCGAGAAACACGTGAGTTTTGTGTACGTTGTAGTTCGTTTAAGCTGTAAAGTAACTGCCCTTACCTGAAACGAAGTCTTGCTTGTAGGAAGACTAAGAGCCTGGGATTTAACACCATTTCTGAAGTGGAACACACAGCAGAGGTCTCATCCATTGATCACACTCTGCTTTAGAGCAAGAAGCACACTCTTGCTTTCCAGATTCTCTAAGGCAGCAGGAAACGTGAGTGGGCTAAGAACAAAAGAACGGTGTTTCCTACACATATGGACCATATCTAATGAAACTCTGCTTCTGAAACTCATACAAAGCACTGTTCCTCTAACATCCAATGCTTGTCAGTTAAGATCAGAAACGTGTTAGCTTCGTGAACGATGTAGTTCATTTGAGCTGAAAAGTTACTGCCCTTACCTGAAACGAAATCTTGCTTGTAGGAAGACTTAGAACCTGGGATTTATCTCCATATCTGAAGGGAAACACACAGCATAGTTCTCATCCATGGATCCCATTCTGCTTTAGAGCAAGAAGCACGCTCTTGCTTTCTAGAGTCTCTCTTACAACAGGAAACATGAGTGTGCTCAGAACAAAAGTAAAGTGTTTCCTACACATATGGACCATATGTAGTTCAACTCTGCTTCTGAAACTAAAACGAACTACAGGTCCTCTATCATCCAATGCTTGTCAGTTTAGATGAGAAATGTGTGAGCTTCATGAACGATGTAGTTCGTTTGAGCTGTAAAGTAACTGCCCTTACCTGAAGTGAAGTCTTGCTTCTTGGAAGACTAAGAACCTGGGATTTAACTCCATTTCTGAAGGGAAACACACAGCACAGTTCTCATCCATAGATCACACTCTGCTTTAGAGCAAGAAGCATGCTCTTGCTTTCTAGATTCTCTAAGACAGCAGGAAACGTGAGTGTGGTGAGAACAAAAGAACGGTGTTTCCTACACATAAGGGCCATATCTAGTTCAACTCTGCTTCTGAAACAGAAACAAACCACAGGTCCTCTAACATCCAATGCTTATCAGTTAAGACGAGAAACGTGTGACCTTCGTGAAAGATGTAGTTCATTTGAGCTGAAAAGTGACTGCCCTTACCTGAAATGAAATCTTGCTTGTAGGAAGACGCAGAGCCTGGGATTTGACTCCATTTCTGAAGGGAAACACACAGCATAGTTTTCATCCATAGATCACACTCTGCTTTAGAGCAAGAAGGACGTTCTTGCTTTCTAGAGTCTCTAAGACAGCAGGAAACGTGAGTGTGCTGAGAAAAAAGAATGGTGTTTCCTACACATACGGACCATATCTTGTCCAACTCTGCTTCTGAAACTCATACAAACACCAGGTCCTCTAACATCAAATGCTTGTCAGTTTATATGAGAAACGTGTGAGCTTCGTAAACGATGTAGTTCGTTTGAGCTGTAAAGTAACTGCCCTTACCGGAAACGAAGTCTTGCTTGTAGGAAGACTCAGAGCCTGGGATTTAACTCCATTTCTGATGTGAAACACACAGCAGAGGTCTCATCCATTGACCACACTCTGCTTTAGAGCAAGAACAACGCTCTTCCTTTCTAGAGTCTCTAATACAGCAGGAAATGTGATTGTTCTCAGAACAAAAGAACTGTGTTTTCTACACATACAGACCATATCGAGATCAACGCTTATTCTGAAACTGACACAAAGCACACGTCCTGTAACATCCAATGCTTTTCAATTAAGACCGAGAAACACGTGAGTTTTGTGTACGTTGTAGTTCGTTTAAGCTGTAAAGTAACTGCCCTTACCTGAAACGAAGTCTTGCTTGTAGGAAGACTAAGAGCCTGGGATTTAACACCATTTCTGAAGTGGAACACACAGCAGAGGTCTCATCCATTGATCACACTCTGCTTTAGAGCAAGAAGCACACTCTTGCTTTCCAGATTCTCTAAGGCAGCAGGAAACGTGAGTGGGCTAAGAACAAAAGAACGGTGTTTCCTACACATATGGACCATATCTAATGAAACTCTGCTTCTGAAACTCATACAAAGCACTGTTCCTCTAACATCCAATGCTTGTCAGTTAAGATCAGAAACGTGTTAGCTTCGTGAACGATGTAGTTCATTTGAGCTGAAAAGTTACTGCCCTTACCTGAAACGAAATCTTGCTTGTAGGAAGACTTAGAACCTGGGATTTATCTCCATATCTGAAGGGAAACACACAGCATAGTTCTCATCCATGGATCCCATTCTGCTTTAGAGCAAGAAGCACGCTCTTGCTTTCTAGAGTCTCTCTTACAACAGGAAACATGAGTGTGCTCAGAACAAACGTACGGAGTTTCCTACACATATGGACCATATGTAGTTCAACTCTGCTTCTGAAACTAAAACGAACTACAGGTCCTCTATCATCCAATGCTTGTCAGTTTATATGAGAAACGTGTGAGCTTCGTGAACGATGTAGTTTCTTTTGAGCTGTAAAGTAACTGCCCTTACCGGAAATGAAGTCTTGCTTGTGGGAAGACTCAGAACCTGTGATTTAACTCCATTTCTGATGTGAAACACACAGCAAAGGTCTCATCCATTGACCACACTCTGCTTTAGAGCAAGAAGCACGCTCTTGCTTTCTAGATTCTCTAAGACAGCAGGAAACGTGAGTGTGCTGAGAACACAAGATCGGTGTTTCCTACACATACGGACCATATCTAGTCCAACTCTGCTTCTGAAACTGATACAATGCAGTGGTGCTCTAACATCCAATGCTTGTCAGGTAATATGGGAAACGTGTTAGCTTCGGGAACGATGTAGTTCGTTTGAGCTGAAAAGTGACTGCCCTTACCTGAAACGAAGTCTTGCTTGTAGGAAGACACAGAGCCTGGGATTTAACTCCATTTCTGAAGGGAAACACACAGCACAGTTCTCATCCATGATTCACACTCTGCATTAGAGCAAGAACCACCCTCTTGGTTTCTAGTGTCTCTAAGAGAGCAGGAAATGTGAGTGTGCTGAGAAAAAAAGAACGGTGTTTCCTACACATACGGACCATATCTAATCCAACTCTGCTTCTGAACCTGATACAAAGCACTGGTCCTCTAACATCCAATGCTTGTCAGGTAATATGGGAAGTGTTAGCTTCGTGAACGATGCAGTTCGTTTGATCTGAAAAGTGACTGTCCTTACCTGAAATGAACTTATACTTGTAGGAAGACTCAGAGCCTGGGATTTAACTCCATTTCTGAAGTGAAACACACAGCACAGTTCTCATCCATAGATCACACTCTGCTTTAGAGCAAGAAGCACGCTCTTGCATTCTAGATTCTCTAAGACAGCAAGAAAACGTGAGTGTGCTGAGAACCAAAGTACAGTGTTTCCTACACATAAGGGCCATATCTAGTTCAACTCTGCTTCTGAAACAGAAACAAACCACAGGTCCTCTAACATCCAATGCTTGTCAGGTAAGACGAGAAACGTGTGACCTTCGTGAAAGATGTAGTTCATTTGAGCTGAAAAGTGACTGCCCTTACCTGAAATGAAATCTTGCTTGTAGGAAGACGCAGAGCCTGGGATTTGACTCCATTTCTGAAGGGAAACACACAGCATAGTTTTCATCCATAGATCACACTCTGCTTTAGAGCAAGAAGCACGCTCTTGCTTTCTAGAGTCTCTAAGACAGCAGGAAACGTGAGTGTGCTGAGAAAAAAGAATGGTGTTTCCTACACATACGGACCATATCTTGTCCAACTCTGCTTCTGAAACTCATACAAACCACAGGTCCTCTAACATCAAATGCTTGTCAGTTTATATGAGAAACGTGTGAGCTTCGTAAACGATGTAGTTCTTTTGAGCTGTAAAGTAACTGCCCTTACCGGAAACGAAGTCTTGCTTGTAGGAAGACTCAGAGCCTGGGATTTAACTACATTTCTGATGTGAAACACATAGCAGAGGTCTCATCCATTGACCACTCTCTGCTTTAGAGCAAGAACAACGCTCTTCCTTTCTAGAGTCTCTAATACAGCAGGAAATGTGATTGTTCTCAGAACAAAAGAACTGTGTTTTCTACACATACAGACCATATCGAGATCAACGCTTATTCTGAAACTGACACAAAGCACACGTCCTGTAACATCCAATGCTTTTCAATTAAGACCGAGAAACATGTGAGCTTTGTGTACGTTGTAGTTCGTTTAAGCTGTAAAGTAACTGCCCTTACCTGAAACGAAGTCTTGCTTGTAGGAAGACTAAGAGCCTGGGATTTAACACCATTTCTGAAGTGGAACACACAGCAGAGGTCTCATCCATTGATCACACTCTGCTTTAGAGCAAGAAGCACACTCTTGCTTTCCAGATTCTCTAAGGCAGCAGGAAACGTGAGTGGGCTAAGAACAAAAGAACGGTGTTTCCTACACATATGGACCATATCTAATGAAACTCTGCTTCTGAAACTCATACAAAGCACTGTTCCTCTAACATCCAATGCTTGTCAGTTAAGATCAGAAACGTGTTAGCTTCGTGAACGATGTAGTTCATTTGAGCTGAAAAGTTACTGCCCTTACCTGAAACGAAATCTTGCTTGTAGGAAGACTTAGAACCTGGGATTTATCTCCATATATGAAGGGAAACACACAGCATAGTTCTCATCCATGGATCCCATTCTGCTTTAGAGCAAGAAGCACGCTCTTGCTTTCTAGAGTCTCTCTTACAACAGGAAACATGAGTGTGCTCAGAACAAACGTACGGAGTTTCCTACACATATGGACCATATGTAGTTCAACTCTGCTTCTGAAACTAAAACGAACTACAGGTCCTCTATCATCCAATTCTTGTCAGTTTATATGAGAAACGTGTGAGCTTCGTGAACGATGTAGTTTCTTTTGAGCTGTAAAGTAACTGCCCTTACCGGAAACGAAGTCTGGCTTGTGGGAAGACTCAGAACCTATGATTTAACTCCATTTCTGATGTGAAACACACAGCAGAGGTCTCATCCATTGACCACACTCTGCTTTAGAGCAAGAAGCACGCTCTTGCTTTCTAGATTCTCTAAGACAGCAGGAAATGTGAGTGTGCTGAGAACAAAAGATCGGTGTTTCCTACACATACGGACCATATCTAGTCCAACTCTGCTTCTGAAACTGATACAATGCAGTGGTCCTCTAACATCCAATGCTTGTCAGGTAATATGGGAAACGTGTTAGTTTCGGGAACGATGTAGTTCGTTTGAGCTGAAAAGTGACGGCCCTTACCTGAAGTGAAGTCTTGCTTCTTGGAAGACTAAGAACCTGGGATTTAACTCCATTTCTGAAGTGAAACACACAGCAGAGTTCTCTTCCATAGATCACACTCTGCATTAGAGCAAGAAGCACGCTCTTGCTTTCTAGTGTCTCTAAGAGAGCAGGAAATGTGAATGTGCTGAGAAAAAAAGAACGGTGTTTCCTACACATACGGACCATATCTAATCCAACTCTGCTTCTGAACCTGATACAAAGCACTGGTCCTCTAACATCCAATGCTTGTCAGTTAAGATCAGAAACGTGTTAGCTTCGTGAACGATGTAGTTCATTTGAGCTGAAAAGTGACTGCCCTTACCTGAAATGAAATCTTGCTTGTAGGAAGACTCAGAACCTGGGATTTATCTCCATATCTGAAGGGAAACACACAGCATAGTTCTCATCCATGGATCCCATTCTGCTTTAGAGCAAGAAGCACGCTCTTTTCTTTCTAGAGTCTCTATTGCAACAGGAAACATGAGTGTGCTCAGAACAAAAGTACGGAGTTTCCTACACATATGGACCATATCTAGTTCAACTCTGCTTCTGAAACTGATACAAACCACAGGTCCTCTAACATCCAATGCTTGTCAGTTTAGATGAGAAATGTGTGAGCTTCATGAACGATGTAGTTCGTTTGAGCTGTAAAGTAACTGCCCTTACCCGAAGTGAAGTCTTGCTTCTTGGAAGACTAAGAACCTGGGATTTAACTCCATTTCTGAAGTGAAACACACAGCACAGTTCTCATCCATAGATCACACTCTGCTTTAGAGCAAGAAGCATGCTCTTGCTTTCTAGATTCTCTAAGACAGCAGGAAACGTGAGTGTGCTGAGAACACAAGATCGGTGTTTCCTACACATACGGACCATATCTAGTCCAACTCTGCTTCTGAAACTGATACAGTGCAGTGGTGCTCTAACATCCAATGCTTGTCAGGTAATATGGGAAACGTGTTAGCTTCGGGAACGATGTAGTTCGTTTGAGCTGAATAGTGACTGCCCTTACCTGAAACGAAGTCTTGCTTGTAGGAAGACACAGAGCCTGGGATTTAACTCCATTTCTGAAGGGAAACACACAGCACAGTTCTCATCCATGATTCACACTCTGCATTAGAGCAAGAACCACCCTCTTGGTTTCTAGTGTCTCTAAGAGAGCAGGAAATGTGAGTGTGCTGAGAAAAAAAGAACGGTGTTTCCTACACATACGGACCATATCTAATCCAACTCTGCTTCTGAACCTGATACAAAGCACTGGTCCTCTAACATCCAATGCTTGTCAGGTAATATGGGAAGTGTTAGCTTCGTGAACGATGCAGTTCGTTTGATCTGAAAAGTGACTGTCCTTACCTGAAATGAACTAGTGCTTGTAGGAAGACTCAGAGCCTGGGATTTAACTCCATTTCTGAAGTGAAACACACAGCACAGTTCTCATCCATAGATCACACTCTGCTTTAGAGCAAGAAGCACGCTCTTGCATTCTAGATTCTCTAAGACAGCAAGAAACGTGAGTGTGCTGAGAACCAAAGTACAGTGTTTCCTACACATAAGGGCCATATCTAGTTCAACTCTGCTTCTGAAACAGAAACAAACCACAGGTCCTCTAACATCCAATGCTTGTCAGGTAAGACGAGAAACGTGTGACCTTCGTGAAAGATGTAGTTCATTTGAGCTGAAAAGTGACTGCCCTTACCTGAAATGAAATCTTGCTTGTAGGAAGACGCAGAGCCTGGGATTTGACTCCATTTTTGAAGGGAAACACACAGCATAGTTTTCATCCATAGATCACACTCTGCTTTAGAGCAAGAAGGACGTTCTTGCTTTCTAGAGTCTCTAAGACAGCAGGAAACGTGAGTGTGCTGAGAAAAAAGAATGGTGTTTCCTACACATACGGACCATATCTTGTCCAACTCTGCTTCTGAAACTCATACAAACCACAGGTCCTCTAACATCAAATGCTTGTCAGTTTATATGAGAAACGTGTGAGCTTTGTAAACGATGTAGTTCGTTTGAGCTGTAAAGTAACTGCCCTTACCGGAAAGGAAGTCTTGCTTGTAGGAAGACTCAGAGCCTGGGATTTAACTCCATTTCTGATGTGAAACACACAGCAGAGGTCTCATCCATTGACCACACTCTGCTTTAGAGCAAGAACAACGCTCTTCCTTTCTAGAGTCTCTAATACAGCAGGAAATGTAATTGTTCTCAGAACAAAAGAACTGTGTTTTCTACACATACAGACCATATCGAGATCAACGCTTATTCTGAAACTGACACAAAGCACACGTCCTGTAACATCCAATGCTTTTCAATTAAGACCGAGAAACACGTGAGCTTTGTGTACGTTGTAGTTCGTTTAAGCTGTAAAGTAACTGCCCTTACCTGAAACGAAGTCTTGCTTGTAGGAAGACTAAGAGCCTGGGATTTAACACCATTTCTGAAGTGGAACACACAGCAGAGGTCTCATCCATTGATCACACTCTGCTTTAGAGCAAGAAGCACACTCTTGCTTTCCAGATTCTCTAAGGCAGCAGGAAACGTGAGTGGGCTAAGAACAAAAGAACGGTGTTTCCTACACATATGGACCATATCTAATGAAACTCTGCTTCTGAAACTCATACAAAGCACTGTTCCTCTAACATCCAATGCTTGTCAGTTAAGATCAGAAACGTGTTAGCTTCGTGAACGATGTAGTTCATTTGAGCTGAAAAGTTACTGCCCTTACCTGAAACGAAATCTTGCTTGTAGGAAGACTTAGAACCTGGGATTTATCTCCATATCTGAAGGGAAACACACAGCATAGTTCTCATCCATGGATCCCATTCTGCTTTAGAGCAAGAAGCACGCTCTTGCTTTCTAGAGTCTCTCTTACAACAGGAAACATGAGTGTGCTCAGAACAAACGTACGGAGTTTCCTACACATATGGACCATATGTAGTTCAACTCTGCTTCTGAAACTAAAACGAACTACAGGTCCTCTATCATCCAATGCTTGTCAGTTTATATGAGAAACGTGTGAGCTTCGTGAACGATGTAGTTTCTTTTGAGCTGTAAAGTAACTGCCCTTACCGGAAACGAAGTCTTGCTTGTGGGAAGACTCAGAACCTGTGATTTAACTCCATTTCTGATGTGAAACACACAGCAAAGGTCTCATCCATTGACCACACTCTGCTTTAGAGCAAGAAGCACGCTCTTGCTTTCTAGATTCTCTAAGACAGCAGGAAACGTGAGTGTGCTGAGAACACAAGATCGGTGTTTCCTACACATACGGACCATATCTAGTCCAACTCTGCTTCTGAAACTGATACAATGCAGTGGTGCTCTAACATCCAATGCTTGTCAGGTAATATGGGAAACGTGTTAGCTTCGGGAACGATGTAGTTCGTTTGAGCTGAAAAGTGACTGCCCTTACCTGAAACGAAGTCTTGCTTGTAGGAAGACACAGAGCCTGGGATTTAACTCCATTTCTGAAGGGAAACACACAGCACAGTTCTCATCCATGATTCACACTCTGCATTAGAGCAAGAACCACCCTCTTGGTTTCTAGTGTCTCTAAGAGAGCAGGAAATGTGAGTGTGCTGAGAAAAAAAGAACGGTGTTTCCTACACATACGGACCATATCTAATCCAACTCTGCTTCTGAACCTGATACAAAGCACTGGTCCTCTAACATCCAATGCTTGTCAGGTAATATGGGAAGTGTTAGCTTCGTGAACGATGCAGTTCGTTTGATCTGAAAAGTGACTGTCCTTACCTGAAATGAACTCGTACTTGTAGGAAGACTCAGAGCCTGGGATTTAACTCCATTTCTGAAGTGAAACACACAGCACAGTTCTCATCCATAGATCACACTCTGCTTTAGAGCAAGAAGCACGCTCTTGCATTCTAGATTCTCTAAGACAGCAAGAAACGTGAGTGTGCTGAGAACCAAAGTACAGTGTTTCCTACACATAAGGGCCATATCTAGTTCAACTCTGCTTCTGAAACAGAAACAAACCACAGGTCCTCTAACATCCAATGCTTGTCAGGTAAGACGAGAAACGTGTGACCTTCGTGAAAGATGTAGTTCATTTGAGCTGAAAAGTGACTGCCCTTACCTGAAATGAAATCTTGCTTGTAGGAAGACGCAGAGCCTGGGATTTGACTCCATTTCTGAAGGGAAACACACAGCATAGTTTTCATCCATAGATCACACTCTGCTTTAGAGCAAGAAGGACGTTCTTGCTTTCTAGAGTCTCTAAGACAGCAGGAAACGTGAGTGTGCTGAGAAAAAAGAATGGTGTTTCCTACACATACGGACCATATCTTGTCCAACTCTGCTTCTGAAACTCATACAAACCACAGGTCCTCTAACATCAAATGCTTGTCAGTTTATATGAGAAACGTGTGAGCTTCGTAAACGATGTAGTTCGTTTGAGCTGTAAAGTAACTGCCCTTACCGGAAACGAAGTCTTGCTTGTAGGAAGACTCAGAGCCTGGGATTTAACTACATTTCTGATGTGAAACACACAGCAGAGGTCTCATCCATTGACCACACTCTGCTTTAGAGCAAGAACAACGCTCTTCCTTTCTAGAGTCTCTAATACAGCAGGAAATGTGATTGTTCTCAGAACAAAAGAACTGTGTTTTCTACACATACAGACCATATCGAGATCAACGCTTATTCTGAAACTGACACAAAGCACACGTCCTGTAACATCCAATGCTTTTCAATTAAGACCGAGAAACATGTGAGCTTTGTGTACGTTGTAGTTCGTTTAAGCTGTAAAGTAACTGCCCTTACCTGAAACGAAGTCTTGCTTGTAGGAAGACTAAGAGCCTGGGATTTAACACCATTTCTGAAGTGGAACACACAGCAGAGGTCTCATCCATTGATCACACTCTGCTTTAGAGCAAGAAGCACACTCTTGCTTTCCAGATTCTCTAAGGCAGCAGGAAACGTGAGTGGGCTAAGAACAAAAGAACGGTGTTTCCTACACATATGGACCATATCTAATGAAACTCTGCTTCTGAAACTCATACAAAGCACTGTTCCTCTAACATCCAATGCTTGTCAGTTAAGATCAGAAACGTGTTAGCTTCGTGAACGATGTAGTTCATTTGAGCTGAAAAGTTACTGCCCTTACCTGAAACGAAATCTTGCTTGTAGGAAGACTTAGAACCTGGGATTTATCTCCATATCTGAAGGGAAACACACAGCATAGTTCTCATCCATGGATCCCATTCTGCTTTAGAGCAAGAAGCACGCTCTTGCTTTCTAGAGTCTCTCTTACAACAGGAAACATGAGTGTGCTCAGAACAAACGTACGGAGTTTCCTACACATATGGACCATATGTAGTTCAACTCTGCTTCTGAAACTAAAACGAACTACAGGTCCTCTATCATCCAATTCTTGTCAGTTTATATGAGAAACGTGTGAGCTTCGTGAACGATGTAGTTTCTTTTGAGCTGTAAAGTAACTGCCCTTACCGGAAACGAAGTCTGGCTTGTGGGAAGACTCAGAACCTATGATTTAACTCCATTTCTGATGTGAAACACACAGCATAGTTCTCATCCATGGATCCCATTCTGCTTTAGAGCAAGAAGCACGCTCTTTTCTTTCTAGAGTCTCTATTGCAACAGGAAACATTTGTGTGCTCAGAACAAAAGTACGGAGTTTCCTACACATATGGACCATATCTAGTTCAACTCTGCTTCTGAAACTGATACAAACCACAGGTCCTCTAACATCCAATGCTTGTCAGTTTAGATGAGAAATGTGTGAGCTTCATGAACGATGTAGTTCGTTTGAGCTGTAAAGTAACTGCCCTTACCTGAAGTGAAGTCTTGCTTCTTGGAAGACTAAGAACCTGGGATTTAACTCCATTTCTGAAGTGAAACACACTGCACAGTTCTCATCCATAGATCACACTCTGCTTTAGAGCAAGAAGCATGCTCTTGCTTTCTAGATTCTCTAAGACAGCAGGAAACGTGAGTGTGGTGAGAACAAAAGAACGGTGTTTCCTACACATAAGGGCCATATCTAGTTCAACTCTGCTTCTGAAACAGAAACAAACCACAGGTCCTCTAACATCCAATGCTTGTCAGGTAAGACGAGAAACGTGTGACCTTCGTGAAAGATGTAGTTCATTTGAGCTGAAAAGTGACTGCCCTTACCTGAAATGAAATCTTGCTTGTAGGAAGACGCAGAGCCTGGGATTTGACTCCATTTCTGAAGGGAAACACACAGCATAGTTTTCATCCATAGATCACACTCTGCTTTAGAGCAAGAAGGACGTTCTTGCTTTCTAGAGTCTCTAAGACAGCAGGAAACGTGAGTGTGCTGAGAAAAAAGAATGGTGTTTCCTACACATACGGACCATATCTTGTCCAACTCTGCTTCTGAAACTCATACAAACCACAGGTCCTCTAACATCAAATGCTTGTCAGTTTATATGAGAAACGTGTGAGCTTCGTAAACGATGTAGTTCGTTTGAGCTGTAAAGTAACTGCCCTTACCGGAAACGAAGTCTTGCTTGTAGGAAGACTCAGAGCCTGGGATTTAACTACATTTCTGATGTGAAACACACAGCAGAGGTCTCATCCATTGACCACACTCTGCTTTAGAGCAAGAACAACGCTCTTCCTTTCTAGAGTCTCTAATACAGCAGGAAATGTGATTGTTCTCAGAACAAAAGAACTGTGTTTTCTACACATACAGACCATATCGAGATCAACGCCTATTCTGAAACTGACACAAAGCACACGTCCTGTCACATCCAATGCTTTTCAATTAAGACCGAGAAACATGTGAGCTTTGTGTACGTTGTAGTTCGTTTAAGCTGTAAAGTAACTGCCCTTACCTGAAACGAAGTCTTGCTTGTAGGAAGACTAAGAGCCTGGGATTTAACACCATTTCTGAAGTGGAACACACAGCAGAGGTCTCATCCATTGATCACACTCTGCTTTAGAGCAAGAAGCACACTCTTGCTTTCCAGATTCTCTAAGGCAGCAGGAAACGTGAGTGGGCTAAGAACAAAAGAACGGTGTTTCCTACACATATGGACCATATCTAATGAAACTCTGCTTCTGAAACTCATACAAAGCACTGTTCCTCTAACATCCAATGCTTGTCAGTTAAGATCAGAAACGTGTTAGCTTCGTGAACGATGTAGTTCATTTGAGCTGAAAAGTTACTGCCCTTACCTGAAACGAAATCTTGCTTGTAGGAAGACTTAGAACCTGGGATTTATCTCCATATCTGAAGGGAAACACACAGCATAGTTCTCATCCATGGATCCCATTCTGCTTTAGAGCAAGAAGCACGCTCTTGCTTTCTAGAGTCTCTCTTACAACAGGAAACATGAGTGTGCTCAGAACAAACGTACGGAGTTTCCTACACATATGGACCATATGTAGTTCAACTCTGCTTCTGAAACTAAAACGAACTACAGGTCCTCTATCATCCAATGCTTGTCAGTTTATATGAGAAACGTGTGAGCTTCGTGAACGATGTAGTTTCTTTTGAGCTGTAAAGTAACTGCCCTTACCGGAAATGAAGTCTTGCTTGTGGGAAGACTCAGAACCTGTGATTTAACTCCATTTCTGATGTGAAACACACAGCAAAGGTCTCATCCATTGACCACACTCTGCTTTAGAGCAAGAAGCACGCTCTTGCTTTCTAGATTCTCTAAGACAGCAGGAAACGTGAGTGTGCTGAGAACACAAGATCGGTGTTTCCTACACATACGGACCATATCTAGTCCAACTCTGCTTCTGAAACTGATACAATGCAGTGGTGCTCTAACATCCAATGCTTGTCAGGTAATATGGGAAACGTGTTAGCTTCGGGAACGATGTAGTTCGTTTGAGCTGAAAAGTGACTGCCCTTACCTGAAACGAAGTCTTGCTTGTAGGAAGACACAGAGCCTGGGATTTAACTCCATTTCTGAAGGGAAACACACAGCACAGTTCTCATCCATGATTCACACTCTGCATTAGAGCAAGAACCACCCTCTTGGTTTCTAGTGTCTCTAAGAGAGCAGGAAATGTGAGTGTGCTGAGAAAAAAAGAACGGTGTTTCCTACACATACGGACCATATCTAATCCAACTCTGCTTCTGAACCTGATACAAAGCACTGGTCCTCTAACATCCAATGCTTGTCAGGTAATATGGGAAGTGTTAGCTTCGTGAACGATGCAGTTCGTTTGATCTGAAAAGTGACTGTCCTTACCTGAAATGAACTTATACTTGTAGGAAGACTCAGAGCCTGGGATTTAACTCCATTTCTGAAGTGAAACACACAGCACAGTTCTCATCCATAGATCACACTCTGCTTTAGAGCAAGAAGCACGCTCTTGCATTCTAGATTCTCTAAGACAGCAAGAAAACGTGAGTGTGCTGAGAACCAAAGTACAGTGTTTCCTACACATAAGGGCCATATCTAGTTCAACTCTGCTTCTGAAACAGAAACAAACCACAGGTCCTCTAACATCCAATGCTTGTCAGGTAAGACGAGAAACGTGTGACCTTCGTGAAAGATGTAGTTCATTTGAGCTGAAAAGTGACTGCCCTTACCTGAAATGAAATCTTGCTTGTAGGAAGACGCAGAGCCTGGGATTTGACTCCATTTCTGAAGGGAAACACACAGCATAGTTTTCATCCATAGATCACACTCTGCTTTAGAGCAAGAAGCACGCTCTTGCTTTCTAGAGTCTCTAAGACAGCAGGAAACGTGAGTGTGCTGAGAAAAAAGAATGGTGTTTCCTACACATACGGACCATATCTTGTCCAACTCTGCTTCTGAAACTCATACAAACCACAGGTCCTCTAACATCAAATGCTTGTCAGTTTATATGAGAAACGTGTGAGCTTCGTAAACGATGTAGTTCTTTTGAGCTGTAAAGTAACTGCCCTTACCGGAAACGAAGTCTTGCTTGTAGGAAGACTCAGAGCCTGGGATTTAACTACATTTCTGATGTGAAACACATAGCAGAGGTCTCATCCATTGACCACTCTCTGCTTTAGAGCAAGAACAACGCTCTTCCTTTCTAGAGTCTCTAATACAGCAGGAAATGTGATTGTTCTCAGAACAAAAGAACTGTGTTTTCTACACATACAGACCATATCGAGATCAACGCTTATTCTGAAACTGACACAAAGCACACGTCCTGTAACATCCAATGCTTTTCAATTAAGACCGAGAAACATGTGAGCTTTGTGTACGTTGTAGTTCGTTTAAGCTGTAAAGTAACTGCCCTTACCTGAAACGAAGTCTTGCTTGTAGGAAGACTAAGAGCCTGGGATTTAACACCATTTCTGAAGTGGAACACACAGCAGAGGTCTCATCCATTGATCACACTCTGCTTTAGAGCAAGAAGCACACTCTTGCTTTCCAGATTCTCTAAGGCAGCAGGAAACGTGAGTGGGCTAAGAACAAAAGAACGGTGTTTCCTACACATATGGACCATATCTAATGAAACTCTGCTTCTGAAACTCATACAAAGCACTGTTCCTCTAACATCCAATGCTTGTCAGTTAAGATCAGAAACGTGTTAGCTTCGTGAACGATGTAGTTCATTTGAGCTGAAAAGTTACTGCCCTTACCTGAAACGAAATCTTGCTTGTAGGAAGACTTAGAACCTGGGATTTATCTCCATATATGAAGGGAAACACACAGCATAGTTCTCATCCATGGATCCCATTCTGCTTTAGAGCAAGAAGCACGCTCTTGCTTTCTAGAGTCTCTCTTACAACAGGAAACATGAGTGTGCTCAGAACAAACGTACGGAGTTTCCTACACATATGGACCATATGTAGTTCAACTCTGCTTCTGAAACTAAAACGAACTACAGGTCCTCTATCATCCAATTCTTGTCAGTTTATATGAGAAACGTGTGAGCTTCGTGAACGATGTAGTTTCTTTTGAGCTGTAAAGTAACTGCCCTTACCGGAAACGAAGTCTGGCTTGTGGGAAGACTCAGAACCTATGATTTAACTCCATTTCTGATGTGAAACACACAGCAGAGGTCTCATCCATTGACCACACTCTGCTTTAGAGCAAGAAGCACGCTCTTGCTTTCTAGATTCTCTAAGACAGCAGGAAATGTGAGTGTGCTGAGAACAAAAGATCGGTGTTTCCTACACATACGGACCATATCTAGTCCAACTCTGCTTCTGAAACTGATACAATGCAGTGGTCCTCTAACATCCAATGCTTGTCAGGTAATATGGGAAACGTGTTAGTTTCGGGAACGATGTAGTTCGTTTGAGCTGAAAAGTGACGGCCCTTACCTGAAACGAAGTCTTGCTTGTAGGAAGACACAGAGCCTGGGATTTAACTCCATTTCTGAAGTGAAACACACAGCAGAGTTCTCATCCATAGATCACACTCTGCATTAGAGCAAGAAGCACGCTCTTGCTTTCTAGTGTCTCTAAGAGAGCAGGAAATGTGAATGTGCTGAGAAAAAAAGAACGGTGTTTCCTACACATACGGACCATATCTAATCCAACTCTGCTTCTGAACCTGATACAAAGCACTGGTCCTCTAACATCCAATGCTTGTCAGTTAAGATCAGAAACGTGTTAGCTTCGTGAACGATGTAGTTCATTTGAGCTGAAAAGTGACTGCCCTTACCTGAAATGAAATCTTGCTTGTAGGAAGACTCAGAACCTGGGATTTATCTCCATATCTGAAGGGAAACACACAGCATAGTTCTCATCCATGGATCCCATTCTGCTTTAGAGCAAGAAGCACGCTCTTTTCTTTCTAGAGTCTCTATTGCAACAGGAAACATGAGTGTGCTCAGAACAAAAGTACGGAGTTTCCTACACATATGGACCATATCTAGTTCAACTCTGCTTCTGAAACTGATACAAACCACAGGTCCTCTAACATCCAATGCTTGTCAGTTTAGATGAGAAATGTGTGAGCTTCATGAACGATGTAGTTCGTTTGAGCTGTAAAGTAACTGCCCTTACCTGAAGTGAAGTCTTGCTTCTTGGAAGACTAAGAACCTGGGATTTAACTCCATTTCTGAAGTGAAACACACAGCAGAGTTCTCTTCCATAGATCACACTCTGCATTAGAGCAAGAAGCACGCTCTTGCTTTCTAGTGTCTCTAAGAGAGCAGGAAATGTGAATGTGCTGAGAAAAAAAGAACGGTGTTTCCTACACATACGGACCATATCTAATCCAACTCTGCTTCTGAACCTGATACAAAGCACTGGTCCTCTAACATCCAATGCTTGTCAGTTAAGATCAGAAACGTGTTAGCTTCGTGAACGATGTAGTTCATTTGAGCTGAAAAGTGACTGCCCTTACCTGAAATGAAATCTTGCTTGTAGGAAGACTCAGAACCTGGGATTTATCTCCATATCTGAAGGGAAACACACAGCATAGTTCTCATCCATGGATCCCATTCTGCTTTAGAGCAAGAAGCACGCTCTTTTCTTTCTAGAGTCTCTATTGCAACAGGAAACATGAGTGTGCTCAGAACAAAAGTACGGAGTTTCCTACACATATGGACCATATCTAGTTCAACTCTGCTTCTGAAACTGATACAAACCACAGGTCCTCTAACATCCAATGCTTGTCAGTTTAGATGAGAAATGTGTGAGCTTCATGAACGATGTAGTTCGTTTGAGCTGTAAAGTAACTGCCCTTACCCGAAGTGAAGTCTTGCTTCTTGGAAGACTAAGAACCTGGGATTTAACTCCATTTCTGAAGTGAAACACACAGCACAGTTCTCATCCATAGATCACACTCTGCTTTATAGCAAGAAGCATGCTCTTGCTTTCTAGATTCTCTAAGACAGCAGGAAACGTGAGTGTGCTGAGAACACAAGATCGGTGTTTCCTACACATACGGACCATATCTAGTCCAACTCTGCTTCTGAAACTGATACAGTGCAGTGGTGCTCTAACATCCAATGCTTGTCAGGTAATATGGGAAACGTGTTAGCTTCGGGAACGATGTAGTTCGTTTGAGCTGAATAGTGACTGCCCTTACCTGAAACGAAGTCTTGCTTGTAGGAAGACACAGAGCCTGGGATTTAACTCCATTTCTGAAGGGAAACACACAGCACAGTTCTCATCCATGATTCACACTCTGCATTAGAGCAAGAACCACCCTCTTGGTTTCTAGTGTCTCTAAGAGAGCAGGAAATGTGAGTGTGCTGAGAAAAAAAGAACGGTGTTTCCTACACATACGGACCATATCTAATCCAACTCTGCTTCTGAACCTGATACAAAGCACTGGTCCTCTAACATCCAATGCTTGTCAGGTAATATGGGAAGTGTTAGCTTCGTGAACGATGCAGTTCGTTTGATCTGAAAAGTGACTGTCCTTACCTGAAATGAACTAGTGCTTGTAGGAAGACTCAGAGCCTGGGATTTAACTCCATTTCTGAAGTGAAACACACAGCACAGTTCTCATCCATAGATCACACTCTGCTTTAGAGCAAGAAGCACGCTCTTGCATTCTAGATTCTCTAAGACAGCAAGAAACGTGAGTGTGCTGAGAACCAAAGTACAGTGTTTCCTACACATAAGGGCCATATCTAGTTCAACTCTGCTTCTGAAACAGAAACAAACCACAGGTCCTCTAACATCCAATGCTTGTCAGGTAAGACGAGAAACGTGTGACCTTCGTGAAAGATGTAGTTCATTTGAGCTGAAAAGTGACTGCCCTTACCTGAAATGAAATCTTGCTTGTAGGAAGACGCAGAGCCTGGGATTTGACTCCATTTTTGAAGGGAAACACACAGCATAGTTTTCATCCATAGATCACACTCTGCTTTAGAGCAAGAAGGACGTTCTTGCTTTCTAGAGTCTCTAAGACAGCAGGAAACGTGAGTGTGCTGAGAAAAAAGAATGGTGTTTCCTACACATACGGACCATATCTTGTCCAACTCTGCTTCTGAAACTCATACAAACCACAGGTCCTCTAACATCAAATGCTTGTCAGTTTATATGAGAAACGTGTGAGCTTTGTAAACGATGTAGTTCGTTTGAGCTGTAAAGTAACTGCCCTTACCGGAAAGGAAGTCTTGCTTGTAGGAAGACTCAGAGCCTGGGATTTAACTCCATTTCTGATGTGAAACACACAGCAGAGGTCTCATCCATTGACCACACTCTGCTTTAGAGCAAGAACAACGCTCTTCCTTTCTAGAGTCTCTAATACAGCAGGAAATGTAATTGTTCTCAGAACAAAAGAACTGTGTTTTCTACACATACAGACCATATCGAGATCAACGCTTATTCTGAAACTGACACAAAGCACACGTCCTGTAACATCCAATGCTTTTCAATTAAGACCGAGAAACACGTGAGCTTTGTGTACGTTGTAGTTCGTTTAAGCTGTAAAGTAACTGCCCTTACCTGAAACGAAGTCTTGCTTGTAGGAAGACTAAGAGCCTGGGATTTAACACCATTTCTGAAGTGGAACACACAGCAGAGGTCTCATCCATTGATCACACTCTGCTTTAGAGCAAGAAGCACACTCTTGCTTTCCAGATTCTCTAAGGCAGCAGGAAACGTGAGTGGGCTAAGAACAAAAGAACGGTGTTTCCTACACATATGGACCATATCTAATGAAACTCTGCTTCTGAAACTCATACAAAGCACTGTTCCTCTAACATCCAATGCTTGTCAGTTAAGATCAGAAACGTGTTAGCTTCGTGAACGATGTAGTTCATTTGAGCTGAAAAGTTACTGCCCTTACCTGAAACGAAATCTTGCTTGTAGGAAGACTTAGAACCTGGGATTTATCTCCATATCTGAAGGGAAACACACAGCATAGTTCTCATCCATGGATCCCATTCTGCTTTAGAGCAAGAAGCACGCTCTTGCTTTCTAGAGTCTCTCTTACAACAGGAAACATGAGTGTGCTCAGAACAAACGTACGGAGTTTCCTACACATATGGACCATATGTAGTTCAACTCTGCTTCTGAAACTAAAACGAACTACAGGTCCTCTATCATCCAATGCTTGTCAGTTTATATGAGAAACGTGTGAGCTTCGTGAACGATGTAGTTTCTTTTGAGCTGTAAAGTAACTGCCCTTACCGGAAACGAAGTCTTGCTTGTGGGAAGACTCAGAACCTGTGATTTAACTCCATTTCTGATGTGAAACACACAGCAAAGGTCTCATCCATTGACCACACTCTGCTTTAGAGCAAGAAGCACGCTCTTGCTTTCTAGATTCTCTAAGACAGCAGGAAACGTGAGTGTGCTGAGAACACAAGATCGGTGTTTCCTACACATACGGACCATATCTAGTCCAACTCTGCTTCTGAAACTGATACAATGCAGTGGTGCTCTAACATCCAATGCTTGTCAGGTAATATGGGAAACGTGTTAGCTTCGGGAACGATGTAGTTCGTTTGAGCTGAAAAGTGACTGCCCTTACCTGAAACGAAGTCTTGCTTGTAGGAAGACACAGAGCCTGGGATTTAACTCCATTTCTGAAGGGAAACACACAGCACAGTTCTCATCCATGATTCACACTCTGCATTAGAGCAAGAACCACCCTCTTGGTTTCTAGTGTCTCTAAGAGAGCAGGAAATGTGAGTGTGCTGAGAAAAAAAGAACGGTGTTTCCTACACATACGGACCATATCTAATCCAACTCTGCTTCTGAACCTGATACAAAGCACTGGTCCTCTAACATCCAATGCTTGTCAGGTAATATGGGAAGTGTTAGCTTCGTGAACGATGCAGTTCGTTTGATCTGAAAAGTGACTGTCCTTACCTGAAATGAACTCGTACTTGTAGGAAGACTCAGAGCCTGGGATTTAACTCCATTTCTGAAGTGAAACACACAGCACAGTTCTCATCCATAGATCACACTCTGCTTTAGAGCAAGAAGCACGCTCTTGCATTCTAGATTCTCTAAGACAGCAAGAAACGTGAGTGTGCTGAGAACCAAAGTACAGTGTTTCCTACACATAAGGGCCATATCTAGTTCAACTCTGCTTCTGAAACAGAAACAAACCACAGGTCCTCTAACATCCAATGCTTGTCAGGTAAGACGAGAAACGTGTGACCTTCGTGAAAGATGTAGTTCATTTGAGCTGAAAAGTGACTGCCCTTACCTGAAATGAAATCTTGCTTGTAGGAAGACGCAGAGCCTGGGATTTGACTCCATTTCTGAAGGGAAACACACAGCATAGTTTTCATCCATAGATCACACTCTGCTTTAGAGCAAGAAGGACGTTCTTGCTTTCTAGAGTCTCTAAGACAGCAGGAAACGTGAGTGTGCTGAGAAAAAAGAATGGTGTTTCCTACACATACGGACCATATCTTGTCCAACTCTGCTTCTGAAACTCATACAAACCACAGGTCCTCTAACATCAAATGCTTGTCAGTTTATATGAGAAACGTGTGAGCTTCGTAAACGATGTAGTTCGTTTGAGCTGTAAAGTAACTGCCCTTACCGGAAACGAAGTCTTGCTTGTAGGAAGACTCAGAGCCTGGGATTTAACTACATTTCTGATGTGAAACACACAGCAGAGGTCTCATCCATTGACCACACTCTGCTTTAGAGCAAGAACAACGCTCTTCCTTTCTAGAGTCTCTAATACAGCAGGAAATGTGATTGTTCTCAGAACAAAAGAACTGTGTTTTCTACACATACAGACCATATCGAGATCAACGCTTATTCTGAAACTGACACAAAGCACACGTCCTGTAACATCCAATGCTTTTCAATTAAGACCGAGAAACATGTGAGCTTTGTGTACGTTGTAGTTCGTTTAAGCTGTAAAGTAACTGCCCTTACCTGAAACGAAGTCTTGCTTGTAGGAAGACTAAGAGCCTGGGATTTAACACCATTTCTGAAGTGGAACACACAGCAGAGGTCTCATCCATTGATCACACTCTGCTTTAGAGCAAGAAGCACACTCTTGCTTTCCAGATTCTCTAAGGCAGCAGGAAACGTGAGTGGGCTAAGAACAAAAGAACGGTGTTTCCTACACATATGGACCATATCTAATGAAACTCTGCTTCTGAAACTCATACAAAGCACTGTTCCTCTAACATCCAATGCTTGTCAGTTAAGATCAGAAACGTGTTAGCTTCGTGAACGATGTAGTTCATTTGAGCTGAAAAGTTACTGCCCTTACCTGAAACGAAATCTTGCTTGTAGGAAGACTTAGAACCTGGGATTTATCTCCATATCTGAAGGGAAACACACAGCATAGTTCTCATCCATGGATCCCATTCTGCTTTAGAGCAAGAAGCACGCTCTTGCTTTCTAGAGTCTCTCTTACAACAGGAAACATGAGTGTGCTCAGAACAAACGTACGGAGTTTCCTACACATATGGACCATATGTAGTTCAACTCTGCTTCTGAAACTAAAACGAACTACAGGTCCTCTATCATCCAATTCTTGTCAGTTTATATGAGAAACGTGTGAGCTTCGTGAACGATGTAGTTTCTTTTGAGCTGTAAAGTAACTGCCCTTACCGGAAACGAAGTCTGGCTTGTGGGAAGACTCAGAACCTATGATTTAACTCCATTTCTGATGTGAAACACACAGCATAGTTCTCATCCATGGATCCCATTCTGCTTTAGAGCAAGAAGCACGCTCTTTTCTTTCTAGAGTCTCTATTGCAACAGGAAACATGAGTGTGCTCAGAACAAAAGTACGGAGTTTCCTACACATATGGACCATATCTAGTTCAACTCTGCTTCTGAAACTGATACAAACCACAGGTCCTCTAACATCCAATGCTTGTCAGTTTAGATGAGAAATGTGTGAGCTTCATGAACGATGTAGTTCGTTTGAGCTGTAAAGTAACTGCCCTTACCTGAAGTGAAGTCTTGCTTCTTGGAAGACTAAGAACCTGGGATTTAACTCCATTTCTGAAGTGAAACACACTGCACAGTTCTCATCCATAGATCACACTCTGCTTTAGAGCAAGAAGCATGCTCTTGCTTTCTAGATTCTCTAAGACAGCAGGAAACGTGAGTGTGGTGAGAACAAAAGAACGGTGTTTCCTACACATAAGGGCCATATCTAGTTCAACTCTGCTTCTGAAACAGAAACAAACCACAGGTCCTCTAACATCCAATGCTTGTCAGGTAAGACGAGAAACGTGTGACCTTCGTGAAAGATGTAGTTCATTTGAGCTGAAAAGTGACTGCCCTTACCTGAAATGAAATCTTGCTTGTAGGAAGACGCAGAGCCTGGGATTTGACTCCATTTCTGAAGGGAAACACACAGCATAGTTTTCATCCATAGATCACACTCTGCTTTAGAGCAAGAAGGACGTTCTTGCTTTCTAGAGTCTCTAAGACAGCAGGAAACGTGAGTGTGCTGAGAAAAAAGAATGGTGTTTCCTACACATACGGACCATATCTTGTCCAACTCTGCTTCTGAAACTCATACAAACCACAGGTCCTCTAACATCAAATGCTTGTCAGTTTATATGAGAAACGTGTGAGCTTCGTAAACGATGTAGTTCGTTTGAGCTGTAAAGTAACTGCCCTTACCGGAAACGAAGTCTTGCTTGTAGGAAGACTCAGAGCCTGGGATTTAACTACATTTCTGATGTGAAACACACAGCAGAGGTCTCATCCATTGACCACACTCTGCTTTAGAGCAAGAACAACGCTCTTCCTTTCTAGAGTCTCTAATACAGCAGGAAATGTGATTGTTCTCAGAACAAAAGAACTGTGTTTTCTACACATACAGACCATATCGAGATCAACGCCTATTCTGAAACTGACACAAAGCACACGTCCTGTCACATCCAATGCTTTTCAATTAAGACCGAGAAACATGTGAGCTTTGTGTACGTTGTAGTTCGTTTAAGCTGTAAAGTAACTGCCCTTACCTGAAACGAAGTCTTGCTTGTAGGAAGACTAAGAGCCTGGGATTTAACACCATTTCTGAAGTGGAACACACAGCAGAGGTCTCATCCATTGATCACACTCTGCTTTAGAGCAAGAAGCACACTCTTGCTTTCCAGATTCTCTAAGGCAGCAGGAAACGTGAGTGGGCTAAGAACAAAAGAACGGTGTTTCCTACACATATGGACCATATCTAATGAAACTCTGCTTCTGAAACTCATACAAAGCACTGTTCCTCTAACATCCAATGCTTGTCAGTTAAGATCAGAAACGTGTTAGCTTCGTGAACGATGTAGTTCATTTGAGCTGAAAAGTTACTGCCCTTACCTGAAACGAAATCTTGCTTGTAGGAAGACTTAGAACCTGGGATTTATCTCCATATCTGAAGGGAAACACACAGCATAGTTCTCATCCATGGATCCCATTCTGCTTTAGAGCAAGAAGCACGCTCTTGCTTTCTAGAGTCTCTCTTACAACAGGAAACATGAGTGTGCTCAGAACAAACGTACGGAGTTTCCTACGCATATGGACCATATGTAGTTCAACTCTGCTTCTGAAACTAAAACGAACTACAGGTCCTCTATCATCCAATTCTTGTCAGTTTATATGAGAAACGTGTGAGCTTCGTGAACGATGTAGTTTCTTTTGAGCTGTAAAGTAACTGCCCTTACCGGAAACGAAGTCTTGCTTGTGGGAAGACTCAGAACCTGTGATTTAACTCCATTTCTGATGTGAAACACACAGCAAAGGTCTCATCCATTGACCACACTCTGCTTTAGAGCAAGAAGCACGCTCTTGCTTTCTAGATTCTCTAAGACAGCAGGAAACGTGAGTGTGCTGAGAACACAAGATCGGTGTTTCCTACACATACGGACCATATCTAGTCCAACTCTGCTTCTGAAACTGATACAATGCAGTGGTGCTCTAACATCCCATGCTTGTCAGGTAATATGGGAAACGTGTTAGCTTCGGGAACGATGTAGTTCGTTTGAGCTGAAAAGTGACTGCCCTTACCTGAAACGAAGTCTTGCTTGTAGGAAGACACAGAGCCTGGGATTTAACTCCATTTCTGAAGGGAAACACACAGCACAGTTCTCATCCATGATTCACACTCTGCATTAGAGCAAGAACCACCCTCTTGGTTTCTAGTGTCTCTAAGAGAGCAGGAAATGTGAGTGTGCTGAGAAAAAAAGAACGGTGTTTCCTACACATACGGACCATATCTAATCCAACTCTGCTTCTGAACCTGATACAAAGCACTGGTCCTCTAACATCCAATGCTTGTCAGGTAATATGGGAAGTGTTAGCTTCGTGAACGATGCAGTTCGTTTGATCTGAAAAGTGACTGTCCTTACCTGAAATGAACTAGTGCTTGTAGGAAGACTCAGAGCCTGGGATTTAACTCCATTTCTGAAGTGAAACACACAGCACAGTTCTCATCCATAGATCACACTCTGCTTTAGAGCAAGAAGCACGCTCTTGCATTCTAGATTCTCTAAGACAGCAAGAAACGTGAGTGTGCTGAGAACCAAAGTACAGTGTTTCCTACACATAAGGGCCATATCCAGTTCAACTCTGCTTCTGAAACAGAAACAAACCACAGGTCCTCTAACATCCAATGCTTGTCAGGTAAGACGAGAAACGTGTGACCTTCGTGAAAGATGTAGTTCATTTGAGCTGAAAAGTGACTGCCCTTACCTGAAATGAAATCTTGCTTGTAGGAAGACGCAGAGCCTGGGATTTGACTCCATTTCTGAAGGGAAACACACAGCATAGTTTTCATCCATAGATCACACTCTGCTTTAGAGCAAGAAGGACGTTCTTGCTTTCTAGAGTCTCTAAGACAGCAGGAAACGTGAGTGTGCTGAGAAAAAAGAATGGTGTTTCCTACACATACGGACCATATCTTGTCCAACTCTGCTTCTGAAACTCATACAAACCACAGGTCCTCTAACATCAAATGCTTGTCAGTTTATATGAGAAACGTGTGAGCTTCGTAAACGATGTAGTTCGTTTGAGCTGTAAAGTAACTGCCCTTACCGGAAACGAAGTCTTGCTTGTAGGAAGACTCAGAGCCTGGGATTTAACTCCATTTCTGATGTGAAACACACAGCAGAGGTCTCATCCATTGACCACACTCTGCTTTAGAGCAAGAACAACGCTCTTCCTTTCTAGAGTCTCTAATACAGCAGGAAATGTGATTGTTCTCAGAACAAAAGAACTGTGTTTTCTACACATGCAGACCATATCGAGATCAACGCTTATTCTGAAACTGACACAAAGCACACGTCCTGTAACATCCAATGCTTTTCAATTAAGACCGAGAAACATGTGAGCTTTGTGTACGTTGTAGTTAGTTTAAGCTGTAAAGTAACTGCCCTTACCTGAAACGAAGTCTTGCTTGTAGGAAGACTAAGAGCCTGGGATTTAACACCATTTCTGAAGTGGAACACACAGCAGAGGTCTCATCCATTGATCACACTCTGCTTTAGAGCAAGAAGCACACTCTTGCTTTCCAGATTCTCTAAGGCAGCAGGAAACGTGAGTGGGCTAAGAACAAAAGAACGGTGTTTCCTACACATATGGACCATATCTAATGAAACTCTGCTTCTGAAACTCATACAAAGCACTGTTCCTCTAACATCCAATGCTTGTCAGTTAAGATCAGAAACGTGTTAGCTTCGTGAACGATGTAGTTCATTTGAGCTGAAAAGTTACTGCCCTTACCTGAAACGAAATCTTGCTTGTAGGAAGACTTAGAACCTGGGATTTATCTCCATAACTGAAGGGAAACACACAGCATAGTTCTCATCCATGGATCCCATTCTGCTTTATAGCAAGAAGCACGCTCTTGCTTTCTAGAGTCTCTCTTACAACAGGAAACATGAGTGTGCTCAGAACAAACATACGGAGTTTCCTGCACATATGGACCATATGTAGTTCAACTCTGCTTCTGAAACTAAAACGAACTACAGGTCCTCTATCATCCAATGCTTGTCAGTTTATATGAGAAACGTGTGAGCTTCGTGAACGATGTAGTTTCTTTTGAGCTGTAAAGTAACTGCCCTTACCGGAAACGAAGTCTGGCTTGTGGGAAGACTCAGAACCTGTGATTTAACTCCATTTCTGATGTGAAACACACAGCAGAGGTCTCATCCATTGACCACACTCTGCTTTAGAGCAAGAAGCACGCTCTTGCTTTCTAGATTCTCTAAGACAGCAGGAAACGTGAGTGTGCTGAGAACAAAAGATCGGTGTTTCCTACACATACGGACCATATCTAGTCCAACTCTGCTTCTGAAACTGATACAATGCAGTGGTCCTCTAACATCCAATGTTTGTCAGGTAATATGGGAAACGTGTTAGTTTCGGGAACGATGTAGTTCGTTTGAGCTGAAAAGTGACGGCCCTTACCTGAAACGAAGTCTTGCTTGTAGGAAGACACAGAGCCTGGGATTTAACTCCATTTCTGAAGTGAAACACACAGCAGAGTTCTCTTCCATAGATCACACTCTGCATTAGAGCAAGAAGCACGCACTTGCTTTCTAGTGTCTCTAAGAGAGCAGGAAATGTGAATGTGCTGAGAAAAAAAGAACGGTGTTTCCTACACATACGGACCATATCTAATCCAACTCTGCTTCTGAACCTGATACAAAGCACTGGTCCTCTAACATCCAATGCTTGTCAGTTAAGATCAGAAACGTGTTAGCTTCGTGAACGATGTAGTTCATTTGAGCTGAAAAGTGACTGCCCTTACCTGAAATGAAATCTTGCTTGTAGGAAGACTCAGAACCTGGGATTTATCTCCATATCTGAAGGGAAACACACAGCATAGTTCTCATCCATGGATCCCATTCTGCTTTAGAGCAAGAAGCACGCTCTTTTCTTTCTAGAGTCTCTATTGCAACAGGAAACATGAGTGTGCTCAGAACAAAAGTACGGAGTTTCCTACACATATGGACCATATCTAGTTCAACTCTGCTTCTGAAACTGATACAAACCACAGGTCCTCTAACATCCAATGCTTGTCAGTTTAGATGAGAAATGTGTGAGCTTCATGAACGATGTAGTTCGTTTGAGCTGTAAAGTAACTGCCCTTACCCGAAGTGAAGTCTTGCTTCTTGGAAGACTAAGAACCTGGGATTTAACTCCATTTCTGAAGTGAAACACACAGCACAGTTCTCATCCATAGATCACACTCTGCTTTAGAGCAAGAAGCATGCTCTTGCTTTCTAGATTCTCTAAGACAGCAGGAAACGTGAGTGTGGTGAGAACAAAAGAACGGTGTTTCCTACACATAAGGGCCATATCTAGTTCAACTCTGCTTCTGGAACAGAAACAAACCACAGGTCCTCTAACATCCAATGCTTATCAGTTAAGACGAGAAACGTGTGACCTTCGTGAAAGATGTAGTTCATTTGAGCTGAAAAGTGACTGCCCTTACCTGAAATGAAATCTTGCTTGTAGGAAGACGCAGAGCCTGGGATTTGACTCCATTTCTGAAGGGAAACACACAGCATAGTTTTCATCCATAGATCACACTCTGCTTTAGAGCAAGAAGGACGTTCTTGCTTTCTAGAGTCTCTAAGACAGCAGGAAACGTGAGTGTGCTGAGAAAAAAGAATGGTGTTTCCTACACATACGGACCATATCTTGTCCAACTCTGCTTCTGAAACTCATACAAACCACAGGTCCTCTAACATCAAATGCTTGTCAGTTTATATGAGAAACGTGTGAGCTTCGTAAACGATGTAGTTCGTTTGAGCTGTAAAGTAACTGCCCTTACCGGAAACGAAGTCTTGCTTGTAGGAAGACTCAGAGCCTGGGATTTAACTCCATTTCTGATGTGAAACACACAGCAGAGGTCTCATCCATTGACCACACTCTGCTTTAGAGCAAGAACAACGCTCTTCCTTTCTAGAGTCTCTAATACAGCAGGAAATGTGATTGTTCTCAGAACAAAAGAACTGTGTTTTCTACACATACAGACCATATCGAGATCAACGCTTATTCTGAAACTGACACAAAGCACACGTCCTGTAACATCCAATGCTTTTCAATTAAGACCGAGAAACATGTGAGCTTTGTGTACGTTGTAGTTCGTTTAAGCTGTAAAGTAACTGCCCTTACCTGAAAC
Source organism: Onychomys leucogaster (assembly GCA_949786385.1). NCBI lineage: Eukaryota > Metazoa > Chordata > Mammalia > Rodentia > Cricetidae > Onychomys > Onychomys leucogaster. The sequence continues at coordinate 1,728,826 of CATKUP010000073.1, forward strand.
GAAGTCTTGCTTGTAGGAAGACTAAGAGCCTGGGATTTAACACCATTTCTGAAGTGGAACACACAGCAGAGGTCTCATCCATTGATCACACTCTGCTTTAGAGCAAGAAGCACACTCTTGCTTTCCAGATTCTCTAAGGCAGCAGGAAACGTGAGTGGGCTAAGAACAAAAGAACGGTGTTTCCTACACATATGGACCATATCTAATGAAACTCTGCTTCTGAAACTCATACAAAGCACTGTTCCTCTAACATCCAATGCTTGTCAGTTAAGATCAGAAACGTGTTAGCTTCGTGAACGATGTAGTTCATTTGAGCTGAAAAGTTACTGCCCTTACCTGAAACGAAATCTTGCTTGTAGGAAGACTTAGAACCTGGGATTTATCTCCATATCTGAAGGGAAACACACAGCATAGTTCTCATCCATGGATCCCATTCTGCTTTAGAGCAAGAAGCACGCTCTTGCTTTCTAGAGTCTCTCTTACAACAGGAAACATGAGTGTGCTCAGAACAAACATACGGAGTTTCCTGCACATATGGACCATATGTAGTTCAACTCTGCTTCTGAAACTAAAACGAACTACAGGTCCTCTATCATCCAATGCTTGTCAGTTTATATGAGAAACGTGTGAGCTTCGTGAACGATGTAGTTTCTTTTGAGCTGTAAAGTAACTGCCCTTACCGGAAACGAAGTCTGGCTTGTGGGAAGACTCAGAACCTGTGATTTAACTCCATTTCTGATGTGAAACACACAGCAGAGGTCTCATCCATTGACCACACTCTGCTTTAGAGCAAGAAGCACGCTCTTGCTTTCTAGATTCTCTAAGACAGCAGGAAACGTGAGTGTGCTGAGAACACAAGATCGGTGTTTCCTACACATACGGACCATATCTAGTCCAACTCTGCTTCTGAAACTGATACAATGCAGTGGTCCTCTAACATCCAATGCTTGTCAGGTAATATGGGAAACGTGTTAGCTTCGGGAATGATGTAGTTCGTTTGAGCTGAAAAGTGACTGCCCTTACCTGAAACGAAGTCTTGATTGTAAGAAGACACAGAGCCTGGGATTTAACTCCATTTCTGAAGGGAAACACACAGCACAGTTCTCATCCATGATTCACACTCTGCATTAGAGCAAGAACCACCCTCTTGGTTTCTAGTGTCTCTAAGAGAGCAGGAAATGTGAGTGTGCTGAGAAAAAAAGAACGGTGTTTCCTACACATACGGACCATATCTAATCCAACTCTGCTTCTGAACCTCATACAAAGCACTGGTCCTCTAACATCCAATGCTTGTCAGGTAATATGGGAAGTGTTAGCTTCGTGAACGATGCAGTTCGATGATCTGAAAAGTGACTGCCCTTACCTGAAACGAAGTCTTGTTTGTAGGAAGACACAGAGCCTGGCATTTAACTCCATTTCTGAAGGGAAACACACAGCACAGTTCTAATCCATGAATCACACTCTGCATTAGAGCAAGAAACATGCTCTTGCTTTCTAGTGTCTCTAAGAGAGCAGGAAATGTGAGTGAGCTGAGAACAAAAGAACCGTGTTTCCTACACATACGGACCATATCTAATCCAACTCTGCTTCTAAAACACATACAAAGCACTGGTCCTCTAACATCCAATGCTTGTCAGTTTAGATGAGAAACGTGTGAGCTTCGTGAAAGATGTAGTTCATTTGAGCTGAAAAGTGACTGCCCTTACCTGAAATGAAGTGTCACTTGTAGGAAGACTCAGAGCCTGGGATTAAACTCCATTTCTGAAGTGAAACACACAGCAGAGTTCTCATCCATAGATCACACTCTGCATTAGAGCAAGAAGCACGCTCTTGCTTTCTAGTGTCTGTAAGAGAGCAGGAAATGTGAGTGTGCTGAGAACAAAAGAACTGTGTTTCCTACACATACGGACCATATCTAATCCAACTCTGCTTCTGAAACTGATACAAAGCACTGGTCCTCTAACATTCAATGCTTGTCAGTTTAGATGAGAAACGTGGGAGCTTCGTGAAAGATGTAGTTCATTTGAGCTGAAAAGTGACTGCCCTTACATGAAATGAAGTGTCACTTGTAGGAAGACTCAGAGCCTGGGATTAAACTCCATTTCTGAAGTGAAACGCACAGCAGAGTTCTCATCCATAGATCACACTCTGCATTAGAGCAAGAAGCATGCTCTTGCTTTCTAGTGTCTCTAAGAGAGCAGGAAATGTGAGTGTGCTGAGAACAACAGAACAGTGTTTCCTACACATACGGACCATATCTAATCCAACTCTGCTTCTGAAACTGATACAAAGCACTGGTCATCTAACATCCAATGCTTGTCAGGTAATATGGGAAACGTGTTAGCTTCGTGAACGATATAGTTCGTTTGAGCTGAAAAGTGACTGCCCTTACCTGAAACGAAATCTTGCTTCTAGGAAGACTCAGAACCTGGGATTTATCTCCATATGTGAAGGGAAACACACAGCATAGTTCTCATCCATGGATCCCATTCTGCTTTAGAGCAAGAAGCACACTCTTGCTTTCTAGAGTCTCTATTACAACAGGAAACATGAGTGTGCTCAGAACAAAAGTACGGAGTTTCCTACACATATGGACCATATCTAGTTCAACTCTGCTTCTGAAACTGAAACCAACTAAAGGTCCTCTATCATCCAATGCTTGTCAGTTAAGATGAGAAACGTGTGAGCCTCGAGAACGATGTAGTTCGTTTGAGCTGTAAAGTACCTGCCCTTACCTGAAATGAAGTCTTACTTGTAGGAAGACTCAGAGCCTGGGATTTAACTCCATTTCTGAAGTGAAACACACAGCAGAGTTCTCATCCATAGATCACACTCTGCTTTATAGCAAGAAGCACGCTCTGCCTTTCTAGAGTCTCTAAGACAGCAGGAAACGTGAATGTGCTGAGAGGAAAAGAATGGTGTTTCCTACACATACGGACCATATCTAGTCCAACTCTGCTTCTGAAACTGATACAAACCACAGGTCCTCTAACATCCAATGCTTGTCAGTTGAGATGAGAATTGTGTGAGCTTCATGAACGATGTAGTTCGTTTGAGCTGAAAAGTAACTGCCCTTACCTGAAACAAAGTCTTGCTTGTAGGAAGACACAGAGCCAGGGATTTAACTCCATTTCTGAAGGGAAACACACAGCACAGTTCTCATCCATGATTCACACTCTGCATTAGAGCAAGAACCACCCTCTTGGTTTCTAGTGTCTCTAAGAGAGCAGGAAATGTGAGTGTGCTGAGAAAAAAAGAACGGTGTTTCCTACACATACGGACCATATCTAATCCAACTCTGCTTCTGAACCTGATACAAAGCACTGGTCCTCTAACATCCAATGCTTGTCAGGTAATATGGGAAGTGTTAGCTTCGTGAACGATGCAGTTCGTTTGATCTGAAAAGTGACTGCCCTTACCTGAAACGAAGTCTTGTTTGTAGGAAGACACAGAGCCTGGCATTTAACTCCATTTCTGAAGGGAAACACACAGCACAGTTCTAATCCATGAATCACACTCTGCATTAGAGCAAGAAACATGCCCTTGCTTTCTAGTGTCTCTAAGAGAGCAGGAAATGTGAGTGAGCTGAGAACAAAAGAACCGTGTTTCCTACACATACGGACCATATCTAATCCAACTCTGCTTCTGGAACTGATACAAAGCACTGGTCCTCTAACATCCAATGCTTGTCAGGTAATATGGGAAACGTGTTAGCTTCGTGAACGATGTAGTTCGTTTGAGCTGAAAAGTGACTGCCCTTACATGAAACGAAATCTTGCTTGTAGGAAGACTCAGAACCTGGGATTTATCTCCATATCTGAAGGGAAACACACAGCATAGTTCTCATCCATGGATCCCATTCTGCTTTAGAGCAAGAAGCACGTTCTTTTCTTTCTAGAGTCTCTATTACAACAGGAAACGTGAGTGTGCTCAGAACAAAAGTAAAGTGTTTCCTACACATATGGACCATATCTAGTTCAACTCTGCTTCTGAAACTGATACAAACCACAGGTCCTCTAACATCCAATGCTTGTCAGTTTAGATGAGAAATGTGTGAGCTTCATGAACGATGTAGTTCGTTTGAGCTGTAAAGTAACTGCCCTTACCTGAAGTGAAGTCTTGCTTCTTGGAAGACTAAGAACCTGGGATTTAACTCCATTTATGAAGTGAAACACACAGCACAGTTCTCATCCATAGATCACACTCTGCTTTAGAGCAAGAAGCACGCTCTTGCATTCTAGATTCTCTAAGACAGCAAGAAACGTGAGTGTGCTGAGAACCAAAGTACAGTGTTTCCTACACATAAGGGCCATATCTAGTTCAACTCTGCTTCTGAAACAGAAACAAACCACAGGTCCTCTAACATCCAATGCTTGTCAGGTAAGACGAGAAACGTGTGACCTTCGTGAAAGATGTAGTTCATTTGAGCTGAAAAGTGACTGCCCTTACCTGAAATGAAATCTTGCTTGTAGGAAGACGCAGAGCCTGGGATTTGACTCCATTTCTGAAGGGAAACACACAGCATAGTTTTCATCCATAGATCACACTCTGCTTTAGAGCAAGAAGGACGTTCTTGCTTTCTAGAGTCTCTAAGACAGCAGGAAACGTGAGTGTGCTGAGAAAAAAGAATGGTGTTTCCTACACATACGGACCATATCTTGTCCAACTCTGCTTCTGAAACTCATACAAACCACAGGTCCTCTAACATCAAATGCTTGTCAGTTTATATGAGAAACGTGTGAGCTTCGTAAACGATGTAGTTCGTTTGAGCTGTAAAGTAACTGCCCTTACCGGAAACGAAGTCTTGCTTGTAGGAAGACTCAGAGCCTGGGATTTAACTCCATTTCTGATGTGAAACACACAGCAGAGGTCTCATCCATTGACCACACTCTGCTTTAGAGCAAGAACAACGCTCTTCCTTTCTAGAGTCTCTAATACAGCAGGAAATGTGATTGTTCTCAGAACAAAAGAACTGTGTTTTCTACACATACAGACCATATCGAGATCAACGCTTATTCTGAAACTGACACAAAGCACACGTCCTGTAACATCCAATGCTTTTCAATTAAGACCGAGAAACATGTGAGCTTTGTGTACGTTGTAGTTCGTTTAAGCTGTAAAGTAACTGCCCTTACCTGAAACGAAGTCTTGCTTGTAGGAAGACTAAGAGCCTGGGATTTAACACCATTTCTGAAGTGGAACACACAGCAGAGGTCTCATCCATTGATCACACTCTGCTTTAGAGCAAGAAGCACACTCTTGCTTTCCAGATTCTCTAAGGCAGCAGGAAACGTGAGTGGACTAAGAACAAAAGAACGGTGTTTCCTACACATATGGACCATATCTAATGAAACTCTGCTTCTGAAACTCATACAAAGCACTGTTCCTCTAACATCCAATGCTTGTCAGTTAAGATCAGAAACGTGTTAGCTTCGTGAACGATGTAGTTCATTTGAGCTGAAAAGTTACTGCCCTTACATGAAACGAAATCTTGCTCGTAGGAAGACTTAGAACCTGGGATTTATCTCCATATCTGAAGGGAAACACACAGCATAGTTCTCATCCATGGATCCCATTCTGCTTTATAGCAAGAAGCACGCTCTTGCTTTCTAGAGTCTCTCTTACAACAGGAAACATGAGTGTGCTCAGAACAAACGTACGGAGTTTCCTACACATATGGACCATATGTAGTTCAACTCTGCTTCTGAAACTAAAACGAACTACAGGTCCTCTATCATCCAATGCTTGTCAGTTTATATGAGAAACGTGTGAGCTTCGTGAACGATGTAGTTTCTTTTGAGCTGTAAAGTAACTGCCCTTACCGGAAACGAAGTCTGGCTTGTGGGAAGACTCAGAACCTGTGATTTAACTCCATTTCTGATGTGAAACACACAGCAGAGGTCTCATCCATTGACCACACTCTGCTTTAGAGCAAGAAGCACGCTCTTGCTTTCTAGATTCTCTAAGACAGCAGGAAACGTGAGTGTGCTGAGAACACAAGATCGGTGTTTCCTACACATACGGACCATATCTAGTCCAACTCTGCTTCTGAAACTGATACAATGCAGTGGTCCTCTAACATCCAATGCTTGTCAGGTAATATGGGAAACGTGGTAGCTTCGGGAATAATGTAGTTCGTTAGAGCTGAAAAGTGACTGCCCTTACCTGAAACGAAGTCTTGCTTGTAGGAAGACACAGAGCCTGGGATTTAACTCCATTTCTGAAGGGAAACACACAGCACAGTTCTCATCCATGATTCACACTCTGCATTAGAGCAAGAACCACCCTCTTGGTTTCTAGTGTCTCTAAGAGAGCAGGAAATGTGAGTGTGCTGAGAAAAAAAGAACGGTGTTTCCTACACATACGGACCATATCTAATCCAACTCTGCTTCTGAACCTGATACAAAGCACTGGTCCTCTAACATCCAATGCTTGTCAGGTAATATGGGAAGTGTTAGCTTCGTGAACGATGCAGTTCGTTTGATCTGAAAAGTGACTGCCCTTACCTGAAACGAAGTCTTGTTTGTAGGAAGACACAGAGCCTGGCATTTAACTCCATTTCTGAAGGGAAACACACAGCACAGTTCTAATCCATGAATCAAACTCTGCATTAGAGCAAGAAACATGCTCTTGCTTTCTAGTGTCTCTAAGAGAGCAGGAAATGTGAGTGAGCTGAGAACAAAAGAACCGTGTTTCCTACACATACGGACCATATCTAATCCAACTCTGCTTCTAAAACACATACAAAGCACTGGTCCTCTAACATCCAATGCTTGTCAGTTTAGATGAGAAACGTGTGAGCTTCGTGAAAGATGTAGTTCATTTGAGCTGAAAAGTGACTGCCCTTACCTGAAATGAAGTGTCACTTGTAGGAAGACTCAGAGCCTGGGATTAAACTCCATTTCTGAAGTGAAACACACAGCAGAGTTCTCATCCATAGATCACACTCTGCATTAGAGCAAGAAGCACGCTCTTGCTTTCTAGTGTCTGTAAGAGAGCAGGAAATGTGAGTGTGCTGAGAACAAAAGAACGGTGTTTCCTACACATACGGACCATATCTAATCCAACTCTGCTTCTGAAACTGATACAAAGCACTGGTCCTCTAACATTCAATGCTTGTCAGTTTAGATGAGAAACGTGGGAGCTTCGTGAAAGATGTAGTTCATTTGAGCTGAAAAGTGACTGCCCTTACATGAAATGAAGTGTCACTTGTAGGAAGACTCAGAGCCTGGGATTAAACTCCATTTCTGAAGTGAAACGCACAGCAGAGTTCTCATCCATAGATCACACTCTGCATTAGAGCAAGAAGCATGCTCTTGCTTTCTAGTGTCTCTAAGAGAGCAGGAAATGTGAGTGTGCTGAGAACAAAAGAACAGTGTTTCCTACACATACGGACCATATCTAATCCAACTCTGCTTCTGAAACTCATACAAAGCACTGGTCATCTAACATCCAATGCTTGTCAGGTAATATGGGAAACGTGTTAGCTTCGTGAACAATATAGTTCGTTTGAGCTGAAAAGTGACTGCCCTTACCTGAAACGAAATCTTGCTTCTAGGAAGACTCAGAACCTGGGATTTATCTCCATATGTGAAGGGAAACACACAGCATAGTTCTCATCCATGGATCCCATTCTGCTTTAGAGCAAGAAGCACACTCTTGCTTTCTAGAGTCTCTATTACAACAGGAAACATGAGTGTGCTCAGAACAAAAGTACGGAGTTTCCTACACATATGGACCATATCTAGTTCAACTCTGCTTCTGAAACTGAAACCAACTAAAGGTCCTCTATCATCCAATGCTTGTCAGTTAAGATGAGAAACGTGTGAGCCTCGAGAACGATGTAGTTCGTTTGAGCTGTAAAGTACCTGCCCTTACCTGAAATGAAGTCTTACTTGTAGGAAGACTCAGAGCCTGGGATTTAACTCCATTTCTGAAGTGAAACACACAGCAGAGTTCTCATCCATAGATCACACTCTGCTTTATAGCAAGAAGCACGCTCTGCCTTTCTAGAGTCTCTAAGACAGCAGGAAACGTGAGTGTGCTGAGAGGAAAAGAATGGTGTTTCCTACACATACGGACCATATCTAGTCCAACTCTGCTTCTGAAACTGATACAAACCACAGGTCCTCTAACATCCAATGCTTGTCAGTTGAGATGAGAATTGTGTGAGCTTCATGAACGATGTAGTTCGTTTGAGCTGTAAAGTAACTGCCCTTACCTGAAACAAAGTCTTGCTTTTAGGAAGACACAGAGCCTGGGATTTAACTCCATTTCTGAAGGGAAACACACAGCACAGTTCTCATCCATGATTCACACTCTGCATTAGAGCAAGAACCACCCTCTTGGTTTCTAGTGTCTCTAAGAGAGCAGGAAATGTGAGTGTGCTGAGAAAAAAAGAACGGTGTTTCCTACACATACGGACCATATCTAATCCAACTCTGCTTCTGAACCTGATACAAAGCACTGGTCCTCTAACATCCAATGCTTGTCAGGTAATATGGGAAGTGTTAGCTTCGTGAACGATGCAGTTCGTTTGATCTGAAAAGTGACTGCCCTTACCTGAAACGAAGTCTTGTTTGTAGGAAGACACAGAGCCTGGCATTTAACTCCATTTCTGAAGGGAAACACACAGCACAGTTCTAATCCATGAATCACACTCTGCATTAGAGCAAGAAACATGCCCTTTCTTTCTAGTGTCTCTAAGAGAGCAGGAAATGTGAGTGAGCTGAGAACAAAAGAACCGTGTTTCCTACACATACGGACCATATCTAATCCAACTCTGCTTCTGGAACTGATACCAAGCACTGGTCCTCTAACATCCAATGCTTGTCAGGTAATATGGGAAACGTGTTAGCTTCGTGAACGATGTAGTTCGTTTGAGCTGAAAAGTGACTGCCCTTACATGAAACGAAATCTTGCTTGTAGGAAGACTCAGAACCTGGGATTTATCTCCATATCTGAAGGGAAACACACAGCATAGTTCTCATCCATGGATCCCATTCTGCTTTAGAGCAAGAAGCACGTTCTTTTCTTTCTAGAGTCTCTATTACAACAGGAAACGTGAGTGTGCTCAGAACAAAAGTAAAGTGTTTCCTACACATATGGACCATATCTAGTTCAACTCTGCTTCTGAAACTGATACAAACCACAGGTCCTCTAACATCCAATGCTTGTCAGTTTAGATGAGAAATGTGTGAGCTTCATGAACGATGTAGTTCGTTTGAGCTGTAAAGTAACTGCCCTTACCTGAAGTGAAGTCTTGCTTCTTGGAAGACTAAGAACCTGGGATTTAACTCCATTTCTGAAGTGAAACACACAGCACAGTTCTCATCCATAGATCACACTCTGCTTTAGAGCAAGAAGCACGCTCTTGCATTCTAGATTCTCTAAGACAGCAAGAAACGTGAGTGTGCTGAGAACCAAAGTACAGTGTTTCCTACACATAAGGGCCATATCTAGTTCAACTCTGCTTCTGAAACAGAAACAAACCACAGGTCCTCTAACATCCAATGCTTGTCAGGTAAGACGAGAAACGTGTGACCTTCGTGAAAGTTGTAGTTCATTTGAGCTGAAAAGTGACTTCCCTTACCTGAAATGAAATCTTGCTTGTAGGAAGACGCAGAGCCTGGGATTTGACTCCATTTCTGAAGGGAAACACACAGCATAGTTTTCATCCATAGATCACACTCTGCTTTAGAGCAAGAAGGACGTTCTTGCTTTCTAGAGTCTCTAAGACAGCAGGAAACGTGAGTGTGCTGAGAAAAAAGAATGGTGTTTCCTACACATACGGACCATATCTTGTCCAACTCTGCTTCTGAAACTCATACAAACCACAGGTCCTCTAACATCAAATGCTTGTCAGTTTATATGAGAAACGTGTGAGCTTTGTAAACGATGTAGTTCGTTTGAGCTGTAAAGTAACTGCCCTTACCGGAAACGAAGTCTTGCTTGTAGGAAGACTCAGAGCCTGGGATTTAACTCCATTTCTGATGTGAAACACACAGCAGAGGTCTCATCCATTGACCACACTCTGCTTTAGAGCAAGAACAACGCTCTTCCTTTCTAGAGTCTCTAATACAGCAGGAAATGTGATTGTTCTCAGAACAAAAGAACTGTGTTTTCTACACATACAGACCATATCGAGATCAACGCTTATTCTGAAACTGACACAAAGCACACGTCCTGTAACATCCAATGCTTTTCAATTAAGACCGAGAAACATGTGAGCTTTGTGTACGTTGTAGTTCGTTTAAGCTGTAAAGTAACTGCCCTTACCTGAAACGAAGTCTTGCTTGTAGGAAGACTAAGAGCCTGGGATTTAACACCATTTCTGAAGTGGAACACACAGCAGAGGTCTCATCCATGATTCACACTCTGCATTAGAGCAAGAACCACCCTCTTGGTTTCTAGTGTCTCTAAGAGAGCAGGAAATGTGAGTGTGCTGAGAAAAAAAGAACGGTGTTTCCTACACATACGGACCATATCTAATCCAACTCTGCTTCTGAACCTGATACAAAGCACTGGTCCTCTAACATCCAATGCTTGTCAGGTAATATGGGAAGTGTTAGCTTCGTGAACGATGCAGTTCGTTTGATCTGAAAAGTGACTGCCCTTACCTGAAACGAAGTCTTGTTTGTAGGAAGACACAGAGCCTGGCATTTAACTCCATTTCTGAAGGGAAACACACAGCACAGTTCTAATCCATGAATCACACTCTGCATTAGAGCAAGAAACATGCCCTTGCTTTCTAGTGTCTCTAAGAGAGCAGGAAATGTGAGTGAGCTGAGAACAAAAGAACCGTGTTTCCTACACATACGGACCATATCTAATCCAACTCTGCTTCTGGAACTGATACAAAGCACTGGTCCTCTAACATCCAATGCTTGTCAGGTAAGACGAGAAACGTAAGAGATTCGTGAAAGAGGTAGTTCATTTGAGCTGAAAAGTGACTGCCCTTACCTGAAATGAAATCTTGCTTGTAAGAAGACCCAGAGCTTGGGATTTGACTCCATTTCTGAAGGGAAACACACAGCATAGTTTTCAACCATAGATCCCACTCTGCTTTAGAGCAAGAAGGACGTTCTTGCTTTCTAGAGTCTCTAAGTCAGCAGGAAACGGGAGTGTGCTGAGAAAAAAAGAATGGTGTTTCCTACACATACGGACCATATGTTGTCCAACTCTGCTTCTGAAACTCATACAAACCACAGGTCCTCTAACATCCAATGCTTGTCAGTTTATATGAGAAACGTGTGAGCTTCGTGAACGATGTAGTTCGATTGAGCTGTAAAGTAACTGCCCTTACCGGAAACGAAGTCTTGCTTGTAGGAAGACTCAGAGCCTGGGATATAACTCCGTTTATGATGTGAACCACACAGCAGAGGTCTCATCCATTGACCACACTCTGCTTTAGAGCAAGAAGCACGCTCCTGCTTTCTAGAGTCTCTAAAACAGCAGGAAACGTGAGTGTCGTAAGAATAAAAGAACGGTGTTTTCTACACATACGGACCATATCTAATCCAACTCTGCTTCTGACACTCATACAAAGCACTGGTCCTCTAACATCCAATGCTTGTCAGTTTAGATGAGAAACGTGTGAGCTTCGTGAAAGATGTAGTTCATTTGAGCTGAAAAGTGACTGCCCTTACCTGAAATGAAGTGTCACTTGTAGGAAGACTCAGAGCCTGGGATTAAACTCCATTTCTGAAGTGAAACACACAGCAGAGTTCTAATCCATAGATCACACTCTGCATTAGAGCAAGAAGCATGCTCTTGATTTCTAGTTTCTCTAAGAAGGCAGGAAATGTGAGTGTGCTGAGAACAAAACAACGGTGTTTCCTACACACACGGACCATATCTAATCCAACTCTGCTTCTGAAACTGATACAAAGCTCTGGTCATCTAACATCCAATGCTTGTCAGTTGAGATGAGAATTGTGTGAGCCTCGTGAACGATGTAGTTCGTTTGAGCTGTAAAGTACCTGCACTTACCTGAAATGAAGTCTTACTTGTAGGAAGACTCAGAGCCTGGGATTTAACTCCATTTCTGATGTGAAACACACAGCAGAGTTCTCATCCATGAATCACACTCTGATTTAGAACAAGAACAACGCTCTTCCTATCTAGAGTCTCTAATACAGCAGGAAACATGATTGTGCTCAGAACAAAACAACTGTGTTTCCTACACATACGGACCATATCTAGATCAACTCTTATTCTGAAACTGACACAAAGCACAGGTCCTGTAACATCCAATGCTTTTCCATTAAGACCGAGAAACGTGTGAGCTTCGTGTACAATGTAGTTCGTTTGAGTTTTAAAGTAACTGGCCTTACCTCAAACGAAGTCTTGCTTGTAGGAAGACTCAGAGCCTGGGATTTAACACCATTACTGAAGTGGAACACACAGCAGAGGGCTCATCCATTGATCACACTCTGCTTTAGAGCAAGAAGCACGCTCTTGCTTTCTAGAGTCGCTAAGACAGCAGGAAACGTGAGTGTGCTAAGAATAAAAGAATGGTGTTTTCTACACATACGGACCATATCTAATCCAACTCTGCTTCTGAAATTCATACAAAGCACTGGTCCTCTAACATTCAATGCTTGTCAGTTTAGATGAGAAACGTGGGAGCTTCGTGAAAGATGTAGTTCATTTGAGCTGAAAAGTGACTGCCCTTACCTGAAATGAAGTGTCACTTGTAGGAAGACTCAGACCCTGGATTTAAACTCCATTTCTGAAGTGAAACGCACAGCAGAGTTCTCATCCATAGATCACACTCTGCAGTAGAGCAAGAAGGATGCTCTTGCTTTCTAGTGTCTCTAAGACAGCAGGAAATGTGAGTGTGCTGAGAACAAAAGAACAGTGTTTCCTACACATACGGACCATATCTAATCCAACTCTGCTTCTGAAACTGATACAAAGCACTGGTCATCTAACATCCAATGCTTGTCAGGTAATATGGGAAACGTGTTAGCTTCGTGAACGATATAGTTCGTTTGAGCTGAAAAGTGACTGCCCTTACCTGAAACGAAATCTTGCTTCTAGGAAGACTCAGAACCTGGGATTTATCTCCATATGTGAAGGGAAACACACAGCATAGTTCTCATCCATGGATCCCATTCTGCTTTAGAGCAAGAAGCACACTCTTGCTTTCTAGAGTCTCTATTACAACAGGAAACAGGAGTGTGCTCAGAACAAAAGTACGGAGTTTCCTACACATATGGACCATATCTAGTTCAACTCTGCTTCTGAAACTGAAACCAACTAAAGGTCCTCTATCATCCAATGCTTGTCAGTTAAGATGAGAAACGTGTGAGCCTCGAGAACGATGTAGTTCGTTTGAGCTGTAAAGTACCTGCCCTTACCTGAAATGAAGTCTTACTTGTAGGAAGATTCAGAGCCTGGGATTTAACTCCATTTCTGAAGTGAAACACACAGCAGAGTTCTCATCCATAGATCACACTCTGCTTTATAGCAAGAAGCACGCTCTGCCTTTCTAGAGTCTCTAAGACAGCAGGAAACGTGAGTGTGCTGAGAGGAAAAGAATGGTGTTTCCTACACATACGGACCATATCTAGTCCAACTCTGCTTCTGAAACTGATACAAACCACAGGTCCTCTAACATCCAATGCTTGTCAGTTGAGATGAGAATTGTGTGAGCTTCATGAACGATGTAGTTCGTTTGAGCTGTAAAGTAACTGCCCTTACCTGAAACAAAGTCTTGCTTGTAGGAATACTCAGAGCCTGGGATTTAACTCCATTTCTGATGTGAAATACACAGCAGAGGTCTCATCCATTGATCATACTCTGCTTTAGAGCAAGAAGCACACTCTTGCTTTCTACATTCTCTAAGACAGCAGGAAACGTGAGTGTGCTGAGAACAAAAGATCGGTGTTTCCTACATATATGGACCATATCTAGTCCAACTCTGCTTCTGAAACTGATACAACGCACTGGCCTTCTAACATCCAATGCTTGTCAGGTAATATGGGAAACGTGGTAGCTTCTTGAACGATGTAGTTTGTTTGAGCTGAAAAGTGACTGCCCTTACCTGAAATGAAGTGTCACTTGTAGGAAGACTCAGAGCCTGGGATTAAACTCGATTTCTGAATTGAAACACACAGCAGAGTTCTAATCCATAGATCACACTCTGCATTAGAGCAAGAAGCATGCTCTTGCTTTCTAGTTTCTCTAAGAAAGCAGGAAATGAGAGTGTGCTGAGAACAAAACAACGGTGTTTCCTACACACACGGACCATATCTAATCCAACTCTGCTTCTGAAACTGATACAAAGCACTGGTCATCTAACATCCAATGCTTGTCAGTTGAGATGAGAATTGTGTGAGCCTCGTGAACGATGTAGTTCGTTTGAGCTGTAAAGTACCTGCCCTTACATGAAATGAAGTCTTACTTGTAGGAAGACTCAGAGCCTGGGATTTAACTCCATTTCTGATGTGAAACACACAGCAGAGATCTCATCCATAGATCACACTCTGCTTTATAGCAAGAAGCAAGCTCTGCCTTTCTAGAGTCTCTAAGACAGCAGGAAACGCGAGTGTGGTAAGAATAAAAGAACGGTGTTTTCTACACATACGGACCATATCTAATCCAACTCTGCTTCTAAAACACATACAAAGCACTGGTCCTCTAACATCCAATGCTTGTCAGTTTAGATGAGAAACGTGTGAGCTTCGTGAAAGATGTAGTTCATTTGAGCTGAAAAGTGACTGCCCTTACCTGAAATGAAGTGTCACTTGTAGGAAGACTCATAGCCTGGGATTAAACTCCATTTCTGAAGTGAAACACACAGCAGAGTTCTCATCCATAGATCACACTCTGCATTAGAGCAAGAAGCACGCTCTTGCTTTCTAGTGTCTGTAAGAGAGCAGGAAATGTGAGTGTGCTGAGAACAAAAGAACGGTGTTTCCTACACATACGGACCATATCTAATCCAACTCTGCTTCTGAAACTGATACAAAGCACTGGTCCTCTAACATTCAATGCTTGTCAGTTTAGATGAGAAACGTGGGAGCTTCGTGAAAAATGTTGTTCATTTGAGCTGAAAAGTGACTGCCCTTACATGAAATGAAGTGTCACTTGTAGGAAGACTCAGAGCCTGGGATTAAACTCCATTTCTGAAGTGAAACGCACAGCAGAGTTCTCATCCATAGATCACACTCTGCATTAGAGCAAGAAACATGCTCTTGCTTTCTAGTGTCTCTAATAGAGCAGGAAATGTGTTTGAGCTGAGAACAAAAGAACCGTGTTTCCTACACATACGGACCATATCTAATCCAACTCTGCTTCTGAAACTGATACCAAGCACTGGTCCTCTAACATCCAATGCTTGTCAGGTAATATGGGAAACGTGTTAGCTTCGTGAACGATGTAGTTCGTTTGAGCTGAAAAGTGACTGCCCTTACATGAAACGAAATCTTGCTTGTAGGAAGACCCAGAACCTGGGATTTATCTCCATATCTGAAGGGAAACACACAGCATAGTTCTCATCCATGGATCCCATTCTGCTTTAGAGCAAGAAGCACGTTCTTTTCTTTCTAGAGTCTCTATTACAACAGGAAACGTGAGTGTGCTCAGAACAAAAGTACAGAGTTTCCTACACATATGGACCATATCTAGTTCAACTCTTCTTCTGAAACTGATACAAACCAGAGGTCCTCTAACATCCAATGCTTGTCAGTTTAGATGAGAAATGTGTGAGCTTCATGAATGATGTAGTTCGTTTGAGCTGTAAAGTAACTGCCCTTACCTGAAGTGAAGCCTTGCTTCTTGGAAGACTAAGAACCTGGGATTTAACACCATTTCTGAAGTGAAACACACAGCACAGTTCTCATCCATAGATCACACTCTGCTTTAGAGCAAGAAGCACGCTCTTGCATTCTAGATTCTCTAAGACAGCAAGAAACGTGAATGTGCTGAGAACCAAAGTACAGTGTTTCCTACACATAAGGGCCATATCTAGTTCAACTCTGCTTCTGAAACAGAAACAAACCACAGGTCCTCTAACATCCAATGCTTGTCAGGTAAGATGAGAAACGTAAGAGCTTCGTGAAAGATGTAGATCATTTTAGCTGAAAAGTGACTGCCCTTACCTGAAATGAAATCTTGCTTGTAAGAAGACCCAGAGCTTGGGATTTGACTCCATTTCTGAAGGGAAACACACAGCATAGTTTTCAACCATAGATCACACTCTGCTTTAGAGCAAGAAGCACGCTCCTGCTTTCTAGAGTCTCTAAAACAGCAGGAAACGTGAGTGTCGTAAGAATAAAAGAACGGTGTTTTCTACACATACGGACCATATCTAATCCAACTCTGCTTCTGACACTCATACAAAGCACTGGTCCTCTAACATCCAATGCTTGTCAGTTTAGATGAGAAACGTGTGAGCTTCGTGAAGGATGTAGTTCATTTGAGCTGAAAAGTGACTGCCCTTACCTGAAATGAAGTGTCACTTGTAGGAAGACTCAGAGCCTGGGATTAAACTCCATTTCTGAAGTGAAACACACAGCAGAGTTCTAATCCATAGATCACACTCTGCATTAGAGCAAGAAGCATGCTCTTGCTTTCTAGTTTCTCTAAGAAAGCAGGAAATGTGAGTGTGCTGAGAACAAAACAACGGTGTTTCCTACACACACGGACCATATCTAATCCAACTCTGCTTCTGAAACTGATACAAAGCACTGGTCATCTAACATCCAATGCTTGTCAGTTGAGATGAGAATTGTGTGAGCCTCGTGAACGATGTAGTTCGTTTGAGCTGTAAAGTACCTGCCCTTACCTGAAATGAAGTCTTACTTGTAGGAAGACTCAGAGCCTGGGATTTAACTCCATTTCTGATATGAAACACACAGCAGAGTTCTCATCCATGAATCACACTCTGATTTAGAGCAAGAACAACGCTCTTCCTATCTAGAGTCTCTAATACAGCAGGAAACATGATTGTGCTCAGAACAAAACAACTGTGTTTCCTACACATACGGACCATATCTAGATCAACTCTTATTCTGAAACTGACACAAAGCACAGGTCCTGTAACATCCAATGCTTTTCCATTAAGACCGTGAAACGTGTGAGCTTCGTGTACGATGTAGTTCGTTTGAGCTGTAAAGTAACTGGCCTTACCTCAAACGAAGTCTTGCTTGTAGGAAGACTCAGAGCCTGGGATTTAACACCATTACTGAAGTGGAACACACAGCAGAGGGCTCATCCATTGATCACACTCTGCTTTAGAGCAAGAAGCACGCTCTTGCTTTCTAGAGTCTCTAAGACAGCAGGAAACGTGAGTGTGCTAAGAATAAAAGAATCGTGTTTTCTACACATACGGACCATATCTAATCCAAATCTGCTTCTGAAATTCATACAAAGCACTGGTCCTCTAACATTCAATGCTTGTCAGTTTAGATGAGAAACGTGGGAGCTTCGTGAAAGATGTAGTTCATTTGAGCTGAAAAGTGACTGCCCTTACCTGAAATGAAGTGTCACTTGTAGGAAGACTCAGAGCCTGGGATTAAACTCCATTTCTGAAGTGAAACGCACAGCAGAGTTCTCATCCATAGATCACACTCTGCATTAGAGCAAGAAGCATGCTCTTGCTTTCTAGTGTCTGTAAGAGAGCAGGAAATGTGAGTGTGCTGAGAACAAAAGAACGGTGTTTCCTACACATACGGACCATATCTAATCCAACTCTGCTTCTGAAACTGATACAAAGCACTGGTCCTCTAACATTCAATGCTTGTCAGTTTAGATGAGAAACGTGGGAGCTTCGTGAAAGATGTAGTTCATTTGAGCTGAAAAGTGACTGCCCTTACCTGAAATGAAGTGTCACTTGTAGGAAGACTCAGAGCCTGGGATTAAACTCCATTTCTGAAGTGAAACGCACAGCAGAGTTCTCATCCATAGATCACACTCTGCATTAGAGCAAGAAGCATGCTCTTGCTTTCTAGTGTCTCTAAGAGAGCAGGAAATGTGAGTGTGCTGAGAACAAAAGAACAGTGTTTCCTACACATACGGACCATATCTAATCCAACTCTGCTTCTGAAACTGATACAAAGCACTGGTCATCTAACATCCAATGCTTGTCAGGTAATATGGGAAACGTGTTAGCTTCGTGAACGATATAGTTCGTTTGAGCTGAAAAGTGACTGCCCTTACCTGAAACGAAATCTTGCTTCTAGGAAGACTCAGAACCTGGGATTTATCTCCATATGTGAAGGGAAACACACAGCATAGTTCTCATCCATGGATCCCATTCTGCTTTAGAGCAAGAAGCACACTCTTGCTTTCTAGAGTCTCTATTACAACAGGAAACATGAGTGTGCTCAGAACAAAAGTACGGAGTTTCCTACACATATGGACCATATCTAGTTCAACTCTGCTTCTGAAACTGAAACCAACTAAAGGTCCTCTATCATCCAATGCTTGTCAGTTAAGATGAGAAACGTGTGAGCCTCAAGAACGATGTAGTTCGTTTGAGCTGTAAAGTACCTGCCCTTACCTGAAATGAAGTCTTACTTGTAGGAAGACTCAGAGCCTGGGATTTAACTCCATTTCTGAAGTGAAACACACAGCAGAGTTCTCATCCATAGATCACACTCTGCTTTATAGCAAGAAGCACGCTCTGCCTTTCTAGAGTCTCTAAGACAGCAGGAAACGTGAGTGTGCTGAGAGGAAAAGAATGGTGTTTCCTACACATACGGACCATATCTAGTCCAACTCTGCTTCTGAAACTGATACAAACCACAGGTCCTCTAACATCCAATGCTTGTCAGTTGAGATGAGAATTGTGTGAGCTTCATGAACGATGTAGTTCGTTTGAGCTGAAAAGTAACTGCCCTTACCTGAAACAAAGTCTTGCTTGTAGGAAGACACAGAGCCTGGGATTTAACTCCATTTCTGAAGGGAAACACACAGCACAGTTCTCATCCATGATTCACACTCTGCATTAGAGCAAGAACCACCCTCTTGGTTTCTAGTGTCTCTAAGAGAGCAGGAAATGTGAGTGTGCTGAGAAAAAAGAACGGTGTTTCCTACACATACGGACCATATCTAATCCAACTCTGCTTCTGAACCTGATACAAAGCACTGGTCCTCTAACATCCAATGCTTGTCAGGTAATATGGGAAGTGTTAGCTTCGTGAACGATGCAGTTCGTTTGATCTGAAAAGTGACTGCCCTTACCTGAAACGAAGTCTTGTTTGTAGGAAGACACAGAGCCTGGCATTTAACTCCATTTCTGAAGGGAAACACACAGCACAGTTCTAATCCATGAATCACACTCTGCATTAGAGCAAGAAGCACGCTCTTGCTTTCTAGTGTCTGTAAGAGAGCAGGAAATGTGAGTGTGCTGAGAACAAAAGAACGTTGTTTCCTACACATACGGACCATATCTAATCCAACTCTGCTTCTGAAACTGACACAAATCACTGGTCCTCTAACATCCAATGCTTGTCAGGTAATATGGGAAACGTGTTAGCTTCGTGCACGATGTAGTTCATTTCATCTGAAAAGTGACTGCCCTTACATGAAACGAATTCTTGCTTGTAGGAAGACACAAAGCCTGGGATTTAACTCCATTTCTGAAGGGAAACACACAGCACAGTTCTCATCCATGAATCACACTCTGATTTAGAGCAAGAACAACGCTCTTCCTATCTAGAGTCTCTAATAGAGCAGGAAACATGATTGTGCTCAGAACAAAAGAACTGTGTTTCCTACACATACGGATCATATCTAGATCAACTCTTATTCTGAAACTGACACAAAGCACAGGTCCTGTAACATCCAATGCTTTTCCATTAAGAGCAAGAAACGTGTGAGCTTCGTGTACGATGTAGTTCACTTGAGCTGTAAAGTAACTGCCCTTACCTGAAACGAAGTCTTGCTTGTAGGAAGACTCAGAGCCTGGGATTTAACACCATATCTGAAGGGAAACACACAGCATAGTCCTCATCCATGGACCCCATTCTGCTTTAGAGCAAGAAGCACGCTCTTGCTTTCTAGAGTCTCTATTACAACAGGAAACATGAGTGTGCTCAGAACAAAAGTACGGAGTTTCCTACACATACGGACCATATCTAGTTCAACTCTGCTTCTGAAACTGATACAAACCACAGGTCCTCTAACATCCAATGCTTGTCAGTTTAGATGAGAATTGTGTGAGCTTCATGAACGATGTAGTTCGTTTGAGCTGTAAAGTAACTGCCCTTACCTGAAGTGAAGTCTTGCTTCTTGGAAGACTAAGAGCCTGGGATTTAACTCCACGTCTGAAGTGAAACACACAGCAGAGTTCTCATCCATAGATCACACTCTGCTTTAGAGCAAGAAGCATGCTGTTGCTTTCTAGATTCTCTAAAACAGCAGGAAAAGTGAGTGTGCTGAGAACAAAAGAACGGTGTTTCCTACACATAAGGGCCATATCTAGTTCAACTCTGCTTCTGAAACAGAAACAAACCACAGGTCCTCTAACATCCAATGCTTGTCAGTTAAGATGAGAAACGTGTGAGCTTCGTGAAAGATGTAGTTCATTTGAGCTTAAAAGTGACTGTCCTTACCTGAAAAGAAATCTTGCTTGTAGGAAGACTCAGAGCCTGGGATTTAACACCATTTCTGAAGTGGAACACACAGTAGAAGGCTCATCCATTGATCACACTCTGCTTTAGAGCAAGAAGCACACTCTTGCTTTCTGGAGTATCTAAGACAGCAGGAAACGTGAGTGTGCTAAGAACAAAAGAACGGTGTTTTCTACACATACGGACCATATCTAATCCAACTCTGATTCTGAAACTCATACAACTCACAGGTCGTCTAACATCCAATGCTTGTCAGTTAAGATGAGAAACGAGTGAGCTTTGTGAACGATGTAGTTCGTTTGAGCTGTAAAGTAACTGCCCTTACTGGAAATGAAGTCTTCCTTGTAGGAAGACTCAGAGCCTGGGGTTTAACTCCATTAGTGAAGTGAAACGCACAGCAGAGTTGTCATCCATTGATCACACTCTGCTTTAGAGCCAGAAGCATTCTCTAGATTTCTAGAGTCTTAAGACATCAGGAAACTTGAGTGTGCTGAGAACAAATGAATGGTGTGTCCTACACATACGGACCATATCTAGTCCAACTCTGCTTCTGAAACTGATACAAAGCAGGGGTCCTCTAACATCCAATGCTTGTCAATTAAGATGAGAAACATGTGAGATTCATGAACGATGTTGTTCGTTTGAGCTGTAAAGTACCTGCCCTTACCTGAAATGAAGTCTTAATTGTAGGAAGACTCAGAGCCGGGGATTGAACTCCATTTCTGAAGGGAAACACACAGCATAGATTTCATCCATAGATCACACTCTGCTTTAGAGCAAGAAGCACGCTCTTGCTTTCCAGAGTCTCTACAACAGCAGGAAACGTGAGTGTGCTGAGAACAAAAGATCGGTGTTTCCTACACATACAGACCATATCAAGTCCAACTCTGCTTCTGATACTGATACAACGCAATGGTCCTCTAACATCCAATGCTTGTCAGTTAATATGGGAAACGTGTTAGCTTCGTGAACGATGTAGTTCTTTTGAGCTGTAAAGTAACTGCCCTTACCTGAAACGAAGTCTTGCTTGTAGGAAGACTCAGAGCCTGGGATTTAACTCCATTTCTGATGTGAAACACACAGCAGAGGTCTCATCCATTGATCACACTCTGCTTTAGAGCAAGAAGCACGCTCTTGCTTTCTAGATCCTCTAAGACAGCGGGAAACATGAGTGTGCTGAGAACAAAAGATCGGTGTTTCCTACACATATGGACCATATCTAGTCCAACTCTGCTTCTGAAACTGATACAACGCACTGGTCCTCTAACATCCAATGCTTCTCAGGTAATATGGGAAACGTGTGAGCTTCTTGAATGATGTAGTTCGTTTGAGCTGAAAAGTGACTGCCCTTACCTGAAATGAAGTGTCACTTGTAGCAAGACTCAGAGCCTGGGATTTAACTCCATTTCTCAAGGGAAACACACAGCACAGTTCTCATCCGTGAATCACACTCTGCTTTAGAGCAAGAACAACGCTCTTCCTTTCTAGAGTCTCTAATACAGCAGGAAACGTGATTGTGCTCAGAAGCAAAGAACTGTGTTTCCTACACATACGGACCATATCTAGATCAACTCTTATTCTGAAACTGACACAAAGCACAGGTCCTGTAACATCCAATGCTTTTCAATTAAGACCGAGAAATATGTGAGGTTCGTGTACTATCTAGTTCGTTTGAGCTGTAAAGTAACTGCCCTTACCTGAAACGAAGTCTTGCTTGTAGGAAGACTCAGAGCCTGGGATTTAACACCATTTCTGAAGTGGAACACACAGCACAATTCTCACCCATTGATCACACTCTGCTTTAGAGTAAGAAGCATGCTCTTGCTTTCTAGATTCTCTAAGACAGCAGGAAAAGTGAGTGTGCTAAGAACAAATGAACGGTGTTTCCTACACATACAGACCACATCTAATCCAAATCTGCTTCTGAAATTGATACAAAGCACAGGTCCTCTAACACCCAAAGCTTGTCATTTAAGATGGGAAACGTGTTAGCTTCGTGAACGATGAAGTTCGTTTGAGCTGAAAAGTGACTGCCCTTACCTGAAATGAAGTGTCACTTGTAGGAAGACTCAGAGCCTGGGATTTAACTCCATTTCTGAAGGAAAACACACAGCATAGTTCTCATCCATGGATCCCATTGTGCTTTAGAGCACGAAGCACGCTCTTGCTTTCTAGAGTCTCTAATACAACAGGAAAAATGAGTGTGCTCGGAACAAAAGAACGGTTTTTCCTAGACTTATGGACCATATCTAGTTCAACTCTGCTTCTGAAACTTAAACCAACTACAGGTCCTCTAACATCCAATGCTTGTCAGTTAAGATGAGAAACGTGTGAGCTTCGTGAACCATATAGTTCGTTTGAGCTGTAAAGTAACTCCCCTTACCTGAAACGAATTCTTGCTTGTAGGAAGACTCAGAGCCTGGGATTTAACTCCATTTCTGAAGTGGAACAAACAGCAGAGTTCTCATCCATTGACCACACTCTGCTATAGAGCAAGAAGCACGCTCTTTCTTTCTAGAGTCTCTAAGACAGCAGGAATCATGATTGTGCTGAGAACAAAAGAATGGTGTTTCCTACACATACGGACAATATCTAGTCCAACTCTGCTTCTGAAACTCAAACAAACCACAGGTCCTCTAACATCCAATGCTTGTCAGTTTATATGAGAAACGTGTGAGCTTCGTGAAAGATGTAGTTCATTTGAGCTGAAAAGTGTCTGCCCTTACCTGAAATGAAGTGTCACTTGTAGGAAGACTCAGAGCCTGGGATTTAAGTCCATTTCTGAAGTGAAACACACAGCAGAGTTCTCATCCATGATTTCACTCTGCATTAGAGCAAGAAGCACGCTCTTGCTTTCTAGTGTCTCTAAGAGAGCAGGAAATGTGAGTGTGCTTAGAACAAAAGAACGGTGTTTCCTACACACACGGACCATATCTAATCCAACTCTGCTTCTGAAAGTGATACAAAGCACTGGTCGTCTAACAGCCAATGCTTGTCAGGTAATATGGGAAACGGGTTAGCTTCGTGAACGATGCAGTTCGTTTCAGCTGAAAAGTGACTGCCCTTACCTGAAACGAAGTCTTGCTTGTAGGAAGACACAGAGCCTGGGATTTAACTCCATATCTGAAGGAAAACACAGAGCATAGTTCTCATCCATGGATCCCATTCTACTGTAGAGCAAGAAGCATGCTCTTGCTTTCTAGAGTCTCTATTACAACAGGAAACATGATTGTGCTCAGAACAACAGTACGGAGTTTCCTACACATACTGACCATATCTAGTTCAACTCTGCTTCTGAAACTGAAACCAACTACAGGTCCTCTAACATCCAATGCTTGTCAGTTAAGATGAGAAACGTGTGAGCTTCGTGAACGACGTAGTTTGTTTGAGCTGTAAAGTACCTGCCCTTACCTGAAATGAACTCTTACTTGTAGGAAGACTCAGAGCCTGGGATTTAACTCCATTTCTGAAATGAAACACACAGCAGAGTTCTTATCCATAGATCACACTCTAATTTATAGCAAGAAGCACGCTCTGGTTTCCTAGAGTCTCTAAGACTGCAGGAAACGTGAGTGCGCTGAGAAGAAAAGAATGGTGTTTCCAAAACATACGGACCTTATCTAGTCCAACTCTGTTTCTGAAACTGATACAAACCACTGGTCCTCTAACATCCAATGCTTCTCAGGTAATATGGGAAACGTGTTAGCTTCTTGAATGATGTAGTTCGTTTGAGCTGAAAAGTGACTGCCCTTACCTAAAATGAAGTGTCACTTGTAGCAAGACTCAGAGCCTGGGATTTAACTCCATTTCTCAAGGAAAACACACAGCACAGTACTCATCCATGAATCACACTCTGCTTTAGAGCAAGAACAACGCTCTTCCTTTCTAGAGTCTCTAATACAGCAGGAAACGTGATTGTGCTCAGAAGCAAAGAACTGTGTTTCCTACACATACGGACCATATCTAGATCAACTCTTATTCTGAAACTGACACAAAGCACAGGTCCTGTAACATCCAATGCTTTTCAATTAAGACCGAGAAACATGTGAGGTTCGTGTACTATCTAGTTCGTTTGAGCTGTAAAGTAACTGCCCTTACCTGAAACGAAGTCTTGCTTGTAGGAAGACTCAGAGCCTGGGATTTAACACCATTTCTGAAGTGGAACACACAGCACAATTCTCACCCATTGATCACACTCTGCTTTAGAGTAAGAAGCATGCTCTTGCTTTCTAGATTCTCTAAGACAGCAGGAAAATTGAGTGTGCTAAGAACAAATGAACGGTGTTTCCTACACATACAGACCACATCTAATCCAAATCTGCTTCTGAAATTGATACAAAGCACAGGTCCTCTAACACCCAAAGCTTGTCATTTAAGATGGGAAACGTGTTAGCTTCGTGAACGATGAAGTTCGTTTGAGCTGAAAAGTGACTGCCCTTACCTGAAACGAAATCTTGCTTGTAGGAAGACTCAGAGCCTGGGATTTAACTCCATTTCTGAAGGAAAACACACAGCATAGTTCTCATCCATGGATCCCATTGTGCTTTAGAGCACGAAGCACGCTCTTGCTTTCTAGAGTCTCTAATACAACAGGAAAAATGAGTGTGCTCGGAACAAAAGAACGGTTTTTCCTAGACTTATGGACCATATCTAGTTCAACTCTGCTTCTGAAACTTAAACCAACTACAGGTCCTCTAACATCCAATGCTTGTCAGTTAAGATGAGAAACGTGTGAGCTTCCTGAACCATATAGTTCGTTTGAGCTGTAAAGTAACTCCCCTTACCTGAAACGAATTCTTGCTTGAAGGAAGACTCAGAGCCTGGGATTTAACTCCATTTCTGAAGTGGAACAAACAGCAGAGTTCTCATCCATTGATCACACTCTGCTATAGAGCAAGAACCATGCTCTTGCTTTCTAGAGTCTCTAAGACAACAGGAAAAGAGAGTGTGCTAAGAACAAAAAAACGGTGTTTCCTACACATATGGACCATATCTAGTTCAACTCTGCTTCTGAAACTGAAACCAACTACAGGTACTCTAACATCCACTGCTTGTCAATTAAGATGAGAAACGTGTGAGCTTCGTGAACCATGTAGTTGGTTTGAGCTGTAAAGTAACTGCCCTTACCTGAAGTGAAGTAGTGTTTGTAGGAAGACACAGAGGCTGGGATTTAACTCCATTTCTGAAGGGAAACACACAGCATAGTTCTCATCCATGGATCACACTCTGCTTTAGAGCAAGAAGAACGCTCTTGCTTTCTAGAGTCTCTAATACTGCAGGAAACGTGAGTGAGCTCAGAACAAAAGAACGGTGTTTCCTACACATAAGGGCCATATCTATTTCAACTCTGCTTCTGAAAGAGAAACAAACCACAGGTCCTCTAACATCCAATGATTGTCAGTTAAGATGAGAAACGTGTGAGCTTTGTGAACGATGTAGTTCCTTTGAGCTTTAAAGTAACTGCCCTTACCTGAAATGAAGTCTTGCATGTAGGAATACTCAGAGCCTGGGATTTAACTCCATTTCTGAAGTGAAACACACAGCAGAGTTGTCATCCCTTGATCACACTCTGCTTTTGAGCCAGAAGCACGCTCTAGCTTTCTAGAGTCTTAAGACACTAGGAAACGTCAGGGTGCTGAGAACAAAGAACGGAGTTTCCTATACATACGGACCATATCTATTTCAACTCTGCTTGAAATTGATACAAAGCAAGGGTCCTCGAACATCAAATGCTTCTCAGTTAAGATGAGAAACGTGTGAGCTTCGTGAACAATGTAGTTAGTTTGAGCTGTAAAGTAACTGCCCTTACCTGAAATGAAGTCTTGCTTGTAGGAAGACTCACAGCCTGGGATTTAACTCCATTTCTGAAATGAAACACACAGCAGAGTTGTCATCCATGGATCACACTCTGCTTTAGAGCAAGAAGTATGCTCTTGCTTTCTAGAGTCTCTAATACAGCAGGAAACTTGAGTGTGCTCAGAACAAAAGAACGGTGTTTCTTACACATATGGGCCATATCTAGTTCAACTCTGCCTCTGAAACTGAAACAAACCACAGGTCCTCTATCATGCAATGCTTGTCAATTAAGATGAGAAACGTGTGAGCTT
The DNA here is from genome assembly GCA_949786385.1 of Onychomys leucogaster. Taxonomy (NCBI): domain Eukaryota; kingdom Metazoa; phylum Chordata; class Mammalia; order Rodentia; family Cricetidae; genus Onychomys; species Onychomys leucogaster. The sequence goes on from CATKUP010000073.1 coordinate 1,755,518, forward strand.
CGTGAACCATGTAGTTCGTTTGAGCTGTAAAGTAACTGCCCTTACCTGAAGTGAAGTAGTGTTTGTAGGAAGACACAGAGGCTGGGATTTATCTCCATTTCTGAAGGGAAATACACAGCATAGTTCTCATCCATGGATCACACTCTGCTTTAGAGCAAGAAGAACGCTCTTGCTTTCTAGAGTCTCTAATACAGCAGGAAACATGAGTGTGCTCAGAAGAAAAGAAAGGTGTTTCCTCCACATACGGACCATATCTAGTTCAACTCTGCTTCTGAAAGAGAAACAAACCACAGGTCCTCTAACATCCAATGATTGTCAGTTAAGATGAGAAACGTGTGAGCTTCGTGAACGATGTAGTTCGATTGAGCTGTAAAGTAACTGCCCTTACCTGAAACGAAGTCTTGCTTGTAGGATGACTCATAGCCTGAGATGTAACTCCAATTCTGAAGTGAAACTCACAGCAGAGGTCTCATCCATAGATCACACTCTGCTTTAGAGCAAGAAGCAAGTTCTTGCTTTCTAGAGTCTCTAATACTGCAGGAAACGTGAGTGTGCTCAGAACAAAAGAACGGTGTTTCCTACACATAAGGGCCATATCTATTTCAACTCTGCTTCTGAAAGAGAAACAAACCACAGGTCCTCTAACATCCAATGCTTGTCATTTTTTATGAGAAACGTGAGAGCTTCGTGAACGATGTAGTTCGTTTGAGCTTTAAAGTAACTGCCCTTACCTGAAATGAAGTCTTGCATGTAGGAATACTCAGAGCCTGGGATTTAACTCCACTTCTGAAGTGAAACACACAGCAGAGTTGTCATCCCTTGATCACACTCTGCTTTAGAGCCAGAAGCACGCTCTAGCTTTCTAGAGTCTTAAGACACCAGGAAACGTCAGGGTGCTGAAAACAAAGAACGGTGTTTCCTATACATACGGACCATATCTAGTTCAACTCTGCTTGAAATTGATACAAAGCAAGGGTCCTCGAACATCAAATGCTTCTCAGTTAAGATGAGAAACCTGTGAGCTTCGTGAACAATGTAGTTCGTTTGAGCTGTAAAGTAACTGCCCTTACCTGAAACGAAGTCTTGCTTGTAGGAAGACTCACAGCCTGGGATTTAACTCCATTTCTGAAATGAAACACACAGCAGAGTTGTCATCCATGGATCACACTCTGCTTTAGAGCAAGAAGTATGCTCTTGCTTTCTAGAGTCTCTAATACAGCAGGAAACATGAGTGTGCTCAGAACAAAAGAACGGTGTTTCTTACACATATGGGCCATATCTAGTTCAACTCTGCCTCTGAAACTGAAACAAACCACAGGTCCTCTATCATCCAATGCTTGTCAGTTAAGATGAGAAACGTGTGAGCTTCGTGAACGATGAAGTTCGTTTGAACTGTAAAGTAACTGCCCTTACTTGAAACGTAGTCTTGCTTGTAGGAAGACTCAGAGCCTGGGATTTAACTCCAATTCTGAAGTGAAACACACAACAGAGTTCTCATCCATTGATCACACTCTGCTTTAGAGCAAGAAGCACGCTCGTGCTTTCTATTGTCTCTAAGACAGCAGGAAATGTGAGTGTACTGAGAACACAAGAACGGTGTTTCCTACACATACGGACCATATCTAGTCCAACTCTGCTTCTTAAACTGAAAGAAAGCACTGGTCCTCTAACATCCAATGCTTGTCAGTTAAGATGGGAAACTTGTTAGCTTCGTAAAAGATGTATTTCGTTTAAGTTGAAAAGTGACTGCCCTCACCTGAAACGAAGTCTTGCTTGTAGAAAGACACAGCACCTGTGATTTAACTCCATATCTAAAGGGAACCACACAGCATAGTTCTCATCCGTGGTTCACACTCTGCTTTAGAGCAAGAAGCACGCTCTTGCTTTCTAGAGTCTCTAAGACAGCAGGAAACATGAGTGTGCTTAGAACAAATGAATTGTGTTTCCTACACATATGAGCCATATCTAGTTCAACTCTGATTCTAAAACTGAAACCAACTACAGGTCCTCTAACATCCAATGCTTGTCAATTAAGATGAGAAACGTGTGAGCTTCGTGAACCATGTAGTTCGTTTGAGCTGTAAAGTAACTGCCCTTACCTGAAGTGAAGTAGTGTTTGTAGGAAGACACAGAGGCTGGGATTTATCTCCATTTCTGAAGGGAAATACACAGCATAGTTCTCATCCATGGATCACACTCTGCTTTAGAGCAAGAAGAACGCTCTTGCTTTCTAGAGTCTCTAATACAGCAGGAAACTTGAGTGTGCTCAGAAGAAAAGAAAGGTGTTTCCTCCACATACGGACCATCTCTAGTTCAACTCTGCTTCTGAAAGAGAAACAAACCACAGGTCCTCTAACATCCAATGATTGTCAGTTAAGATGAGAAACGTGTGAGCTTTGTGAACGATGTAGTTCGTTTGAGTTTTAAAGTAACTGCCCTTACCTGAAATGAAGTCTTGCATGTAGGAATACTCAGAGCCTGGGATTTAACTCCATTTCTGAAGTGAAACACACAGCAGAGTTGTCATCCCTTGATCACACTCTGCTTTTGAGCCAGAAGCCCGCTCTAGCTTTCTAGAGTCTTAAGACACCAGGAAACGTCAGGGTGCTGAGAACAAAGAACGGTGTTTCCTATACATACGGACCATATCTAGTTCAACTCTGCTTGAAATTGATACAAAGCAAGGGTCCTCGAACATCAAATGCTTCTCAGTTAAGATGAGAAACGTGTGAGCTTCGTGAAAAATGTAGTTAGTTTGAGCTGTAAAGTAACTGCCCTTACCTGAAATGAAGTCTTGCTTGTAGGAAGACTCACAGCCTGGGATTTAACTCCATTTCTGAAATGAAACACACAGCAGAGTTGTCATCCATGGATCACACTCTGCTTTAGAGCAAGAAGTATGCTCTTGCTTTCTAGAGTCTCTAATACAGCAGGAAACTTGAGTGTGCTCAGAACAAAAGAACGGTGTTTCTTACACATATGGGCCATATCTAGGTCAACTCTGCCTCTGAAACTGAAACAAACCACAGGTCCTCTATCATCCAATGCTTGTCAGTTAAGATGAGAAACGTGTGAGCTTCGTGAACGATGAAGTTCGTTTGAACTGTAAAGTAACTGCCCTTACTTGAAACGTAGTCTTGCTTGTAGGAAGACTCAGAACCTGGGATTTAACTCCATTTCTGAAGTGAAACACACAACAGAGTTCTCATCCATTGATCACACTCTGCTTTAGAGCAAGAAGCACGCTCGTCCTTTCTATTGTCTCTAAGACAGCAGGAAATGTGAGTGTACTGAGAACACAAGAACGGTGTTTCCTACACATACGGACCATATCTAGTCCAACTCTGCTTCTTAAACTGAAAGAAAGCACTGGTCCTCTAACATCCAATGCTTGTCAGTTAAGATGGGAAACTTGTTAGCTTCGTAAAAGATGTATTTCGTTTAAGTTGAAAAGTGACTGCCCTCACCTGAAACGAAGTCTTGCTTGTAGAAAGACACAGCACCTGTGATTTAACTCCATATCTAAAGGGAACCACACAGCATAGTTCTCATCCGTGGTTCACACTCTGCTTTAGAGCAAGAAGCACGCTCTTGCTTTCTAGAGTCTCTAAGACAGCAGGAAACATGAGTGTGCTTAGAACAAATGAATTGTGTTTCCTACACATATGAGCCATATCTAGTTCACCTCTGATTCTAAAACTGAAACCAACTACAGGTCCTCTAACATCCAATGCTTGTCAATTAAGATGAGAAACGTGTGAGCTTCGTGAACCATGTAGTTCGTTTGAGCTGTAAAGTAACTGCCCTTACCTGAAGTGAAGTAGTGTTTGTAGGAAGACACAGAGGCTGGGATTTATCTCCATTTCTGAAGGGAAATACACAGCATAGTTCTCATCCATGGATCACACTCTGCTTTAGAGCAAGAAGAACGCTCTTGCTTTCTAGAGTCTCTAATACAGCAGGAAACTTGAGTGTGCTCAGAAGAAAAGAAAGGTGTTTCCTCCACATACAGACCATATCTAGTTCAACTCTGCTTCTGAAAGAGAAACAAACCACAGGTCCTCTAACATCCAATGATTGTCAGTTAAGATGAGAAACGTGTGAGCTTCGTGAACGATGTAGTTCGATTGAGCTGTAAAGTAACTGCCCTTACCTGAAACGAAGTCTTGCTTGTAGGATGACTCATAGCCTGAGATGTAACTCCAATTCTGAAGTGAAACTCACAGCAGAGGTCTCATCCATAGATCACACTCTGCTTTAGAGCAAGAAGCAAGTTCTTGCTTTCTAGAGTCTCTAATACTGCAGGAAACGTGAGTGTGCTCAGAACAAAAGAACGGTGTTTCCTACACATAAGGGCCATATCTATTTCAACTCTGCTTCTGAAAGAGAAACAAACCACAGGTCCTCTAACATCCAATGCTTGTCATTTTTTATGAGAAACGTGAGAGCTTCGTGAACGATGTAGTTCGTTTGAGCTTTAAAGTAACTGCCCTTACCTGAAATGAAGTCTTGCATGTAGGAATACTCAGAGCCTGGGATTTAACTCCATTTCTGAAGTGAAACACACAGCAGAGTTGTCATCCCTTGATCACACTCTGCTTTAGAGCCAGAAGCACGCTCTAGCTTTCTAGAGTCTTAAGACACCAGGAAACGTCAGGGTGCTGAGAACAAAGAACGGTGTTTCCTATACATACGGACCATATCTAGTTCAACTCTGCTTGAAATTGATACAAAGCAAGGGTCCTCGAACATCAAATGCTTCTCACTTAAGATGAGAAACATGTGAGCTTCGTGAACAATGTAGTTCGTTTGAGCTGTAAAGTAACTGCCCTTACCTGAAACGAAGTCTTGCTTGTAGGAAGACTCACAGCCTGGGATTTAACTCCATTTCTGAAATGAAACACACAGCAGAGTTGTCATCCATGGATCACACTCTGCTTTAGAGCAAGAAGTATGCTCTTGCTTTCTAGAGTCTCTAATACAGCAGGAAACATGAGTGTGCTCAGAACAAAAGAACGGTGTTTCTTACACATATGGGCCATATCTAGTTCAACTCTGCCTCTGAAACTGAAACAAACCACAGGTTCTCTATCATCCAATGCTTGTCAGTTAAGATGAGAAACGTGTGAGCTTCGTGAACGATGAAGTTCGTTTGAACTGTAAAGTAACTGCCCTTACTTGAAACGTAGTCTTGCTTGTAGGAAGACTCAGAGCCTGGGATTTAACTCCATTTCTGAAGTGAAACACACAACAGAGTTCTCATCCATTGATCACACTCTGCTTTAGAGCAAGAAGCACGCTCGTGCTTTCTATTGTCTCTAAGACAGCAGGAAATGTGAGTGTACTGAGAACACAAGAACGGTGTTTCCTACACATACGGACCATATCTAGTCCAACTCTGCTTCTTAAACTGAAAGAAAGCACTGGTCCTCTAACATCCAATGCTTGTCAGTTAAGATGGGAAACTTGTTAGCTTCGTAAAAGATGTATTTCGTTTAAGTTGAAAAGTGACTGCCCTCACCTGAAACGAAGTCTTGCTTGTAGAAAGACACAGCACCTGTGATTTAACTCCATATCTAAAGGGAACCACACAGCATAGTTCTCATCCGTGGTTCACACTCTGCTTTAGAGCAAGAAGCACGCTCTTGCTTTCTAGAGTCTCTAAGACAGCAGGAAACATGAGTGTGCTTAGAACAAATGAATTGTGTTTCCTACCCATATGAGCCATATCTAGTTCAACTCTGATTCTAAAACTGAAACCAACTACAGGTCCTCTAACATCCAATGCTTGTCAATTAAGATGAGAAACGTGTGAGCTTCGTGAACCATGTAGTTCGTTTGAGCTGTAAAGTAACTGCCCTTACCTGAAGTGAAGTAGTGTTTGTAGGAAGACACAGAGGCTGGGATTTATCTCCATTTCTGAAGGGAAATACACAGCATAGTTCTCATCCATGGATCACACTCTGCTTTAGAGCAAGAAGAACGCTCTTGCTTTCTAGAGTCTCTAATACAGCAGAAAACTTGAGTGTGCTCAGAAGAAAAGAAAGGTGTTTCCTCCACATACAGACCATATCTAGTTCAACTCTGCCTCTGAAAGAGAAACAAACCACAGGTCCTCTAACATCCAATGATTGTCAGTTAAGATGAGAAACGTGTGAGCTTCGTGAACGATGTAGTTCGATTGAGCTGTAAAGTAACTGCCCTTACCTGAAACGAAGTCTTGCTTGTAGGATGACTCATAGCCTGAGATGTAACTCCAATTCTGAAGTGAAACTCACAGCAGAGGTCTCATCCATAGATCACACTCTGCTTTAGAGCAAGAAGCAAGTTCTTTCTTTCTAGAGTCTCTAATACTGCAGGAAACGTGAGTGTGCTCAGAACAAAAGAACGGTGTTTCCTACACATAAGGGCCATATCTATTTCAACTCTGCTTCTGAAAGAGAAACAAACCACAGGTCCTCTAACATCCAATGCTTGTCATTTTTTATGAGAAATGTGAGAGCTTCGTGAACGATGTAGTTCGTTTGAGCTTTAAAGTAACTGCCCTTACCTGAAATGATGTCTTGCATGTAGGAATACTCAGAGCCTGGGATTTAACTCCATTTCTGAAGTGAAACACACAGCAGAGTTGTCATCCCTTGATCACACTCTGCTTTAGAGCCAGAAGCACGCTCTAGCTTTCTAGAGTCTTAAGACACCAGGAAACGTCAGGGTGCTGAGAACAAAGAACGGTGTTTCCTATACATACGGACCATATCTAGTTCAACTCTGCTTGAAATTGATACAAAGCAAGGGTCCTCGAACATCAAATGCTTCTCAGTTAAGATGAGAAACCTGTGAGCTTCGTGAACAATGTAGTTCGTTTGAGCTGTAAAGTAACTGCCCTTACCTGAAACGAAGTCTTGCTTGTAGGAAGACTCACAGCCTGGGATTTAACTCCATTTCTGAAATGAAACACACAGCAGAGTTGTCATCCATGGATCACACTCTGCTTTAGAGCAAGAAGTATGCTCTTGCTTTCTAGAGTCTCTAATACAGCAGGAAACATGAGTGTGCTCAGAACAAAAGAACGGTGTTTCTTACACATATGGGCCATATCTAGTTCAACTCTGCCTCTGAAACTGAAACAAACCACAGGTCCTCTATCATGCAATGCTTGTCAGTTAAGATGAGAAACGTGTGAGCTTCGTGAACGATGAAGTTCGTTTGAACTGTAAAGTAACTGCCCTTACTTGAAACGTAGTCTTGCTTGTAGGAAGACTCAGAGCCTGGGATTTAACTCCATTTCTGAAGTGAAACACACAACAGAGTTCTCATCCATTGATCACACTCTGCTTTAGAGCAAGAAGCACGCTCGTGCTTTCTATTGTCTCTAAGACAGCAGGAAATGTGAGTGTACTGAGAACACAAGAACGGTGTTTCCTACACATACGGACCATATCTAGTCCAACTCTGCTTCTTAAACTGAAAGAAAGCACTGGTCCTCTAACATCCAATGCTTGTCAGTTAAGATGGGAAACTTGTTAGCTTCGTAAAAGATGTAATTCGTTTAAGTTGAAAAGTGACTGCCCTCACCTGAAACGAAGTCTTGCTTGTAGAAAGACACAGCACCTGTGATTTAACTCCATATCTAAAGGGAACCACACAGCATAGTTCTCATCCGTGGTTCACACTCTGCTTTAGAGCAAGAAGCACGCTCTTGCTTTCTAGAGTCTCTAAGACAGCAGGAAACATGAGTGTGCTTAGAACAAATGAATTGTGTTTCCTACACATATGAGCCATACTAGTTCAACTCTGATTCTAAAACTGAAACCAACTACAGGTCCTCTAACATCCAATGCTTGTCAATTAAGATGAGTAACGGGTGAGCTTCGTGAACCATGTAGTTCGTTTGAGCTGTAAAGTAACTGCCCTTACCTGAAGTGAAGTAGTGTTTGTAGGAAGACACAGAGGCTGGGATTTATCTCCATTTCTGAAGGGAAATACACAGCATAGTTCTCATCCATGGATCACACTCTGCTTTAGAGCAAGAAGAACGCTCTTGCTTTCTAGAGTCTCTAATACAGCAGGAAACTTGAGTGTGCTCAGAAGAAAAGAAAGGTGTTTCCTCCACATACGGACCATATCTAGTTCAACTCTGCCTCTGAAAGAGAAACAAACCACAGGTCCTCTAACATCCAATGATTGTCAGTTAAGATGAGAAACGTGTGAGCTTCGTGAACGATGTAGTTCGATTGAGCTGTAAAGTAACTGCCCTTACCTGAAACGAAGTCTTGCTTGTAGGATGACTCATAGCCTGAGATGTAACTCCAATTCTGAAGTGAAACTCACAGCAGAGGTCTCATCCATAGATCACACTCTGCTTTAGAGCAAGAAGCAAGTTCTTGCTTTCTAGAGTCTCTAATACTGCAGGAAACGTGAGTGTGCTCAGAACAAAAGAACGGTGTTTCCTACACATAAGGGCCATATCTATTTCAACTCTGCTTCTGAAAGAGAAACAAACCACAGGTCCTCTAACATCCAATGATTGTCAGTTAAGATGAGAAACGTGTGAGCTTTGTGAACGATGTAGTTCCTTTGAGCTTTAAAGTAACTGCCCTTACCTGAAATGAAGTCTTGCATGTAGGAATACTCAGAGCCTGGGATTTAACTCCATTTCTGAAGTGAAACACACAGCAGAGTTGTCATCCCTTGATCACACTCTGCTTTTGAGCCAGAAGCATGCTCTAGCTTTCTAGAGTCTTAAGACACTAGGAAACGTCAGGGTGCTGAGAACAAAGAACGGAGTTTCCTATACATACGGACCATATCTAGTTCAACTCTGCTTGAAATTGATACAAAGCAAGGGTCCTCGAACATCAAATGCTTCTCAGTTAAGATGAGAAACGTGTGAGCTTCGTGAACAATGTAGTTAGTTTGAGCTGTAAAGTAACTGCCCTTACCTGAAATGAAGTCTTGCTTGTAGGAAGACTCACAGCCTGGGATTTAACTCCATTTCTGAAATGAAACACACAGCAGAGTTGTCATCCATGGATCACACTCTGCTTTAGAGCAAGAAGTATGCTCTTGCTTTCTAGAGTCTCTAATACAGCAGGAAACTTGAGTGTGCTCAGAACAAAAGAACGGTGTTTCTTACACATATGGGCCATATCTAGTTCAACTCTGCCTCTGAAACTGAAACAAACCACAGGTCCTCTATCATCCAATGCTTGTCAGTTAAGATGAGAAACGTGTGAGCTTCGTGAACGATGAAGTTCTTTTGAACTGTAAAGTAACTGCCCTTACTTGAAACGTAGTCTTGCTTGTAGGAAGACTCAGAGCCTGGGATTTAACTCCATTTCTGAAGTGAAACACACAACAGAGTTCTCATCCATTGATCACACTCTGCTTTAGAGCAAGAAGCACGCTCGTGCTTTCTATTGTCTCTAAGACAGCAGGAAATGTGAGTGTACTGAGAACACAAGAACGGTGTTTCCTACACATACGGACCATATCTAGTCCAACTCTGCTTCTTAAACTGAAAGAAAGCACTGGTCCTCTAACATCCAATGCTTGTCAGTTAAGATGGGAAACTTGTTAGCTTCGTAAAAGATGTATTTCGTTTAAGTTGAAAAGTGACTGCCCTTACCTGAAACGAAGTCTTGCTTGTAGAAAGACACAGCACCTGTGATTTAACTCCATATCTAAAGGGAACCACACAGCATAGTTCTCATCCGTGGTTCACACTCTGCTTTAGAGCAAGAAGCACGCTCTTGCTTTCTAGAGTCTCTAAGACAGCAGGAAACATGAGTGTGCTTAGAACAAATGAATTGTGTTTCCTACACATATGAGCCATATCTAGTTCAACTCTGATTCTAAAACTGAAACCAACTACAGGTCCTCTAATATCCAATGCTTGTCAATTAAGATGAGAAACGTGTGAGCTTCGTGAACCATGTAGTTCGTTTGAGCTGTAAAGTAACTGCCCTTACCTGAAGTGAAGTAGTGTTTGTAGGAAGACACAGAGGCTGGGATTTATCTCCATTTCTGAAGGGAAATACACAGCATAGTTCTCATCCATGGATCACACTCTGATTTAGAGCAAGAAGAACGCTCTTGCTTTCTAGAGTCTCTAATACAGCAGGAAACTTGAGTGTGCTCAGAAGAAAAGAAAGGTGTTTCCTCCACATACGGACCATATCTAGTTCAACTCTGCTTCTGAAAGAGAAACAAACCACAGGTCCTCTAACATCCAATGATTGTCAGTTAAGATGAGAAACGTGTGAGCTTCGTGAACGATGTAGTTCGATTGAGCTGTAAAGTAACTGCCCTTACCTGAAACGAAGTCTTGCTTGTAGGATGACTCATAGCCTGAGATGTAACTCCAATTCTGAAGTGAAACTCACAGCAGAGGTCTCATCCATAGATCACACTCTGCTTTAGAGCAAGAAGCAAGTTCTTGCTTTCTAGAGTCTCTAATACTGCAGGAAACGTGAGTGTGCTCAGAACAAAAGAACGGTGTTTCCTACACATAAGGGCCATATCTATTTCAACTCTGCTTCTGAAAGAGAAACAAACCACAGGTCCTCTAACATCCAATGCTTGTCATTTTTTATGAGAAACGTGAGAGCTTCGTGAACGATGTAGTTCGTTTGAGCTTTAAAGTAACTGCCCTTACCTGAAATGAAGTCTTGCATGTAGGAATACTCAGAGCCTGGGATTTAACTCCACTTCTGAAGTGAAACACACAGCAGAGTTGTCATCCCTTGATCACACTCTGCTTTAGAGCCAGAAGCACGCTCTAGCTTTCTAGAGTCTTAAGACACCAGGAAACGTCAGGGTGCTGAAAACAAAGAACGGTGTTTCCTATACATACGGACCATATCTAGTTCAACTCTGCTTGAAATTGATACAAAGCAAGGGTCCTCGAACATCAAATGCTTCTCAGTTAAGATGAGAAACCTGTGAGCTTCGTGAACAATGTAGTTCGTTTGAGCTGTAAAGTAACTGCCCTTACCTGAAACGAAGTCTTGCTTGTAGGAAGACTCACAGCCTGGGATTTAACTCCATTTCTGAAATGAAACACACAGCAGAGTTGTCATCCATGGATCACACTCTGCTTTAGAGCAAGAAGTATGCTCTTGCTTTCTAGAGTCTCTAATACAGCAGGAAACATGAGTGTGCTCAGAACAAAAGAACGGTGTTTCTTACACATATGGGCCATATCTAGTTCAACTCTGCCTCTGAAACTGAAACAAACCACAGGTCCTCTATCATCCAATGCTTGTCAGTTAAGATGAGAAACGTGTGAGCTTCGTGAACGATGAAGTTCGTTTGAACTGTAAAGTAACTGCCCTTACTTGAAACGTAGTCTTGCTTGTAGGAAGACTCAGAGCCTGGGATTTAACTCCATTTCTGAAGTGAAACACACAACAGAGTTCTCATCCATTGATCACACTCTGCTTTAGAGCAAGAAGCACGCTCGTGCTTTCTATTGTCTCTAAGACAGCAGGAAATGTGAGTGTACTGAGAACACAAGAACGGTGTTTCCTACACATACGGACCATATCTAGTCCAACTCTGCTTCTTAAACTGAAAGAAAGCACTGGTCCTCTAACATCCAATGCTTGTCAGTTAAGATGGGAAACTTGTTAGCTTCGTAAAAGATGTATTTCGTTTAAGTTGAAAAGTGACTGCCCTCACCTGAAACGAAGTCTTGCTTGTAGAAAGACACAGCACCTGTGATTTAACTCCATATCTAAAGGGAACCACACAGCATAGTTCTCATCCGTGGTTCACACTCTGCTTTAGAGCAAGAAGCACGCTCTTGCTTTCTAGAGTCTCTAAGACAGCAGGAAACATGAGTGTGCTTAGAACAAATGAATCATGTTTCCTACACATATGAGCCATATCTAGTTCAACTCTGATTCTAAAACTGAAACCAACTACAGGTCCTCTAACATCCAATGCTTGTCAATTAAGATGAGAAACGTGTGAGCTTCGTGAACCATGTAGTTCGTTTGAGCTGTAAAGTAACTGCCCTTACCTGAAGTGAAGTAGTGTTTGTAGGAAGACACAGAGGCTGGGATTTATCTCCATTTCTGAAGGGAAATACACAGCATAGTTCTCATCCATGGATCACACTCTGCTTTAGAGCAAGAAGAACGCTCTTGCTTTCTAGAGTCTCTAATACAGCAGGAAACTTGAGTGTGCTCAGAAGAAAAGAAAGGTGTTTCCTCCACATACGGACCATCTCTAGTTCAACTCTGCTTCTGAAAGAGAAACAAACCACAGGTCCTCTAACATCCAATGATTGTCAGTTAAGATGAAAAACGTGTGAGCTTTGTGAACGATGTAGTTCGTTTGAGCTTTAAAGTAACTGCCCTTACCTGAAATGAAGTCTTGCATGTAGGAATACTCAGAGCCTGGGATTTAACTCCATTTCTGAAGTGAAACACACAGCAGAGTTGTCATCCCTTGATCACACTCTGCTTTTGAGACAGAAGCCCGCTCTAGCTTTCTAGAGTCTTAAGACACCAGGAAACGTCAGGGTGCTGAGAACAAAGAACGGTGTTTCCTATACATACGGACCATATCTAGTTCAACTCTGCTTGAAATTGATACAAAGCAAGGGTCCTCGAACATCAAATGCTTCTCAGTTAAGATGAGAAACGTGTGAGCTTCGTGAAAAATGTAGTTAGTTTGAGCTGTAAAGTAACTGCCCTTACCTGAAATGAAGTCTTGCTTGTAGGAAGACTCACAGCCTGGGATTTAACTCCATTTCTGAAATGAAACACACAGCAGAGTTGTCATCCATGGATCACACTCTGCTTTAGAGCAAGAAGTATGCTCTTGCTTTCTAGAGTCTCTAATACAGCAGGAAACTTGAGTGTGCTCAGAACAAAAGAACGGTGTTTCTTACACATATGGGCCATATCTAGGTCAACTCTGCCTCTGAAACTGAAACAAACCACAGGTCCTCTATCATGCAATGCTTGTCAGTTAAGATGAGAAACGTGTGAGCTTCGTGAACGATGAAGTTCGTTTGAACTGTAAAGTAACTGCCCTTACTTGAAACGTAGTCTTGCTTGTAGGAAGACTCAGAGCCTGGGATTTAACTCCATTTCTGAAGTGAAACACACAACAGAGTTCTCATCCATTGATCACACTCTGCTTTAGAGCAAGAAGCACGCTCGTGCTTTCTATTGTCTCTAAGACAGCAGGAAATGTGAGTGTACTGAGAACACAAGAACGGTGTTTCCTACACATACGGACCATATCTAGTCCAACTCTGCTTCTTAAACTGAAAGAAAGCACTGGTCCTCTAACATCCAATGCTTGTCAGTTAAGATGGGAAACTTGTTAGCTTCGTAAAAGATGTATTTCGTTTAAGTTGAAAAGTGACTGCCCTCACCTGAAACGAAGTCTTGCTTGTAGAAAGACACAGCACCTGTGATTTAACTCCATATCTAAAGGGAACCACACAGCATAGTTCTCATCCGTGGTTCACACTCTGCTTTAGAGCAAGAAGCACGCTCTTGCTTTCTAGAGTCTCTAAGACAGCAGGAAACATGAGTGTGCTTAGAACAAATGAATTGTGTTTCCTACACATATGAGCCATATCTAGTTCACCTCTGATTCTAAAACTGAAACCAACTACAGGTCCTCTAACATCCAATGCTTGTCAATTAAGATGAGAAACGTGTGAGCTTCGTGAACCATGTAGTTCGTTTGAGCTGTAAAGTAACTGCCCTTACCTGAAGTGAAGTAGTGTTTGTAGGAAGACACAGAGGCTGGGATTTATCTCCATTTCTGAAGGGAAATACACAGCATAGTTCTCATCCATGGATCACACTCTGCTTTAGAGCAAGAAGAACGCTCTTTCTTCCTAGAGTCTCTAATACAGCAGGAAAATTGAGTGTGCTCAGAAGAAAAGAAAGGTGTTTCCTCCACATACGGACCATATCTAGTTCAACTCTGCCTCTGAAAGAGAAACAAACCACAGGTCCTCTAACATCCAATGATTGTCAGTTAAGATGAGAAACGTGTGAGCTTCATGAACGATGTAGTTCGATTGAGCTGTAAAGTAACTGCCCTTACCTGAAACGAAGTCTTGCTTGTAGGATGACTCATAGCCTGAGATGTAACACCAATTCTGAAGTGAAACTCACAGCAGAGGTCTCATCCATAGATCACACTCTGCTTTAGAGCAAGAAGCAAGTTCTTGCTTTCTAGAGTCTCTAATACTGCAGGAAACGTGAGTGTGCTCAGAACAAAAGAACGGTGTTTCCTACATATAAGGGCCATATCTATTTCAACTCTGCTTCTGAAAGAGAAACAAACCACAGGTCCTCTAACATCCAATGCTTGTCATTTTTTATGAGAAACGTGAGAGCTTCGTGAACGATGTAGTTCGTTTGAGCTTTAAAGTAACTGCCCTTACCTGAAATGAAGTCTTGCATGTAGGAATACTCAGAGCCTGGGATTTAACTCCATTTCTGAAGTGAAACACACAGCAGAGTTGTCATCCCTTGATCACACTCTGCTTTAGAGCCAGAAGCACGCTCTAGCTTTCTAGAGTCTTAAGACACCAGGAAACGTCAGGGTGCTGAGAACAAAGAACGGTGTTTCCTATACATACGGACCATATCTAGTTCAACTCTGCTTGAAATTGATACAAAGCAAGGGTCCTCGAACATCAAATGCTTCTCAGTTAAGATGAGAAACATGTGAGCTTCGTGAACAATGTAGTTCGTTTGAGCTGTAAAGTAACTGCCCTTACCTGAAACGAAGTCTTGCTTGTAGGAAGACTCACAGCCTGGGATTTAACTCCATTTCTGAAATGAAACACACAGCAGAGTTGTCATCCATGGATCACACTCTGCTTTAGAGCAAGAAGTATGCTCTTGCTTTCTAGAGTCTAAAATACAGCAGGAAACATGAGTGTGCTCAGAACAAAAGAACGGTGTTTCTTACACATATGGGCCATATCTAGTTCAACTCTGCCTCTGAAACTGAAACAAACCACAGGTCCTCTATCATCCAATGCTTGTCAGTTAAGATGAGAAACGTGTGAGCTTCGTGAACGATGAAGTTCGTTTGAACTGTAAAGTAACTGCCCTTACTTGAAACGTAGTCTTGCTTGTAGGAAGACTCAGAGCCTGGGATTTAACTCCATTTCTGAAGTGAAACACACAACAGAGTTCTCATCCATTGATCACACTCTGCTTTAGAGCAAGAAGCACGCTCGTGCTTTCTATTGTCTCTAAGACAGCAGGAAATGTGAGTGTACTGAGAACACAAGAACGGTGTTTCCTACACATACGGACCATATCTAGTCCAACTCTGCTTCTTAAACTGAAAGAAAGCACTGGTCCTCTAACATCCAATGCTTGTCAGTTAAGATGGGAAACTTGTTAGCTTCGTAAAAGATGTATTTCGTTTAAGTTGAAAAGTGACTGCCCTCACCTGAAACGAAGTCTTGCTTGTAGAAAGACACAGCACCTGTGATTTAACTCCATATCTAAAGGGAACCACACAGCATAGTTCTCATCCGTGGTTCACACTCTGCTTTAGAGCAAGAAGCACGCTCTTGCTTTCTAGAGTCTCTAAGACAGCAGGAAACATGAGTGTGCTTAGAACAAATGAATTGTGTTTCCTACACATATGAGCCATATCTAGTTCAACTCTGATTCTAAAACTGAAACCAACTACAGGTCCTCTAACATCCAATGCTTGTCAATTAAGATGAGAAACGTGTGAGCTTCGTGAACCATGTAGTTCGTTTTAGCTGTAAAGTAACTGCCCTTACCTGAAGTGAAGTAGTGTTTGTAGGAAGACACAGAGGCTGGGATTTATCTCCATTTCTGAAGGGAAATACACAGCATAGTTCTCATCCATGGATCACACTCTGCTTTAGAGCAAGAAGAACGCTCTTGCTTTCTAGAGTCTCTAATACAGCAGGAAACTTGAGTGTGCTCAGAAGAAAAGAAAGGTGTTTCCTCCACATACGGACCATATCTAGTTCAACTCTGCCTCTGAAAGAGAAACAAACCACAGGTCCTCTAACATCCAATGATTGTCAGTTAAGATGAGAAACGTGTGAGCTTCGTGAACGATGTAGTTCGATTGAGCTGTAAAGTAACTGCCCTTACCTGAAACAAAGTCTTGCTTGTAGGATGACTCATAGCCTGAGATGTAACTCCAATTCTGAAGTGAAACTCACAGCAGAGGTCTCATCCATAGATCACACTCTGCTTTAGAGCAAGAAGCAAGTTCTTGCTTTCTAGAGTCTCTAATACTGCAGGAAACGTGAGTGTGCTCAGAACAAAAGAACGGTGTTTCCTACACATAAGGGCCATATCTATTTCAACTCTGCTTCTGAAAGAGAAACAAACCACAGGTCCTCTAACATCCAATGCTTGTCATTTTTTATGAGAAACGTGAGAGCTTCGTGAACGATGTAGTTCGTTTGAGCTTTAAAGTAACTGCCCTTACCTGAAATGAAGTCTTGCATGTAGGAATACTCAGAGCCTGGGATTTAACTCCATTTCTGAAGTGAAACACACAGCAGAGTTGTCATCCCTTGATCACACTCTGCTTTAGAGCCAGAAGCACGCTCTAGCTTTCTAGAGTCTTAAGACACCAGGAAACGTCAGGGTGCTGAGAACAAAGAACGGTGTTTCCTATACATACGGACCATATCTAGTTCAACTCTGCTTGAAATTGATACAAAGCAAGGGTCCTCGAACATCAAATGCTTCTCAGTTAAGATGAGAAACCTGTGAGCTTCGTGAACAATGTAGTTCGTTTGAGCTGTAAAGTAACTGCCCTTACCTGAAACGAAGTCTTGCTTGTAGGAAGACTCACAGCCTGGGATTTAACTCCATTTCTGAAATGAAACACACAGCAGAGATGTCATCCATGGATCACACTCTGCTTTAGAGCAAGAAGTATGCTCTTGCTTTCTAGAGTCTCTAATACAGCAGGAAACATGAGTGTGCTCAGAACAAAAGAACGGTGTTTCTTACACATATGGGCCATATCTAGTTCAACTCTGCTTCTGAAACTGAAACAAACCACAGGTCCTCTATCATCCAATGCTTGTCAGTTAAGATGAGAAACGTGTGAGCTTCGTGAATGATGTAGTTCGTTTGAGCTGTAAAGTAACTGCCCTTACCTGAAACGTAGTCTTGCTTGTAGGAAGACTCAGAGCCTGGGATTTAACTCCATTTCTGAAGTGAAACACACAACAGAGTTCTCATCCATTGATCACACTCTGCTTTAGAGCAAGAAGCACGCTCGTGCTTTCTATTGTCTCTAAGACAGCAGGAAATGTGAGTGTACTGAGAACACAAGAACGGTGTTTCGTACACAAACGGACCATATCTAGTCCAACTCTGCTTCTTAAACTGAAAGAAAGCACTGGTCCTCTAAATCCAATGCTTGTCAGTTAAGATGGGAAACTTGTTAGCTTCGTGAAAGATGTATTTCGTTTAAGTTGAAAAGTGACTGCCCTCACCTGAAACGAAGTCTTGCTTGTAGAAAGACACAGCACCTGTGATTTAACTCCATATCTAAAGGGAACCACACAGCATAGTTCTCATCCGTGGTTCACACTCTGCTTT
Source organism: Onychomys leucogaster (assembly GCA_949786385.1). Taxonomy (NCBI): domain Eukaryota; kingdom Metazoa; phylum Chordata; class Mammalia; order Rodentia; family Cricetidae; genus Onychomys; species Onychomys leucogaster. Next base: position 1,773,124 of record CATKUP010000073.1, read on the forward strand.
AGAGCAAGAAGCACGCTCTTGCTTTCTAGAGTCTCTAAGACATCAGGAAACATGAGTGTGCTTAGGACAAAAGAATTGTGTTTCCTACACATATGAGCCATATCTAGTTCAACTCTGATTCTAAAACTGAAACAAACCACAGGTCCTCTATCATCCAATGCTTGTCAGTTAAGATGAGAAACGTGTGAGCTTCGTGAACGATGTAGTTCTTTTGAGCTGTAATGTAACTGGCCTTACTGGAAATGAAGTCTTCCTTGTAGGAAGACTCAGAGCCTGGGCTTTATCTCCATTTCTGATGTGAAACACACAGCAGAGTTGTCATCCATGGATCACACTCTGCTAAGGAGCAAGAAGTATGCTCTTGCTTTCTAGAGTCTCTAATACAGCAGGAAATTGAGTGTGCTCAGAACAAAAGAACGGTGTTTCTTACACATATGGGCCATATCTAGTTCAACTCTGCTTCTGAAACTGAAACAAACCACAGGTCCTCTATCACCCAATGCTTGTCAGTTTACATGAGAAACGTGGGAGCTTCGTGAACGATGTAGTTCGTTGGAGCTGTAAAGAAACTGCCCTTACCTGAAATGAAGTCTTGCTTGTAGGAAGACACAGAGCCTGGGATTTAACTCCATTTCTGATATGAAACACACAGCAGAGGTCTCAACCATTGACCACACTCTGCTTTAGAGCAAGAAGCACGCTCTTGCTTTCTAGAGTCTCTATTACAACAGGAAACTTGAGTGTGCTCAAAACAAAAGAACGGTGTTTGCTACACATACAGACCATATCTAGTTCAACTCTGCTTCTGAAACTGAAACCAACTACAGGTCCTCTAACATCCAATGCTTGTCAGTTAAGGTGAGAAACGTGTGAGCTTCGTGATCGATGTAGTTCTTTTGAGCTGTTAAGTACCTGCCCTTACCTGAAATGAAGTCTTACTTGTAGGAAGACTCAGAGCCTGGGACTTAACTCCATTTCTAAAGTGAAACACACAGCAGAGTTCTCATCCATAGATCACACTCTCCTTTAGAGCAAGAAGCACGCTCTGGCTTTCTAGAGTCTATAAGACAGCAGGAAACGTGAGTGTGCTGAGAAGAAAACAATAGTGTTTCCTACACATCCGGACCATATCTAGTGTAACTCTGCCTCTGAAACTGATACAAACCACAGGTCCTCTAACATCCAATGCTTGTCAGTTTAGATGAGAAACGTGTGAGCTTCATGAACGATGTAGTTCGTTTGAGCTGTAAAGTAACTGCCCTTACCTGAAGTGAAATCTTGCTTCTTGGAAGACTAAGGGCCTGGGATTTAACTCCATTTCTGAAGTGAAACACACAGCAGAGTTCTCATCCATAGATCACACTCTGCTTTAGAGCAAGAAGCACACTCTTGCTTTCTAGAGTCTCTAAGACAGCAGGAAACATGATTGTGCTGAGAACAAAAGAATGGTGTTTCCTACACATACGGACCATATCTAGATCAACTCTTATTCTGAAACTGACACAAACCACAGGTCCTGTAACATCCAATGCTTTTCAATTAAGACCGAGAAACATGTGAGCTTTGTGTACGATGTAGTTCGCTTGAGCTGTAAAGTAACTGCCCTTACCTGAAACGAAGTCTTGCTTGTAGGAAGACGAAGAGCCTGGGATTTAACAGAATTTCTGAAGTGGAACACACAGCAGAGGGCTCATCCATTGATCACACTGTGCTTTAGAGCAAGAAGCACACTCTTGCTTTCTAGATTCTCTAAGACAGCAGGAAACGTGAGTGTGCTAAGAACAAAAGAATGGTGTTTCCTACACATACAGACCATATCTAATCCAACTCTGCTTCTGAAACTCATACAAAGCACTGGTCCTCTAACATCCAATGCTTGTCACTTAAGATGAGAAACGTGTGAACTTTGTGAATGATGTAGTTCATTTGAGCTGAAAAGTGACTGCACTTACCTGAAACGAAATCTTGCTTGTAGGAAGACTCAGAACCTGGGATTTATCTCCATTTCTGAATTGAAACACACAGCAGAGTTCTCATATATAGATCACACTCTGCTTTAGAGCAAGAAACACGCTCTTGCTTTCTAGAGTCTCTAATACAGCAGGAAACATGAGTGTGCTCAGAACAAGAGAACGGTGTTTCTTACACATACAGACCATATCTAGTTCAACTGTGCTTCTGAAAGTGAAACAAACCACAGGTCCTCTAACATCCAATGCTTGTCAGTTAAGATGAGAAACGTGTGAGCTTCATGAATGATGTAGTTCATTTGAGCTGGAAAGTAACTGCCCTTACATGAAACGAACTCTTCCTTGTAGGTAGACTCAGAGCCTGGGCTTTAACTCCATTTCTGAATTGAAACACACAGCAGAGTTCTCATATATAGATCACACTCTGCTTTAGAGCAAGAAACACGCTCTTGCTTTCTAGAGTCTCTAAGACAGCAGGAAACATGAGTGTGCTGAGAACAAATGAACGGTGTTTCCTACACATATGAGCCATATCTAGTTCAACTCTGACTCTAAAACTGAAACAAACCACAGGTCCGCTAAAATCTAATGCTTGTCAGTTAAGATGAGAAACGTGTGAGCTTTGTGAACGATGTAGTTTGTTTGTGCTGAAAAGTGACTGCTCTTACCTTATACAAAGTAGTGCTTGTAGGAAGACACAGAGCCTGGGATTTAACTCCATTTCTGAAGGGAAAGACACAGCATATTTCTCATCCATGGATCGCACTCTGCTTTAGAGCAAGAAGAACGCTCTTCCTTTCTAGAATCTCTAATCCAGCACGAAACTTGAGTGTGCTCAGAACAAAAGAACGGTGTTTCCTACACATACGGACCATATCTAGTTCAACCCTGCTTCTGAAACTGAAACAAACCACAGGTCCTCTATCATCCAGTGCTTGTCAGTTAAGATGAGAAACGTGTGAGCTTCGTGAATGATGTAGATCGTTTGAGCTGTTAGTAACTGCCCTTACCTGAAACGAAGTCTTGCTTGTAGGAAGACTCAGAGCCTGGGATTTAACTCCATTTCTGAAGTGAAACACACAGCAGAGTTCTCATATATTGATCACACTCTGCTTTAGAGCAAGAAGCATGCTATTGCTTTCCAGAGTCTCTAAGACAGCAGAGAACGTGTGTGTGATGAAAACAAAAAAACGGTGTTTCCTACACATACGGACCATATCTATTCTAACTCTACTTCTGAAACTGATACAAAGCACTGGTCCTCTAACATCCAATGCTTGTCAGTAGAGATGAGAAACGTGTTAGCTTCGTGAAAGATGTAGTGCGTTTGAGCTGAAAAGTGACTGCCCTTACCTGAAACGAATTCTTGATTTAGGAAGACAATGAGCCGGGGATTTAACTCCATTTCTGAAGGGAAACACACAACACAGTTCTCATCCATGGATCACACTCTGCTTTAGAGCAAGAAGCACGCTCTTGCTTTCTAGAGTCTCTAATACAGCAGGAAACATGAGTGTGCTCAGAACAAAAGAACGGTGTTTCTTACACATACAGACCATATCTAGTTCAACTGTGCTTCTGAAAGTGAAACAAACCACAGGTCCTCTAACATCCAAAGCTTGTCAGTTAAGATGAGAAACGTGTGAGCTTCGTGAAGGATGTAGTTCATTTGAGCTGGAAAGTAACTGCCCTTACATGAAACGAAGTCTTCCTTGTAGGTAGACTCAGAGCCTGGGCTTTAACTCCATTTCTGAAGTTGAACACACAGCAGAGTTGTCATCCATTGATCGCACTCTGCGTTAGAGCCAGAAGCACGCTCTAGCTTTCTAGAGTCTTAAGACACCAGGAAACGTGAGTGTGCTCAGAAGAATAGAACGGTGTTTCCTATACATACGGACCATATCTAGTTCAACTCTGCTTGAAATTGATACAAAGCAAAGGTCCTCTAACATGAAATGCTTCTCAGTTATGATGAGAAACGTGTGAGCTTCGTGATCAATGTAGTTCGTTTGAGCTGTAAAGTAACTGCCCTTACCTGAAACGAAGTCCTGCTTGTAGGAAGACCTAGAGCCTGGGATTTAACTCCATTGCTGAAGTGAAACACACAACAAACAAAAAGCACGCTCTAGCTTTCCAGAGTCTGTAAGACAGCAGGGAACGTGTGTGTGATGAAAACAAAAAAACGTTGTTTCTTACACATACGGACCATATCTAGTCCAACTCTACTTCTGAAACTGATACAAAGCACTGGTCCTCTAACATCCAATGCTTGTCAGTTTAGATGAGAAACGTGTTAGCTTCGTGAACGATGTAGTTCGTTTGAGCTGATAAGTGACTGCCCTTACCTGAAATGAATTCTTGATTTAGGAAGACAATGAGCCTGGGATTTAACTCCATTTCTGAAGTGAAACACACAACACAGTTCTCATCCATGGATCTCACTCTGCCTTAGAGCAAGAAGCACGCTCTTGCTTTCTAGAGTCTCTAATACAGCAAGAAACGTGAGTGTGCTCAGAAGAAAAGAACAGTGTTTCCTATACATACGGACCATATCTAGTTAAACTCTGCTTGAAATTGATACAAAGCAAATTACTCTAACAATAAATGCTCCTCAGTTAATAAGAGAAACGTGTGAGCTTCGTGAACGATGTAGTTCGTTTGAGCTGTAAAGTAACTGCCCTTACCTGAAACGAAGTCTTTCTTGTAGGAAGACACAGCACCTGGGATTTAACTCCATTTCTGAAGGGAACCACACAGCATAGTTCTCATCCATGGATCACACTCTGCTTTAGAGCAAGAAGCATGCTCTTGCTTTCTAGAGTCTCTAAGACAGAGGGAACATGAGTGTGCTGAGAACAAAAGAACTGTGTTTCCTACACATATGAGCCATATCTAGTTCAACTCTGATTCTAAAACTGAAACAAACCACAGGTCCTCTAAAATCCAATGCTTGTCAGTTAAGATGAGAAATGTGTGAGCTTCGTGATTGATGTAGTTCGTTTGAGCTGTAAAGTAACTGCCCTTACCTGAAACGAAGTCTTGCTTGTAGGAAGATTCACAGCCTGGGATTTAACTCCATTGCTGAAGTGAAACGCACAACAGAGTTCTCATCCATTGATCACACTCTGCTTTAGAGCAAGAAGCACGCTCTAGCTTTCCAGAGTCTCTAAGACAGCAGGGAACGTGCGTGTGATGAAAACAAAAAAACGGTGTTTCCTACACATACGGACCATATCTAGTCCAACTCTACTTCCGAAACTGATACAAAGCACTGGTCCTCTAACATCCAATGCTTGTCAGTTAAGATGGGAAACTTGTTAGCTTCGTGAACGATGTAGTACGTTTGAGCTGAAAAGTGACTGCCCTTACCTGAAACGATGTCTTGCATGTAGGAAGACACAGCGCCTGAGATTTAACTCCAATTCTGAAGGGAAACACACAGCATAGTTCTCATCCATGGATCACACTCTGCTTTAGAGCAAGAAGCACGCTCTTGCTTTCTAGAGTCTCTAATACAGCAGGAAACATGAGTGTGCTCAGAACAAAAGAACGGTGTTTCTTACACATACAGACCATATCTAGTTCAACTGTGCTTCTGAAAGTGAAACAAACCACAGGTCCTCTAACTTCAAAGCTTGTCAGTTAAGATGAGAAACGTGTGAGCTTCGTGAACGATGTAGTTCATTTGAGCTGGAAAGTAACTGCCCTTACATGAAACGAAGTCTTCCTTGTAGGTAGACTCAGAGCCTGGGCTTTAACTCCATTTCTGAAGTTGAACACACAGCAGAGTTGTCATCCATTGATCGCACTCTGCGTTAGAGCCAGAAGCACGCTCTAGCTTTCTAGAGTCTTAAGACACCAGGAAACCTGAGTGTGCTGAGAACAAAAGAACGGTGTTTCCTACACATACGGACCATATCTAATCCAACTCTGCTTCTGAAACTGATACAAAGCACTGGTGCTCTCACATCCGATGCTTGTCAGTTAATATGAGAAACGTGTCAGCTTCGTGAACAATGTAGTTCCTTTGAGATGAAAAGTGTCTGCCCTTACCTGAAACTAAGTCTTGCTTGTAGGAAGACACAGAGCCTGGGATTTAACTCCACTTCTGAAAGGAAACACAGAACACAGTTCTCATCCATGGATCACACTCTCCTTTAGAGCAAGAAGCACGCTCTTGCTTTCTAGAGTCTCTAATACAGCAGGAAAAGTGAGTGTGCTCAGAAGAATAGAACGGTGTTTCCTATACATACGGACCATATCTATTTCAACTCTGCTTGAAATTGATACAAAGCAAAGGTCCTCTAACATGAAATGCTTCTCAGTTATGATGAGAAACGTGTGAGCTTCATGAACGATGTAGTTCGTTTGAGCTGTAAAGTAACTGCCCTTATCTGCAACGAAGTCTTCTTTATAGCAAGACTCAGATCCTGGGATTCAACTCCATTTCTGAAGTGAAACACACAGCATCGTTCTCATCCATAGATCACACTCTGCTTTAGAGCAAGAAGCATGCTCTTGCTTTCCATTGTCTCTAAGACAGCAGTAAATATGTGTGTCCAGAGAACAAAAGGACAGAGTTTCCTATACATACGGTCCATATCTAGTCCAACTCTGCCTCTGAAATTGATACAAAGCACAGGTCCTCTAAAATCCAATGCTTGTCATTTAAGATGAGAAACGAGTGAGCTTCGTGAATGATGTAGTTCGTGTGAGCTGAAAAGTGACTGCCCTTACCTGAAACGAAGTAGTGCTTGTAGGAGGACACAGAGCCAGGGATTTAACTCCATTTCTGAAGGGAAACACAGAGCATAGTTCTCATCCATGGATCGCACTCTGCTTTAGAGCAAGAAGCATGCTCTTGCTTTCTAGAGTCTCTAATACAGCAGGAAACATGAGTGTGCTCAGAACAAGAGAACGGTGTTTCTTACACATACAGACCATATCTAGTTCAACTCTGCTTGAAATTGATACAAAGCAAAGGTCCTCTAACATGAAATGCTTGTCAGTTAAGATGAGAAACGTGTGAGCTTCGTGATCGATGTAGTTCGTTTGAGCTGTAAAGTAACTGCCCTTACCTGAAACGAAGTCCTGCTTGTAGGAAGACCTAGAGCCTGGGATTTAACTCCATTGCTGAAGTGAAACACACAACAAACAAAAAGCACGCTCTAGCTTTCCAGAGTCTGTAAGACAGCAGGGAACGTGTGTGTGATGAAAACAAAAAAACGTTGTTTCTTACACATACGGACCATATCTAGTCCAACTCTACTTCTGAAACTGATACAAAGCACTGGTCCTCTAACATCCAATGCTTGTCAGTTTAGATGAGAAACGTGTTAGCTTCGTGAACGATGTAGTTCGTTTGAGCTGAAAAGTGACTGCCCTTACCTGAAATGAATTCTTGATTTAGGAAGACAATGAGCCTGGGATTTAACTCCATTTCTGAAGTGAAACACACAACACAGTTCTCATCCATGGATCTCACTCTGCTTTAGAGCAAGAAGCACGCTCTTGCTTTCTAGAGTCTCTAATACAGCAGGAAACATGAGTGTGCTCAGAACAAGAGAACGGTGTTTCTTACACATACAGACCATATCTAGTTCAACTGTGCTTCTGAAAGTGAAACAAACCACAGGTCCTCTAACATCCAATGCTTGTCAGTTAAGATGAGAAACGTGTGAGCTTCGTGAATGATGTAGTTCATTTGAGCTGGAAAGTAACTGCCCTTACATGAAACGAACTCTTCCTTGTAGGTAGACTCAGAGCCTGGGCTTTAACTCCATTTCTGAATTGAAACACACAGCAGAGTTCTCATATATAGATCACACTCTGCTTTAGAGCAAGAAACACGTTCTTGCTTTCTAGAGTCTCTAAGACAGCAGGAAACATGAGTGTGCTGAGAACAAATGAACGGTGTTTCCTACACATATGAGCCATATCTAGTTCAACTCTGATTCTAAAACTGAAACAAACCACAGGTCCGCTAAAATCTAATGCTTGTCAGTTAAGATGAGAAACGTGTGAGCTTTGTGAACGATGTAGTTTGTTTGTGCTGAAAAGTGACTGCTCTTACCTGATACAAAGTAGTGCTTGTAGGAAGACACAGAGCCTGGGATTTAACTCCATTTCTGAAGGGAAAGACACAGCATATTTCTCATCCATGGATCGCACTCTGCTTTAGAGCAAGAAGAACGCTCTTCCTTTCTAGAATCTCTAATCAGCACGAAACTTGAGTGTGCTCAGAACAAAAGAACGGTGTTTCCTACACATACGGACCATATCTAGTTCAACCCTGCTTCTGAAACTGAAACAAACCACAGGTCCTCTATCATCCAGTGCTTGTCAGTTAAGATGAGAAACGTGTGAGCTTCGTGAATGATGTAGATCGTTTGAGCTGTTAGTAACTGCCCTTACCTGAAACGAAGTCTTGCTTGTAGGAAGACTCAGAGCCTGGGATTTAACTCCATTTCTGAAGTGAAACACACAGCAGAGTTCTCATTTATTGATCACACTCTGCTTTAGAGCAAGAAGCATGCTATTGCTTTCCAGAGTCTCTAAGACAGCAGAGAACGTGTGTGTGATGAAAACAAAAAAACGGTGTTTCCTACACATACGGACCATATCTATTCTAACTCTACTTCTGAAACTGATACAAAGCACTGGTCCTCTAACATCCAATGCTTGTCAGTAGAGATGAGAAACGTGTTAGCTTCGTGAAAGATGTAGTGCGTTTGAGCTGAAAAGTGACTGCCCTTACCTGAAACGAATTCTTGATTTAGGAAGACAATGAGCCGGGGATTTAACTCCATTTCTGAAGGGAAACACACAACACAGTTCTCATCCATGGATCACACTCTGCTTTAGAGCAAGAAGCACGCTCTTGCTTTCTAGAGTCTCTAATACAGCAAGAAACGTGAGTGTGCTCAGAAGAAAAGAACGGTGTTTCCTACACATACGGACCATATCTAGTCCCACTCTGCTTCTGAAACTGAAAGAAAGCACTTTTCCTCTAACATCCAATGCTTGTCTGTTAAGATGGGAAACTTGTTAGCTTCGTGATCGATGTAGTTCGTTTGAGCTGAAAAGTGACTGCCCTTACCTGAAACGAAGTCTTTCTTGTAGGAAGACACAGCACCTGGGATTTAACTCCATTTCTGAAGGGAACCACACAGCATAGTTCTCATCCATGGATCACACTCTGCTTTAGAGCAAGAAGCATGCTCTTGCTTTCTAGAGTCTCTAAGACAGAGGGAACATGAGTGTGCTGAGAACAAAAGAACTGTGTTTCCTACACATATGAGCCATATCTAGTTCATCTCTGATTCTAAAACTGAAACAAACCACAGGTCCTCTAAAATCCAATGCTTGTCAGTTAAGATGAGAAATGTGTGAGCTTCGTGATTGATGTAGTTCGTTTGAGCTGTAAAGTAACTGCCCTTACCTGAAACGAAGTCTTGCTTTTAGGAAGATTCAGAGCCTGGGATTTAACTCCATTGCTGAAGTGAAACGCACAACAGAGTTCTCATCCATTGATCACACTCTGCTTTAGAGCAAGAAGCACGCTCTAGCTTTCCAGAGTCTCTAAGACAGCAGGGAACGTGCGTGTGATGAAAACAAAAAACGGTGTTTCCTACACATACGGACCATATCTAGTCCAACTCTACTTCCGAAACTGATACAAAGCACTGGTCCTCTAACATCCAATGCTTGTCAGTTAAGATGGGAAACTTGTTAGCTTCGTGAACGATGTAGTACGTTTGAGCTGAAAAGTGACTGCCCTTACCTGAAACGATGTCTTGCATGTAGGAAGACACAGCGCCTGAGATTTAACTCCAATTCTGAAGGGAAACACACAGCATAGTTCTCATCCATGGATCACACTCTGCTTTAGAGCAAGAAGCACGCTCTTGCTTTCTAGAGTCTCTAATACAGCAGGAAACATGAGTGTGCTCAGAACAAAAGAACGGTGTTTCTTACACATACAGACCATATCTAGTTCAACTGTGCTTCTGAAAGTGAAACAAACCACAGGTCCTCTAACTTCAAAGCTTGTCAGTTAAGATGAGAAACGTGTGAGCTTCGTGAAGGATGTAGTTCATTTGAGCTGGAAAGTAACTGCCCTTACATGAAACGAAGTCTTCCTTGTAGGTAGACTCAGAGCCTGGGCTTTAACTCCATTTCTGAAGTTGAACACACAGCAGAGTTGTCATCCATTGATCGCACTCTGCGTTAGAGCCAGAAGCACGCTCTAGCTTTCTAGAGTCTTAAGACACCAGGAAACGTGAGTGTGCTGAGAACAAAAGAACGGTGTTTCCTACACATACGGACCATATCTAATCCAACTCTGCTTCTGAAACTGATACAAAGCACTGGTGCTCTCACATCCGATGCTTGTCAGTTAATATGAGAAACGTGTCAGCTTCGTGAACAATGGAGTTCCTTTGAGATGAAAAGTGTCTGCCCTTACCTGAAACTAAGTCTTGCTTGTAGGAAGACACAGAGCCTGGGATTTAACTCCACTTCTGAAAGGAAACACAGAACACAGTTCTCATCCATGGATCACACTCTCCTTTAGAGCAAGAAGCACGCTCTTGCTTTCTAGAGTCTCTAATACAGCAGGAAAAGTGAGTGTGCTCAGAATAATAGAACGGTGTTTCCTATACATACGGACCATATCTAGTTCAACTCTGCTTGAAATTGATACAAAGCAAAGGTCCTCTAACATGAAATGCTTCTCAGTTATGATGAGAAACGTGTGAGCTTCGTGATCGATGTAGTTCGTTTGAGCTGTAAGGTAACTGCCCTTACCTGAAACGAAGTCCTGCTTGTAGGTAGACCTAGAGCCTGGGATTTAACTCCGTTGCTGAAGTGAAACACACAGCAGAGTTCTCATATATTGATCACACTCTGCTTTAGAGCAAGAAGCATGCTCTTGCTCTCCAGAGTCTCTAATACAGCAGGAAATGTGAGTGTGCTCAGAAGAAAAGAACGGTGTTTCCTATACATACGGACCATATCTAGTTCAACTCTGCTTGAAATTGATACAAAGCATATGTCCTCTAACATCAAATCCTTCTCAATTAAGATGAGAAACCTGTGAGCTTCATGAACGATGTAGTTCGTTTGAGCTGTAAAGTAACTGCCCTTACCTGAAACGAAGTCTTGCATGTAGGAAGACTCAGAGCCTGGGATTTAACTCCATTTCTGAAGTGAAACACACAACAGAGTTCTCATCCATGGACCACACTCTGCTTTAGAGATAGAAACACGCTCTTGCTTTCTAGAGTCTCTAAGACAGCAGGAAACATGAGTGTGCTGAGAACAAATGAACGGTGTTTCCTACACATATGAGCCATATCTAGTTCAACTCTGATTCTAAAACTGAAACAAACCACAGGTCCGCTAAAATCCAATGCTTGTCAGTAAGGTTGAGAAACGTGTGAGCTTCGTGATCGATGTAGTTGGTTTGAGCTGGAAAGTAACTGCCCTTACCTGAAACGAAGTCTTGCTTGTAGGAAGACTCAGAGCCTGGGATTTAACCCCATTGCTGAAGTGAAACACACAACAGAGTTCTCATCCATTGATCACACTCTGCTTTAGAGCAAGAAGCACGCTCTAGCTTTCCAGAGTCTCTATTAAAGCAGGGAACGTGTGTGTGATGAAAACAAAAAAACGGTGTTTCCTACACATACGGACCATATCTATTCTAACTCTACTTCTGAAACTGATACAAAGCACTGGTCCTCTAACATCCAATGCTTGTCAGTAGAGATGCGAAACGTGTTAGCTTCGTGAAAGATGTAGTGCGTTTGAGCTGAAAAGTGACTGCCCTTACCTGAAACGAATTCTTGATTTAGGAAGACAATGAGCCGGGGATTTAACTCCATTTCTGATGGGAAACACACAACACAGTTCTCATCCATGGATCACACTCTGCTTTAGAGCAAGAAGCACGCTCTTGCTTTCTAGAGTCTCTAATACAGCAAGAAACGTGAGTGTGCTCAGAAGAAAAGAACGGTGTTTCCTACACATACGGACCATATCTAGTCCCACTCTGCTTCTGAAACAGAAAGAAAGCACTTTTCCTCTAACATCCAATGCTTGTCTGTTAAGTTGGGAAACTTGTTAGCTTCGTGATCGATGTAGTTCGTTTGAGCTGAAAAGTGACTGCCCTTACCTGAAACGAAGTCTTTCTTGTAGGAAGACACAGCACCTCGGATTTAACTCCATTTCTGAAGGGAACCACACAGCATAGTTCTCATCCATGGATCACACTCTGCTTTAGATCAAGAAGCATGCTCTTGCTTTCTAGAGTCTCTAAGACAGCAGGAAACATGAGTGTGCTGAGAACAAAAGAACTGTGTTATCTACACATATGAGCCATATCTAGTTCAACTCTGATTCTAAAACTGAAAAAAGCACAGGTCCTCTAAAATCCAATGCTTGTCAGTTAAGATGAGAAATGTGTGAGCTTCGTGATTGATGTAGTTCGTTTGAGCTGTAAAGTAACTGCCCTTACCTGAAACGAAGTCTTGCTTGTAGGAAGATTCAGAGCCTGGGCTTTAACTCCATTGCTGAAGTGAAACGCACAACAGAGTTCTCATCCATTGATCACACTCTGCTTAGAGCAAGAAGCACGCTCTAGCTTTCCAGAGTCTCTAAGACAGCAGGGAACGTGCATGTGATGAAAACAAAAAAACGGTGTTTCCTACACATACGGACCATATCTAGTCCAACTCTACTTCTGAAACTGATGCAAAGCACTGGTCCTCTAACATCCAATGCTTGTCAGTTAAGATGGGAAACTTGTTAGCTTCGTGAACGATGTAGTACGTTTGAGCTGAAAAGTGACTGCCCTTACCTGAAACGATGTCTTGCATGTAGGAAGACACAGCGCCTGAGATTTAACTCCAATTCTGAAGGGAAACACACAGCATAGTTCTCATCCATGGATCACACTCTGCTTTAGAGCAAGAAGCACGCTCTTGCTTTCTAGAGACTCTAATACAGCAGGAAACATGAGTGTGCTCAGAACAAAAGAACGGTGTTTCTTACACATACAGACCATATCTAGTTCAACTGTGCTTCTGAAAGTGAAACAAACCACAGGTCCTCTAACATCCAAAGCTTGTCAGTTAAGATGAGAAACGTGTGAGCTTCGTGAACGATGTAGTTCATTTGAGCTGGAAAGTAACTGCCCTTACATGAAACGAAGTCTTCCTTGTAGGTAGACTCAGAGCCTGGGCTTTAACTCCATATCTGAAGTTGAACACACAGCAGAGTTGTCATCCATTGACCGCACTCTGCGTTAGAGCCAGAAGCACGCTCTAGCTTTCTAGAGTCTTAAGACACCAGGAAACGTGAGTGTGCTGAGAACAAATGAACGGTGTTTCCTATACATACGGACCATATCTAGTTCAACTCTGCTTGAAATTGATACAAAGCAAATTACTCTAACAATAAATGCTCCTCAGTTAATAAGAGAAACGTGTGAGCTTCGTGAACGATGTAGTTCGTTTGAGCTGTAAAGTAACTGCCCTTATCTGCAACGAAGTCTTCTTTATAGCAAGAATCAGATCCTGGGATTCAACTCCATTTCTGAAGTGAAACACACAGCATCGTTCTCATCCATAGATCACACTCTGCTTTAGAGCAAGAAGCATGCTCTTGCTTTCCATTGTCTCTAAGACAGCAGTAAATATGTGTGTCCAGAGAACAAAAGGACAGAGTTTCCTATACATACGGTCCATATCTAGTCCAACACTGCCTCTGAAATTGATACAAAGCACAGGTCCTCTAAAATCCAATGCTTGTCATTTAAGATGAGAAACGAGTGAGCTTCGTGAATGATGTAGTTCGTGTGAGCTGAAAAGTGACTGCCCTTACCTGAAACGAAGTAGATTTTGTAGGAGGACACAGAGCCTGGGATTTAACTCCATTTCTGAAGGGAAACACAGAGCATAGTTCTCATCCATGGATCGCACTCTGCTTTAGAGCAAGAAGCACGCTCTTGCTTTCTAGAGTCTCTAATACAGCAGGAAACATGAGTGTGCTCAGAACAAAAGAACGGTGTTTCTTACACATACAGACCATATCTAGTTCAACTCTGCTTGAAATTGATACAAAGCAAAGGTCCTCTAACATGAAATGCTTGTCAGTTAAGATGAGAAACGTGTGAGCTTCGTGAATGATGTAGTTCATTTGAGCTGGAAAGTAACTGCCCTTACATGAAACGAACTCTTCCTTGTAGGTAGACTGAGAGCCTGGGCTTTAACTCCATTTCTGAATTGAAACACACAGCAGAGTTCTCATATATAGATCACACTCTGCTTTAGAGCAAGAAACACGCTCTTGCTTTCTAGAGTCTCTAAGACAGCAGGAAACATGAGTGTGCTGAGAACAAATGAACGGTGTTTCCTACACATATGAGCCATATCTAGTTCAACTCTGATTCTAAAACTGAAACAAACCACAGGTCCGCTAAAATCTAATGCTTGTCAGTTAAGATGAGAAACGTGTGAGCTTTGTGAACGATGTAGTTTGTTTGTGCTGAAAAGTGACTGCTCTTACCTGATACAAAGTAGTGCTTGTAGGAAGACACAGAGCCTGGGATTTAACTCCATTTCTGAAGGGAAAGACACCGCATATTTCTCATCCATGGATCGCACTCTGCTTTAGAGCAAGAAGAACGCTCTTCCTTTCTAGAATCTCTAATCCAGCACGAAACTTGAGTGTACTCAGAACAAAAGAACGGTGTTTCCTACACATACGGACCATATCTAGTTCAACCTTGCTTCTGAAACTGAAACAAACCACAGGTCCTCTATCATCCAGTGCTTGTCAGTTAAGATGAGAAACGTGTGAGCTTCGTGAATGATGTAGATCGTTTGAGCTGTTAGTAACTGCCCTTACCTGAAACGAAGTCTTGCTTGTAGGAAGACTCAGAGCCTGGGATTTAACTCCATTTCTGAAGTGAAACACACAGCAGAGTTCTCATATATTGATCACACTCTGCTTTAGAGCAAGAAGCATGCTCTTGCTTTCCAGAGTCTCTAAGACAGCAGGGAACGTGTGTGTGATGAAAACAAAAAAACGGTGTTTCCTACACATACGGACCATATCTATTCTAACTCTACTTCTGAAAATGATACAAAGCACTGGTCCTCTAACATCCAATGCTTGTCAGTAGAGATGAGAAACGTGTTAGCTTCATGAAAGATGTAGTGCGTTTGAGCTGAAAAGTGACTGCCCTTACCTGAAACGAATTCTTGATTTAGGAAGACAATGAGCCGGGGATTTAACTCCATTTCTGAAGGGAAACACACAGCACAGTTCTCATCCATGGATCACACTCTGCTTTAGAGCAAGAAGCACGCTCTTGCTTTCTAGAGTCTCTAATACAGCAAGAAACGTGAGTGTGCTCAGAAGAAAAGAACGGTGTTTCCTACACATACGGACCATATCTAGTCCCACTCTGCTTCTGAAACTGAAAGAAAGCACTTTTCCTCTAACATCCAATGCTTGTCTGTTAAGATGGGAAACTTGTTAGCTTCGTGATCGATGTAGTTCGTTTGAGCTGAAAAGTGACTGCCCTTACCTGAAACGAAGTCTTTCTTGTAGGAAGACACAGTACCTGGGATTTAACTCCATTTCTGAAGGGAACCACACAGCATAGTTCTCATCCATGGATCACACTCTGCTTTAGAGCAAGAAGCATGCTCTTGCTTTCTAGAGTCTCTAAGACAGCAGGAAACATGAGTGTGCTGAGAACAAAAGAACTGTGTTTCCTACACATATGAGCCATATCTAGTTCAACTCTGATTCTAAAACTGAAACAAACCACAGGTCCTCTAAAATCCAATGCTTGTCAGTTAAGATGAGAAATGTGTGAGCTTCGTGATTGATGTAGTTCGTTTGAGCTGTAAAGTAACTGCCCTTACCTGAAACGAAGTCTTGCTTGTAGGAAGATTCAGAGCCTGGGATTTAACTCCATTGCTGAAGTGAAACGCACAACAGAGTTCTCATCCATTGATCACACTCTGCTTTAGAGCAAGAAGCACGCTCTAGCTTTCCAGAGTCTCTAAGACAGCAGGGAACGTGCGTGTGATGAAAACAAAAAAACGGTGTTTCCTACACATACGGACCATATCTAGTCCAACTCTACTTCCGAAACTGATACAAAGCACTGGTCCTCTAACATCCAATGCTTGTCAGTTAAGATGGGAAACTTGTTAGCTTCGTGAACGATGCAGTACGTTTGAGCTGAAAAGTGACTGCCCTTACCTGAAACGATGTCTTGCATGTAGGAAGACACAGCGCCTGAGATTTAACTCCAATTCTGAAGGGAAACACACAGCATAGTTCTCATCCATGGATCACACTCTGCTTTAGAGCAAGAAGCACGCTCTTGCTTTCTAGATTCTCTAATACAGCAGGAAACATGAGTGTGCTCAGAACAAAAGAACGGTGTTTCTTACACATACAGAACATATCTAGTTCAACTGTGCTTCTGAAAGTGAAACAAACCACAGGTCCTCTAACTTCAAAGCTTGTCAGTTAAGATGAGAAACGTGTGAGCTTCGTGAAGGATGTAGTTCATTTGAGCTGGAAAGTAACTGCCCTTACATGAAACGAAGTCTTCCTTGTAGGTAGACTCAGAGCCTGGGCTTTAACTCCATTTCTGAAGTTGAACACACAGCAGAGTTGTCATCCATTGATCGCACTCTGCGTTAGAGCCAGAAGCACGCTCTAGCTTTCTAGAGTCTAAAGACACCAGGAAACGTGAGTGTGCTGAGAACAAAAGAACGGTGTTTCCTACACATACGGACCATATCTAATCCAACTCTGCTTCTGAAACTGATACAAAGCACTGGTGCTCTAACATCCGATGCTTGTCAGTTAATATGAGAAACGTGTCAGCTTCGTGAACAATGTAGTTCCTTTGAGCTGAAAAGTGACTGCCCTTACCTGAAACGAAGTCTTGCTTGTAGGAAGACACAGAGCCTGGGATTTAACTCCACTTCTGAAAGGAAACACAGAACACAGTTCTCATCCATGGATCACACTCTCCTTTAGAGCAAGAAGCATGCTCTTGCTCTCCAGAGTCTCTAATACAGCAGGAAATGTGAGTGTGCTCAGAAGAAAAGAACGGTGTTTCCTATACATACGGACCATATCTAGTTCAACTCTGCTTGAAATTGATACAAAGCAAATGTCCTCTAACATCAAATCCTTCTCAATTAAGATGAGAAACGTGTGAGCTTCTTGAACCATGTAGTTCGTTTGAGCTGTAAAGTAACTGCCCTTACCTGAAACGAAGTCTTGCATGTAGGAAGACTCAGAGCCTGGGATTTAACTCCATTTCTGAAGTGAAACACACAACAGAGTTCTCATCTATGGATCACACTCTGCTTTAGAGATAGAAACACGCTCTTGCTTTCTAGAGTCTCTAAGCCAGCAGGAAACATGAGTGTGCTGAGAACAAATGAACGGTGTTTCCTACATATATGAGCCATATCTAGTTCAACTCTGATTCTAAAAGTGAAACAAACCACAGGTCCGCTAAAATCTAATGCTTGTCAGTTAAGATGAGAAACGTGTGAGCTTTGTGAACGATGTAGTTCGTTTGAGCTGAAAAGTGACTGCCCTTACCTGATACAAAGTAGTGCTTGTAGGAAGACACAGAGCCTGGGATTTAACTCCATTTCTGAAGGGAAACACACAGCATATTTCTCATCCATGGATCGCAATCTGCTTTAGAGCAAGAAGATCGCTCTTCCTTTCTAGAATCTCTAATCCAGCACGAAACTTGAGTGTGCTCAGAACAAAAGAAGGGTGTTTCCTACACATACGGACCATATCTAGTTCAACCCTGCTTCTGAAACTGAAACAAACCACAGGTCCTCTATCATCCAGTGCTTGTCAGTTAAGATGAGAAACGTGTGAGCTTAGTGAATGATGTATTTCATTTGAGCTGTTAGTAACTGCCCTTACCTGAAACGAAGTCTTGCTTGTAGGAAGACTCAGAGCTTGGGATTTAACTCTATTTCTGAAGTGAAACACACAGCAGAGTTCTCATATATAGATCACACTCCGCTTTAGAGCAAGAAGCATGCTCTTGCTCTCCAGAGTCTCTAATACAGCAGGAAATGTGAGTGTGCTCAGAAGAAAAGAACGGTGTTTCCTATACATACGGACCATATCTAGTTCAACTCTGCTTGAAATTGATACAAATCAAATGTCCTCTAACATCAAATCGTTCTCAATTAGGATGAGAAACGTGTGAGCTTCATGAATGATGTAGTTCCTTTGAGCTGTAAAGTAACTGCCCTTACCTGAATCGAAGTCTTGCATGTAGGAAGACTCAGAGCCTGGGATTTAACTCCATTTCTGAAGTGAAACACACAACAGAGTTCTCATCCATGGACCACACTCTGCTTTAGAGATAGAAACACGCTCTTGCTTTCTAGAGTCTCTAAGACAGCAGGAAACATGAGTCTGCTGAGAACAAATGAACGGTGTTTCCTACACATTTGAGCCATATCTAGTTCAACTCTGATTCTAAAACTGAAACAAACCACAGGTCCGCTAAAATCTAATGCTTGTCATTTAAGATGAGAAACGAGTGAGCTTCGTGAATGACGTAGTTCGTGTGAGCTGAAAAGTGACTGCCCTTACCTGAAACAAAGTAGTGCTTGTAGGAGGACACAGAGCCTGGGATTTAACTCCATTTCTGAAGGGAAACACAGAGCATAGTTCTCATCCATGAATCGCACTCTGCTTTAGAGCAAGAAGCACGCTCTTGCTCTCTAGAGTCTCTAATACAGCAGGAAACATGAGTGTGCTCAAAACCAAAGAACGGTGTTTCTTACACATACAGACCATATCTAGTTCAACTGTGCTTCTGAAAGTGAAACAAACCACAGGTCCTCTAACGTCCAATGCTTGTCAGTTAAGATGAGAAACGTGTGAGCTTCGTGAATGATGTAGTTCATTTGAGCTGGAAAGTAACTGCCCTTACATGAAACGAACTCTTCCTTGTAGGTAGACTCTGAGCCTGGGCTTTAACTCCGTTTCTGAATTGAAACACACAGCTGAGTTCTCATATATAGATCACACTCTGCTTTAGAGCAAGAAACACGCTCTTGCTTTCTAGAGTCTCTAAGACAGCAGGAAACATGAGTGTTCTGAGAACAAATGAACGGTGTTTCCTACACATATGAGCCATATCTAGTTCAACTCTGATTCTAAAACTGAAATAAACCACAGGTCCGCTAAAATCTAATGCTTGTCAGTTAAGATGAGAAACGTGTGAGCTTTGTGAACGATGTAGTTCGTTTGAGCTGAAAAGTGACTGCCCTTACCTGATACAAAGTAGTGCTTGTAGGAAGACACAGAGCCAGGGATTTAACTCCATTTCTGAAGGGAAACACACAGCATATTTCTCATCCATGGATCGCACTCTGCTTTAGAGCAAGAAGAACGCTCTTCCTTTCTAGAATCTCTAATCCAGCACGAAACTTGAGTGTGCTCAGAACAAAAGAACGGTGTTTCCTACACATACGGACCATATCTAGTTCAACCCTGCTTCTGAAACTGAAAAAAACCACAGGTCCTCTATCATCCAGTGCTTGTCAGTTAAGATGAGAAACGTGTGAGCTTAGTGAATGATGTAGTTCGTTTGATCTGTTAGTAACTGCTCTTACCTGAAACGAAGTCTTGCTTGTAGGAAGACTCAGAGCCTGGGATTTAACTCTATTTCTGAAGTGAAACACACAACAGAGTTCTCATCCATGGACCACACTCTGCTTTAAAGATAGAAACACGCTCTTGCTTTCTAAAGTCTCTAAGACAGCAGGAAACATGAGTGTGCTGAGAACAAATGAACGGTGTTTCCTACACATATGAGCCATATCTAGTTCAACTCTGATTCTAAAACTGAAACAAACCACAGGTCCGCTAAAATCTAATGCTTGTCATTTAAGATGAGAAACGAGTGAGCTTCGTGAATGACGTAGTTCGTGTGAGCTGAAAAGTGACTGCCCTTACCTGAAACGAAGTAGTGCTTGTAGGAGGACACAGAGCCTGGGATTTAACTCCATTTCTGAAGGGAAACACAGAGCATAGATCTCATCCATGGATCGCACTCTGCTTTAGAGCAAGAAGCACGCTCTTGCTTTCTAGAGTCTCTAAAACAGGAGGAAACATGAGTGTGCTCAGAACAAAAGAACGGTGTTTCTTACACATACAGACCATATCTAGTTCAACTGTGCTTCTGAAAGTGAAACAAACCACAGGTCCTCTAACGTCCAATGCTTGTCAGTTAAGATGAGAAACGTGTGAGCTTCGTGAATGATGTAGTTCATTTGAGCTGGAAAGTAACTGCCCTTACATGAAACGAACTCTTCCTTGGAGGTAGACTCTGAGCATGGGCTTTAACGCCATTTCTGAATTGAAACACACAGCTGAGCTCTCATATATAGATCACACTCTGCTTTAGAGCAAGAAACACGCTCTTGCTTTCTAGAGTCTCTAAGAGAGCAAGAAACATGAGTGTTCTGAGAACAAATGAACGGTGTTTCCTACACATATGAGCCATATCTAGTTCAACTCTGATTCTAAAACTGAAACAAACCACAGGTCCGCTAAAATCTAATGCTTGTCAGTTAAGATGAGAAACGTGTGAGCTTTGTGAACGATGTAGTTCGTTTGAGCTGAAAAGTGACTGCCCTTACCTGAAACGAAGTAGTGCTTGTAGGAAGACACAGAGCCTGGGATTTAACTCCATCTCTGAAGGTAAACACACAGCATATTTCTCATGCATGGATCACACTCTGCTTTAGAGCAAGAAGAACGCACTTCTTTTCTAGAATCTAATCCAGCATGAAACTTGAGTTTGCTCAGAACAAAAGAACGGTTTTTCCTACACATACGAACCATATCTAGTTCAACTCTGCTTCTGAAACTGAAACAAACCACAGGTCCTCTATCATCCAGTGCTTGTCAGTGAAGATGAGAAACGTGTGACCTTCGTGAATGATGTAGTTCCTTTGAGCTGTTAGTAACTGCCCTTAACTGAAACGAAGGCTTGCTTGTAGGAAGACTCAGAGCCTGGGATTTAACTCCATTTCTGAAGTGAAACACACAGCAGAGTTCTCATATATTGATCACACTCTGCTTTAGAGCAAGAAGCATGCTCTTGCTTTCCAGAGTCTCTAAGACAGCAGGGAACGTGTGTGTGATGAAAACAAAAAAACGGTGTTTCCTACACATACGGACCATATCTATTCTAACTCTACTTCTGAAACTGATACAAAGAACTGGTCCTCTAACATCCAATGCTTGTCAGTAGAGATGAGAAACGTGTTAGCTTCGTGAAAGATGTAGTGCGTTTGAGCTGAAAAGTGACTGCCCTTACCTGAAACGAATTCTTGATTTAGGAAGACAATGAGCCGGGGATTTAACTCCATTTCTGAAGGGAAACACACAACACAGTTCTCATCCATGGATCACACTCTGCTTTAGAGCAAGAAGCACGCTCTTGCTTTCTAGAGTCTCTAATACAGCAAGAAACGTGAGTGTGCTCAGAAGAAAAGAACGATGTTTCCTACACATACGGACCATATCTAGTCCCACTCTGCTTCTGAAACTGAAAGAAAGCACTTTTCCTCTAACATCCAATGCTTGTCTGTTAAGATGGGAAACTTGTTAGCTTCGTGATCGATGTAGTTCGTTTGAGCTGAAAAGTGACTGCCCTTACCTGAAACGAAGTCTTTCTTGTAGGAAGACACAGCACCTGGGATTTAACTCCATTTCTGAAGGGAACCACACAGCATAGTTCTCATCCATGGATCACACTCTGATTTAGAGCAAGAAGCACGCTCTTGCTTTCTAGAGTCTCTAAGACAGCAGGAAACATGAGTGTGCTGAGAACAAAAGAACTGTGTTTCCTACACATATGAGCCATATCAAGTTCAACTCTGATTCTAAAACTGAAACAAACCACAGGTCCTCTAAAATCCAATGCTTGTCAGTTAAGATGAGAAATGTGTGAGCTTCGTGATTGATGTAGTTCGTTTGAGCTATAAAGTAACTGCCCTTACCTGAAACGAAGTCTTGCTTGTAGGAAGATTCAGAGCCTGGGATTTAACTCCATTGCTGAAGTGAAACGCACAACAGAGTTCTCATCCATTGATCACACTCTGCTTTAGAGCAAGAAGCACGCTCTAGCTTTCCAGAGTCTCTAAGACAGCAGGGAACGTGCGTGTGATGAAAACAAAAAAACGGTGTTTCCTACACATACGGACCATATCTAGTCCAACTCTACTTCCGAAACTGATACAAAGCACTGGTCCTCTAACATCCAATGCTTGTCAGTTAAGATGGGAAACTTGTTAGCTTCGTGAACGATGTAGTTCGTTTGAGCTGAAAAGTGACTGCCCTTACCTGAAATGAATTCTTGATTTAGGAAGACAATGAGCCTGGGATTTAACTCCATTTCTGAAGTGAAACACACAACACAGTTCTCATCCATGGATCACACTCTGCTTTAGAGCAAGAAGCACGCTCTTGCTTTCTAGAGTCTCTAATACAGCAAGAAACATGAGTGTGCTCAGAACAAAAGAACGGTGTTTCTTACACATACAGACCATATCTAGTTCAACTGTGCTTCTGAAAGTGAAACAAACAACAGGTCCTCTAACATCCAAAGCTTGTCAGTTAAGATGAGAAACGTGTGAGCTTCGTGAACAATGTAGTTCATTTGAGCTGGAAAGTAACTGCCCTTACATGAAACGAAGTCTTCCTTGTAGGTAGACTCAGAGCCTGGGCTTTAACACCATTTCTGAAGTTGAACACACAGCAGAGTTGTCATCCATTGATCGCACTCTGCGTTAGAGCCAGAAGCACGCTCTAGCTTTCTAGAGTCTTAAGACACCAGGAAACGTGAGTGTGCTGAGAACAAAAGAACGGTGTTTCCTACACATACGGACCATATCTAATCCAACTCTGCTTCTGAAACTGATACAAAGCACTGGTGCTCTAACGTCCGATGCTTGTCAGTTAATATGGGAAACGTGTCAGCTTCGTGAACAATGTAGTTCATTTGAGCTGTTAGTAACTGCCCTTACCTGAAAAGAAGTCTTGCTTGTAGGAAGACTCAGAGCCTGGGATTTAACTCTATTTCTGAAGTGAAACACACAGCAGAGTTCTCATATATAGATCACACTCTGCTTTAGAGCAAGAAACACGCTCTTGATTCTAGAGTCTCTAAGACAGCAGGAAACATGAGTGTGCTGAGAACAAATGAACGGTGTTTCCTACACATATGAGCCATATCTAGTTCAACTCTGATTCTAAAACTGAAACAAACCACAGGTCCTCTAAAATCCAATGCTTGTCAGTAAGGTTGAGAAACGTGTGAGCTTCGTGATCGATGTAGTTGGTTTGAGCTGTAAAGTAACTGCCCTTACCTGAAACGAAGTCTTGCTTGTAGGAAGACTCAGAGCCTGGGATTTAACCCCATTGCTAAAGTGAAACACACAACAGAGTTCTCATCCATTGATCACACTCTGCTTTAGAGCAAGAAGAACGCTCTAGCTTTCCAGAATCTCTATTAAAGCAGGGAACGTGTGTGTGATGAAAACAAAAAAACAGTGTTTCCTACACATACGGACCATATCTATTCTAACTCTACTTCTGAAACTGATACAAAGCACTGGTCCTCTAACATCCAATGCTTGTCAGTAGAGATGAGAAACGTGTTAGCTTCGTGAAAGATGTAGTGCGTTTGAGCTGAAAAGTGATTGCCCTTACCTGAAACGAATTCTTGATTTAGGAAGACAATGAGCCCGGGATTTAACTCCATTTCTGAAGGAAATCACACAGCATAGTTCTCATCATGGATCGCACTCTGCTTTAGAGCAAGAAGCACGCTCTTGCTTTCTAGAGTCTCTAATACAGCAGGAAACATGAGTGTGCTCAGAACAAAAGAATGGTGTTTCTTACACATACAGACCATATCTAGTTCAACTATGCTTCTGAAAGTGAAACAAACCACAGGTCCTCTAACATCCAATGCTTGTCAGTTAAGATGAGAAACGTGTGAGCTTTGTGAATGATGTAGTTCATTTGAGCTGGAAAGTAACTGCCCTTACATGAAACGAACTCTTCCTTGTAGGTAGACTCAGAGCCTGGGCTTTAACTCCATTTCTGAATTGAAACACACAGCAGAGTTCTCATATATAGATCACACTCTGCTTTAGAGCAAGAAACACGCTCTTGCTTTCTAGAGTCTCTAAGACAGCAGGAAATGTGAGTGTGCTCAGAAGAAAAGAACAGTGTTTCCTATACATACGGACCATATCTAGTTCAACTCTGCTTGAAATTGATACAAAGCAAATGTCCTCTAACATCAAATCCTTCTCAATTAAGATGAGAAACGTGTGAGCTTCATGAACCATGTAGTTCGTTTGAGCTGTAAAGTAACTGCCCTTACCTGAAACGAAGTCTTGCATGTAGGAAGACTCAGAGCCTGGGATTTAACTCCATTGCTGAAGTGAAACGCACAACAGAGTTCTCATCCATTGATCACACTCTGCTTTAGAGCAAGAAGCACGCTCTAGCTTTCCAGAGTCTCTAAGACAGCAGGGAACGTGCGTGTGATGAAAACAAAAAAACGGTGTTTCCTACACATACAGACCATATCTAGTCCAACTCTACTTCCGAAACTGATACAAAGCACTGGTCCTCTAACATCCAATGCTTGTCAGTTAAGATGGGAAACTTGTTAGCTTCGTGAACGATGTAGTACGTTTGAGCTGAAAAGTGACTGCCCTTACCTGAAACGATGTCTTGCATGTAGGAAGACACAGCGCCTGAGATTTAACTCCAATTCTGAAGGGAAACACACAGCATAGTTCTCATCCATGGATCACACTCTGCTTTAGAGCAAGAAGCACGCTCTTGCTTTCTAGAGTCTCTAATACAGCAGGAAACATGAGTGTGCTCAGAACAAAAGAACGGTGTTTCTTACACATACAGACCATATCTAGTTCAACTGTGCTTCTGAAAGTGAAACAAACCACAGGTCCTCTAACTTCAAAGCTTGTCAGTTAAGATGAGAAACGTGTGAGCTTCGTGAACGATGTAGTTCATTTGAGCTGGAAAGTAACTGCCCTTACATGAAACGAAGTCTTCCTTGTAGGTAGACTCAGAGCCTGGGCTTTAACTCCATTTCTGAAGTTGAACACACAGCAGAGTTGTCATCCATTGATCGCACTCTGCGTTAGAGCCAGAAGCACGCTCTAGATTTCTAGACTCTTAAGACACCAGGAAACGTGAGTGTGCTGAGAACAAAAGAACGGTGTTTCCTACACATACGGACCATATCTAATCCAACTCTGCTTCTGAAACTGATACAAAGCACTGGTGCTCTCACATCCGATGCTTGTCAGTTAATATGAGAAACGTGTCAGCTTCGTGAACAATGTAGTTCCTTTGAGATGAAAAGTGTCTGCCCTTACCTGAAACTAAGTCTTGCTTGTAGGAAGACACAGAGCCTGGGATTTAACTCCACTTCTGAAAGGAAACACAGAACACAGTTCTCATCCATGGATCACACTCTCCTTTAGAGCAAGAAGCACGCTCTTGCTTTCTAGAGTCTCTAATACAGCAGGAAAAGTGAGTGTGCTCAGAAGAATAGAACGGTGTTTCCTATACATACGGACCATATCTAGTTCAACTCTGCTTGAAATTGATACAAAGCAAAGGTCCTCTAACATGAAATGCTTCTCAGTTATGATGAGAAACGTGTGAGCTTCGTGATCGATGTAGTTCGTTTGAGCTGTAAGGTAAATGCCCTTACCTGAAACGAAGTCCTGCTTGTAGGTAGACCTAGAGCCTGGGATTTAACTCCATTGCTGAAGTGAAACACACAACAAACAAAAAGCACGCTCTAGCTTTCCAGAGTCTCTAAGACAGCAGGGAACGTGTGTGTGATGAAAACAAAAAAACGGTGTTTCTTACACATACGGACCATATCTAGCCCAACTCTACTTCTGAAACTGATACAAAGTACTGGTCCTCTAACATCCAATGCTTGTCAGTTTAGATGAGAAACGTGTTAGCTTTGTGAACGATGTAGTTCGTTTGAGCTGAAAAGTGACTGCCCTTACCTGAAATGAATTCTTGATTTAGGAAGACAATGAGCCTGGGATTTAACTCCATTTCTGAAGTGAAACACACAACACAGTTCTCATCCATGGATCACACTCTGCTTTAGAGCAAGAAGCACGCTCTTGCTTTCTAGAGTCTCTAATACAGCAAGAAACGTGAGTGTGCTCAGAAGAAAAGAACAGTGTTTCCTATACATACGGACCATATCTAGTTAAACTCTGCTTGAAATTGATACAAAGCAAATTACTCTAACAATAAATGCTCCTCAGTTAATAAGAGAAACGTGTGAGCTTCGTGAACGATGTAGTTCGTTTGAGCTGTAAAGTAACTGCCCTTATCTGCAACGAAGTCTTCTTTGTAGGAAGACTCAGATCCTGGGATTCAACTCCATTTCTCAAGTGAAACACACAGCATCGTTCTCATCCATAGATCACACTCTGCTTTAGAGCAAGAAGCATGCTCTTGCTTTCCATTGTCTCTAAGACAGCAGTAAATATGTGTGTCCAGAGAACAAAAGGACAGAGTTTCCTATACATACGGTCCATATCTAGTCCAACTCTGCCTCTGAAATTGATACAAAGCACAGGTCCTCTAAAATCCAATGCTTGTCATTTAAGATGAGAAACGAGTGAGCTTTGTGAATGATGTAGTTCGTGTGAGCTGAAAAGTGACTGCCCTTACCTGAAACGAAGTAGTGCTTGTAGGAGGACACAGAGCCTGGGATTTAACTCCATTTCTGAAGGGAAACACAGAGCATAGTTCTCATCCATGGATCGCACTCTGCTTTAGAGCAAGACGCACGCTCTTGCTTTCTAGAGTCTCTAATACAGCAGGAAACATGAGTGTGCTCAGAACAAAAGAACGGTGTTTCTTACATATACAGACCATAGCTAGTTCAACTGTGCTTCTGAAAGTAAAACAAACCACAGGTCCTCTAACATCCAATGCTTGTCAGTTAAGATGAGAAACGTGTGAGCTTCGTGAATGATGTAGTTCATTTGAGCTGGAAAGTAACTGCCCTTACATGAAACGAACTCTTCCTTGTAGATAGACTCAGAGCCTGGGCTTTAACTCCATTTCTGAATTGAAACACACAGCAGAGTTCTCATCCATGGACCACACTCTGCTTTAGAGATAGAAACACGCTCTTGCTTTCTAGATTCTCTAAGACAGCAGGAAACATGAGTGTGCTGAGAACAAATGAACGGTGTTTCCTACACATATGAGCCATATCTAGTTCAACTCTGATTCTAAAACTGAAACAAACCACAGGTCCGCTAAAATCTAATGCTTGTCATTTAAGATGAGAAACGTGTGAGCTTTGTGAACGATGTAGTTTGTTTGTGCTGAAAAGTGACTGCCCTTACCTGATACAAAGTAGTGATTGTAGGAAGACACAGACCCTGGGATTTAACTCCATTTCGGAAGGGAAACACACAGCATATTTCTCATCCATGGATCGCACTCTGCTTTAGAGCAAGAAGAACGCTCTTCCTTTCTAGAATCTCTAATCCAGCATGAAACTTGAGTGTGCTCAGAACAAAAGAACGGTGTTTCCTACACATACGGACCATATCTAGTTCAACCCTGCTTCTGAAACTGAAACAAACCACAGGTCCTCTATCATCCAGTGCTTGTCAGTTAAGATGAGAAACGTGTGAGCTTCGTGAATGATGTAGATCGTTTGAGCTGTTAGTAACTGCCCTTACCTGAAACGAAGTCTTGATGTAGGAAGACTAAGAGCCTGGGATTTAACTCCATTTCTGAAGTGAAACACACAGCAGAGTTCTCATATATTGATCACACTCTGCTTTAGAGCAAGAAGCATGCTCTTGCTCTCCAGAGTCTCTAATACAGCAGGAAATGTGAGTGTGCTCAGAAGAAAAGAACGGTGTTTCCTATACATACGGACCATATCTAGTTCAACTCTGCTTGAAATTGATACAAAGCAAATGTCCTCTAACATCAAATCCTTCTCAATTAAGATGAGAAACGTGTGAGCTTCGTGAAAGATGTAGTGCGTTTGAGCTGAAAAGTGACTGCCCTTACCTGAAACGAATTCTTGATTTAGGAAGACAATGAGCCGGGGATTTAACTCCATTTCTGAAGGGAAACACACAACACAGTTCTCATCCATGGATCACACTCTGCTTTAGAGCAAGAAGCACGCTCTTGCTTTCTAGAGTCTCTAATACAGCAAGAAACGTGAGTGTGCTCAGAAGAAAATAACGGTGTTTCCTACACATACGGACCATATCTAGTCCCACTCTGCTTCTGAAACAGAAAGAAAGCACTTTTCCTCTAACATCCAATGCTTGTCTGTTAAGTTGGGAAACTTGTTAGCTTCGTGATCGACGTAGTTCGTTTGAGCTGAAAAGTGACTGCCCTTACCTGAAACGAAGTCTTTCTTGTAGGAAGACACAGTACCTGGGATTTAACTCCATTTCTGAAGGGAACCACACAGCATAGTTCTCATCCATGGATCACACTCTGCTTTAGAGCAAGAAGCATGCTCTTGCTTTCTAGAGTCTCTAAGACAGCAGGAAACATGAGTGTGCTGAGAACAAAAGAACTGTGTTTCCTACACATATGAGCCATATCTAGTTCAACTCTGATTCTAAAACTGAAACAAACCACAGGTCCTCTAAAATCCAATGCTTGTCAGTTAAGATGAGAAATGTGTGAGCTTCGTGATTGATGTAGTTCGTTTGAGCTGTAAAGTAACTGCCCTTACCTGAAACGAAGTCTTGCTTGTAGGAAGATTCAGAGCCTGGGATTTAACTCCATTGCTGAAGTGAAACGCACAACAGAGTTCTCATCCATTGATCACACTCTGCTTTAGAGCAAGAAGCATGCTCTAGCTTTCCAGAGTCTCTAAGACAGCAGGGAACGTGCGTGTGATGAAAACAAAAAAACGGTGTTTCCTACACATACGGACCATATCTAGTCCAACTCTACTTCCGAAACTGATACAAAGCACTGGTCCTCTAACATCCAATGCTTGTCAGTTAAGATGGGAAACTTGTTAGCTTCGTGAACGATGCAGTACGTTTGAGCTGAAAAGTGACTGCCCTTACCTGAAACGATGTCTTGCATGTAGGAAGACACAGCGCCTGAGATTTAACTCCAATTCTGAAGGGAAACACACAGCATAGTTCTCATCCATGGATCACACTCTGCTTTAGAGCAAGAAGCACGCTCTTGCTTTCTAGAGTCTCTAATACAGCAGGAAACATGAGTGTGCTCAGAACAAAAGAACGGTGTTTCTTACACATACAGAACATATCTAGTTCAACTGTGCTTCTGAAAGTGAAACAAACCACAGGTCCTCTAACTTCAAAGCTTGTCAGTTAAGATGAGAAACGTGTGAGCTTCGTGAATGATGTAGTTCATTTGAGCTGGAAAGTAACTGCCCTTACATGAAACGAAGTCTTCCTTGTAGGTAGACTCAGAGCCTGGGCTTTAACTCCATTTCTGAAGTTGAACACACAGCAGAGTTGTCATCCATTGATCGCACTCTGCGTTAGAGCCAGAAGCACGCTCTAGCTTTCTAGAGTCTTAAGACACCAGGAAACGTGAGTGTGCTGAGAACAAAAGAACGGTGTTTCCTACACATACGGACCATATCTAATCCAACTCTGCTTCTGAAACTGATACAAAGCACTGGTGCTCTAACATCCGATGCTTGTCAGTTAATATGAGAAACGTGTCAGCTTCGTGAACAATGTAGTTCCTTTGAGCTGAAAAGTGACTGCCCTTACCTGAAACGAAGTCTTGCTTGTAGGAAGACACAGAGCCTGGGATTTAACTCCACTTCTGAAAGGAAACACAGAACACAGTTCTCATCCATGGATCATACTCTCCTTTAGAGCAAGAAGCATGCTCTTGCTCTCCAGAGTCTCTAATACAGCAGGAAATGTGAGTGTGCTCAGAAGAAAAGAACGGTGTTTCCTATACATACGGACCATATCTAGTTCAACTCTGCTTGAAATTGATACAAAGCAAATGTCCTCTAACATCAAATCCTTCTCAATTAAGATGAGAAACGTGTGAGCTTCTTGAACCATGTAGTTCGTTTGAGCTGTAAAGTAACTGCCCTTACCTGAAACGAAGTCTTGCATGTAGGAAGACTCAGAGCCTGGGATTTAACTCCATTTCTGAAGTGAAACACACAACAGAGTTCTCATCTATGGATCACACTCTGCTTTAGAGATAGAAACACGCTCTTGCTTTCTGGAGTCTCTAAGCCAGCAGGAAACATGAGTGTGCTGAGAACAAATGAACGGTGTTTCCTACATATATGAGCCATATCTAGTTCAACTCTGATTCTAAAAGTGAAACAAACCACAGGTCCGCTAAAATCTAATGCTTGTCAGTTAAGATGAGAAACGTGTGA
Source organism: Onychomys leucogaster (assembly GCA_949786385.1). Classification (NCBI taxonomy): domain Eukaryota; kingdom Metazoa; phylum Chordata; class Mammalia; order Rodentia; family Cricetidae; genus Onychomys; species Onychomys leucogaster. Next base: position 1,803,664 of record CATKUP010000073.1, read on the forward strand.
GCTTTGTGAACGATGTAGTTCGTTTGAGCTGAAAAGTGACTGCCCTTACCTGATACAAAGTAGTGCTTGTAGGAAGACACAGAGCCTGGGATTTAACTCCATTTCTGAAGGGAAACACACAGCATATTTCTCATCCATGGATCGCAATCTGCTTTAGAGCAAGAAGATCGCTCTTCCTTTCTAGAATCTCTAATCCAGCACGAAACTTGAGTGTGCTCAGAACAAAAGAAGGGTGTTTCCTACACATACGGACCATATCTAGTTCAACCCTGCTTCTGAAACTGAAACAAACCACAGGTCCTCTATCATCCACTGCTTGTCAGTTAAGATGAGAAACGTGTGAGCTTAGTGAATGATGTATTTCATTTGAGCTGTTAGTAACTGCCCTTACCTGAAACGAAGTCTTGCTTGTAGGAAGACTCAGAGCCTGGGATTTAACTCTATTTCTGAAGTGAAACACACAGCAGAGTTCTCATATATAGATCACACTCCGCTTTAGAGCAAGAAGCATGCTCTTGCTCTCCAGAGTCTCTAATACAGCAGGAAATGTGAGTGTGCTCAGAAGAAAAGAACGGTGTTTCCTATACATACGGACCATATCTAGTTCAACTCTGCTTGAAATTGATACAAATCAAATGTCCTCTAACATCAAATCATTCTCAATTAGGATGAGAAACGTGTGAGCTTCATGAATGATGTAGTTCCTTTGAGCTGTAAAGTAACTGCCCTTACCTGAATCGAAGTCTTGCATGTAGGAAGACTCAGAGCCTGGGATTTAACTCCATTTCTGAAGTGAAACACACAACAGAGTTCTCATCCATGGACCACACTCTGCTTTAGAGATAGAAACACGCTCTTGCTTTCTAGAGTCTCTAAGACAGCAGGAAACATGAGTCTGCTGAGAACAAATGAACGGTGTTTCCTACACATATGAGCCATATCTAGTTCAACTCTGATTCTAAAACTGAAACAAACCACAGGTCCGCTAAAATCTAATGCTTGTCATTTAAGATGAGAAACTAGTGAGCTTCGTGAATGATGTAGTTCGTGTGAGCTGAAAAGTGACTGCCCTTACCTGAAACGAAGTAGTGCTTGTAGGAGGACACAGAGCCTGGGATTTAACTCCATTTCTGAAGTGAAACACACAACAGAATTCTCATCCATGGATCACACTCTGCTTTAGAGATAGAAACACGCTCTTGCTTTCTAGAGTCTCTAAGACAGCAGGAAACATGAGTGTGCTGAGAACAAATGAACGGTGTTTCCTACACATATGAGCCATATCTAGTTCAAATCTGATTCTAAAACTGAAACAAACCACAGGTCCGCTAAAATCTAATGCTTGTCAGTTAAGATGTGAAACGTGTGAGATTTGTGAAAGATGTAGTTCGTTTCACCTGAAAAGTGACTGCCCTTACCTGATACAAAGTAGTGCTTGTAGGAAGACACAGAGCCTGGGATTTAACTCCATCTCTGAAGGTAAACACACAGCATATTTCTCATGCATGGATCACACTCTGCTTTAGATCAAGAAGAACGCACTTCGTTTCTTGAATCTAATCCAGCATGAAACTTGAGTTTGCTCAGAACAAAAGAACGGTTTTTCCTACACATACGAACCATATCTAGTTCAACTCTGCTTCTGAAACTGAAACAAACCACAGGTCCTCTATCATCCAGTGCTTGTCAGTTAAGATGAGAAAAGTGTGACCTTCGTGAATGATGTAGTTCCTTTGAGCTGTTAGTAACTGCCCTTAACTGAAACGAAGGCTTGCTTGTAGGAAGACTCAGAGCCTGGGATTTAACTCCATTTCTGAAGTGAAACACACAGCAGAGTTCTCATTTATTGATCACACTCTGCTTTAGAGCAAGAAGCATGCTCTTGCTTTCCAGAGTCTCTAAGACAGCAGGGAACGTGTGTGTGATGAAAACAAAAAAACGGTGTTTCCTACACATACGGACCATATCTATTCTAACTCTACTTCTGAAACTGATACAAAGCACTGGTCCTCTAACATCCAATGCTTGTCAGTAGAGATGAGAAACGTGTTAGCTTCGTGAAAGATGTAGTGCGTTTGAGCTGAAAAGTGACTGCCCTTACCTGAAACGAATTCTTGATTTAGGAAGACAATGAGCCGGGGATTTAACTCCATTTCTGAAGGGAAACACACAACACAGTTCTCATCCATGGATCACACTCTGCTTTAGAGCAAGAAGCACGCTCTTGCTTTCTAGAGTCTCTAATACAGCAAGAAACGTGAGTGTGCTCAGAAGAAAAGAACGGTGTTTCCTACACATACGGACCATATCTAGTCCCACTCTGCTTCTGAAACTGAAAGAAAGCACTTTTCCTCTAACATCCAATGCTTGTCTGTTAAGATGGGAAACTTGTTAGCTTCGTGATCGATGTAGTTCGTTTGAGCTGAAAAGTGACTGCCCTTACCTGAAACGAAGTCTTTCTTGTAGGAAGACACAGCACCTGGTATTTAACTCCATTTCTGAAGGGAACCACACAGCATAGTTCTCATCCATGGATCACACTCTGATTTAGAGCAAGAAGCACGCTCTTGCTTTCTAGAGTCTCTAAGACAGCAGGAAACATGAGTGTTCTGAGAACAAATGAACGGTGTTTCCTACACATATGAGCCATATCTAGTGCAACTCTGATTCTAAAACTGAAACAAACCACAGGTCCGCTAAAATCTAATGCTTGTCAGTTAAGATGAGAAACGTGTGAGCTTTGTGAACGATGTAGTTCGTTTGAGCTGAAAAGTGACTGCCCTTACCTGATACAAAGTAGTGCTTGTAGGAAGACACAGAGCCAGGGATTTAACTCCATTTCTGAAGGGAAACACACAGCATATTTCTCATCCATGGATCGCACTCTGCTTTAGAGCAAGAAGAACGCTCTTCCTTTCTAGAATCTCTAATCCAGCACGAAATTTGAGTGTGCTCAGAACAAAAGAACGGTGTTTCCTACACATACGGACCATATCTAGTTCAACCCTGCTTCTGAAACTGAAACAAACCACAGGTCCTCTATCATCCAGTGCTTGTCAGTTAAGATGAGAAACGTGTGAGCTTCATGAATGATGTAGATCGTTTGAGCTGTTAGTAACTGCCCTTACCTGAAACGAAGTCTTGCTTGTAGGAAGACTCAGAGCCTGGGATTTAACTCCATTTCTGAAGTGAAACACACAGCAGAGTTCTCATATATTGATCACACTCTGCTTTAGAGCAAGAAGCATGCTCTTGCTCTACAGAGTCTCTAATACAGCAGGAAATGTGAGTGTGCTCAGAAGAAAGAACGGTGTTTCCTATACATACGGACATATCTAGTTCAACTCTGCTTGAAACTGATACAAAGCAAATGTCCTCTAACATCAAATCCTTCTCAATTAAGATGAGAAACATGTGAGCTTCATGGAGATGTAGTTCGTTTGAGCTGTAAAGTAACTGCCCTTACCTGAAACGAAGTCTTGCATGTAGGAAGACTCAGAGCCTGGGATTTAACTCCATTTCTGAAGTGAAACACACAACAGAGTTCTCATCCATGGATCACTCTCTGCTTTAGAGATAGAAACACGCTCTTGCTTTCTAGAATCTCTAAGACAGCAGGAAACATGAGTGTGCTGAGAACAAATGAACGGTGTTTCCTACACATATGAGCCATATCTAGTTCAAATCTGATTCTAAAACTGAAACAAACCACAGGTCCGCTAAAATCTAATGCTTGTCAGTTAAGATGAGAAACGTGTGAGCTTTGTGAACGATGTAGTTCGTTTGAGATGAAAAGTGACTGCCCTTACCTGATACAAATTAGTGCTTGGAGGAAGACACAGAGCCTGGGATTTAACTCCATTTCTGAAGGGAAACACACAGCATATTTCTCATCCATGGATCGCAATCTGCTTTAGAGCAAGAAGATCGCTCTTCCTTTCTAGAATCTCTAATCCAGCACGAAACTTGAGTGTGCTCAGAACAAAAGAACGGTGTTTCCTACACATACGGACCATATCTAGTTCAACCCTGCTTCTGAAACTGAAAAAAACCACAGGTCCTCTATCATCCAGTGCTTGTCAGTTAAGATGAGAAACGTGTGAGCTTAGTGAATGATGTAGTTCGTTTGAGCTGTTAGTAACTGCTCTTACCTGAAACGAAGTCTTGCTTGTAGGAAGACTCAGAGCCTGGGATTTAACTCTATTTCTGAAGTGAAACACACAGCAGAGTTCTCATATATAGATCACACTCCGCTTTAGAGCAAGAAGCATGCTCTTGCTCTCCAGAGTCTCTAATACAGCAGGAAATGTGAGTGTGCTCAGAAGAAAAGAACGGTGTTTCCTATACATACGGACCATATCTAGTTCAACTCTGCTTGAAATTGATACAAATCAAATGTCCTCTAACATCAAATCCTTCTCAATTAAGATGAGAAACGTGTGAGCTTCATGAACGATGTAGTTCGTTTGAGCTGTAAAGTAACTGCCCTTACCTGAAACGAAGTCTTGCATGTAGGAAGACTCAGAGCCTGGGATTTAACTCCATTTCTGAAGGGAAACACACAACAGAGTTCTCATCCATGGACCACACTCTGCTTTAAAGATAGAAACACGCTCTTGCTTTCTAAAGTCTCTAAGACAGCAGGAAACATGAGTGTGCTGAGAACAAATGAACGGTGTTTCCTACACATATGAGCCATATCTAGTTCAACTCTGATTCTAAAACTGAAACAAACCACAGGTCCGCTAAAATCTAATGCTTGTCTTTTAAGATGAGAAACGAGTGAGCTTCGTGAATGACGTAGTTCGTGTGAGCTGAAAAGTGACTGCCCTTACCTGAAACGAAGTAGTGCTTGTAGGAGGACACAGAGCCTGGGATTTAACTCCATTTCTGAAGGGAAACACACAGCATAGATCTCATCCATGTATCGCACTCTGCTTTAGAGCAAGAAGCACGCTCTTGCTTTCTAGAGTCTCTAAAACAGGAGGAAACATGAGTGTGCTCACAACAAAAGAACGGTGTTTCTTACACATACAGACCATATCTAGTTCAACTGTGCTTCTGAAAGTGAAACAAACCACAGGTCCTCTAACGTCCAATGCTTGTCAGTTAAGATGAGAAACGTGTGAGCTTCGTGAATGATGTAGTTCATGTGAGCTGGAAAGTAACTGCCCTTACATGAAACGAACTCTTCCTTGTAGGTGGACTCTGAGCATGGGCTTTAACGCCATTTCTGAATTGAAACACACAGCTGAGCTCTCATATATAGATCACACTCTGCTTTAGAGCAAGAAACACGCTCTTGCTTTCTAGAGTCTCTAAGAGAGCAAGAAACATGAGTGTTCTGAGAACAAATGAACGGTGTTTCCTACACATATGAGCCATATCTAGTTCAACTCTGCTTCTGAAACTGAAACAAACCACAGGTCCTCTATCATCCAGTGCTTGTCAGTTAAGATGAGAAACGTGTGACCTTCGTGAATGATGTAGTTCCTTTGAGCTGTTAGTAACTGCCCTTAACTGAAACGAAGGCTTGCTTGTAGGAAGATTCAGAGCCTGGGATTTAACTCCATTTCTGAAGTGAAACACACAGCAGAGTTCTCATATATTGATCACACTCTGCTTTAGAGCAAGAAGCATGCTCTTGCTTTCCAGAGTCTCTAAGACAGCAGGGAACGTGTGTGTGATGAAAACAAAAAAACGGTGTTTCCTACACATACGGACCATATCTATTCTAACTCTACTTCTGAAACTGATACAAAGCACTGGTCCTCTAACATCCAATGCTTGTCAGTAGAGATGAGAAACGTGTTAGCTTCGTGAAAGATGTAGTGCGTTTGAGCTGAAAAGTGACTGCCCTTACCTGAAACGAATTCGTGATTTAGGAAGACAATGAGCCGGGGATTTAACTCCATTTCTGAAGGGAAACACACAACACAGTTCTCATCCATGGATCACACTCTGCTTTAGAGCAAGAAGCACGCTCTTGCTTTCTAGAGTCTCTAATACAGCAAGAAACGTGAGTGTGCTCAGAAGAAAAGAACGGTGTTTCCTACACATACGGACCATATCTAGTCCCACTCTGCTTCTGAAACTGAAAGAAAGCACTTTTCCTCTAACATCCAATGCTTGTCTGTTAAGATGGGAAACTTGTTAGCTTCGTGATCGATGTAGTTCGTTTGAGCTGAAAAGTGACTGCCCTTACCTGAAACGAAGTCTTTCTTGTAGGAAGACACAGCACCTGGGATTTAACTCCATTTCTGAAGGGAACCACACAGCATAGTTCTCATCCATGGATCACACTCTGATTTAGAGCAAGAAGCACGCTCTTGCTTTCTAGAGTCTCTAAGACAGCAGGAAACATGAGTGTGCTGAGAACAAAAGAACTGTGTTTCCTACACATATGAGCCATATCTAGTTCAACTCTGATTCTAAAACTGAAACAAACCACAGGTCCTCTAAAATCCAATGCTTGTCAGTTAAGATGAGAAATGTGTGAGCTTCGTGATTGATGTAGTTCGTTTGAGCTATAAAGTAACTGCCCTTACCTGAAACGAAGTCTTGCTTGTAGGAAGATTCAGAGCCTGGGATTTAACTCCATTGCTGAAGTGAAACGCACAACAGAGTTCTCATCCATTGATGACACTCTGCTTTAGAGCAAGAAGCACGCTCTAGCTTTCCAGAGTCTCTAAGACAGCAGGGAACGTGCGTGTGATGAAAACAAAAAAACGGTGTTTCCTACACATACGGACCATATCTAGTCCAACTCTACTTCCGAAACTGATACAAAGCACTGGTCCTCTAACATCCAATGCTTGTCAGTTAAGATGGGAAACTTGTTAGCTTCGTGAACGATGTAGTTCGTTTGAGCTGAAAAGTGACTGCCCTTACCTGAAATGAATTCTTGATTTAGGAAGACAATGAGCCTGGGATTTAACTCCATTTCTGAAGTGAAACACACAACACAGTTCTCATCCATGGATCACACTCTGCTTTAGATCAAGAAGCACGCTCTTGCTTTCTAGAGTCTCTAATACAGCAAGAAACATGAGTGTGCTCAGAACAAAAGAACGGTGTTTCTTACACATACAGACCATATCTAGTTCAACTGTGCTTCTGAAAGTGAAACAAACAACAGGTCCTCTAACATCCAAAGCTTGTCAGTTAAGATGAGAAACGTGTGAGCTTCGTGAACGATGTAGTTCATTTGAGCTGGAAAGTAATTGCCCTTACATGAAACGAAGTCTTCCTTGTAGGTAGACTCAGAGCCTGGGCTTTAACACCATTTCTGAAGTTGAACACACAGCAGAGTTGTCATCCATTGATCGCACTCTGCGTTAGAGCCAGAAGCACGCTCTAGCTTTCTAGAGTCTTAAGACACCAGGAAACATGAGTGTGCTGAGAACAAAAGAACGGTGTTTCCTACACATACGGACCATATCTAATCCAACTCTGCTTCTGAAACTGATACAAAGCACTGGTGCTCTAACATCCGATGCTTGTCAGTTAATATGGGAAACGTGTCAGCTTCGTGAACAATGTAGTTCATTTGAGCTGTTAGTAACTGCCCTTACCTGAAAAGAAGTCTTGCTTGTAGGAAGACTCAGAGCCTGGGATTTAACTCTATTTCTGAAGTGAAACACACAGCAGAGTTCTCATATATAGATCACATTCTGCTTTAGAGCAAGAAACACGCTCTTGATTCTAGAGTCTCTAAGACAGCAGGAAACATGAGTGTGCTGAGAACAAATGAACGGTGTTTCCTACACATATGAGCCATATCTAGTTCAACTCTGATTCTAAAACTGAAACAAACCACAGGTCCTCTAAAATCCAATGCTTGTCAGTAAGGTTGAGAAACATGTGAGCTTCGTGATCGATGTAGTTGGTTTGAGCTGTAAAGTAACTGCCCTTACCTGAAACGAAGTCTTGCTTGTAGGAAGACTCAGAGCCTGGGATTTAACCCCATTGCTAAAGTGAAACACACAACAGAGTTCTCATCCATTGATCACACTCTGCTTTAGAGCAAGAAGAACGCTCTAGCTTTCCAGAATCTCTATTAAAGCAGGGAACGTGTGTGTGATGAAAACAAAAAAACAGTGTTTCCTACACATACGGACCATATCTATTCTAACTCTACTTCTGAAACTGATACAAAGCACTGGTCCTCTAACATCCAATGCTTGTCAGTAGAGATGAGAAACGTGTTAGCTTCGTGAAAGATGTAGTGTGTTTGAGCTGAAAAGTGATTGCCCTTACCTGAAACGATTTCTTGATTTAGGAAGACAATGAGCCTGGGATTTAACTCCATTTCTGAAGGAAATCACACAGCATAGTTCTCATCATGGATCGCACTCTGCTTTAGAGCAAGAAGCACGCTCTTGCTTTCTAGAGTCTCTAATACAGCAGGAAACATGAGTGTGCTCAGAACAAAAGAATGGTGTTTCTTACACATACAGACCATATCTAGTTCAACTATGCTTCTGAAAGTGAAACAAACCACAGGTCCTCTAACATCCAATGCTTGTCAGTTAAGATGAGAAACGTGTGAGCTTTGTGAATGATGTAGTTCATTTGAGCTGGAAAGTAACTGCCCTTACATGAAACGAACTCTTCCTTGTAGGTAGACTCAGAGCCTGGGCTTTAACTCCATTTCTGAATTGAAACACACAGCAGAGTTCTCATATATAGAACACACTCTGCTTTAGAGCAAGAAACACGCTCTTGCTTTCTAGAGTCTCTAAGACAGCAGGAAATGTGAGTGTGCTCAGAAGAAAAGAACAGTGTTTCCTATACATACGGACCATATCTAGTTCAACTCTGCTTGAAATTGATACAAAGCAAATGTCCTCTAACATCAAATCCTTCTCAATTAAGATGAGAAACGTGTGAGCTTCATGAACCATGTAGTTCGTTTGAGCTGTAAAGTAACTGCCCTTACCTGAAACGAAGTCTTGCATGTAGGAAGACTCAGAGCCTGGGATTTAACTCCATTTCTGAAGTGAAACACACAACAGAGTTCTCATCTATGGATCACACTCTGCTTTAGAGATAGAAACACGCTCTTGCTTTCTAGAGTCTCTAAGCCAGCAGGAAACATGAGTGTGCTGAGAACAAATGAACGGTGTTTCCTACACATATGAGCCATATCTAGTTCAACTCTGATTCTAAAACTGAAACAAACCACAGGTCCGCTAAAATCTAATGCTTGTCAGTTAAGATGAGAAACGTGTGAGCTTTGTGAACGATGTACTTCGTTTGAGCTGAAAAGTGACTGCCCTTACCTGATACAAAGTAGTGCTTGTAGGAAGACACAGAGCCTGGGATTTAACTCCATTTCTAAAGGGAAACACACAGCATATTTCTCATCCATGGATCGCAATCTGCTTTAGAGCAAGAAGAACGCTCTAGCTTTCCAGAGTCTCTAATACAGAAGGAAACGTGAGTGTGCTCAAAATAAAAGAACGGTGTTTCCTATACATATGGACCATATCTAGTCCAACTCCGCCTCTGAAATTGATACAAAGCACAGGTCCTCTAAGATCCAATGCTTGTCATTTAAGATGAGAAACGTTTGAGCTTCGTGAATGATGTAGTTCGTTTGAGCTTCAAAGTGACTGCCCTTACCTGAAACGAAGTAGTGCTTGTAGGAAGACATAGAGCCTGGGATTTTACTCCATTTCTGAAGGGAAACACACAGCATAGTTCTCATCCATGGATCGCACTCTGCTTTAGAGCAAGAAGAATGCTCTTCCTTCATAGAATCTCAAATCCAGCAGGAAACTTGAGTGTGCTCAGAACAAAAGAACGGTGTTTCCTATACATACGGACCATATCTAGTTCAACTCTGCTTGAAATTGATACAAAGCAAAGGTCCTCTTACATCAAATGCTTCTCAATTAAGATGAGAAACGTGTGAGCATCGTGAACAATGTAGTTGGTTTGAGATGTTAGTATCTGCCCTTACCTGAAACGAAGTCTTGCTTGTAGGAAGACTCAGAGCATGGAATTTAACTCCATTTCTGAAGTGAAACACACAGCATAGTTCTCATCCTTGGATTGCATTATGCTTTAGAGCAAGAAGAACGCTCTTGCTTTCTAGTATCTCTAATACAGCAGGGAACATGAGTGTGCTCAGAACAAAAGAACAGTGTTTCCTACACATACGGACCATATCTAGTTCAAATCTGCTTGAAATTGATACAAAGCACTGGTCCTCTAACATCCAATGCTTGTCAGTTAAGATGAGAAACGTGTGAGCTTCGTGAGGATATTGTTCGTTTGAGCTGAAAAATGAGTGCCCTTACCTGAAACGAAGTCTTGCTTGTAGGAAGACACAGAGCATGGAATTTAACTCCATTTCTGAAGTGAAACACACAGCAGAGTTCTCATATATAGATCACACTCTGCTTTAGAGCAAGAAGCACGCTCTTGCTTCCTAGAATCTCTAAGATAGAAGGAAACGTGAGTGTGCTCAGAACAAAGGAACGGTGTTTCCTACACATATGAGCCATATCTAGTTCAACTCTGATTCTAAAACTGAAACAAACCAAAGGTTCTCTAAAATCCAATGCTTGTCAGTTAAGATGAGAAACGTGTGAGCTTCGTGAACGATGTAGTTCGTTTGAGCTGTAAAGTAAGTGCCCTTATCTGAAACGAAGTCTTGCTTGTAGGAAGACTCAGAGCCTGGGATTTAACTCCATTTCTGAAGTGAAACAACCACAGTGTTCTCATCCATTGATCCCACTCTGCTTTAGAGCAAGAAGCACACTCTAGCTTTCCAGAGTCTCTAAGACAGCAGGAAACTTGAGTGTGCTGAGAACAAATGAATGGTGTTTCCTACACATATGAGCCATATCTAGTTCAACTCTGATTCTAAAACTGAAACAAACCACAGGTCCGCTAAAATCTAATGCTTGTCAGTTAAGTTGAGAAACGTGTGAGCTTTGTGAACGATGTACTTCGTTTGAGCTGAAAAGTGACTGCCCTTACCTGATACAAAGTAGTGCTTGTAGGAAGAAACAGAGCCTGGTATTTAACTCCATTTCTAAAGGGAAACACACAGCATATTTCTCATCCATGGATCGCAATCTGCTTTAGAGCAAGAAGAACGCTCTTCCTTTCTAGAATCTCTAATCCAGCACGAAACTTGAGTGTGCTCAGAACAAAAGAACGGAGTTTCCTACACATACGGACCATATCTAGTTCAACCCTGCTTCTGAAACTGAAACAAACCACAGGTCCTTTATCATCCAGTGCTTGTCAGTTAAGATGAGAAACGTGTGAGCTTCGTGAATGATGTAGTTCTTTTGAGCTGTTAGTAACTGCCCTTACCTGAAACGAAGTCTTGCTTGTAGGAAGACTCAGAGCCTGGGATTTAACTCCATTTCTGAAGTGAAACACACAGCAGAGTTCTCATATATAGATCACACTCTGCTTTAGAGCAAGAAGCATGCTCTTGCTCTCCAGAATCTCTAATACAGCAGGAAATGTGAGTGTGCTCAGAAGAAAAGAACGGTGTTTCCTATACATACGGACCATATCTAGTTCAACTCTGCTTGAAATTGATACAAAGCAAATGTCCTCTAACATCAAATCCTTCTCAATTAAGATGAGAAACGTGTGAGCTTCATGAACGATGTAGTTCGTTTGAGCTGTAAAGTAACTGCCCTTACCTGAAACGAAGTCTTGCATGTAGGAAGACTCAGAGCCTGGGATTTAACTCCATTTCTGAAGTGAAACACACAGCAGAGTTCTCATATATAGATCACACTCTGCTTTAGAGCAAGAAACACGCTCTTGCTTCTAGAGTCTCTAAGACAGCAGGAAACATGAGTGTGCTGAGAACAAATGAACGGTGTTTCCTACACATATGAGCCATATCTAGTTCAACTCTGATTCTAAAACTGAAACAAACCACAGGTCCGCTAAAATCTAATGCTTGTCCGTTAAGATGAGAAACGTGTGAGCTTCGTGAATGATGTAGTTCTTTTGAGCTGTTAGTAACTGCCCTTACCTGAAACGAAGTCTTGCTTGTAGGAAGACTCAGAGCCTGGGATTTAACTCCATTTCTGAAGTGAAACACACAGCAGAGTTCTCATATATAGATCACACTCTGCTTTAGAGCAAGAAGCATGCTCTTGCTCTCCAGAATCTCTAATACAGCAGGAAATGTGAGTGTGCTCAGAAGAAAAGAACGGTGTTTCCTATACATACGGACCATATCTAGTTCAACTCTGCTTGAAATTGATACAAAGCAAATGTCCTCTAACATCAAATCCTTCTCAATTAAGATGAGAAACGTGTGAGCTTCATGAACGATGTAGTTCGTTTGAGCTGTAAAGTAACTGCCCTTACCTGAAACGAAGTCTTGCATGTAGGAAGACTCAGAGCCTGGGATTTAACTCCATTTCTGAAGTGAAACACACAGCAGAGTTCTCATATATAGATCACACTCTGCTTTAGAGCAAGAAACACGCTCTTGCTTCTAGAGTCTCTAAGACAGCAGGAAACATGAGTGTGCTGAGAACAAATGAACGGTGTTTCCTACACATATGAGCCATATCTAGTTCAACTCTGATTCTAAAACTGAAACAAACCACAGGTCCGCTAAAATCTAATGCTTGTCCGTTAAGATGAGAAACGTGTGAGCTTTGTGAATGATGTAGTTTGTTTGAGCTGAAAAGTGACTGCCCTTACCAGATACAATGTAGTGCTTGTAGGAAGACACAGAGCCTGGGATTTAACTCCATTTCTGAAGGGAAACACACAGCATATTTCTCATCCATGGATCGCACTCTGCTTTAGAGCAAGAAGAACGCTCTTCCTTTCTAGAATCTAATCCAGCAGGAAACTTGAGTGTGCTCAGAACAAAAGAACGGTGTTTCCTACACATACAGACCATATCTAGTTCAACTCTGCTTCTGAAACTGAGTCAAACCACAGGTCCTCTATCATCCAGTGCTTGTCAGTTAAGATGAGAAACGTGTGAGCTTCGTGAATGACGTAGTTCCTTTGAGCTGTTAGTAACTGCCCTTACCTGAAACGAAGTCTTGCTTGTAGGAATACTCAGAGCCTGGGATTTAACCCCATTGCTGAAGTGAAACACACAGCAGAGTTGTTATCCATTGATCACACTCTGCGTTAGAGCCAGAAGCACGCTCTAGCTTTCTAAAGTCTTAAGACACCAGGAAACATGAGTGTGCTGAGAACAAATGAACGGTGTTTCCTACACATATGAGCCATATCTACTTCAACTCTGATTCTAAAATTGAAACAAACCACAGGTCCGCTAAAATCTAATGCTTGTCAGTTAAGATGTGAAACGTGTGAGCTTTGTGAACGATGTAGTTCGTTTGAGCTGAAAAGTGACTGCCCTTACCTGATACAAAGTAGTGCTTGTAGGAAGACACAGAGCCTGGGATTTAACTCCATCTCTGAAGGGAAACACACAGCATATTTCTCAACCATGGATCACACTCTGCTTTAGAGCAAGAAGAACGCACTTCGTTTCTAGAATCTAATCCAGCAGGAAACTTGAGTGTGCTAGGAACAAAAGAACGGTGTTTCCTACACATACGAACCATATCTAGTTCAACTCTGCTTCTGAAACTGAAACAAACCACAGGTCCTCTATCATCCAGTGCTTGTCAGTTAAGATGAGAAACGTGTGACCTTTGTGAATGATGTAGTTCCTTTGAGCTGTTAGTAACTGCCCTTACCTGAAACGAAGGCTTGCTTGTAGGAAGACTCAGAGCCTGGGATTTAACTCCATTTCTGAAGTGAAACACACAGCAGAGTTCTCATATATAGATCACAATCTGCTTTAGAGCAAGAAACACGCTCTTGCTTTCTAGAGTCTCTGAGACAGCAGGAAACATGAGTGTGCTGAGAACAAATGAACGGTGTTTATTACACATATGAGCCATATCTAGTTCAACTCTGATTCTAAAACTGAAACAAACCACAAGTCCTCTAAAATCCAATGCTTGTCAATAAGGTTGAGAAACGTGTGAGCTTCGTGATCGATGTAGTTGGTTTGAGCTGTAAAGTAACTGCGCTTTCCTGAAACGAAGTCTTGCTTGTAGGAAGACTCAGAGCCTGGGATTTAACCCCATTGCTGAAGTGAAACACACAACAGAGTTCTCATCCATTGATCACACTCTGCTTTAGAGCAAGAGGCACGCTCTAGCTTTCCAGAGTCTCTATTAAAGCAGGGAACGTGTGTGTGATGAAAACAAAAAAACGGTGTTTCCTACACTTACGGACCATATCTATTCTAACTCTACTTCTGAAACTGATACAAAGCACTGGTCCTCTAACATCCAATGCTTGTCAGTAGAGATGAGAAACGTGTTAGCTTCGTGGAAGATGTAGTGCGTTTGAGCTGAAAAGTGACTGCCCTTACCTGAAACGAATTCTTGATTTAGGAAGACAATGAGCCCGGGATTTAACTCCATTTCTGAAGGGAAACACACAACACAGTTCTCATCCATGGATCACACTCTGCTTTAGAGCAAGAAGCACGCTCTTGCTTTCTAGAGTCTCTAATACATCAAGAAACGTGAGTGTGCTCAGAAGAAAAGAACGGTGTTTCCTACACATACGGCCCATATCTAGTCCCACTCTGCTTCTGAAACTGAAAGAAAGCACTTTTCCTCTAACATCCAATGCTTGTCAGTTAAGATGGGAAACTTGTTAGCTTCGTGATCGATGTAGTTCGTTTGAGCTGAAAAGTGACTGCCCTTACCTGAAACGAAGTCTTTCTTGTAGGAAGACACAGCACCTGGGATTTAACTCCATTTCTCAAGGGAACCACACAGAATAGTTCTCATCCATGGATCGCACTCTGCTTTAGAGCAAGAAGCACGCTCTTGTTTTCTAGAGTCTCTAATACAGCAGGAAAAGTGAGTGTGCTCAGAAGAATAGAACGGTGTTTCCTATACATACGGACCATATCTAGTTCAACTCTGCTTGAAATTGATACAAAGCAAAGGTCCTCTAACATGAAATGCTTCTCAGTTATGATGAGAAACGTGTGATCTTCGTGATCGATGTAGTTCGTTTGAGCTGTAAAGTAACTGCCCTTACCTGAATCGAAGTCCTGCTTGTAGGAAGACCTAGAGCCTGGGATATAACTCCATTGCTGAAGTGAAACACACAACAAACAAAAAGCACGCTCTAGCTTTCCAGAGTCTCTAAGACAGCAGGGAACATGTGTGTGATGAAAACAAAAAAACTGTGTTTCTTACACATACGGACCATATCTAGTCCAACTCTACTTCTGAAACTGATACAAAGCACTGGTCCTCTAACATCCAATGCTTCTCAGTTTAGATGAGAAACGTGTTAGCTTCCTGAACGATGTAGTTCGTTTGAGATGAAAATTGACTGCCCTTACCTGAAATGAATTCTTGATTTAGGAAGACAATGAGCCTGGGATTTAACTCCATTTCTGAAGTGAAACACACAACACAGTTCTCATCCATGGATCACACTCTGCTTTAGAGCAAGAAGCACGCTCTTGCTTTCTAGAGTCTCTAATACAGCAAGAAACGTGAGTGTGCTTAGAAGAAAAGAACAGTGTTTCCTATACATACGGACCATATCTAGTTAAACTCTGCTTGAAATTGATACAAAGCAAAGGTACTCTAACAATAAATGCTCCCCAGTTAATAAGAGAAACGTGTGAGCTTCGTGAACGATGTAGTTCGTTTGAGCTGTAAAGTAACTACCCTTATCTGCAACGAAGTCTTCTTTGTAGGAAGACTCAGATCCTGGGATTTAACTCCATTTCTGAAGTGAAACACACAGCATAGTTCTCATCCATGTATCGCACTCTGCTTTAGAGCAAGAAGAACGCTCTTCTTTTCTAGAATCTCTAATCCAGCAGGAAAATAGAGTGTGCTCAGAACAAAAGAACGGTGTTTCCTACACATACGGATCATATCTAGTTCAAATCTGCTTCTGAAACTGAAATAAACCACAGGTCCTCTATCATCCAGTGCTTGTCAGTTAAGATGAGAAACGTGTGAGCTTCGTGAATGATGTAGTTCATTTGAGCTGTTAGTAACTGCCCTTACCTGAAACGAAGTCTTGCTTGTAGGAAGACTCAGAGGCTGGGATTTAACTCCATTTCTGAAGTGAAACACACAGCAGAGTTCTCATATATAAATCACACTCTGCTTTAGAGCAGGAAGCACGCTCTTGCATCCTAGAGTCTCTAAGACAGCAGGAAACGTGAGTGTGCTCAGAACAAAAGAACGGTGTTTCCTACACATATGAGCCATATCTAGTTCAACTCTGATTCTAAAACTGAAACAAACCACACGTCTTCTAAAATCCAATGCTTGTCAGTTAAGATGAAAAACATTTGAGCTTCGTGAATGATGTAGTTCGTTTGAGCTGTAAAGTAACTGCCCTTACCTGAAACAAAGTCTTGCTTGTAGGAAGACACAGTGCCTGGGATTAAACTCAATTTCTTAAGTGAAACACACAACAGAGTTCTCATCCATTGATCACACTCTGCTTTAGAGCAAGAGGCACGCTCTAGCTTTCCAGAGTCTCTAATACAGAAGGAAACGTGAGTGTGCTCAAAATAAAAGAACGGTGTTTCCTATACATATGGACCATATCTAGTCCAACTCCGCCTCTGAAATTGATACAAAGCACAGGTCCTCTAAGATCCAATGCTTGTCATTTAAGATGAGAAACGTTTGAGCTTCGTGAATGATGTAGTTCGTTTGAGCTTCAAAGTGACTGCCCTTACCTGAAACGAAGTAGTGCTTGTAGGAAGACATAGAGCCTGGGATTTAACTCCATTTCTGAAGGGAAACACACAGCATAGTTCTCATCCATGGATCGCACTCTGCTTTAGAGCAAGAAGAACGCTCTTCCTTTCTAGAATCTCAAATCCAGCAGGAAACTTGAGTGTGCTCAGAACAAAAGAACGGTGTTTCCTATACATACGGACCATATCTAGTTCAACTCTGCTTGAAATTGATACAAAGCAAAGGTCCTCTTACATCAAATGCTTCTCAATTAAGATGAGAAACGTGTGAGCATCGTGAACAATGTAGTTGGTTTGAGATGTTAGTATCTGCCCTTACCTGAAACGAAGTCTTGCTTGTAGGAAGACTCAGAGCATGGAATTTAACTCCATTTCTGAAGTGAAACACACAGCATAGTTCTCATCCTTGGATTGCATTATGCTTTAGAGCAAGAAGAACGCTCTTGCTTTCTAGAATCTCTAATACAGCAGGGAACATGAGTGTGCTCAGAACAAAAGAACAGTGTTTCCTACACATACGGACCATATCTAGTTCAACTCTGCTTGAAATTGATACAAAGCACTGGTCCTCTAACATCCAATGCTTGTCAGTTAAGATGAGAAACGTGTGAGCTTCGTGAGGATATTGTTCGTTTGAGCTGAAAAATGAGTGCCCTTACCTGAAACGAAGTCTTGCTTGTAGGAAGACACAGAGCATGGAATTTAACTCCATTTCTGAAGTGAAACACACAGCAGAGTTCTCATATATAGATCACACTCTGCTTTAGAGCAAGAAGCACGCTCTTGCTTCCTAGAATCTCTAAGATAGAAGGAAACGTGAGTGTGCTCAGAACAAAGGAACGGTGTTTCCTACACATATGAGCCATATCTAGTTCAACTCTGATTCTAAAACTGAAACAAACCAAAGGTTCTCTAAAATCCAATGCTTGTCAGTTAAGATGAGAAACGTGTGAGCTTCGTGAACGATGTAGTTCGTTTGAGCTGTAAAGTAAGTGCCCTTATCTGAAACGAAGTCTTGCTTGAAGGAAGACTCAGAGCCTGGGATTTAACTCCATTTCTGAAGTGAAACACACCACAGTGTTCTCATCCATTGATCCCACTCTGCTTTAGAGCAAGAAGCACACTCTAGCTTTCCAGAGTCTCTAAGACAGCAGGAAACTTGAGTGTGCTGAGAACAAATGAACGGTGTTTCCTACACATATGAGCCATATCTAGTTCAACTCTGATTCTAAAACTGAAACAAACCACAGGTCCGCTAAAATCTAATGCTTGTCAGTTAAGATGAGAAACGTGTGAGCTTTGTGAATGATGTACTTCCTTTGAGCTGAAAAGTGACTGCCCTTACCTGATACAAAGTAGTGCTTGTAGGAAGACACAGAGCCTGGGATTTAACTCCATTTCTGAAGGGAAACACACAGCTTATTTCTCATCCATGGATCGCACTCTGCTTTAGAGCAAGAAGAACGCTCTTCCTTTCTAGAATCTCTAATCCAGCAGGAAACTTGAGTGTGCTCAGAACAAAAGAACGGCGTTTCATACACATACGGACCATATCTAGTTCAACTCTGCTTCTGAAACTGATACAAAGCATGGGTCCTCTAACATCCAATGCTTGTCAGTTAAGATGAGAAACGTGTGAGCTTCGTGAACGATGTAGTTCGTTTGAGCTGAAAAGTGACTGCCCTTACCTGAAACGAAGTCTTGCTTGTAGGAAGACACAGCGCCTGGGATTTAACTCCATTTCTGAAGGGAAACACACAGCATAGTTCTAATCCATGGATCACACTCTGCGTTAGCGCATGAAGCAAGCTCTTGCTTTCTAGAGTCTCTAATACAGCAGGAAACATGAGTGTGCTCAGAACAAAAGAATGGTGTTTCCTACACATACGGACCATATCTAGTCCAACTCTACTTCCAAAACTGATACAAAGCACTGGTCCTCTAACATTCAATGCTTGTCAGTTTAGATGAGAAACGTGTTAGCTTTGTAAACGATGTAGTTCGTTTGAGCTGAAAAGTGACTGCCCTTACCTGAAACGAAGTAGTGCTTGTAGGAAGACATAGAGCCTGGGATTTAACTCCATTTCTGAAGGGAAACACACAGCATAGTTCTCATCCATGGATCGCACTCTGTTTTAGAGCAAGAAGAACGCTCTTCCTTTCTAGAATCTCAAATCCAGCAGGAAACTTGAGTGTGCTCAGAACAAAAGAACGGTGTTTCCTACACATATGGACCATATCTAGTTCAACTCTGCTTCTGAAACTGATACAACGCACGGGTCCTTTAACATCCAATGCTTGTCAGTTAAGATGAGAAACGTATGATCTTAGTGAACGATGTAGTTCCTTTGAGATGTTAGTAACTGCCCTTACCTGAAACGAAGTCTTGCTTGTAGGAAGACTCAGAGCCTGGGATTTAACTCCATTTCTGAAGTGAAACACACAGCAGAGTTCTCATATATAGATCACACTCTGCTTTAGAGCAAGAAACACGCTCTTGCTTTCTAGAGTCTCTGAGACAGCAGGAAACATGAGTGTGCTGAGAACAAATGAACGGTGTTTCCTACACATATGAGCCATATCTAGTTCAACTCTGATTCTAAAATTGAAACAAACCACAGGTCCTCTAAAATCCAATGCTTGTCAGTTAAGATGAGAAACGTGTGAGCTTCGTGAACGATGTAGTTCGTTTGAGCTGTTAGTAACTGCCCTTACCTGAAAGGAAGTCTTGCTTGTAGGAAGACAGATAGCATGGGATTTAACTCCATTTCTGAAGGGAAACACACAGCATAGTTCTCATCAATGGATCGCACTCTGCTTTAGAGCAAGAAGCACGCTCTTCCTCTCTAGAATCTCTAATCCAGCAGGAAAATTGAGTGTGCTCAGAACAAAAGAACGGTGTTTCCTATACACACGGACCATATCTAGTCCAACTCTGCCTCTGAAATTGATACAAAGCACAGGTCCTCTAACATCCAATGCTTGTCAGTTAAGATGAGAAACGTGTGAGCTTCGTGAACGATGTAGTTCGTTTGAGCTGAAAAGTGACTGCCCTTAACTGAAACGAAGTAGTGCTTGTAGGAAGACACAGAGCCTGGGATTTAACTCCATTTCTGAAGTGAAACAGACAGCATAGTTCTCATCCTTGAATTGCACTATGCTTTAGAGCAAGAAGAACGCTCTTGCTTTCTAGAATCACTAATACATCATGAAACTTGAGTGTGCTCAGAACCAAAGAACGGTGTTTCCTACACATATGGATCATATCTAGTTCAACTCTGCTTCTGAAACTGATACAAAGCACGGGTCCTCTAACATCCAGTGCTTGTCAGTTAAGATGAGCATCGTGTGAGCTTCCTGAATGATGTAGTTCGTTTGCGCTCTTAGTAACTGCCCTTACCTGAAACGAATTCTTGCTTGTAGGAAGACTCAGAGCCTGGGGTTTAACTCCATTTCTGAATTGAAACACACAGCAGAGTTCTCAAATATAGATCACACTCTGCTTTAGAGCAAGAAACACGCTCTTGCTTTCTAGAGTCTCTAAGACAGCAGGAAACATGAGTGTGATGAGAACAAATGAATGGTGTTTCCTACACATACGGACCATATCTAGTTCAACTCTGCTTCTGAAACTGAAATAAACCACAGGTCCTCTATCATCCAGTGCTTGTCAGTTAAGATGAGAAACGTGTGAGCTTCGTGAACGATGTAGTTTGTTTGAGCTGAAAAGTGACTGCCCTTACCTGAAACAAAGTAGTGCTTGTAGGAAGACACAGAGCCTGGGATTAACTCCATTTCTGAAGTGAAACACACAACAGAGTTCTCATCCATGGATCACACTCTGCTTTAGAGAAAGAAACACGCTCTTGCTTTCTAGAGTCTCTAAGACAGCAGGAAACATGAGTGTGCTGCGAACAAATGAACGGTGTTTCCTACACATATGAGCCATATCTAGTTCAACTCTGATTCTAAATCTGAAACAAACCACAGGTCCGCTAAAATCTAATGCTTGTCAGTTAAGATGAGAAACGTGTGAGCTTTGTGAACGATGTAGTTCGTTTGAGATGAAAAGTGACTGCCCTTACCTGATACAAAGTAGTGCTTGTAGGAAGACACAGAGCCTGGGATTTAACTCCATTGCTGAAGGGAAACACACAGCATATTTCTCATCCATGGATCGCAATCCGCTTTAGAGCAAGAAGAACGCTCTTCCTTTCTAGATTCTCTAATCCAGCACGAAACTTGAGTGTGCTAAGAACAAAAGAACGGTGTTTCCTACACATACGGACCATATCTAGTTCAACCCTGCTTCTGAAACTGAAACAAACCACAGGTCCTCTATCATCCAGTGCTTGTCAGTTAAGATGAGAAACGTGTGAGCTTCGTGAATGATGTAGTTCGTTTGAGCTGTTAGTAACTGCCCTTACCTGAAACGAAGTCTTGCTTGTAGGAACACTCAGAGCCTGGGATTTAACTCCATTTCTGAAGTGAAACACACAGCAGAGTTCTCATATATAGATCACACTCTGCTTTAGAGCAAGAAGCATGCTCTTGCTCTCTAGAGTCTCCAATACAGCAGGAAATGTGAGTGTGCTCAGAAGAAAAGAATGGTGTTTCCTAGACATACAGACCATATCTAGTTCAACTCTGCTTGAAATTGATACAAAGCAAATGTCCTCTAACATCAAATCCTTCTCAATTAAGATGAGAAACGTGTGAGCTTCATGAACGATGTAGTTCGTTTGAGCTGTAAGTAACTGCCCTTACCTGAAACGAAGTCTTGCATGTAGGAAGACTCAGAGCCTGGGATTTAACTCCATTTCTGAAGTGAAACACACAACAGATTTCTCATCCATGGATCACACTCTGCTTTAGAGAAAGAAACACGCTCTTGCTTTCTAGAGTCTCTAAGACAGCAGGAAACATGAGTGTGCTCAGAACAAAAGAACGGTGTTTCATACACATACGGACCATATCTAGTTCAACTCTGCTTCTGAAACTGATACAAAGCACGGGTCCTCTAACATCCAATGCTTGTCAGTTAAGATGAGAAACGTGTGAGCTTCGTGAACGATGTAGTTCGTTTGAGCTGAGAAGTTACTGCCCTTACTTGAAACCAAGTCTTGTTGGAGGAATACACAGAGCAGGGAATTTAACCTCATTTCTGAAGGGAAACACACAGCATAGTTCTCATCCTTGGATTGCATTATGTTTTAGAGCAAGAAGAACGCTCTTGCTTTGTAGAATCTCTAATACAGCAGGGAACATGAGTGTGCTCAGAACAAAAGAACGGTGTTTCCTACACATACGGACCATATCTAGTTCAACTCTGCTTCTGTAACTGATACAACGCACGGGTCCTTTAACATCCAATGCTTGTCAGTTAAGATGAGAAACGTATGATCTTAGTGAACGATGTAGTTCCTTTGAGATGTTAGTAACTGCCCTTACCTGAAACGAAGTCTTGCTTGTAGGAAGACTCAGAGCCTGGGATTTAACTCCATTTCTGAAGTGAAACACACAGCAGAGTTCTCATATATAGATCACACTCTGCTTTAGAACAAGAAACACGCTCTTGCTTTCTAGAGTCTCTGAGACAGCAGGAAACATGAGTGTGCTGAGAACAAATGAACGGTGTTTCCTACACATATGAGCCATATCTAGTTCAACTCTGATTCTAAAACTGAAACAAACCACAGGTCCTCTAAAATCCAATGCTTGTCAGTTAAGATGAGAAACGTGTGAGCTTCGTGAACGATGTAGTTCGTTTGAGCTGTTAGTAACTGCCCTTACCTGAAAGGAAGTCTTGCTTGTAGGAAGACAGATAGCATGGGATTTAACTCCATTTCTGAAGTGAAACAGACAGCATAGTTCTCATCCTTGAATTGCACTATGCTTTAGAGCAAGAAGAACGCTCTTGCTTTCTAGAATCACTAATACATCATGAAACTTGAGTGTGCTCAGAACCAAAGAACGGTGTTTCCTACACATATGGATCATATCTAGTTCAACTCTGCTTCTGAAACTGATACAAAGCACGGGTCCTCTAACATCCAGTGCTTGTCAGTTAAGATGAGCATCGTGTGAGCTTCCTGAATGATGTAGTTCGTTTGCGCTCTTAGTAACTGCCCTTACCTGAAACGAATTCTTGCTTGTAGGAAGACTCAGAGCCTGGGATTTAACTCCATTTCTGAATTGAAACACACAGCAGAGTTCTCAAATATAGATCACACTCTGCTTTAGAGCAAGAAACACGCTCTTGCTTTCTAGAGTCTCTAAGAGAGCAGGAAACATGAGTGTGATGAGAACAAATGAATGGTGTTTCCTACACATACGGACCATATCTAGTTCAACTCTGCTTCTGAAACTGAAATAAACCACAGGTCCTCTATCATCCAGTGCTTGTCAGTTAAGATGAGAAACGTGTGAGCTTCGTGAACGATGTAGTTTGTTTGAGCTGAAAAGTGACTGCCCTTACCTGAAACAAAGTAGTGCTTGTAGGAAGACACAGAGCCTGGGATTAACTCCATTTCTGAAGTGAAACACACAACAGAGTTCTCATCCATGGATCACACTCTGCTTTAGAGAAAGAAACACGCTCTTGCTTTCTAGAGTCTCTAAGACAGCAGGAAACATGAGTGTGCTGCGAACAAATGAACGGTGTTTCCTACACATATGAGCCATATCTAGTTCAACTCTGATTCTAAATCTGAAACAAACCACAGGTCCGCTAAAATCTAATGCTTGTCAGTTAAGATGAGAAACGTGTGAGCTTTGTGAACGATGTAGTTCGTTTGAGATGAAAAGTGACTGCCCTTACCTGATACAAAGTAGTGCTTGTAGGAAGACACAGAGCCTGGGATTTAACTCCATTGCTGAAGGGAAACACACAGCATATTTCTCATCCATGGATCGCAATCCGCTTTAGAGCAAGAAGAACGCTCTTCCTTTCTAGATTCTCTAATCCAGCACGAAACTTGAGTGTGCTAAGAACAAAAGAACGGTGTTTCCTACACATACGGACCATATCTAGTTCAACCCTGCTTCTGAAACTGAAACAAACCACAGGTCCTCTATCATCCAGTGCTTGTCAGTTAAGATGAGAAACGTGTGAGCTTCGTGAATGATGTAGTTCGTTTGAGCTATTAGTAACTGCCCTTACCTGAAACGAAGTCTTGCTTGTAGGAAGACTCAGAGCCTGGGATTTAACTCCATTTCTGAAGTGAAACACACAGCAGAGTTCTCATATATAGATCACACTCTGCTTTAGAGCAAGAAGCATGCTCTTGCTCTCTAGAGTCTCCAATACAGCAGGAAATGTGAGTGTGCTCAGAAGAAAAGAATGGTGTTTCCTAGACATACAGACCATATCTAGTTCAACTCTGCTTGAAATTGATACAAAGCAAATGTCCTCTAACATCAAATCCTTCTCAATTAAGATGAGAAACGTGTGAGCTTCATGAACGATGTAGTTTGTTTGAGCTGTAAGTAACTGCCCTTACCTGAAACGAAGTCTTGCATGTAGGAAGACTCAGAGCCTGGGATTTAACTCCATTTCTGAAGTGAAACACACAACAGATTTCTCATCCATGGATCACACTCTGCTTTAGAGAAAGAAACACGCTCTTGCTTTCTAGAGTCTCTAAGACAGTAGGAAACATGAGTGTGCTCAGAACAAAAGAACGGTGTTTCATACACATACGGACCATATCTAGTTCAACTCTGCTTCTGAAACTGATACAAAGCACGGGTCCTCTAACATCCAATGCTTGTCAGTTAAGATGAGAAACGTGTGAGCTTCGTGAACGATGTAGTTCGTTTGAGCTGAAAAGTTACTGCCCTTACTTGAAACCAAGTCTTGTTGGAGGAATACACAGAGCAGGGAATTTAACCTCATTTCTGAAGGGAAACACACAGCATAGTTCTCATCCTTGGATTGCATTATGTTTTAGAGCAAGAAGAACGCTCTTGCTTTGTAGAATCTCTAATAC
The DNA here is from genome assembly GCA_949786385.1 of Onychomys leucogaster. Lineage (NCBI taxonomy): Eukaryota > Metazoa > Chordata > Mammalia > Rodentia > Cricetidae > Onychomys > Onychomys leucogaster. Next base: position 1,828,444 of record CATKUP010000073.1, read on the forward strand.
AGCAGGGAACATGAGTGTGCTCAGAACAAAAGAACGGTGTTTCCTACACATACGGACCATATCTAGTTCAACTCTGCTTCTGTAACTGATACAACGCACGGGTCCTTTAACATCCAATGCTTGTCAGTTAAGATGAGAAACGTATGATCTTAGTGAACGATGTAGTTCCTTTGAGATGTTAGTAACTGCCCTTACCTGAAACGAAGTCTTGCTTGTAGGAAGACTCAGAGCCTGGGATTTAACTCCATTTCTGAAGTGAAACACACAGCAGAGTTCTCATATATAGATCACACTCTGCTTTAGAACAAGAAACACGCTCTTGCTTTCTAGAGTCTCTGAGACAGCAGGAAACATGAGTGTGCTGAGAACAAATGAACGGTGTTTCCTACACATATGAGCCATATCTAGTTCAACTCTGATTCTAAAACTGAAACAAACCACAGGTCCTATAAAATCCAATGCTTGTCAGTTAAGATGAGAAACGTGTGAGCTTCGTGAACGATGTAGTTCGTTTGAGCTGTTAGTAACTGCCCTTACCTGAAAGGAAGTCTTGCTTGTAGGAAGACAGATAGCATGGGATTTAACTCCATTTCTGAAGGGAAACACACAGCATAGTTCTCATCAATGGATCGCACTCTGCTTTAGAGCAAGAAGCACGCTCTTCCTCTCTAGAATCTCTAATCCAGCAGGAAAATTGAGTGTGCTCAGAACAAAAGAACGGTGTTTCCTATACACACGGACCATATCTAGTCCAACTCTGCCTCTGAAATTGATACAAAGCACAGGTCCTCTAACATCCAATGCTTGTCAGTTAAGATGAGAAACGTGTGAGCTTCGTGAACGATGTAGTTCGTTTGAGCTGAAAAGTGACTGCCCTTAACTGAAACGAAGTAGTGCTTGTAGGAAGACACAGAGCCTGGGATTTAACTCCATTTCTGAAGTGAAACAGACAGCATAGTTCTCATCCTTGAATTGCACTATGCTTTAGAGCAAGAAGAACGCTCTTGCTTTCTAGAATCACTAATACATCATGAAACTTGAGTGTGCTCAGAACCAAAGAACGGTGTTTCCTACACATATGGATCATATCTAGTTCAACTCTGCTTCTGAAACTGATACAAAGCACGGGTCCTCTAACATCCAGTGCTTGTCAGTTAAGATGAGCATCGTGTGAGCTTCCTGAATGATGTAGTTCGTTTGCGCTCTTAGTAACTGCCCTTACCTGAAACGAATTCTTGCTTGTAGGAAGACTCAGAGCCTGGGGTTTAACTCCATTTCTGAATTGAAACACACAGCAGAGTTCTCAAATATAGATCACACTCTGCTTTAGAGCAAGAAACACGCTCTTGCTTTCTAGAGTCTCTAAGACAGCAGGAAACATGAGTGTGATGAGAACAAATGAATGGTGTTTCCTACACATACGGACCATATCTAGTTCAACTCTGCTTCTGAAACTGAAATAAACCACAGGTCCTCTATCATCCAGTGCTTGTCAGTTAAGATGAGAAACGTGTGAGCTTCGTGAACGATGTAGTTTGTTTGAGCTGAAAAGTGACTGCCCTTACCTGAAACAAAGTAGTGCTTGTAGGAAGACACAGAGCCTGGGATTAACTCCATTTCTGAAGTGAAACACACAACAGAGTTCTCATCCATGGATCACACTCTGCTTTAGAGAAAGAAACACGCTCTTGCTTTCTAGAGTCTCTAAGACAGCAGGAAACATGAGTGTGCTGCGAACAAATGAACGGTGTTTCCTACACATATGAGCCATATCTAGTTCAACTCTGATTCTAAATCTGAAACACACCACAGGTCCGCTAAAATCTAATGCTTGTCAGTTAAGATGAGAAACGTGTGAGCTTTGTGAACGATGTAGTTCGTTTGAGATGAAAAGTGACTGCCCTTACCTGATACAAAGTAGTGCTTGTAGGAAGACACAGAGCCTGGGATTTAACTCCATTGCTGAAGGGAAACACACAGCATATTTCTCATCCATGGATCGCAATCCGCTTTAGAGCAAGAAGAACGCTCTTCCTTTCTAGATTCTCTAATCCAGCACGAAACTTGAGTGTGCTAAGAACAAAAGAACGGTGTTTCCTACACATACGGACCATATCTAGTTCAACTATGCTTCTGAAACTGAAACAAACCACAGGTCCTCTATCATCCAGTGCTTGTCAGTTAAGATGAGAAACGTGTGAGCTTCGTGAATGATGTAGTTCGTTTGAGCTGTTAGTAACTGCCCTTACCTGAAACGAAGTCTTGCTTGTAGGAAGACTCAGAGCCTGGGATTTAACTCCATTTCTGAAGTGAAACACACAGCAGAGTTCTCATATATAGATCACACTCTGCTTTAGAGCAAGAAGCATGCTCTTGCTCTCTAGAGTCTCCAATACAGCAGGAAATGTGAGTGTGCTCAGAAGAAAAGAATGGTGTTTCCTAGACATACAGACCATATCTAGTTCAACTCTGCTTGAAATTGATACAAAGCAAATGTCCTCTAACATCAAATCCTTCTCAATTAAGATGAGAAACGTGTGAGCTTCATGAACGATGTAGTTCGTTTGAGCTGTAAGTAACTGCCCTTACCTGAAACGAAGTCTTGCATGTAGGAAGACTCAGAGCCTGGGATTTAACTCCATTTCTGAAGTGAAACACACAACAGATTTCTCATCCATGGATCACACTCTGCTTTAGAGAAAGAAACATGCTCTTGCTTTCTAGAGTCTCTAAGACAGCAGGAAACATGAGTGTGCTCAGAACAAAAGAACGGTGTTTCATACACATACGGACCATATCTAGTTCAACTCTGCTTCTGAAACTGATACAAAGCACGGGTCCTCTAACATCCAATGCTTGTCAGTTAAGATGAGAAACGTGTGAGCTTCGTGAACGATGTAGTTCGTTTGAGCTGAAAAGTTACTGCCCTTACTTGAAACCAAGTCTTGTTGGAGGAATACACAGAGCAGGGAATTTAACCTCATTTCTGAAGGGAAACACACAGCATAGTTCTCATCCTTGGATTGCATTATGTTTTAGAGCAAGAAGAACGCTCTTGCTTTGTAGAATCTCTAATACAGCAGGGAACATGAGTGTGCTCAGAACAAAAGAACGGTGTTTCCTACACATACGGACCATATCTAGTTCAACTCTGCTTCTGTAACTGATACAACGCACGGGTCCTTTAACATCCAATGCTTGTCAGTTAAGATGAGAAACGTATGATCTTAGTGAACGATGTAGTTCCTTTGAGATGTTAGTAACTGCCCTTACCTGAAACGAAGTCTTGCTTGTAGGAAGACTCAGAGCCTGGGATTTAACTCCATTTCTGAAGTGAAACACACAGCAGAGTTCTCATATATAGATCACACTCTGCTTTAGAACAAGAAACACGCTCTTGCTTTCTAGAGTCTCTGAGACAGCAGGAAACATGAGTGTGCTGAGAACAAATGAACGGTGTTTCCTACACATATGAGCCATATCTAGTTCAACTCTGATTCTAAAACTGAAACAAACCACAGGTCCTCTAAAATCCAATGCTTGTCAGTTAAGATGAGAAACGTGTGAGCTTCGTGAACGATGTAGTTCGTTTGAGCTGTTAGTAACTGCCCTTACCTGAAAGGAAGTCTTGCTTGTAGGAAGACAGATAGCATGGGATTTAACTCCATTTCTGAAGGGAAACACACAGCATAGTTCTCATCAATGGATCGCACTCTGCTTTAGAGCAAGAAGCACGCTCTTCCTCTCTAGAATCTCTAATCCAGCAGGAAAATTGAGTGTGCTCAGAACAAAAGAACGGTGTTTCCTATACACACGGACCATATCTAGTCCAACTCTGCCTCTGAAATTGATACAAAGCACAGGTCCTCTAACATCCAATGCTTGTCAGTTAAGATGAGAAACGTGTGAGCTTCGTGAACGATGTAGTTCGTTTGAGCTGAAAAGTGACTGCCCTTAACTGAAACGAAGTAGTGCTTGTAGGAAGACACAGAGCCTGGGATTTAACTCCATTTCTGAAGTGAAACAGACAGCATAGTTCTCATCCTTGAATTGCACTATGCTTTAGAGCAAGAAGAACGCTCTTGCTTTCTAGAATCACTAATACATCATGAAACTTGAGTGTGCTCAGAACCAAAGAACGGTGTTTCCTACACATATGGATCATATCTAGTTCAACTCTGCTTCTGAAACTGATACAAAGCACGGGTCCTCTAACATCCAGTGCTTGTCAGTTAAGATGAGCATCGTGTGAGCTTCCTGAATGATGTAGTTCGTTTGCGCTCTTAGTAACTGCCCTTACCTGAAACGAATTCTTGCTTGTAGGAAGACTCAGAGCCTGGGGTTTAACTCCATTTCTGAATTGAAACACACAGCAGAGTTCTCAAATATAGATCACACTCTGCTTTAGAGCAAGAAACACGCTCTTGCTTTCTAGAGTCTCTAAGACAGCAGGAAACATGAGTGTGATGAGAACAAATGAATGGTGTTTCCTACACATACGGACCATATCTAGTTCAACTCTGCTTCTGAAACTGAAATAAACCACAGGTCCTCTATCATCCAGTGCTTGTCAGTTAAGATGAGAAACGTGTGAGCTTCGTGAACGATGTAGTTTGTTTGAGCTGAAAAGTGACTGCCCTTACCTGAAACAAAGTAGTGCTTGTAGGAAGACACAGAGCCTGGGATTAACTCCATTTCTGAAGTGAAACACACAACAGAGTTCTCATCCATGGATCACACTCTGCTTTAGAGAAAGAAACACGCTCTTGCTTTCTAGAGTCTCTAAGACAGCAGGAAACATGAGTGTGCTGCGAACAAATGAACGGTGTTTCCTACACATATGAGCCATATCTAGTTCAACTCTGATTCTAAATCTGAAACAAACCACAGGTCCGCTAAAATCTAATGCTTGTCAGTTAAGATGAGAAACGTGTGAGCTTTGTGAACGATGTAGTTCGTTTGAGATGAAAAGTGACTGCCCTTACCTGATACAAAGTAGTGCTTGTAGGAAGACACAGAGCCTGGGATTTAACTCCATTGCTGAAGGGAAACACACAGCATATTTCTCATCCATGGATCGCAATCCGCTTTAGAGCAAGAAGAACGCTCTTCCTTTCTAGATTCTCTAATCCAGCACGAAACTTGAGTGTGCTAAGAACAAAAGAACGGTGTTTCCTACACATACGGACCATATCTAGTTCAACTATGCTTCTGAAACTGAAACAAACCACAGGTCCTCTATCATCCAGTGCTTGTCAGTTAAGATGAGAAACGTGTGAGCTTCGTGAATGATGTAGTTCGTTTGAGCTGTTAGTAACTGCCCTTACCTGAAACGAAGTCTTGCTTGTAGGAAGACTCAGAGCCTGGGATTTAACTCCATTTCTGAAGTGAAACACACAGCAGAGTTCTCATATATAGATCACACTCTGCTTTAGAGCAAGAAGCATGCTCTTGCTCTCTAGAGTCTCCAATACAGCAGGAAATGTGAGTGTGCTCAGAAGAAAAGAATGGTGTTTCCTAGACATACAGACCATATCTAGTTCAACTCTGCTTGAAATTGATACAAAGCAAATGTCCTCTAACATCAAATCCTTCTCAATTAAGATGAGAAACGTGTGAGCTTCATGAACGATGTAGTTCGTTTGAGCTGTAAGTAACTGCCCTTACCTGAAACGAAGTCTTGCATGTAGGAAGACTCAGAGCCTGGGATTTAACTCCATTTCTGAAGTGAAACACACAACAGATTTCTCATCCATGGATCACACTCTGCTTTAGAGAAAGAAACATGCTCTTGCTTTCTAGAGTCTCTAAGACAGCAGGAAACATGAGTGTGCTCAGAACAAAAGAACGGTGTTTCATACACATACGGACCATATCTAGTTCAACTCTGCTTCTGAAACTGATACAAAGCACGGGTCCTCTAACATCCAATGCTTGTCAGTTAAGATGAGAAACGTGTGAGCTTCGTGAACGATGTAGTTCGTTTGAGCTGAAAAGTTACTGCCCTTACTTGAAACCAAGTCTTGTTGGAGGAATACACAGAGCAGGGAATTTAACCTCATTTCTGAAGGGAAACACACAGCATAGTTCTCATCCTTGGATTGCATTATGTTTTAGAGCAAGAAGAACGCTCTTGCTTTGTAGAATCTCTAATACAGCAGGGAACATGAGTGTGCTCAGAACAAAAGAACGGTGTTTCCTACACATACGGACCATATCTAGTTCAACTCTGCTTCTGTAACTGATACAACGCACGGGTCCTTTAACATCCAATGCTTGTCAGTTAAGATGAGAAACGTATGATCTTAGTGAACGATGTAGTTCCTTTGAGATGTTAGTAACTGCCCTTACCTGAAACGAAGTCTTGCTTGTAGGAAGACTCAGAGCCTGGGATTTAACTCCATTTCTGAAGTGAAACACACAGCAGAGTTCTCATATATAGATCACACTCTGCTTTAGAACAAGAAACACGCTCTTGCTTTCTAGAGTCTCTGAGACAGCAGGAAACATGAGTGTGCTGAGAACAAATGAACGGTGTTTCCTACACATATGAGCCATATCTAGTTCAACTCTGATTCTAAAACTGAAACAAACCACAGGTCCTCTAAAATCCAATGCTTGTCAGTTAAGATGAGAAACGTGTGAGCTTCGTGAACGATGTAGTTCGTTTGAGCTGTTAGTAACTGCCCTTACCTGAAAGGAAGTCTTGCTTGTAGGAAGACAGATAGCATGGGATTTAACTCCATTTCTGAAGGGAAACACACAGCATAGTTCTCATCAATGGATCGCACTCTGCTTTAGAGCAAGAAGCACGCTCTTCCTCTCTAGAATCTCTAATCCAGCAGGAAAATTGAGTGTGCTCAGAACAAAAGAACGGTGTTTCCTATACACACGGACCATATCTAGTCCAACTCTGCCTCTGAAATTGATACAAAGCACAGGTCCTCTAACATCCAATGCTTGTCAGTTAAGATGAGAAACGTGTGAGCTTCGTGAACGATGTAGTTCGTTTGAGCTGAAAAGTGACTGCCCTTAACTGAAACGAAGTAGTGCTTGTAGGAAGACACAGAGCCTGGGATTTAACTCCATTTCTGAAGTGAAACAGACAGCATAGTTCTCATCCTTGAATTGCACTATGCTTTAGAGCAAGAAGAACGCTCTTGCTTTCTAGAATCACTAATACATCATGAAACTTGAGTGTGCTCAGAACCAAAGAACGGTGTTTCCTACACATATGGATCATATCTAGTTCAACTCTGCTTCTGAAACTGATACAAAGCACGGGTCCTCTAACATCCAGTGCTTGTCAGTTAAGATGAGCATCGTGTGAGCTTCCTGAATGATGTAGTTCGTTTGCGCTCTTAGTAACTGCCCTTACCTGAAACGAATTCTTGCTTGTAGGAAGACTCAGAGCCTGGGGTTTAACTCCATTTCTGAATTGAAACACACAGCAGAGTTCTCAAATATAGATCACACTCTGCTTTAGAGCAAGAAACACGCTCTTGCTTTCTAGAGTCTCTAAGACAGCAGGAAACATGAGTGTGATGAGAACAAATGAATGGTGTTTCCTACACATACGGACCATATCTAGTTCAACTCTGCTTCTGAAACTGAAATAAACCACAGGTCCTCTATCATCCAGTGCTTGTCAGTTAAGATGAGAAACGTGTGAGCTTCGTGAACGATGTAGTTTGTTTGAGCTGAAAAGTGACTGCCCTTACCTGAAACAAAGTAGTGCTTGTAGGAAGACACAGAGCCTGGGATTAACTCCATTTCTGAAGTGAAACACACAACAGAGTTCTCATCCATGGATCACACTCTGCTTTAGAGAAAGAAACACGCTCTTGCTTTCTAGAGTCTCTAAGACAGCAGGAAACATGAGTGTGCTGCGAACAAATGAACGGTGTTTCCTACACATATGAGCCATATCTAGTTCAACTCTGATTCTAAATCTGAAACAAACCACAGGTCCGCTAAAATCTAATGCTTGTCAGTTAAGATGAGAAACGTGTGAGCTTTGTGAACGATGTAGTTCGTTTGAGATGAAAAGTGACTGCCCTTACCTGATACAAAGTAGTGCTTGTAGGAAGACACAGAGCCTGGGATTTAACTCCATTGCTGAAGGGAAACACACAGCATATTTCTCATCCATGGATCGCAATCCGCTTTAGAGCAAGAAGAACGCTCTTCCTTTCTAGATTCTCTAATCCAGCACGAAACTTGAGTGTGCTAAGAACAAAAGAACGGTGTTTCCTACACATACGGACCATATCTAGTTCAACCCTGCTTCTGAAACTGAAACAAACCACAGGTCCTCTATCATCCAGTGCTTGTCAGTTAAGATGAGAAACGTGTGAGCTTCGTGAATGATGTAGTTCGTTTGAGCTATTAGTAACTGCCCTTACCTGAAACGAAGTCTTGCTTGTAGGAAGACTCAGAGCCTGGGATTTAACTCCATTTCTGAAGTGAAACACACAGCAGAGTTCTCATATATAGATCACACTCTGCTTTAGAGCAAGAAGCATGCTCTTGCTCTCTAGAGTCTCCAATACAGCAGGAAATGTGAGTGTGCTCAGAAGAAAAGAATGGTGTTTCCTAGACATACAGACCATATCTAGTTCAACTCTGCTTGAAATTGATACAAAGCAAATGTCCTCTAACATCAAATCCTTCTCAATTAAGATGAGAAACGTGTGAGCTTCATGAACGATGTAGTTCGTTTGAGCTGTAAGTAACTGCCCTTACCTGAAACGAAGTCTTGCATGTAGGAAGACTCAGAGCCTGGGATTTAACTCCATTTCTGAAGTGAAACACACAACAGATTTCTCATCCATGGATCACACTCTGCTTTAGAGAAAGAAACACGCTCTTGCTTTCTAGAGTCTCTAAGACAGCAGGAAACATGAGTGTGCTCAGAACAAAAGAACGGTGTTTCATACACATACGGACCATATCTAGTTCAACTCTGCTTCTGAAACTGATACAAAGCACGGGTCCTCTAACATCCAATGCTTGTCAGTTAAGATGAGAAACGTGTGAGCTTCGTGAACGATGTAGTTCGTTTGAGCTGAAAAGTTACTGCCCTTACTTGAAACCAAGTCTTGTTGGAGGAATACACAGAGCAGGGAATTTAACCTCATTTCTGAAGGGAAACACACAGCATAGTTCTCATCCTTGGATTGCATTATGTTTTAGAGCAAGAAGAACGCTCTTGCTTTGTAGAATCTCTAATACAGCAGGGAACATGAGTGTGCTCAGAACAAAAGAACGGTGTTTCCTACACATACGGACCATATCTAGTTCAACTCTGCTTCTGTAACTGATACAACGCACGGGTCCTTTAACATCCAATGCTTGTCAGTTAAGATGAGAAACGTATGATCTTAGTGAACGATGTAGTTCCTTTGAGATGTTAGTAACTGCCCTTACCTGAAACGAAGTCTTGCTTGTAGGAAGACTCAGAGCCTGGGATTTAACTCCATTTCTGAAGTGAAACACACAGCAGAGTTCTCATATATAGATCACACTCTGCTTTAGAACAAGAAACACGCTCTTGCTTTCTAGAGTCTCTGAGACAGCAGGAAACATGAGTGTGCTGAGAACAAATGAACGGTGTTTCCTACACATATGAGCCATATCTAGTTCAACTCTGATTCTAAAACTGAAACAAACCACAGGTCCTCTAAAATCCAATGCTTGTCAGTTAAGATGAGAAACGTGTGAGCTTCGTGAACGATGTAGTTCGTTTGAGCTGTTAGTAACTGCCCTTACCTGAAAGGAAGTCTTGCTTGTAGGAAGACAGATAGCATGGGATTTAACTCCATTTCTGAAGGGAAACACACAGCATAGTTCTCATCAATGGATCGCACTCTGCTTTAGAGCAAGAAGCACGCTCTTCCTCTCTAGAATCTCTAATCCAGCAGGAAAATTGAGTGTGCTCAGAACAAAAGAACGGTGTTTCCTATACACACGGACCATATCTAGTCCAACTCTGCCTCTGAAATTGATACAAAGCACAGGTCCTCTAACATCCAATGCTTGTCAGTTAAGATGAGAAACGTGTGAGCTTCGTGAACGATGTAGTTCGTTTGAGCTGAAAAGTGACTGCCCTTAACTGAAACGAAGTAGTGCTTGTAGGAAGACACAGAGCCTGGGATTTAACTCCATTTCTGAAGTGAAACAGACAGCATAGTTCTCATCCTTGAATTGCACTATGCTTTAGAGCAAGAAGAACGCTCTTGCTTTCTAGAATCACTAATACATCATGAAACTTGAGTGTGCTCAGAACCAAAGAACGGTGTTTCCTACACATATGGATCATATCTAGTTCAACTCTGCTTCTGAAACTGATACAAAGCACGGGTCCTCTAACATCCAGTGCTTGTCAGTTAAGATGAGCATCGTGTGAGCTTCCTGAATGATGTAGTTCGTTTGCGCTCTTAGTAACTGCCCTTACCTGAAACGAATTCTTGCTTGTAGGAAGACTCAGAGCCTGGGGTTTAACTCCATTTCTGAATTGAAACACACAGCAGAGTTCTCAAATATAGATCACACTCTGCTTTAGAGCAAGAAACACGCTCTTGCTTTCTAGAGTCTCTAAGACAGCAGGAAACATGAGTGTGATGAGAACAAATGAATGGTGTTTCCTACACATACGGACCATATCTAGTTCAACTCTGCTTCTGAAACTGAAATAAACCACAGGTCCTCTATCATCCAGTGCTTGTCAGTTAAGATGAGAAACGTGTGAGCTTCGTGAACGATGTAGTTTGTTTGAGCTGAAAAGTGACTGCCCTTACCTGAAACAAAGTAGTGCTTGTAGGAAGACACAGAGCCTGGGATTAACTCCATTTCTGAAGTGAAACACACAACAGAGTTCTCATCCATGGATCACACTCTGCTTTAGAGAAAGAAACACGCTCTTGCTTTCTAGAGTCTCTAAGACAGCAGGAAACATGAGTGTGCTGCGAACAAATGAACGGTGTTTCCTACACATATGAGCCATATCTAGTTCAACTCTGATTCTAAATCTGAAACAAACCACAGGTCCGCTAAAATCTAATGCTTGTCAGTTAAGATGAGAAACGTGTGAGCTTTGTGAACGATGTAGTTCGTTTGAGATGAAAAGTGACTGCCCTTACCTGATACAAAGTAGTGCTTGTAGGAAGACACAGAGCCTGGGATTTAACTCCATTGCTGAAGGGAAACACACAGCATATTTCTCATCCATGGATCGCAATCCGCTTTAGAGCAAGAAGAACGCTCTTCCTTTCTAGATTCTCTAATCCAGCACGAAACTTGAGTGTGCTAAGAACAAAAGAACGGTGTTTCCTACACATACGGACCATATCTAGTTCAACCCTGCTTCTGAAACTGAAACAAACCACAGGTCCTCTATCATCCAGTGCTTGTCAGTTAAGATGAGAAACGTGTGAGCTTCGTGAATGATGTAGTTCGTTTGAGCTATTAGTAACTGCCCTTACCTGAAACGAAGTCTTGCTTGTAGGAAGACTCAGAGCCTGGGATTTAACTCCATTTCTGAAGTGAAACACACAGCAGAGTTCTCATATATAGATCACACTCTGCTTTAGAGCAAGAAGCATGCTCTTGCTCTCTAGAGTCTCCAATACAGCAGGAAATGTGAGTGTGCTCAGAAGAAAAGAATGGTGTTTCCTAGACATACAGACCATATCTAGTTCAACTCTGCTTGAAATTGATACAAAGCAAATGTCCTCTAACATCAAATCCTTCTCAATTAAGATGAGAAACGTGTGAGCTTCATGAACGATGTAGTTTGTTTGAGGTGTAAGTAACTGCCCTTACCTGAAACGAAGTCTTGCATGTAGGAAGACTCAGAGCCTGGGATTTAACTCCATTTCTGAAGTGAAACACACAACAGATTTCTCATCCATGGATCACACTCTGCTTTAGAGAAAGAAACACGCTCTTGCTTTCTAGAGTCTCTAAGACAGCAGGAAACATGAGTGTGCTCAGAACAAAAGAACGGTGTTTCATACACATACGGACCATATCTAGTTCAACTCTGCTTCTGAAACTGATACAAAGCACGGGTCCTCTAACATCCAATGCTTGTCAGTTAAGATGAGAAACGTGTGAGCTTCGTGAACGATGTAGTTCGTTTGAGCTGAAAAGTTACTGCCCTTACTTGAAACCAAGTCTTGTTGGAGGAATACACAGAGCAGGGAATTTAACCTCATTTCTGAAGGGAAACACACAGCATAGTTCTCATCCTTGGATTGCATTATGTTTTAGAGCAAGAAGAACGCTCTTGCTTTGTAGAATCTCTAATACAGCAGGGAACATGAGTGTGCTCAGAACAAAAGAACGGTGTTTCCTACACATACGGACCATATCTAGTTCAACTCTGCTTCTGTAACTGATACAACGCACGGGTCCTCTAACATCCAGTGCTTGTCAGTTAAGATGATAAACATGTGAGCTTTGTGAACGATGTAGTTCGTTTGAGGTGAAAAGTGACGGCCCTTACCTGAAACGAAGTAGTGCTTGTAGGAAGACACAGCCTGGGATATAACTCCATTTCTGAAGGGAAACACACAGCATAGTACTCAACCATGGATCGCACTATGCTTTAGAGCAAGAAGCACGCTCTTGGTTTCTAGAGTCTCTAATACAGCAGGAAAAGTGAGTGTGCTCAGAACAAAAGAACAGTGTTTCCTATACATATGGACCATATCTAGTTCGCCTCTATTTGAAATTGATACAAAGCAAAGGTCGTCTAACATCAAATGCTTCTCAATTAAGATGAGAAACGTGTGAGCTTCGTGAACAATGTAGTTCGTTTGAGCTGTAAAGTAACTGCCCTTACCTGAAACGAAGTCTTGCTTGTAGGAAGACTCAGAGCCTGGGATTTAACTCCATTTCTGAAGTGAAACACACAACAGAGTTCTCATCCATTGATCACACTCTGCTTTAGAGCAAGAAGCACGCTCTCTCTTTCCAGAGTCTCTAAGAGAGCAGGAAACTTGAGTGTGCTGAGAACAATTGAATGGTGTTTCCTATACATATGGACCATATCTAGTCCAACTTTGCTTCTGAAACTGATACAAAGTACTGGTCGTCTAACATCCAATGCTTGTCAGTTAAGATGAGAAACGTGTGAGCTTCGTGAGGATATTGTTCGTTTCAGCTGAAAAGTGAGTGCCCTTACCTAAAACGAAGTCTTGCTTGTAGGAAGACACAGAGCATGGAATTTAACTCCATTTCTGAAGTGAAACACACAGCAGAGTTCTCATATATAGATCACACTCTGCTTTACAGCAAGAAGCACGCTCTTGCTTCCTAGACTCTCTAAGATAGAAGGAAACGTGAGTGTGCTCAGAACAAAGGAACGGTGTTTCCTACACATATGAGCCATATCTAGTTCAACTCTGATTCTAAAACTGAAACAAACCAAAGGTTCTCTAAAATCCAATGCTTGTCAGTTAAGATGAGAAACGTGTGAGCTTCGTGAACGATGTAGTTCCTTTGAGCTGTAAAGTAAGTGCCCTTATCTGAAACGAAGTCTTGCTTGTAAGAAGACTCAGAGCCTGGGATTTAACTCCATTTCTGAAGGGAAACACACAACAGTGTTCTCATCCATTGATCCCACTCTGCTTTAGAGCAAAAAGCACGCTCTAGCTTTCCAGAGTCTCTAAGACAGCAGGAAACTTGAGTGTGCTGAGAACAAATGAACGGTGTTTCCTACACATATGAGCCATATCTAGTTCAACTCTGATTCTAAAACTGAAACAAACCACAGGTCCGCTAAAATCTAATGCTTGTCAGTTAAGATGAGAAACGTGTGAGCTTTGTGAACGATGTAGTTCGTTTGAGCTGAAAAGTGACTGCCCTTACCTGATACAAAGTAGTGCTTGTAGGAAGACACAGAGCCTGGGATTTACCTCCATTTCAGAAGGGAAACACACAGCATATTTCTCATCCATGGATCGCACTCTGCTTTAGAGCAAGAAGAACGCTCTTCCTTTCTAGAATCTCCAATCCAGCAGGAAACTTGAGTGTGCTCAGAACAAAAGAACGATGTTTCATACACATACGGACCATATCTAGTTCAACTCTGCTTCTGAAACTGATACAAAGCACGGGTCCTCTAACATCCAATGCTTGTCAGTTAGATGAGAAACGTGTGAGCTTCGTGAACGATGTAGTTCGTTTGAGCTGAAAAGTGACTGCCCTTACCTGAAACGAAGTCTTGCTTGTAGGAAGACACAGCGCCTTCAATTTAACTCCATTTCTGAAGGGAAACACACAGCATAGTTCTAATCCATGGATCAGACTCTGCTTTAGCGCATGAAGCAAGCTCTTGCTTTCTAGAGTCTCTAAAACTGCAGGAAACATGAGTGTGCTCAGAACAAAAGAACGGTGTGTCCTACACATACGGACCATATATAGTCCAACTCTACTTCCGAAACTGATACAAAGCACTGGTCCTCTAACATCCAATGCTTGTCAGTTTAGATGAGAAACATGTTAGCTTCGTGAACGATGTAGTTCGTTTGAGCTGAAAAGTGACTGCCCTTACCTGAAAGGAATTCTTGATTTAGGAAGACAATGAGCCTGGGATTTATCTCCATTTCTGAAGTGAAACACACAGCAGAGTTCTCATATATAGATCACACTGTGCTTTAGAGCAAGAAACACGCTCTTGCTTTCTAGAGTCTCTGAGACAGCAGGAAACATGAGTGTGCTGAGAACAAATGAACGGTGTTGCCTACACATATGAGCCATATCTAGTTCAACTCTGATTCTAAAACTGAAACAAACCACAGGTCCTCTAAAATCCAATGCTTGTCCGTTAAGATGAGAAACGTTTGAGCTTCGTGAACGATGTAGTTCATTTGAGCTGAAAAGTGACTGCCCTTAACTGAAACGATGTAGTGTATGTAGGAAGACACCGAGCCTGGGATTTAACTCCATTTCTGAAGTGAAACACACAGCATAGTTCTCATCCTTGGATTGCACTATGCTTTAAAGCAAGAAGAACGCTCTTGCTTTATAGAATCTCTAATACAGCAGGAAACATGAGTGTGCTCAGAACAAAAGATCGGTGTTTCCTACACATACGGGCCATATCGAGTTCAACTGTGCTTCAGAAACTGAAACAAACCACAGATCCTCTATCATCCAATGCTTGTCATTTAAGATGAGAAATGTGTGAGCTTCGTGAACGATGTAGTTCGTTTGAGCTGTTAGTAACTGCCCTTACCTGAAAGGAAGTCTTGCTTGTAGGAAGACAGATAGCATGGGATTTAACTCCATTTCTGAAGGGAAACACACAGCATAGTTCTCATCAATGGATCGCACTCTGCTTTAGAGCAAGAAGCACGCTCTTCCTTTCTAGAATCTCTAATCCAGCAGGAAAATTGAGTGTGCTCAGAACAAAAGAACGGTGTTTCCTATACACACGGACCATATCTAGTCCAACTCTGCCTCTGAAATTGATACAAATCACAGGTACTCTAACATCCAAGCTTGTCAGTTAAGATGAGAAACATGTGAGCTTCGTGAATGATGTAGTTCGTTTGAGCTGAAAAGTGACTGCCCTTAACTGAAACGAAGTAGTGCTTGTAGGAAGACACAGAGCCTGGGATTTAACTCCATTTCTGAAGTGAAACACACAGCATAGTTCTCATCCTTGAATTGCACTATGCTTTAGAGCAAGAAGAACGCTCTTTCTTTCTAGAATCTCTAATACAGCAGGGAACATGAGTGTGCTCAGAACAAAAGAACGGTGTTTCCTACACATACGGACCATATCTAGTTCAACTCTGCTTCTGAAACTGATACAAACCACGGGTCCTCTAACATCCAGTGCTTGTCAGTTAAGATGAGAAACGTGTGAGCTCCGTGAATGATGTAGTTCGTTTGAGCTGAAAAGTGACAGCCCTTACCTGAAACGATGTAGTGCTTGTAGGAAGACAAAGAGCCTGGGATTTAACTCCATTTCTGAAGGGAAACACACAGCATAGTTCTCAACCATGGATCGCACTATGCTTTAGAGCAAGAAGAACGCTCTTCCTTTCTAGAATCACTAATATATCATGAAACTTGAGTGTGCTCAGAACCAAAGAACGGTGTTTCCTACACATACGGACCATATCTAGTTCAACTCTGCTTCTGAAACTGAAATAAACCACAGGTCCTCTATCATCCAGTGCTTGTCAGTTAAGATGAGAAACGTGTGAGCTTCGTGAACGATGTAGTTTGTTTGAGCTGAAAAGTGACTGCCCTTACCTGAAACAAAGTAGTGCTTGTAGGAAGACACAGAGCCTGGGATTTAACTCCATTTCTGAAGGGAAACACACAGCATAGTTCTCATCCATGGATCGCACTCTGCTTTAGAGCAAGAAGCACACTCCTCCTTTCTAGAATCCCTAATACAGCAGGAAAATTGAGTGTGCTCAGAACAAAAGAACGGTGTTTCCTATACATACGGTCCATATCTAGTACAACTCTGCCTCTGAAATTGATATAAAGCACAGGTCCTCTAACATCCAATGCTTGTCAGTTAAGATGAGAAACGTGTGAGCTTTGTGAACGATGTAGTTCATTTGAGCTGAAAAGTGACTGCCCTTACCTGAAACGAAGTAGTGCTTGTAGGAAGACACAGAGCCTGGGATTTAACTCCATTTCTGAGGTGAAACACACAGCATAGTTCTCATCCTTGGATTGCACTATGCTTTAGAGCAAGAAGAACGCTCTTGCTTTCTAGAATCTCTAATAAAGCAGGAAACATGAGTGTGCTCAGAACAAAAGAACGGTGTTTCCTACACATACGGACCATATCTAGTTCAACTCTGCCTCTGGAACTGATACAATGCACGGGTCCTCTAACATCCAGTGCTTGTCAGTTAAGATGAGAAACGTGTGAGCTTCGTGAACGATGTTGTTCGTTTGAGCTGAAAAGTGACGGCCCTTACCTGAAAGGTGGTAGTGCTTGTAGGAAGACACAGAGCCTGGGATTTAACTCCATTTCTGAAGGGAAACACACAGCATAGTTCTCAACCATGGATCGGACTATGCTTTAGAGCAAGAAGAAAGCTCTTGCTTTCTAGAATCTCTAATACAGCAGGAAACTTGAGTGTGCTCAGAACAAAAGAACGTTGTTTCATACAAATACGGACCATATCTAGTTCAAATCTGCTTCTGAAACTGATACAAAGCACGGGTCCTCTAACATCCAGTGCTTGTCAGTTAAGATGAGCAATGTGTGAGCTTCGTGAATGATGTAGTTCATTTGAGCTGTTAGTAACTGCCCTTACCTGAAACGAAGTCTTGCTTGTAGGAAGACTCAGAGCCTGGGATTTAACTCCATTTCTGAAGGGAAACACACAACACAGTTCTCATCCACGGATCACACTCTGCTATAGAGCAAGAAGCACGCTCCTGATTTCTAGATTCTCTAATACAGCAGGAAAAGTGAGTGTGCTCAGAAGAAAAGAACAGTGTTTCCTATACATACGGACCATATCTAGTTCAACTCTGCTTGAAATTGATATAAAGCAAAGGTCCTCTTACATCCAATGCTTCTCAATTAAGAAGAGAAACGTGTGAGCATCGTGAACGATGTAGTTCGTTTGAGCTGAAAAGTGACTGCCCTTACCTTAAACAAACTAGTGCATGTAGGTAGACACAGAACCTGGGATTTAACTCCATTTATGAAGGGAAACACACAGCATCGTTCTCATCCATGGAACACACTCTGCTTTAGAGCAAGAAGCACGCTCTTGCTTTCTAGAGTCTCTAAGACAGCAGGAAACTTGAGTGTGCTGAGAACAAATGAATGGTGTTTCCTACACATAAGGACCATATCTAGTCCAACTCTGCTTCTGAAACTGATACAAATCACTGGTCCTTTAACATCCAATGCTTGTCAGTTAAGATGAGAAACGTGTGAGCTTCGTGAACGATGTAGTTCGTTTGAGCTGAAAAGTGACTGCCCTTACCTGATACAAAGTAGTGCTTGTAGGAAGACACAGAGCCTGGGATTTAACTCCATTTCTGAAGGGAAACAAAAAGCATATTTCTCATCCATGGATCGCACTCTGCTTTAGAGCAAGAAGAACGCTCTTCCTTTCTAGAATCTCTAATCCAGCAGGAAACTTGGGTGTGCGCAGAACAAAAGAACGGTGTTTCCTAAACGTACGGACCATATCTAGTTCAACTCTGCTTGAAATTGATACAAAGCAAAGGTCCTCTTACATCAAATGCTTCTCAATTAAGATGAGAAACGTGTGAGCATCGTGAACGACGTAGTTCGTTTGAGCTGTAAAGTAACTGCCCTTACCTGAAACGAAGTCTTGCTTGTAGGAAGACTCAGAACCTGGAATTTAACTCCATTTCTGAAGTGAAACACACAACAGTGTTCTCATCCATTGATCACACTCTGCTTTACAGCAAGAAGCACGCTCTAGCTTTCCAGAGTCTCTAAGACAGCAGGAAACTTGAGTGTGCTGAGAACAAATGAACGGTGTTTCCTACACATATGAGCCATATCTAGTTCAACTCTGATTCTAAAACTGAAACAAACCACAGGTCCGCTAAAATCTAATGCTTGTCAGTTAAGATGAGAAACGTGTGAGTTTTGTGAAGGATGTAGTTCGTTTGAGCTGAAAAGTGACTGCCCTTACCTGATACAAAGTTGTGCTTGTAGGAAGACACAGAGCCTGGGATTTAACTCCATTCTGAAGGGAAACACACAGCTTATTTCTCATCCATGAATAGCACTCTGCTTTAGAGCAAGAAGAACGCTCTTCCTTTCTAGAATCTCTAATCCAGCAGGAAACTTGAGTGTGCTCAGAACAAAAGAACGGTGATTCATACACATACGGACCATATCTAGTTCAACTCTGCTTCTGAAACTGATACAAAGCACGGGTCCTCTAACATCCAGTGCTTGTCAGTTAAGATGAGCAATGTGTGAGCTTCGTGAATGATGTAGTTCATTTGAGCTGTTAGTAACTGCCCTTGTCTGAAACGAAGTCTTGCTTGTAGGAAGACTCAGAGCCTGGGATTTAACTCCATTTCTGAAGGGAAACACACAACACAGTTCTCATCCACGGATCACACTCTGCTTTAGAGCAAGAAGCACGCTTCTGATTTCTATCGTCTCTAATACAGCAGGAAAAGTGAGTGTGCTCAGAAGAAAAGAACGGTGTTTCCTATACATATGGACCATATCTAGTTCAACTCTGCTTGAAATTGATACAAAGCAAAGGTCCTCTTACATCAAATGCTTCTCAATTAAGATGAGAAACGTGTGAGCTTCGTGAACGATGTAGTTCGTTTGAGATATTAGTAACTGTCCTTACCTGAAATGAAGTCTTGCTTGTAGGAAGACTCAGAGCCTGGGATTTAACTCCATTTCTGAAGTGAAAGACACAGCAGAGTTCTCATATATAGATCACACTCTGCTTTAGAGCAAGAAACACGCTCTTGCTTTCTAGAGTCTCTAAGACAGCAGGAAACATGAGTGTGCTGAGAACAAATGAACGGTGTTTCCTACACATATGAGCCATATCTAGTTCAACTCTGATTCTAAAACTGAAACAAACCACAGGTCCTCTAAAATTCAATGCTTGTCAGTTAAGATGAGAAACGTGTGAGCTTCGTGAACGATGTAGTTCGTTTGACTGAAAAGTGACTGCCCTTACCTGAAACTAAGTCTTGCTTGTAGGAAGACACAGCGCCTGGGATTTAACTCCATTTCTGAAGTGAAACACACAGCAGAGTTCTCATATATAGATCACACTCTGCTTAGAGCAAGAAGCACGCTCTTGCTTCCTAGATTCTCTAAGATAGAAGGAAACGTGAGTTTGCTCAGAAGAAAGGAACGGTGTTTCCTACACATATGAGCCATATCTAGTTCAACTCTGATCCTAAAACTGAAACAAACCAAAGGTTCTCTAAAATCCAATGCTTGTCAGTTAAGATGAGAAACGTGTGAGCTTCGTGAACGATGTAGTTCGTTTGAGCTGAAAAGTGACTGCCCTTACCTGAAACGAAGTAGTGCTTGTAGGAAGACACAGAACCTGGGATTTAACTCCATTTCTGAAGTGAAACACACAGCAGAGTTCTCATATATAGATCACACTCTGCTTTAGAGCAAGAAGCATGCTCTTGCTCTCCAGAGTCTCTAATACAGCAGGAAATGTGAGTGTGCTCAGAAGAAAAGAACGGTGTTTCCTATGCATATGGACCATATCTAGTTCAACTCTGCTTGAAATTGATACAAAGCAAATGTCCTCTAACATCAAATCCTTCTCAATTAAGATGAGAAACGTGTGAGCTTCATGAACGATGTAGTTCGTTTGAGCTGTAAAGTAACTGCCCTTACCTGAAACGAAGTCTTGCATGTAGGAAGACTCAGAGCCTGGGATTTAACTCCATTTCTGAAGTGAAACACACAGCAGAGTTCTCATGTATAGATCACACTCTGCTTTAGAGCAAGAAACACGCTCTTGCTTCTAGAGTCTCTAAGACAGCAGGAAACATGAGTGTGCTGAGAACAAATGAACGGTGTTTCCTACACATATGAGCCTTATCTAGTTCAACTCTGATTCTAAAACTGAAACAATCCACAGGTGCGCTAAAATCTAATGCTTGTCCGTTAAGATGAGAAACGTGTGAGCTTTGTGAATGATGTAGTTTGTTTGAGCTGAAAAGTGACTGCCCTTACCAGATACAATGTAGTGCTTGTAGGAAGACACAGAGCCTGGGATTTAACTCCATTTCTGAAGGGAAACACACAGCATATTACTCATCCATGGATCGCATTCTGCTTTAGAGCAAGAAGAACGCTCTTCCTTTCTAGAATCTAATCCAGCAGGAAACTTGAGTGTGCTCAGAACAAAAGAACGGTGTTTCCTACACATACGGACCATATCTAGTTCAACTCTGCTTCTGAAACTGAATCAAACCACAGGTCCTCTATCATCCAGTGCTTGTCAGTTAAGATGAGAAACGTGTGAGCTTCGTGAATGATGTAGTTCATTTGAGCTGTTAGTAACTGCCCTTATCTGAAACGAAGTCTTGCTTGTAGGAAGACTCAGAGCCTGGGATTTAACTCCATTTCTGAAGGGAAACACACAACACAGTTCTCATCCACGGATCACACTCTGCTTTAGAGCAAGAAGCACGCTCCTGATTTCTAGAGTCTCTAATACAGCAGGAAAAGTGAGTGTGCTCAGAAGAAAAGAACGGTGTTTCCTATACATACGGACCATATCTAGTTCAACTCTGCTTGAAATTGATACAAAGCAAAGGTCCTCTTACATCAAATGCTTCTCAATTAAGATGAGAAACGTGTGAGCTTCGTGAACGATGTAGTTCGTTTGAAATATTAGTAACTGTCCTTACCTGAAACGAAGTCTTGCTTGTAGGAAGACTCAGAGCCTGGGATTTAACTCCATTTCTGAAGTGAAAGACAAAGCAGAGTTCTCATATATAGATCACACTCTGCTTTAGAGCAAGAAACACGCTCTTGCTTTCTAGAGTCTCTAAGACAGCAGGAAACATGAGTGTGCTGAGAACAAATGAACGGTGTTTCCTACACATATGAGCCATATCTAGTTCAACTCTGATTCTAAAACTGAAACAAACCACAGGTCCTCTAAAATTCAATGCTTGTCAGTTAAGATGAGAAACGTGTGAGCTTCGTGAACGATGTAGTTCGTTTGACTGAAAAGTGACTGCCCTTACCTGAAACTAAGTCTTGCTTGTAGGAAGACACAGCGCCTGGGATTTAAGTCCATTTCTGAAGTGAAACACACAGCAGAGTTCTCATATATAGATCACACTCTGCTTTAGAGCAAG
The DNA here is from genome assembly GCA_949786385.1 of Onychomys leucogaster. Taxonomy (NCBI): domain Eukaryota; kingdom Metazoa; phylum Chordata; class Mammalia; order Rodentia; family Cricetidae; genus Onychomys; species Onychomys leucogaster. Next base: position 1,850,296 of record CATKUP010000073.1, read on the forward strand.
AAGCACGCTCTTGCTTCCTAGATTCTCTAAGATAGAAGGAAACGTGAGTTTGCTCAGAAGAAAGGAACGGTGTTTCCTACACATATGAGCCATATCTAGTTCAACTCTGATCCTAAAACTGAAACAAACCAAAGGTTCTCTAAAATCCAATGCTTGTCAGTTAAGATGAGAAACGTGTGAGCTTCGTGAACGATGTAGTTCGTTTGAGCTGAAAAGTGACTACCCTTACCTGAAACGAAGTAGTGCTTGTAGGAAGACACAGAACCTGGGATTTAACTCCATTTCTGAAGTGAAACACACAGCAGAGTTCTCATATATAGATCACACTCTGCTTTAGAGCAAGAAGCATGCTCTTGCTCTCCAGAGTCTCTAATACAGCAGGAAATGTGAGTGTGCTCAGAAGAAAAGAACGGTGTTTCCTATACATACGGACCATATCTAGTTCAACTCTGCTTGAAATTGATACAAAGCAAATGTCCTCTAACATCAAATCCTTCTCAATTAAGATGAGAAACGTGTGAGCTTCATGAACGATGTAGTTCGTTTGAGCTGTAAAGTAACTGCCCTTACCTGAAACGAAGTCTTGCATGTAGGAAGACTCAGAGCCTGGGATTTAACTCCATTTCTGAAGTGAAACACACAGCAGAGTTCTCATATATAGATCACACTCTGCTTTAGAGCAAGAAACACGCTCTTGCTTCTAGAGTCTCTAAGATAGCAGGAAACATAAGTGTGCTGAGAACAAATGAACGGTGTTTCCTACACATATGAGCCTTATCTAGTTCAACTCTGATTCTAAAACTGAAACAATCCACAGGTCCGCTAAAATCTAATGCTTGTCCGTTAAGATGAGAAACGTGTGAGCTTTGTGAATGATGTAGTTTGTTTGAGCTGAAAAGTGACTGCCCTTACCAGATACAATGTAGTGCTTGTAGGAAGACACAGAGCCTGGGATTTAACTCCATTTCTGAAGGGAAACACACAGCATATTTCTCATCCATGGATCGCACTCTGCTTTAGAGCAAGAAGAACGCTCTTCCTTTCTAGAATCTAATCCAGCAGGAAACTTGAGTGTGCTCAGAACAAAAGAACGGTGTTTCCTACACATATGGACCATATCTAGGTCAACTCTGCTTCTGAAACTGAATCAAACCACAGGTCCTCTATCATCCAGTGCTTGTCAGTTAAGATGAGAAACGTGTGAGCTTCGTGAATGATGTAGTTCCTTTGAGCTGTTAGTAACTGCCCTTAACTGAAACGAAGTCTTGCTTGTAGGAAGACTCAGAGCCTGGGATTAAACCCCATTGCTGAAGTGGAACACACAGCAGAGTTGTTATCCATTGATCACACTCTGCGTTAGAGCCAGAAGCACGCTCTAGCTTTCTAAAGTCTTAAGACACCAGGAAACAAGAGTGTGCTGAGAACAAATGAATGGTGTTTCCTACACATATGAGCCATATCTAGTTCAACTCTGATTCTAAAACTGAAACAAACCACAGGTCCGCTAAAATCTAATGCTTGTCAGTTAAGATGTGAAACGTGTGAGCTTTGTGAACGATGTAGTACGTTTGAGCTGAAAAGTGACTGCCCTTACCTGATACAAAGTAGTGCTTGTAGGGTGACACAGAGCCTGGGATTTAACTCCATCTCTGAAGGGAAACACACAGCATATTTCTCATCCATGGATCACACTCTGCTTTAGAGCAAGAAGAACGCACTTCGTTTCTAGAATCTAATCCAGCAAGAAACTTGAGTGTGCTCAGAACAAAAGAACGGTGTTTCCTACACATACGGACCATATCTAGTTCAACTCTGCTTCTGAAACTGAAACAAACCACAGGTCCTCTATCATCCAGTGCTTGTCAGTTAAGATGAGAAACGTGTGACCTTCGTGAATGATGTAGTTCCTTTGAGCTGTTAGTAACTGCCCTTACCTGAAACGAAGTCTTGCTTGTAGGAAGACTCAGAGCCTGGTATTTAACCCCATTGCTGAAGAGAAACACACAGCAGAGTTCTCATCCATTGATCACACTCTGCTTTAGAGCAAGAAGCACGCTCTAGCTTTCCAGAGTCTCTATTAAAGCAGGGAACGTGTGTGTGATGAAAACAAAAAAACGGTGTTTCCTACACATACGGACCATATCTATTCTAACTCTACTTCCGAAACTGATACAAAGCACTGGTCCTCTAACATCCAATGCTTGTCAGTTAAGATGGGAAACTTGTTAGCTTCGTGAACGATGTAGTACGTTTGAGCTGAAAAGTTACTGCCCTTACCTGAAACGAAGTCTTGCTTGTAGGAAGACACAGCGCCTGGGATTTAACTCCATTTCTGAAGGGAAACACACAGCATTGTTCTCATCCATGGATCACACTCTGCTTTAGAGCAAGAAGCACGCTCTTGCTTTCTAGATTCTCTAATACAGCAGGAAACATGAGTGTGCTCAGAACAAAAGAACGGTGTTTCTTACACATACAGACCATATCTAGTTCAACTGTGCTTCTGAAAGTGAAACAAACCACAGGTCCTCTAACATCCAAAGCTTGTCAGTTAAGATGAGAAACGTGTGAGCTTCGTGAACGATGTTGTTCATTTGAGCTGGAAAGTAACTGCCCTTACATGAAACGAAGTCTTCCTTGTAGGTAGACTCAGAGCCTGTGCTTTAACTCCATTTCTGAAGTTGAACACACAGCAGAGTTGTCATCCATTGATCACACTCTGCGTTAGAGCCAGAAGCACGCTCTATCTTTCTAGAGTCTTAAGACACCAGGAAACGTGAGTGTGCTGAGAACAAAAGAACGGTGCTTCCTACACATACGGACCATATCTAATCAACCTCTGCTTCTGAAACTGATACAAAGCACTGGTGCTCTAACATCTGATGCTTGTCAGTTAATATGAGAAACGTGTGAGCTTCGTGAACAATGTAGTTCGTTTGAGCTGAAAAGTGACTGCCCTTACCTGAAACGAAGTCTTGCTTGTAGGAAGACACAGAGCCTGGGATTTAACTCCACTTCTGAAAGGAAACACAGAACACAGTTCTCATCCATGGATCACACTCTCCTTTAGAGCAAGAAGCACGCTCTTGCTTTCTAGAGTCTCTAATACAGCAGGAAAAGTGAGTGTGCTCAGAAGAATAGAACGGTGTTTCCTATACATACGGACCATATCTAGTTCAACTCTGCTTGAAATTGATACAAAGCAAAGGTCCTCTAACATGAAATTCTTCTCAGTTATGATGAGAAACGTGTGAGCTTCGTGATCGATGTAGTTCGTTTGAGCTGTAAAGTAACTGCCCTTAGCTGAAACGAAGTCCTGCTTGTAGGAAGACCTAGAGCCTGGGATATAACTCCATTGCTGAAGTGAAACACACAACAAACAAAAAGCACGCTCTAGCTTTCCAGAGTCTCTAAGACAGCAGGGAACGTGTGTGTGATGAAAACAAAAAAACGGTGTTTCTTACACATACGGACCATATCTAGTCCAACTCTACTTCTGAAACTGATACAAAGCACTGGTCCTCTAACATCCAATGCTTGTCAGTTTAGATGAGAAACGTGTTAGCTTCGTGAACGATGTAGTTCGTTTGAGATGAAAAGTGACTGCCCTTTCCTGAAATGAATTCTTGATTTAGGAAGACAATGAGCCTGGGACTTAACTCCATTTCTGAAGTGAAACACACAACACAGTTCTCATCAATGGATCACACTCTGCTTTAGAGCAAGAAGCACGCTCTTGCTTTCTAGAGTCTCTAATACAGCAAGAAACGTGAGTGTGCTCAGAAGAAAAGAACGGTGTTTCCTACACATACGGACCATATCTATTCCCAATCTGCTTCTGAAACTGAAAGAAAGCACTTTTCCTCTAACATCCAATGCTTGTCAGTTAAGATGGGAAACTTGTTAGCTTTGTGATCGATGTAGTTCGTTTGAGCTGAAAAGTGACTGCCCTTACCTGAAACGAAGTCTTTCTTGTAGGAAGACACAGCACCTGGGATTTAACTCCATTTCTCAAGGGAACCACACAGCATAGTTCTCATCCATGGATCGCACTCTGCTTTAGAGCAAGAAGCATGCTCCTGCTTTCTAGAGTCTCTAAGACAGCAGGAAACATGAGTGTGCTGAGAACAAAAGAACTGTGTTTCCTACACATATGAGCCATATCTAGTTCAACTCTGATTCTAAAACTGAAACAAACCACAGGTCCTCTAAAATCCAATGCTTGTCAGTTAAGATGAGAAATGTGTGAGCTTCGTGATTGATGTAGTTCGTTTGAGCTGTAAAGTAACTGCCCTTACCTGAAACGAAGTCTTGCTTGTAGGAAGATTCAGAGCCTGGGATTTAACTCCATTGCTGAAGTGAAACGCACAACAGAGTTCTCATCCATTGATCACACTCTGCTTTAGAGCAAGAAGCACGCTCTAGCTTTCCAGAGTCTCTAAGACAGCAGGAAACTTGAGTGTGCTGAGAACAAATGAACGGTGTTTCCTACACATATGAGCCATATCTAGTTCAACTCTGATTCTAAAACTGAAACAAACCACAGGTCCGCTAAAATCTAATGCTTGTCAGTTAAGATGAGAAACGTGTGAGTTTTGTGAAGGATGTAGTTCGTTTGAGCTGAAAAGTGACTGCCCTTACCTGATACAAAGTTGTGCTTGTAGGAAGACACAGAGCCTGGGATTTAACTCCATTCTGAAGGGAAACACACAGCTTATTTCTCATCCATGAATAGCACTCTGCTTTAGAGCAAGAAGAACGCTCTTCCTTTCTAGAATCTCTAATCCAGCAGGAAACTTGAGTGTGCTCAGAACAAAAGAACGGTGATTCATACACATACGGACCATATCTAGTTCAACTCTGCTTCTGAAACGGATACAAAGCACGGGTCCTCTAACATCCAGTGCTTGTCAGTTAAGATGAGCAATGTGTGAGCTTCGTGAATGATGTAGTTCATTTGAGCTGTTAGTAACTGCCCTTATCTGAAACGAAGTCTTGCTTGTAGGAAGACTCAGAGCCTGGGATTTAACTCCATTTCTGAAGGGAAACACACAACACAGTTCTCATCCACGGATCACACTCTGCTTTAGAGCAAGAAGCACGCTCCTGATTTCTAGAGTCTCTAATACAGCAGGAAAAGTGAGTGTGCTCAGAAGAAAAGAACGGTGTTTCCTATACATACGGACCATATCTAGTTCAACTCTGCTTGAAATTGATACAAAGCAAAGGTCCTCTTACATCAAATGCTTCTCAATTTAGATGAGAAACGTGTGAGCTTCGTGAACGATGTAGTTCGTTTGAGATATTAGTAACTGTCCTTACCTGAAACGAAGTCTTGCTTGTAGGAAGACTCAGAGCCTGGGATTTAACTCCATTTCTGAAGTGAAAGACACAGCAGAGTTCTCATATATAGATCACACTCTGCTTTAGAGCAAGAAACACGCTCTTGCTTTCTAGAGTCTCTAAGACAGCAGGAAACATGAGTGTGCTGAGAACAAATGAACGGTGTTTCCTACACATATGAGCCATATCTAGTTCAACTCTGATTCTAAAACTGAAACAAACCACAGGTCCTCTAAAATTCAATGCTTGTCAGTTAAGATGAGAAACGTGTGAGCTTCGTGAACGATGTAGTTCGTTTGAGCTGAAAAGTGACTGCCCTTACCTGAAACGAAGTAGTGCTTGTAGGAAGACACAGAACATGGGATTTAACTCCATTTCTGAATTGAAACACACAGCAGAGTTCTCATATATAGATCACACTCTGCTTTAGAGCAAGAAGCATGCTCTTGCTCTCCAGAGTCTCTAATACAGCAGGAAATGTGAGTGTGCTCAGAAGAAAAGAACGGTGTTTCCTATACATACGGACCATATCTAGTTCAACTCTGCTTGAAATTGATACAAAGCAAATGTCCTCTAACATCAAATCCTTCTCAATTAAGATGAGAAACGTGTGAGCTTCATGAACGATGTAGTTCGTTTGAGCTGTAAAGTAACTGCCCTTACCTGAAACGAAGTCTTGCATGTAGGAAGACTCAGAGCCTGGGATTTAACTCCATTTCTGAAGTGAAACACACAGCAGAGTTCTCATATATAGATCACACTCTGCTTTAGAGCCAGAAGCATGCTCTAGCTTTCTAAAGTCTTAAGACACCAGGAAACAAGAGTGTGCTGAGAACAAATGAACGGTGTTTCCTACACATATGAGCCATATCTAGTTCAACTCTGATTCTAAAACTGAAACAAACCACAGGTCCGCTAAAATCTAATGCTTGTCAGTTAAGATGTGAAACGTGTGAGCTTTGTGAACGATGTAGTATGTTTGAGCTGAAAAGTGACTGCCCTTACCTGATACAAAGTAGTGCTTGTAGGGTGACACAGAGCCTGGGATTTAACTCCATCTCTGAAGGGAAACACACAGCATATTTCTCATCCATGGATCACACTCTGCTTTAGAGCAAGAAGAACGCACTTCGTTTCTAGAATCTAATCCAGCAGGAAACTTGAGTGTGCTCAGAACAAAAGAACGGTGTTTCCTACACATACGGACCATATCTAGTTCAACTCTGCTTCTGAAACTGAAACAAACCACAGGTCCTCTATCATCCAGTGCTTGTCAGTTAAGATGAGAAACGTGTGACCTTCGTGAATGATGTAGTTCCTTTGAGCTGTTAGTAACTGCCCTTACCTGAAACGAAGTCTTGCTTGTAGGAAGACTCAGAGCCTGGTATTTAACCCCATTGCTGAAGTGAAACACACAGCAGAGTTCTCATCCATTGATCACACTCTGCTTTAGAGCAAGAAGCACGCTCTAGCTTTCCAGAGTCTCTATTAAAGCAGGGAACGTGTGTGTGATGAAAACAAAAAAACGGTGTTTCCTACACATACGGACCATATCTATTCTAACTCTACTTCTGAAACTGATACAAAGCACTGGTCCTCTAACATCCAATGCTTGTCAGTAGAGATGAGAAACGTGTTAGCTTCGTGAAAGATGTAGTGCGTTTGAGCTGAAAAGTGACTGCCCTTACCTGAAACGAATTCTTGATTTAGGAAGACAATGATCGCAGGATTTAACTCCATTTCTGAAGGGAAACACACAATACAGTTCTCATCCATGGATCACACTCTGCGTTAGAGCAAGAAGCACGCTCTTGCTTTCTAGAGTCTCTAATACAGCAAGAAACGTGAGTGTGCTCAGAAGAAAAGAACGGTGTTTCCTACATATACGGACCATATCTAGTCCCACCCTGCTTCTGAAACTGAAAGAAAGCACGTTTCCTCTAACATCCAATGTTTGTCAGTTAAGATGGGAAACTTGTTAGCTTCGTGATCGATGTAGTTCGTTTGAGCTGAAAAGTGACTGCCCTTACCTGAAACGAAGTCTTTCTTGTAGGAAGACACAGCACCTGGGATTTAACTCCATTTCTGAAAGGAACCACACAGCATAGTTCTCATCCATGGATCGCACTCTGCTTTAGAGCAAGAAGCACGCTCTTCCTTTCTAGAGTCTCTAATACAGCAGGAAACATGAGTGTGCTCAGAACAAAAGCACGGTGTTTCTTACACATACAGACCATATCTATTTCAACTGTGCTTCTGAAAGTGAAACAAACCACAGGTCCTCTAACATCCAATGCTTGTCAGTTAAGATGAGAAATGTGTGAGCTTCGTGATTGATGTAGTTCGTTTGAGCTGTAAAGTAACTGCCCTTACCTGAAACGAAGTCTTGCTAGTAGGAAGATTCAGAGCCTGGGATTTAACTCCATTGCTGAAGTGAAACGCACAACAGAGTTCTCATCCATTGATCACACTCTGCTTTAGAGCAAGAAGCACGCTCTAGCTTTCCAGAGTCTCTAAGACAGCAGGGAACGTGCGTGTGATGAAAACAAAAAAACGGTGTTTCCTACACATACGGACCATATCTAGTCCAACTCTACTTCCGAAACTGATACAAAGCACTGGTCCTCTAACATCCAATGCTTGTCAGTTAAGATGGGAAACTTGTTAGCTTCGTGAACGACGTAGTACGTTTGAGCTGAAAAGTTACTGCCCTTACCTGAAACGAAGTCTTGCTTGTAGGAAGACACAGCGCCTGGGATTTAACTCCATTTCTGAAGGGAAACACACAGCATAGTTCTCATCCATGGATCACACTCTGCTTTAGAGCAAGAAGCATGCTCTTGCTTTCTAGATTCTCTAATACAGCAGGAAACATGAGTGTGCTCAGAACAAAAGAACGGTGTTTCTTACACATACAGACCATATCTAGTTCAACTGTGCTTCTGAAAGTGAAACAAACCGCAGGTCCTCTAACATCCAAAGCTTGTCAGTTAAGATGAGAAACGTGTGAGCTTCGTGAACGATGTTGTTCATTTGAGCTGGAAAGTAACTGCCCTTACATGAAACGAAGTCTTCCTTGTAGGTAGACTCAGAGCCTGGGCTTTAACTCCATTTCTGAAGTTGAACACACAGCAGAGTTGTCATCCATTGATCACACTCTGCGTTAGAGCCAGAAGCACGCTCTAGCTTTCTAGATTCTTAAGACACCAGGAAACGTGAGTGTGCTGAGAAAAAAAGAACGGTGTTTCCTACACATACGGACCATATCTAATCAAACTCTGCTTCTGAAACTGATACAAAGCACTGGTGCTCTAACATCCGATGCTTGTCAGTTAATATGAGAAACGTGTGAGCTTCGTGAACAATGTAGTTCGTTTGAGCTGAAAAGTGACTGCCCTTACCTGAAACGAAGTCTTGCTTGTAGGAAGACACAGAGCCTGGGATTTAACTCCACTTCTGAAAGGAAACACAGAACACAGTTCGCATCCATGGATCACACTCTCCTTTAGAGCAAGAAGCACGCTCTTGCGTTCTAGAGTCTCTAATACAGCAGGAAAAGTGAGTGTGCTCAGAAGAATAGAACGGTGTTTCCTATACATACGGACCATATCTAGTTCAACTCTGCTTGAAATTGATACAAAGCAAAGGTCCTCTAACATGAAATTCTTCTCAGTTATGATGAGAAACGTGTGAGCTTCGTGATCGATGTAGTTCGTTTGAGCTGTAAAGTAACTGCCCTTAGCTGAAACGAAGTCCTGCTTGTAGGAAGACCTAGAGCCTGGGATATAACTCCATTGCTGAAGTGAAACACACAACAAACAAAAAGCACGCTCTAGCTTTCCAGAGTCTCTAAGACAGCAGGGAACATGTGTGTGATGAAAACAAAAAAACGGTGTTTCTTACACATACGGACCATATCTAGTCCAACTCTACTTCTGAAACTGATACAAAGCACTGGTCCTCTAACATCCAATGCTTGTCAGTTTAGATGAGAAACGTGTTAGCTTCGTGAACGATGTAGTTCGTTTGAGATGAAAAGTGACTGCCCTTTCCTGAAATGAATTCTTGATTTAGGAAGACAATGAGCCTGGGACTTAACTCCATTTCTGAAGTGAAACACACAACACAGTTCTCATCCATGGATCACACTCTGCTTTAGAGCAAGAAGCACGCTCTTGCTTTCTAGAGTCTCTAATACAGCAAGAAACGTGAGTGTGCTCAGAAGAAAAGAACGGTGTTTCCTACACATACGGACCATATCTATTCCCAATCTGCTTCTGAAACTGAAAGAAAGCACTTTTCCTCTAACATCCAATGCTTGTCAGTTAAGATGGGAAACTTGCTAGCTTCGTGATCGATGTAGTTCGTTTGAGCTGAAAAGTGACTGCCCTTACCTGAAACGAAGTCTTTCTTGTAGGAAGACACAGCACCTGGGATTTAACTCCATTTCTCAAGGGAACCACACAGCATAGTTCTCATCCATGGATCGCACTCTGCTTTAGAGCAAGAAGCATGCTCCTGCTTTCTAGAGTCTCTAAGACAGCAGGAAACATGAGTGTGCTGAGAACAAAAGAACTGTGTTTCCTACACATATGAGCCATATCTAGTTCAACTCTGATTCTAAAACTGAAACAAACCACAGGTTCTCTAAAATCCAATGCTTGTCAGTTAAGATGAGAAATGTGTGAGCTTCGTGATTGATGTAGTTCGTTTGAGCTGTAAAGTAACTGCCCTTACCTGAAACGAAGTCTTGCATGTAGGAAGACTCAGAGCCTGGGATTTAACTCCATTTCTGAAGTGAAACACACAGCAGAGTTCTCATATATAGATCACACTCTGCTTTAGAGCAAGAAGCACGCTCTTGCTTCCTAGATTCTCTAAGTTAGAAGGAAACGTGAGTTTGCTCAGAAGAAAGGAACGGTGTTTCCTACACATATGAGCCATATCTAGTTCAACTCTGATCCTAAAACTGAAACAAACCAAAGGTTCTCTAAAATCCAATGCTTGTCAGTTAAGATGAGAAACGTGTGAGCTTCGTGAACGATGTAGTTCGTTTGAGCTGAAAAGTGACTGCCCTTACCTGAAACGAAGTAGTGCTTGTAGGAAGACACAGAACCTGGGATTTAACTCCATTTCTGAAGTGAAACACACAGCAGAGTTCTCATATATAGATCACACTCTGCTTTAGAGCAAGAAGCATGCTCTTGCTCTCCAGAGTCTCTAATACAGCAGGAAATGTGAGTGTGCTCAGAAGAAAAGAACGGTGTTTCCTATACATACGGACCATATCTAGTTCAACTCTGCTTGAAATTGATACAAAGCAAATGTCCTCTAACATCAAATCCTTCTCAATTAAGATAAGAAACGTGTGAGCTTCATGAACGATGTAGTTCGTTTGAGCTGTAAAGTAACTGCCCTTACCTGAAACGAAGTCTTGCATGTAGGAAGACTCAGAGCCTGGGATTTAACTCCATTTCTGAAGTGAAACACACAGCAGAGTTCTCATATATAGATCACACTCTGCTTTAGAGCAAGAAACACGCTCTTGCTTCTAGAGTCTCTAAGACAGCAGGAAACATGAGTGTGCTGAGAACAAATGAACGGTGTTTCCTACACATATGAGCCATATCTAGTTCAACTCTGATTCTAAAACTGAAACAAACCACAGGTCCGCTAAAATCTAATGCTTGTCAGTTAAGATGTGAAACGTGTGAGCTTTGTGAACGATGTAGTACGTTTGAGCTGAAAAGTGACTGCCCTTACCTGATACAAATTAGTGCTTGTAGGGTGACACAGAGCCTGGGATTTAACTCCATCTCTGAAGGGAAACACACAGCATATTACTCATCCATGGATCGCACTCTGCTTTAGAGCAAGAAGAACGTTCTTCCTTTCTAGAATCTAATCCAGCAGGAAACTTGAGTGTGCTCAGAACAAAAGAACGGTGTTTCCTACACATATGGACCATATCTAGTTCAACTCTGCTTCTGAAACTGAATCAAACCACAGGTCCTCTATCATCCAGTGCTTGTCAGTTAAGATGAGAAACGTGTGAGCTTCGTGAATGATGTAGTTCCTTTGAGCTGTTAGTATCTGCCCTTACCTGAAACGAAGTCTTGCTTGTAGGAATTCTCAGAGCCTGGGATTTAACCCCATTGCTGAAGTAGAACACACAGCAGAGTTGTTATCCATTGATCACACTCTGCGTTAGAGCCAGACGCACGCTCTAGCTTTCTAAAGTCTTAAGACACCAGGAAACAAGAGTGTGCTGAGAACAAATGAACGTTGTTTCCTACACATATGAGCCATATCTAGTTCAACTCTGATTCTAAAACTGAAACAAACCACAGGTCCGCTAAAATCTAATGCTTGTCAGTTAAGATGTGAAACGTGTGAGCTTTGTGAACGATGTAGTACGTTTGAGCTGAAAAGTGACTGCCCTTACCTGATACAAAGTAGTGCTTGTAGGGTGACACAGAGCCTGGGATTTAACTCCATCTCTGAAGGGAAACACACAGCATATTTCTCATCCATGGATCACACTCTGCTTTAGAGCAAGAAGAACGCACTTCGTTTCTAGAATCTAATCCAGCCGAAACTTGAGTGTGCTCAGAACAAAACAACGGTGTTTCCTACACATACGGACCATATCTAGTTCAACTCTGCTTCTGAAACTGAAACAAACCACAGGTCCTCTATCATCCAGTGCTTGTCAGTTAAGATGAGAAACGTGTGACCTTCGTGAATGATGTAGTTCCTTTGAGCTGTTAGTAACTGCCCTTACCTGAAACGAAGTCTTGCTTGTAGGAAGACTCAGAGCCTGGTATTTAACCCCATTGCTGAAGTGAAACACACAGCAGAGTTCTCATCCATTGATCACACTCTGCTTTAGAGCAAGAAGCACGCTCTAGCTTTCCAGAGTCTCTATTAAAGCAGGGAACGTGTGTGTGATGAAAACAAAAAAACGGTGTTTCCTACACATACGGACCATATCTATTCTAACTCTACTTCTGAAACTGATACAAAGCACTGGTCCTCTAACATCCAATGCTTGTCAGTAGAGATGAGAAACGTGTTAGCTTCGTGAAAGATGTAGTGCGTTTGAGCTGAAAAGTGACTGCCCTTACCTGAAACGAATTCTTGATTTAGGAAGACAATGATCACAGGATTTAACTCCATTTCTGAAGGGAAACACACAATACAGTTCTCATCCATGGATCACACTCTGCGTTAGAGCAAGAAGCACGCTCTTGCTTTCTAGAGTCTCTAATACAGCAAGAAACGTGAGTGTGCTCAGAAGAAAAGAACGGTGTTTCCTACATATACGGACCATATCTAGTCCCACTCTGCTTCTGAAACTGAAAGAAAGCACGTTTCCTCTAACATCCAATGTTTGTCAGTTAAGATGGGAAACTTGTTAGCTTCGTGATCGATGTAGTTCGTTTGAGCTGAAAAGTGACTGCCCTTACCTGAAACGAAGTCTTTCTTGTAGGAAGACACAGCACCTGGGATTTAACTCCATTTCTGAAAGGAACCACACAGCATAGTTCTCATCCATGGATCGCACTCTGCTTTAGAGCAAGAAGCACGCTCTTCCTTTCTAGAGTCTCTAATACAGCAGGAAACATGAGTGTGCTCAGAACAAAAGCACGGTGTTTCTTACACATACAGACCATATCTATTTCAACTGTGCTTCTGAAAGTGAAACAAACCACAGGTCCTCTAACATCCAATGCTTGTCAGTTAAGATGAGAAATGTGTGAGCTTCGTGATTGATGTAGTTCGTTTGAGCTGTAAAGTAACTGCCCTTACCTGAAACGAAGTCTTGCTAGTAGGAAGATTCAGAGCCTGGGATTTAACTCCATTGCTGAAGTGAAACGCACAACAGAGTTCTCATCCATTGATCACACTCTCCTTTAGAGCAAGAAGCACGCTCTATCTTTCCAGAGTCTCTAAGACAGCAGGGAACGTGCGTGTGATGAAAACAAAAAAACGGTGTTTCCTACACATACGGACCATATCTAGTCCAACTCTACTTCCGAAACTGATACAATGCACTGGTCCTCTAACATCCAATGCTTGTCAGTTAAGATGGGAAACTTGTTAGCTTCGTGAACGACGTAGTACGTTTGAGCTGAAAAGTTACTGCCCTTACCTGAAACGAAGTCTTGCTTGTAGGAAGACACAGCGCCTGGGATTTAACTCCATTTCTGAAGGGAAACACACAGCATAGTTCTCATCCATGGATCACACTCTGCTTTAGAGCAAGAAGCACGCTCTTGCTTTCTAGATTCTCTAATACAGCAGGAAACATGAGTGTGCTCAGAACAAAAGAACGGTGTTTCTTACACATACAGACCATATCTAGTTCAACTGTGCTTCTGAAAGTGAAACAAACCGCAGGTCCTCTAACATCCAAAGCTTGTCAGTTAAGATGAGAAACGTGTGAGCTTCGTGAACGATGTTGTTCATTTGAGCTGGAAAGTAACTGCCCTTACATGAAACGAAGTCTTCCTTGTAGGTAGACTCAGAGCCTGGGCTTTAACTCCATTTCTGAAGTTGAACACACAGCAGAGTTGTCATCCATTGATCACACTCTGCGTTAGAGCCAGAAGCACGCTCTAGCTTTCTAGATTCTTAAGACACCAGGAAACGTGAGTGTGCTGAGAAAAAAAGAACGGTGTTTCCTACACATACGGACCATATCTAATCAAACTCTGCTTCTGAAACTGATACAAAGCACTGGTGCTCTAACATCCGATGCTTGTCAGTTAATATGAGAAACGTGTGAGCTTCGTGAACAATGTAGATCGTTTGAGCTGAAAAGTGACTGCCCTTACCTGAAACGAAGTCTTGCTTGTAGGAAGACACAGAGCCTGGGATTTAACTCCACTTCTGAAAGGAAACACAGAACACAGTTCGCATCCATGGATCACACTCTCCTTTAGAGCAAGAAGCACGCTCTTGCTTTCTAGAGTCTCTAATACAGCAGGAAAAGTGAGTGTGCTCAGAAGAATAGAACGGTGTTTCCTATACATACGGACCATATCTAGTTCAACTCGGCTTGAAATTGATACAAAGCAAAGGTCCTCTAACATGAAATTCTTCTCAGTTATGATGAGAAACGTGTGAGATTCGTGATCGATGTAGTTCGTTTGAGCTGTAAAGTAACTGCCCTTACCTGAAACGAAGTCTTGCATGTAGGAAGACTCAGAGCCTGGGATTTAACTCCATTTCTGAAGTGAAACACACAGCAGAGTTCTCATATATAGATCACACTCTGCTTTAGAGCAAGAAGCACGCTCTTGCTTCCTAGATTCTCTAAGTTAGAAGGAAACGTGAGTTTGCTCAGAAGAAAGGAACGGTGTTTCCTACACATATGAGCCATATCTAGTTCAACTCTGATCCTAAAACTGAAACAAACCAAAGGTTCTCTAAAATCCAATGCTTGTCAGTTAAGATGAGAAACGTGTGAGCTTCGTGAACGATGTAGTTCGTTTGAGCTGAAAAGTGACTGCCCTTACCTGAAACGAAGTAGTGCTTGTAGGAAGACACAGAACCTGGGATTTAACTCCATTTCTGAAGTGAAACACACAGCAGAGTTCTCATATATAGATCACACTCTGCTTTAGAGCAAGAAGCATGCTCTTGCTCTCCAGAGTCTCTAATACAGCAGGAAATGTGAGTGTGCTCAGAAGAAAAGAACGGTGTTTCCTATACATACGGACCATATCTAGTTCAACTCTGCTTGAAATTGATACAAAGCAAATGTCCTCTAACATCAAATCCTTCTCAATTAAGATAAGAAACGTGTGAGCTTCATGAACGATGTAGTTCGTTTGAGCTGTAAAGTAACTGCCCTTACCTGAAACGAAGTCTTGCATGTAGGAAGACTCAGAGCCTGGGATTTAACTCCATTTCTGAAGTGAAACACACAGCAGAGTTCTCATATATAGATCACACTCTGCTTTAGAGCAAGAAACACGCTCTTGCTTCTAGAGTCTCTAAGACAGCAGGAAACATGAGTGTGCTGAGAACAAATGAACGGTGTTTCCTACACATATGAGCCATATCTAGTTCAACTCTGATTCTAAAACTGAAACAAACCACAGGTCCGCTAAAATCTAATGCTTGTCAGTTAAGATGTGAAACGTGTGAGCTTTGTGAACGATGTAGTACGTTTGAGCTGAAAAGTGACTGCCCTTACCTGATACAAATTAGTGCTTGTAGGGTGACACAGAGCCTGGGATTTAACTCCATCTCTGAAGGGAAACACACAGCATATTACTCATCCATGGATCGCACTCTGCTTTAGAGCAAGAAGAACGTTCTTCCTTTCTAGAATCTAATCCAGCAGGAAACTTGAGTGTGCTCAGAACAAAAGAACGGTGTTTCCTACACATATGGACCATATCTAGTTCAACTCTGCTTCTGAAACTGAATCAAACCACAGGTCCTCTATCATCCAGTGCTTGTCAGTTAAGATGAGAAACGTGTGAGCTTCGTGAATGATGTAGTTCCTTTGAGCTGTTAGTATCTGCCCTTACCTGAAACGAAGTCTTGCTTGTAGGAATTCTCAGAGCCTGGGATTTAACCCCATTGCTGAAGTAGAACACACAGCAGAGTTGTTATCCATTGATCACACTCTGCGTTAGAGCCAGACGCACGCTCTAGCTTTCTAAAGTCTTAAGACACCAGGAAACAAGAGTGTGCTGAGAACAAATGAACGTTGTTTCCTACACATATGAGCCATATCTAGTTCAACTCTGATTCTAAAACTGAAACAAACCACAGGTCCGCTAAAATCTAATGCTTGTCAGTTAAGATGTGAAACGTGTGAGCTTTGTGAACGATGTAGTACGTTTGAGCTGAAAAGTGACTGCCCTTACCTGATACAAAGTAGTGCTTGTAGGGTGACACAGAGCCTGGGATTTAACTCCATCTCTGAAGGGAAACACACAGCATATTTCTCATCCATGGATCACACTCTGCTTTAGAGCAAGAAGAACGCACTTCGTTTCTAGAATCTAATCCAGCCGAAACTTGAGTGTGCTCAGAACAAAACAACGGTGTTTCCTACACATACGGACCATATCTAGTTCAACTCTGCTTCTGAAACTGAAACAAACCACAGGTCCTCTATCATCCAGTGCTTGTCAGTTAAGATGAGAAACGTGTGACCTTCGTGAATGATGTAGTTCCTTTGAGCTGTTAGTAACTGCCCTTACCTGAAACGAAGTCTTGCTTGTAGGAAGACTCAGAGCCTGGTATTTAACCCCATTGCTGAAGTGAAACACACAGCAGAGTTCTCATCCATTGATCACACTCTGCTTTAGAGCAAGAAGCACGCTCTAGCTTTCCAGAGTCTCTATTAAAGCAGGGAACGTGTGTGTGATGAAAACAAAAAAACGGTGTTTCCTACACATACGGACCATATCTATTCTAACTCTACTTCTGAAACTGATACAAAGCACTGGTCCTCTAACATCCAATGCTTGTCAGTAGAGATGAGAAACGTGTTAGCTTCGTGAAAGATGTAGTGCGTTTGAGCTGAAAAGTGACTGCCCTTACCTGAAACGAATTCTTGATTTAGGAAGACAATGATCACAGGATTTAACTCCATTTCTGAAGGGAAACACACAATACAGTTCTCATCCATGGATCACACTCTGCGTTAGAGCAAGAAGCACGCTCTTGCTTTCTAGAGTCTCTAATACAGCAAGAAACGTGAGTGTGCTCAGAAGAAAAGAACGGTGTTTCCTACATATACGGACCATATCTAGTCCCACTCTGCTTCTGAAACTGAAAGAAAGCACGTTTCCTCTAACATCCAATGTTTGTCAGTTAAGATGGGAAACTTGTTAGCTTCGTGATCGATGTAGTTCGTTTGAGCTGAAAAGTGACTGCCCTTACCTGAAACGAAGTCTTTCTTGTAGGAAGACACAGCACCTGGGATTTAACTCCATTTCTGAAAGGAACCACACAGCATAGTTCTCATCCATGGATCGCACTCTGCTTTAGAGCAAGAAGCACGCTCTTCCTTTCTAGAGTCTCTAATACAGCAGGAAACATGAGTGTGCTCAGAACAAAAGCACGGTGTTTCTTACACATACAGACCATATCTATTTCAACTGTGCTTCTGAAAGTGAAACAAACCACAGGTCCTCTAACATCCAATGCTTGTCAGTTAAGATGAGAAATGTGTGAGCTTCGTGATTGATGTAGTTCGTTTGAGCTGTAAAGTAACTGCCCTTACCTGAAACGAAGTCTTGCTAGTAGGAAGATTCAGAGCCTGGGATTTAACTCCATTGCTGAAGTGAAACGCACAACAGAGTTCTCATCCATTGATCACACTCTCCTTTAGAGCAAGAAGCACGCTCTATCTTTCCAGAGTCTCTAAGACAGCAGGGAACGTGCGTGTGATGAAAACAAAAAAACGGTGTTTCCTACACATACGGACCATATCTAGTCCAACTCTACTTCCGAAACTGATACAATGCACTGGTCCTCTAACATCCAATGCTTGTCAGTTAAGATGGGAAACTTGTTAGCTTCGTGAACGACGTAGTACGTTTGAGCTGAAAAGTTACTGCCCTTACCTGAAACGAAGTCTTGCTTGTAGGAAGACACAGCGCCTGGGATTTAACTCCATTTCTGAAGGGAAACACACAGCATAGTTCTCATCCATGGATCACACTCTGCTTTAGAGCAAGAAGCACGCTCTTGCTTTCTAGATTCTCTAATACAGCAGGAAACATGAGTGTGCTCAGAACAAAAGAACGGTGTTTCTTACACATACAGACCATATCTAGTTCAACTGTGCTTCTGAAAGTGAAACAAACCGCAGGTCCTCTAACATCCAAAGCTTGTCAGTTAAGATGAGAAACGTGTGAGCTTCGTGAACGATGTTGTTCATTTGAGCTGGAAAGTAACTGCCCTTACATGAAACGAAGTCTTCCTTGTAGGTAGACTCAGAGCCTGGGCTTTAACTCCATTTCTGAAGTTGAACACACAGCAGAGTTGTCATCCATTGATCACACTCTGCGTTAGAGCCAGAAGCACGCTCTAGCTTTCTAGATTCTTAAGACACCAGGAAACGTGAGTGTGCTGAGAAAAAAAGAACGGTGTTTCCTACACATACGGACCATATCTAATCAAACTCTGCTTCTGAAACTGATACAAAGCACTGGTGCTCTAACATCCGATGCTTGTCAGTTAATATGAGAAACGTGTGAGCTTCGTGAACAATGTAGATCGTTTGAGCTGAAAAGTGACTGCCCTTACCTGAAACGAAGTCTTGCTTGTAGGAAGACACAGAGCCTGGGATTTAACTCCACTTCTGAAAGGAAACACAGAACACAGTTCGCATCCATGGATCACACTCTCCTTTAGAGCAAGAAGCACGCTCTTGCTTTCTAGAGTCTCTAATACAGCAGGAAAAGTGAGTGTGCTCAGAAGAATAGAACGGTGTTTCCTATACATACGGACCATATCTAGTTCAACTCGGCTTGAAATTGATACAAAGCAAAGGTCCTCTAACATGAAATTCTTCTCAGTTATGATGAGAAACGTGTGAGATTCGTGATCGATGTAGTTCGTTTGAGCTGTAAAGTAACTGCCCTTAGCTGAAACGAAGTCCTGCTTGTAGGAAGACCTAGAGCCTGGGATATAACTCCATTGCTGAAGTGAAACACACAACAAACAAAAAGCACGCTCTAGCTTTCCAGAGTCTCTAAGACAGCAGGGAACATGTGTGTGATGAAAACAAAAAAACGGTGTTTCTTACACATACGGACCATATCTAGTCCAACTCTACTTCTGAAACTGATACAAAGCACTGGTCCTCTAACATCCAATGCTTGTCAGTTTAGATGAGAAACGTGTTAGCTTCGTGAACGATGTAGTTCGTTTGAGATGAAAAGTGACTGCCCTTTCCTGAAATGAATTCTTGATTTAGGAAGACAATGAGCCTGGGACTTAACTCCATTTCTGAAGTGAAACACACAACACAGTTCTCATCCATGGATCACACTCTGCTTTAGAGCAAGAAGCACGCTCTTGCTTTCTAGAGTCTCTAATACAGCAAGAAACGTGAGTGTGCTCAGAAGAAAAGAACGGTGTTTCCTACACATACGGACCATATCTATTCCCAATCTGCTTCTGAAACTGAAAGAAAGCACTTTTCCTCTAACATCCAATGCTTGTCAGTTAAGATGGGAAACTTGTTAGCTTTGTGATCGATGTAGTTCGTTTGAGCTGAAAAGTGACTGCCCTTACCTGAAACGAAGTCTTTCTTGTAGGAAGACACAGCACCTGGGATTTAACTCCATTTCTCAAGGGAACCACACAGCATAGTTCTCATCCATGGATCACACTCTGCTTTAGAGCAAGAAGCATGCTCCTGCTTTCTAGAGTCTCTAAGACAGCAGGAAACATGAGTGTGCTGAGAACAAAAGAACTGTGTTTCCTACACATATGAGCCATATCTAGTTCAACTCTGATTCTAAAACTGAAACAAACCACAGGTCCTCTAAAATCCAATGCTTGTCAGTTAAGATAAGAAATGTGTGAGCTTCGTGATTGATGTAGTTCGTTTGAGCTGTAAAGTAACTGCCCTTACCTGAAAGGAAGTATGCTTGTAGGAAGATTCAGAGCCTGGGATTTAACTCCATTGCTGAAGTGAAACGCACAACAGAGTTCTCATCCATTGATCACACTCTGCTTTAGAGCAAGAAGCACGCTCTAGCTTTCCAGAGTCTCTAAGACAGCAGGAAACTTGAGTGTGCTGAGAACAAATGAACGGTGTTTCCTACACATATGAGCCATATCTAGTTCAACTCTGATTCTAAAACTGAAACAAACCACAGGTCCGCTAAAATCTAATGCTTGTCAGTTAAGATGAGAAACGTGTGAGTTTTGTGAAGGATGTAGTTCGTTTGAGCTGAAAAGTGACTGCCCTTACCTGATACAAAGTTGTGCTTGTAGGAAGACACAGAGCCTGGGATTTAACTCCATTCTGAAGGGAAACACACAGCTTATTTCTCATCCATGAATAGCACTCTGCTTTAGAGCAAGAAGAACGCTCTTCCTTTCTAGAATCTCTAATCCAGCAGGATACTTGAGTGTGCTCAGAACAAAAGAACGGTGTTTCCTACACATACGGACCATATCTAGTTCAACTCTGCTTCTGAAACTGAAACAAACCACAGGTCCTCTATCATCCAGTGCTTGTCAGTTAAGATGAGAAACGTGTGACCTTCGTGAATGATGTAGTTCCTTTGAGCTGTTAGTAACTGCCCTTACCTGAAACGAAGTCTTGCTTGTAGGAAGACTCAGAGCCTGGTATTTAACCCCATTGCTGAAGTGAAACACACAGCAGAGTTCTCATCCATTGATCACACTCTGCTTTAGAGCAAGAAGCACTCTCTTGCTCTCCAGAGTCTCTAATACAGCAGGAAATGTGAGTGTGCTCAGAAGAAAAGAACGGTGTTTCCTATACATACGGACCATATCTAGTTCAACTCTGCTTGAAATTGATACAAAGCAAATGTCCTCTAACATCAAATCCTTCTCAATTAAGATGAGAAACGTGTGAGCTTCATGAACGATGTAGTTCGTTTGAGCTGTAAAGTAACTGCCCTTATCTGAAACGAAGTCTTGCTTGTAGGAAGACTCAGAGCCTGGGATTTAACTCCATTTCTGAAGGGAAACACACAACACAGTTCTCATCCACGGATCACACTCTGCTTTAGAGCAAGAAGCACGCTCCTGATTTCTAGAGTCTCTAATACAGCAGGAAAAGTGAGTGTGCTCAGAAGAAAAGAACGGTGTTTCCTATACATACGGACCATATCTAGTTCAACTCTGCTTGAAATTGATACAAAGCAAAGGTCCTCATACATCAAATGCTTCTCAATTATGATGAGAAACGTGTGAGCTTCGTGAACGATGTAGTTCGTTTGAGATATTAGTAACTGTCCTTACCTGAAACGAAGTCTTGCTTGTAGGAAGACTCAGAGCCTGGGATTTAACTCCATTTCTGAAGTGAAAGACACAGCAGAGTTCTCATATATAGATCACACTCTGCTTTAGAGCAAGAAACACGCTCTTGCTTTCTAGAGTCTCTAAGACAGCAGGAAACATGAGTGTGCTGAGAACAAATGAACGGTGTTTCCTACACATATGAGCCATATCTAGTTCAACTCTGATTCTAAAACTGAAACAAACCACAGGTCCTCTAAAATTCAATGCTTGTCAGTTAAGATGAGAAACGTGTGAGCTTCGTGAACGATGTAGTTCGTTTGACTGAAAAGTGACTGCCCTTACCTGAAACTAAGTCTTGCTTGTAGGAAGACACAGCGCCTGGGATTTAACTCCATTTCTGAAGTGAAACACACAGCAGAGTTCTCATATATAGATCACACTCTGCTTTAGAGCAAGAAGCACGCTCTTGCTTCCTAGATTCTCTAAGATAGAAGGAAACGTGAGTTTGCTCAGAAGAAAGGAACGGTGTTTCATACACATATGAGCCATATCTAGTTCAACTCTGATCCTAAAACTGAAACAAACCAAAGGTTCTCTAAAATCCAATGCTGGTCAGTTAAGATGAGAAACGTGTGAGCTTCGTGTACGATGTAGTTCGTTTGCGCTGTTGTTAACTGCCCTTACCTGAAACGAAGTCTTGCTTGTAGGAAGACTCAGAGCCTGGGATTTAACTCCATTTCTGAAGTGAAACACACAGCAGAGTTCTCATATATAGATCACACTCTGCTTTAGAGCAAGAAGCATGCTCTTGCTCTCCAGAGTCTCTAATACAGCAGGAAATGTGAGTGTGCTCAGAAGAAAAGAACGGTGTTTCCTATACATACAGACCATATCTAGTTCAACTCTGCTTGAAATTGATACAAAGCAAATGTCCTCTAACATCAAATCCTTCTCAATTAAGATGAGAAACGTGTGAGCTTCATGAACGATGTAGTTCGTTTGAGCTGTAAAGTAACTGCCCTTACCTGAAACGAAGTCTTGCATGTAGGAAGACTCAGAGCCTGGGATTTAACTCCATTTCTGAAGTGAAACACACAGCAGAGTTCTCATATATAGATCACACTCTGCTTTAGAGCAAGAAACACGCTCTTGCTTCTAGAGTCTCTAAGACAGCAGGAAACATGAGTGTGCTGAGAACAAATGAATGGTGTTTCCTACACATATGAGCCTTATCTAGTTCAACTCTGATTCTAAAACTGAAACAATCCACAGGTCCGCTAAAATCTAATGCTTGTCCGTTAAGATGAGAAACGTGTGAGCTTTGTGAATGATGTAGTTTGTTTGAGCTGAAAAGTGACTGCCCTTACCAGATACAATGTAGTGCTTGTAGGAAGACACAGAGCCTGGGATTTAACTCCATTTCTGAAGGTAAACACAGAGCATATTTCTCATCCATGGATCGCAATCTGCTTTAGAGCAAGAAGAACGCTCTTCCTTTCTAGAATCTAATCCAGCAGGAAACGTGAGTGTGCTCAGAACAAAAGAACGGTGTTTCCTACACATACAGACCATATCTAGTTCAACTCTGCTTCTGAAACTGAATCAAACCACAGGTCCTCTATCATCCAGTGCTTGTCAGTTAAGATGAGAAACGTGTGAGCTTCGTGAATGATGTAGTTCATTTGAGCTGTTAGTAACTGCCCTTATCTGAAACGAAGTCTTGCTTGTAGGAAGACTCAGAGCCTGGGATTTAACTCCATTTCTGAAGGGAAACACACAACACAGTTCTCATCCACGGATCACACTCTGCTTTAGAGCAAGAAGCACGCTCCTGATTTCTAGAGTCTCTAATACAGCAGGAAAAGTGAGTGTGCTCAGAAGAAAAGAACGGTGTTTCCTATACATACGGACCATATCTAGTTCAACTCTGCTTGAAATTGATACAAAGCAAAGGTCCTCATACATCAAATGCTTCTCAATTAAGATGAGAAACGTGTGAGCTTCGTGAACGATGTAGTTCGTTTGAGATATTAGTAACTGTCCTTACCTGAAACGAAGTCTTGCTTGTAGGAAGACTCAGAGCCTGGGATTTAACTCCATTTCTGAAGTGAAAGACACAGCAGAGTTCTCATATATAGATCACACTCTGCTTTAGAGCAAGAAACACGCTCTTGCTTTCTAGAGTCTCTAAGACAGCAGGAAACATGAGTGTGCTGAGAACAAATGAACGGTGTTTCCTACACATATGAGCCATATCTAGTTCAACTCTGATTCTAAAACTGAAACAAACCACAGGTCCTCTAAAATTCAATGCTTGTCAGTTAAGATGAGAAACGTGTGAGCTTCGTGAACGATGTAGTTCGTTTGACTGAAAAGTGACTGCCCTTACCTGAAACTAAGTCTTGCTTGTAGGAAGACACAGCGCCTGGGATTTAACTCCATTTCTGAAGTGAAACACACAGCAGAGTTCTCATATATAGACCACACTCTGCTTTAGAGCAAGAAGCACGCTCTTGCTTCCTAGATTCTCTAAGATAGAAGGAAACGTGAGTTTGCTCAGAAGAAAGGAACGGTGTTTCCTACACATATGAGCCATATCTAGTTCAACTCTGATCCTAAAACTGAAACAAACCAAAGGTTCTCTAAAATCCAATGCTTGTCACTTAAGATGAGAAACGTGTGAGCTTCGTGAACGATGTAGTTCGTTTGAGCTGAAAAGTGACTGCCCTTACCTGAAACGAAGTAGTGCTTGTAGGAAGACACAGAACCTGGAATTTAACTCCATTTCTGAAGTGAAACACACAGCAGAGTTCTCATATATAGATCACACTCTGCTTTAGAGCAAGAAGCATGCTCTTGCTCTCCAGAGTCTCTAATACAGCAGGAAATGTGAGTGTGCTCAGAAGAAAAGAACGGTGTTTCCTATACATACGGACCATGTCTAGTTCAACTCTGCTTGAAATTGATACAAAGCAAATGTCCTCTAACATCAAATCCTTCTCAATTAAGATGAGAAACGTGTGAGCTTCATGAACGATGTAGTTCGTTTGAGCTGTAAAGTAACTGCCCTTACCTGAAACGAAGTCTTGCATGTAGGAAGACTCAGAGCCTGGGATTTAACTCCATTTCTGAAGTGAAACACACAGCAGAGTTCTCATATATAGATCACACTCTGCTTTAGAGCAAGAAACACGCTCTTGCTTCTAGAGTCTCTAAGACAGCAGGAAACATGAGTGTGCTGCTAACAAATGAACGGTGTTTCCTACACATATGAGCCTTATCTAGTTCAACTCTGATTCTAAAACTGAAACAATCCACAGGTCCGCTAAAATCTAATGCTTGTCCGTTAAGATGAGAAACGTGTGAGCTTTGTGAATGATGTAGTTTGTTTGAGCTGAAAAGTGACTGCCCTTACCAGATACAATGTAGTGCTTGTAGGAAGACACAGAGCCTGGGATTTAACTCCATTTCTGAAGGGAAACACACAGCATATTTCTCATCCATGGATCGCACTCTGCTTTAGAGCAAGAAGAACGCTCTTCCTTTCTAGAATCTAATCCAGCAGGAAACTTGAGTGTGCTCAGAACAAAAGAACGGTGTTTCCTACACATATGGACCATATCTAGTTCAACTCTGCTTCTGAAACTGAATCAAACCACAGGTCCTCTATCATCCAGTGCTTGTCAGTTAAGATGAGAAACGTGTGAGCTTCGTGAATGATGTAGTTCCTTTGAGCTGTTAGTAACTGCCCTTACCTGAAACGAAGTCTTGCTTGTAGGAAGACTCAGAGCCTGGGATTTAACCCCATTGCTGAAGTGGAACACACAGCAGAGTTGTTATCCATTGATCACACTCTGCGTTAGAGCCAGAAGCACGCTCTAGCTTTCTAAAGTCTTAAGACACCAGGAAACAAGAGTTTGCTGAGAACAAATGAACGGTGTTTCCTACACATATGAGCCATATCTAGTTCAACTCTGATTCTAAAACTGAAACAAACCACAGGTCCGCTAAAATCTAATGCTTGTCAGTTAAGATGTGAAACGTGTGAGCTTTGTGAACGATGTAGTACGTTTGAGCTGAAAAGTGACTGCCCTTACCTGATACAAAGTAGTGCTTGTAGGGTGACACAGAGCCTGGGATTTAACTCCATCTCTGAAGGGAAACACACAGCATATTTCTCATCCATGGATCGCACTCTGCTTTAGAGCAAGAAGAACGCTCTTCCTTTCTAGAATCTAATCCAGCAGGAAACTTGAGTGTGCTCAGAACAAAAGAACGGTGTTTCCTACACATGTGGACCATATCTAGTTCAACTCTGCTTCTGAAACTGAATCAAACCACAGGTCCTCTATCATCCAGTGCTTGTCAGTTAAGATGAGAAACGTGTGAGCTTCGTGAATGATGTAGTTCCTTTGAGCTGTTAGTATCTGCCCTTACCTGAAACGAAGTCTTGCTTGTAGGAATTCTCAGAGCCTGGGATTTAACCCCATTGCTGAAGTGGAACACACAGCAGAGTTGTTATCCATTGATCACACTCTGCGTTAGAGCCAGAAGCACGCTCTACCTTTCTAAAGTCTTAAGACACCAGGAAACAAGAGTGTGCTGAGAACAAATGAACGGTGTTTCCTACACATATGAGCCATATCTAGTTCAACTCTGATTCTAAAATTGAAACAAACCACAGGTCCGCTAAAATCTAATGCTTGTCAGTTAAGATGTGAAACGTGTGAGCTTTGTGAACGATGTAGTACGTTTGAGCTGAAAAGTGACTGCCCTTACCTGATACAAAGTAGTGCTTGTAGGGTGACACAGAGCCTGGGATTTAACTCCGTCTCTGAAGGGAAACACACAGCATATTTCTCATCCATGGATCACACTCTGCTTTAGAGCAAGAAGAACGCACTTCGTTTCTAGAATCTAATCCAGCAGGAAACTTGAGTGTGCTCAGAACAAAACAACGGTGTTTCCTACACATACGGACCATATCTAGTTCAACTCTGCTTCTGAAACTGAAACAAACCACAGGTCCTCTATCATCCAGTGCTTGTCAGTTAAGATGAGAAACGTGTGACCTTCGTGAATGATGTAGTTCCTTTGAGCTGTTAGTAACTGCCCTTACCTGAAACGAAGTCTTGCTTGTAGGAAGACTCAGAGCCTGGTATTTAACCCCATTGCTGAAGTGAAACACACAGCAGAGTTCTCATCCATTGATCACACTCTGCTTTAGAGCAAGAAGCACGCTCTAGCTTTCCAGAGTCTCTATTAAAGCAGGGAACGTGTGTGTGATGAAAACAAAAAAACGGTGTTTCCTACACATACGGACCATATCTATTCTAACTCTACTTCTGAAACTGATACAAAGCACTGGTCCTCTAACATCCAATGCTTGTCAGTAGAGATGAGAAACGTGTTAGCTTCGTGAAAGATGTAGTGCGTTTGAGCTGAAAAGTGACTGCCCTTACCTGAAACGAATTCTTGATTTAGGAAGACA
Source organism: Onychomys leucogaster (assembly GCA_949786385.1). Lineage (NCBI taxonomy): Eukaryota > Metazoa > Chordata > Mammalia > Rodentia > Cricetidae > Onychomys > Onychomys leucogaster. The sequence goes on from CATKUP010000073.1 coordinate 1,877,114, forward strand.
ATGATCGCAGGATTTAACTCCATTTCTGAAGGGAAACACACAATACAGTTCTCATCCATGGATCACACTCTGCGTTAGAGCAAGAAGCACGCTCTTGCTTTCTAGAGTCTCTAATACAGCAAGAAACGTGAGTGTGCTCAGAAGAAAAGAACGGTGTTTCCTACATATACGGACCATATCTAGTCCCACTCTGCTTCTGAAACTGAAAGAAAGCACGTTTCCTCTAACATCCAATGTTTGTCAGTTAAGATGGGAAACTTGTTAGCTTCGTGATCGATGTAGTTCGTTTGAGCTGAAAAGTGACTGCCCTTACCTGAAACGAAGTCTTTCTTGTAGGAAGACACAGCACCTGGGATTTAACTCCATTTCTGAAAGGAACCACACAGCATAGTTCTCATCCATGGATCGCACTCTGCTTTAGAGCAAGAAGCACGCTCTTCCTTTCTAGAGTCTCTAATACAGCAGGAAACATGAGTGTGCTCAGAACAAAAGCACGGTGTTTCTTACACATACAGACCATATCTATTTCAACTGTGCTTCTGAAAGTGAAACAAACCACAGGTCCTCTAACATCCAATGCTTGTCAGTTAAGATGAGAAATGTGTGAGCTTCGTGATTGATGTAGTTCGTTTGAGCTGTAAAGTAACTGCCCTTACCTGAAACGAAGTCTTGCTAGTAGGAAGATTCAGAGCCTGGGATTTAACTCCATTGCTGAAGTGAAACGCACAACAGAGTTCTCATCCATTGATCACACTCTGCTTTAGAGCAAGAAGCACGCTCTAGCTTTCCAGAGTCTCTAAGACAGCAGGGAACGTGCGTGTGATGAAAACAAAAAAACGGTGTTTCCTACACATACGGACCATATCTAGTCCAACTCTACTTCCGAAACTGATACAAAGCACTGGTCCTCTAACATCCAATGCTTGTCAGTTAAGATGGGAAACTTGTTAGCTTCGTGAACGACGTAGTACGTTTGAGCTGAAAAGTTACTGCCCTTACCTGAAACGAAGTCTTGCTTGTAGGAAGACACAGCGCCTGGGATTTAACTCCATTTCTGAAGGGAAACACACAGCATAGTTCTCATCCATGGATCACACTCTGCTTTAGAGCAAGAAGCACGCTCTTGCTTTCTAGATTCTCTAATACAGCAGGAAACATGAGTGTGCTCAGAACAAAAGAACGGTGTTTCTTACACATACAGACCATACCTAGTTCAACTGTGCTTCTGAAAGTGAAACAAACCGCAGGTCCTCTAACATCCAAAGCTTGTCAGTTAAGATGAGAAACGTGTGAGCTTCGTGAACGATGTTGTTCATTTGAGCTGGAAAGTAACTGCCCTTACATGAAACGAAGTCTTCCTTGTAGGTAGACTCAGAGCCTGGGCTTTAACTCCATTTCTGAAGTTGAACACACAGCAGAGTTGTCATCCATTGATCACACTCTGCGTTAGAGCCAGAAGCACGCTCTAGCTTTCTAGATTCTTAAGACACCAGGAAACGTGAGTGTGCTGAGAAAAAAAGAACGGTGTTTCCTACACATACGGACCATATCTAATCAAACTCTGCTTCTGAAACTGATACAAAGCACTGGTGCTCTAACATCCGATGCTTGTCAGTTAATATGAGAAACGTGTGAGCTTCGTGAACAATGTAGTTCGTTTGAGCTGAAAAGTGACTGCCCTTACCTGAAACGAAGTCTTGCTTGTAGGAAGACACAGAGCCTGGGATTTAACTCCACTTCTGAAAGGAAACACAGAACACAGTTCGCATCCATGGATCACACTCTCCTTTAGAGCAAGAAGCACGCTCTTGCTTTCTAGAGTCTCTAATACAGCAGGAAAAGTGAGTGTGCTCAGAAGAATAGAACGGTGTTTCCTATACATACGGACCATATCTAGTTCAACTCTGCTTGAAATTGATACAAAGCAAAGGTCCTCTAACATGAAATTCTTCTCAGTTATGATGAGAAACGTGTGAGCTTCGTGATCGATGTAGTTCGTTTGAGCTGTAAAGTAACTGCCCTTACCTGAAACGAAGTCCTGCTTGTAGGAAGACCTAGAGCCTGGGATATAACTCCATTGCTGAAGTGAAACACACAACAAACAAAAAGCACGCTCTAGCTTTCCAGAGTCTCTAAGACAGCAGGGAACATGTGTGTGATGAAAACAAAAAAACGGTGTTTCTTACACATACGGACCATATCTAGTCCAACTCTACTTCTGAAACTGATACAAAGCACTGGTCCTCTAACATCCAATGCTTGTCAGTTTAGATGAGAAACGTGTTAGCTTCGTGAACGATGTAGTTCGTTTGAGATGAAAAGTGACTGCCCTTTCCTGAAATGAATTCTTGATTTAGGAAGACAATGAGCCTGGGACTTAACTCCATTTCTGAAGTGAAACACACAACACAGTTCTCATCCATGGATCACACTCTGCTTTAGAGCAAGAAGCACGCTCTTGCTTTCTAGAGTCTCTAATACAGCAAGAAACGTGAGTGTGCTCAGAAGAAAAGAACGGTGTTTCCTACACATACGGACCATATCTATTCCCAATCTGCTTCTGAAACTGAAAGAAAGCACTTTTCCTCTAACATCCAATGCTTGTCAGTTAAGATGGGAAACTTGTTAGCTTCGTGATCGATGTAGTTCGTTTGAGCTGAAAAGTGACTGCCCTTACCTGAAACGAAGTCTTTCTTGTAGGAAGACACAGCACCTGGGATTTAACTCCATTTCTCAAGGGAACCACACAGCATAGTTCTCATCCATGGATCGCACTCTGCTTTAGAGCAAGAAGCATGCTCCTGCTTTCTAGAGTCTCTAAGACAGCAGGAAACATGAGTGTGCTGAGAACAAAAGAACTGTGTTTCCTACACATATGAGCCATATCTAGTTCAACTCTGATTCTAAAACTGAAACAAACCACAGGTCCTCTAAAATCCAATGCTTGTCAGTTAAGATGAGAAATGTGTGAGCTTCGTGATTGATGTAGTTCGTTTGAGCTGTAAAGTAACTGCCCTTACCTGAAAGGAAGTCTTGCTTGTAGGAAGATTCAGAGCCTGGGATTTAACTCCATTGCTGAACTGAAACGCACAACAGAGTTCTCATCCATTGATCACACTCTGCTTTAGAGCAAGAAGCACGCTCTAGCTTTCCAGAATCTCTAAGACAGCAGGAAACTTGAGTGTGCTGAGAACAAATGAACGGTGTTTCCTACACATATGAGCCATATCTAGTTCAACTCTGATTCTAAAACTGAAACAAACCACAGGTCCGCTAAAATCTAATGCTTGTCAGTTAAGATGAGAAACGTGTGAGTTTTGTGAAGGATGTAGTTCGTTTGAGCTGAAAAGTGACTGCCCTTACCTGATACAAAGTTGTGCTTGTAGGAAGACACAGAGCCTGGGATTTAACTCCATTCTGAAGGGAAACACACAGCTTATTTCTCATCCATGAATAGCACTCTGCTTTAGAGCAAGAAGAACGCTCTTCCTTTCTAGAATCTCTAATCCAGCAGGAAACTTGAGTGTGCTCAGAACAAAAGAACGGTGTTTCCTACACATACGGACCATATCTAGTTCAACTCTGCTTCTGAAACTGAAACAAACCACAGGTCCTCTATCATCCAGTGCTTGTCAGTTAAGATGAGAAACGTGTGACCTTCGTGAATGATGTAGTTCCTTTGAGCTGTTAGTAACTGCCCTTACCTGAAACGAAGTCTTGCTTGTAGGAAGACTCAGAGCCTGGTATTTAACCCCATTGCTGAAGTGAAACACACAGCAGAGTTCTCATACATTGATCACACTCTGCTTTAGAGCAAGAAGCACGCTCTAGCTTTCCAGAGTCTCTATTAAAGCAGGGAACGTGTGTGTGATGAAAACAAAAAAACGGTGTTTCCTACACATATGGACCATATCTATTCTAACTCTACTTCTGAAACTGATACAAAGCACTGGTCCTCTAACATCCAATGCTTGTCAGTAGAGATGAGAAACGTGTTAGCTTCGTGAAAGATGTAGTGCGTTTGAGCTGAAAAGTGACTGCCCTTACCTGAAACGAATTCTTGATTTAGGAAGACAATGATCGCAGGATTTAACTCCATTTCTGAAGGGAAACACACAATACAGTTCTCATCCATGGATCACACTCTGCGTTAGAGCAAGAAGCACGCTCTTGCTTTCTAGAGTCTCTAATACAGCAAGAAAGGTGAGTGTGCTCAGAAGAAAAGAACGGTGTTTCCTACACATACGGACCATATCTAGTCCCACTCTGCTTCTGAAACTGAAAGAAAGCACGTTTCCTCTAACATCCAATGTTTGTCAGTTAAGATGGGAAACTTGTTAGCTTCGTGATCGATGTAGTTCGTTTGAGCTGAAAAGTGACTGCCCTTACCTGAAACGAAGTCTTTCTTGTAGGAAGACACAGCACCTGGGATTTAACTCCATTTCTGAAAGGAACCACACAGCATAGTTCTCATCCATGGATCGCACTCTGCTTTAGAGCAAGAAGCACGCTCTTCCTTTCTAGAGTCTCTAATACAGCAGGAAACATGAGTGTGCTCAGAACAAAAGCACGGTGTTTCTTACACATACAGACCATATCTATTTCAACTGTGCTTCTGAAAGTGAAACAAACCACAGGTCCTCTAACATCCAATGCTTGTCAGTTAAGATGAGAAACGTGTGAGCTCTGTGAATGATGTAGTTCATTTGAGCTGGAAAGTAACTGCCCTTACATGAAACGAACTCTTCCTTGTAGGTAGACTCAGAGCCTGGGCTTTAACTCCATTGCTGAATTGAAACACACAGCAGAGTTCTCATATATAGATCACACTCTGCTTTAGAGCAAGAAACACGCTCTTGCTTTCTAGAGTCTCTAAGACAGCAGGAAACATGAGTGTGCTGAGAACAAATGAACGGTGTTTCCTACACATACGGACCATATCTAGTCCCACTCTGCTTCTGAAACTGAAAGAAAGCACTTTTCCTCTAACATCCAATGCTTGTCAGTTAAGATGGGAAACTTGTTAGCTTCGTGATCGATGTAGTTCGTTTGAGCTGAAAAGTGACTGCCCTTACCTGAAACGAAGTCTTTCTTGTAGGAAGACACAGCACCTGGGATTTAACTCCATTTCTTAAGGGAACCACACAGCATAGTTCACATCCATGGATCGCACTCTGCTTTAGAGCAAGAAGCATGCTCTTGCTTTCTAGAGTCACGAAGACAGCAGGAAACATGAGTGTGCTGAGAAAAAAAGAACTGTGTTTCCTACACATATGAGCCATATCTAGTTCAACTGTGATTCTAAAACTGAAACAAACCACAGGTCCTCTAAAATCCAATGCTTGTCAGTTAAGATGAGAAATGTGTGAGCTTCGTGATTGATGTTGTTCGTTTGAGCTGTAAAGTAACTGCCCTTACCTGAAACGAAGTCTTGCTAGTAGGAAGATTCAGAACCTGGGATTTAACTCCATTGCTGAAGTGAAACGCACAACAGAGTTCTCATCCATTGATCACACTCTGCTTTAGAGCAAGAAGCACGCTCTAGCTTTCCAGAGTCTCTAAGACAGCAGGGAACGTGCGTGTGATGAAAACAAAAAAACGGTGTTTCCTACACATACGGACCATATCTAGTCCAACTCTACTTCCGAAACTGATACAAAGCACTGGTCCTCTAACATCCAATGCTTGTCAGTTAAGATGGGAAACTTGTTAGCTTCGTGAACGACGTAGTACGTTTGAGCTGAAAAGTTACTGCCCTTACCTGAAACGAAGTCTTGCTTGTAGGAAGACACAGCGCCTGGGATTTAACTCCATTTCTGAAGGGAAACACACAGCATAGTTCTCATCCATGGATCACACTCTGCTTTAGAGCAAGAAGCACGCTCTTGCTTCCTAGATTCTCTAAGATAGAAGGAAACGTGAGTTTGCTCAGAAGAAAGGAACGGTGTTTCCTACACATATGAGCCATATCTAGTTCAACTCTGATCCTAAAACTGAAACAAACCAAAGGTTCTCTAAAATCCAATGCTTGTCAGTTTAGATGAGAAACGTGTGAGCTTCGTGAACGATGTAGTTCGTTTGAGCTGAAAAGTGACTGCCCTTACCTGAAACGAAGTAGTGCTTGTAGGAAGACACAGAACCTGGGATTTAACTCCATTTCTGAAGTGAAACACACAGCAGAGTTCTCATATATAGATCACACTCTGCTTTAGAGCAAGAAGCATGCTCTTGCTCTCCAGAGTCTCTAATACAGCAGGAAATGTGAGTGTGCTCAGAAGAAAAGAACGGTGTTTCCTATACATACGGACCATATCTAGTTCAACTCTGCTTGAAATTCATACAAAGCAAATGTCCTCTAACATCAAATCCTTCTCAATTAAGATAAGAAACGTGTGAGCTTCATGAACGATGTAGTTCGTTTGAGCTGTAGTGAACTGCCCTTACCTGAAACGAAGTCTTGCATGTAGGAAGACTCAGAGCCTGGGATTTAACTCCATTTCTGAAGTGAAACACACAGCAGAGTTCTCATATATAGATCACACTCTGCTTTAGAGCAAGAAACACGCTCTTGCTTCTAGAGTCTCAAAGACAGCAGGAAACATGAGTGTGCTGAGAACAAATGAACGGTGTTTCCTACACATATGAGCCTTATCTAGTTCAACTCTGATTCTAAAACTGAAACAATCCACAGGTCCGCTAAAATCTAATGCTTGTCCGTTAAGATGAGAAACGTGTGAGCTTTGTGAATGATGTAGTTTGTTTGAGCTGAAAAGTGACTGCCCTTACCAGATACAATGTAGTGCTTGTAGGAAGACACAGAGCCTGGGATTTAACTCCATTTCTGAAGTGAAACACACAGCATAGTTCTCATCCATGGATCGCACTCTGCTTTAGATCAAGAAGAACGCTCTTCCTTTCTAGAATCTAATCCAGCAGGAAACTTGAGTGTGCTCAGAACAAAAGAACGGTGTTTCCTACACATATGGACCATATCTAGTTCAACTCTGCTTCTGAAACTGAATCAAACCACAGGTCCTCTATCATCCAGTGCTTGTCAGTTAAGATGAGAAACGTGTGAGCTTCGTGAAAGATGTAGTTCCTTTGAGCTGGAAAGTAACTGCCCTAACATGAAACGAAGTCTTCCTTGTAGGTAGACTCAGAGCCTGGGCTTTAACTCCATTTCTGAAGTTGAACACACAGCAGAGTTGTCATCCATTGATCACACTCTGCGTTAGAGCCAGAAGCACGCTCTAGCTTTCTAGATTCTTAAGACACCAGGAAACGTGAGTGTGCTGAGAAAAAAAGAACGGTGTTTCCTACACAAACGGACCATATCTAATCAAACTCTGCTTCTGAAACTGATACAAAGCACTGGTGCTCTAACATCCGATGCTTGTCAGTTAATATGAGAAACGTGTGAGCTTCGTGAACAATGTAGTTCGTTTGAGCTGAAAAGTGACTGCCCTTACCTGAAACGAAGTCTTGCTTGTAGGAAGACACAGAGCCTGGGATTTAACTCCACTTCTGAAAGGAAACACAGAACACAGTTCGCATCCATGGATCACACTCTCCTTTAGAGCAACAAGCACGCTCTTGCTTTCCAGAGTCTCTAAGACAGCAGGGAACATGTGTGTGATGAAAACAAAAAAACGGTGTTTCTTACACATACGGACCATATCTAGTCCAACTCTACTTCTGAAACTGATACAAAGCACTGGTCCTCTAACATCCAATGCTTGTCAGTTTAGATGAGAAACGTGTTAGCTTTGTGAACGATGTAGTTCGTTTGAGATGAAAAGTGACTGCCCTTTCCTGAAATGAATTCTTGATTTAGGAAGACAATGAGCCTGGGACTTAACTCCATTTCTGAAGTGAAACACACAACACAGTTCTCATCCATGGATCACACTCTGCTTTAGAGCAAGAAGCACGCTCTTGCTTTCTAGAGTCTCTAATACAGCAAGAAACGTGAGTGTGCTCAGAAGAAAAGAACGGTGTTTCCTACACATACGGACCATATCTATTCCCAATCTGCTTCTGAAACTGAAAGAAAGCACTTTTCCTCTAACATCCAATGCTTGTCAGTTAAGATGGGAAACTTCTTAGCTTCGTGATCGATGTAGTTCGTTTGAGCTGAAAAGTGACTGCCCTTACCTGAAACGAAGTCTTTCTTGTAGGAAGACACAGCACCTGGGATTTAACTCCATTTCTCAAGGGAACCACACAGCATAGTTCTCATCCATGGATCGCACTCTGCTTTAGAGCAAGAAGCATGCTCCTGCTTTCTAGAGTCTCTAAGACAGCAGGAAACATGAGTGTGCTGAGAACAAAAGAACTGTGTTTCCTACACATATGAGCCATATCTAGTTCAACTCTGATTCTAAAACTGAAACAAACCACAGGTCCTCTAAAATCCAATGCTTGTCAGTTAAGATGAGAAATGTGTGAGCTTCGTGATTGATGTAGTTCATTTGAGCTGTAAAGTAACTGCCCTTACCTGAAACGAAGTCTTGCTTGTAGGAAGATTCAGAGCCTGGGATTTAACTCCATTGCTGAAGTGAAACGCACAACAGAGTTCTCATCCATTGATCACACTCTGCTTTAGAGCAAGAAGCACGCTCTAGCTTTCCAGAGTCTCTAAGACAGCAGGGAACGTGTGTGTGATGAAAACAAAAAAACGGTGTTTCCTACACATACGGACCATATCTAGTCCAACTCTACTTCCGAAACTGCTACAAAGCACTGGTCCTCTAACATCCAATGCTTGTCAGTTAAGATGGGAAACTTCTTAGCTTCGTGAACGATGTAGTACGTTTGAGCTGAAAAGTTACTGCCCTTACCTGAAACGAAGTCTTGCTTGTAGGAAGACACAGAGCTGGGATTTAACTCCACTTCTGAAAGGAAACACAGAACACAGTTCTCATCCATGGATCACACTCTGCTTTAGAGCAAGAAGAACGCTCTTGCTTTCTAGAGTCTCTAATACAGCAGGAAAAGTGAGTGTGCTCAGAAGAATAGAACGGTGTTTCGTGTACATACGGACCATATCTAGTTCAACTCTGCTTGAAATTGATACAAAGCAAGGTCCTCTAACATGAAATGCTTCTCAGTTATGATGAGAAACGTGTGAGCTTCGTGATTGATGTAGTTCGTTTGAGCTGTAAAGTAAGTGCCCTTACCTGAAACGAAGTCCTGCTTGTAGGAAGACCTAGAGCCTGGGATATAACTCCATTGCTGAAGTGAAACACACAACAAACAAAAAGCACGCTCTACCTTTCCAGAGTCTCTAAGACAGCAGGGAAAGTGTGTGTGATGAAAACAAAAAAACGGTGTTTCTTATACATACGGACCATATCTAGTCCAACTCTACTTCTGAAACTGATACAAAGCACTGGTCCTCTAACATCCACTGCTTGTCAGTTTAGATGAGAAACGTGTTAGCTTCGTGAACGATGTAGTTCGTTTGAGATGAAAAGTGACTGCCCTTAACTGAAATGAATTCTTGATTTAGGAAGACAATGAGCCTGGGATTTAACTCCATTTCTGAAGTGAAACACACAACACAGTTCTCATCCATGGATCACACTCTGCTCTAGAGCAAGAAGCACGCTCTTGCTTTCTAGAGTCTCTAATACAGCAAGAAACGTGAGTGTGCTCAGAAGAAAAGAACAGTGTTTCCTATACATACGGACCATATCTAGTTAAACTCTGCTTGAAATTGATACAAAGCAAAGGTACTCTAACAATAAATGCTCCTCAGTTAATAAGAGAAACGTGTGAGCTTCGTGAACGATGTAGTTCGTTTGAGATATTAGTAACTGTCCTTACCTGAAAAGAAATCTTGCTTGTAGGAAGACTCAGAGCCTGGGATTTAACTCCATTTCTGAAGTGAAAGACACAGCAGAGTTCTCATATATAGATCACACTCTGCTTAGGAGCAAGAAACACGCTCTTGCTTTCTAGAGTCTCTAAGACAGCAGGAAACATGAGTGTGCTGAGAACAAATGAACGGTGTTTCCTACACATATGAGCCATATCTAGTTCAACTCTGATTCTAAAACTGAAACAAACCACAGGTCCTCTACAATCCAATGCTTGTCAGTTAAGATGAGAAACGTGTGAGCTTCGTGAACGATGTAGTTCGTTTGACTGAAAAGTGACTGCCCTTACCTGAAACGAAGTCTTGCTTGTAGGAAGACACAGCGCCTGGGATTTAACTCCATTTCTGAAGGGAAACACACAGCATAGTTCTCATCCATGGATCACACTCTGCTTTAGAGCAAGAAACACGCTCTTGCTTTCTAGAGTCTCTGAGACAGCAGGAAACATGAGTGTGCTGAGAACAAATGAACGGTGTTGCCTACACATATGAGCCATATCTAGTTCAACTCTGAATCTAAAACTGAAACAAACCACAGGTCCTCTACAATCCAATGCTTGTCAGTTAAGATGAGAAACGTGTGAGCTTCGTGAACGATGTAGTTCGTTTGACTGAAAAGTGACTGCCCTTACCTGAAACGAAGTAGTGCTTGTAGGAAGACACAGAGCCTGGGATTTAACTCCATTTCTGAAGTGAAACACACAGCATAGTTCTCATCCATGGATCGCACTCTGATTTAGAGCAAGAAGCATGCTCTTCCTTTCTAGAGTCTCTAATACAGCAGAAAACATGAGTGTGCTCAGAACAAAGAACAGTGTTTCCTACACATACAGACCTTATCTAGTCCAACTCTACTTCCGAAACTGATACAAAGCACTGGTCCTCTAACATCCAATGCTTGTCAGTTTAGATGAGAAACGTGTTAGCTTCGTGAACGATGTAGTTCATTTGAGCTGAAAAGTGACTGCCCTTACCTGAAAGGAATTCTTGATTTAGGAAGACAATGATCCTGGGATTTAACTCCATTTCTGAAGCGAAACACACAACACAGTTCTCATCCATGGATCACACTCTGCTTTAGAGCAAGAATCACGCTCTTGCTTTCTAGATTCTCTAATACAGCAAGAAACGTGAGTGTGCTCAGAAGAAAAGAACGGTGTTTCCTATACATACGGACCATATCTAGTTCAACTCTGCTTGAAATTGATACAAAGCAAAGGTACTCTAACAACAAATGCTTCTCAGTTAAGAAGAGAAACGTGTGAGCTTCGTGAACGATGTAGTTCGTTTGAGCTGGAAAGTAACTGCCCTTATCTGCAACGAAGTCTTCTTTGTAGGAAGACTCAGAGCCTGGGATTTAACTCCATTTCTGAAGTGAAACACACAACACAGTTCTCATCCACGAATCACACTCTGCTTTAGAGCAAGAAGCACGCTCCTGATTTCTAGAGTCGCTAATACAGCAGGAAAAGTGAGTGTGCTCAGAAGAAAAGAACGGTGTTTCCTATACATACGGACCATATCTAGTTCAACTATGCTTGAAATTGATACAAAGCCAAGGTCCTATTACATTAAATGCTTCTCAATTAAGATGAGAATCGTGTGAGCATCGTGAACGATGTATTTCGTTTGAGCTGAAAAGTGACTGCCCTTACCTTAAACAATGTAGTGCATGTAGGAAGACACAGAACCTGGGATTTACCTCCATTTATGAAGGGAAACACACAGCATAGTTCTCATCCATGGATCACACTCTGCTTTAGAGCAAGAAGCTCGCTCTTGCTTTCTAGAGTCTCTAATATAGCAGGAAACTTGAGTGTGCTCAGAACAAAAGAACGGAGTTTCCTACACATATGGACTATATCTAGTTCAACTCTGCTTCTGAAACTGATACAACGCACGGGTCCTTTAACATCCAATGCTTGTCAGTTAAGATGAGAAACGTATGAGCTTAGTGAACGATTTAGTTCGTTTGAGATGTTAGTAACTGCCCTTACCTGAAACAAAGTCTTGCTTGTAGGAAGACTCAGAGCCTGGGACTTAACTCCATTTCTGAAGTGAAACACACAGCAGAGTTCTCATATATAGATCACACTCTGCTTTAGAGCAAGAAACACGCTCTTGCTTTCTAGAGTCTTTGAGACAGCAGGAAACATGAGTGTGCTGAGAACAAATGAACGGTGTTCCCTATACATATGAGCCATATCTAGTTCAACTCTGATTCTAAATCTGAAACAAACCACAGGTCCTCTACAATCCAATGCTTGTCAGTTAAGATGAGAAACGTGTGAGCTTCGTGAACGATGTAGTTCGTTTGAGCTGAAAAGTGACTGCCCTTAACTGAAACGAAGTAGTGCTTGTAGGAAGACACCGAGCCTGGGATTTAACTCCATTTCTGAAGTGAAACACACAGCATAGTTCTCATCCTTGAATTGCACTATGCTTTAGAGCAAGAAGAACGCTCTTGCTTTCTAGAATCTCTAATACAGCAGGGAACATGAGTGTGCTCAGAAAAAAAGAACGTTGTTTCCTACACATAGGGACCATATCTAGTTCAACTCTGCTTCTGAAATTGATAAAAAGCACAGGTCCTCTAACATCCAATGCTTGTCAGTTAAGATGAGAAACGTGTGAGCTTCGTGAACGATGTAGTTCGTTTGAGATGAAAAGTGACTGCCCTTACCTGAAACGAAGTAGTGCTTGTAGGAAGACACAGAGCCTGGGATTTAACTCCATTTCTGAAGTGAAACACACAGCATAGTTCTCATCCTTGGATTGCACTCTGCTTTAGAGCAAGAAACACGCTCTTGCTTTCTAGAGTCTCTAATACAGCAGGAAACATGAGTGTGCTCAGAACAAAAGAACGGTGTTTCTTACACATACAGACCATATCTAGTTCAACTGTGCTTCTGAAAGTGAAACAAAGCACAGGTCCTCTAACATCCAAAGCTTGTCAGTTAAGATGAGAAACGTGTGAGCTTCGTGAACGATGTTGTTCATTTGAGCTGGAAAGTAACTGCCCTTACATGAAACGAAGTCTTCCTTGTAGGTAGACTCAGAGCCTGGGCTTTAACTCCATTTCTGAAGTTGAACACACAGCAGAGTAGTCATCCATTGATCACACTCTGCGTTAGAGCCAGAAGCACGCTCTAGCTTTCTAGATTCTTAAGACACCAGGAAACGTGAGTGTGCTGAGAACAAAAGAACGGTGTTTCCTACACATACGGACCATATCTAATCCAACTCTGCTTCTGAAACTGATACAAAGCACTGGTGCTCTAACATCCGATGCTTGTCAGTTAATATGAGAAACGTGTGAGCTTCGTGAACAATGTAGTTCGTTGAGCTGAAAAGTGACTGCCCTTACCTGAAACGAAGTCTTGCTTTTAGGAAGACACAGAGCATGGGATTTAACTCCACTTCTGAAAGGAAACACAGAACACAGTTCTCATCCATGGATCACACTCTCCTTTAGAGCAAGAAGCACGCTCTTGCTTTCTAGAGTCTCTAATACAGCAGGAAAAGTGAGTGTGCTCAGAAGAATAGAACAGTGTTTCCTATACATACGGACCATATCTAGTTCAACTCTGCTTGAAATTGATAGAAAGCAAAGGTCCTCTAACATGAAATGCTTCTCAGTTATGATGAGAAACGTGTGAGCTTCGTGATCGATGTAGTTCGTTTGAGCTGTAAAGTAACTGCCCTTACCTGAAACGAAGTCCTGCTTGTAGGAAGACCTAGAGCCTGGGATATAACTCCATTGCTGAAGTGAAACACACAACAAACAAAAAGCACGCTCTAGCTTTCCAGAGTCTCTAAGAGAGCAGGGAAAGTGTGTGTGATAAAAACAAAAAAACGGTGTTTCTTACACATCCGGACCACATCTAGTCCAACTCTACTTCTGATATTGATACAACGCACTGGTCCTCTAACATCCAATGCTTGTCAGTTTAGATGAGAAACGTGTTAGCTTCGTGAACGATGTAGTTCCTTTGAGATGAAAAGTGACTGCCCTTACCTGAAATGAATTCTTGATTTAGGAAGACAATGAGCCTGGGATTTAACTCCATTTCTGAAGTGAAACACACAACACAGTTCTCATCCATGGATCACACTCTGCTTTAGAGCAAGAAGCACGCTCTTGCTTTCTAGAGTCTCTAATACAGCAAGAAACGTGAGTGTGCTCAGAAGAAAAGAACAGTGTTTCCTATACATACGGACCATATCTAGTTAAACTCTGCTTGAAATTGATACAAAGCAAAGGTACTCTAACAATAAATGCTCCTCAGTTAATAAGAGAAACGTGTGAGCTTCGTGAACGATGTAGTTCGTTTGAGCTGTAAAGTAACTGCCCTTATCTGCAACGAAGTCTTCTTTGTAGGAAGACTCAGATCCTGGGATTTAACTCCATTTCTGAAGTGAAACACACAGCATCGTTCTCATCCATAGATCACACTCTGCTTTAGAGCAAGAAGCATGCTCTTGCTTTCCATTGTCTCTAAGACAGCAGTAAATATGTGTGTCCAGAGAACAAAAGGAGAGAGTTTCCTATACATACAGTCCAATGCTTGTCAGTTAAGATGAGAAACGTGTGAGCTTCGTGAACGATGTAGTTCGTTTGAGCTGAAAAGTGACTGCCCTTACCTGATACAAAGTAGTGCTTGTAGGAAGACACAGAGCCTGGGATTTAACTCCATTTCTGAAGGGAAACACAAAGCATATTTCTCATCCATGGATCGCACTCTGCTTTAGAGCAAGAAGAACACTCTTCCTTTCTAGAATCTCTAATCCAGCAGGAAACTTGAGTGTGCTCAGAACAAAAGAACGGTGTTTCATACACATACGGACCATATCTAGTTCAACTCTGCTTCTGAAACTGATACAAAGCACGGGTCCTCTAACATCCAATGCTTGTCAGTTAAGATGAGAAACGTGTGACCTTCGTGAACGATGTAGTTCGTTTGAGCTGAAAAGTGACTGCCCTTACATGAAACGAAGTCTTGCTTGTAGGAAGACACAGCGCCTGGGATTTAACTCCATTTCTGAAGGGAAACACACAGCATAGTTCTAAACCATGGATCACACTCTGCTTTAGCGCAAGAAGCAAGCTCTTGCTTTCTAGAGTCTCTAATACAGCAGGAAACATGAGTGTGCTCAGAACAAAGAACGGTGTTTCCTACACATACAGACCATATCTAGTCCAACTCTACTTCCGAAACTGATACAAAGCACTGGTCCTCTAACATCCAATGCTTGTCAGTTTAGATGAGAAACGTGTTAGCTTCGTGAACGATGTAGTTCATTTGAGCTGAAAAGTGACTGCCCTTACCTGAAAGGAATTCTTGATTTAGGAAGACAATGATCCTGGGATTTAACTCCATTTCTGAAGCGAAACACACAACACAGTTCTCATCCATGGATCACACTCTGCTTTAGAGCAAGAAGCACGCTCTTGCTTTCTAGATTCTCTAATACAGCAAGAAACGTGAGTGTGCTCAGAAGAAAAGAATGGTGTTTCCTATACATACGGACCATATCTAGTTCAACTCTGCTTGAAAATGATACAAAGCAAAGGTACTCTAACAACAAATGCTTCTCAGTTAAGAAGAGAAACGTGTGAGCTCGTGAACGATGTAGTTCGTTTGAGCTGGAAAGTAACTGCCCTTATCTGCAACGAAGTCTTCTTTGTAGGAAGACTCAGAGCCTGGGATTTAACTCCATTTCTGAAGTGAAACACACAACACAGTTCTCATCCACGAATCACACTCTGCTTTAGAGCAAGAAGCACGCTCCTGATTTCTAGATTCTCTAATACAGCAGGAAAAGTGAGTGTGCTCAGAAGAAAAGAACGGTGTTTCCTATACATACGGACCATATCTAGTTCAACTCTGCTTGAAATTGATACAAAGCCAAGGTCCTATTACATTAAATGCTTCTCAATTAAGATGAGTAACGTGTGAGCATCGTGAACAATGTAGTTCGTTTGAGCTGAAAAGTGACTGCCCTTACCTTAAACAAAGTAGTGCATGTAGGAAGACACAGAAACTGGGATTTACCTCCATTTATGAAGGGAAACACACAGCATAGTTCTCATCCATGGATCACACTCTGCTTTAGAGCAAGAAGCTCGCTCTTGCTTTCTAGAGTCTCTAATATAGCAGGAAAATTGAGTGTGCTCAGAACAAAAGAACGGTGTTTCCTACACATATGGACTATATCTAGTTCAACTCTGCTTCTGAAACTGATACAACGCACGGGTCCTTTAACATCCAATGCTTGTCAGTTAAGATGAGAAACGTATGAGCTTAGTGAACGATTTATTTCGTTTGAGATGTTAGTAACTGCCCTTACCTGAAACGAAGTCTTGCTTGTAGGAAGACTCAGAGCCTGGGACTTAACTCCATTTCTGAAGTGAAACACACAGCAGAGTTCTCATATATAGATCACACTCGGCTTTAGAGCAAGAAACACGCTCTTGCTTTCTAGAGTCTTTGAGACAGCAGGAAACATGAGTGTGCTGAGAACAAATGAACGGTGTTTCCTACACATATGAGCCATATCTAGTTCAACTCTGATTCTAAATCTGAAACAAACCACAGGTCCTCTACAATCCAATGCTTGTCAGTTAAGATGAGAAACGTGTGAGCTTCGTGAACGATTTCGTTCGTTTGAGCTGTTAGTAACTGCCCTTACCTGAAAGGAAGTCTTGCTTGTAGGAAGACACATAGCATGGGATTTAACTCCATTTCTGAAGGGAAACACACAGCATAGTTCTCATCCATGGATCGCACTCTGCTTTAGAGCAAGAAACACGCACTTCCTTTCTAGAATCTCTAATCCAGCAGGAAATTTGAGTGTGCACAGAACAAAAGAACGGTGTTTCCTATACACACGGACCATATCTAGTCCAACTCTGCCTCTGAAATTGATACAAAGCACAGGTCCTCTAACATCCAATGCTTGTCAGTAAAGATGAGAAACGTGTGAGATTCGTGAACGATGTAGTTCGTTTGAGCTGAAAAGTGACTGCCCTTAACTGAAACGAAGTAGTGCTTGTAGGAAGACACAGAGCCTGGGATTTAACTCCATTTCTGAAGTGAAACACACAGCATAGTTCTCATCCATGGATCGCACTCTGATTTAGAGCAAGAAGCATGCTCTTCCTTTCTAGAATCTCTAATACAGCAGGAAACATGAGTGTGCTCAGAACAAAGAACGGTGTTTCCTACACATACAGACCATATCTAGTCCAACGCTACTTCCGAAACTGATACAAAGCACTGGTCCTCTAACATCCAATGCTTGTCAGTTTAGATGAGAAACCTGTTAGCTTCGTGAACGATGTAGTTCATTTGAGCTGAAAAGTGACTGCCCTTACCTGAAAGGAATTCTTGATTTAGGAAGACAATGATCCTGGGATTTAACTCCATTTCTGAAGCGAAACACACAACACAGTTCTCATCCATGGATCACACTCTGCTTTAGAGCAAGAAGCACGCTCTTGCTTTCTAGATTCTCTAATACAGCAAGAAACGTGAGTGTGCTCAGAAGAAAAGAACGGTGTTTCCTATACATACGGACCATATCTAGTTCAACTCTGCTTGAAATTGATACAAAGCAAAGGTACTCTAACAACAAATGCTTCTCAGTTAAGAAGAGAAACCTGTGAGCTTCGTGAACGATGTAGTTCGTTTGAGCTGGAAAGTAACTACCCTTAACTTGAAACGAAGTAGTGCTTGTAGGAAGACACCGAGCCTGGGATTTAACTCCATTTCTGAAGGGAAACACACAGCATAGTTCTCATCCTTGAATTGCACTATGCTTTAGAGCAAGAAGAACGCTCTTGCTTTCTAGAATCTCTAATACAGCAGGGAACATGAGTGTGCTCAGAAAGAAAGAACGTTGTTTCCTACACATAGGGACCATATCGAGTTCAACTCTGCTTCTGAAATTGATAAAAAGCACAGGTCCTCTAACATCCAATGCTTGTCAGTTAAGATGAGAAACGTGTGAGCTTCGTGAACGATGTAGTTCGTTTGAGATGAAAAGTGACTGCCCTTACCTGAAACGAAGTAGTGCTTGTAGGAAGACACAGAGACTGGGATTTAACTCCATTTCTGAAGTGAAACACACAGCATAGTTCTCATCCTTGGGTTGCACTCTGCTTTAGAGCAAGAAGCACGCTCTTGCTTTCTAGAGTCTCTAATACAGCAGGAAACATGAGTGTGCTCAGAACAAAAGAACGGTGTTTCTTACACATACAGACCATATCTAGTTCAACTGTGCTTCTGAAAGTGAAACAAACTACAGGTCCTCTAACATCCAAAGCTTGTCAGTTAAGATGAGAAACGTGTGAGCTTCGTGAACGATGTTGTTCATTTGAGCTGGAAAGTAACTGCCCTTACATGAAACGAAATCTTCCTTGTAGGTAGACTCAGAGCCTGGGCTTTAACTCCATTTCTGAAGTTGAACACACAGCAGAGTTGTCATCCATTGATCACACTCTGCGTTAGAGCCAGAAGCACGCTCTAGCTTTCTAGATTCTTAAGACACCAGGAAACATGAGTGTGCTGAGAACAAAAGAACGGTGTTTCCTACACATACGGACCATATCTAATCCAACTCTGCTTCTGAAACTGATACAAAGCACTGGTGCTCTAACATCCGATGCTTGTCAGTTAATATGAGAAACGTGTGAGCTTTGTGAACAATGTAGTTCGTTTGAGCTGAAAAGTGACTGCCCTTACCTGAAACGAAGTCTTGCTTGTAGGAAGACACAGAGCATGGGATTTAACTCGACTTCTGAAAGGAAACACAGAACACAGTTCTCATCCATGGATCACACTCTCCTTTAGAGCAAGAAGCACGCTCTTGCTTTCTAGAGTCTCTAATACAGCAGGAGAAGTGAGTGTGCTCAGAAGAATAGAACGGTGTTTCCTATACATACGGACCATATCTAGTTCAACTCTGCTTGAAATTGATACAAAGCAAAGGTCCTCTAACATGAAATGCTTCTCAGTTATGATGAGAAACGTGTGAGCTTCGTGATTGATGTAGTTCGTTTGAGCTGTAAAGTAACTGCCCTTACCTGAAACGAAGTCCTGCTTGTAGGAAGACCTAGAGCCTGGGATATAACTCCATTGCTGCAGTGAAACACACAACAAACAAAAAGCACGCTCTAGCTTTCCAGAGTCTCTAAGACAGCAGGGAAAGTGTGTGTGATAAAAACAAAAAAACGGTGTTTCTTACACATACGGACCACATCTAGTCCAACTCTACTTCTGAAACTGATACAAAGCACTGGTCCTCTAACATCCAATGCTTGTCAGTTTAGATGAGAAACGTGTTAGCTTCGTGAACGATGTAGTTCCTTTGAGATGAAAAGTGACTGCCCTTACCTGAAATGAATTCTTGATTTAGGAAGACAATGAGCCTGGGATTTAACTCCATTTCTGAAGTGAAACACACAACACAGTTCTCATCCATGGATCACACTCTGCTTTAGAGCAAGAAGCACGCTCTTGCTTTCTAGAGTCTCTAATACAGCAAGAAACGTGAGTGTGCTCAGAAGAAAAGAACAGTGTTTCCTATACATACATACCATATCTAGTTAAACTCTGCTTGATATTGATACAAAGCAAAGGTACTCTAACAATAAATGCTCCTCAGTTAATAAGAGAAACGTGTGAGCTTCGTGAACGATGTAGTTCGTTTGAGCTGTAAAGCAACTGCCCTTATCTGCATGACGTCTTCTTTGTAGGAAGACTCAGATCCTGGGATTTAACACCATTTCTGAAGTGAAACACACAGCATCGTTCTCATCCATAGATCACACTCTGCTTTAGAGCAAGAAGCATGCTCTTGCTTTCCATTGTCTCTAAGACAGCAGTAAATATGTGTGTCCAGAGAACAAAAGGAGAGAGTTTCCTATACATACAGTCCAATGCTTGTCAGTTAAGATGAGAAACGTGTGAGCTTCGTGAACGATGTAGTTCGTTTGAGCTGTTAGTAACTGCCCTTACCTGAAACGAAGTCTTGCTCGTATGAAGACTCAGAGCCTGGGATTTAACTCCATTTCTGAAGGGAAACACACAGCATAGTTCTCATCCATGGATCGCACTCTGCTTTAGAGGAAGAAACACGCTCTTCCTTTCTAGAATCTCTAATCCAGCAGGAAAATTGAGTGTGCACAGAACAAAAGAACGGTGTTTCCTATACACACGGACCATATCTAGTCCAACTCTGCCTCTGAAATTGATACAAAGCACAGGTCCTCTGACATCCAATGCTTGTCAGTTTATATGAGAAACGTGTTAGCTTCGTGAACGATGTAGTTCATTTGAGCTGAAAAGTGACTGCCCTTACCTGAAAGGAATTCTTGATTTAGGAAGACAATGATCCTGGGATTTAACTCCATTTCTGAAGGGAAACACACAGCATAGTTCTCATCCATGGATCACACTCTGCTTTAGAGCAAGAAACACGCTCTTGCTTTCTAGAGTCTCTGAGACAGCAGGAAACATGAGTGTGCTGAGAACAAATGAACGGTGTTGCCTACATATATGAGCCATATCTAGTTCAACTCTGATTCTAAACCTGAAACAAACCACAGGTCCTCAAAAATCCAATGCTTGTCAGTTAAGATGAGAAACGTGTGAGCTCCGTGAACGATTTCGTTCGTTTGAGCTGTTAGTAACTACTCTTACCTGAAAGGAAGTCTTGCTTGTAGGAAGACAGATAGCATGGGATTTAACTCCATTTCTGAAGGGAAACACACAGCATAGTTCTCATCCATGGATCGCACTCTGATTTAGAGCAAGAAGCATGCTCTTCCTTTCTAGAATCTCTAATCCAGCAGGAAAATTGAGTGTGCTCAGGAGAAAAGAACAGTGTTTCCTATGCACACGGACCATATCTAGTCCAACTCTGCCTCTGAAATTGATACAAAGCACAGGTCCTCTAACATCCAATGCTTGTCAGTTAAGATGAGAAACGTGTGAGCTTCGTGAACGATGTAGTTCGTTTGAGCTGAAAAGTGACTGCCCTTACCTGAAACGAAGTCTTGCTTGTAGGAAGACACAGCGCCTGGGATTTAACTCCATTTCTGAAGGGAAACACACAGCAAAGTTCTAATCCATGGATCACACTCTGCTTTAGCGCAAGAAGCAAGCTCTTGCTTTCTAGAGTCTCTAATACAGCAGGAAACATGAGTGTGCTCAGAACAAAGAACGGTGTTTCCTACACATACAGACCATATCTAGTCCAACTCTACTTCCGAAACTGATACAAAGCACTGGTCCTCTAACACCCAATGCTTGTCAGTTTAGATGAGAAACGTGTTAGCTTCGTGAACGATGTAGTTCATTTGAGCTGAAAAGTGACTGCCCTTACCTGAAAGGAATTCTTGATTTAGGAAGACAATGATCCTGGGATTTAACTCCATTTCTGAAGCGAAACACACAACACAGTTCTCATCCATGGATCACACTCTGCTTTAGAGCAAGAAGCACGCTCTTGCTTTCTAGATTCTCTAATACAGCAAGAAACGTGAGTGTGCTCAGAAGAAAAGAACGGTGTTTCCTATACATACGGACCATATCTAGTTCAACTCTGCTTGAAATTGATACAAAGCAAAGGTACTCTAACAACAAATGCTTCTCAGTTAAGAAGAGAAACGTGTGAGCTTCGTGAACGATGTAGTTCGTTTGAGCTGGAAAGTAACAGCCCTTATCTGCAACGAAGTCTTCTTTGTAGGAAGACTCAGAGCCTGGGATTTAACTCCATTTCTGACGTGAAACACACAACACAGTTCTCATCGACGGATCACACTCTGCATTAGAGCAAGAAGCACGCTCCTGATTTCTAGAGTCTCTAATACAGCAGGAAAAGTGAGTGTGCTCAGAAGAAAAGAACGGAGTTTCCTATACATACGGACCATATCTAGTTCAACTCTGCTTGAAATTGATACAAAGCAAAGGTCCTCTTACATCAAATGCTTCTCAATTAAGATGAGAAACGTGTGAGCTTCGTGAACGATGTAGTTCGTTTGAGCTGAAAAGTGACTGCCCTTACCTTAAACAAAGTAGTGCATGTAGGAAGACACAGAACCTGGGATTTAACTCCATTTATGAAGGGAAACACACAGCATAGTTCTCATCCATGGATCACACTCTGCTTTAGAGTAAGAAGCACGCTCTTGCTTTCTAGAGTCTCTAATATAGCAGGAAACTTGAGTGTGCTCAGAACAAAAGAACGGTGTTTCCTACACATATGGACCATATCTAGTTCAACTCTGCTGCTGAAACTGATACAACGCACGGGTCCTTTAGCATCCAATGCTTGTCAGTAAAGATGAGAAACGTATGAGCTTAGTGAACGATGTAGTTCGTTTGAGATGTTAGTAACTGCCCTTACCTGAAACGAAGTCTTGCTTGTAGGAAGACTCAGAGCCTGGGACTTAACTCCATTTCTGAAGTGAAACACACAGCAGAGTTCTCATATATAGATCACACTCTGCTTTAGAGCAAGAAACACGCTCTTGCTTTCTAGAGTCTCTGAGAAAGCAGGAAACATGAGTGTGATGAGAACAAATGAACGGTGTTTCCTACACATATGAGCCATATCTAGTTCAACTCTGATTCTAAAACTGAAACAAACCACAGGTCCTCAAAATCCAATGATTGTCAGTTAAGATGAGAAACGTGTGAGCTTCGTGAACGATTTCGTTCGTTTGAGCTGTTAGTAACTGCCCTTACCTGAAAGGAAGTCTTGCTTGTAGGAAGACAGATAGCATGGGATTTAACTCTATTTCTGAAGGGAAACACACAGCATAGTTCTCATCCATGGATCGCACTCTGCTTTAGAGCAAGAAGCACGCTCTTCCTTTCTAGAATCTCTAATCCAGCAGGAAAATTGAGTGTGCTCAGAACAAAAGAACGGTGCTTCCTATACACACGGACCATATCTAGTCCAACTCTGCCTCTGAAATTGATACAAAGCACAGGTCCTCTAACATCCAATGCTTGTCAGTTAAGATGAGAAACGTGTGAGATTCGTGAACGATGTAGTTCGTTTGAGCTGAAAAGTGACTGCCCTTAACTGAAACGAAGTAGTGCTTGTAGGAAGACACAGAGCCTGGTATTTAACTCCATTTCTGAAGTGAAACACACAGCATAGTTCTCAACCATGGATTGCACTATGCTTTAGAGCAAGAAGAACGCTCTTGCTTTCTAGAATCACTAATACAGCAGGAAACTTGAGTGTGCTCAGAACAAAAGAACGGTGTTTCCTATACACACGGACCATATCTAGTCCAACTCTGCCTCTGAAATTGATACAAAGCACAGGTCCTCTAACATCCAATGCTTGTCAGTTAAGATGAGAAACGTGTGAGATTCGTGAACGATGTAGTTCGTTTGAGCTGAAAAGTGACTGCCCTTAACTGAAACGAAGTAGTGCTTGTAGGAAGACACAGAGCCTGGGATTTAACTCCATTTCTGAAGTGAAACACACAGCATAGTTCTCAACCATGGATTGCACTATGCTTTAGAGCAAGAAGAACGCTCTTGCTTTCTAGAATCACTAATACAGCAGGAAACTTGAGTGTGCTCAGAACAAAAGAACGGTGTTTCATACACATACGGACCATATCTAGTTCAACTCTGCTTCTGAAACTGATACAAAGCACGGGTCCTCTAACATCCAGTGCTTGTCAGTTAAGATGAGCAACGTGTGAGCTTCGTGAATGATGTAGTTTGTTTGAGCTGTTAGTAACTGCCCTTACCTGAAACGAAGTCTTGATTGTAGGAAGACTCAGAGCCTGGGATTTAACTCCATTTCTGAAGTGAAACACACAGCAGAGTTCTCATATATAGATCACACTTTGCTTTAGAGCAAGAAACACTCTCTTGCTTTCTAGATTCTCTAAGACAGCATGAAATATGAGTGTGCTGAGAACAAATGAATGGTGTTTCCTACACATATGAGCCATATCTAGTTCAACTCTGATTCTAAAACTGAAACAAACCACAGGTCCTCTAAAATCCAATGCTTGTCAGTTAAGATGAGAAACGTGTGAGCTTCGTGAACAATGTAGTTCCTTTGAGATATTAGTAACTGTCCTTACCTGAAACGAAACCTTGCTTGTAGGAAGACTCAGAGCCTGGGATTTAACTCCATTTCTGAAGTGAAAGACACAGCAGAGTTCTCATATATAGATCACACTCTGCTTTAGAGCAAGAAACACGCTCTTGCTTTCTAGATTCTCTAAGACAGCAGGAAACATGAGTGTGCTGAGAACAAATGAACGGTGTTTCCTACACATATGAGCCATATCTAGTTCAACTCTGATTCTAAAAATGAAACAAACCACAGGTCCTCTAAAATTCAATGCTTGTCAGTTAAGATGAGAAACGTGTGAGCTTCGTGAACGATGTAGTTCGTTTGACTGAAAAGTGACTGCCCCTACCTGAAACGAAGTCTTGCTTGTAGGAAGACACAGCGCCTGGGATTTAACTCCATTTCTGAAGGGAAACACACAGCATAGTTCTCATCCATGGATCACACTCTGCTTTAGAGCAAGAAACACGCTCTTGCATTCTAGAGTCTCTGAGACAGCAGGAAACATGAGTGTGCTGAGAACCAATGAACGGTGTTGCCTACACATATGAGCCATATCTAGTTCAACTCTGATTCTAAACCTGAAACAAACCACAGGTCCTCAAAAATCCAATGCTTGTCAGTTAACATGAGAAACGTGTGAGCTTCGTGAACGATTTCGTTCGTTTGAGCTGTTAGTAACTGCCCTTACCTGAAAGGAAGTCTTGCTTGTAGGAAGACACATAGCATGGGATTTAACTCAATTTCTGAAGGGAAACACACAGCATAGTTCTCATCCATGGATCGCACTCTGCTTTAGAGCAAGAAACACGCTCTTCCTTTCTATAATCTCTAATCCAGCAGGAAAATTGAGTGTGCACAGAACAAAAGAACGGTGTTTCCTATACACACGGACCATATCTAGTTCAACTCTGCTTCTGAAACTGATACAAAGCACGGGTCCTCTAACATCCAGTGCTTGTCAGTTAAGATGAGAAACGTGTGAGCTTCGTGAAAGATGTAGTTCATTTGAACTGGAAAGTAACTGCCCTTACATGAAACTAAGTCTTCCTTGTAGGTAGTCTCAGAGCCTGGGCTTTAACTCCATTTCTGAAGTTGAACACACAGCAGAGTTTTCATCCATTGATCACACTCTGCGTTAGAGCCAGAAGCATGCCCTAGCTTTCTAAAGTCTTAAGACACCAGGAAACATGAGCGTGCTGAGAACAAATGAACGGTGTTTCCTACACATATGAGCCATATCTAGTTCAACTCTGATTCTAAAACTGAAACAAACCACAGGTCCGCTAAAATCTAATGCTTGTCAGTTAAGATGTGAAACGTGTGAGCTTTGTGAATGATGTAGTTCGTATGAGCTGAAAAGTGACTGCCCTTACCGGATACAAAGTAGTGCTTGTAGGAAGACACAGAGCCAGGGATTTAACTCCATTTCTGAAGAGAAACACACAGCATAGTTCTCATCCATGGATCGCACTATGCTTTAGAGCAAGAAGAATGCTCTTGCTTTCTAGAGTCTCCAATAAGGCAGGAAACTTGAGTGTGCTCAGAACAAAAGAACGGTGTTTCCTGCACATACGGACCATATCTTTTTCAACTCTGCTTCTGAAACTGATACAAAGCACGGGTCCTCTAACATCCAGTGATTGTCAGTTAAGATGAGAAACGTGTGAGCTTCGTGAATGATGTAGTTCTTTTGAGCTGTTAGTAACTGCCCTTACCTGAAATGAAATCTTGCTTGTAGGTAGACTCAGAGCCTGGGATTTAACTCCATTTCTGAAGTGAAACACACAACAGAGTTCTCATATATAGATCACACTCTGCTTTAGAGCAAGAAACACGCTCTTGCTTTCTAGAGTCTCTTAGACAGCAGGAAACATGAGTGTGCTGAGAACAAATGAACGGTGTTTCCTACACATATGAGCCATATCTAGTTCAACTCTGATTCTAAAACTGAAACAAACCACAGGTCCTCGAAAATCCAATGCTTGTCAGTTAAGATGAGAAACGTGTGAACTTCGTGAATGATGTAGTTCGTTTGGGCTGAAAAGTTACTGCCCTTACCTGAAACAAAGTAGTGCTTGTAGGAGGACACAGAGCCAGGGATTTAACTACAGTTCTGCAGGGAAACACACAGCATAGTTCTCATCCATGGATCGCATTCTGCTTTAGAGCAAGAAGAACGCTCTTGCTTTCTAGAATCACTAATACAGCAGGAAACTTGAGTGTGCTCAGAACAAAAGTACGGTGTTTCATACACATACGGACAATATCTAGTACAACTCTGCTTCTGAAACTGATACAAAGCACGGGTCCTCTAACATCCAGTGCTTGTCAGTTAAGATGAGCAACGTGTGAGCTTCGTGAATGATGTAGATCATTTGAGCTGTTAGTAACTGCCCTTACCTGAAACGAAGTCTTGATTGTAGGAAGACTCAGAGCCTGGGATTTAACTCCATTTCTGAAGTAAAACACACAGCAGAGTTCTCATATATAGATCACACTTTGCTTTAGAGCAATAAACACTCTCTTGCTTTCTAGATTCTCTAAGTCAGCAGGAAATATGAGTGTGGTGAGAACAAAAGAACTGTGTTTCCTACACATATGAGCCATATCTAGTTCAACTCTGATTCTAAAACTGAAACAAACCACAGTTCCTCTAAAATCCAATGCTTGTCAGTTAAGATGAGAAATGTGTGAGCTTCGTGATTGATGTAGTTCGTTTGAGCTGTAAAGTAACTGCTCTTACCTGAAACGAAGTCTTGCTTGTAGGAAGATTCAGAGCCTGGGATTTAACTCCATTGCTGAAGTGAAACAGGCAACAAAGCAAAAAGCACTCTCTAGTTTTCCAGAGTCTCTAAGACAGCAGGGAACGTGTGTGTGATGAAAACAAAAAACGGTGTTTCTTACACATACGGACCATATCTAGTCCAACTCTACTTCCGAAACTGATACAAAGCACTGGTCCTCTAAAATCCAATGCTTGTCAGTTTAGATGAGAAACGTGTTAGCTTCGTGAACGATGTAGTTCATTTGAGCTGAAAAGTGACTGCCCTTACCTGAAAGGAATTCTTGATTTAGGAAGACAATGAGCCTGGGATTTAACTCCATTTCTGAAGGGAAACACACAGCATAGTTCTCATCCATGGATCGCACTATGCTTTAGAGCAAGAAGAATGCTCTTGCTTTCTAGAGTCTCCAATAAGGCAGGAAACTTGAGTGTGCTCAGAACAAAAGAACGGTGTTTCCTGCACATACGTACCATATCTTTTTCAACTCAGCTCCTGAAACTGATACAAAGCACGGGTCCTCTAACATCCAGTGATTGTTAGTTAAGATGAGAAACGTGTGAGCTTCGTGAATGATGTAGTTCTTTTGAGCTGTTAGTAACTGCCCTTACCTGAAATGAAATCTTGCTTGTAGGTAGACTCAGAGCCTGGGATTTAACTCCATTTCTGAAGTGAAACACACAACAGAGTTCTCATATATAGATCACACTCTGCTTTAGAGCAAGAAACACGCTCTTGCTTTCTAGACTCTAAGACAGCAGGAAACATGAGTGTGCTGAGAACAAATGAACGGTGTTTCCTACACATATGAGCCATATCTAGTTCAACTCTGATTCTAAAACTGAAACAAACCACAGGTCCTCGAAAATCCAATGCTTGTCAGTTAAGATGAGAAACGTGTGAACTTCGTGAATGATGTAGTTCGTTTGGGCTGAAAAGTTATTGCCCTTACCTGAAACAAAGTAGTGCTTGTAGGAGGACACAGAGCCAGGGATTTAACTACAGTTCTGCAGGGAAACACACAGCATAGTTCTCATCCATGGATCGCATTCTGCTTTAGAGCAAGAAGAACGCTCTTGCTTTCTAGAATCACTAATACAGCAGGAAACTTGAGTGTGCTCAGAACAAAAGTACGGTGTTTCATACACATACGGACCATATCTAGTTCAACTCTGCTTCTGAAACTGATACAAAGCACGGGTCCTCTAACATCCAGTGCTTGTCAGTTAAGATGAGCAACGTGTGAGCTTCGTGAATGATGTAGATCATTTGAGCTGTTAGTAACTGCCCTTACCTGAAACGAAGTCTTGATTGTAGGAAGACTCAGAGCCTGGGATTTAACTCCATTTCTGAAGTAAAACACACAGCAGAGTTCTCATATATAGATCACACTTTGCTTTAGAGCAATAAACACTCTCTTGCTTTCTAGATTCTCTAAGTCAGCAGGAAATATGAGTGTGCTGAGAACAAAAGAACTGTGTTTCCTACACATATGAGCCATATCTAGTTCAACTCTGATTCTAAAACTGAAACAAACCACAGTTCCTCTAAAATCCAATGCTTGTCAGTTAAGATGAGAAATGTGTGAGCTTCGTGATTGATGTAGTTCGTTTGAGCTGTAAAATAACTGCTCTTACCTGAAACGAAGTCTTGCTTGTAGGAAGATTCAGAGCCTGGGATTTAACTCCATTGCTGAAGTGAAACAGGCAACAAAGCAAAAAGCACTCTCTAGTTTTCCAGAGTCTCTAAGACAGCAGGGAACGTGTGTGTGATGAAAACAAAAAAACGGTGTTTCTTACACATACGGACCATATCTAGTCCAACTCTACTTCCAAAACTGATACAAAGCACTGGTCCTCTAAAATCCAATGCTTGTCAGTTTAGATGAGAAACGTGTTAGCTTCGTGAACGATGTAGTTCATTTGAGCTGAAAAGTGACTGCCCTTACCTGAAAGGAATTCTTGATTTAGGAAGACAATGAGCCTGGGATTTAACTCCATTTCTGAAGTGAAACACACAACACAGTTCTCATCCATGGATCACACTCTGCTTTAGAGCAAGAAGCACGCTCTTGCTTTCTAGAGTCTCTAATACAGCAAGAAACGTGAGTGTGCTCAGAGGAAAAGAACAGTGTTCCCTATACATACGGACCATATCTAGTTAAACTCTGCTTGAAATTGATACAAAGCAAAGGTACTCCAACAATAAATGCTTCTCATTTAATAAGAGAAACATGTGAGCTTCGTGAACTATGTAGTTCGTTTGAGCTGTAAAGAAACTGCCCTTATCTGCAATGAAGTCTTCTTTGTAGGAAGACTCAGAGCGTGGGATTTAACTCCATTTCTGAAGTGAAACACACAGCATCGTTCTCATCCATAGATCACACTCTGCTTTAGAGCAAGAAGCATGCTCTTGCTTTCCATTGTCTCTAAGACAGCAGTAAATATGTGTGTCCAGAGAACAAAAGAACAGGGTTTTCTATACATACGGTCCATATCTAGTCCAACTCTGCCTTTGAAATTGATACCAAGCACAGGTCCTCTAACATCCAATGCTTGTCATTTAAGATGAGAAACGAGTGAGCTTCGTGAATGATGTAGTTCGTGTGAGCTGAAAAGTGACTGCCCTTACCTGAAACGAAGTAGTGCTTGTAGGAGGACACAGAGCCTAGGATTTAACTCCATTTCTGATTGGAAACACAGAGCATAGTTCTCATCCATGGATCGCACTATGCTTTAGAGCAAGAAGAATGCTCTTGCTTTCTAGAATCTCTAATACAGCAGGAAACTTGAGTGGGCTCAGAAAAAAAGAATGGTGTTTCATACACATACGGACCATATCTAGTTCAACTCTGCTTCTGAAACTGATACAAAGCACGGGTCCTCTAACATCCAGTGCTTGTCAGTTAAGATGAGAAACGTGTGAGCTTCGTGAACGATGTAGTTCATTTGAACTGGAAAGTAACTGCCCTTACATGAAACTAAGTCTTCCTTGTCGGTAGTCTCAGAGCCTGGGCTTTAACTCCATTTCTGAAGTTGAACACACAGCAGAGTTTTCATCCATTGATCACACTCTGCGTTAGAGCCAGAAGCATGCCCTAGCTTTCTAAAGTCTTAAGACACCAGGAAACATGAGCGTGCTGAGAACAATGAACGGTGTTTCCTACACATATGAGCCATATCTAGTTCAACTCTGATTCTAAAACTGAAACAAACCACAGGTCCGCTAAAATCTAATGCTTGTCAGTTAAGATGTGAAACGTGTGAGCTTTGTGAATGATGTAGTTCGTATGAGCTGAAAAGTGACTGCCCTTACCGGATACAAAGTAGTGCTTGTAGGAAGACACAGAGCCAGGGATTTAACTCCATTTCTGAAGGGAAACACACAGCATAGTTCTCATCCATGGATCGCACTCTGCTTTAGAGCAAGAAGAACGCTCTTGCTTTCTAGAATCACTAATACAGCGGGAAACTTGAGTGTGCTCAGAACAAAAGTACGGTGTTTCATACACATACGGACCATATCTAGTTCAACTCTGCTTCTGAAACTGATACAAAGCACGGGTCCTCTAACATCCAGTGCTTGTCAGTTAAGATGAGCAACGTGTGAGCTTCGTGAATGATGTAGATAGTTTGAGCTGTTAGTAACTGCCCTTACCTGAAACGAAGTCTTGATTGTAGGAAGACTCAGAGCCTGGGATTTAACTCCATTTCTGAAGTAAAACACACAGCAGAGTTCTCATATATAGATCACACTTTGCTTTAGAGCAATAAACACTCACTTGCTTTCTAGATTCTCTAAGTCAGCATGAAATATGAGTGTGCTAAGAACAAATGAATGGTGTTTCCTACACATATGAGCCATATCTAGTTCAACTCTGATTCTAAAACTGTAACAAACCACAGGTCCTCTAAAATCCGATGCTTGTCAGTTAAGATGAGAAACGTTTGAGCTTTGTGAACGATGTAGTTCGTTTGAGCTGAAAAGTGACTGCCCTTACCTTAAACAAGTAGTGCATGTAGGAAGACACAGAACCTGGGATTTAACTCCATTTATGAAGGGAAACACACAGCATAGTTCTCATCCATGGATCACACTCTGCTTTAGAGCAAGAAGCACGCTCTTGCTTTCTAGAGTCTCTAATACAGCAGGAAACATGAGTGTGCTCAGAACAAAAGAACGGTGTTTCCTACACATAAGGACCGTATCTAGTTCAACTCTGCCTCTGAAACTGATACAACGCACGGGTCCTCTAACATCCAGTGCTTGTCAGTTAAGATGAGAAACGAGTGTGCTTCGTGAATGATATAGTTCGTTTGAGCTGAAAAGTGACGGCCCTTACCTGAAACGTGGTAGTGCTTGTAGGAAGACACAGAGCCTGGGATTTAACTCCATTTCTGAAGGGAAAAACACAGCATAGTTCTCAACCATGGATCGCACTATGCTTTAGAGAAAGAAGCACGCTATTGCTTTTTGAGTCTCTAATATAGCAGGACACTTGAGTGTTCTCAGAACAAAGAACGGTGTTTCCTACACATACGGGCCATATCGAGTTCAACTGTGCTTCAGAAACTGAAACAAACCACAGATCCTCTATCATCCAATGCTTGTCATTTAAGATGAGAAACGTGTGAGCTTCGTGAACGATGTAGTTCGTTTGAGCTGTTAGTAACTGCCCTTACCTGAAACGAAGTCTTGCTTGTAGGAAGACTCAGAGCCTGGGAATTTAACTCCATTTGTGAAGGGAAACACACAACACAGTTCTCATCCACGGATCACACTCTGCTTTAGAGCAAGAAGCACGCTCTTGATTTCTAGAGTCTCTAATACAGCAGGAAAAGTGAGTGTGCTCAGAAGAAAAGAAAGGTGAATCCTATACATACTGACCATATCTAGTTCAACTCTGCTTGAAATTGATACAAAGCAAAGGTCCTCTTACATCAAATGCTTCTCAATTAAGATGAGAAACGTGTGAGCATCGTGAACGATGTAATTCGTTTGAGCTGAAAAGTGACTGCCCTTACCTTAAACAAAGTAGTGCATGTAGGAAGACACAGAACCTGGGATTTAACTCCATTTATGAAGGGAAACACACAGCATAGTTCTCATCCATGGATCACACTCTGCTTTAGAGCAAGAAGCACGCTCTTGCTTTCTAGAGTCTCTAATATAGCAGGAAACTTGAGTGTGCTCAGAACAAAAGAACGGTGTTTCCTACACATATGGACCATATCTAGTTCAACTCAGCTTCTGAAACTGATACAACGCACGGGTCCTTTAACATCCAATGCTTGTCAGTTAAGATGAGAAACGTACGAGCTAGTGAACGATGTAGTTCGTTTGAGATGTTAGTAACTGCCCTTACCTGAAACGAAATCTTGCTTGTAGGAAGACTCAGAGCCTGGGACTTAACTCCATTTCTGAAGTGAAACACACAGCAGAGTTCTCATATATAGATCACACTTTGCTTTAAAGCAATAAACATTCTCTTGCTTTCTAGATTCTCTAAGTCAGCATGAAATATGAGTGTGCTGAGAACAAATGAATGGTGTTTCCTACACATATGAGCCATATCTAGTTCAACTCTGATTCTAAAACTGAAACAAACCACAGGTCCTCTAAAATCCAATGCTTGTCAGTTAAGATGAGAAACGTTTGAGCTTTGTGAACGATGTAGTTAGTTTGAGCTGAAAAGTGACTGCCCTTACCTTAAAAAAGTGACTGCCCTTACCTTAAAAAAGTAGTGCATGTAGGAAGACACAGAACCTGGGATTTAACTCCATTTATGAAGGGAAACACACAGCATAGTTCTCATCCATGGATCACACTCTGCTTTAGAGCAAGAAGCACGCTCTTGCTTTCTAGAGTCTCTAATATAGCAGGAAACTTGAGTGTGCTCAGAACAAAAGAACGGAGTTTCCTACACATACGGGCCATATCTAGTTCAACTCTGCTTCTGAAACTGAAACAAACCACAGATCCTCTATCATCCAATGCTTGTCAGTTAAGATGAGAAACGTGTGCGCTTCGTGAACGATTTCCTTCGTTTGAGCTGTTAGTTACTGCCCTTACCTGAAGGGAAGTTTTGATTGTAGGAAGACACATAGCCTGGCATTTAACTCCATTTCTGAAGTGAAACACACAGCAGAGTTCTCATATATAGATCACACTCTGCTTTAGAGCAAGAAACACGCTCTTGCTTTCTAGAGTCTCTAAGACAGCAGGAAACATGAGTGTGCTGAGAACAAATGAATGGTGTTTCCTACACATATGAGCCATATCTAGTTCAACTCTGATTCTAAAACTGAAAAAACCACAGGTCCTCTAAAATCCAATGCTTGTCAGTTAAGATGAGAAAAGTGTGAGCTTTGTGAACGATGTAGTTCATTTTAGCTGAAAAGTGACTGCCCTTACCTGAAACGAAGTCTTGCCTGTAGGAAGACACAGCGCCTGGGATTTAACTCCATTTCTGAAGGGAAACACACAGCATAGTTCTCATCCATGGATCACACTCTGCTTTAGAGCACGAAGCACGCTCTTCCTTTCTAGAGTCTCTAATATAGCAGGAAACTTGAGTGTGCTCAGAACAAAAAAACGGTGTTTCCGACACATACGGGCCATATCTAGTTCAACTCTGCTTCTGAAACTGAAACAAACCACAGGTCCTCTATCATCCAGTGCTTGTCAGTTAAGATGAGAAACGTATGAGCTTAGTGAACGATGTAGTTCGTTTGCGCTGTTGTTAACTGCCCTTACCTGAAACGAAGTCTTGCTTGTAGGAAGACTCAGAGCCTGGGATTTAACTCCATTTCTGAAGTGAAACACACAGCAGAGTTCTCAAATATAGATCACACTCTGCTTTAGAGCAAGAAACACGCTCTTGCTTTCTAGAGTCTCTAAGACAGCAGGAAACATGAGTGTGCTGAGAACAAATGAATGGTGTTTCCTACACATACGGACCATATCTAGTTCAACTCTGCTTCTGAAACTGAAACAAACTACAGGTCCTCTATCATCCAGTGCTTGTCAGTTAAGATGAGAAACGTGTGAGCTTCGTGAATGATGTAGTTCGTTTGAGCTGTTAGTAACTGCCCTTACCTGAAACGAAGGCTTGTTTTAGGAAGACTCAGAGCCTGGGATTTAACTCCATTTCTGAAGTGAAACCCACAGCAGAGTTCTCATATATAGATCACACTCTGCTTTAGAGCAAGAAACACGCTCTTGCTTTCTAGAGTCTTGAAGACAGCAGGAAACATGAGTGTGCTGAGAACAAATGAACGGTGTTTCCTACACATATGAGCCATATCTAGTTCAACTCTGATTCTAAAACTGAAACAAACCACAGGTCCTCTATCATCCAGTGCTTGTCAGTTAAGATGAGAAACGTGTGAGCTTCGTGAACGATGTAGTTCGTTTGAGCTGAAAAGTGACTGCACTTACCTGAAACAAAGTAGTGCTTGTAGGAAGACACAGAGCCTGGGATTTAACTCCATTTCTGAAGGGAAACACACAGCAGAGTTCTCATCCATGGATCGCACTCTGCTTTAGAGCAAGAAGCACACTCTTCCTTTCTAGAATCTCTAATCCAGCAGGAAAATTGAGTGTGCTCAGAACAAAAGAACGGTGTTTCCTATACATACAGACCATATCTAGTCCAACTCTGCCTCTGAAATTGATACAAAGCACAGGTCCTCTAACATCCAGTGCTTGTCAGTTAAGATGAGAAACGTGTTAGCTTCGTGAACGATGTAGTTCGTTTGAGCTGAAAAGTGACTGCCCTTACCTGAAACGAAGTAGTGCTTGTTGGAAGACACAGATCCTGGGATTTAACTCCATTTCTGAAGTGAAACACACAGCATAGTTCTCATCCTTGGATTGCACTATGCTTTAAAGCAAGAAGAACGCTCTTTCTTTATAGAATCTCTAATACAGCAGGAAACATGAGTGTGCTCAGAACAAAAGAACGGTGTTTCCTACACATAAGGACCGTATCTAGTTCAACTCTGCCTCTGAAACTGATACAACGCACGGGTCCTCTAACATCCAGTGCTTGTCAGTTAAGATGAGAAACGAGTGTGCTTCGTGAATGATGTAGTTCGTTTGAGCTGAAAAGTGACGGCCCTTACCTGAAAGGTGGTAGTGCTTGTAGGAAGACACAGAGCCTGGGATTTAACTCCATTTCTGAAGGGAAACACACAGCATAGTTCTCAACCATGGATCGCACTATGCTTTAGAGAAAGAAGCACGCTATTGCTTTTTGAGTCTCTAATATAGCAGGACACTTGAGTGTTCTCAGAACAAAAGAACGGTGTTTCCTACACATACGGGCCATATCGAGTTCAACTGTGCTTCAGAAACTGAAACAAACCACAGATCCTCTATCATCCAATGCTTGTCATTTAAGATGAGAAACGTGTGAGCTTCGTGAACGATGTAGTTCGTTTGAGCTGTTAGTAACTGCCCTTACCTGAAACGAAGTCTTGCTTGTAGGAAGACTCAGAGCCTGGGAATTTAACTCCATTTGTGAAGGGAAACACACAACACAGTTCTCATCCACGGATCACACTCTGCTTTAGAGCAAGAAGCACGCTCTTGATTTCTAGAGTCTCTAATACAGCAGGAAAAGTGAGTGTGCTCAGAAGAAAAGAAAGGTGAATCCTATACATACTGACCATATCTAGTTCAACTCTGCTTGAAATTGATACAAAGCAAAGGTCCTCTTACATCAAATGCTTCTCAATTAAGATGAGAAACGTGTGAGCATCGTGAACGATGTAATTCGTTTGAGCTGAAAAGTGACTGCCCTTACCTTAAACAAAGTAGTGCATGTAGGAAGACACAGAACCTGGGATTTAACTCCATTTATGAAGAGAAACACACAGCATAGTTCTCATCCATGGTCACACTCTGCTTTAGAGCAAGAAGCACGCTCTTGCTTTCTAGAGTCTCTAATATAGCAGGAAACTTGAGTGTGCTCAGAACAAAAGAACGGTGTTTCCTACACATATGGACCATATCTAGTTCAACTCAGCTTCTGAAACTGATACAACGCACGGGTCCTTTAACATCCAATGCTTGTCAGTTAAGATGAGAAACGTACGTGCTAGTGAACGATGTAGTTCGTTTGAGATGTTAGTAACTGCCCTTACCTGAAACGAAATCTTGCTTGTAGGAAGACTCAGAGCCTGGGACTTAACTCCATTTCTGAAGTGAAACACACAGCAGAGTTCTCATATATAGATCACACTTTGCTTTAAAGCAATAAACATTCTCTTGCTTTCTAGATTCTCTAAGTCAGCATGAAATATGAGTGTGCTGAGAACAAATGAATGGTGTTTCCTACACATATGAGCCATATCTAGTTCAACTCTGATTCTAAAACTGAAACAAACCACAGGTCCTCTAAAATCCAATGCTTGTCAGTTAAGATGAGAAACGTTTGAGCTTTGTGAACGATGTAGTTAGTTTGAGCTGAAAAGTGACTGCCCTTACCTGAAACGAAGTCTTGCCTGTAGGAAGACACAGCGCCTGGGATTTGACTCCATTTCTGAAGGGAAACACACAGCATAGTTCTCATCCATGGATCACACTCTGCTTTGAGCACGAAGCACGCTCTTCCTTTCTAGAGTCTCTAATATAGCAGGAAACATGAGTGTGCTCAGATCAAAAAAACGGTGTTTCCGACACATACGGGCCATATCTAGTTCAACTCTGCTTCTGAAACTGAAACAAACCACAGGTCCTCTATCATCCAGTGCTTGTCAGTTAAGATGAGAAACGTATGAGCTTAGTGAACGATGTAGTTCGTTTGCGCTGTTGTTAACTGCCCTTACCTGAAACGATGTCTTGCTTGTAGGAAGACTCAGAGCCTGGGATTTAACTCCATTTCTGAAGTGAAACACACAGCAGAGTCCTCAAATATAGATCACACTCTGCTTTAGAGCAAGAAACACGCTCTTGCTTTCTAGAGTCTCTAAGACAGCAGGAAACATGAGTGTGCTGAGAACAAATGAATGGTGTTTCCTACACATACGGACCATATCTAGTTCAACTCTGCTTCTGAAACTGAAACAAACTACAGGTCCTCTTTCATCCAGTGCTTGTCAGTTAAGATGAGAAACGTGTGAGCTTCGTGAATGATGTAGTTCGTTTGAGCTGTTAGTAACTGCCCTTACCTGAAACGAAGGCTTGTTTTAGGAAGACTCAGAGCCTGGGATTTAACTCCATTTCTGAAGTGAAACCCACAGCAGAGTTCTCATATATAGATCACACTCTGCTTTAGACCAAGAAACACGCTCTTGCTTTCTAGAGTCTTGAAGACAGCAGGAAACATGAGTGTGCTGAGAACAAATGAACGGTGTTTCCTACACATATGAGCCATATCTAGTTCAACTCTGATTCTAAAACTGAAACAAACCACAGGTCCTCTATCATCCAGTGCTTGTCAGTTAAGATGAGAAACGTGTGAGCTTCGTGAACGATGTAGTTCGTTTGAGCTGAAAAGTGACTGCACTTACCTGAAACAAAGTAGTGCTTGTAGGAAGACACAGAGCCTGGGATTTAACTCCATTTCTGAAGGGAAACACACAGCAGAGTTCTCATACATGGATCGCACTCTGCTTTAGAGCAAGAAGCACACTCTTCCTTTCTAGAATCTCTAATCCAGCAGGAAAATTGAGTGTGCTCAGAACAAAAGAACGGTGTTTCCTATACATACAGACCATATCTAGTCCAACTCTGCCTCTGAAATTGATACAAAGCACAGGTCCTCTAACATCCAGTGCTTGTCAGTTAAGATGAGAAACGTGTTAGCTTCGTGAACGATGTAGTTCGTTTGAGCTGAAAAGTGACTGCCCTTACCTGAAACGAAGTAGTGCTTGTTGGAAGACACAGATCCTGGGATTTAACTCCATTTCTGAAGTGAAACACACAGCATAGTTCTCATCCTTGGATTGCACTATGCTTTAAAGCAAGAAGAACGCTCTTGCTTTATAGAATCTCTAATACAGCAGGAAACATGAGTGTGCTCAGAACAAAAGAACGGTGTTTCCTACACATAAGGACCGTATCTAGTTCAACTCTGCCTCTGAAACTGATACAACGCACGGGTCCTCTAACATCCAGTGCTTGTCAGTTAAGATGAGAAACGAGTGTGCTTCGTGAATGATGTAGTTCGTTTGAGCTGAAAAGTGACGGCCCTTACCTGAAAGGTGGTAGTGCTTGTAGGAAGACACAGAGCCTGGGATTTAACTCCATTTCTGAAGGGAAACACACAGCATAGTTCTCAACCATGGATCGCACTATGCTTTAGAGAAAGAAGCACGCTATTGCTTTTTGAGTCTCTAATATAGCAGGACACTTGAGTGTTCTCAGAACAAAAGAACGGTGTTTCCTACACATACGGGCCATATCGAGTTCAACTGTGCTTCAGAAACTGAAACAAACCACAGATCCTCTATCATCCAATGCTTGTCATTTAAGATGAGAAACGTGTGAGCTTCGTGAACGATGTAGTTCGTTTGAGCTGTTAGTAACTGCCCTTACCTGAAACGAAGTCTTGCTTGTAGGAAGACTCAGAGCCTGGGAATTTAACTCCATTTGTGAAGGGAAACACACAACACAGTTCTCATCCACGGATCACACTCTGCTTTAGAGCAAGAAGCACGCTCTTGATTTCTAGAGTCTCTAATACAGCAGGAAAAGTGAGTGTGCTCAGAACAAAAGAACGGAGTTTCCTACACATACGGGCCATATCTAGTTCAACTCTGCTTCTGAAACTGAAAAAAAACCACAGATCCTCTATCATCCAATGCTTGTCAGTTAAGATGAGAAACGTGTGCGCTTCGTGAACGATTTCCTTCGTTTGAGCTGTTAGTTACTGCCCTTACCTGAAGGGAAGTTTTGATTGTAGGAAGACACATAGCCTGGCATTTAACTCCATTTCTGAAGTGAAACACACAGCAGAGTTCTCATATATAGATCACACTCTGCTTTAGAGCAAGAAACACGCTCTTGCTTTCTAGAGTCTCTAAGACAGCAGGAAACATGAGTGTGCTGAGAACAAATGAATGGTGTTTCCTACACATATGAGCCATATCTAGTTCAACTCTGATTCTAAAACTGAAACAAACCACAGGTCCTCTAAAATCCAATGATTGTCAGTTAAGATGAGAAAAGTGTGAGCTTTGTGAACGATGTAGTTCATTTTAGCTGAAAAGTGACTGCCCTTACCTGAAACGAAGTCTTGCCTGTAGGAAGACACAGCGCCTGGGATTTAACTCCATTTCTGAAGGGAAACACACAGCATAGTTCTCATCCATGGATCACACTCTGCTTTAGAGCACGAAGCACGCTCTTCCTTTCTAGAGTCTCTAATATAGCAGGA
Organism: Onychomys leucogaster; assembly: GCA_949786385.1. NCBI lineage: Eukaryota > Metazoa > Chordata > Mammalia > Rodentia > Cricetidae > Onychomys > Onychomys leucogaster. The sequence continues at coordinate 1,916,283 of CATKUP010000073.1, forward strand.
AACTTGAGTGTGCTCAGATCAAAAAAACGGTGTTTCCGACACATACGGGCCATATCTAGTTCAACTCTGCTTCTGAAACTGAAACAAACCACAGGTCCTCTATCATCCAGTGCTTGTCAGTTAAGATGAGAAACATGTGAGCTACGTGAACGATGTAGTTCGTTTGCGCTGTTGTTAACTGCCCTTACCTGAAACGAAGTCTTGCTTGTAGGAAGACTCAGAGCCTGGGATTGAACTCCATTTCTGAAGTGAAACACACAGCAGAGTTCTCAAATATAGATCACACTTTGCTTTAGAGCAAGAAACACTCTCTTGCTTTCTAGATTCTCTAATTCATCATGAAATATGAGTGTGCTGAGAACAAATGAATGGTGTTTCCTACACATATGAGCCATATCTAGTTCAACTCTGATTCTAAAACTGAAACAAACCACAGGTCGTCTAAAATCCATTGCTTGTCAGTTAAGATGAGAAACGTTTGAGCTTTGTGAACGATGTAGTTCGTTTGAGCTGAAAAGTGACTGCACTTACCTTAAACAACTAGTGCATGTAGGAAGACACAGAACCTGGGATTTAACTCCCTTTATGAAGGGAAACACACAGCATAGTTCTCATCCATGGATCACACTCTGCTTTAGAGCAAGAAGCACGCTCTTGCTTTCTAGAGTCTCTAATATAGCAGGAAACTTGAGTGTGCTCAGAACAAAAGAACCGAGTTTCCTACACATACAGGCCATATCTAGTTCAACTCTGCTTCTGAAACTGAAACAAACCACAGTACCTCTATCATCCAATGCTTGTCAGTTAAGATGAGAAACGTGTGTGCTTCATGAACGATTTCCTTTGTTTGAGCTGTTAGTTACTGCCCTTACCTGAAGGGAAGTTTTGATTGTAGGAAGACAAATAACCTGGCATTTAACTCCATTTCTGAAGTGAAATACACAGCAGAGTTCTCATATATAGATCACACTCTGCTTTAGAGCAAGAAACATGCTCTTGCTTTCTAGAGTCTCTAAGACATCAGGAAACATGAGTGTGCTGAGAACAAATGAATGGTGTTTCCTACACATATGAGCCATATCTAGTTCAACTCTGATTCTAAAACTGAAACAAACCACAGGTCCTCTAAAATCCAATGCTTGTCAGTTAAGATGAGAAAAGTGTGAGCTTTGTGAACGATGTAGTTCATTTTAGCTGAAAAGTGACTGCCCTTACCTGAAACGAAGTCTTGCCTGTAGGAAGACACAGCGCCTGGGATTTAACTCCATTTCTGAAGGGAAACACACAGCATAGTTCTCATCCATGGATCACACTCTGCTTTAGAGCACGAAGCACGCTCTTCCTTTCTAGAGTCTCTAATATAGCAGGAAACTTGAGTGTGCTCAGATCAAAAAAACGGTGTTTCCGACACATACGGGCCATATCTAGTTCAACTCTGCTTCTGAAACTGAAACAAACCACAGGTCCTCTATCATCCAGTGCTTGTCAGTTAAGATGAGAAACATGTGAGCTTCGTGAATGATGTAGTTCGTTTGAGCTGTTAGTAACTGCCCTTACCTGAAACGAAGTCTTGTTTTAGGAAGACTCAGAGCCTGGGATTTAACTCCATTTCTGAAGTGAAACCCACAGCAGAGTTCTCATATATAGATCACACTCTGCTTTAGAGCAAGAAACACGCTCTTCCTTTCTAGGATCTCTAATCCAGCAGGAAAATTGAGTGTGCTCAGAACAAAAGAACGGTGTTTCCTATACATACGGACCATATCTAGTCCAACTCTGCCTCTGAAATTGATACAAAGCACAGGTCCTCTAACATCCAGTGCTTGTCAGTTAAGATGAGAAACGTGTGAGCTTCGTGAACGATGTAGTTCGTTTGAGCTGAAAAGTGACTGCCCTTACCTGAAACGAAGTAGTGCTTGTAGGAAGACACAGAGCCTGGGATTTAACTCCATTTGTGAAGGGAAACACACAACACAGTTCTCATCCACGGATCACACTCTGCTTTAGAGCAAGAAGCATGCTCTTGATTTCTAGAGTCTCTGAGACAGCAGGAAAAGTGAGTGTGCTGAGAACAAATGAACGGTGTTTCCTACACATATGAGCCATATCTAGTTCAACTCTGATTCTAAAAGTGAAACAAACCACAGGTCCTCTAAAATCCAATGCTTGTCAGTTAAGATGAGAAACGTGTGAGCTTCGTGAACGATGTAGTTCGTTTGAGCTGAAAAGTGACTGCCCTTAACTGAAACGAAGTAGTGCTTGTAGGAAGACACCGAGCCTGGGATTTAACTCCATTTCTGAAGTGAAACACACAGCATAGTTCTCATCCTTGAATTGCACTATGCTTTAGAGCAAGAAGAACGCTCTTGCTTTCTAGAATCTCTAATACAGCAGGGAACATGAGTGTGCTCAGAAAAAAAGAACGGTAATTCCTAGACATATGGACCATATCTAGTTCAACTCTGCTTCTGAAACTGATACAACACACGGGTCCTCTAACATCCAGTGCTTGTCAGTTAAGATGAGCAACGTGTGAGCTTTGTGAATGATGTAGATCGTTTGAGCTGTTAGTAACTACCCTTACCTGAAACGAAGTCTTGATTGTAGGAAGACTCAGAGCCTGGGATTAAACTCCATTTCTGAAGTGAAACACACAGCAGAGTTCTCATATATATATCACACTTTGCTTTAGAGCAAGAAACACTCTCTTGCTTTCTAGATTCTCTAAGTCATCATGAAATATGAGTGTGCTGAGAACAAATGAATGGTGTTTCCTACACATATGAGCCATATCTAGTTCAACTCTGATTCTAAAACTGAAACAAACCACAGGTCGTCTAAAATCCATTGCTTGTCAGTTAAGATGAGAAACGTTTGAGCTTCGTGAACGATGTAGTTCGTTTGAGCTGAAAAGTGACTGCCCTTACCTTAAACAACTAGTGCATGTAGGAAGACACAGAACCTGGGATTTAACTCCATTTCTGAAGTGAAACACACAGCATAGTTCTCATCCTTGGATTGCACTATGCTTTAGAGCAAGAAGAATGCTCTTGCTTTATAGAATCTCTAATACAGCAGGAAACATGAGTGTGCTCAGAACAAAAGAACGGTGTTTCCTACACATACGGACCATATCTAATTCAACTCTGCCTCTGAAACTGATACAACGCACGGGTCCTCTAACATCCAGTGCTTGGCAGTTAAGATGAGAAACGTGTGAGCTTCGTGAATGATGTAGTTCGTTTGAGCTGAAAAGTGACAGCCCTTACCAGAAACGTGGTAGTGCTTGTAGGAAGACACAGAGCCTGGGATTGAACTCCATTTCTGAAGTGAAACACACAACATAGTTCTCAACCATGGATCGCACTATGCTTTAGAGAAAGAAGCACGCTATTGCTTTCTTGAGTCTCTAATATAGCAGGACACTTGAGTGTGCTCAGAACAAAAGAACGGTGTTTCCTACACATACGGCCATATTGAGTTCAACTGTGCTTCAGAAACTGAAACAAACCACAGATCCTCTATCATCCAACGCTTGTCATTTAAGGTGAGAAACGTGTGAGCTTCGTGAATGATGTAGTTCGTTTGAGCTGAAAAGTGAGTGCCCTTACCTGAAACGAAGTCTTGCTTGTAGGAAGACACAGAGCATGGAATTTAACTCCATTTCTGAAGTGAAACACACAGCATAGTTCTCATATATAGATCACACTCTGCTTTAGAGCAAGATGCACGCTCTTGCTTCCTAGACTCTCTAAGATAGAAGGAAACGTGAGTGTGCTCAGAACAAAGGAACGGTGTTTCCTACACATATGAGCCATATCTAGTTCAACTCTGATTCTAAAACTGAAACAAACCACAGGTCCTCTATCATCCAGTGCTTGTCAGTTAAGAATAGAAAAGTGTGAGCTTTGTGAACGATGTAGTTCATTTTAGCTGAAAAGTGACTGCCCTTACCTGAAACGAAGTCTTGCCTGTAGGAAGACACAGCGCCGGGATTTAACTCCATTTCTGAAGGGAAACACACAGCATAGTTCTCATCCATGGATCACACTCTTCTTTAGAGCAAGAAACATGCTCTTCCTTTCTAGAGTCTCTAATATAGCAGGAAACTTGAGTGTGCTCAGAACAAAAAAACGGTGTTTCCGACACATACGGGCCATATCTAGTTCAACTCTGCTTCTGAAACTGAAACAAACCACAGGTCCTCTATCATCCAGTGCTTGTCAGTTAAGATGAGAAACGTATGAGCTTAGTGAACGATGTAGTTCGTTTGCGCTCTTGTTAACAGCCCTTACCTGAAACGAAGTCTTGCTTGTAGGAAGACTCAGAGCCTGGGATTGAACTCCATTTCTGAAGTGAAACACACAGCAGAGTTCTCAAATATAGATCACACTCTGCTTTAGAGCAAGAAACACGCTCTTGCTTTCTAGAGTCTCTAAGACAGCAGGCAACATGAGTGTGCTGAAAACAAATGAATGGTGTTTCCTACACATACGGACCATATCTAGTTCAACTCTGCTTGTGAAACTGAAACAAACTACAGGTCCTCTATCATCCAGTGCTTGTCAGTTAAGATGAGAAACGTGTGAGCTTCGTGAATGATGTAGTTCGTTTGAGCTGTTAGTAACTGCCCTTACCTGAAACGAAGGCTTGTTTTAGGAAGACTCAGAGCCTGGGATTTAACTCCATTTCTGAAGTGAAACCCACAGCAGAGTTCTCATATATAGATCACACTCTGCTTTAGAGCAAGAAACACGCTCTTGCTTTCTAGAGTCTTGAAGACAGCAGGAAAAATGAGTGTGCTGAGAACAAATGAACGGTGTTTCCTACACATATGAGCCATATCTAGTTCAACTCTGATTCTAAAACTGAAACAAACCACAGGTCCTCTATCATCCAGTGCTTGTCAGTTAAGATGAGAAACGTGTGAGCTTCGTGAACGATGTAGTTCGTTTGAGCTGAAAAGTGACTGCACTTACCTGAAACAAAGTAGTGCTTGTAGGAAGACACAGAGCCTGGGATTTAACTCCATTTCTGAAGGGAAACACACAGCAGAGTTCTCATCCATGGATCGCACTCTGCTTTAGAGCAAGAAGCACACTCTTCCTTTCTAGAATCTCTAATCCAGCAGGAAAATTGAGTGTGCTCAGAACAAAAGAACGGTGTTTCCTATACATACAGACCATATCTAGTCCAACTCTGCCTCTGAAATTGATACAAAGCACAGGTCCTCTAACATCCAGTGCTTGTCAGTTAAGATGAGAAACGTGTTAGCTTCGTGAACGATGTAGTTCGTTTGAGCTGAAAAGTGACTGCCCTTACCTGAAACGAAGTAGTGCTTGTTGGAAGACACAGATCCTGGGATTTAACTCCATTTCTGAAGTGAAACACACAGCATAGTTCTCATCCTTGGATTGCACTATGCTTTAAAGCAAGAAGAACGCTCTTGCTTTATAGAATCTCTAATACAGCAGGAAACATGAGTGTGCTCAGAACAAAAGATCGGTGTTTCCTACACATACGGGCCATATCGAGTTCAACTGTGCTTCAGAAACTGAAACAAACCACAGATCCTCTATCATCCAATGCTTGTCATTTAAGATGAGAAACGTGTGAGCTTCGTGAACGATGTAGTTCGTTTGAGCTGTTAGTAACTGCCCTTACCTGAAACGAAGTCTTGCTTGTAGGAAGACTCAGAGCCTGGGATTTAACTGGATTTGTGAAGGGAAACACACAACACAGTTCTCATCCACGGATCACACTCTGCTTTAGAGCAAGAAGCACGCTCTTGATTTCTAGAGTCTCTGAGACAGCAGGAAAAGTGAGTATGCTGAGAACAAATGAACGGTGTTTCCTACACATATGAGCCATATCTAGTTCAACTCTGATTCTAAAAGTGAAACAAACCACAGGTCCTCTAAAATCCAATGCTTGTCAGTTAAGATGAGAAACGTTTGAGCTTTGTGAACGATGTAGTTAGTTTGAGCTGAAAAGTGACTGCCCTTACCTTAAAAAAGTAGTGCATGTAGGAAGACACAGAACCTGGGATTTAACTCCATTTATGAAGGGAAACACACAGCATAGTTCTCATCCATGGATCACACTCTGCTTTAGAGCAAGAAGCACGCTCTTGCTTTCTAGAGTCTCTAATATAGCAGGAAACTTGAGTGTGCTCAGAACAAAAGAACGGAGTTTCCTACACATACGGGCCATATCTAGTTCAACTCTGCTTCTGAAACTGAAACAAACCACAGATCCTCTATCATCCAATGCTTGTCAGTTAAGATGAGAAACGTGTGCGCTTCATGAACGATTTCCTTTGTTTGAGCTGTTAGTTACTGCCCTTACCTGAAGGGAAGTTTTGATTGTAGGAAGACACATAGCCTGGCATTTAACTCCATTTCTGAAGTGAAACACACAGCAGAGTTCTCAGATATAGATCACACTCTGCTTTAGAGCAAGAAACACGCTCTTGCTTTCTAGAGTCTCTAAGACAGCAGGAAACATGAGTGTGCTGAGAACAAATGAATGGTGTTTCCTACACATATGAGCCATATCTAGTTCAACTCTGATTCTAAAACTGAAACAAACCACAGGTCCTCTAAAATCCAATGCTTGTCAGTTAAGATGAGAAAAGTGTGAGCTTTGTGAACGATGTAGTTCATTTTAGCTGAAAAGTGACTGCCCTTACCTGAAACGAAGTCTTGCCTGTAGGAAGACACAGCGCCTGGGATTTAACTCCATTTCTGAAGGGAAACACACAGCATAGTTCTCATCCATGGATCACACTCTGCTTTAGAGCACGAAGCACGCTCTTCCTTTCTAGAGTCTCTAATATAGCAGGAAACATGAGTGTGCTCAGATCAAAAAAACGGTGTTTCCAACACATACGGGCCATATCTAGTTCAACTCTGCTTCTGAAACTGAAACAAACCACAGGTCCTCTATCATCCAGTACTTGTCAGTTAAGATGAGAAACATGTGAGCTACGTGAACGATGTAGTTCGTTTGCGCTGTTGTTAACTGCCCTTACCTGAAACGAAGTCTTGCTTGTAGGAAGACTCAGAGCCTGGGATTGAACTCCATTTCTGAAGTGAAACACACAGCAGAGTTCTCAAATATAGATCACACTTTGCTTTAGAGCAAGAAACACTCTCTTGCTTTCTAGATTCTCTAATTCATCATGAAATATGAGTGTGCTGAGAACAAATGAATGGTGTTTCCTACACATATGAGCCATATCTAGTTCAACTCTGATTCTAAAACTGAAACAAACCACAGGTCGTCTAAAATCCATTGCTTGTCAGTTAAGATGAGAAACGTTTGAGCTTTGTGAACGATGTAGTTCGTTTGAGCTGAAAAGTGACTGCACTTACCTTAAACAACTAGTGCATGTAGGAAGACACAGAACCTGGGATTTAACTCCCTTTATGAAGGGAAACACACAGCATAGTTCTCATCCATGGATCACACTCTGCTTTAGAGCAAGAAGCACGCTCTTGCTTTCTAGAGTCTCTAATATAGCAGGAAACTTGAGTGTGCTCAGAACAAAAGAACCGAGTTTCCTACACATACAGGCCATATCTAGTTCAACTCTGCTTCTGAAACTGAAACAAACCACAGATCCTCTATCATCCAATGCTTGTCAGTTAAGATGAGAAACGTGTGTGCTTCATGAACGATTTCCTTCGTTTGAGCTGTTAGTTACTGCCCTTACCTGAAGGGAAGTTTTGATTGTAGGAAGACAAATAACCTGGCATTTAACTCCATTTCTGAAGTGAAATACACAGCAGAGTTCTCATATATAGATCACACTCTGCTTTAGAGCAAGAAACATGCTCTTGCTTTCTAGAGTCTCTAAGACAGCAGGAAACATGAGTGTGCTGAGAATAAATGAATGGTGTTTCCTACACATATGAGCCATATCTAGTTCAACTCTGATTCTAAAACTGAAACAAACCACAGGTCCTCTAAAATCCAATGCTTGTCAGTTAAGATGAGAAAAGTGTGAGCTTTGTGAACGATGTAGTTCATTTTAGCTGAAAAGTGACTGCCCTTACCTGAAACGAAGTCTTGCCTGTAGGAAGACACAGCGCCTGGGATTTAACTCCATTTCTGAAGGGAAACACACAGCATAGTTCTCATCCATGGATCACACTCTGCTTTAGAGCACGAAGCACGCTCTTCCTTTCTAGAGTCTCTAATATAGCAGGAAACTTGAGTGTGCTCAGATCAAAAAAACGGTGTTTCCGACACATACGGGCCATATCTAGTTCAACTCTGCTTCTGAAACTGAAACAAACCACAGGTCCTCTATCATCCAGTGCTTGTCAGTTAAGATGAGAAACATGTGAGCTTCGTGAATGATGTAGTTCGTTTGAGCTGTTAGTAACTGCCCTTACCTGAAACGAAGTCTTGTTTTAGGAAGACTCAGAGCCTGGGATTTAACTCCATTTCTGAAGTGAAACCCACAGCAGAGTTCTCATATATAGATCACACTCTGCTTTAGAGCAAGAAACACGCTCTTCCTTTCTAGGATCTCTAATCCAGCAGGAAAATTGAGTGTGCTCAGAACAAAAGAACGGTGTTTCCTATACATACGGACCATATCTAGTCCAACTCTGCCTCTGAAATTGATACAAAGCACAGGTCCTCTAACATCCAGTGCTTGTCAGTTAAGATGAGAAACGTGTGAGCTTCGTGAACGATGTAGTTCGTTTGAGCTGAAAAGTGACTGCCCTTACCTGAAACGAAGTAGTGCTTGTAGGAAGACACAGAGCCTGGGATTTAACTCCATTTGTGAAGGGAAACACACAACACAGTTCTCATCCACGGATCACACTCTGCTTTAGAGCAAGAAGCATGCTCTTGATTTCTAGAGTCTCTGAGACAGCAGGAAAAGTGAGTGTGCTGAGAACAAATGAACGGTGTTTCCTACATATATGAGCCATATCTAGTTCAACTCTGATTCTAAAAGTGAAACAAACCACAGGTCCTCTAAAATCCAATGCTTGTCAGTTAAGATGAGAAACGTGTGAGCTTCGTGAACGATGTAGTTCGTTTGAGCTGAAAAGTGACTGCCCTTAACTGAAACGAAGTAGTGCTTGTAGGAAGACACCGAGCCTGGGATTTAACTCCATTTCTGAAGTGAAACACACAGCATAGTTCTCATCCTTGAATTGCACTATGCTTTAGAGCAAGAAGAACGCTCTTGCTTTCTAGAATCTCTAATACAGCAGGGAACATGAGTGTGCTCAGAAAAAAAGAACGGTAATTCCTAGACATATGGACCATATCTAGTTCAACTCTGCTTCTGAAACTGATACAACACACGGGTCCTCTAACATCCAGTGCTTGTCAGTTAAGATGAGCAACGTGTGAGCTTTGTGAATGATGTAGATCGTTTGAGCTGTTAGTAACTGCCCTTACCTGAAACGAAGTCTTGATTGTAGGAAGACTCAGAGCCTGGGATTAAACTCCATTTCTGAAGTGAAACACACAGCAGAGTTCTCATATATATATCACACTTTGCTTTAGAGCAAGAAACACTCTCTTGCTTTCTAGATTCTCTAAGTCATCATGAAATATGAGTGTGCTGAGAACAAATGAATGGTGTTTCCTACACATATGAGCCATATCTAGTTCAACTCTGATTCTAAAACTGAAACAAACCACAGGTCGTCTAAAATCCATTGCTTGTCAGTTAAGATGAGAAACGTTTGAGCTTCGTGAACGATGTAGTTCGTTTGAGCTGAAAAGTGACTGCCCTTACCTTAAACAACTAGTGCATGTAGGAAGACACAGAACCTGGGATTTAACTCCATTTCTGAAGTGAAACACACAGCATAGTTCTCATCCTTGGATTGCACTATGCTTTAGAGCAAGAAGAATGCTCTTGCTTTATAGAATCTCTAATACAGCAGGAAACATGAGTGTGCTCAGAACAAAAGAACGGTGTTTCCTACACATACGGACCGTATCTAATTCAACTCTGCCTCTGAAACTGATACAACGCACGGGTCCTCTAACATCCAGTGCTTGGCAGTTAAGATGAGAAACGTGTGAGCTTCGTGAATGATGTAGTTCGTTTGAGCTGAAAAGTGACAGCCCTTACCAGAAACGTGGTAGTGCTTGTAGGAAGACACAGAGCCTGGGATTGAACTCCATTTCTGAAGTGAAACACACAACATAGTTCTCAACCATGGATCGCACTATGCTTTAGAGAAAGAAGCACGCTATTGCTTTCTTGAGTCTCTAATATAGCAGGACACTTGAGTGTGCTCAGAACAAAAGAACGGTGTTTCCTACACATACGGCCATATTGAGTTCAACTGTGCTTCAGAAACTGAAACAAACCACAGATCCTCTATCATCCAACGCTTGTCATTTAAGGTGAGAAACGTGTGAGCTTCGTGAATGATGTAGTTCGTTTGAGCTGAAAAGTGAGTGCCCTTACCTGAAACGAAGTCTTGCTTGTAGGAAGACACAGAGCATGGAATTTAACTCCATTTCTGAAGTGAAACACACAGCATAGTTCTCATATATAGATCACACTCTGCTTTAGAGCAAGATGCACGCTCTTGCTTCCTAGACTCTCTAAGATAGAAGGAAACGTGAGTGTGCTCAGAACAAAGGAACGGTGTTTCCTACACATATGAGCCATATCTAGTTCAACTCTGATTCTAAAACTGAAACAAACCACAGGTCCTCTATCATCCAGTGCTTGTCAGTTAAGAATAGAAAAGTGTGAGCTTTGTGAACGATGTAGTTCATTTTAGCTGAAAAGTGACTGCCCTTACCTGAAACGAAGTCTTGCCTGTAGGAAGACACAGCGCCGGGATTTAACTCCATTTCTGAAGGGAAACACACAGCATAGTTCTCATCCATGGATCACACTCTTCTTTAGAGCAAGAAACATGCTCTTCCTTTCTAGAGTCTCTAATATAGCAGGAAACTTGAGTGTGCTCAGAACAAAAAAACGGTGTTTCCGACACATACGGGCCATATCTAGTTCAACTCTGCTTCTGAAACTGAAACAAACCACAGGTCCTCTATCATCCAGTGCTTGTCAGTTAAGATGAGAAACGTATGAGCTTAGTGAACGATGTAGTTCGTTTGCGCTCTTGTTAACAGCCCTTACCTGAAATGAAGTCTTGCTTGTAGGAAGACTCAGAGCCTGGGATTGAACTCCATTTCTGAAGTGAAACACACAGCAGAGTTCTCAAATATAGATCACACTCTGCTTTAGAGCAAGAAACACGCTCTTGCTTTCTAGAGTCTCTAAGACAGCAGGCAACATGAGTGTGCTGAAAACAAATGAATGGTGTTTCCTACACATACGGACCATATCTAGTTCAACTCTGCTTGTGAAACTGAAACAAACTACAGGTCCTCTATCATCCAGTGCTTGTCAGTTAAGATGAGAAACGTGTGAGCTTCGTGAATGATGTAGTTCGTTTGAGCTGTTAGTAACTGCCCTTACCTGAAACGAAGGCTTGTTTTAGGAAGACTCAGAGCCTGGGATTTAACTCCATTTCTGAAGTGAAACCCACAGCAGAGTTCTCATATATAGATCACACTCTGCTTTAGAGCAAGAAACACGCTCTTGCTTTCTAGAGTCTTGAAGACAGCAGGAAAAATGAGTGTGCTGAGAACAAATGAACGGTGTTTCCTACACATATGAGCCATATCTAGTTCAACTCTGATTCTAAAACTGAAACAAACCACAGGTCCTCTATCATCCAGTGCTTGTCAGTTAAGATGAGAAACGTGTGAGCTTCGTGAACGATGTAGTTCGTTTGAGCTGAAAAGTGACTGCACTTACCTGAAACAAAGTAGTGCTTGTAGGAAGACACAGAGCCTGGGATTTAACTCCATTTCTGAAGTGAAACACACAGCATAGTTCTCATCCTTGGATTGCACTATGCTTTAGAGCAAGAAGAACGCTCTTGCTTTATAGAATCTCTAATACAGCAGGAAACATGAGTGTGCTCAGAACAAAAGATCGGTGTTTCCTACACATACGGGCCATATCGAGTTCAACTGTGCTTCAGAAACTGAAACAAACCACAGATCCTCTATCATCCAATGCTTGTCATTTAAGATGAGAAACGTGTGAGCTTCGTGAACGATGTAGTTCGTTTGAGCTGTTAGTAACTGCCCTTACCTGAAACGAAGTCTTGCTTGTAGGAAGACTCAGAGCCTGGGATTTAACTCCATTTGTGAAGGGAAACACACAACACAGTTCTCATCCACGGATCACACTCTGCTTTAGAGCAAGAAGCACGCTCTTGATTTCTAGAGTCTCTAATACAGCAGGAAAATTGAGTGTGCTCAGAAGAAAAGAAAGGTGTATCCTATACATACTGACCATATCTAGTTCAACTCTGCTTGAAATTGATACAAAGCAAAGGTCCTCTTACATCAAATGCTTATCAATTAAGGTGAGAAACGTGTGAGCATCGTGAACGATGTAATTCGTTTGAGCTGAAAAGTGACTGCCCTTACCTTAAACAAAATAGTGCATGTAGGAAGACACAGAACCTTGGATTTAACTCCATTTATGAAGGGAAACACACAGCATAGTTCTCATCCATGGATCACACTCTGCTTTAGAGCAAGAAGCACGCTCTTGCTTTCTAGAGTCTCTAATATAGCAGGAAACTTGAGTGTGCTCAGAACAAAAGAACGGTGTTTCCTACACATATGGACCATATCTAGTTCAACTCAGCTTCTGAAACTGATACAACGCACGGGTCCTTTAACATCCAATGCTTGTCAATTAAGATGAGAAACGTACGTGCTAGTGAATGATGTAGTTCGTTTGAGATGTTAGTAACTGCCCTTACCTGAAACGAAATCTTGCTTGTAGGAAGACTCAGAGCCTGGGACTTAACTCCAGTTCTGAAGTGAAACACACAGCAGAGTTCTCATATATAGATCACACTTTGCTTTAAAGCAATAAACACTCTCTTGCTTTCTAGATTCTCTAAGTCAGCATGAAATATGAGTGTGCTGAGAACAAATGAATGGTGTTTCCTACACATATGAGCCATATCTAGTTCAACTCTGATTCTAAAACTGAAACAAACCACAGGTCCTCTAAAATCCAATGCTTGTCAGTTAAGATGAGAAACGTTTGAGCTTTGTGAACGATGTAGTTAGTTTGAGCTGAAAAGTGACTGCCCTTACCTTAAAAAAGTAGTGCATGTAGGAAGACACAGAACCTGGGATTTAACTCCATTTATGAAGGGAAAGACACAGCATAGTTCTCATCCATGGATCACACTCTGCTTTAGAGCAAGAAGCACGCTCTTGCTTTCTAGAGTCTCTAATATAGCAGGAAACTTGAGTGTGCTCAGAACAAAAGAACGGAGTTTCCTACACATACGGGCCATATCTAGTTCAACTCTGCTTCTGAAACTGAAACAAACCACAGATCCTCTATCATCCAATGCTTGTCAGTTAAGATGAGAAACGTGTGCGCATCGTGAACGATTTCCTTCATTGAGCTGTTAGTTACTGCCCTTACCTGAAGGGAAGTTTTGATTGTAGGAAGACACATAGCCTGGCATTTAACTCCATTTCTGAAGTGAAACACACAGCAGAGTTCTCATATATAGATCACACTCTGCTTTAGAGCAAGAAACACGCTCTTGCTTTCTAGAGTCTCTAAGACAGCAGGAAACATGAGTGTGCTGAGAACAAATGAATGGTGTTTCCTACACATATGAGCCATATCTAGTTCAACTCTGATTCTTAAACTGAAACAAACCACAGGTCCTCTAAAATCCAATGCTTGTCAGTTAAGATGAGAAAAGTGTGAGCTTTGTGAACGATGTAGTTCATTTTAGCTGAAAAGTGACTGCCCTTACCTGAAACGAAGTCTTGCCTGTAGGAAGACACAGCGCCTGGGATTTAACTCCATTTCTGAAGGGAAACACACAGCATAGTTCTCATCCATGGATCACACTCTGCTTTAGAGCAAGAAGCACGCTCTTCCTTTCTAGAGTCTCTAATATACCAGGAAACTTGAGTGTGCTCAGAACAAAAAAACGGTGTTTCCGACACATACGGGCCATATCTAGTTCAACTCTGCTTCTGAAACTGAAACAAACCACAGGTCCTCTATCATCCAGTGGTTGTCAGTTAAGATGAGAAACATGTGAGCTACGTGAACGATGTAGTTCGTTTGAGCTGTTGTTAACTGCCCTTACCTGAAACGAAGTCTTGCTTGTAGGAAGACTCAGAGCCTGGGATTGAACTCCATTTCTGAAGTGAAACACACAGCAGAGTTCTCAAATATAGATCACACTCTGCTTTAGAGCAAGGAACACGCTCTTGCTTTCTAGAGTCTCTAAGACAGCAGGAAACATGAGTGTGCTGAGAACAATTCAATGGTGTTTCCTACACATACAGACCATATCTAGTTCAACTCTGCTTCTGAAACTGAAACAAACCACAGGTCCTCTATCATCCAGTGCTTGTCAGTTAAGATGAGAAACGCTTGAGCTTCGTGAATGATGTAGTTCGTTTGAGCTGTTAGTAACTGCCCTTACCTGAAACGAAGTCTTGTTTTAGGAAGACTCAGAGCCTGGGATTTAACTCCATTTCTGAAGTGAAACCCACAGCAGAGTTCTCATATATAGATCACACTCTGCTTTAGAGCAAGAAACACGCTCTTCCTTTCTAGAATCTCTAATCCAGCAGGAAAATTGAGTGTGCTCAGAACAAAAGAACGGTGTTTCCTATACATACGGACCATATCTAGTCCAACTCTGCCTCTGAAATTGATACAACGCACAGGTCCTCTAACATCCAGTGCTTGTCAGTTAAGATGAGAAACGAGTGTGCTTCGTGAATGATGTAGTTCGTTTGAGCTGAAAAGTGACGGCCCTTACCTGAAACGTGGTAGTGCTTGTAGGAAGACACAGAGCCTGGGATTTAACTCCATTTCTGAAGGGAAACACACAGCATAGTTCTCAACCATGGATCGCACTACGCTTTAGAGAAAGAAGCACGCTATTGCTTTCTTGAGTCTCTAATATAGCAGGACACTTGAGTGTGCTCAGAACAAAAGAACGGTGTTTCCTACACATACGGGCCATATAGAGTTCAACTGTGCTTCAGAAACTGAAACAAACCACAGATCCTCTATCATCCAATGCTTGTCATTTAAGATGAGAAACGTGTGAGCTTCGTGAACGATGTAGTTCGTTTGAGCTGTTAGTAACTGCCCTTACCTGAAACGAAGTCTTGCTTGTAGGAAGACTCAGAGCCTGGGATTTAACTGGATTTGTGAAGGGAAACACACAACACAGTTCTCATCCACGGATCACACTCTGCTTTAGAGCAAGAAGCACGCTCTTGATTTCTAGAGTCTCTGAGACAGCAGGAAAAGTGAGTGTGCTGAGAACAAATGAACGGTGTTTCCTACACATATGAGCCATATCTAGTTCAACTCTGATTCTAAAAGTGAAACAAACCACAGGTCCTCTAAAATCCAATGCTTGTCAGTTAAGATGAGAAATGTTTGAGCTTTGTGAACGATGTAGTTCATTTTAGCTGAAAAGTGACTGCCCTTACCTGAAACGAAGTCTTGCCTGTAGGAAGACACAGCGCCTGGGATTTAACTCCATTTCTGAAGGGAAACACACAGCATAGTTCTCATCCATGGATCACACTCTGCTTTAGAGCACGAAGCACGCTCTTCCTTTCTAGAGTCTCTAATATAGCAGGAAACATGAGTGTGCTCAGAACAAAAAAACGGTGTTTCCAACACATACGGGCCATATCTAGTTCAACTCTGCATCTGAAACTGAAACAAACCACAGGTCCTCTATCATCCAGTGCTTGTCAGTTAAGATGAGAAACATGTGAGCTACGTGAACGATGTAGTTCGTTTGCGCTGTTGTTAACTGCCCTTACCTGAAACGAAGTCTTGCTTGTAGGAAGACTCAGAGCCTGGGATTGAACTCCATTTCTGAAGTGAAACACACAGCAGAGTTCTCAAATATAGATCACACTCTGCTTTAGAGCAAGAAACACGCTCTTGCTTTCTAGAGTCTCTAAGACAGCATGAAACATGAGTGTGCTGAGAACAATTCAATGGTGTTTCCTACACATACGGACCATATCTAGTTCAACTCTGCTTCTGAAACTGAAACAAACCACAGGTCCTCTATCATCCAGTGCTTGTCAGTTAAGATGAGAAACGCTTGAGCTTCGTGAATGATGTAGTTCGTTTGAGCTGTTAGTAACTGCCCTTACCTGAAACGAAGTCTTGTTTTAGGAAGACTCAGAGCCTGGGATTTAACTCCAATGTTGAAGTGAAAACCACAGCAGAGTTCTCATATATAGATCACACTCTGCTTTAGAGCAAGAAACACGCTCTTCCTTTCTAGAATCTCTAATCCAGCAGGAAAATTGAGTGTGCTCAGAACAAAAGAACGGTGTTTCCTATACATACGGACCATATCTAGTCCAACTCTGCCTCTGAAATTGATACAAAGCACAGGTCCTCTAACATCCAGTGCTTGTCAGTTAAGATGAGAAACGTGTGAGCTTCGTGAACGATGTAGTTCGTTTGAGCTGAAAAGTGACTGCCCTTACCTGAAACGAAGTAGTGCTTGTTGGAAGACACAGAGCCTGGGATTTAACTCCATTTCTGAAGGGAAACACACAGCATAGTTCTAAACCATGGATCGCACTACGCTTTAGAGAAAGAAGCACGCTATTGCTTTCTGGAGTCTCTAATATAGCAGGACACTTGAGTGTGCTCAGAACAAAAGAACGGTGTTTCCTACACATACGGGCCATATTGAGTTCAACTGTGCTTCAGAAACTGAATCAAACCACAGATCCTCTATCATCCAATGCTTGTCATTTAAGATGAGAAACGTGTGAGCTTCGTGAACGATGTAGTTCGTTTGAGCTGTTAGTAACTGCCCTTACCTGAAACGAAGTCTTGCTTGTAGGAAGACTCAGAGCCTGGGATTTAACTCCATTTGTGAAGGGAAACACACAACACAGTTCTCATCCACGGATCACACTCTGCTTTAGAGCAAGAAGCATGCACTTGATTTCTAGAGTCTCTGAGACAGCAGGAAAAGTGAGTGTGCTGAGAACAAATGAACGGTGTTTCCTACACATATGAGCCATATCTAGTTCAACTCTGATTCTAAAAGTGAAACAAACCACAGGTCCTCTAAAATCCAATGCTTGTCAGTTAAGATGAGAAACGTGTGAGCTTCGTGAACGATGTAGTTCGTTTGAGCTGAAAAGTGACTGCCCTTAACTGAAACGAAGTAGTGCTTGTAGGAAGACACCGAGCCTGGGATTTAACTCCATTTCTGAAGTGAAACACACAGCATAGTTCTCATCCTTGAATTGCACTATGCTTTAGAGCAAGAAGAACGCTCTTGCGTTCTAGAATCTCTAATACAGCAGGGAACATGAGTGTGCTCAGAAAAAAAGAACGGTAATTCCTAGACATATGGACCATATCTAGTTCAACTCTGCTTCTGAAACTGATACAACACACGGGTCCTCTAACATCCAGTGCTTGTCAGTTAAGATGAGCAACGTGTGAGCTTTGTGAATGATGTAGATCGTTTGAGCTGTTAGTAACTGCCCTTACCTGAAACGAAGTCTTGATTGTAGGAAGACTCAGAGCCTGGGATTTAACTCCATTTCTGAAGTGAAACACACAGCAGAGTTCTCATATATAGATCACACTTTGCTTTAGAGCAAGAAACACTCTCTTGCTTTCTAGATTCTCTAAGTCATCATGTAATATGAGTGTGCTGAGAACAAATGAATGGTGTTTCCTACACATATGAGCCATATCTAGTTCAACTCTGATTCTAAAACTGAAACAAACCACAGGTCGTCTAAAATCCATTGCTTGTCATTTAAGATGAGAAACGTTTGAGCTTTGTGAACGATGTAGTTCGTTTGAGCTGAAAAGTGACTGCCCTTACCTTAAACAAGTAGTGCATGTAGGAAGACACAGAACCTGGGATTTAACTCCATTTATGAAGGGAAACACACAGCATAGTTCTCATCTTTGGATCACACTCTGCTTTAGAGAAAGAAGCACGCTCTTGCTTTCTAGAGTCTCTAATATAGCAGGAAACTTGAGTGTGCTCAGAACAAAAGAACCGAGTTTCCTACACATACGGGCCATATCTAGTTCAACTCTGCTTGAATTTATTCAAAGCAAAGGTCCTCTTACATCAAATGCTTCTCAATTAAGATGAGAAACGTGTGAGCTTCGTGAACGATGTAGTTCATTTGAGCTGTTAGTAACTGCCCTTACCTGAAACGAAGTCTTGCTTGTAGGAAGACTCAGAGCCTGGGATTTAACTCCGTTTCTGAAGTGAAACACACAACAGAGTTCTCATCCATTGATCACACTCTGCTTTAGAGCAAGAAGCACGCTCTTGCTTTCTAGAGTCTCTAAGACAGCAGGAAACATGAGTGTGCTGAGAAAAAAAGAACTGTGTTTCCTAAACATATGAGCCATATCTATTTCAACTCTGCTTCTGAAACTGATACAAAGCAATGGTCCTCTAACATCCAATGCTTGTCAGTTAAGATGGGAAACTTGTTAGCTTCGGAACGATGTAGTTCATTTTAGCTGAAAAGTGACTGCCCTTACCTGAATCGAAGTCTTGCCTGTAGGAAGACACAGCGCATGTGATTTAACTCCATTTCTGAAGGGAAACACACAGCATAGTTCTCATCCATGGATCACACTCTGCTTTGGAGCAAGAAGTACGCTCTTGCTTTCTAGAGTCTCTAATATAGCAGGAAACTTGAGTGTGCTCAGAACAAAAAAACAGTGTTTCCGACACATACGGGCCATATCTAGTTCAACTCTCCTTCTGAAACTGAAACAAACCACAGGTCCTCTATCATCCAGTGCTTGTCAGTTGAGATGAGAAACGTGTGATCTTCGTGAACGATGTAGTTCGTTTGCACTGTTGTTAACTGCCCTTACCTGAAACGAAGTCTTGCTTGTAGGAAGACTCAGAGCCTGGGATTGAACTCCATTTCTGAAGTGAAACACACAGCAGAGTTCTCAAATATAGATCACACTCTGCTTTAGAGCAAGAAACACGCTCTTGCTTTCTAGAGTCTCTAAGACAGCAGGAAACATGAGTGTGCTGAGAACAAATGAATGGTGTTTCCTACACATACGTACCATATCTAGTTCAACTCTGCTTCTGAAACTGAAACAAACTACAGGTCCTCTATCATCCAGTGCTTGTCAGTTAAGATGAGAAACGTGTGAGCTTCGTGAATGATGTAGTTCGTTTGAGCTGTTAGTAACTGCCCTTACCTGAAACAAAGTAGTGCTTGTAGGAAGACACAGAGCCTGGGATTTAACTCCATTTCTGAAGGGAAACACACAGCAGAGTTCTCATCCATGGATCGCACTCTGCTTTAGAGCAAGAAGCACACTCTTCCTTTCTAGAATCTCTAATCCAGCAGGAAAATTGAGTGTGCTCATAACAAAAGAACGGTGTTTCCTATACATACGGACCATATCTAGTCCAACTCTGCCTCTGAAATTGATACAATGCACAGGTCCTCTAACATCCAGTGCTTGTCATTTAAGATGAGAAATGTGTGAGCTTCGTGAACGATGTAGTTCGTTTGAGCTGTTAGTAACTGCCCTTACCTGAAATGAAGTCTTGCTTGTAGGAAGACTCAGAGCCTGGGATTTAACTCCATTTCTGAAGGGAAACACACATCACAGTTCTCATCCACGGATCACACTCTGCTTTAGAGCAAGAAGCACGCTCTTGATTTCTAGAGTCTCTAATACAGCAGGAAAATGAGTGTCCTCAGAAGAAAAGAACGGTGTTTCCTATACATACGGACCATATCTAGTTCAACTCTTCTTGAATTTGATACAAAGCAAAGGTCCTCTTACATCAAATGCTTCTCAGTTAAGATGAGAAACGTGTGAGCTTCGTGAACGATGTAGTTCGTTTGAGCTGTAAAGTAACTGAACTTACCTGAAACGAAGTCTTGCTTGTAGGAAGACTCAGAGCCTGGGATTTAACTCCGTTTCTGAAGTGAAACACACAACAGAGTTCTCATCCATTGATCACACTCTGTTTAGAGCAAGCAGCACACTCTTGCTTTCTAGAATCTCTAATACAGCAGTAAAAGTGAATGAGCTCAGAAGAATAGAACGGTGTTTCCTATACATACGGACCTAATCTAGTTCAACTCTGCTTGAAGATGATACAAAGCAAAGGTCCTCTAACATGAAATGCTTCTCTGTTAAGTTGAGAAACGTGTGAGCTTCGTGAACGATTTAGTTCGTTTGAGCTTAAAATTGACTGCCCTTAACTGAAACGAAGTCTTGTTGTAGGAAGACACAGAGCCTGGAATTTAACTCCATTTCTGAAGGGAAACACACAGCATAGTTCTCATCCATGGATCACACTCTGCTTTAGAGCAAGAAGCACGCTCTTGCTTTCTAGAGTTTCTAAGACAGCAGGAAACATGAGTGTGCTGAGAAAAACAGAACTGTGTGTCCTAGACATATGAGCCTTATCTATTTGAACTCTGCTTCTGAAACTGATACAAAGCACTGGTCCTCTAACATCCAATGCCTGTCAGTTAAGATGGGAAACTTGTTAGCTTCGTGAACTATGGAGTTCATTTTAGCTGAAAACTGACTGCCCTTACCTGAAACGAAGTCTTGCCTGTAGAAAGACACAGCGCATGGGATTTAACTCCATTTCTGAAGGGAAACACACAGCATAGTTCTCATCCATGGATCACACTCTGGTTTAGAGCAAGAAGCACGCTCTTGCTTTCTAGAGTCTCTAATATAGCAGGAAACTTGAGTGTGCTCAGAACAAAAAAAATGGTGTTTCCGACACATACGGCCATATCTAGTTCAACTCTGATTCTGAAACTGAAACAAACCACAGGTCCTCTATCATCCAGTGCTTGTCAGTTAAGATGAGAAACGTGTGAGCTTCGTGAACGATGTATTTCGTTTGAGCTGAAAAGTGACTGCACTTACCTGAAACAAAGTAGTGCTTGTAGGAAGACACAGAGCCTGGGATTTAACTCCATTTCTGAAGGGAAACACACAGCAGAGTTCTCATCCATGGATCGCACTCTGCTTTAGAGCAAGAAGCACACTCTTCCTTTCTAGTATCTCTAATCCAGCAGGAAAATTGAGTGTGCTCATAACAAAAGAACAGTGTTTCCTATACATACGGACCATATCTAGTCCAACTCTGCCTCTGAAATTGATACAAAGCACAGGTCCTCTAACATCCAGTGCTTGTCATTTAAGATGAGAAACGTGTGAGCTTCGTGAATGATGTAGTTCGTTTGAGCTGTTAGTAACTGCCCTTACCTGAAATGAAGTCTTGCTTGTAGGAAGACTCAGAGCCTGGGATTTAACTCCATTTCTGAAGGGAAACACACATCACAGTTCTCATCCACGGATCACACTCTGCTTTAGAGCAAGAAGCACGCTCTTGATTTCTAGAGTCTCTAATACAGCAGGAAAATGAGTGTCCTCAGAAGAAAAGAACGGTGTTTCCTATACATACGGACCATATCTAGTTCAACTCTTCTTGAATTTGATACAAAGCAAAGGTCCTCTTACATCAAATGCTTCTCAATTAAGATGAGAAACGTGTGAGCTTCGTGAACGATGTAGTTCGTTTGAGCTGTAAAGTAACTGAACTTACCTGAAACGAAGTCTTGCTTGTAGGAAGACTCAGAGCCTGGGATTTAACTCCGTTTCTGAAGTGAAACACACAACAGAGTTCTCATCCATTGATCACACTCTGTTTAGAGCAAGCAGCACACTCTTGCTTTCTAGACTCTCTAATACAGCAGTAAAAGTGAATGAGCTCAGAAGAATAGAACGGTGTTTCCTATACATACGGACCTAATCTAGTTCAACTCTGCTTGAAGATGATGCAAAGCAAAGGTCCTCTAACATGAAATGCTTCTCTGTTAAGTTGAGAAACGTGTGAGCTTCGTGAACGATTTAGTTCGTTTGAGCTTAAAATTGACTGCCCTTAACTGAAACGAAGTCTTGTTGTAGGAAGACACAGAGCCTGGAATTTAACTCAATTTCTGAAGGGAAACACACAGCATAGTTCTCATCCATGGATCACACTCTGCTTTAGAGCAAGAAGCACGCTCTTGCTTTCTAGAGTTTCTAAGGCAGCAGGAAACATGAGTGTGCTGAGAAAAATAGAACTGTGTTTCCTAGACATATGAGCCTTATCTATTTGAACTCTGCT
The DNA here is from genome assembly GCA_949786385.1 of Onychomys leucogaster. Taxonomy (NCBI): domain Eukaryota; kingdom Metazoa; phylum Chordata; class Mammalia; order Rodentia; family Cricetidae; genus Onychomys; species Onychomys leucogaster. Next base: position 1,938,581 of record CATKUP010000073.1, read on the forward strand.
TCTGAAACTGATACAAAGCACTGGTCCTCTAACATCCAATGCTTGTCAGTTAAGATGGGAAACTTGTTAGCTTCGTGAACGATGTAGTTCATTTTAGCTGAAAAGTGACTGCCCTTACCTGAAACGAAGTCTTGCCTGTAGGAAGACACAGCGCCTGGGATTTAACTCCATTTCTGAAGGGAAACACACAGCATAGATCTCATCCATGGATCACACTCTGCTTTAGAGCAAGAAGCACGCTCTTGCTTTCTAGAGTCTCTAATAGAGCAGGAAACTTGAGTGTGCTCAGAACAAAAGAACGGTGTTTCCTACACATACGGGCCATATCTAGTTCAACTCTGCTTCTGAAACTGAAACAAACCACAGGTCCTCTATCATCCAGTGCTTGTCAGTTAAGATGAGAATCGTGTGAACTTCGTGAACGATGTAGTTCGTTTGCGCTGTTGTTAACTGCCCTTACCTGAAACGAAGTCTTGCTTGTAGGAAGACTCAGAGCCTGGGATTTAACTCCATTTCTGAAGGGAAACACACAGCATAGTTCTCAACCATGGATCTCACTATGCTTTAGAGAAAGAAGCACGCTATTGCTTTCTTGAGTCTCTAATATAACAGGACAGTTGAGTGTGCTCAGAACAAAAGAACGGTGTTTCCTACACATACGGGCCATATCGAGTTCAACTGTGCTTCTGAAACTGAAACAAACTACAGGTCCTCTATCATCCAGTGCTTGTCAGTTAAGATGAGAAACGTGTGAGCTTCGTGAATGATGTAGTTCGTTTGAGCTGAAAAGTGACGGCCCTTACCTGAAACGTGGTAGTGCTTGTAGGAAGACACAGAGCCTGTGATTTAACTCCATTTCTGAAGGGAAACACACAGCATAGTTCTCAACCATGGATCGCACTATGCTTTAGAGCAAGAAGCACACTCTTCCTTTCTAGAATCTCTAATCCAGCAGGAAAATTGAGTGTGCTCATAACAAAAGAACGGTGTTTCCTATACATACGGACCATATCTAGTCCAACTCTGCCTCTGAAATTGATACAAAGCACAGGTCCTCTAACATAGTGTGCTTGTCATTTAAGATGAGAAACGTGTGCGCTTCGTGAACGATGTAGTTCGTTTGAGCTGTTAGTAACTGCCCTTACCTGAAATGAAGTCTTGCTTGTAGGAAGACTCAGAGCCTGGGATTTAACTCCATTTCTTAAGGGAAACACACATCACAGTTCTCATCCACGGATCACACTCTGCTTTAGAGCAAGAAGCACGCTCTTGATTTCTAGAGTCTCTAATACAGCAGGAAAATGAGTGTCCTCAGAAGAAAAGAACGGTGTTTCCTATACATACGGACCATATCTAGTTCAACTCTTCTGGAATTTGATACAAAGCAAAGGTCCTCTTACATCAAATGCTTCTCAATTAAGATGAGAAACGTGTGAGCTTCGTGAACGATGTAGTTCGTTTGAGCTGTAAAGTAACTGAACTTACCTGAAACGAAGTCTTGCTTGTAGGAAGACTCAGAGCCTGGGATTTAACTCCGTTTCTGAAGTGAAACACACAACAGAGTTCTCATCCATTGATCACACTCTGTTTAGAGCAAGCAGCACACTCATGCTTTCTAGACTCTCTAATACAGCAGTAAAAGTGAATGTGCTCAGAAGAATAGAACGGTGTTTCCTATACATACGGACCTAATCTAGTTCAACTCTGCTTGAAGATGATACAAAGCAAAGGTCCTCTAACATGAAATGCTTCTCTGTTAAGTTGAGAAACGTGTGAGCTTCGTGAACGATTTAGTTCATTTGAGCTTAAAATTGACTGCCCTTAACTGAAACGAAGTCTTGTTGTAGGAAGACACAGAGCCTGGAATTTAACTCCATTTCTGAAGGGAAACACACAGCATAGTTCTCATCCATGGATCACACTCTGCTTTAGAGCAAGAAGCACGCTCTTGCTTTCTAGAGTTTCTAAGACAGCAGGAAACATGAGTGTGCTGAGAAAAAAAGAACTGTGTGTCCTAGACATATGAGCCTTATCTATTTGAACTCTGCTTCTGAAACTGATACAAAGCACTGGTCCTCTAACATCCAATGCCTGTCAGTTAAGATGGGAAACTTGTTAGCTTCGTGAACTATGGAGTTCATTTTAGCTGAAAAGTGACTGCCTTTACCTGAAACGAAGTCTTGCCTGTAGAAAGACACAGCGCATGGGATTTAACTCCATTTCTGAAGGGAAACACACAGCATAGTTCTCATCCATGGATCACACTCTGGTTTAGAGCAAGAAGCACGCTCTTGCTTTCTAGAGTCTCTAATATAGCAGGAAACTTGAGTGTGCTCAGAACAAAAAAAATGGTGTTTCCGACACATACGGCCATATCTAGTTCAACTCTGCTTCTGAAACTGAAACAAACCACAGGTCCTCTATCATCCAGTGCTTGTCAGTTAAGATGATAAACGTGTGAGCTTCGTGAATGATGTAGTTCGTTTGAGCTGAAAAGTGACGGCCCTTACCTGAAACGTGGTAGTGCTTGTAGGAAGACACAGAGCCTGTAATTTAACTCCATTTCTGACGGGAAACACACAGCATAGTTCTCAACCATGGATCGCACTATGCTTTAGAGCAAGAAGCACGCTCCTGATTTCTCGAGTCTCTAATACAGCAGGAAAAGTGAGTGTGCTCAGAAGAAAAGAACGGTGTTTCCTATACATACGGACCATATCTACTTCAACTCTGCTTGAAATTGATAGAAAGCAAAGGTCCTCTTACATCAAATGCTTCTCAATTAAGATGAGAAACGTGTGAGCATCGTGAACGATGTAGTTCATTTGAGCTGAAAACTGACCGCCCTTACCTGAAACGAAGTAGTGCTTTTAGGAAGACACAGAGCCTGGGTTTTAACTCCATTTCTGAAAGGAAACACACAGCATACTTCTCATCCATGGATCTCACTATGCTTTAGAGCAAGAAGAATGCTCTTGCTTTCTAGAATCTCTAATACAATAGGAAACTTGAGTGTGCTCAGAACAAAAGAACGGTGTTTCATACACATACGGACCATATCTACTTCAACTCTGCTTCTGAAACTGATTCAAAGCACGGGTCCTCTAACATCCAGTGCTTGTCAGTTAAGATGATCAACGTGTGAGCTTCGTGAATGATGTAGTTCATTTGAGCTATAAGTAACTGCCCTTACCTGAAACGAAGTCTTGATTGTAGGAAGACTCAGAGCCTGGGATTTACCTCCATTTCTGAAGTGAAACACACAGCAGAGTTCTCATATATAGATCACACTTTGCTTTAGAGCAAGAAACACTCTCTTGCTTTCTAGATTCTCTAAGACAGCATGAAATATGAGTGTGCTGAGAACAAATGAATGGTGTTTCCTACACACATGAGCCATATCTAGTTCAACTCTGATTCTAAAACTGAAACAAACCACAGGTCCTCTAAAATCCAATGCTTGTCAGTAAAGATGAGAAACGTTTGAGCTTCGGAAAGATGTAGTTCGTTTGAGCTGAAAAGTGACTGCCCTTACCTTAAACAAGTAGTGCATGTAGGAAGACACAGAACCTGGGATTTAACTCCATTTATGAAGGGAAACACACAGCATAGTTCTCATCCACGGATCACACTCTGCTTTAGAGCAAGAAGCACGCTATTGCTTTCTAGAGTCTCTAATATAGCAGGAAACTAGAGTGTGCTCAGAATAAAAGAATGGAGTTTCCTACACATACGGGCCATATCTAGTTCAACTCTGCTTCTGAAACTGAAACAAACCACAGATCCTCTATCATCAAATGCTTGTCAGGTAAGATGAGAAACGTGTGAGCTTCGTGAACGATTTCGTTCGTTTGAGCTGTTAGTAACTGCCCTTACCTGAAAGAAAGTCTTGATTGTAGGAAGACACATAGCCTGGCATTTAACTCCATTTCTGAATGGAAACACACAGCATAGTTCTCATCCATGGATTGCACTCTGCTTTAGAGCAAGAAGAACGCTCTTCCTTTCTAGAGTCTCTAATCCAGCATGAAATATGAGTGTGCTGAGAACAAAAGAACGGTGTTTCCTATACATACGGACCATATCTAGTCCAACTCTGCCTCTGAAATTGATACAACACACAGGTCCTCTAACATCCAATGCTTGTCAGTTAAGATGAGAAACGTGTGAGCTTCGTGAATGATGTAGTTCGTTTGAGCTGAAAAGTGACTGTCCTTACCTGAAATGAACTAGTGCTTGTAGGAAGACTCAGAGCCTGGGATTTAACTCCATTTCTGAAGTGAAACACACGGCATAGTTCTCATCCACGGATCACACTCTGCTTTAGAGCAAGAAGCACGCTCTTGATTTCTAGACTCTCTAATACAGCAGTAAAAGTTAATGTGCTCAGAAGAATAGAATGGTGTTTCCTATACATACGGACCAAATCTAGTTCAACTCTGCTTGAAATTGATACAAAGCAAAGGTCCTCTAACATGAAATGCTTCTCAGTTAAGTTGAGAAACGTGTGAGCTTCGTGAACGATTTAGTTCGTTTGAGCTTAAAATTGACTGCCCTTAACTGAAACGAAGTCTAGCTTGTAGGAAGACACAGAGCCTGGAATTTAACTCCATTTCTGAAGGGAACCACACAGCATAGTTCTCATCCATGGATCACACTCTGCTTTAGAGCAAGATGCACGCTCTTTCTTTCTAGAGTCTCTAAGACAGCAGGAAACATGAGTGTGCTGAGAAAAAAATGACTGTGTTTCCAAAACATATGAGCCATATCTAGTTCAACTCTGCTTCTGAAACTGATACAAAGCACTGGTCCTCTAACATCCAATGCTTGTCAGGTAGAATGGGAAACTTGTTAGCTTCAGGAACGATGTAGTTCATTTTAGCTGAAAAGTGACTGCCCTTACCTGATACGAAGTCTTGCCTGTAGGAAGACACAGCGCCTGGGATTTAAAGCCATTTCTGAAGGGAAACACACAGCACAGTTCTCATCCATGGATCACACTCTGCTTTAGAGCAAGAAGTACGCTCTTGCTTTCTAGAGTCTCTAATAGAGCAGGAAACTTGAGTGTGCTCAGAACAAAAAAACGGTGTTTCCGACACATACGGGCCATATCTAGTTCAATTCTGCTTCTGACACTGAAACAAACCACAGGTCCTCTATCATCCAGTGCTTGTCAGTTAAGATGAGAAACGTGTGAGCTTCGTGAACGATGTAGTTCGTTTGCGCTGTTGTTAACTGCCCTTACCTGAAACGAAGTCTTGCTTGTAGCAAGACTCAGAGCCTGGGATTGAACTCCATTTCTGAAGTGAAACACACAGCAGAGTTCTCAAATATAGATCACACTCTGCTTTAGAGCAAGAAACACGCTCTTGCTTTCTAGAGACTCTAAGACAGCAGGAAACATGATTGTGCTGAGAACAAAAGAACCGTGTTTCCTACACATATGAGCCATATCTAGTTCAACTCTGATTCTAAAACTGAAACAAACCACAGGTCCTCTAAAATCCAATGCTTGTCAGTTAAGATGAGAAACGTGTGAGCTTCGTGAACGATGTAGTTCGTTTGAGCTCTAAAGAGACTGCCCTTACCTGAAACAAAGTAGTGCATGTAGGAAGACACAGAACCTGTGATTTAACTCCATTTATGAAGGGAAACACACAGCATAGTTCTCATCCATGGATCACACTCTGCTTTGGAGCAAGAAGCACGCTCTTGCTTTCTTGAGTCTCTAATATAGCAGGACACTTGAGTGTGCTCAGAATAAAAGAACGGTGTTTCCTACACATACGGGCCATATCGAGTTCAACTCTGCTTCTGAAACTGAAACAAACCACAGATCCTCTATCATCCAATGCTTGTCAGTTAAGATGAGAAACGTGTGAGCTTCGTGAACGATGTAGTTCGTTTGAGCTGTTAGTAACTGCCCTTACCTGAAACGAAGTCTTGCTTGTAGGAAGACTCAGAGCATGGGATGCAATTCCATTTCTGAAGGGAAACACACAGCACAGTTCTCATCCACGGATCACACTCTGCTTTAGAGCAAGAAGCACGCTCTTGATTTCTAGATTCTCTAATACAGCAGGAAAAGTGAGTGTGCACAGAAGAAAAGAACAGTGTTTCCTATACATACGGACCATATCTAGTTCAACTCTGCTTGAATTTGATACAAAGCAAAGGTCCTCTTACATCAAATGCTTCTCAATTAAGATGAGAAACGTGTGAGCTTCGTGAACGATGTAGTTCATTTGAGCTGTTAGTAACTGCCCTTACCTGAAACGAAGTCTTGCTTGTAGGAAGACTCAGAGCCTGGGATTTAACTCCGGTTCTGAAGTGAAACACACAACAGAGTTCTCATCCATTGATCACACTCTGCTTTAGAGCAAGAAGCACACTCTTGCTTTCTAGACTCTCTAATACAGCAGTAAACGTGAGTGTGCTCAGAAGAATAGAACGGTGTTTCCTATACATACGGACCATATCTAGTTCCACTCTGCTTGAAATTGATACAAAGCAAAGGTCCTCTAACATGAAATGCTTCTCAGTTAAGTTGAGAAACGTGTGAGCTTCATGAACGATTTAGTTCGTTTGAGCTTAAAATTGACTGCCCTTAACTGAAACGAAGTCTTGCTTGTAGGAAGACACAGAGCCTGGAATTTAACTCCATTTCTGAAGGGAACCACACAGCATAGTTCTCATCCATGGATCACACTCTGCTTTAGAGCAAGAAGCACGCTCTTGCTTTCTAGAGTCTCTAAGACTGCAGGAAACATGAGTGTGCTGAGAAAAAAAGAACTGTGTTTCCTAAACATATGAACCATATCTATTTCAACTCTGCTTCTGAAACTGATACAAAGCTCTGGTCCTCTAACATCCAATGCTTGTCAGTTAAGATGGGAAACTTGTTAGCTTCGGGAACGATGTAGTTCATTTTAGCCGAAAAGTGACTGCCCTTACCTGAAACGAAGTCTTGCCTGTAGGAAGACACAGCGACTGGGATTTAACTCCATATCTGAAGGGAAACACACAGCATAGTTCTCATCCATGGATCACACTCTGCATTAGAGCAAGAAGTAGGCTCTTGCTTTCTAGAGTCTCTAATATAGCCGGAAACTTGAGTGTGCTCAGAACAAAAAAACGGTGTTTCCGACACATACGGGCCATATCTAGTTCAACTCTCCTTCTGAAACTGAAACAAACCACAGGTCCTCTTTCATCCTGTGCTTGTCAGTTAAGATGAGAAACGTGTGAGCTTTGTGAACGATGTAGTTCATTTGCGCTGTTGTTAACTGCCCTTACCTGAAACGAAGTCTTGATGTAGGAAGTCTCAGAGCCTAGGATTGAACTCCATTTCTGAAGTGAAACACACAGCAGAGTTCTCAAATATAGATCACACTCTGCTTTAGAGCAAGAAACACGCTCTTGCTTTCTAGAGTCTCTAAGACATCAGGAAACATGAGTGTGCTGAGAACAAATGAATGGTGTTTCCTACACATACGGACCATATCTAGTTCAACTCTGCTTCTGAAACTGAAACATACTACAAGTCCTCTATCATTCAGTGCTTGTCAGTTAAAATGAGAAACGTATGAGCTTCGTGAATGTTGTAGTTCGTTTGAGATGTTAGTAACTGCCCTTACCTGAAACGAAGTCTTGCTTGTAGCAAGACACATAGCCTGGGATTTAACTCCATTTCTGAAGGGAAACACACAGCATAGTTCTCATCCATGGATCGCAATCTGCTTTAGAGCAAGAAGCACGCTCTTCCTTTCTAGAATCTCTAATCCAGCAGGAAAATTGAGTGTGCTCAGAACAAAAGAACGGTGTTTCCTACACACACGGACCATATGTAGTCCAACTCTGCCTCTGAAATTGATACAAAGCACAGGTCCTCTAACATCCAATGCTTGTCAGTTAAGATGAGAAACCTGTGAGCTTTGTGAACGATGTAGTTCGTTTGAGCTGAAAAGTGACGGCCCAAACCTGAAACGAAGTAGTGCTTATAGGAAGACACAGAGCCTGGGATGTAACTCCATTTCTGAAGGGAAACACACAGCATAGTTCTCAACCATGGATCACCCTATGCTTTAGAGCAAGAAGAACGCTCTTGCTTTCTAGAATCTCTAATACAGCAGGAAAATTGAGTGTGCTCAGAACAAAAGAACGGTGTTTCATACACATACGGACCATATCTAGTTCAAATCTGCTTCTGAAACTGATACAAAGCACGGGTCCTCTAACATCCAGTGCTTGTCAGTTAGGATGAGCAATGTGTGAGCTTCGTGAATGATGTAGTTCATTTGAGCTGTTAGTAACTGCCCTTACCTGAAACGAAGTCTTGCTTGTAGGAAGATTCAGAGCCTGGGATTTAGCTCCATTTCTGAAGGGAAACACAGAACACAGTTCTCATCCACGGATCACACTCTGCTTTAGAGCAAGAAGCACGCTCCTGATTTCTAGAGTCTCTAATACAGCAGGAATAGTGAGTGTGCTCAGAACAAAAGAACGGTGTTTCCTATACATACGGACCATACCTAGTACAACTCTGCCTCTGAAATTGATACAAAGCACAGGTCCTCTAACATCCAGTGCTTTTCAGTTAAGATGAGAAACGTGTGAGCTTCGTGAACGATGTAGTTCGTTTGAGCTGAAAAGTGACTGCCCTTACCTGAAACGAAGTAGTGCTTGTAGGAAGACACAGAACCTGGGATTTAACTCCATTTCTGAAGTGAAACACACAGCATCGTTCTCATCCTTGGATTGCACTATGATTTAGAGCAAGAAGAACGCTCTTGCTTTCTAGAATCTCTAATACAGCAGGAAACATGAGTGTGCTCAGAACAAAAGAACGGTGTTTCCTACACATACGGACCATATCTAGTTCAACTCTGCTTCCTAAACTGATACAATGCATGGGTCCTCTAACATCCAGTGCTTGTCAGTTAAGATGAGAAACGTGTGAGCTTCGTGAACGATGTAGTTCGTTTGAGCTGAAAAGTGACGGCCCTTACCTGAAACGTGGTAGTGCTTGTAGGAAGACACAGAGCCTGGGATTTAACTCCATTTCTGAAGGGAAACACACAGCATATTTCTCAACCATGGATCGCACTATGCTTTAGAGCAAGAAGAAAGCTATTGCTTTCTAGAATCTCTAATAGAGCAGGAAACATGAGTGTGCTCAGAACAAAAGAACAGTATTTCCTACACATATGGACCATATCTAGTACAACTCTGCTTCTGAAACTGATACAAAGCACTGGTCCTTTAACATCCAATGCTTGTCAGTTAAGATGAGAAACGTGTGATCTTCTTGAATGATGTAGTTCGTTTGAGCTGTTAGTTACTGCCCTTAGCAGAAACGAAGTCTTGCTTGTAGGAAGACTCAGAGCCTGGAATTTAACTCCATTTCTGAAGTGAAACCCACAGCAGAGTTCTCATATATAGATCACATTCTGCTTTAGAGAAAGAAACACGCTCTTGCTTTCTAGAGTTTCTAAGACAGCAGGAAACATGAGTGTGCTGAGAAAAAAAGAACTGTGTTTCCTAGACATATGAGCCTTATCTATTTCAACTCTGCTTCTGAAACTGATACAAAGCACTGGTCCTCTAACATCCAATGCTTGTCAGTTAAGATGGGAAACTTGTTAGCTTCGTGAACGATGTAGTTCATTTTAGCTGAAAAGTGACTGCCCTTATCTGAAACGAAGTCTTGCCTGTAGGAAGACACAGCGCATGGGATTTAACTCCATTTCTGAAGGGAAACACACAGCATAGTTCTCATCCATGGATCACACTCTGCTTTAGAGCAGGAAGCACGCTCTTGCTTTCTAGAGTCTCTAATATAGCAGGAAACTTGAGTGTGCTCAGAACAAAAAAACGGTGTTTCCGACACATACGGGCCATATCTAGTTCAACTCTGCTTCTGAAACTGAAACAAACCACAGGGCCTCTATCATCCAGTGCTTGTCAGTTAAGATGAGAAACGTGTCAGCTTCGTGAATGATGTAGTTCGTTTGAGCTGAAAAGTGACGGCCCTTACCTGAAACGTGGTAGTGCTTGTAGGAAGACACAGAGCCTGTAATTTAACTCCATTTCTGACGGGAAACACACAGCATAGTTCTCAACCATGGATTGCACTATGCTTTAGAGCAAGAAGCACGCTCCTGATTTCTCGAGTCTCTAATACAGCAGGAAAAGTGAGTGTGCTCAGAAGAAAAGAACGGTGTTTCCTATACATACGGACCATATCTACTTCAACTCTGCTTGAAACTGATAGAAAGCAAAGGTCCTCTTACATCAAATACTTCTCAATTAAGATGAGAAACGTGTGAGCTTCGTGAACGATGTAGTTCGTTTGAGCTGAAAAGTGACTGCCCTTACCTGAAACGTGGTAGTGCTTGTAGGAAGACACAGAGCCTGGGATTTAACTCCATTTCTGAAGGGAAACACACAGCATATTTCTCAACCATGGATCGCACTATGCTTTAGAGCAAGAAGAAAGCTCTTGCTTTCTGGAATCTCTAATAGAACAGGAAACATGAGTGTGCTCAGAAAAAAAGAACAGAGTTTCCTACACATATGGACCATATCTAGTACAACTCTGCTTCTGAAACTGATACAAAGCACTGGTCCTTTAACATCCAATGCTTGTCAGTTAAGATGAGAAACGTGTGAGCTTCTTGAATGATGTAGTTCGTTTGAGCTGTTAGTTACTGCCCTTAGCAGAAACGAAGTCTTGCTTGTAGGAAGACTTAGAGCCTCGAATTTAACTCCATTTCTGAAGTGAAACCCACAGCAGAGTTCTCATATATAGATCACACTCTGCTTTAGAGCAAGAAACACGCTCTTGCTTTCTAGAGTCTCTAAAACAGCAGGAAACATGAGTGTATTGAAAACAAATGAACGGTGTTTCCCACACATATGAGCCATATCTAGTTCAACTGTGATTCTAAAACTGAAACAAACCACAGGTCCTCTAAAATCCAATTCTTGTCAGTTAAGATGAGAAACGTGTGAGCTTCGTGAACGATGTAGTTTCTTTGAGCTGAAAAGTGACTGCCCTTACCTGAAACGAAGTCTTGCTTGTAGGAAGACTCAGAGCCTGGGATTTAACTCCATTTCTGAAGGGAAACACACAGCATATTTCTCAACCATGGATCGCACTATGCTTTAGAGCAAGAAGAAAGCTCTTGCTTTCTGGAATCTCTAATAGAGCAGGAAACATGAGTGTGCTCAGAAAAAAAGAACAGAGTTTCCTACACATATGGACCATATCTAGTACAACTCTGCTTCTGAAACTGATACAAAGCACTGGTCCTTTAACATCCAATGCTTGTCAGTTAAGATGAGAAACGTGTGAGCTTCTTGAATGATGTAGTTCGTTTGAGCTGTTAGTTACTGCCCTTAGCAGAAACGAAGTCTTGCTTGTAGGAAGACTTAGAGCCTCGAATTTATCTCCATTTCTGAAGTGAAACCCACAGCAGAGTTCTCATATATAGATCACACTCTGCTTTAGAGCAAGAAACACGCTCTTGCTTTCTAGAATCTCTAAGACAGCAGGAAACATGAGTGTGCTGAGAACAAATGAACGTTGTTTCGTATACATATGAGCCATATCTAGTTCAACTGTGATTCTAAAACTGAAACAAACCACAGGTCCTCTAAAATCCAATGCTTGTCATTTAAGATGAGAAACGTGTGAGCTTCGTGAACGATGTAGTTTCTTTGAGCTGAAAAGTGACTGCCCTTACCTGAAACGAAGTCTTGCTTGTAGGAAGACTCAGAGCCTGGCATTTAACTCCATTTCTGAAGTGAAACAAACAACAGAGTTCTCATCCATTGATCACACTCTGCTTTAGAGCAAGAAGCACACTCTTGCTTTCTAGACTCTCTAATACAGCAGTAAAAGTGAATGTGCTCAGAAGAATAGAACGGTGTTTCCTATACATACGGACCAAATCTAGTTCAACTCTGCTTGAAATTGATACAAAGCAAAGGTCCTCTAACATGAAATGCTTCTCAGTTAAGTGGAGAAACGTGTGAGATTCGTGAACGATTTAGTTCGTTTGAGCTTAAAATTGACTGCCCATAACTGAAAAGAAGTCTTGCTTTTAGGAAGACACAGAGCATGGAATTTAACTCCATTTGTGAAGGGAACCACACAGCATAGTTCCCATCCATGGATCACACTCTGCTTTAGAACGAGAAGCACGCTCTTGCTTTCTAGAGTGTCTAAGACAGCAGGAAACATGAGTGCGCTGAGAAAAAAAGAACTGTGTTTCCTAAACATATGAGCCATATCTAGTTCAACTCTGCTTCTGAAACTGATACAAAGCACTGGTCCTCTAACATCCAATGCTTGTCAGTTAAGATGGGAAACTTGTTAGCTTCGGGAACGATGTAGTTCATTTTAGCTGAAAAGTGACTGCCCGTACCTGAAATGAAGTCTTGACTGTAGGAAGACACAGCGCCTGGGATTTAACTCCATTTCTGAAGGGAAACACACAGCATAGTTCTCATCCATGGATCACACTCTGCTTTAGAGCAAGAAGCACGCTCTTGCTTTCTAGAGTATCTAATACAGCAGGAAACTTGAGTGTGCTCAGAACAAAAAAACGGTGTTTCCGACACATACGGACCATATCTAGTACAACTCTGCTTCTGAAACTGATACAAACCACAGGTCCTCTATCATCCAGTGCTTGTCAGTTAAGATGAGAAACGTGTGAGTTCATGAACGATGTAGTTCGTTTGCGCTGCTGTTAACTGCCCTTACCTGAAACGAAGTCTTGCTAGTAGGAAGACTCAGAGCCTGGGATTGAACTCCATTTCTGAAGTGAAACACACAGCAGAGTTCTCAAATATAGATCACACTCTGCTTTAGAGCAAGAAACACGCTCTTGCTTTCTAGACTCTCTAAGACAGCAGGAAACATGAGTGTGCTGAGAAGAAATGAATGGTGTTTCCTACACATACGGACCATATCTAGTTCAACTCTGCTTCTGAAACTGAAACAAGCTACAGGTCCTCTATCATCCAGTGCTTGTCAGTTAAGATGAGAAACGTGTGAGCTTCGTGAATGATGTAGTTCATTTGAGCTGTTAGTAACTGCCCTTACCTGAAACGAAGTCTTACTAGTAGGAAGACTCAGAGCCTGGGATTTAACTCCATTTCTGAAGTGAAACCCACAGCAGAGTTCTCATATATAGATCACACTCTGCTTTAGAGCAAGAAACACGCTCTTGCTTTCTAGAATCTCTAAGACAGCAGGAAACATGAGTGTGCTGAGAACAAATGAACGTTGTTTCGTATACATATGAGCCATATCTAGTTCAACTGTGATTCTAAAACTGAAACAAACCACAGGTCCTCTAAAATCCAATGCTTGTCATTTAAGATGAGAAACGTGTGAGCTTCGTGAACGATGTAGTTCGTTTGAGCTGTTAGTAACTGACCTTACCTGAAACGAAGTCTTGCTTGTAGGAAGACTCAGAGCCTGGGATTTAACTCCATTTCTGAAGGGAAACACACAGCATATTTCTCAACCATGGATCGCACTATGCTTTAGAGCAAGAAGAAAGCTCTTGCTTTCTGGAATCTCTAATAGAGCAGGAAACATGAGTGTGCTCAGAAAAAAAGAACAGAGTTTCCTACACATATGGACCATATCTAGTACAACTCTGCTTCTGAAACTGATACAAAGCACTGGTCCTTTAACATCCAATGCTTGTCAGTTAAGATGAGAAACGTGTGAGCTTCTTGAATGATGTAGTTCGTTTGAGCTGTTAGTTACTGCCCTTAGCAGAAACGAAGTCTTGCTTGTAGGAAGACTTAGAGCCTCGAATTTAACTCCATTTCTGAAGTGAAACCCACAGCAGAGTTCTCATATATAGATCACATTCTGCTTTAGAGCAAGAAACACGCTCTTGCTTTCTAGAGTCTCTAAAACAGCAGGAAACATGAGTGTGCTGAGAACAAATGAACGGTGTTTCCCACACATATGAGCCATATCTAGTTCAACTGTGATTCTAAAACTGAAACAAACCACAGGTCCTCTAAAATCCAATGCTTGTCATTTAAGATGAGAAACGTGTGAGCTTCGTGAACGATATAGTTTCTTTGAGCTGAAAAGTGACTGCCCTTACCTGAAACGAAGTCTTGCTTGTAGGAAGACTCAGAGCCTGGCATTTAACTCCATTTCTGAAGTGAAACAAACAACAGAGTTCTCATCCATTGATCACACTCTGCTTTAGAGCAAGAAGCACACTCTTGCTTTCTAGACTCTCTAATACAGCAGTAAAAGTGAATGTGCTCAGAAGAATAGAACGGTGTTTCCTATACATACAGACCAAATCTAGTTCAACTCTGCTTGAAATTGATACAAAGCAAAGGTCCTCTAACATGAAATGCTTCTCAGTTAAGTGGAGAAAAGTGTGAGATTCGTGAACGATTTAGTTCTTTTGAGCTAAAAATTGACTGCCCTTAACCGAAAAGAAGTCTTGCTTTAGGAAGACACAGAGCATGGAATTTAACTCCATTTGTGAAGGGAACCACACAGCATAGTTCCCATCCATGGATCACACTCTGCTTTAGAGCAAGAAGCACGCTCTTGCTTTCTAGAGTGTCTAAGACAGCAGGAAACATGAGTGCGCTGAGAAAAAAAGAACTGTGTTTCCTAAACATATGAGCCATATCTAGTTCAACTCTGCTTCTGAAACTGATACAAAGCACTGGTCCTCTAACATCCAATGCTTGTCAGTTAAGATGGGAAACTTGTTAGCTTCGGGAACGATGTAGTTCATTTTAGCTGAAAAGTGACTGCCCGTACCTGAAATGAAGTCTTGACTGTAGGAAGACACAGCGCCTGGGATTTAACTCCATTTCTGAAGGGAAACACACAGCATAGTTCTCATCCATGGATCACACTCTGCTTTAGAGCAAGAAGCACGCTCTTGCTTTCTAGAGTATCTAATACAGCAGGAAACTTGAGTGTGCTCAGAACAAAAAAACGGTGTTTCCGACACATACGGACCATATCTAGTACAACTCTGCTTCTGAAACTGATACAAACCACAGGTCCTCTATCATCCAGTGCTTGTCAGTTACGATGAGAAACGTGTGAGTTCGTGAACGATGTAGTTCGTTTGCGCTGCTGTTAACTGCCCTTACCTGAAACGAAGTCTTGCTTGTAGGAAGACTCAGAGCCTGGGATTGAACTCCATTTCTGAAGTGAAACACACAGCAGAGTTCTCAAATATAGATCACACTCTGCTTTAGAGCAAGAAACACGCTCTTGCTTTCTAGACTCTCTAAGACAGCAGGAAACATGAGTGTGCTGAGAAGAAATGAATGGTGTTTCCTACACATACGGACCATATCTAGTTCAACTCTGCTTCTGAAACTGAAACAAGCTACAGGTCCTCTATCATCCAGTGCTTGTCAGTTAAGATGAGAAACGTGTGAGCTTCGTGAATGATGTAGTTCATTTGAGCTGTTAGTAACTGCCCTTACCTGAAACGAAGTCTTACTAGTAGGAAGACTCAGAGCCTGGGATTTAACTCCATTTCTGAAGTGAAACCCACAGCAGAGTTCTCATATATAGATCACACTCTGCTTTAGAGCAAGAAACACGCTCTTGCTTTCTAGAATCTCTAAGACAGCAGGAAACATGAGTGTGCTGAGAACAAATGAACGTTGTTTCGTATACATATGAGCCATATCTAGTTCAACTGTGATTCTAAAACTGAAACAAACCACAGGTCCTCTAAAATCCAATGCTTGTCATTTAAGATGAGAAACGTGTGAGCTTCGTGAACGATGTAGTTTCTTTGAGCTGAAAAGTGACTGCCCTTACCTGAAACGAAGTCTTGCTTGTAGGAAGACTCAGAGCCTGGCATTTAACTCCATTTCTGAAGTGAAACAAACAACAGAGTTCTCATCCATTGATCACACTCTGCTTTAGAGCAAGAAGCACACTCTTGCTTTCTAGACTCTCTAATACAGCAGTAAAAGTGAATGTGCTCAGAAGAATAGAACGGTGTTTCCTATACATACGGACCAAATCTAGTTCAACTCTGCTTGAAATTGATACAAAGCAAAGGTCCTCTAACATGAAATGCTTCTCAGTTAAGTGGAGAAACGTGTGAGATTCGTGAACGATTTAGTTCGTTTGAGCTTAAAATTGACTGCCCATAACTGAAAAGAAGTCTTGCTTTTAGGAAGACACAGAGCATGGAATTTAACTCCATTTGTGAAGGGAACCACACAGCATAGTTCCCATCCATGGATCACACTCTGCTTTAGAGCAAGAAGCACGCTCTTGCTTTCTAGAGTGTCTAAGACAGCAGGAAACATGAGTGCGCTGAGAAAAAAAGAACTGTGTTTCCTAAACATATGAGCCATATCTAGTTCAACTCTGCTTCTGAAACTGATACAAAGCACTGGTCCTCTAACATCCAATGCTTGTCAGTTAAGATGGGAAACTTGTTAGCTTCGGGAACGATGTAGTTCATTTTAGCTGAAAAGTGACTGCCCGTACCTGAAATGAAGTCTTGACTGTAGGAAGACCCAGCGCCTGGGATTTAACTCCATTTCTGAAGGGAAACACACAGCATAGTTCTCATCCATGGATCACACTCTGCTTTAGAGCAAGAAGCACGCTCTTGCCTTCTAGAGTATCTAATACAGCAGGAAACTTGAGTGTGCTCAGAACAAAAAAACGGTGTTTCCGACACATACGGACCATATCTAGTACAACTCTGCTTCTGAAACTGATACAAACCACAGGTCCTCTATCATCCAGTGCTTGTCAGTTAAGATGAGAAACGTGTGAGTTCATGAACGATGTAGTTCGTTTGCGCTGCTGTTAACTGCCCTTACCTGAAACGAAGTCTTGCTAGTAGGAAGACTCAGAGCCTGGGATTGAACTCCATTTCTGAAGTGAAACACACAGCAGAGTTCTCAAATATAGATCACACTCTGCTTTAGAGCAAGAAACACGCTCTTGCTTTCTAGACTCTCTAAGACAGCAGGAAACATGAGTGTGCTGAGAAGAAATGAATGGTGTTTCCTACACATACGGACCATATCTAGTTCAACTCTGCTTCTGAAACTGAAACAAGCTACAGGTCCTCTATCATCCAGTGCTTGTCAGTTAAGATGAGAAACGTGTGAGCTTCGTGAATGATGTAGTTCATTTGAGCTGTTAGTAACTGCCCTTACCTGAAACGAAGTCTTACTAGTAGGAAGACTCAGAGCCTGGGATTTAACTCCATTTCTGAAGTGAAACCCACAGCAGAGTTCTCATATATAGATCACACTCTGCTTTAGAGCAAGAAACACGCTCTTGCTTTCTAGAATCTCTAAGACAGCAGGAAACATGAGTGTGCTGAGAACAAATGAACGTTGTTTCGTATACATATGAGCCATATCTAGTTCAACTCTGATTCTAAAACTGAAACAAACCACAGGTCCTCTAAAATCCAATGCTTGTCATTTAAGATGAGAAACGTGTGAGCTTCGTGAACTATGTAGTTCGTTTGAGCTGTTAGTAACTGACCTTACCTGAAACGAAGTCTTGCTTGTAGGAAGACTCAGAGCCTGGGATTTAACTCCATTTCTGAAGGGAAACACACAGCATATTTCTCAACCATGGATCGCACTATGCTTTAGAGCAAGAAGAAAGCTATTGCTTTCTGGAATCTCTAATAGAGCAGGAAACATGAGTGTGCTCAGAAAAAAAGAACAGAGTTTCCTACACATATGGACCATATCTAGTACAACTCTGCTTCTGAAACTGATACAAAGCACTGGTCCTTTAACATCCAATGCTTGTCAGTTAAGATGAGAAACGTGTGAGCTTCTTGAATGATGTAGTTCGTTTGAGGTGTTAGTTACTGCCCTTAGCAGAAACGAAGTCTTGCTTGTAGGAAGACTTAGAGCCTCGAATTTAACTCCATTTCTGAAGTGAAACCCACAGCAGAGTTCTCATATATAGATCACATTCTGCTTTAGAGCAAGAAACACGCTCTTGCTTTCTAGAGTCTCTAAAACAGCAGGAAACATGAGTGTGCTGAGAACAAATGAACGGTGTTTCCCACACATATGAGCCATATCTAGTTCAACTGTGATTCTAAAACTGAAACAAACCACAGGTCCTCTAAAATCCAATGCTTGTCATTTAAGATGAGAAACGTGTGAGCTTCGTGAACGATGTAGTTTCTTTGAGCTGAAAAGTGACTGCCCTTACCTGAAACGAAGTCTTGCTTGTAGGAAGACTCAGAGCCTGGGATTTAACTCCATTTCTGAAGTGAAACAAACAACAGAGTTCTCATCCATTGATCACACTCTGCTTTAGAGCAAGAAGCACACTCTTGCTTTCTAGACTCTCTAATACAGCAGTAAAAGTGAATGTGCTCAGAAGAATAGAACGGTGTTTCCTATACATACAGACCAAATCTAGTTCAACTCTGCTTGAAATTGATACAAAGCAAAGGTCCTCTAACATGAAATGCTTCTCAGTTAAGTGGAGAAACGTGTGAGATTCGTGAACGATTTAGTTCTTTGAGCTTAAAATTGACTGCCCTTAACTGAAAAGAAGTCTTGCTTTAGGAAGACACAGAGCATGGAATTTAACTCCATTTGTGAAGGGAACCACACAGCATAGTTCCCATCCATGGATCACACTCTGCTTTAGAGCAAGAAGCACGCTCTTGCTTTCTAGAGTGTCTAAGACAGCAGGAAACATGAGTGCGCTGAGAAAAAAAGAACTGTGTTTCCTAAACATATGAGCCATATCTAGTTCAACTCTGCTTCTGAAACTGATACAAAGCACTGGTCCTCTAACATCCAATGCTTGTCAGTAAAGATGGGAAACTTGTTAGCTTCGGGAACGATGTAGTTCATTTTAGCTGAAAAGTGACTGCCCGTACCTGAAATGAAGTCTTGACTGTAGGAAGACACAGCGCCTGGGATTTAACTCCATTTCTGAAGGGAAACACACAGCATAGTTCTCATCCATGGATCACACTCTGCTTTAGAGCAAGAAGCACGCTCTTGCTTTCTAGAGTATCTAATACAGCAGGAAACTTGAGTGTGCTCAGAACAAAAAAACGGTGTTTCCGACACATACGGACCATATCTAGTACAACTCTGCTTCTGAAACTGATACAAACCACAGGTCCTCTATCATCCAGTGCTTGTCAGTTAAGATGAGAAACGTGTGAGTTCGTGAACGATGTAGTCGTTTGCGCTGCTGTTAACTGCCCTTACCTGAAACGAAGTCTTGCTTGTAGGAAGACTCAGAGCCTGGGATTGAACTCCATTTCTGAAGTGAAACACACAGCAGAGTTCTCAAATATAGATCACACTCTGCTTTAGAGCAAGAAACACGCTCTTGCTTTCTAGACTCTCTAAGACAGCAGGAAACATGAGTGTGCTGAGAAGAAATGAATGGTGTTTCCTACACATATGGACCATATCTAGTTCAACTCTGCTTCTGAAACTGAAACAAGCTACCGGTCCTCTATCATCCAGTGCTTGTCAGTTAAGATGAGAAACGTGTGAGCTTCGTGAATGATGTAGTTCATTTGAGCTGTTAGTAACTGCCCTTACCTGAAACGAAGTCTTACTAGTAGGAAGACTCAGTGCCTGGCATTTAACTCCATTTCTGAAGTGAAACAAACAACAGAGTTCTCATCCATTGATCACACTCTGCTTTAGAGCAAGAAGCACACTCTTGCTTTCTAGACTCTCTAATACAGCAGTAAAAGTGAATGTGCTCAGAAGAATAGAACGGTGTTTCCTATACATACAGACCAAATCTAGTTCAACTCTGCTTGAAATTGATACAAAGCAAAGGTCCTCTAACATGAAATGCTTCTCAGTTAAGTGGAGAAAAGTGTGAGATTCGTGAACGATTTAGTTCGTTTGAGCTTAAAATTGACTGCCCTTAACCGAAAAGAAGTCTTGCTTTAGGAAGACACAGAGCATGGAATTTAACTCCATTTGTGAAGGGAACCACACAGCATAGTTCCCATCCATGGATCACACTCTGCTTTAGAGCAAGAAGCACGCTCTTGCTTTCTAGAGTGTCTAAGACAGCAGGAAACATGAGTGCGCTGAGAAAAAAAGAACTGTGTTTCCTAAACATATGAGCCATATCTAGTTCAACTCTGCTTCTGAAACTGATACAAAGCACTGGTCCTCTAACATCCAATGCTTGTCAGTTAAGATGGGAAACTTGTTAGCTTCGGGAACGATGTAGTTCATTTTAGCTGAAAAGTGACTGCCCGTACCTGAAATGAAGTCTTGACTGTAGGAAGACACAGCGCCTGGGATTTAACTCCATTTCTGAAGGGAAACACACAGCATAGTTCTCATCCATGGATCACACTCTGCTTTAGAGCAAGAAGCACGCTCTTGCTTTCTAGAGTATCTAATACAGCAGGAAACTTGAGTGTGCTCAGAACAAAAAAACGGTGTTTCCGACACATACGGACCATATCTAGTACAACTCTGCTTCTGAAACTGATACAAACCACAGGTCCTCTATCATCCAGTGCTTGTCAGTTACGATGAGAAACGTGTGAGTTCGTGAACGATGTAGTTCGTTTGCGCTGTTGTTAACTGCCCTTACCTGAAACGAAGTCTTGCTTGTAGGAAGACTCAGAGCCTGGGATTGAACTCCATTTCTGAAGTGAAACACACAGCAGAGTTCTCAAATATAGATCACACTCTGCTTTAGAGCAAGAAACACGCTCTTGCTTTCTAGACTCTCTAAGACAGCAGGAAACATGAGTGTGCTGAGAAGAAATGAATGGTGTTTCCTACACATACGGACCATATCTAGTTCAACTCTGCTTCTGAAACTGAAACAAGCTACAGGTCCTCTATCATCCAGTGCTTGTCAGTTAAGATGAGAAACGTGTGAGCTTCGTGAATGATGTAGTTCATTTGAGCTGTTAGTAACTGCCCTTACCTGAAACGAAGTCTTACTAGTAGGAAGACTCAGAGCCTGGGATTTAACTCCATTTCTGAAGTGAAACCCACAGCAGAGTTCTCATATATAGATCACACTCTGCTTTAGAGCAAGAAACACGCTCTTGCTTTCTAGAATCTCTAAGACAGCAGGAAACATGAGTGTGCTGAGAACAAATGAACGTTGTTTCGTATACATATGAGCCATATCTAGTTCAACTGTGATTCTAAAACTGAAACAAACCACAGGTCCTCTAAAATCCAATGCTTGTCATTTAAGATGAGAAACGTGTGAGCTTCGTGAACGATGTAGTTTCTTTGAGCTGAAAAGTGACTGCCCTTACCTGAAACGAAGTCTTGCTTGTAGGAAGACTCAGAGCCTGGCATTTAACTCCATTTCTGAAGTGAAACAAACAACAGAGTTCTCATCCATTGATCACACTCTGCTTTAGAGCAAGAAGCACACTCTTGCTTTCTAGACTCTCTAATACAGCAGTAAAAGTGAATGTGCTCAGAAGAATAGAACGGTGTTTCCTATACATACGGACCAAATCTAGTTCAACTCTGCTTGAAATTGATACAAAGCAAAGGTCCTCTAACATGAAATGCTTCTCAGTTAAGTGGAGAAACGTGTGAGATTCGTGAACGATTTAGTTCGTTTGAGCTTAAAATTGACTGCCCATAACTGAAAAGAAGTCTTGCTTTTAGGAAGACACAGAGCATGGAATTTAACTCCATTTGTGAAGGGAACCACACAGCATAGTTCCCATCCATGGATCACACTCTGCTTTAGAGCAAGAAGCACGCTCTTGCTTTCTAGAGTGTCTAAGACAGCAGGAAACATGAGTGCGCTGAGAAAAAAAGAACTGTGTTTCCTAAACATATGAGCCATATCTAGTTCAACTCTGCTTCTGAAACTGATACAAAGCACTGGTCCTCTAACATCCAATGCTTGTCAGTTAAGATGGGAAACTTGTTAGCTTCGGGAACGATGTAGTTCATTTTAGCTGAAAAGTGACTGCCCGTACCTGAAATGAAGTCTTGACTGTAGGAAGACACAGCGCCTGGGATTTAACTCCATTTCTGAAGGGAAACACACAGCATAGTTCTCATCCATGGATCACACTCTGCTTTAGAGCAATAAGCACGCTCTTGCTTTCTAGAGTATCTAATACAGCAGGAAACTTGAGTGTGCTCAGAACAAAAAAACGGTGTTTCCGACACATACGGACCATATCTAGTACAACTCTGCTTCTGAAACTGATACAAACCACAGGTCCTCTATCATCCAGTGCTTGTCAGTTAAGATGAGAAACGTGTGAGTTCATGAACGATGTAGTTCGTTTGCGCTGCTGTTAACTGCCCTTACCTGAAACGAAGTCTTGCTAGTAGGAAGACTCAGAGCCTGGGATTGAACTCCATTTCTGAAGTGAAACACACAGCAGAGTTCTCAAATATAGATCACACTCTGCTTTAGAGCAAGAAACACGCTCTTGCTTTCTAGACTCTCTAAGACAGCAGGAAACATGAGTGTGCTGAGAAGAAATGAATGGTGTTTCCTACACATACGGACCATATCTAGTTCAACTCTGCTTCTGAAACTGAAACAAGCTACAGGTCCTCTATCATCCAGTGCTTGTCAGTTAAGATGAGAAACGTGTGAGCTTCGTGAATGATGTAGTTCATTTGAGCTGTTAGTAACTGCCCTTACCTGAAACGAAGTCTTACTAGTAGGAAGACTCAGAGCCTGGGATTTAACTCCATTTCTGAAGTGAAACCCACAGCAGAGTTCTCATATATAGATCACACTCTGCTTTAGAGCAAGAAACACGCTCTTGCTTTCTAGAATCTCTAAGACAGCAGGAAACATGAGTGTGCTGAGAACAAATGAACGTTGTTTCGTATACATATGAGCCATATCTAGTTCAACTGTGATTCTAAAACTGAAACAAACCACAGGTCCTCTAAAATCCAATGCTTGTCATTTAAGATGAGAAACGTGTGAGCTTCGTGAACTATGTAGTTCGTTTGAGCTGTTAGTAACTGACCTTACCTGAAACGAAGTCTTGCTTGTAGGAAGACTCAGAACCTGGGATTTAACTCCATTTCTGAAGGGAAACACACAGCATATTTCTCAACCATGGATCGCACTATGCTTTAGAGCAAGAAGAAAGCTATTGCTTTCTGGAATCTCTAATAGAGCAGGAAACATGAGTGTGCTCAGAAAAAAAGAACAGAGTTTCCTACACATATGGACCATATCTAGTACAACTCTGCTTCTGAAACTGATACAAAGCACTGGTCCTTTAACATCCAATGCTTGTCAGTTAAGATGAGAAACGTGTGAGCTTCTTGAATGATGTAGTTCGTTTGAGCTGTTAGTTACTGCCCTTAGCAGAAACGAAGTCTTGCTTGTAGGAAGACTTAGAGCCTCGAATTTAACTCCATTTCTGAAGTGAAACCCACAGCAGAGTTCTCATATATAGATCACATTCTGCTTTAGAGCAAGAAACACGCTCTTGCTTTCTAGAGTCTCTAAAACAGCAGGAAACATGAGTGTGCTGAGAACAAATGAACGGTGTTTCCCACACATATGAGCCATATCTAGTTCAACTGTGATTCTAAAACTGAAACAAACCACAGGTCCTCTAAAATCCAATGCTTGTCATTTAAGATGAGAAACGTGTGAGCTTCGTGAACGATGTAGTTTCTTTGAGCTGAAAAGTGACTGCCCTTACCTGAAACGAAGTCTTGCTTGTAGGAAGACTCAGAGCCTGGGATTTAACTCCATTTCTGAAGTGAAACAAACAACAGAGTTCTCATCCATTGATCACACTCTGCTTTAGAGCAAGAAGCACACTCTTGCTTTCTAGACTCTCTAATACAGCAGTAAAAGTGAATGTGCTCAGAAGAATAGAACGGTGTTTCCTATACATACAGACCAAATCTAGTTCAACTCTGCTTGAAATTGATACAAAGCAAAGGTCCTCTAACATGAAATGCTTCTCAGTTAAGTGGAGAAACGTGTGAGATTCGTGAACGATTTAGTTCGTTTGAGCTTAAAATTGACTGCCCTTAACTGAAAAGAAGTCTTGCTTTAGGAAGACACAGAGCATGGAATTTAACTCCATTTGTGAAGGGAACCACACAGCATAGTTCCCATCCATGGATCACACTCTGCTTTAGAGCAAGAAGCACGCTCTTGCTTTCTAGAGTGTCTAAGACAGCAGGAAACATGAGTGCGCTGAGAAAAAAAGAACTGTGTTTCCTAAACATATGAGCCATATCTAGTTCAACTCTGCTTCTGAAACTGATACAAAGCACTGGTCCTCTAACATCCAATGCTTGTCAGTAAAGATGGGAAACTTGTTAGCTTCGGGAACGATGTAGTTCATTTTAGCTGAAAAGTGACTGCCCGTACCTGAAATGAAGTCTTGACTGTAGGAAGACACAGCGCCTGGGATTTAACTCCATTTCTGAAGGGAAACACACAGCATAGTTCTCATCCATGGATCACACTCTGCTTTAGAGCAAGAAGCACGCTCTTGCTTTCTAGAGTATCTAATACAGCAGGAAACTTGAGTGTGCTCAGAACAAGAAAACGGTGTTTCCGACACATACGGACCATATCTAGTACAACTCTGCTTCTGAAACTGATACAAACCACAGGTCCTCTATCATCCAGTGCTTGTCAGTTAAGATGAGAAACGTGTGAGTTCGTGAACGATGTAGTCGTTTGCGCTGCTGTTAACTGCCCTTACCTGAAACGAAGTCTTGCTTGTAGGAAGACTCAGAGCCTGGGATTGAACTCCATTTCTGAAGTGAAACACACAGCAGAGTTCTCAAATATAGATCACACTCTGCTTTAGAGCAAGAAACACGCTCTTGCTTTCTAGACTCTCTAAGACAGCAGGAAACATGAGTGTGCTGAGAAGAAATGAATGGTGTTTCCTACACATACGGACCATATCTAGTTCAACTCTACTTCTGAAACTGAAACAAGCTACCGGTCCTCTATCATCCAGTGCTTGTCAGTTAAGATGAGAAACGTGTGAGCTTCGTGAATGATGTAGTTCATTTGAGCTGTTAGTAACTGCCCTTACCTGAAACGAAGTCTTACTAGTAGGAAGACTCAGTGCCTGGGATTTAACTCCATTTCTGAAGTGAAACCCACAGCAGAGTTCTCATATATAGATCACACTCTGCTTTAGAGCAAGAAACACGCTCTTGCTTTCTAGAATCTCTAAGACAGCAGGAAACATGAGTGTGCTGAGAACAAATGAACGTTGTTTCGTATACATATGAGCCATATCTAGTTCAACTGTGATTCTAAAACTGAAACAAACCACAGGTCCTCTAAAATCCAATGCTTGTCATTTAAGATGAGATACGTGTGAGCTTCGTGAACGATGTAGTTTCTTTGAGCTGAAAAGTGACTGCCCTTACCTGAAACGAAGTCTTGATTGTAGGAAGACTCAGAGCCTGGCATTTAACTCCATTTCTGAAGTGAAACAAACAACAGAGTTCTCATCCATTGATCAGACTCTGCTTTAGAGCAAGAAGCACACTCTTGCTTTCTAGACTCTCTAATACAGCAGTAAAAGTGAATGAGCTCAGAAGAATAGAACGGTGTTTCCTATACATACGGACCAAATCTAGTTCAACTCTGCTTGAAATTGATACAAAGCAAAGGTCCTCTAACATGAAATGCTTCTCAGTTAAGTGGAGAAACGTGTGAGATTCGTGAACGATTTAGTTCGTTTGAGCTTAAAATTGACTGCCCTTAACTGAAAAGAAGTCTTGCTTTTAGGAAGACACAGAGCATGGAATTTAACTCCATTTGTGAAGGGAACCACACCGCATAGTTCCCATCCATGGATCACACTCTGCTTTAGAGCAAGAAGCACGCTCTTGCTTTCTAGAGTGTCTAAGACAGCAGGAAACATGAGTGCGCTGAGAAAAAAAGAACTGTGTTTCCTAAACATATGAGCCATATCTAGTTCAACTCTGCTTCTGAAACTGATACAAAGCACTGGTCCTCTAACATCCAATGCTTGTCAGTTAAGATGGGAAACTTGTTAGCTTCGGGAACGATGTAGTTCATTTTAGCTGAAAAGTGACTGCCCGTACCTGAAATGAAGTCTTGACTGTAGGAAGACACAGCGCCTGGGATTTAACTCCATTTCTGAAGGGAAACACACAGCATAGTTCTCATCCATGGATCACACTCTGCTTTAGAGCAAGAAGCACGCTCTTGCTTTCTAGAGTATCTAATACAGCAGGAAACTTGAGTGTGCTCAGAACAAAAAAACGGTGTTTCCGACACATACCGACCATATCTAGTACAACTCTGCTTCTGAAACTGATACAAACCACAGGTCCTCTATCATCCAGTGCTTGTCAGTTACGATGAGAAACGTGTGAGTTCATGAACGATGTAGTTCGTTTGCGCTGCTGTTAACTGCCCTTACCTGAAACGAAGTCTTGCTTGTAGGAAGACTCAGAGCCTGGGATTGAACTCCATTTCTGAAGTGAAACACACAGCAGAGTTCTCAAATATAGATCACACTCTGCTTTAGAGCAAGAAACACGCTCTTGCTTTCTAGACTCTCTAAGACAGCAGGAAACATGAGTGTGCTGAGAAGAAATGAATGGTGTTTCCTACACATACGGACCATATCTAGTTCAACTCTGCTTCTGAAACTGAAACAAGCTACAGGTCCTCTATCATCCAGTGCTTGTCAGTTAAGATGAGAAACGTGTGAGCTTCGTGAATGATGTAGTTCATTTGAGCTGTTAGTAACTGCCCTTACCTGAAACGAAGTCTTACTAGTAGGAAGACTCAGAGCCTGGGATTTAACTCCATTTCTGAAGTGAAACCCACAGCAGAGTTCTCATATATAGATCACACTCTGCTTTAGAGCAAGAAACACGCTCTTGCTTTCTAGAATCTCTAAGACAGCAGGAAACATGAGTGTGCTGAGAACAAATGAACGTTGTTTCGTATACATATGAGCCATATCTAGTTCAACTGTGATTCTAAAACTGAAACAAACCACAGGTCCTCTAAAATCCAATGCTTGTCATTTAAGATGAGAAACGTGTGAGCTTCGTGAACGATGTAGTTTCTTTGAGCTGAAAAGTGACTGCCCTTACCTGAAACGAAGTCTTGCTTGTAGGAAGACTCAGAGCCTGGCATTTAACTCCATTTCTGAAGTGAAACAAACAACAGAGTTCTCATCCATTGATCACACTCTGCTTTAGAGCAAGAAGCACACTCTTGCTTTCTAGACTCTCTAATACAGCAGTAAAAGTGAATGTGCTCAGAAGAATAGAACGGTGTTTCCTATACATACGGACCAAATCTAGTTCAACTCTGCTTGAAATTGATACAAAGCAAAGGTCCTCTAACATGAAATGCTTCTCAGTTAAGTGGAGAAACGTGTGAGATTCGTGAACGATTTAGTTCGTTTGAGCTTAAAATTGACTGCCCATAACTGAAAAGAAGTCTTGCTTTTAGGAAGACACAGAGCATGGAATTTAACTCCATTTGTGAAGGGAACCACACAGCATAGTTCCCATCCATGAATCACACTCTGCTTTAGAGCAAGAAGCACGCTCTTGCTTTCTAGAGTGTCTAAGACAGCAGGAAACATGAGTGCGCTGAGAAAAAAAGAACTGTGTTTCCTAAACATATGAGCCATATCTAGTTCAACTCTGCCTCTGAAACTGATACAAAGCACTGGTCCTCTAACATCCAATGCTTGTCAGTTAAGATGGGAAACTTGTTAGCTTCGGGAACGATGTAGTTCATTTTAGCTGAAAAGTGACTGCCCGTACCTGAAATGAAGTCTTGACTGTAGGAAGACACAGCGCCTGGGATTCAACTCCATTTCTGAAGGGAAACACACAGCATAGTTCTCATCCATGGATCACACTCTGCTTTAGAGCAAGAAGCACGCTCTTGCTTTCTAGAGTATCTAATACAGCAGGAAACTTGAGTGTGCTCAGAACAAAAAAACGGTGTTTCCGACACATACGGACCATATCTAGTACAACTCTGCTTCTGAAACTGATACAAACCACAGGTCCTCTATCATCCAGTGCTTGTCAGTTAAGATGAGAAACGTGTGAGTTCATGAACGATGTAGTTCGTTTGCGCTGCTGTTAACTGCCCTTACCTGAAACGAAGTCTTGCTAGTAGGAAGACTCAGAGCCTGGGATTGAACTCCATTTCTGAAGTGAAACACACAGCAGAGTTCTCAAATATAGATCACACTCTGCTTTAGAGCAAGAAACACGCTCTTGCTTTCTAGACTCTCTAAGACAGCAGGAAACATGAGTGTGCTGAGAAGAAATGAATGGTGTTTCCTACACATACGGACCATATCTAGTTCAACTCTGCTTCTGAAACTGAAACAAGCTACAGGTCCTCTATCATCCAGTGCTTGTCAGTTAAGATGAGAAACGTGTGAGCTTTGTGAATGATGTAGTTCATTTGAGCTGTTAGTAACTGCCCTTACCTGAAACGAAGTCTTACTAGTAGGAAGACTCAGAGCCTGGGATTTAACTCCATTTCTGAAGTGAAACCCACAGCAGAGTTCTCATATATAGATCACACTCTGCTTTAGAGCAAGAAACACGCTCTTGCTTTCTAGAATCTCTAAGACAGCAGGAAACATGAGTGTGCTGAGAACAAATGAACGTTGTTTCGTATACGTATGAGCCATATCTAGTTCAACTATGATTCTAAAACTGAAACAAACCACAGGTCCTCTAAAATCCAATGCTTGTCAGTTAAGATGAGAAACGTGTGAGCTTCGTGAACTATGTAGTTCGTTTGAGCTGTTATTAACTGACCTTACCTGAAACGATGTCTTGCTTGTAGGAAGACTCAGAGCCTGGGATTTAACTCCATTTCTGAAGGGAAACACACAACACAGTTCTCATCCACGGATCACACTCGGCTTTAGAGCAAGAAGCACGCTCTTGATTTCTAGAGTCTCTAATACAGCAGGAAAAGTGAGTGTGCTCAGAAGAAAAGAACGGTATTTCCTATACATAAAGACCATATCTAGTTCAACTCTGCTTGAATTTGATACAAAGCAAAGGTCCTCTTACATCAAATGCTTCTCAATTAAGATGAGAAACGTGTGAGCTTCGTGAACGATGTAGTTCGTTTGAGCTGTAAAGTAACTGCCCTTACCTGAAACGAAGTCTTGCTTGTAGGAAGATTCAGAGCCTGGGATTTAACTCCATTTCTGAAGTGAAACAAACAACAGAGTTCTCATCCATTGATCACACTCTGCTTTAGAGCAAGAAGCACACTCTTGCTTTCTAGACCCTCTAATACAGCAGTAAAAGTGAATGTGCTCAGAAGAATAGAACGGTGTTTCCTATACATACGGACCAAATCTAGTTCAACTCTGCTTGAAATTGATACAAAGCAAAGGTCCTCTAACATGAAATGCTTCTCAGTTAAGTGGAGAAACGTGTGAGCTTCGTGAACGATTTAGTTCGTTTGAGCTTAAAATTGACTGCCCTTAACTGAAACGAAGTCTTGCGTTTAGGAAGACACAGAGCATGGAATTTAACTCCATTTGTGAAGGGAACCACACAGCATAGTTCTCATCCATGGATCACACTCTGCTTTAGAGCAAGAAACATGCTCTTCCTTTCTAGAATCTCTAATCCAGCAGGAAAATTGAGTGTGCTCAGAACAAAAGAACGGTGTTTCCTACACATTCGGACCATATCTAGTTCAACTCTGCTTCTGAAACTGATACAACGCACGGGTCCTCTAACATCCAGTGCTTCTCAGTTAAGATGAGAAACGTGTGAGCTTCGTGAATGATGTAGTTCGTTTGAGCTGAAAAGTGACGGCCCTTACCTGAAACATGGTAGTGCTTGTAGGAAGATACAGAGCCTGGGATTTAACTCCATTTCTGAAGGGAAACACACAGCATAGTTCTCAACCATGGATCGCACTATGCTTTAGAGAAAGAAGAACGCTCTTGCTTTCTAGAATCTCTAATACAGCAGGAAACTTGCGTGTGCTCAGAACAAAAGAAGGGTGTTTCATACACATACGGACCATATCTAGTTCAAATCTGCTTCTGAAACTGATACAAAGCTCGGGTCCTCTAACATCCAGTGCTTGTCAGTTAAGATGAGCAATGTGTGAGCTTCGTGAATGATGTAGTTCATTTGAGCTGTTAGTAACTGCCCTTACCTGAAACGAAGTCTTGCTTGCAGGAAGACTCAGAGCCTGGCATTTAACTCCATTTATGAAGGGAAACACACAACACAGTTCTCATCCACGAATCACACTCTGCTTTAGAGCAAGAAGCACGCTACTGATTTCTAGAGTCTCTAATACAGCAGGAAAAGTGAGTGTGCTCAGAAGAAAAGAACGGTGTTTCCTATACATACGGACCATATCTAGTTCAACTCTGCTTGAAATTGATACAAGGCCAAGGTCCTATTACATTAAATGCTTCTCAATTAAGATGAGAAACTTGTGAGCATCGTGAACGATGTAGTTCGTTTGAGCTGAAAAGTGACTGCCCTTACCTTAAAAAAGGAGTGCATGTAGGAAGACACAGAACCTGGGATTTACCTCCATTTATGAAGGGAAACACACAGCATAGTTCTCATCCATGGATCACACTCTGCTTTAGAGCAAGAAGCACACTCTTGCTTTCTAGACCCTCTAATACAGCAGTAAAAGTGAATGTGCTCAGAAGAATAGAACGGTGTTTCCTATACATACGGACCAAATCTAGTTCAACTCTGCTTGAAATTGATACAAAGCAAAGGTCCTCTAACATGAAATGCTTCTCAGTTAAGTGGAGAAACGTGTGAGCTTTGTGAACGATTTAGTTCGTTTGAGCTTAAAATTGACTGCCCTTAACTGAAACGAAGTCTTGCTTTTAGGAAGACACAGAGCATGGAATTTAACTCCATTTGTGAAGGGAACCACACAGCATAGTTCTCATCCATGGATCACACTCTGCTTTAGAGCAAGAAACACGCTCTTCCTTTCTAGAATCTCTAATCCAGCAGGAAAATTGAGTGTGCTCAGAACAAAAGAACGGTGTTTCCTACATATTCGGACCATATCTAGTTCAACTCTGCTTCTGAAACTGATACAACGCACGGGTCCTCTAACATCCAGTGCTTGTCAGTTAAGATGAGAAACGTGTGAGCTTCGTGAATGATGTAGTTCGTTTGAGCTGAAAAGTGACGGCCCTTACCTGAAACATGGTAGTGCTTGTAGGAAGATACAGAGCCTGGGATTTAACTCCATTTCTGAAGGGAAACACACAGCATAGTTCTCAACCATGGATCGCACTATGCTTTAGAGCAAGAAGAACGCTCATGCTTTCTAGAATCTCTAATACAGCAGGAAACTTGCGTGTGCTCAGAACAAAAGAAGGGAGTTTCATACACATACGGACCATATCTAGTTCAAATCTGCTTCTGAAACTGATACAAAGCTCGGGTCCTCTAACATCCAGTGCTTGTCAGTTAAGATGAGCAATGTGTGAGCTTCGTGAATGATGTAGTTCATTTGAGCTGTTAGTAACTGCCCTTACCTGAAACGAAGTCTTGCTTGCAGGAAGACTCAGAGCCTGGGATTTAACTCCATTTCTGAAGGGAAACACACAACACAGTTCTCATCCACGAATCACACTCTGCTTTAGAGCAAGAAGCACGCTCCTGATTTCTAGAGTCTCTAATACAGCAGGAAAAGTGAGTGTGCTCAGAAGAAAAGAACGGTGTTTCCTATACATACGGACCATATCTAGTTCAACTCTGCTTGAAATTGATACAAGGCCAAGGTCCTATTACATTAAATGCTTCTCAATTAAGATGAGAAACTTGTGAGCATCGTGAACGATGTAGTTCGTTTGAGCTGAAAAGTGACTGCCCTTACCTTAAAAAAGGAGTGCATGTAGGAAGACACAGAACCTGGGATTTACCTCCATTTATGAAGGGAAACACACAGCATAGTTCTCATCCATGGATCACACTCTGCTTTAGAGCAAGAAGCACACTCTTGCTTTCTAGACCCTCTAATACAGCAGTAAAAGTGAATGTGCTCAGAAGAATAGAACGGTGTTTCCTATACATACGGACCAAATCTAGTTCAACTCTGCTTGAAATTGATACAAAGCAAAGGTCCTCTAACATGAAATGCTTCTCAGTTAAGTGGAGAAACGTGTGAGCTTTGTGAACGATTTAGTTCGTTTGAGCTTAAAATTGACTGCCCTTAACTGAAACGAAGTCTTGCTTTTAGGAAGACACAGAGCATGGAATTTAACTCCATTTGTGAAGGGAACCACACAGCATAGTTCTCATCCATGGATCACACTCTGCTTTAGAGCAAGAAACACGCTCTTCCTTTCTAGAATCTCTAATCCAGCAGGAAAATTGAGTGTGCTCAGAACAAAAGAACGGTGTTTCCTACATATTCGGACCATATCTAGTTCAACTCTGCTTCTGAAACTGATACAACGCACGGGTCCTCTAACATCCAGTGCTTGTCAGTTAAGATGAGAAACGTGTGAGCTTCGTGAATGATGTAGTTCGTTTGAGCTGAAAAGTGACGGCCCTTACCTGAAACATGGTAGTGCTTGTAGGAAGATACAGAGCCTGGGATTTAACTCCATTTCTGAAGGGAAACACACAGCATAGTTCTCAACCATGGATCACACTATGCTTTAGAGCAAGAAGAACGCTCTTGCTTTCTAGAATCTCTAATACAGCAGGAAAGTTGCGTGTGCTCAGAACAAAAGAAGGGAGTTTCATACACATACGGACCATATCTAGTTCAAATCTGCTTCTGAAACTGATACAAAGCTCGGGTCCTCTAACATCCAGTGCTTGTCAGTTAAGATGAGCAATGTGTGAGCTTCGTGAATGATGTAGTTCATTTGAGCTGTTAGTAACTGCCCTTACCTGAAACGAAGTCTTGCTTGCAGGAAGACTCAGAGCCTGGGATTTAACTCCATTTCTGAAGGGAAACACACAACACAGTTCTCATCCACGAATCACACTCTGCTTTAGAGCAAGAAGCACGCTCCTGATTTCTAGAGTCTCTAATACAGCAGGAAAAGTGAGTGTGCTCAGAAGAAAAGAACGGTGTTTCCTATACATACGGACCATATCTAGTTCAACTCTGCTTGAAATTGATACAAGGCCAAGGTCCTATTACATTAAATGCTTCTCAATTAAGATGAGAAACTTGTGAGCATCGTGAACGATGTAGTTCGTTTGAGCTGAAAAGTGACTGCCCTTACCTTAAACAAAGTAGTGCATGTAGGAAGACACAGAACCTGGGATTTACCTCCATTTATGAAGGGAAACACACAGCATAGTTCTCATCCATGGATCACACTCTGCTTTAGAGCAAGAAGCTCGCTCTTGCTTTCTAGAGTCTCTAATATAGCAGGAAACTTGAGTGTGCTCAGAACAAAAGAACGGTGTTTCCTACACATATGGACTATATCTAGTTCAACTCTGCTTCTGAAACTGATACAATGCACGGGTCCTTTAACATCCAATGCTTGTCAGTTAAGATGAGAAACGTATGAGCTTAGTGAACGATGTAGTTCGTTTGAGATGTTAGTAACTGCCCTTACATGAAACGAAGTCTTGCTTGTAGGAAGACTCAGAGCCTGGGACTTAACTCCATTTCTGAAGTGAAACACACAGCAGAGTTCTCATATATAGATCACACTCTGCTTTAGAGCAAGAAACACGCTCTTGCTTTCTAGAGTCTTTGAGACAGCAGGAAACATGAGTGTGCTGAGAACAAAAGAACCGTGTTTCCTACACATATGAGCCATATCTAGTTCAACTCTGATTCTAAAACTGAAACAAACCACAGGTCCCCTAAAATCCAATGCTTGTCAGTTAAGATGAGAAACGTGTGAGCTTCGTGAACGATGTAGTTCGTTTGAGCTGAAAAGTGACTGCCCTTACCTTAAACAAGTAGTGCATGTAGGAAGACACAGAACCTGGGATTTAACTCCATTTATGAAGGGAAACACACAGCATAGTTCTCATCCTTGGATTGCACTATGCTTTAGAGCAAGAAGAACGCTCTTGCTTTATAGAATCTCTAATACAGCAGGAAACATGAGTGTGCTCAGAACAAAAGAACGGTGTTTCCTACACATTCGGACCATATCTAGTTCAACTCTGCTTCTGAAACTGATACAACGCACGGGTCCTCTAACATCCAGTGCTTGTCAGTTAAGATGAGAAACGTGTGAGCTTCGTGAACGATCTAGTTCGTTTGAGCTGAAAATGACGGCCCTTACCTGAAATGTGGTAGTGCTTGTAGGAAGACACAGAGCCTGGGATTTAACTCCATTTCTGAAGGGAAACACACAGCATAGTTCTCAACCATGGATCGCACTATGCTTTAGAGCAAGAAGAAAGCTCTTGCTTTCTAGAATCTCTAATACAGCAGGAAACTTGAGTGTGCTCCGAACAAAAGAACGGTGTTTCATACACATACGGACCATATCTAGTTCAAATCTGCTTCTGAATCTGATACAAATCACGCGTCCTCTAACATCCAGTGCATGTCAGTTAAGATGAGCAATGTGTGAGCTTCGTGAATGATGTAGTTCATTTGAGATGTTAGTAACTGCCCTTACCTGAAACGAAGTCTTGCTTGTAGGAAGACTCAGAGCCTGGGATTTAACTCCATTTCTGAAGGGAAACACACAACACAGTTCTCATCCACGGATCACAGTCTGCTTTAGAGCAAGAAGCACGCTCCTGATTTCTAGAGTCTCTAGTACAGCAGGAAAAGTGAGTGTGCTCAGAAGAAAAGGACGGTGTTTCCTATACATACGGACCATATCTAGTTCAACTCTGCTTGAAATTGATACAAAGCAAAGTTCTTCTTACATCAAATGCTTCTCAATTAAGATGAGAAACGTGTGAGCATCGTGAACGATGTAGTTCGTTTGAGCTGAAAAGTGACTGCCCTTACCATAAACAAAGTAGTGCATGTAGGAAGACACAGAACCTGGGATTTACCTCCATTTATGAAGAGAAACACACAGCATAGTTCTCAGCCATGGATCACACTCTGCTTTAGAGCAAGAAGCACACTCTTGCTTTCTAGAGTCTCTAATATAGCAGGAAACTTGAGTGTGCTCAGAACAAAAGAACGGTGTTTGCTACACATATGGACCATATCTAGTTCAACTCTGCTTCTGAAACTGATACAACGCACGGGTCCTTTAACATCCAATGCTTGTCATTTAAGATGAGAAACGTATGAGCTTAGTGAACGATGTAGTTCGTTTGAGATGTTAGTAACTGCCCTTACCTGAAACGAAGTCTTGCTTGTAGGAAGACTCACAGCCTGGGACTTAACTCCATTTCTGAAGTGAAACACACAGTAGAGTTCTCATATATAGATCACACTCTGCTTTAGAGCAAGAAGCATGCTCTTGCTTTCTAGAGTCTCTAAGACAGCAGGAAACGTGAGTGTGCCGAGAACAAAAGAACGGTGTTTCCTACACATAGGACCATATCTATTCCAACTCTGCTTCTGAAACTGATACAAAGCACTGGTCCTATAACATCTGATGCTTCTCAGTTAAGATGAGAAACGTGAGAGCTTCATGAACGATGTACTTCATTTGAGCTGAAAAGTGACTGCCCTTACCTGAAACGAAGTCTTTATTGTAGGAAGACACAGAGCCTGGGATTTAACTCCATTTCTGAACGGAAACACAAAGCATAGTTCTCTTCCATGGATCACACTCTGCTTTAGAGCAAGAAGCACGCTCTTGCTTTCTACATTCTCTAATAGAGTAGGAAACGTGAGTGTGCTAAGAACAAATGAACGATGTTTCCTACAGTAACGGACCATATCTAGTCCAACTCTGCTTCTGAAACTGATACAAAGCACTGGTCCTCTAACATCCAATGCTTGTCAGTTAAGAGGAGAAACCTGTAAGCTTCGTGAATAATGTAGTTCATTTGAGCTGTAATGTAACTGCCCTTACCTGAAATTAAGTCTTGTTGTAGGAAGACACAGAACCTGGGATTTAATTCCATTTCTGAAGTGAAACACACAGCAGAGTTCTCATATATAGATCACACTTGCTTTAGAGCAAGAAGCAGACTCTTGCTTTCTAGACTCTCTAAGACAGCAGGAAACATGAGTGTGCTGAGAACAAAAGAACGGTGTTTCCTACAAATACGGACCATATCTAGTCCAACTCTGCCTCTGAAATTGATACAAAGCATAGGTCCTCTAACATCCAATGCTTGTCATTTAAGATGAGAAACGTGTTAGATTCATGAACGATGTAGTTCGTTTGAGCTGTAAAGTGACTGCCCTTCCCTGAAACGAAGTCTTGCATGTTGAAACACACAGAGCAAGGGATTTAACTCCATTTCTGAAGGGAAACACACCGCATAGTTCTCATCCATGGATAACACTCTGCTTCAGAGCAAGAAGCACCCTATTGCTCTCTAGATTCTGTAATACAGCAGGAAACGTGAGTGTGCTGAGAACAAAAGAACGGTGTTTCCTACACATACGGACCATATCTATTCCAACTCTGCTTCTGAAACTGATACAAAGCACTGGTCCTATAACATCCTATGCTTGTCAGTTAAGATTAGAAACGTGTGAGCTTCGTGAACGATGTAGTTCGTTTGAGCCGTAAGTAACTGCCCTTACCTGAAACAAAGTGTTGCTTGTAGGAAGACTCAGAGCCTGGGGTTTAACTCCATTTCTGAAGTGAAAAACCCAGCAGAGTTGACATACATAGATCATACTCTGCTTTATAGCAAGAAGCACGCTCTTGCTTTCTAGAGTCTCTTAGAGAGCAGGAATCATGAGTGTGCTGAGAACAAAAGAACGGTGTTTCCTACACATGCGGACCATATCTAGTCCAACTCTGCCTCTGAAATTGATACAAAGCACAGGTCCTCTAACATCCAATGCTTGTAATTTAAGATGAGAAACGTGTGATCTTCGTGAACGATGTAGTTCATTTGAGCTGTAATGTAACTGCCCTTACCTGAAATGAAGTCTTGCATGTAGGAAGACTCAGAGCCTGGGATTTAACTCCATTTCTGAAGTGAAACACACAGCAGAGTTCTCATCCATTGATGACACTCTGCTTTAGAGCAAGAAGCACGCTCTTGCTTTCCAGAGTCACTAAGGCAGCAGTAAACCTGAGTGTGCTGAGAGCAAAAGAACGGTGTTTCTTACACATTCGGACCATATCTAGTCCACCTCTGCCTCTGAAATTGATACAAAGCTCAGGTCCTCTAACATCCAATGCTTGTCAGTTAAGATGAGAAACGTGTGAGCTTCGTGAAGGATGTACTTCATTTGAGCTGAAAAGTGACTGCCCTTACCTGAAACGAAGTCTTTATTGTAGGAAGACACAGAGCCTGGGATTTAACTCCATTTCTGAACGGAAACACAAAGCATAGTTCTCTTCCATGGATCACACTCTGCTTTAGAGCAAGAAGCACGCTCTTGCTTTCTAGAATCTCTAGGACAGCAGGAAAAATGAGTGTGCTGAGAACAAAAGAACGGTGTTTCTTACACATTCGGGCAATATCGACTCCAACTCTGCCTCTTAAATTGATACAAAGCACAGGTCCTCCAGCATCCAATGCTTGTCATTTAAGATGAGAAACGTGTGAGCTTCGTGAACGATGTAGTTCGTTTGAGCTGTAAAGTAACTGCCCTTCCCTGAAACGAAGTCTTGTTTGAAGGAAGACTCAGAGCCTGGGATTTAACTCCATTTCTGAAGTGAAACACACAGCAGAGTTCTCATCCATTGATCACACTCTGCGTTAGAACAAGAAGCACCCTCTACCTTTCTAGAGTCTCTAAGACAGCAGGAAACGTGAGTGTGCTGAGAACAAAAGAACGGTGTTTCCTACACATACGGACCATATGTAGTCCAACTCTGCTTCTGAAGCTGATACAAAGCACTGGTCCTCTAACATCTAATGCTTGTCAGTTAAGATGAGAAACGTGTGAGCTTCGTGAAGGATGTACTTCATATGAGCTGAAAAGTGACTGCCATTACCTGAAACGAAGTCTTTATTGTAAGAAGACACAGAGCCTGGGATTTAACTCCATTTCTGAAGGGAAACACAAAAGCATAATTCTCTTCCATGGATCACACTCTGCTTTAGAGCAAGATGCACGCTCTTGCTTTCTAGAGTCTCTAAGACAGCAGGAAACGTGAGTGTGCTGAGAACAAAAGAACGGTGTTTCCTACACATAGGACCATATCTATTCCAACTCTGCCTCTGAAACTGATACAAACCACAGGTCCTCTAACATCCAATGCTTGTCAGTTAAGATGAGAAACGTGTGAGCTTCGTGAAGGATGTACTTCATATGAGCTGAAAAGTGACTGCCATTACCTGAAACGAAGTCTTTATTGTAAGAAGACACAGAGCCTGGGATTTAACTCCATTTCTGAAGGGAAACACAAAAGCATAATTCTCTTCCATGGATCACACTCTGCTTTAGATTAAGAAGCACGCTCTTGCTTTCTAGATTCTCTAATACAGTAGGAAACGTGAGTGTGCTAAGAACAAATGAACGGTTTTTCCTACACATACGGACCACATCTAGTCCAACTCTGCCTCTGAAATTGATACAAAGCACAGGTCCTCTAATATCCAATGCTTGTCATTTAATATGAGTAATGTGTGAGCTTCGTGAATGATGTAGTTCATTTGAGCTGTAATGTAACTGCCCTTACCTGAAATGAAATCTTGTTGTAGGAAGACACAGAGCATGGGATTTAACTCCATTCCTGAAGTGAAACACACAGCAGAGTTCTCATCCATTGATGACACTCTGCTTTAGAGCCAGAAGCACGCTCTTGCTTTCCAGAGTCACTAAGGCAGCGGGAAACCTGAGTGTGATGAGAACAAAAGAACGGTGTTTCCTCCACATGTGGACCATATCTAGTCCTACTCTGCTTGTGAAACTGAAACAAACCACAGGTCCACTAACATCCAATGCTTGTCAGTTAAGATGATAAACGTGGGAGCTTCGTGAAAGATGTAGTTCGTTTGAGCTGTAAAGTAACTGCCCTTACCTGAAACGAAGTCTTGTTTGTAGGAAGCCTCAGAGCCTGGGATTTAACTCCATTTCTGAAGGGAAACACACAGCAGAGTTCTCATCCATTGATCACACTCTGCTTTAGAGCAAGAAGCACGCTCTTGCTTTCTAGAGTCTCTAAGACAGTAGGAAACGTGAGTGTGCTGAGAACAAAAGAACACTGTTTCCTACAAATAGGACCATATCTATTCCAACTCTGCTTCTGAAACTCATACAAAGCACTGGTCCTATAACATCCGATGCTTGTCAGTTAAGATGAGAAACGTGAGAGCTTCATGAACGATGTAGTTCGTTTGAGCTGTAAAGTAACTGCCCTTACCTGAAACGAAGTTTTTCTTGTGGGAAGACTCAGAGCCTGGGGTTTAACTCCATTTCTGAAGTGAAACACACAACAGGGTTCTCATATATACATCACACTCTGCTTTAAAGCAAGAAGGACGCTCTTGCTTTCTAGAATCTCTAAGACAGCAGGAAACATGAGTGTGCTGAGAACAAAAGAACGGTGTTTCTTACACATTTGTACCATATCTAGACCAACTCTGCCTCTGAAATTGATACAAAGCTCAGGCCCTCTAACATCCAATGCTTGTCAGTTAAGAGGAGAAACGTGTGACCTTCGTGAAGGATGTACTTCATTTTAGCTGAAAAGTGACTGCCCTTACCTGAAACGAAGTCTTTATTGTAGGAAAACACAGAGCCTGGGATTTAACTCCATTTCTGAAGGGAAACAGAAAGCATAGTTCTCTTCCATGGATCACACTCTGCTTTAGAGCAAGAAGCACGCCCTTGCTTTCTAGATTCTCTAATACAGCAGGAAACGTGAGTGTGCTAAGAACAAATGAACGGTGTTTCCTACACATACGGAACATATCTAGTCCAACTCTGCTTCGGAAACTGATACAAAGCACTGGTCCTCTAACATCCAATGCTTGTCAGTTAAGATGAGAAACGTGTGAGCTTCATGAATGATGTAGTTCGTTTGAGATGAGGAGTGACTGCCCTTACTTGAAAGGAATTCTTGCTTGTAGGAAGTCACAGAGCCTGGAATTTAACTCCATTTCTGCATGGAAACACACAACAGATTTCTGATATATAGATCACACTCTGCTTTAGAGCAAGAAGCACACTCTTGCTTTCTAGACTCTGTAAGAGAGCAGGAATCATGAGTGTGCTGAGAACAAAAGAACGGTGTTTCCTACACATACGGACCATATCTAGTCCAACTCTGCCTCTGAAATTGATACAAAGTACAGGTCCTCTAACATCCAATGCTTGTCATTTAAGATGAGAAACGTGTGAGCTTTGTGAACGATGTAGTTCATTTGAGCTCTAATGTAACTGCCCTTACCTGAAATGAAGTCTTGCTTGTAGGAAGACTCAGAGCCTGGGATTTAACTCCATTTCTGAAGTGAAACACACAGCAGAGTTCTCATCCATTGATGACACTCTGCTTTAGAGCAAGAAGCACGCTCTTGCTTTCCAGAGTCACTAAGGCAGCAGGAAACCTGAGTGTGCTGTGAACAAAAGAACGGTGTTTCCTACACATAGGACCATATCTATTCCAACTCTGCATCTGAAACTCATACAAAGCACTGGTCCTATAACATCCGATGCTTGTCGGTTAAGATGAGAAACGTGAGAGCTTCATGAACGATGTAGTTCGTTTGAGCTGTAAAGTAACTGCCCTTACCTGAAACGAAGTTTTTCTTGTGGGAAGACTCAGAGCCTGGGGTTTAACTCCATTTCTGAAGTGAAACACACAACAGGGTTCTCATATATACATCACACTCTGCTTTAAAGCAAGAAGGACGATCTTGCTTTCTAGAATCTCTAAGACAGCAGGAAACATGAGTGTGCTGAGAAAAAAAGAACGGTGTTTCTTACACATTTGTACCATATCTAGACCAACTCTGCCTCTGAAATTGATACAAAGCTCAGGCCCTCTAACATCCAATGCTTGTCAGTTAAGAGGAGAAACGTGTGACCTTCGTGAAGGATGTACTTCATTTTAGCTGAAAAGTGACTGCCCTTACCTGAAACGAAGTCTTTACTGTAGGAAGACACAGAGCCTGGGATTTAACTCCATTTCTGAAGGGAAACAGAAAGCATAGTTCTCTTCCATGGATCACACTCTGCTTTAGAGCAAGAAGCACGCCCTTGCTTTCTAGATTCTCTAATACAGCAGGAAACGTGAGTGTGCTAAGAACAAATGAACGGTGTTTCCTACACATACGGAACATATCTAGTCCAACTCTGCATCTGAAACTGATACAAAGCACTGGTCCTCTAACATCCAATGCTTGTCAGTTAAGATGAGAAACGTGTGAGCTTCATGAATGATGTAGTTCGTTTGAGATGAGGAGTGACTGCCCTTACCTGAAACGAATTCTTGTTTGTAGGAAGACTCAGAGCCTAGGATTTAACTCCATTTCTGAAGTGAAACACACAGCATAGTTCTCATCCATTGATCACACTCTGCTTTAGTGTGAGAAGCACGCTCTTGCTTTCTAGAGTCTCTAAGACAGCAGGAAACAGGAGTGTGCTGAGAGCAAAAGAACGGTGTTTCTTACACATTCGGACCATATCTAGTCCAACTCTGCCTCTGAAATTGATACAAAGCTCAGGTCCTCTAACATCCAATGCTTGTCAGTTAAGATGAGAAACGTGTGAGCTTCGTGAAGGATGTGCTTCATTTGAGCTGAAAAGTGACTGCCCTTACATGAAACGAAGTCTTTATTGTAGGAAGACACAGAGCCTGGGATTTAACTCCATTTCTGAAGGGAAACACAAAAGCATTGTTCTCTTCCATGGATCACACTCTGCTTTAGAGCAAGAAGCATGCTCTTGCTTTGTAGATTCTCTAATACAGCAGGAAACGTGAGTGTGCTAAGAACAAATGAACGGTGTTTCCTACACATACAGACAATATCTAGTCCAACTCTGCTTCTGAAACTGATACAAAGCACTGGTCCTCTAACATCCAATGCTTGTCAGTTAAGATGAGAAACGTGTGAGCTTCATGAACGATGTAGTTCGTTTGAGATGAAGAGTAACTGCCCTTACTTGAAAGGAATTCTTGCTTGTAGGAAGTCACAGAGCCTGGAATTTAACTCCATTTCTGCATGGAAACACACAACAGAATTCTGATATATAGATCACACTCTGCTTTAGAGCAAGAAGCACGCTCTTGCTTTCCAGAGTCACTAAGGCAGTAGGAAACCTGGGTGTGATGAGAACAAAAGAACGGTGTTTCCTACACATGCGGACCATATCTAGTCCAACTCTGCTTGTGAAACTGAAACAAACCACAGGTCCACTAACATCCAATGCTTGTCAGTTAAGATGATAAACGTGTGAGCTTCGTGAATGATGTAGTTCGTTTGAGCTGTAAAGTAACTGCCCTTACCTGAAACGAATT
This sequence comes from Onychomys leucogaster, assembly GCA_949786385.1. NCBI lineage: Eukaryota > Metazoa > Chordata > Mammalia > Rodentia > Cricetidae > Onychomys > Onychomys leucogaster. The sequence goes on from CATKUP010000073.1 coordinate 1,981,120, forward strand.
CTTGTTTGTAGGAAGCCTCAGAGCCTGGGATTTAACTCCATTTCTGAAGTGAAACACACAGCATAGTTCTCATCCATTGATCACACTCTGCTTTAGATTGAGAAGCACGCTCTTGCTTTCTAGAGTCTCTAAGACAGCAGGAAACATGAGTGTGCTGAGACCAAAAGAACGGTGTTTCTTACACATTCGGACCATATCTAGTCCAACTCTTCCTCTGAAATTGATACAAAGCTCAGGTCCTCTAACATCCAATGCTTGTCAGTTAAGATGAGAAATGTTTGAGCTTCGTGAAGGATGTACTTCATTTGAGCTGAAAAGTGACCGCCCTTACCTGAAACGAAGTCTTTATTGTAGGAAGACACAGCGCCTGGGATTTACCTCCATTTCTGAAGGGAAACACACAGCAGAGTTCTCATCCATTGATCACACTCTGCTTTAGAGCAAGAAGCACGCTCTTGCTTTCTAGAGTCTCTAAGACAGCAGGAAACGTGAGTGTGCTGTGAACAAAAGAACGCTGTTTCCCACACATAGGACCATATCTATTCCAACTCTGCTTCTGAAACTCATACAAAGCACTGGTCCTATAACATCCGATGCTTGTCAGTTAAGATGAGAAATGTGAGAGCTTCATGAACGATGTAGTTCGTTTGAGCTGTAAAGTAACTGCCCTTACCTGAAACGAAGTTTTTCTTGTGGGAAGACGCAGAGCCTGGGGTTTAACTCCATTTCTGAAGTGAAACACACAACAGGGTTCTCATATATACATCACACTCTGCTTTAAAGCAAGAAGGACGCTCTTGCTTTCTAGAATCTCTAAGACAGCAGGAAACATGAGTGTGCTGAGAACAAAAGAACGGTGTTTCTTACACATTTCGACCATGTCTAGACCAACTCTGCCTCTGAAATTGATACAAAGCTCAGGCCCTCTAACATCCAATGCTTGTCAGTTAAGAGGAGAAACGTGTGACCTTCGTGAAGGATGTACTTCATTTTAGCTGAAAAGTGACTGCCCTTACCTGAAACGAAGTCTTTATTGTAGGAAGACACAGAGCCTGGGATTTAACTCCATTTCTGAAGGGAAACAGAAAGCATAGTTCTCTTCCATGGATCACACTCTGCTTTAGAGCAAGAAGCATGCCCTTGCTTTCTAGATTCTCTAATACAGCAGGAAACGTGAGTGTGCTAAGAACAAATGAACGGTGTTTCCTACACATACGGAACATATCTAGTCCAACTCTGCATCTGAAACTGATACAAAGCACTGGTCCTCTAACATCCAATGCTTGTCAGTTAAGATGAGAAACGTGTGAGCTTCATGAATGATGTAGTTCGTTTGAGATGAGGAGTGACTGCCCTTACCTGAAACGAATTCTTGTTTGTAGGAAGACTCAGAGCCTAGGATTTAACTCCATTTCTGAAGTGAAACACACAGCATAGTTCTCATCCATTGATCACAGTCTGCTTTAGTGTGAGAAGCACGCTCTTGCTTTCTAGAGTCTCTAAGACAGCAGGAAATATGAGTGTGCTGAGAGCAAAAGAACGGTGTTTCTTACACATTCGGACCATATCTAGTCCAACTCTGCCTCTGAAATTGATACAAAGCTCAGGTCCTCTAACATCCAATGCTTGTCAGTTAAGATGAGAAACGTGTGAGCTTCGTGAAGGATGTGCTTCATTTGAGCTGAAAAGTGACTGCCCTTACATGAAACGAAGTCTTTATTGTAGGAAGACACAGAGCCTGGGATTTAACTCCATTTCTGAAGGGAAACACAAAAGCATTGTTCTCTTCCATGGATCACACTCTGCTTTAGAGCAAGAAGCATGCTCTTGCTTTGTAGATTCTCTAATACAGCAGGAAACGTGAGTGTGCTAAGAACAAATGAACGGTGTTTCCTACACATACAGACAATATCTAGTCCAACTCTGCTTCTGAAACTGATACAAAGCACTGGTCCTCTAACATCCAATGCTTGTCAGTTAAGATGAGAAACGTGTGAGCTTCATGAACGATGTAGTTCGTTTGAGATGAAGAGTAACTGCCCTTACTTGAAAGGAATTCTTGCTTGTAGGAAGTCACAGAGCCTGGAATTTAACTCCATTTCTGCATGGAAACACACAACAGAATTCTGATATATAGATCACACTCTGCTTTAGAGCAAGAAGCACGCTCTTGCTTTCCAGAGTCACTAAGGCAGTAGGAAACCTGGGTGTGATGAGAACAAAAGAACGGTGTTTCCTACACATGCGGACCATATCTAGTCCAACTCTGCTTGTGAAACTGAAACAAACCACAGGTCCACTAACATCCAATGCTTGTCAGTTAAGATGATAAACGTGTGAGCTTCGTGAATGATGTAGTTCGTTTGAGCTGTAAAGTAACTGCCCTTACCTGAAACGAATTCTTGTTTGTAGGAAGCCTCAGAGCCTGGGATTTAACTCCATTTCTGAAGTGAAACACACAGCATAGTTCTCATCCATTGATCACACTCTGCTTTAGATTGAGAAGCACGCTCTTGCTTTCTAGAGTCTCTAAGACAGCAGGAAACATGAGTGTGCTGAGACCAAAAGAACGGTGTTTCTTACACATTCGGACCATATCTAGTCCAACTCTGCCTCTGAAACTGATACAAAGCTCAGGTCCTCTAACATCCAATGCTTGTCAGTTAAGATGAGAAATGTTTGAGCTTCGTGAAGGATGTACTTCATTTGAGCTGAAAAGTGACCGCCCTTACCTGAAACGAAGTCTTTATTGTAGGAAGACACAGCGCCTGGGATTTACCTCCATTTCTGAAGGGAAACACACAGCAGAGTTCTCATCCATTGATCACACTCTGCTTTAGAGCAAGAAGCACGCTCTTGCTTTCTAGAGTCTCTAAGACAGCAGGAAACGTGAGTGTGCTGTGAACAAAAGAACGCTGTTTCCCACACATAGGACCATATCTATTCCAACTCTGCTTCTGAAACTCATACAAAGCACTGGTCCTATAACATCCGATGCTTGTCAGTTAAGATGAGAAATGTGAGAGCTTCATGAACGATGTAGTTCGTTTGAGCTGTAAAGTAACTGCCCTTACCTGAAACGAAGTTTTTCTTGTGGGAAGACGCAGAGCCTGGGGTTTAACTCCATTTCTGAAGTGAAACACACAACAGGGTTCTCATATATACATCACACTCTGCTTTAAAGCAAGAAGGACGCTCTTGCTTTCTAGAATCTCTAAGACAGCAGGAAACATGAGTGTGCTGAGAACAAAAGAACGGTGTTTCTTACTCATTTCGACCATGTCTAGACCAACTCTGCCTCTGAAATTGATACAAAGCTCAGGCCCTCTAACATCCAATGCTTGTCAGTTAAGATGAGAATCGTGTGACCTTCGTGAAGGATGTACTTCATTTTAGCTGAAAAGTGACTGCCCTTACCTGAAACGAAGTCTTTATTGTAGGAAGACACAGAGGCTGGGATTTAACTCCATTTCTGAAGGGAAACACAAAGCATAGTTCTCTTCCATGGATCACACTCTGCTTTAGAGCAAGAAGCACGCTCTTGCTTTCTAGATTCTCTAATACAGCAGGAAACGTGAGTGTGCTAAGAACAAATGAACGGTGTATCCTACACATACGGAACATATCTAGTCCAACTCTGCTTCTGAAACTGATACAAAGAACTGGTCCTCTAACATCCAATGCTTGTCAGTTAAGATGAGAAACGCGTGAGCTTCATGAATGATGTAGTTCTTTTGAGATGAAGAGTGACTGCCCTTACTTGAAAGGAATTCTTGCTTGTAGGAAGTCACAGAGCCTGGAATTTACCTCCATTTCTGCATGGAAACACACAACAGATTTCTGATATATAGATCACACTCTGCTTTAGAGCAGGAAGCACACTCTTGCTTTCTAGACTCTCTAAGACAGCAGGAATCATGAGTGTGCTGAGAACAAAAGAACGGTGTTTCCTACACATACGGACCATATCTAGTCCAACTCTGCCTCTGAAATTGATACAAAGCACAGGTCCTCTAACATCCAATGCTTGTCATTTAAGATGAGAAACGTGTGAGCTTCGTGAACGATGTAGTTCATTAGAGCTCTAATGTAACTGCCCTTACCTGAAATGAAGTCTTGCTTGTAGAAAGACTCAGAGCCTGTGATTTAACTCCATTTCTGAAGTGAAACACACAGCAGAGTTCTCATCCATTGATGACACTCTGCTTTAGAGCAAGAAGCACGCTCTTGCTTTCCAGAGTCACTAAGGCAGCAGGAAACCTGAGTGTGATGAGAACAAAAGAACGGTGTTTCCTACACATGCGGACCATATCTAGTCCAGCTCTGCTTGTGAAACCGAAACAAACCACAGGTCCACTAACATCCAATGCTTGTCAGTTAAGATGATAAACGTGTGAGCTTCGTGAATGATGTAGTTCGTTTGAGCTGTAAAGTAACTGCCCTTACCTGAAACGAATTCTTGTTTGTAGGAAGCCTCAGAGCCTGGGATTTAACTCCATTTCTGAAGTGAAACACACAGCATAGTTCTCATCCATTGATCACACTCTGCTTTAGATTGAGAAGCACGCTCTTGCTTTCTAGAGTCTCTAAGACAGCAGGAAACATGAGTGTGCTGAGAGCAAAAGAACGGTGTTTCTTACACATTCGGACCATATCTAGTCCAACTCTGCCTCTGAAACTGATACAAAGCTCAGGTCCTCTAACATCCAATGCTTGTCAGTTAAGATGAGAAATGTTTGAGCTTCGTGAAGGATGTACTTCATTTGAGCTGAAAAGTGACCGCCCTTACCTGAAACGAAGTCTTTATTGTAGGAAGACACAGCGCCTGGGATTTACCTCCATTTCTGAAGGGAAACACACAGCAGAGTTCTCATCCATTGATCACACTCCGCTTTAGAGCAAGAAGCATGCTCTTGCTTTCTAGAGTCTCTAAGACAGCAGGAAACGTGAGTGTGCTGTGAACAAAAGAACGCTGTTTCCCACACATAGGACCATATCTATTCCAACTCTGCTTCTGAAACTCATACAAAGCACTGGTCCTATAACATCCGATGCTTGTCAGTTAAGATGAGAAACGTGAGAGCTTCATGAACGATGTAGTTCGTTTGAGCTGTAAAGTAACTGCCCTTAACTGAAACGAAGTTTTTCTTGTGGGAAGACGCAGAGCCTGGGGTTTAACTCCATTTCTGAAGTGAAACACACAACAGGGTTCTCATATATACATCACACTCTGCTTTAAAGCAAGAAGGACGCTCTTGCTTTCTAGAATCTCTAAGACAGCAGGAAACATGAGTGTGCTGAGAACAAAAGAACGGTGTTTCTTACACATTTCGACCATGTCTAGACCAACTCTGCCTCTGAAATTGATACAAAGCTCAGGCCCTCTAACATCCAATGCTTGTCAGTTAAGATGAGAAACGTGTGACCTTCGTGAAGGATGTACTTCATTTTAGCTGAAAAGTGACTGCCCTTACCTGAAACGAAGTCTTTGTTGTAGGAAGACACAGAGGCTGGGATTTAACTCCATTTCTGAAGGGAAACACAAAGCATAGTTCTCTTCCATGGATCACACTCTGCTTTAGAGCAAGAAGCACGCTCTTGCTTTCTAGATTCTCTAATACAGCAGGAAACGTGAGTGTGCTAAGAACAAATGAACGGTGTATCCTACACATACGGAACATATCTAGTCCAACTCTGCTTCTGAAACTGATACAAAGAACTGGTCCTCTAACATCCAATGCTTGTCAGTTAAGATGAGAAACGCGTGAGCTTCATGAATGATGTAGTTCTTTTGAGATGAAGAGTGACTGCCCTTACTTGAAAGGAATTCTTGCTTGTAGGAACTCACAGAGCCTGGAATTTACCTCCACTTCTGCATGGAAACACACAACAGATTTCTGATATATAGATCACACTCTGCTTTAGAGCAGGAAGCACACTCTTGCTTTCTAGACTCTCTAAGACAGCAGGAATCATGAGTGTGCTGAGAACAAAAGAACGGTGTTTCCTACACATACGGACCATATCTAGTCCAACTCTGCCTCTGAAATTGATACAAAGCACAGGTCCTCTAACATCCAATGCTTGTCATTTAAGATGAGAAACGTGTGAGCTTCGTGAACGATGTAGTTCATTTGAGCTCTAATGTAACTGCCCTTACCTGAAATGAAGTCTTGCTTGTAGGAAGACTCAGAGCCTGGGATTTAACTCCATTTCTGAAGTGAAACACACAGTAGAGTTCTCATCCATTGATGACACTCTGCTTTAGAGCAAGAAGCACGCTCTTGCTTTCCAGAGTCACTAAGACAGCAGGAAACCTGAGTGTGATGAGAACAAAAGAACGGTGTTTCCTACACATGCGGACCATATCTACTCCAGCTCTGCTTGTGAAACCGAAACAAACCACAGGTCCACTAACATCCAATGCTTGTCAGTTAAGATGATAAACGTGTGAGCTTCGTGAATGATGTAGTTCGTTTGAGCTGTAAAGTAACTGCCCTTACCTGAAACGAATTCTTGTTTGTAGGAAGCCTCAGAGCCTGGGATTTAACTCCATTTCTGAAGTGAAACACACAGCATAGTTCTCATCCATTGATCACACTCTGCTTTAGATTGAGAAGCACGCTCTTGCTTTCTAGAGTCTCTAAGACAGCAGGAAACATGAGTGTGCTGAGAGCAAAAGAACGGTGTTTCTTACACATTCGGACCATATCTAGTCCAACTCTGCCTCTGAAACTGATACAAAGCTCAGGTCCTCTAACATCCAATGCTTGTCAGTTAAGATGAGAAACGTTTGAGCTTCGTGAAGGATGTACTTCATTTGAGCTGAGAAGTGACCACCCTTACCCGAAACGAAGTCTTTATTGTAGGAAGACACAGCGCCTGGGATTTAACTCCATTTCTGAAGGGAAACACAAAGCATAGTTCTCTTCCATAGATCCCACTCTGCTTTAGAGCAAGAACCACGATCTTGCTTTCTAGATTCTCTAATACAGTAGGAAACGTGAGTATGCTAAGAACAAATGAACGGTGTTTCCTACACATACGGACCATATCTAGTCCAACTCTGCCACAGAAATTGATACAAAGCACAGGTCCTCAAACATGCAATGCTTGTCATTTAAGATGAGAAACGTGTGAGCTTTGTGAACGATGTAGTTCATTTGAGCTGTAATGTAACTGCCCTTACTTGAAATGAAGTCTTGCTTGTAGGAAGACTCAGAGCCTGGGATTTAACTCCATTTCTGAAGTGAAACACACAGCAGAGTTCGCATCCATTGATGACACTCTGCTTTAGAGCAAGAAGCACGCTCTTGCTTTCCAGAGTCACTAAGGCAGCGGGAAACCTGAGTGTGATGAGAACAAAAGAACGGTGTTTCCTACACATGCGGACCATATCTAGTCCAACTCTGCTTCTGAAACTGATACAAAGCACTGGTCCTCTAACATACAATGCTTGTCAGTTAAGATGAGAAACGTGTGAGCTTCATGAACGATGTAGTTCGTTTGAGATGAAGAGTAACTGCCCTTACTTGAAAGGAATTCTTGCTTGTAGGAAGTCACAGAGCCTGGAATTTAACTCCATTTCTGCATAGAAACACACAACAGAGTTCTGATATATAGATCACACTCTGCTTTAGAGCAAGAAGCACGCTCTTGCTTTCCAGAGTCACTAAGGCAGTAGGAAACCTGGGTGTGATGAGAACAAAAGAACGGTGTTTCCTACACATGCGGACCATATCTAGTCCAACTCTGCTTGTGAAACTGAAACAAACCACAGTTCCACTAACATCCAATGCTTGTCAGTTAAGATGATAAACGTGTGAGCTTTGTGAATGATGTAGTTCGTTTGAGCTGTAAAGTAACTGCCCTTACCTGAAACGAATTCTTTTTTGTAGGAAGCCTCAGAGCCTGGGATTTAACTCCATTTCTGAAGTGAAACACACAGCATAGTTCTCATCCATTGATCACACTCTGCTTTAGATTGAGAAGCACGCTCTTGCTTTCTAGAGTCTCTAAGACAGCAGGAAACATGAGTGTGCTGAGAGCAAAAGAACGGTGTTTCCTACACATGCGGACCATATCTAGTCCAACTCTGCTTCTGAAACTGATACAAAGCACTGGTCCTCTAACATACAATGCTTGTCAGTTAAGATGAGAAACGTGTGAGCTTCATGAACGATGTAGTTCGTTTGAGATGAAGAGTAACTGCCCTTACTTGAAAGGAATTCTTGCTTGTAGGAAGTCACAGAGCCTGGAATTTAACTCCATTTCTGCATAGAAACACACAACAGAGTTCTGATATATAGATCACACTCTGCTTTAGAGCAAGAAGCACGCTCTTGCTTTCCAGAGTCACTAAGGCAGTAGGAAACCTGGGTGTGATGAGAACAAAAGAACGGTGTTTCCTACACATGCGGACCATATCTAGTCCAACTCTGCTTGTGAAACTGAAACAAACCACAGTTCCACTAACATCCAATGCTTGTCAGTTAAGATGATAAACGTGTGAGCTTTGTGAATGATGTAGTTCGTTTGAGCTGTAAAGTAACTGCCCTTACCTGAAACGAATTCTTTTTTGTAGGAAGCCTCAGAGCCTGGGATTTAACTCCATTTCTGAAGTGAAACACACAGCATAGTTCTCATCCATTGATCACACTCTGCTTTAGATTGAGAAGCACGCTCTTGCTTTCTAGAGTCTCTAAGACAGCAGGAAACATGAGTGTGCTGAGAGCAAAAGAACGGTGTTTCTTACACATTCGGTCCATATCTAGTCCAACTCTGCCTCTGAAATTGATACAAAGCTCAGGTCTTCTAACATCCAACGCTTGTCAGTTAAGATGGGAAACGTGTGAGCTCCGTGAAAGATGTAGTTCGTTTGAGCTGTAAAGTAACTGCCCTTACCTGAAACGAAGTCTTGATGTAGGAAGCCTCAGAGCCTGGGATTTAACTCCATTTTTGAAGGGAAACACTCAGCAAAGTTCTCATCCATTGATCACACTCTGCTTTAGAGCAAGAAGCACGCTCTTGCTTTCTAGATTCTCTAAGACAGCAGGAAACGTGAGTGTGCTGTGAACAAAAGAACGGTGTTTCCTAAACATAGGACCATATCTATTCCAACTGTGCTTCTGAAACTCATACAAAGCACTGGTCCTATATCATCCGATGCTTGTCAGTTAAGATGAGAAACGTGAGAGCTTCATGAACGATGTAGTTCGTTTGAGCTGTAAAGTAACTGCCCTTACCTGAAACGAAGTTTTTCTTGTGGGAAGACTCAGAACCTGGGGTTTAACTCCATTTCTGAAGTGAAACACACAACAGGGTTCTCATATATACATCACACTCTGCTTTAAATCAGGAAGGACGCTCTTGCTTTCTAGAATCTCTAAGACAGCAGGAAACATGAGTGTGCTGAGAACAAAAGAACGGTGTTTCTTACACATTTGGACCATACCTAGACCAACTCTGCCTCTGAAATTGATACAAAGCTCAGGCCCTCTAACATCCAATGCTTGTCAGTTAAGATGAGAAACGTGTGACCTTCGTGAAGGATGTACTTCATTTTAGCTGAAAAGTGACTGCCCTACCTGAAACGAAGTCTTTATTGTAGGAAGACACAGAGCCTGGGATTTAACTCCATTTCTGAAGGGAAACAGAAAGCATAGTTCTCTTCCATGGATCACACTCTGCTTTAGAGCAAGAAGCATGCTCTTGCTTTCTAGATTCTCTAATACAGCAGGAAACGTGAGTGTGCTAAGAACAAATGAACGGTGTTTCCTACACATACAGAACATATCTAGTCCATCTCTGCTTCTGAAACTGATACAAAGCACTGGTCCTCTAACATCCAATGCTTGTCAGTTAAGATGAGAAACGTGTGAGCTTCATGAATGATGTAGTTCGTTTGAGATGAGGAGTGACTGCCCTTACTTGAAAGGAATTCTTGCTTGTTTGAAGTCACAGAGCCTGGGTTTTAACTCCATTTCTGAAGTGAAACACACAGCAGAGTTCTCGTCCATTGATGACACTCTGCTTTAGAGCAAGAAGCACTCTCTTGCCTTCCAGAGTCACGAAGGCAGCAGGAAACCTGAGTGTGATGAGAACAAACGAACGGTGTTTCCTCCACATACGGACCATATCTAGTCCAACTCTGATTGTGAAAATGAAACAAACCACAGGTCCACTAACATCCAATGCTTGTCAGTTAAGATGATAAACGTGTGAGCTTCGTGAATGATGTAGTTCGTTTGAGCTGTAAAGTAACTGCCCTTACCTGAAACGAAGTCTTGTTTGTAGGAAGACTCAGAGTCTGGGATTTAACTCCATTTCTGAAGTGAAACACAAAGCATAGTTCTCATCCATTGATCACACTCTGCTTTAGAGCAAGAAGCACGCTCTAGCTTTCTAGAGTCTCTAAGACAGCAGGAAACGTGAGTGTGCTGAGAACAAAAGAACGGTGTTTCCTACACATACGGACCATATCTAGTCCAACTCTGCTTCTGAAACTGAAACAAAGCCCTGGTCCTCTAACCTCCAATGCTTGGCAGTTAAGATGAGAAACGTGTGAGCTTCGTGAACGATGTAGTTCGTTTGAGCTGTAAAGTAACTGCCCTTACCTGAAACGAAGTGTTGCTTGTAGGAAGACTCAGAGCCTGAGGTTTAATTCCATTTCTGAAGTGAAAAACACAGCAGAGTTCTCATTTATAGATTGCACTCTGCTTTACAGCAAGAAGCACGCTCTTGCTTTCTAGAGTCTCTAGGACAGCAGGAAACGTGAGTGTGCTAAGAACAAATGAACGGTGTTTCCTACACATACGGACCATATCTAGTCCAACTCTGCCTCTGAAATTGATACAAAGCACAGGTCCTCTAATATCCAATGCTTGTCATTAAAGATTAGAAACGTGTGAGCTTCGTGAATGATGTAGTTCATTTGAGCTTTAATGTAACTGCCCTTACCTGCAATGAATTCTTGTTGTAGGAAGACACAGAGCCTGGGATTTAACTCCATTTCTGAAGGGAAACACAAAAGCATAGTTCCCTTCCATGGATCACACTCTGCTTTAGAGCAAGAAGCATGCTCTTGCTTTGTAGTTTCTCTATACAGCAGGAAACGTGAGTGTGCTAAGAACAAATGAACGGTGTTTCCTACACATACAGACAATATCTAGTCCAACTCTGCTTCTGAAACTGATACAAAGCACTGGTCCTCTAACATCCAATGCTTGTCAGTTAAGATGAGAAACGTGTGAGCTTCATGAATGATGTAGTTCTTTTGAGATGAAGAGTGACTGGCTTACTTGAAAGGAATTCTTGCTTGTAGTAAGTCACAGAGCCTGGAATTTAACTCCATTTCTGCATGGAAACACACAACAGAGTTCTGATATATAGATCACAAGTGCTTTAGAGCAAGAAGCACACTCTTGCTTTCTAGACTCTCTAAGACAGCAGGAATCATGAGTGTGCTGAGAACAAAAGAACGGTGTTTCTTACACATACAGACCATATCTAGTCCAACTCTGCCTCTGAAAATGATACAAAGCACAGGTCCTCTAACATCCAATGCTTGTCATTTAAGATGAGAAACGTGTGAGCTTCGTGAACGATGTAGTTCATTTGAGCTCTAATGTAACTGCCCTTACCTGAAATGAAGTCTTGCTTGTAGGAAGACTCAGAGCCTGGGATTTAACTCCATTTCTGAAGTGAAACACACAGCAGAGTTCTCATCCATTGATGACACTCTGCTTTAGAGCAAGAAGCACGCTCTTGCTTTCCAGAGTCACTAAGGCAGCAGGAAACCTGAGTGTGATGAGAACAAAAGAACGGAGTTTCCTACACATGCGGATCATATCTAGTCCAACTCTGCTTGTGAAACTGAAACAAACCACAGGTCCACTAACATCCAATGCTTGTCAGTTAAGATGATAAACGTGTGAGCTTCGTGAATGATGTAGTTCGTTTGAGCTGTAAAGTAACTGCCCTTACCTGAAACGAAGTGTTGCTTGTAGGAAGACTCAGAGCCTGAGGTTTAACTCCATTTCTGAAGTGAAAAACACAGCAGAGTTCTCATTTATAGATCACACTCTGCTTTACAGCAAGAAGCATGCTCTTGCTTTCTAGAGTCTCTAGGACAGCAGTAAACATGAGAGTGCTGAGAGCAAACGAACGGTGTTTCTTACACATTCGGACCATATCTAGTCCAACTCTGCCTCTGAAATTGATACAAAGCTCAGGTCCTCTAACCTCCTCTGCTTGTCAGTTAAGATGAGAAACGTGAGAGCTTCATGAACGATGTAGTTCGTTTGAGCTGTAAAGTAACTGCCCTTACCTGAAACGAAGTTTTTCTTGTGGGAAGTCTCAGAGCCTGGGGTTTAACTCCATTTCTGAAGTGAAACACACAACAGGATTCTCATATATACATCACACTCTGCTTTAAAGCAAGAAGGACGCTCTTGCTTTCTAGAATCTCTAAGACAGCAGGAAACATGAGTGTGCTGAGAACAAAAGAACGGTGTTTCTTACCATTTGAACCATATCTAGACCAACTCTGGCTCTGAAATTGATACAAAGCTCAGGCCCTCTAACATCCAATGCTTGTCAGTTAAGATGAGAAACGTGTGACCTTCGTGAAGGATGTACTTCATTTTAGCTGAAAAGTGACTGCCCTTACCTGAAACGAAGTCTTTATTGTAGGAAGACACAGAGCCTGGGATTTAACTCCATTTCTGAAGGGAAACACAAAGCATAGTTCACTTCCATGGATCACACTCTGCTTTAGAGCAAGAAGCATGCTCTTGCTTTCTAGATTCTCTAATACAGCAGGAAACGTGAGTGTGCTAAGAACAAATGAACGGTGTTTCCTACACATACGGAACATATCTAGTCCAACTCTGCTTCTGAAACTGATACAAAGCACTGGTCCTCTAACATCCAATGCTTGTCAGTCAAGATGAGAAACGTGTGAGCTTCATGAATGATGTAGTTCGTTTGAGATGAAGAGTGACTGCCCTTGCTTGAAAGGAATTCTTGCTTGTAGGAAGTCACAGAGCCTGGATTTTAACTCCATTTCTGCATGGAAACACACAACAGATTTCTGATATATAGATCACACTCTGCTTTAGAGCAAGAAGCACACTCTTGCTTTCTAGACTCTCTAAGACAGCAGGAATCATGAGTGTGCTGAGAACAAAAGAACGGTGTTTCCTACACAAACGGACCATATCTAGTCCAACTCTGCTTCTGAAACTGATACAAAGCACTGGGGCTATAACATCCGATGCTTGTCAGTTAAGATTAGAAACGTGTGAGCTTCGTGAACGATGTAATTCATTTGAGCTGTAAAGTAACTGCCCTTACCTGAAATGAAGTCTTGCTTGTAGGAAGACTCAGAGCCTGGGTTTTAACTCCATTTCTGAAGTGAAACACACAGCAGAGTTCTCATCCATTGATGACACTCTGCTTTAGAGCAAGAAGCACGCTCTTGCCTTCCAGAGTCACTAAGGCAGCAGGGAAAACTGAGTGTGATGAGAACAAAAGAAAGGTGTTTCCTCCACATACGGACCATATCTATTCCCACTCTGCTTGTGAACCTGAAACAAACCACAGGTCCACTCACATCCAATGCTTGTCAGTTAAGATGATAAACGTGTGAGCTTCGTGAATTATGTAGTTCGTTTGAGCTGTAAAGTAACTGCCCTTACCTGAAACGAAGTCTTGTTTGTAGGAAGACTCAGAGTCTGGGATTTAACTCCATTTCTGAAGTGAAACACACAGCATAGTTCACATCAATTGAACACACTCTGCTTTAGAGCAAGAAGCACGCTCTTGCTTTCTAGAGTCTCTAGGACAGCAGGAAACGTGAGTGTGCTGAGAACAAAAGAACGGTGTTGCTTACACATACAGACCATATCTATTCCAACTCTGCTTCTGAAACTGATACAAAGCATTGGTCCTATAACATCCAATGCTTGTCAGTTAAGATGATAAACGTGTGAGCTTCGTGAATGATGTAGTTCGTTTGAGCTGTAAAGTAACTGCCATTACCTGAAACGAATTCTTGTTTGTAGGAAGACTCAGAGTCTGGGATTTAACTCCATTTCTGAAGTGAAACACACAGCATAGTTCTCATCCATTGATCACACTCTGCTTTAGAGCAAGAAGCACGCTCTTGCTTTCTAGAGTCTCTTGGACAGCAGGAAACATGAGTGTGCTGAGAACAAAAGAACGGTGTTGCTTACACATACGGACCATATCTATTCCAACTCTGCTTCTGAAACTGATACAAAGCACTGGTCCTATAACATCCGATGCTTGTCCGTTAAGATTAGAAACGTGTGACCTTCGTGAACGATGTAGTTTGTTTGAGCTGTAAAGTAACTGCCCTTACCTGAAACGAAGTGTTGCTTGTAGGAAGACTCAGAGCCTGGGGTTTAACTCCATTTCTGAAGTGAAACACACAGTAGAGTTGTCATATATAGATCATACCCCGCTTTAGAGCAAGAAGCACGCTCTTGCTTTCTAGAGTCTCTAGGACAGCAGGAAACGTGAGTGTGCTAAGAACAAATGAACGGTGTTTCCTGAACATACGGACCATATCTAGTCCAACTCTGCCACTGAAATTGATACGAAGCACAGGCCCTCTAACATGCAATGCTTGTCATTTAAGATGAGAAACGTGTGAGCTTTGTGAACGATGTAGTTCATTTGAGCTGTAATGTAACTGCCCTTACTTGAAATGAAGTCTTGCTTGTAGGAAGACTCAGAGCCTGGGATTTAACTCCATTTCTGAAGTGAAACACACAGCAGAGTTCTCATCCATTGATGACCCTCTGCTTTAGAGCAAGAAGCACGCTCTTGCTTTCCAGAGTCACTAAGGCAGCGGGAAACCAGAGTGTGATGAGAACAAAAGAACGGTGTTTCCTACACATGCGGACCATATCTAGTCCAACTCTGCTTGTGAAACTGAAACAAACCACAGGTCCCCTAACATCCAATGCTTGTCAGTTAAGAGGAGAAACGTGTGAGCTTCGTGAAAGATGTAGTTCGTTTGAGCTGTAAAGTAACTGCCCTTACCTGAAACGAAGTCTTTATTGTAGGAAGACACAGCGCCTGGGATTTACCTCCATTTCTGAAGGGAAACACACAGCAGAGTTCTCATCCATTGATCACCCTCTGCTTTAGAGCAAGAAGCACGCTCTTGCTTTCTAGAGTCTCTAAGACAGCAGGAAACGTGAGTGTGCTGTGAACAAAAGAACGCTGTTTCCCACACATAGGACCATATCTATTCCAACTCTGCTTCTGAAACTCATACAAAGCACTGGTCCTATAACATCCGATGCTTGTCAGTTAAGATGAGAAACGTGAGAGCTTCATGAACGATGTAGTTCGTTTGAGCTGTAAAGTAACTGCCCTTACCTGAAACGAAGTTTTTCTTGTGGGAAGACGCAGAGCCTGGGGTTTAACTCTATTTCTGAAGTGAAACACACAACAGGGTTCTCATATATACATCACACTCTGCTTTAAAGCAAGAAGGACGCTCTTGCTTTCTAGAATCTCTAAGAGAGCAGGAAACATGAGTGTGCTGAGAACAAAAGAACGGTGTTTTTTACACATTTCGACCATGTCTAGACCAACTCTGCCTCTGAAATTGATACAAAGCTCAGGCCCTCTAACATCCAATGCTTGTCAGTTAAGATGAGAAACGTGTGACCTTCGTGAAGGATGTACTTCATTTTAGCTGAAAAGTGACTGCCCTTACCTGAAACGAAGTCTTTATTGTAGGAAGACACAGAGGCTGGGATTTAACTCCATTTCTGAAGGGAAACACAAAGCATAGTTCTCTTCCATGGATCACACTCTGCTTTAGAGCAAGAAGCACGCTCTTGCTTTCTAGATTCTCTAATACAGCAGGAAACGTGAGTGTGCTAAGAACAAATGAACGGTGTTTCCTACACATACGGAACATATCTAGTCCAACTCTGCTTCTGAAACTGATACAAAGAACTGGTCCTCTAACATCCAATGCTTGTCAGTTAAGATGAGAAACGTGTGAGCTTCATGAATGATGTAGTTCGTTTGAGATGAAGAGTGACTGCCCTTACTTGAAAGGAATTCTTGCTTGTAGGAAGTCACAGAGCCTGGAATTTAACTCCATTTCTGCATGGAAACACACAACAGATTTCTGATATATAGATCACACTCTGCTTTAGAGCAAGAAGCACACTCTTGCTTTCTAGACTCTCTAAGACAGCAGGAATCATGAGTGTGCTGAGAACAAAAGAACGGTGTTTCCTACACATACGGACCATATCTAGTCCAACTCTGCCTCTGAAATTGATACAAAGCACAGGTCCTCTAACATCCAATGCTTGTCATTTAAGATGAGAAACGTGTGAGCTTCGTGAACGATGTAGTTCATTTGAGCTCTAATGTAACTGCCCTTACCTGAAATGAAGTCTTGCTTGTAGGAAGACTCAGAGCCTGGGATTTAACTCCATTTCTGAAGTGAAACACACAGCAGAGTTCTCATCCATTGATGACACTCTGCTTTAGAGCAAGAAGCACGCTCTTGCTTTCCAGAGTCACTAAGGCAGCAGGAAACCTGAGTGTGATGAGAACAAAAGAACGGTGTTTCCTACACATGCGGACCATATCTAGTCCAACTCTGCTTGTGAAACCGAAACAAACCACAGGTCCACTAACATCCAATGCTTGTCAGTTACGATGATAAACGTGTGAGCTTCGTGAATGATGTAGTTCGTTTGAGCTGTAAAGTAACTGCCCTTACCTGAAACGAATTCTTGTATGTAGGAAGACTCAGAGCCTGGAATTTAACTCCATTTCTGAAGTGAAACACACAGCATAGTTCTCATCCATTGATCACACTCTGCTTTAGATTGAGAAGCACTCTCTTGCTTTCTAGAGTCTCTAAGACAGCAGGAAACATGAGTGTGCTGAGAGCAAAAGAACGGTGTTTCTTACACATTCGGACCATATCTAGTCCAACTCTTCCTCTGAAATTGATACAAAGCTCAGGTCCTCTAACATCCAATGCTTGTCAGTTAAGATGAGAAACGTTTGAGCTTCGTGAAGGATGTACTTCATTTGAGCTGAAAAGTGACCGCCCTTACCTGAAACGAAGTCTTTATTGTAGGAAGACACAGCGCCTGGGATTAAACTCCATTTCTGAAGGGAAACACAAAGCATAGTTCTCTTCCATAGATCCCACTCTG
Source organism: Onychomys leucogaster (assembly GCA_949786385.1). Lineage (NCBI taxonomy): Eukaryota > Metazoa > Chordata > Mammalia > Rodentia > Cricetidae > Onychomys > Onychomys leucogaster. Next base: position 1,998,351 of record CATKUP010000073.1, read on the forward strand.
CTTTAGAGCAAGAACCACGATCTTGCTTTCTAGATTCTCTAATACAGTAGGAAACGTGAGTGTGCTAAGAACAAATGAATGGTGTTTCCTACACATACGGACCATATCTAGTCAAACTCTGCCACAGAAATTGATACAAAGCACAGGTCCTCAAACATGCAATGCTTGTCATTTAAGATGAGAAACGTGTGAGCTTTGTGAACGATGTAGTTCATTTGAGCTGTAATGTAACTGCCCTTACTTGAAATGAAGTCTTGCTTGTAGGAAGACTCAGAGCCTGGGATTTAACTCCATTTCTGAAGTGAAACACACAGCAGAGTTCTCATCCATTGATGACACTCTGCTTTAGAGCAAGAAGCACGCTCTTGCTTTCCAGAGTCACTAAGGCAGCGGGAAACCTGAGTGTGATGAGAACAAAAGAACGGTGTTTCCTACACATGCGGACCATATCTAGTCCAACTCTGCTTCTGAAACTGATACAAAGCCCTGGTCATCTAACATCCAACGCTTGTCAGTTAAGATTTGAAACGTGTGAGCTCCAAGAAAGATGTAGTTCGTTTGAGCTGTAAAGTAACTGCCCTTACCTGAAATGATGTCTTGTTTGTAGGAAGCCTCAGAGCCTTGGATTTAACTCCATTTCTGAAGGGAAACACACAGCAGAGTTCTCATCCATTGATCACACTCTGCTTTAGAGCAAGAAGCACGCTCTTGCTTTCTAGAGTCTCTAAGACAGCAGGAAACGTGAGTGTGCTGTGAACAAAAGAACGGTGTTTCCTAAACATAGGACCATATCTATTCCAACTCTGCTTCCGAAACTCATACAAAGCACTGGTCCTATATCATCTGATGCTTGTCAGTTAAGATGAGAAACGTGAGAGCTTCATGAACGATGTAGTTCGTTTGAGCTGTAAAGTAACTGCCCTTACCTGAAACGAAGTTTTTCTTGTGGGAAGTCTCAGAGCCTGGGGTTTAACTCCATTTCTGAAGTGAAACACACAACAGGGTTCTCATATATACATCACACTCTGCTTAAAGCAAGAAGCACACTCTTGCTTTCTAGACTCTCTAAGACAGCAGGAATCATGACTGTGCTGAGAACAAAAGAACGGTGTTTCTTACACATTTGGACCATACCTAGACCAACTCTGCCTCTGAAATTGATACAAAGCTCAGGCCCTCTAACATCCAATGCTTGTCAGTTAAGATGAGAAACGTGTGACCTTCGTGAAGGATGTACTTCATTTTAGCTGAAAAGTGACTGCCCTACCTGAAACGAAGTCTTTATTGTAGGAAGACACAGAGCCTGGGATTTAACTCCATTTCTGAAGGGAAACACAAAGCATAGTTCACTTCCATGGATCACACTCTGCTTTAGAGCAAGAAGCATGCTCTTGCTTTCTAGATTCTCTAATACAGCAGGAAACGTGAGTGTGCTAAGAACAAATGAACGGTGTTTCCTACACATACGGAACATATCTAGTCCAACTCTGCTTCTGAAACTGATACAAAGCACTGGTCCTCTAACATCCAATGCTTGTCAGTCAAGATGAGAAACGTGTGAGCTTCATGAATGATGTAGTTCGTTTGAGATGAAGAGTGACTGCCCTTGCTTGAAAGGAATTCTTGCTTGTAGGAAGTCACAGAGCCTGGATTTTAACTCCATTTCTGCATGGAAACACACAACAGATTTCTGATATATAGATCACACTCTGCTTTAGAGCAAGAAGCACACTCTTGCTTTCTAGACTCTCTAAGACAGCAGGAATCATGAGTGTGCTGAGAACAAAAGAACGGTGTTTCCTACACAAACGGACCATATCTAGTCCAACTCTGCTTCTGAAACTGATACAAAGCACTGGGGCTATAACATCCGATGCTTGTCAGTTAAGATTAGAAACGTGTGAGCTTCGTGAACGATGTAATTCATTTGAGCTGTAAAGTAACTGCCCTTACCTGAAATGAAGTCTTGCTTGTAGGAAGACTCAGAGCCTGGGTTTTAACTCCATTTCTGAAGTGAAACACACAGCAGAGTTCTCATCCATTGATGACACTCTGCTTTAGAGCAAGAAGCACGCTCTTGCCTTCCAGAGTCACTAAGGCAGCAGGGAAAACTGAGTGTGATGAGAACAAAAGAAAGGTGTTTCCTCCACATACGGACCATATCTATTCCCACTCTGCTTGTGAACCTGAAACAAACCACAGGTCCACTCACATCCAATGCTTGTCAGTTAAGATGATAAACGTGTGAGCTTCGTGAATTATGTAGTTCGTTTGAGCTGTAAAGTAACTGCCCTTACCTGAAACGAAGTCTTGTTTGTAGGAAGACTCAGAGTCTGGGATTTAACTCCATTTCTGAAGTGAAACACACAGCATAGTTCACATCAATTGAACACACTCTGCTTTAGAGCAAGAAGCACGCTCTTGCTTTCTAGAGTCTCTAGGACAGCAGGAAACGTGAGTGTGCTGAGAACAAAAGAACGGTGTTGCTTACACATACAGACCATATCTATTCCAACTCTGCTTCTGAAACTGATACAAAGCATTGGTCCTATAATATCCAATGCTTGTCAGTTAAGATGATAAACGTGTGAGCTTCGTGAACGATGTAGTTCGTTTGAGCTGTAAAGTAACTGCCATTACCTGAAACGAATTCTTGTTTGTAGGAAGACTCAGAGTCTGGGATTTAACTCCATTTCTGAAGTGAAACACACAGCATAGTTCTCATCCATTGATCACACTCTGCTTTAGAGCAAGAAGCACGCTCTTGCTTTCTAGAGTCTCTTGGACAGCAGGAAACATGAGTGTGCTGAGAACAAAAGAACGGTGTTGCTTACACATACGGACCATATCTATTCCAACTCTGCTTCTGAAACTGATACAAAGCACTGGTCCTATAACATCCGATGCTTGTCAGTTAAGATTAGAAACGTGTGACCTTCGTGAACGATGTAGTTTGTTTGAGCTGTAAAGTAACTGCCCTTACCTGAAACGAAGTGTTGCTTGTAGGAAGACTCAGAGCCTGGGGTTTAACTCCCTTTCTGAAGTGAAACACACAGTAGAGTTGTCATATATAGATCATACCCCGCTTTAGAGCAAGAAGCACGCTCTTGCTTTCTAGAGTCTCTAGGACAGCAGGAAACGTGAGTGTGCTAAGAACAAATGAACGGTGTTTCCTGAACATACGGACCATATCTAGTCCAACTCTGCCACTGAAATTGATACGAAGCACAGGCCCTCTAACATGCAATGCTTGTCATTTAAGATGAGAAACGTGTGAGCTTTGTGAATGATGTAGTTCATTTGAGCTGTAATGTAACTGCCCTTACTTGAAATGAAGTCTTGCTTGTAGGAAGACTCAGAGCCTGGGATTTAACTCCATTTCTGAAGTGAAACACACAGCAGAGTTCTCATCCATTGATGACCCTCTGCTTTAGAGCAAGAAGCACGCTCTTGCTTTCCAGAGTCACTAAGGCAGCGGGAAACCAGAGTGTGATGAGAACAAAAGAACGGTGTTTCCTACACATGCGGACCATATCTAGTCCAACTCTGCTTGTGAAACTGAAACAAACCACAGGTCCCCTAACATCCAATGCTTGTCAGTTAAGAGGAGAAACGTGTGAGCTTCGTGAAAGATGTAGTTCGTTTGAGCTGTAAAGTAACTGCCCTTACCTGAAACGAAGTCTTTATTGTAGGAAGACACAGCGCCTGGGATTTACCTCCATTTCTGAAGGGAAACACACAGCAGAGTTCTCATCCATTGATCACCCTCTGCTTTAGAGCAAGAAGCACGCTCTTGCTTTCTAGAGTCTCTAAGACAGCAGGAAACGTGAGTGTGCTGTGAACAAAAGAACGCTGTTTCCCACACATAGGACCATATCTATTCCAACTCTGCTTCTGAAACTCATACAAAGCACTGGTCCTATAACATCCGATGCTTGTCAGTTAAGATGAGAAACGTGAGAGCTTCATGAACGATGTAGTTCGTTTGAGCTGTAAAGTAACTGCCCTTACCTGAAACGAAGTTTTTCTTGTGGGAAGACGCAGAGCCTGGGGTTTAACTCTATTTCTGAAGTGAAACACACAACAGGGTTCTCATATATACATCACACTCTGCTTTAAAGCAAGAAGGACGCTCTTGCTTTCTAGAATCTCTAAGAGAGCAGGAAACATGAGTGTGCTGAGAACAAAAGAACGGTGTTTTTTACACATTTCGACCATGTCTAGACCAACTCTGCCTCTGAAATTGATACAAAGCTCAGGCCCTCTAACATCCAATGCTTGTCAGTTAAGATGAGAACCGTGTGACCTTCGTGAAGGATGTACTTCATTTTAGCTGAAAAGTGACTGCCCTTACCTGAAACGAAGTCTTTATTGTAGGAAGACACAGAGGCTGGGATTTAACTCCATTTCTGAAGGGAAACACAAAGCATAGTTCTCTTCCATGGATCACACTCTGCTTTAGAGCAAGAAGCACGCTCTTGCTTTCTAGATTCTCTAATACAGCAGGAAACGTGAGTGTGCTAAGAACAAATGAACGGTGTTTCCTACACATACGGAACATATCTAGTCCAACTCTGCTTCTGAAACTGATACAAAGAACTGGTCCTCTAACATCCAATGCTTGTCAGTTAAGATGAGAAATGTGTGAGCTTCATGAATGATGTAGTTCGTTTGAGATGAAGAGTGACTGCCCTTACTTGAAAGGAATTCTTGCTTGTAGGAAGTCACAGAGCCTGGAATTTAACTCCATTTCTGCATGGAAACACACAACAGATTTCTGATATATAGATCACACTCTGCTTTAGAGCAAGAAGCACACTCTTGCTTTCTAGACTCTCTAAGACAGCAGGAATCATGAGTGTGCTGAGAACAAAAGAACGGTGTTTCCTACACATACGGACCATATCTAGTCCAACTCTGCCTCTGAAATTGATACAAAGCACAGGTCCTCTACATCCAATGCTTGTCATTTAAGATGAGAAACGTGTGAGCTTCGTGAACGATGTAGTTCATTTGAGCTCTAATGTAACTGCCCTTACCTGAAATGAAGTCTTGCTTGTAGGAAGACTCAGAGCCTGGGATTTAACTCCATTTCTGAAGTGAAACACACAGCAGAGTTCTCATCCATTGAAGACACTCTGCTTTAGAGCAAGAAGCACGCTCTTGCTTTCCAGAGTCACTAAGGCAGCAGGAAACCTGAGTGTGATGAGAACAAAAGATCGGTGTTTCCTACACATGCGGACCATATCTAGTCCAACTCTGCTTGTGAAACCGAAACAAACCACAGGTCCACTAACATCCAATGCTTGTCAGTTAAGATGATAAACGTGTGAGCTTCGTGAATGATGTAGTTCGTTTGAGCTGTAAAGTAACTGCCCTTACCTGAAACGAATTCTTGTATGTAGGAAGACTCAGAGCCTGGGATTTAACTCCATTTCTGAAGTGAAACACACAGCATAGTTCTCATCCATTGATCACACTCTGCTTTAGATTGAGAAGCACTCTCTTGCTTTCTAGAGTCTCTAAGACAGCAGGAAACATGAGTGTGCTGAGAGCAAAAGAACGGTGTTTCTTACACATTCGGACCATATCTAGTCCAACTCTTCCTCTGAAATTGATACAAAGCTCAGGTCCTCTAACATCCAATGCTTGTCAGTTAAGATGAGAAACGTTTGAGCTTCGTGAAGGATGTACTTCATTTGAGCTGAAAAGTGACCGCCCTTACCTGAAACGAAGTCTTTATTGTAGGAAGACACAGCGCCTGGGATTAAACTCCATTTCTGAAGGGAAACACAAAGCATAGTTCTCTTCCATAGATCCCACTCTGCTTTAGAGCAAGAACCACGATCTTGCTTTCTAGATTCTCTAATACAGTAGGAAACGTGAGTGTGCTAAGAACAAATGAATGGTGTTTCCTACACATACGGACCATATCTAGTCAAACTCTGCCACAGAAATTGATACAAAGCACAGGTCCTCAAACATGCAATGCTTGTCATTTAAGATGAGAAACGTGTGAGCTTTGTGAACGATGTAGTTCATTTGAGCTGTAATGTAACTGCCCTTACTTGAAATGAAGTCTTGCTTGTAGGAAGACTCAGAGCCTGGGATTTAACTCCATTTCTGAAGTGAAACACACAGCAGAGTTCTCATCCATTGATGACACTCTGCTTTAGAGCAAGAAGCACGCTCTTGCTTTCCAGAGTCACTAAGGCAGCGGGAAACCTGAGTGTGATGAGAACAAAAGAACGGTGTTTCCTACACATGCGGACCATATCTAGTCCAACTCTGCTTCTGAAACTGATACAAAGCCCTGGTCATCTAACATCCAACGCTTGTCAGTTAAGATTTGAAACGTGTGAGCTCCAAGAAAGATGTAGTTCGTTTGAGCTGTAAAGTAACTGCCCTTACCTGAAATGATGTCTTGTTTGTAGGAAGCCTCAGAGCCTTGGATTTAACTCCATTTCTGAAGGGAAACACACAGCAGAGTTCTCATCCATTGATCACACTCTGCTTTAGAGCAAGAAGCACGCTCTTGCTTTCTAGAGTCTCTAAGACAGCAGGAAACGTGAGTGTGCTGTGAACAAAAGAACGGTGTTTCCTAAACATAGGACCATATCTATTCCAACTCTGCTTCTGAAACTCATACAAAGCACTGGTCCTATATCATCTGATGCTTGTCAGTTAAGATGAGAAACGTGAGAGCTTCATGAACGATGTAGTTCGTTTGAGCTGTAAAGTAACTGCCCTTACCTGAAACGAAGTTTTTCTTGTGGGAAGTCTCAGAGCCTGGGGTTTAACTCCATTTCTGAAGTGAAACACACAACAGGGTTCTCATATATACATCACACTCTGCTTAAAGCAAGAAGCACACTCTTGCTTTCTAGACTCTCTAAGACAGCAGGAATCATGACTGTGCTGAGAACAAAAGAACGGTGTTTCTTACACATTTGGACCATACCTAGACCAACTCTGCCTCTGAAATTGATACAAAGCTCAGGCCCTCTAACATCCAATGCTTGTCAGTTAAGATGAGAAACGTGTGACCTTCGTGAAGGATGTACTTCATTTTAGCTGAAAAGTGACTGCCCTACCTGAAACGAAGTCTTTATTGTAGGAAGACACAGAGCCTGGGATTTAACTCCATTTCTGAAGGGAAACAGAAAGCATAGTTCTCTTCCATGGATCACACTCTGCTTTAGAGCAAGAAGCACGCTCTTGCTTTCTAGATTCTCTAATACAGCAGGAAACGTGAGTGTGCTAAGAACAAATGAACGGTGTTTCCTACACATACGGAACATATCTAGTCCAATTCTGCTTCTGAAACTGATACAAAGCACTGGTCCTCTAACCTCCAATGCTTGGCAGTTAAGATGAGAAACGTGTGAGCTTCGTGAACGATGTAGTTCGTTTGAGCTGTAATGTAACTGCCCTTACCTGAATCGAAGTGTTGCTTGTAGGAAGACTCAGAGCCTGAGGTTTAACTCCATTTCTGAAGTGAAAAACACAGCAGAGTTCTCATTTATAGATCACACTCTGCTTTACAGCAAGAAGCACGCTCTTGCTTTCTAGAGTCTCTAGGACAGCAGGAAACGTGAGTGTGCTAAGAACAAATGAACGGTGTTTCCTACACATACGGACCATATCTAGTCCAACTCTACCTCTGAAATTGATACAAAGCACAGGTCCTCTAATATCCAATGCTTGTCATTTAAGATGAGAAACGTGTGAGCTTCGTGAATGATGTAGTTCATTTGAGCTTTAATGTAACTGCCCTTACCTGAAATTAATTCTTGTTGTAGGAAGACACAGAGCCTGGTATTTAACTCCATTTCTGAAGGGAAACACAAAAGCATAGTTCCCTTCCATGGATCACACTCTGTTTTAGAGCAAGAAGCATGCTCTTGCTTTGTAGTTTCTCTAATACAGCAGGAAACGTGAGTGTGCTAAGAACAAATGAACGGTGTTTCCTACACATACAGACAATATCTAGTCCAACTCTGCTTCTGAAACTGATACAAAGCACTGGTCCTCTAACATCCAATGCTTGTCAGTTAAGATGAGAAACGTGTGAGCTTCATGAACGATGTAGTTCGTTTGAGATGAAGAGTGACTGCCCTTACTTGAAAGGAATTCTTGCTTGTAGTAAGTCACAGAGCCTGGAATTTAACTCCATTTCTGCATGGAAACACACAACAGAGTTCTGATATATAGATCACAACTGCTTTAGAGCAAGAAGCACACTCTTGCTTTCTAGACTCTCTAAGGCAGCAGGAATCATGAGTGTGCTGAGAACAAAAGAACGGTGTTTCCTACACATACGGACCATATCTAGTCCAACTCTGCCTCTGAAATTGATACAAAGTACAGGTCCTCTAACATCCAATGCTTGTCATTTAAGATGAGAAACGTGTGAGCTTCGTGAACGATGTAGTTCATTTGAGTTGTAAAGTAACTGCACTTACCTGAAATGAAGTCTTGCTTGTAGGAAGACTCAGAGCCTGGGTTTTAACTCCATTTCTGAAGTGAAACACACAGCAGAGTTCTCATCCATTGATGACACTCTGCTTTAGAGCAAGAAGCACTCTCTTGCCTTCCAGAATCACTAAGGCAGCAGGAAACCTGAGTGTGATGAGAACAAAAGAACGGTGTTTCCTCCACATACGGACCATATCTAGTCCAACTCTGATTGTGAAACTGAAACAAACCACAGGTCCACTAACATCCAATGCTTGTCAGTTAAGATGATAAACGTGTGAGCTTCGTGAATGATGTAGTTCGTTTGAGCTGTAAAGTAACTGCCCTTACCTGAAACGAAGTCTTGTTTGTAGGAAGACTCAGAGTCTGGGATTTAACACCATTTCTGAAGTGAAACACAAAGCAGAGTTCTCATCCATTGATCACACTCTGCTTTATAGCAAGAAGCACGCTCTAGCTTTCTAGAGTCTATAAGACAGCAGGAAACGTGAGTGTGCTGAGAACAAAAGAACGGTGTTTCCTACACATACGGACCATATCTAGTCCAACTCTGCTTCTGAAACTGATACAAAGCACTGGTCCTCTAACCTCCAATGCTTGGCAGTTAAGATGAGAAACGTGTGAGCTTCGTGAACGATGTAGTTCGTTTGAGCTGTAAAGTAACTGCCCTTACCTGAAACGAAGTGTTGCTTGTAGGAAGACTCAGAGCCTGAGGTTTAACTCCATTTCTGAAGTGAAAAACACAGCAGAGTTCTCATTTATAGATCACACTCTGCTTTACAGCAAGAAGCACGCTTTTGCTTTCTAGAGTCTCTAGGACAGCAGGAAACGTGAGTGTGCTAAGAACAAATGAACGGTGTTTAATACACATACGGACCATATCTAGTCCAACTCTGCCTCTGAAATTGATACAAAGCACAGGTCCTCTAATATCAAATGCTTGTCATTTAAGATGAGAAACGTGTGAGCTTCGTGAATGATGTAGTTCGTTTGAGCTGTAAAGTAACTGCCCTTACCTGAAACGAATTCTTGTATGTAGGAAGACTCAGAGCCTGGGATTTAACTCCATTTCTGAAGTGAAACACACAGCATAGTTCTCATCCATTGATCACACTCTGCTTTAGATTGAGAAGCACGCTCTTGCTTTCTAGAGTCTCTAAGACAGCAGGAAACATGAGTGTGCTGAGAGCAAAAGAACGGTGTTTCTTACACATTCGGACCATATCTAGTCCAACTCTTCCTCTGAAATTGATACAAAGCTCAGGTCCTCTAACATCCAATGCTTGTCAGTTAAGATGAGAAACGTTTGAGCTTCGTGAAGGATGTACTTCATTTGAGCTGAAAAGTGACCGCCCTTACCTGAAACGAAGTCTTTATTGTAGGAAGACACAGCGCCTGGGATTAAACTCCATTTCTGAAGGGAAACACAAAGCATAGTTCTCTTCCATAGATCCCACTCTGCTTTAGAGCAAGAACCACGATCTTGCTTTCTAGATTCTCTAATACAGTAGGAAACGTGAGTGTGCTAAGAACAAATGAATGGTGTTTCCTACACATACGGACCATATCTAGTCAAACTCTGCCACAGAAATTGATACAAAGCACAGGTCCTCAAACATGCAATGCTTGTCATTTAAGATGAGAAACGTGTGAGCTTTGTGAACGATGTAGTTCATTTGAGCTGTAATGTAACTGCCCTTACTTGAAATGAAGTCTTGCTTGTAGGAAGACTCAGAGCCTGGGATTTAACTCCATTTCTGAAGTGAAACACACAGCAGAGTTCTCATCCATTGATGACACTCTGCTTTAGAGCAAGAAGCACGCTCTTGCTTTCCAGAGTCACTAAGGCAGCGGGAAACCTGAGTGTGATGAGAACAAAAGAACGGTGTTTCCTACACATGCGGACCATATCTAGTCCAACTCTGCTTCTGAAACTGATACAAAGCCCTGGTCATCTAACATCCAACGCTTGTCAGTTAAGATTTGAAACGTGTGAGCTCCAAGAAAGATGTAGTTCGTTTGAGCTGTAAAGTAACTGCCCTTACCTGAAATGATGTCTTGTTTGTAGGAAGCCTCAGAGCCTTGGATTTAACTCCATTTCTGAAGGGAAACACACAGCAGAGTTCTCATCCATTGATCACACTCTGCTTTAGAGCAAGAAGCACGCTCTTGCTTTCTAGAGTCTCTAAGACAGCAGGAAACGTGAGTGTGCTGTGAACAAAAGAACGGTGTTTCCTAAACATAGGACCATATCTATTCCAACTCTGCTTCCGAAACTCATACAAAGCACTGGTCCTATATCATCTGATGCTTGTCAGTTAAGATGAGAAACGTGAGAGCTTCATGAACGATGTAGTTCGTTTGAGCTGTAAAGTAACTGCCCTTACCTGAAACGAAGTTTTTCTTGTGGGAAGTCTCAGAGCCTGGGGTTTAACTCCATTTCTGAAGTGAAACACACAACAGGGTTCTCATATATACATCACACTCTGCTTAAAGCAAGAAGCACACTCTTGCTTTCTAGACTCTCTAAGACAGCAGGAATCATGACTGTGCTGAGAACAAAAGAACGGTGTTTCTTACACATTTGGACCATACCTAGACCAACTCTGCCTCTGAAATTGATACAAAGCTCAGGCCCTCTAACATCCAATGCTTGTCAGTTAAGATGAGAAACGTGTGACCTTCGTGAAGGATGTACTTCATTTTAGCTGAAAAGTGACTGCCCTACCTGAAACGAAGTCTTTATTGTAGGAAGACACAGAGCCTGGGATTTAACTCCATTTCTGAAGGGAAACACAAAGCATAGTTCACTTCCATGGATCACACTCTGCTTTAGAGCAAGAAGCATGCTCTTGCTTTCTAGATTCTCTAATACAGCAGGAAACGTGAGTGTGCTAAGAACAAATGAACGGTGTTTCCTACACATACGGAACATATCTAGTCCAACTCTGCTTCTGAAACTGATACAAAGCACTGGTCCTCTAACATCCAATGCTTGTCAGTCAAGATGAGAAACGTGTGAGCTTCATGAATGATGTAGTTCGTTTGAGCTGTAAAGTAACTGCCCTTACCTGAATCGAAGTGTTGCTTGTAGGAAGACTCAGAGCCTGAGGTTTAACTCCATTTCTGAAGTGAAAAACACAGCAGAGTTCTCATTTATAGATCACACTCTGCTTTACAGCAAGAAGCACGCTCTTGCTTTCTAGAGTCTCTAGGACAGCAGGAAACGTGAGTGTGCTAAGAACAAATGAACGGTGTTTCCTACACATACGGACCATATCTAGTCCAACTCTGCCTCTGAAATTGATACAAAGCACAGGTCCTCTAATATCCAATGCTTGTCATTTAAGATGAGAAACGTGTGAGCTTCGTGAATGATGTAGTTCATTTGAGCTTTAATGTAACTGCCCTTACCTGAAATTAATTCTTGTTGTAGGAAGACACAGAGCCTGGGATTTAACTCCATTTCTGAAGGGAAACACAAAAGCATAGTTCCCTTCCATGGATCACACTCTGTTTTAGAGCAAGAAGCATGCTCTTGCTTTGTAGTTTCTCTAATACAGCAGGAAACGTGAGTGTGCTAAGAACAAATGAACGGTGTTTCCTACACATACAGACAATATCTAGTCCAACTCTGCTTCTGAAACTGATACAAAGCACTGGTCCTCTAACATCCAATGCTTGTCAGTTAAGATGAGAAACGTGTGAGCTTCATGAACGATGTAGTTCGTTTGAGATGAAGAGTGACTGCCCTTACTTGAAAGGAATTCTTGCTTGTAGTAAGTCACAGAGCCTGGAATTTAACTCCATTTCTGCATGGAAACACACAACAGAGTTCTGACATATAGATCACAACTGCTTTAGAGCAAGAAGCACACTCTTGCTTTCTAGACTCTCTAAGACAGCAGGAATCATGAGTGTGCTGAGAACAAAAGAACGGTGTTTCCTACACATACGGACCATATCTAGTCCAACTCTGCCTCTGAAATTGATACAAAGTACAGGTCCTCTAACATCCAATGCTTGTCATTTAAGATGAGAAACGTGTGAGCTTCGTGAATGATGTAGTTCATTTGAGCTGTAAAGTAACTGCACTTACCTGAAATGAAGTCTTGCTTGTAGGAAGACTCAGAGCCTGGGTTTTAACTCCATTTCTGAAGTGAAACACACAGCAGAGTTCTCATCCATTGATGACACTCTGCTTTAGAGCAAGAAGCACTCTCTTGCCTTCCAGAATCACTAAGGCAGCAGGAAACCTGAGTGTGATGAGAACAAAAGAACGGTGTTTCCTCCACATACGGACCATATCTAGTCCAACTCTGATTGTGAAACTGAAACAAACCACAGGTCCACTAACATCCAATGCTTGTCAGTTAAGATGATAAACGTGTGAGCTTCGTGAATGATGTAGTTCGTTTGAGCTGTAAAGTAACTGCCCTTACCTGAAACGAAGTCTTGTTTGTAGGAAGACTCAGAGTCTGGGATTTAACACCATTTCTGAAGTGAAACACAAAGCATAGTTCTCATCCATTGATCACACTCTGCGTTATAGCAAGAAGCACGCTCTAGCTTTCTAGAGTCTATAAGACAGCAGGAAACGTGAGTGTGCTGAGAACAAAAGAACGGTGTTTCCTACACATACGGACCATATCTAGTCCAACTCTGCTTCTGAAACTGATACAAAGCACTGGTCCTCTAACCTCCAATGCTTGGCAGTTAAGATGAGAAACGTGTGAGCTTCGTGAACGATGTAGTTCGTTTGAGCTGTAAAGTAACTGCCCTTACCTGAAACGAAGTGTTGCTTGTAGGAAGACTCAGAGCCTGAGGTTTAACTCCATTTCTGAAGTGAAAAACACAGCAGAGTTCTCATTTATAGATCACACTCTGCTTTACAGCAAGAAGCACGCTTTTGCTTTCTAGAGTCTCTAGGACAGCAGGAAACGTGAGTGTGCTAAGAACAAATGAACGGTGTTTCCTACACATACGGACCATATCTAGTCCAACTCTGCCTCTGAAATTGATACAAAGCACAGGTCCTCTAATATCAAATGCTTGTCATTTAAGATGAGAAACGTGTGAGCTTCGTGAATGATGTAGTTCATTTGAGCTTTAATGTAACTGCCCTTACCTGAAATGAATTCTTGTTGTAGGAAGACACAGAGCCTGGGATTTAACTCCATTTCTGAAGGGAAACACAAAAGCATAGTTCCCTTCCATGGATCACACTCTGCTTAAGAGCAAGAAGCATGCTCTTGCTTTGTAGTTTCTCTATACAGCAGGAAACGTGAGTGTGCTAAGAACAAATGAACGGTGTTTCCTACACATACAGACAATATCTAGTCCAACTCTGCTTCTGAAACTGATACAAAGCACTGGTCCTCTAACATCCAATGCTTGTCAGTTAAGATGAGAAACGTGTGAGCTTCATGAACGATGTAGTTCGTTTGAGATGAAGAGTGACTGCCCTTACTTGAAAGGAATTCTTGCTTGTAGTAAGTCACAGAGCCTGGAATGTAACTCCATTTCTGCATGGAACCACACAACAGAGTTCTGATATATAGATCACAACTGCTTTAGAGCAAGAAGCACACTCTTGCTTTCTAGACTCTCTAAGACAGCAGGAATCATGAGTGTGCTGAGAACAAAAGAACGGTGTTTCCTACACATACAGACCATATCTAGTCCTACTCTGCCTCTGAAAATGATACAAAACACAGATCCTCTAACATCCAATGCTTGTCATTTAAGATCAGAAACGTGTGAGCTTCGTGAACGATGTAGTTCATTTGAGCTCTAATGTAACTGCCCTTACCTGAAATGAAGTCTTGCTTGTAGGAAGACTCAGAGCCTGGGATTTAACTCCATTTCTGAAGTGAAACACACAGCAGAGTTCTCATCCATTGATGACACTCTGCTTTAGAGCAAGAAGCACAGTCTTGCTTTCCAGAGTCACTAAGGCAGCAGGAAACCTGAGTGTGATGAGAAAAAAAGAACGGAGTTTCCTACACATGCGGATCATATCTAGTCCAACTCTGCTTGTGAATCTGAAACAAACCACAGGTCCACTAACATCCAATGCTTGTCAGTTAAGATGATAAACGTGTGAGCTTCGTGAATGATGTAGTTCGTTTGAGCTCTAAAGTAACTGCCCTTACCTGAATCGAAGTGTTGCTTGTAGGAAGACTCAGAGCCTGAGGTTTAACTCCATTTCTGAAGTGAAAAACACAGCAGAGTTCTCATTTATAGATCACACTCTGCTTTACAGAAAGAAGCACGCTCTTGCTTTCTAGAGTCTCTAGGACAGCAGGAAACATGAGAGTGCTGAGAGCAAAAGAACGGTGTTTCTTACACATTCGGACCATATCTAGTCCAACTCTGCCTCTGAAATTGATACAAAGCTCAGGTCCTCTAACATGCAATGCTTGTCAGTTAAGATGAGAAACGTGTGAGCTTCGTGAAGGATGTACTTCATTTGAGCTGAAAAGTGACCGCCCTTACCTGAAACGAAGTCTTTATTGTAGGAAAACACAGCGCCTGGCATTTAACTCCATTTCTGAAGGGAAACACAAAGCCTAGTTCTCATCCATAGATCACACTCTGCTTTAGAGCAAGAAGCACGCTCTTGCTTTCTAGATTCTCTAATAGAGTAGGAAACGTGAGTGTGCTAAGAACAAAGGAACGGTGTTTGCTACACATACGGACCATATCTAGTCCAACTCTGCCTCTGAAATTGATACGAAGCACAGGTCCTCTAACATGCAATGCTTGTCATTTAAGATGAGAAACGTGTGAGCTTTGTGAACGATGTAGTTCATTTGAGCTGTAATGTAACTGCCCTTACTTGAAATGAAGTCTTGCTTGTAGGAAGACTCAGAGCCTGGGATTTAACTCCATTTCTGAAGTGAAACACACAGCAGAGTTCTCATCCATTGATGACCCTCTGCTTTAGAGCAAGAAGCACGCTCTTGCCTTCCAGAGTCACTAAGGCAGCAGGAAACCTGAGTGTGATGAGAACAAAAGAACGGTGTTTCCTCCACATACGGACCATATCTAGTCCAACTCTGCTTGTGAAACTGAAACAAACCACAGGTCCACTAACATCCAATGCTTGTCAGTTAAGATGATAAACGTGTGAGCTTCGTGAATGATGTAGTTCGTTTGAGCTGTAAAGTAACTGCCCTTACCTGAAACGAAGTCTTGTTTGTAGGAAGACTCAGAGTCTGGGATTTAACTCCATTTCTGAAGTGAATCACACAGCATAGTTCTCATCCATTGATCACACTCTGCTTTAGAGCAAGAAACACGCTCTAGCTTTCTAGAGTCTCTAAGACAGCAGGAAACGTGAGTGTGCTGTGAACAAAAGAACGGTGTTTCCTACACATACGGACCATATCTAGTCCAACTCTGCTTCTGAAACTGATACAAAGCACTGGTCCTCTAACCTCCAATGCTTGTCAGTTAAGATGAGAAACGTGAGAGCTTCATGAACGATGTCGTTCGTTTGAGCTGTAAAGTAACTGCCCTTACCTGAAACGAAGTTTTTCTTGTGGGAAGTCTCAGAGCCTGGGGTTTAACTCCATTTCTGAAGTGAAACACACAACAGGATTCTCATATATACATCACACTCTGCTTTAAAGCAAGAAGGACACTCTTGCTTTCTAGAATCTCTAAGACAGCAGGAAACATGAGTGTGCTGAGAAAAAAAGAACGGTGTTTCTTACACATTTGGACCATATCTAGACCAACTCTGCCTCTGAAATTGATACAAAGCTCAGGCCCTCTAACATCCAATGCTTGTCAGTTAAGATGAGAAAAGTGTGACCTTCGTGAAGGATGTACTTCATTTTAGCTGAAAAGTGACTGCCCATACCTGAAACGAAGTCTTTATTGTAGGAAGACACAGAGCCTGGGATTTAACTCCATTTCTGCATGGAAACACACAACAGAGTTCTGATATATAGATCACAACTGCTTTAGAGCAAGAAGCACACTCTTGCTTTCTAGAGTCTCTAGGACAGCAGGAAACATGAGAGTACTGAGAGCAAAAGAACGGTGTTTCTTACACATTCGGACCATATCTAGTCCAACTCTGCCTCTGAAATTGATACAAAGCTCAGGTCCTCTAACATGCAATGCTTGTCAGTTAAGATGAGAAAGGTGTGAGCTTCGTGAAGGATGTACTTCATTTGAGCTGAAAAGTGACCGCCCTTACCTGAAACGAAGTCTTTATTGTAGGAAAACACAGCGCCTGGGATTTAACTCCATTTCTGAAGGGAAACACAAAGCCTAGTTCTCTTCCATAGATCACACTCTGCTTTAGAGCAAGAAGCACGCTCTTGCTTTCTAGATTCTCTAATAGAGTAGGAAACGTGAGTGTGCTGTGAACAAAAGAACGGTGTTTCCTACACATACGGACCATATCTAGTCCAACTCTGCTTCTGAAACTGATACAAAGCACTGGTCCTCTAACCTCCAATGCTTGTCAGTTAAGATGAGAAACGTGAGAGCTTCATGAACGATGTAGTTCGTTTGAGCTGTAAAGTAACTGCCCTTACCTGAAACGAAGTTTTTCTTGTGGGAAGTCTCAGAGCCTGGGGTTTAACTCCATTTCTGAAGTGAAACACACAACAGGATTCTCATATATACATCACACTCTGCTTTAAAGCAAGAAGGACGCTCTTGCTTTCTAGAATCTCTAAGACAGCAGGAAACATGAGTGTGCTGAGAACAAAAGAACGGTGTTTCTTACACATTTGGACCATATCTAGACCAACTCTGCCTCTGAAATTGATACAAAGCTCAGGCCCTCTAACATCCAATGCTTGTCAGTTAAGATGAGAAACGTGTGACCTTCGTGAAGGATGTACTTCATTTTAGCTGAAAAGTTACTGCCCTTACCTGAAACGAAGTCTTTATTGTAGGAAGACACAGAGCCTGAGATTTAACTCCATTTCTGAATGGAAACACAAAGCATAGTTCTCTTCCATGGTTCACACTCTGCTTTAGACCAAGAAGCACGCTCTTGCTTTCTAGATTCTCTAATACAGCAGGAAACGTGAGTGTGCTAACAACAAATGAACGGTGTTTCCTACACATACGGAACATATCTAGTCCAACTCTGCTTCTGAAACTGATACAAAGCACTGGTCCTCTAACATCCAATGCTTGTCAGTCAAGATGAGAAACGTGTGAGCTTCGTGAATGATGTAGTTCGTTTGAGCTCTAAAGTAACTGCCCTTACCTGAAACGAAGTCTTGTTTGTAGGAAGACTCAGAGTCTGGGATTTAACTCCATTTCTGAAGTGAAACACACAGCATAGTTCACATCAATTGAACACACTCTGCTTTAGAGCAAGAAGCACGCTCTAGCTTTCTAGAGTCTCTAGGACAGCAGGAAACGTGAGTGTGCTGAGAACAAAAGAAAGGTGTTGCTTACACATACAGACCATATCTATTCCAACTCTGCTTCTGAAACTGATACAAAGCACTGGTCCTATAACATCCAATGCTTGTCAGTTAAGATGATAAACGTGTGAGCTTCGTGAACGATGTAGTTCGTTTGAGCTGTAAAGTAACTGCCCTTACCTGAAACGAATTCTTGTTTGTAGGAAGACTCAGAGTCTGGGATTTAACTCCATTTCTGAAGTGAAACACACAGCATAGTTCTCATCCATTGATCACACTCTGCTTTAGAGCAAGAAGCACGCTCTTGCTTTCTAGATTCTCTAATACAGCAGGAAACGTGAGTGTGCTGAGAACAAAAGAACGGTGTTGCTTACACATACGGACCATATCTATTCCAACTCTGCTTCTGAAACTGATACAAAGCACTGGTCCTATAACATCCGATGCTTGTCAGTTAAGATTAGAAACGTGTGAGCTTCATGAATGATGTAGTTCGTTTGAGATGAAGAGTGACTGCCCTTGCTTGAACGGAATTCTTGCTTGTAGGAAGTCACAGAGCCTGGATTTTAACTCCATTTCTGCATGGAAACACACAACAGATTTCTGATATATAGATCACACTCTGCTTTAGAGCAAGAAGCACACTCTTGCTTTCTAGACTCTCTAAGACAGCAGGAATCATGAGTGTGCTGAGAACAAAAGAACGGTGTTTCCTACACAAACGGACCATATCTAGTCCAACTCTGCCTCTGAAATTGATACAAAGCACAGGTCCTCTAACATCCAATGCTTGTCATTTAAGATGAGAAACGTGTGAGCTTCGTGAACGATGTAGTTCATTTGAGCTGTAAAGTAAATGCCCTTACCTGAAATGAAGTCTTGCTTGTAGGAAGACTCAGAGCCTGGGTTTTAACTCCATTTCTGAAGTGAAACACACAGCAGAGTTCTCATCCATTGATGACACTCTGCTTTAGAGCAAAAGCACGCTCTTGCCTTCCATAGTCACTAAGGCAGCAGGGAAAACTGAGTGTGATGAGAACAAAAGAACGGTGTTTCCTCCACATACGGACCATATCTATTCCCACTCTGCTTGTGAAACTGAAACAAACCACAGGTCCACTCACATCCAATGCTTGTCAGTTAAGATGATAAACGTGTGAGCTTCGTGAATGATGTAGTTCGTTTGAGATGTAAAGTAACTGCCCTTACCTGAAACGAAGTCTTGTTTGTAGGAAGACTCAGAGTCTGGGATTTAACTCCATTTCTGAAGTGAAACACTGAGCATAGTTCTCATCCATTGATCACACTCTGCTTTAGAGCAAGAAGCACGCTCTTGCTTTCTAGAGTCTCTAGGACAGCAGGAAACATGAGTGTGCTGAGATCAAAAGAACGGTGTTGCTTACACATACGGACCATATCTATTCCAACTCTGCTTCTGAAACTGATACAAAGCACTGGTCCTCTAACATCCAATGCTTGTCAGTTAAGATTAGAAACGTGTGAGCTTCGTGAAGGATGTAGTTCGTTTGAGCTGTAAAGTAACTGCCCTTACCTGAAACGAAGTGTTGCTTGTAGGAAGACTCAGAGCCTGGGGTTTAACTCCATTTCTGAAGTGAAACACACAGTAGAGTTGTCATATATAGATCATACTCTGCTTTAGAGCAAGAAGCACGCTCTTGCTTTCTAGAGTCTCTAGGACAGCAGGAAACGTGAGTGTGCTAAGAACAAATGAACGGTGTTTCCTGAACATACGGACCATATCTAGTCCAACTCTGCCACTGAAATTGATACGAAGCACACGTCCTCTAACGTGCAATGCTTGTCATTTAAGATGAGAAACGTGTGAGCTTTGTGAACGATGTAGTTCATTTGAGCTGTAATGTAACTGCCCTTACTTGAAATGAAGTCTTGCTTGTAGGAAGATTCAGAGCCTGGGATTTAACTCCATTTCTGAAGTGAAACACACAGCAGAGTTCTCATCCATTGATGACCCTCTGCTTTAGAGCAAGAAGCACGCTCTTGCTTTCCAGAGTCACTAAGGCAGCGGGAAACCAGAGTGTGATGAGAACAAAAGAACGGTGTTTCCTACACATGCGGACCATATCTAGTCCAACTCTGCTTGTGAAACTGAAACAAACCACAGGTCCCCTAACATCCAATGCTTGTCAGTTAAGAGGAGAAACGTGTGAGCTTCGTGAAAGATGTAGTTCGTTTGAGCTGTAAAGTAACTGCCCTTACCTGAAACGAAGTCTTGTTTGTAGGAAGACTCAGAGTCTGGGATTTAACTCCATTTCTGAAGTGAAACACTCAGCATAGTTCTCATCCATTGATCACACTCTGCTTTAGAGCAAGAAGCACGCTCTTGCTTTCTAGAGTCTCTAGGACAGCAGGAAACATGAGTGTGCTGAGAACAAAAGAACGGTGTTGCTTACACATACGGACCATATCTATTCCAACTCTGCTTCTGAAACTGATACAAAGCACTGGTCCTATAACATCCGATGCTTGTCAGTTAAGATTAGAAACGTGTGAGCTTCGTGAACGATGTAGTTCGTTTGAGCTGTAAAGTAACTGCCCTTACCTGAAACGAAGTGTTGCTTGTAGGAAGTCTCAGAGCCTGGGGTTTAACTCCATTTCTGAAGTGAAACACACAGTAGAGTTGTCATATATAGATCATACTCTGCTTTAGAGCAAGAAGCACGCTCTTGCTTTCTAGAGTCTCTAGGACAGCAGGAAACGTGAGTGTGCTAAGAACAAATGAATGGTGTTTCTTGAACATACGGACCATATCTAGTCCAACTCTGCCACTGAAATTGATACGAAGCACAGGTCCGCTAACATGCAATGCTTGTCATTTAAGATGAGAAACGTGTGAGCTTTGTGAACGATGTAGTTCATTTGACTGTAATGTAACTGCCCTTACTTGAAATGAAGTCTTGCTTGTAGGAAGACTCAGAGCCTGGGATTTAACTCCATTTCTGAAGTGAAACACACAGCAGAGTTCTCATCCATTGATGACCCTCTGCTTTAGAGCAAGAAGCACGCTCTTGCTTTCCAGAGTCACTAAGGCAGCGGGAAACCAGAGTGTGATGAGAACAAAAGAACGGTGTTTCCTA
Organism: Onychomys leucogaster; assembly: GCA_949786385.1. Taxonomy (NCBI): domain Eukaryota; kingdom Metazoa; phylum Chordata; class Mammalia; order Rodentia; family Cricetidae; genus Onychomys; species Onychomys leucogaster. Next base: position 2,019,349 of record CATKUP010000073.1, read on the forward strand.
CACATGCGGACCATATCTAGTCCAACTCTGCTTGTGAAACTGAAACAAACCACAGGTCCCCTAACATCCAATGCTTGTCAGTTAAGAGGAGAAACGTGTGAGCTTCGTGAAAGATGTAGTTCGTTTGAGCTGTAAAGTAACTGCCCTTACCTGAAACGAAGTCTTGTTTTTAGGAAGCCTCAGAGCCTGCGATTTAACTCCATTTCTGAAGGGAAACACACAGCAGAGTTCTCATCCATTGATCACACTCTGCTTTAGAGCAAGAAGCACGCTCTTGCTTTCTAGAGTCTCTAAGACCGCAGGAAACGTGAGTGTGCTGTGAACAAAAGAATGGTGTTTCCTACACATAGGACCATATCTATTCCAACTCTGCTTCTGAAACTCATACAAAGCACTGGTCCTATAACATCCGATGCTTGTCAGTTAAGATGAGAAACGTGAGAGCTTCATGAACGATGTAGTTCGTTTGAGCTGTAAAGTAACTGCCCTTACTTGAAACGAAGTTTTTCTTGTGGGAAGCCTCAGAGCCTGGGCTTTAACTCCATTTCTGAAGTGAAACTCACAACAGGGTTCTCATATATACATCACACTCTGCTTTAAAGCAAGAAGGACGCTCTTGCTTTCTAGAATCTCTAAGACAGTAGGAAACATGAGTGGGCTGAGAACAAAAGAACGGTGTTTCTTACACATTTGGACCATATCTAGACCAACTCTGCCTCTGAAATTGATACAAAGCTCAGGCCCTCTAACATCCAATGCTTGTCAATTAAGATGAGAAACATGTGACCTTCGTGAAGGATGTACTTCATTTTAGCTGAAAAGTGACTGCCCTTACCTGAAACGAAGTCTTTATTGTAGGAAGACACAGAGCCTGGGATTTAACTCCATTTCTGAAGGGAAACACAAAGCATAGTTCTCTTCCATGGATCACACTCTGCTTTAGAGCAAGAAGCACGCTCTTGCTTTCTAGATTCTCTAATACAGCAGGAAACGTGAGTGTGCTAAGAACAAATGAACAGTGTTTCCTACACATACGGAACATATCTAGTCCAACTCTGCTTCTGAAACTGATACAAAGCACTGGTCCTCTAACATCCAATGCTTGTCAGTCAAGATGAGAAACGTGTGAGCTTCATGAATGATGTAGTTCGTTTGAGATGAAGAGTGACTGCCCTTGCTTGAACGGAATTCTTGCTTGTAGGAAGTCACAGAGCCTGGATTTTAACTCCATTTCTGCATGGAAACACACAACAGATTTCTGATATATAGATCACACTCTGCTTTAGAGCAAGAAGCACACTCTTGCTTTCTAGACTCTCTAAGACAGCAGGAATCATGAGTGTGCTGAGAACAAAAGAACGGTGTTTCCTACACAAACGGACCATATCTAGTCCAACTCTGCCTCTGAAATTGATACAAAGCACAGGTCCTCTAACATCCAATGCTTGTCATTTAAGATGAGAAACGTGTGAGCTTCGTGAACGATGTAGTTCATTTGAGCTGTAAAGTAAATGCCCTTACCTGAAATGAAGTCTTGCTTGTAGGAAGACTCAGAGCCTGGGTTTTAACTATATTTCTGAAGTGAAACACACAGCAGAGTTCTCATCCATTGATGACACTCTGCTTTAGAGCAAAAGCACGCTCTTGCCTTCCAGAGTCACTAAGGCAGCAGGGAAAACTGAGTGTGATGAGAACAAAAGAACGGTGTTTCCTCCACATACGGACCATATCTATTCCCACTCTGCTTGTGAAATTGAAACAAACCACAGGTCCACTCACATCCAATGCTTGTCAGTTAAGATGATAAACGTGTGAGCTTCGTGAATGATGTAGTTCGTTTGAGCTGTAAAGTAACTGCCCTTACCTGAAACGAAGTCTTGTTTGTAGGAAGACTCAGATTCTGGGATTTAACTCCATTTCTGAAGTGAAACACTGAGCATAGTTCTCATCCATTGATCACACTCTGCTTTAGAGCAAGAAGCACGCTCTTGCTTTCTAGAGTCTCTAGGACAGCAGGAAACATGAGTGTGCTGAGATCAAAAGAACGGTGTTGCTTACACATACGGACCATATCTATTCCAACTCTGCTTCTGAAACTGATACAAAGCACTGGTCCTATAACATCCGATGCTTGTCAGTTAAGATTAGAAACGTGTGAGCTTCGTGAACCATGTAGTTCATTTGAGCTGTACAGTAACTGCCCTTACCTGAAATGAAGTGTTGCTTGTAGGAAGTCTCAGAGCCTGGGGTTTAACTCCATTTCTGAAGTGAAACACACAGTAGAGTTGTCATATATAGATCATACTCTGCTTTAGAGCAAGAAGCACGCTCTTGCTTTCTAGAGTCTCTAGGACAGCAGGAAACGTGAGTGTGCTAAGAACAAATGAACGGTGTTTCCTGAACATACGGACCATATCTAGTCCAACTCTGCCACTGAAATTGATACGAAGCACACGTCCTCTAACGTGCAATGCTTGTCATTTAAGATGAGAAACGTGTGAGCTTTGTGAACGATGTAGTTCATTTGAGCTGTAATGTAACTGCCCTTACTTGAAATGAAGTCTTGCTTGTAGGAAGACTCAGAGCCTGGGATTTAACTCCATTTCTGAAGTGAAACACACAGCAGAGTTCTCATCCATTGATGACCCTCTGCTTTAGAGCAAGAAGCACGCTCTTGCTTTCCAGAGTCACTAAGGCAGCGGGAAACCAGAGTGTGATGAGAACAAAAGAACGGTGTTTCCTACACATGCGGACCATATCTAGTCCAACTCTGCTTGTGAAACTGAAACAAACCACAGGTCAACTAACATCCAATGCTTGTCAGTTAAGAGGAGAAACGTGTGAGCTTCGTGAAAGATGTAGTTCGTTTGAGCTGTAAAGTAACTGCCCTTACCTGAAACGAAGTCTTGTTTGTAGGAAGCCTCAGAGCCTGCGATTTAACTCCATTTCTGAAGGGAAACACACAGCAGAGTTCTCATCCATTGATCACACTCTGCTTTAGAGCAAGAAGCACGCTCTTGCTTTCTAGAGTCTCTAAGACCGCAGGAAACGTGAGTGTGTTGTGAACAAAAGAATGGTGTTTCCTACACATAGGACCATATCTATTCCAACTCTGCTTCTGAAACTCATACAAAGCACTGGTCCTATAACATCCGATGCTTGTCAGTTAAGATGAGAAACGTGAGAGCTTCATGAACGATGTAGTTCGTTTGAGCTGTAAAGTAACTGCCCTTACTTGAAACGAAGTTTTTCTTGTGGGAAGCCTCAGAGCCTGGGGTTTAACTCCATTTCTGAAGTGAAACTCACAACAGGGTTCTCATATATACATCACACTCTGCTTTAAAGCAAGAAGGACGCTCTTGCTTTCTAGAATCTCTAAGACAGTAGGAAACATGAGTGGGCTGAGAACAAAAGAACGGTGTTTCTTACACATTTGGACCATATCTAGACCAACTCTGCCTCTGAAATTGATACAAAGCTCAGGCCCTCTAACATCCAATGCTTGTCAATTAAGATGAGAAACGTGTGACCTTCGTGAAGGATGTACTTCATTTTAGCTGAAAAGTGACTGCCCTTACCTGAAACGAAGTCTTTATTGTAGGAAGACACAGAGCCTGGGATTTAACTCCATTTCTGAAGGGAAACACAAAGCATAGTTCTCTTCCATGGATCACACTCTGCTTTAGAGCAAGAAGCATGCTCTTGCTTTCTAGATTCTCTAATACAGCAGGAAACGTGAGTGTGCTAAGAACAAATGAACAGTGTTTCCTACACATACGGAACATATCTAGTCCAACTCTGCTTCTGAAACTGATACAAAGCACTGGTCCTCTAACATCCAATGCTTGTCAGTCAAGATGAGAAACGTGTGAGCTTCATGAATGATGTAGTTCGTTTGAGATGAAGAGTGACTGCCCTTGCTTGAACGGAATTCTTGCTTGTAGGAAGTCACAGAGCCTGGATTTTAACTCCATTTCTGCATGGAAACACACAACAGATTTCTGATATATAGATCACACTCTGCTTTAGAGCAAGAAGCACACTCTTGCTTTCTAGACTCTCTAAGACAGCAGGAATCATGAGTGTGCTGAGAACAAAAGAACGGTGTTTCCTACACAAACGGACCATATCTAGTCCAACTCTGCCTCTGAAATTGATACAAAGCACAGGTCCTCTAACATCCAATGCTTGTCATTTAAGATGAGAAACGTGTGAGCTTCGTGAACGATGTAGTTCATTTGAGCTGTAAAGTAAATGCCCTTACCTGAAATGAAGTCTTGCTTGTAGGAAGACTCAGAGCCTGGGTTTTAACTATATTTCTGAAGTGAAACACACAGCAGAGTTCTCATCCATTGATGACACTCTGCTTTAGAGCAAAAGCACGCTCTTGCCTTCCAGAGTCACTAAGGCAGCAGGGAAAACTGAGTGTGATGAGAACAAAAGAACGGTGTTTCCTCCACATACGGACCATATCTATTCCCACTCTGCTTGTGAAACTGAAACAAACCACAGGTCCACTCACATCCAATGCTTGTCAGTTAAGATGATAAACGTGTGAGCTTCGTGAAAGATGTAGTTCGTTTGAGCTGTAAAGTAACTGCCCTTACATGAAACGAAGTCTTGTTTGTAGGAAGCCTCAGAGCCTGCGATTTAACTCCATTTCTGAAGGGAAACACACAGCAGAGTTCTCATCCATTGATCACACTCTGCTTTAGAGCAAGAAGCACGCTCTTGCTTTCTAGAGTCTCTAAGACCGCAGGAAACGTGAGTGTGCTGTGAACAAAAGAATGGTGTTTCCTACACATAGGACCATATCTATTCCAACTCTGCTTCTGAAACTCATACAAAGCACTGGTCCTATAACATCCGATGCTTGTCAGTTAAGATGAGAAACGTGAGAGCTTCATGAACGATGTAGTTTGTTTGAGCTGTAAAGTAACTGCCCTTACTTGAAACGAAGTTTTTCTTGTGGGAAGCCTCAGAGCCTGGGCTTTAACTCCATTTCTGAAGTGAAACTCACAACAGGGTTCTCATATATACATCACACTCTGCTTTAAAGCAAGAAGGACGCTCTTGCTTTCTAGAATCTCTAAGACAGTAGGAAACATGAGTGGGCTGAGAACAAAAGAACGGTGTTTCTTACACATTTGGACCATATCTAGACCAACTCTGCCTCTGAAATTGATACAAAGCTCAGGCCCTCTAACATCCAATGCTTGTCAGTTAAGATGAGAAACGTGTGACCTTCGTGAAGGATGTACTTCATTTTAGCTGAAAAGTGACTGCCCTTACCTGAAACGAAGTCTTTATTGTAGGAAGACACAGAGCCTGGGATTTAACTCCATTTCTGAAGGGAAACACAAAGCATAGTTCTCTTCCATGGATCACACTCTGCTTTAGAGCAAGAAGCACGCTCTTGCTTTCTAGATTCTCTAATACAGCAGGAAACGTGAGTGTGCTAAGAACAAATGAACAGTGTTTCCTACACATACGGAACATATCTAGTCCAACTCTGCTTCTGAAACTGATACAAAGCACTGGTCCTCTAACATCCAATGCTTGTCAGTCAAGATGAGAAACGTGTGAGCTTCATGAATGATGTAGTTCGTTTGAGATGAAGAGTGACTGCCCTTGCTTGAACGGAATTCTTGCTTGTAGGAAGTCACAGAGCCTGGATTTTAACTCCATTTCTGCATGGAAACACACAACAGATTTCTGATATATAGATCACACTCTGCTTTAGAGCAAGAAGCACACTCTTGCTTTCTAGACTCTCTAAGACAGCAGGAATCATGAGTGTGCTGAGAACAAAAGAACGGTGTTTCCTACACAAACGGACCATATCTAGTCCAACTCTGCCTCTGAAATTGATACAAAGCACAGGTCCTCTAACATCCAATGCTTGTCATTTAAGATGAGAAACGTGTGAGCTTCGTGAACGATGTAGTTCATTTGAGCTGTAAAGTAAATGCCCTTACCTGAAATGAAGTCTTGCTTGTAGGAAGACTCAGAGCCTGGGTTTTAACTATATTTCTGAAGTGAAACACACAGCAGAGTTCTCATCCATTGATGACACTCTGCTTTAGAGCAAAAGCACGCTCTTGCCTTCCAGAGTCACTAAGGCAGCAGGGAAAACTGAGTGTGATGAGAACAAAAGAACGGTGTTTCCTCCACATACGGACCATATCTATTCCCACTCTGCTTGTGAAACTGAAACAAACCACAGGTCCACTCACATCCAATGCTTGTCAGTTAAGATGATAAACGTGTGAGCTTCGTGAAAGATGTAGTTCGTTTGAGCTGTAAAGTAACTGCCCTTACATGAAACGAAGTCTTGTTTGTAGGAAGCCTCAGAGCCTGCGATTTAACTCCATTTCTGAAGGGAAACACACAGCAGAGTTCTCATCCATTGATCACACTCTGCTTTAGAGCAAGAAGCACGCTCTTGCTTTCTAGAGTCTCTAAGACCGCAGGAAACGTGAGTGTGCTGTGAACAAAAGAATGGTGTTTCCTACACATAGGACCATATCTATTCCAACTCTGCTTCTGAAACTCATACAAAGCACTGGTCCTATAACATCCGATGCTTGTCAGTTAAGATGAGAAACGTGAGAGCTTCATGAACGATGTAGTTTGTTTGAGCTGTAAAGTAACTGCCCTTACTTGAAACGAAGTTTTTCTTGTGGGAAGCCTCAGAGCCTGGGCTTTAACTCCATTTCTGAAGTGAAACTCACAACAGGGTTCTCATATATACATCACACTCTGCTTTAAAGCAAGAAGGACGCTCTTGCTTTCTAGAATCTCTAAGACAGTAGGAAACATGAGTGGGCTGAGAACAAAAGAACGGTGTTTCTTACACATTTGGACCATATCTAGACCAACTCTGCCTCTGAAATTGATACAAAGCTCAGGCCCTCTAACATCCAATGCTTGTCAGTTAAGATGAGAAACGTGTGACCTTCGTGAAGGATGTACTTCATTTTAGCTGAAAAGTGACTGCCCTTACCTGAAACGAAGTCTTTATTGTAGGAAGACACAGAGCCTGGGATTTAACTCCATTTCTGAAGGGAAACACAAAGCATAGTTCTCTTCCATGGATCACACTCTGCTTTAGAGCAAGAAGCACGCTCTTGCTTTCTAGATTCTCTAATACAGCAGGAAACGTGAGTGTGCTAAGAACAAATGAACAGTGTTTCCTACACATACGGAACATATCTAGTCCAACTCTGCTTCTGAAACTGATACAAAGCACTGGTCCTCTAACATTCAATGCTTGTCAGTTTTGATGAGAAACGTGTGAGCTTCATGAATGATGTAGTTTGTTTGAGATGAAGAGTGTCTGCCCTGACTTGAAAGGAATTCTTGCTTGTAGGAAGTCACAGAGCCTGGAATTTAACTCCATTTCTGCATGGAAACACACAACAGATTTCTGATATATAGATCACACTCTGCTTTAGAGCAAGAAGCACACTCTTGCTTTCTAGACTCTCTAAGACAGCAGGAATCATGAGTGTGCTGAGAACAAAAGAACGGTGTTTCCTACACAAACGGACCATATCTAGTCCAACTCTGCCTCTGAAATTGATACAAAGCACAGGTCCTCTAACATCCAATGCTTGTCATTTAAGATGAGAAACGTGTGAGCTTCGTGAACGATGTAGTTCATTTGAGCTGTAAAGTAAATGCCCTTACCTGAAATGAAGTCTTGCTTGTAGGAAGACTCAGAGCCTGGGTTTTAACTATATTTCTGAAGTGAAACACACAGCAGAGTTCTCATCCATTGATGACACTCTGCTTTAGAGCAAAAGCACGCTCTTGCCTTCCAGAGTCACTAAGGCAGCAGGGAAAACTGAGTGTGATGAGAACAAAAGAACGGTGTTTCCTCCACATACGGACCATATCTATTCCCACTCTGCTTGTGAAATTGAAACAAACCACAGGTCCACTCACATCCAATGCTTGTCAGTTAAGATGATAAACGTGTGAGCTTCGTGAATGATGTAGTTCGTTTGAGCTGTAAAGTAACTGCCCTTACCTGAAACGAAGTCTTGTTTGTAGGAAGACTCAGATTCTGGGATTTAACTCCATTTCTGAAGTGAAACACTGAGCATAGTTCTCATCCATTGATCACACTCTGCTTTAGAGCAAGAAGCACGCTCTTGCTTTCTAGAGTCTCTAGGACAGCAGGAAACATGAGTGTGCTGAGATCAAAAGAACGGTGTTGCTTACACATACGGACCATATCTATTCCAACTCTGCTTCTGAAACTGATACAAAGCACTGGTCCTATAACATCCGATGCTTGTCAGTTAAGATTAGAAACGTGTGAGCTTCGTGAACCATGTAGTTCATTTGAGCTGTACAGTAACTGCCCTTACCTGAAATGAAGTGTTGCTTGTAGGAAGTCTCAGAGCCTGGGGTTTAACTCCATTTCTGAAGTGAAACACACAGTAGAGTTGTCATATATAGATCATACTCTGCTTTAGAGCAAGAAGCACGCTCTTGCTTTCTAGAGTCTCTAGGACAGCAGGAAACGTGAGTGTGCTAAGAACAAATGAACGGTGTTTCCTGAACATACGGACCATATCTAGTCCAACTCTGCCACTGAAATTGATACGAAGCACACGTCCTCTAACGTGCAATGCTTGTCATTTAAGATGAGAAACGTGTGAGCTTTGTGAACGATGTAGTTCATTTGAGCTGTAATGTAACTGCCCTTACTTGAAATGAAGTCTTGCTTGTAGGAAGACTCAGAGCCTGGGATTTAACTCCATTTCTGAAGTGAAACACACAGCAGAGTTCTCATCCATTGATGACCCTCTGCTTTAGAGCAAGAAGCACGCTCTTGCTTTCCAGAGTCACTAAGGCAGCGGGAAACCAGAGTGTGATGAGAACAAAAGAACGGTGTTTCCTACACATGCGGACCATATCTAGTCCAACTCTGCTTGTGAAACTGAAACAAACCACAGGTCAACTAACATCCAATGCTTGTCAGTTAAGAGGAGAAACGTGTGAGCTTCGTGAAAGATGTAGTTCGTTTGAGCTGTAAAGTAACTGCCCTTACCTGAAACGAAGTCTTGTTTGTAGGAAGCCTCAGAGCCTGCGATTTAACTCCATTTCTGAAGGGAAACACACAGCAGAGTTCTCATCCATTGATCACACTCTGCTTTAGAGCAAGAAGCACGCTCTTGCTTTCTAGAGTCTCTAAGACCGCAGGAAACGTGAGTGTGTTGTGAACAAAAGAATGGTGTTTCCTACACATAGGACCATATCTATTCCAACTCTGCTTCTGAAACTCATACAAAGCACTGGTCCTATAACATCCGATGCTTGTCAGTTAAGATGAGAAACGTGAGAGCTTCATGAACGATGTAGTTCGTTTGAGCTGTAAAGTAACTGCCCTTACTTGAAACGAAGTTTTTCTTGTGGGAAGCCTCAGAGCCTGGGGTTTAACTCCATTTCTGAAGTGAAACTCACAACAGGGTTCTCATATATACATCACACTCTGCTTTAAAGCAAGAAGGACGCTCTTGCTTTCTAGAATCTCTAAGACAGTAGGAAACATGAGTGGGCTGAGAACAAAAGAACGGTGTTTCTTACACATTTGGACCATATCTAGACCAACTCTGCCTCTGAAATTGATACAAAGCTCAGGCCCTCTAACATCCAATGCTTGTCAATTAAGATGAGAAACGTGTGACCTTCGTGAAGGATGTACTTCATTTTAGCTGAAAAGTGACTGCCCTTACCTGAAACGAAGTCTTTATTGTAGGAAGACACAGAGCCTGGGATTTAACTCCATTTCTGAAGGGAAACACAAAGCATAGTTCTCTTCCATGGATCACACTCTGCTTTAGAGCAAGAAGCATGCTCTTGCTTTCTAGATTCTCTAATACAGCAGGAAACGTGAGTGTGCTAAGAACAAATGAACAGTGTTTCCTACACATACGGAACATATCTAGTCCAACTCTGCTTCTGAAACTGATACAAAGCACTGGTCCTCTAACATCCAATGCTTGTCAGTCAAGATGAGAAACGTGTGAGCTTCATGAATGATGTAGTTCGTTTGAGATGAAGAGTGACTGCCCTTGCTTGAACGGAATTCTTGCTTGTAGGAAGTCACAGAGCCTGGATTTTAACTCCATTTCTGCATGGAAACACACAACAGATTTCTGATATATAGATCACACTCTGCTTTAGAGCAAGAAGCACACTCTTGCTTTCTAGACTCTCTAAGACAGCAGGAATCATGAGTGTGCTGAGAACAAAAGAACGGTGTTTCCTACACAAACGGACCATATCTAGTCCAACTCTGCCTCTGAAATTGATACAAAGCACAGGTCCTCTAACATCCAATGCTTGTCATTTAAGATGAGAAACGTGTGAGCTTCGTGAACGATGTAGTTCATTTGAGCTGTAAAGTAAATGCCCTTACCTGAAATGAAGTCTTGCTTGTAGGAAGACTCAGAGCCTGGGTTTTAACTATATTTCTGAAGTGAAACACACAGCAGAGTTCTCATCCATTGATGACACTCTGCTTTAGAGCAAAAGCACGCTCTTGCCTTCCAGAGTCACTAAGGCAGCAGGGAAAACTGAGTGTGATGAGAACAAAAGAACGGTGTTTCCTCCACATACGGACCATATCTATTCCCACTCTGCTTGTGAAACTGAAACAAACCACAGGTCCACTCACATCCAATGCTTGTCAGTTAAGATGATAAACGTGTGAGCTTCGTGAAAGATGTAGTTCGTTTGAGCTGTAAAGTAACTGCCCTTACCTGAAACGAAGTCTTGTTTGTAGGAAGCCTCAGAGCCTGCGATTTAACTCCATTTCTGAAGGGAAACACACAGCAGAGTTCTCATCCATTGATCACACTCTGCTTTAGAGCAAGAAGCACGCTCTTGCTTTCTAGAGTCTCTAAGACCGCAGGAAACGTGAGTGTGCTGTGAACAAAAGAATGGTGTTTCCTACACATAGGACCATATCTATTCCAACTCTGCTTCTGAAACTGATACAAAGCACTGGTCCTATAACATCCGATGCTTGTCAGTTAAGATGAGAAACGTGAGAGCTTCATGAACGATGTAGTTTGTTTGAGCTGTAAAGTAACTGCCCTTACTTGAAACGAAGTTTTTCTTGTGGGAAGCCTCAGAGCCTGGGCTTTAACTCCATTTCTGAAGTGAAACTCACAACAGGGTTCTCATATATACATCACACTCTGCTTTAAAGCAAGAAGGACGCTCTTGCTTTCTAGAATCTCTAAGACAGTAGGAAACATGAGTGGGCTGAGAACAAAAGAACGGTGTTTCTTACACATTTGGACCATATCTAGACCAACTCTGCCTCTGAAATTGATACAAAGCTCAGGCCCTCTAACATCCAATGCTTGTCAGTTAAGATGAGAAACGTGTGACCTTCGTGAAGGATGTACTTCATTTTAGCTGAAAAGTGACTGCCCTTACCTGAAACGAAGTCTTTATTGTAGGAAGACACAGAGCCTGGGATTTAACTCCATTTCTGAAGGGAAACACAAAGCATAGTTCTCTTCCATGGATCACACTCTGCTTTAGAGCAAGAAGCACGCTCTTGCTTTCTAGATTCTCTAATACAGCAGGAAACGTGAGTGTGCTAAGAACAAATGAACAGTGTTTCCTACACATACGGAACATATCTAGTCCAACTCTGCTTCTGAAACTGATACAAAGCACTGGTCCTCTAACATCCAATGCTTGTCAGTCAAGATGAGAAACGTGTGAGCTTCATGAATGATGTAGTTCGTTTGAGATGAAGAGTGACTGCCCTTGCTTGAACGGAATTCTTGCTTGTAGGAAGTCACAGAGCCTGGATTTTAACTCCATTTCTGCATGGAAACACACAACAGATTTCTGATATATAGATCACACTCTGCTTTAGAGCAAGAAGCACACTCTTGCTTTCTAGACTCTCTAAGACAGCAGGAATCATGAGTGTGCTGAGAACAAAAGAACGGTGTTTCCTACACAAACGGACCATATCTAGTCCAACTCTGCCTCTGAAATTGATACAAAGCACAGGTCCTCTAACATCCAATGCTTGTCATTTAAGATGAGAAACGTGTGAGCTTCGTGAACGATGTAGTTCATTTGAGCTGTAAAGTAAATGCCCTTACCTGAAATGAAGTCTTGCTTGTAGGAAGACTCAGAGCCTGGGTTTTAACTATATTTCTGAAGTGAAACACACAGCAGAGTTCTCATCCATTGATGACACTCTGCTTTAGAGCAAAAGCACGCTCTTGCCTTCCAGAGTCACTAAGGCAGCAGGGAAAACTGAGTGTGATGAGAACAAAAGAACGGTGTTTCCTCCACATACGGACCATATCTATTCCCACTCTGCTTGTGAAACTGAAACAAACCACAGGTCCACTCACATCCAATGCTTGTCAGTTAAGATGATAAACGTGTGAGCTTCGTGAAAGATGTAGTTCGTTTGAGCTGTAAAGTAACTGCCCTTACATGAAACGAAGTCTTGTTTGTAGGAAGCCTCAGAGCCTGCGATTTAACTCCATTTCTGAAGGGAAACACACAGCAGAGTTCTCATCCATTGATCACACTCTGCTTTAGAGCAAGAAGCACGCTCTTGCTTTCTAGAGTCTCTAAGACCGCAGGAAACGTGAGTGTGCTGTGAACAAAAGAATGGTGTTTCCTACACATAGGACCATATCTATTCCAACTCTGCTTCTGAAACTCATACAAAGCACTGGTCCTATAACATCCGATGCTTGTCAGTTAAGATGAGAAACGTGAGAGCTTCATGAACGATGTAGTTTGTTTGAGCTGTAAAGTAACTGCCCTTACTTGAAACGAAGTTTTTCTTGTGGGAAGCCTCAGAGCCTGGGCTTTAACTCCATTTCTGAAGTGAAACTCACAACAGGGTTCTCATATATACATCACACTCTGCTTTAAAGCAAGAAGGACGCTCTTGCTTTCTAGAATCTCTAAGACAGTAGGAAACATGAGTGGGCTGAGAACAAAAGAACGGTGTTTCTTACACATTTGGACCATATCTAGACCAACTCTGCCTCTGAAATTGATACAAAGCTCAGGCCCTCTAACATCCAATGCTTGTCAGTTAAGATGAGAAACGTGTGACCTTCGTGAAGGATGTACTTCATTTTAGCTGAAAAGTGACTGCCCTTACCTGAAACGAAGTCTTTATTGTAGGAAGACACAGAGCCTGGGATTTAACTCCATTTCTGAAGGGAAACACAAAGCATAGTTCTCTTCCATGGATCACACTCTGCTTTAGAGCAAGAAGCACGCTCTTGCTTTCTAGATTCTCTAATACAGCAGGAAACGTGAGTGTGCTAAGAACAAATGAACAGTGTTTCCTACACATACGGAACATATCTAGTCCAACTCTGCTTCTGAAACTGATACAAAGCACTGGTCCTCTAACATTCAATGCTTGTCAGTTTTGATGAGAAACGTGTGAGCTTCATGAATGATGTAGTTTGTTTGAGATGAAGAGTGTCTGCCCTGACTTGAAAGGAATTCTTGCTTGTAGGAAGTCACAGAGCCTGGAATTTAACTCCATTTCTGCATGGAAACACACAACAGATTTCTGATATATAGATCACACTCTGCTTTAGAGCAAGAAGCACACTCTTGCTTTCTAGACTCTCTAAGACAGCAGGAATCATGAGTGTGCTGAGAACAAAAGAACGGTGTTTCCTACACATACGGACCATATCTAGTCGAACTCTGCTTCTGAAACTGAAAGAACCACAGGTCCTCTAACATCCAATGGTTCTCATTTAAGATGAGAAACGTGTGAGCTTCGTGAACGATGTAGTTCATTTGAGCTGTAAAGTAACTGCCCTTACCTGAAATGAAGTGTTGCTTGTAGGAAGACTCAGAGCCTGGGTTTTAACTCCATTTCTGAAGTGAAACACACAGCATAGTTCTCATCCATTGATGACACTCTGCTTTAGAGCAAGAAGCACGCTCTTGCCTTCCAGAGTCACTAAGGCAGCAGGAAACATGAGTGTGATGAGAACAAAAGAACGGTGTTTCCTCCACATATGGACCATATCTAGTCCAACTCTGCTTGTGAAACTGAAACAAACCACAGGTCCACTAACATCCAATGCTTGTCAATTAAGATGATAAACGTGTGAGCTTCGTGAATGATGTAGTTAATTTGAGCTGTAAAGTAACTGCCCTTACCTGAAACAAAGTCTTGTTTGTAGGAAGACTCAGAGTCTGGGATTTAACTCCATTTCTGAAGTGAAACACACAGCATAGTTCTCATCCATTGATCACACTCTGCTTTAGTGCAAGAAACACGCTCTAGCTTTCTAGAGTCTCTAAGACAGCAGGAAACGTGAGTGTGCTGTGAACAAAAGAACGGTGTTTCCTACACATACGGACCATATCTAGTCCAACTCTGCTTCTGAAAATGATACAAAGCACTGGTCCTCTAACCTCCAATGCTTGTCAGTTAAGATGAGAAACGTGAGAGCTTCATGAACGATGTAGTTCGTTTGAGCTGTAAAGTAACTGCCCTTACCTGAAACGAAGTTTTTCTTGTGGGAAGTCTCAGAGCCTGGGGTTTAACTCCATTTCTGAAGTGAAACACACAACAGGATTCACATATATACATCACACTCTGCTTTAAAGCAAGAAGGACGCTCTTGCTTTCTAGAATCTCTAAGACAGCAGGAAACATGAGTGTGCTGAGAACAAAAGAACGGTGTTTCCTACACATACGGACCATATCTAGTCCAACTCTGCTGCTGAAACTGGTACAAAGCACTGGTCCTCTAACATCCAATGCATGTCAGTGAAGATGAGAAACGTGTGAGCTTCGTGATCGATGTAGTTCGTTTGAGCTGAAAATTGACTGCCCTTAATTGAAAGGAAGTCTTGCTTGTATGAAGACACAGAGCCTGGAATTTAACTCCATTTCTGAAGGAAAACACACAGCAGAGTTCTCATCCATTGATTACACTCTGCTTTAGAGCATGAAGCACGCTCTTGCTTTCCAGAGTCACTAAGACAGCAGGAAACATTAGTGTGATTAGAACAAAAGAATGGTGTTTACTACACATACGGACCATATCTAGTCCAACTCTGCTGCTAAAACTGATACAAAGCACTGGTCTTCTAACATCCGATGCTTGTCAGTTAAGATGAGAAACGTGTGAGCTTCATGAACGATGTAGTTCATTTGAGCTGAAAAGTGACTGCCCTTAATTGAAAGGAATTCTTGCTTGTATGAAGACACAGAGCCTGGAATTTAACTCCATTTCTGAAGAAACTCACAGCAGAGTTCTCATCCATTGATTACACTCTGCTTTAGAGCAAGAAGCACGCTCTTGCTTTCTAGAGTCTCTAGGACAGCAGGAAATATGAGTATGCTGAGAACAAAAGAACGGTGATTCCTACACTTACGGACCATATCTAGTCCAACTCTGCCTCTTAAATTGTTACAAAGCAAGGGTCCTCTAACATCCAATGCTTGTCAGTTAAGATGAGAAACATGTGAGCTCCGTGAACGATGTAATTCATTTGAGCTGAAAAGTGACAACCCTTACCTGAAACGAATTCTTGATTGTAGGAAGACACAGAGACTGGCATTTAACTCCACTTCTGAAGGGAAACACACAGCATAGTTCTCATCCATTGATCACACTCTGCTTTAGAGCAAGAAGCACGCTCTTGCTTTCTAGAGTCTCTAGGACAGCAGGAAACATGAGTGTGCTGAGAACAAAAGAACGGTGTTGCTTACACATACGGACCATATCTATTCCAACTCTGCTTCTGAAACTGATACAAAGCACTGTTCCTATAACATCCGATGCTTGTCAGTTAAGATTAGAAACGTGTGAGCTTCGTGAACGATGTAGTTCGTTTGAGCTGTAAAGTAGCTGCCCTTACCTGAAACGAAGTGTTGCTGGTAGGAAGTCTCAGAGCCTGGGGTTTAACTCCATTTCTGAAGTGAAACACACAGTAGAGTTGTCATATATAGATCATACTCTGCTTTAGAGCAAGAAGCACGCTCTTGCTTTCTAGAGTCTCTAGGAGAGCAGGAAACGTGAGTGTGCTAAGAACAAATGAACGGTGTTTCCTGAACATACGGACCATATCTAGTCCAACTCTGCCACTGAAATTGATACGAAGCACAGGTCCTCTAACATGCAATGCTTGTCATTTAAGATGAGAAACGTGTGAGCTTTGTGAACGATGTAGTTCATTTGAGCTGTAATGTAACTGCCCTTACTTGAAATGAAGTCTTGCTTGTAGGAAGACTCAGAGCCTGGGATTTAACTCCATTTCTGAAGTGAAACACACAGCAGAGTTCTCATCCATTGATGACCCTCTGCTTTAGAGCAAGAAGCACGCTCTTGCTTTCCAGAGTCACTAAGGCAGCGGGAAACCAGAGTGTGATGAGAACAAAAGAACGGTGTTTCCTACACATGGGGACCATATCTAGTCCAACTCTGCTTGTGAAACTGAAACAAACCACAGGTCCCCTAACATCCAATGCTTGTCAGTTAAGAGGAGAAACGTGTGAGCTTCGTGAAAGATGTAGTTCGTTTGAGCTGTAAAGTAACTGCCCTTACCTGAAACGAAGTCTTGTTTGTAGGAAGCCTCAGAGCCTGCGATTTAACTCCATTTCTGAAGGGAAACACACAGCAGAGTTCTCATCCATTGATCACACTCTGCTTTAGAGCAAGAAGCATGCTCTTGCTTTCTAGAGTCTCTAAGACCGCAGGAAACGTGAGTGTGCTGTGAACAAAAGAATGGTGTTTCCTACACATAGGACCATATCTATTCCAACTCTGCTTCTGAAACTCATACAAAGCACTGGTCCTATAACATCCGATGCTTGTCAGTTAAGATGAGAAACGTGAGAGCTTCATGAACGATGTAGTTCGTTTGAGCTGTAAAGTAACTGCCCTTACTTGAAACGAAGTTTTTCTTGTGGGAAGCCTCAGAGCCTGGGCTTTAACTCCATTTCTGAATTGAAACTCACAACAGGGTTCTCATATATACATCACACTCTGCTTTAAAGCAAGAAGGACGCTCTTGCTTTCTAGAATCTCTAAGACAGTAGGAAACATGAGTGGGCTGAGAACAAAAGAACGGTGTTTCTTACACATTTGGACCATATCTAGACCAACTCTGCCTCTGAAATTGATACAAAGCTCAGGCCCTCTAACATCCAATGCTTGTCAGTTAAGATGAGAAACGTGTGACCTTCGTGAAGGATGTACTTCATTTTAGCTGAAAAGTGACTGCCCTTACCTGAAACGAAGTCTTTATTGTAGGAAGACACAGAGCCTGGGATTTAACTCCATTTCTGAAGGGAAACACAAAGCATAGTTCTCTTCCATGGATCACACTCTGCTTTAGAGCAAGAAGCACGCTCTTGCTTTCTAGATTCTCTAATACAGCAGGAAACGTGAGTGTGCTAAGAACAAATGAACAGTGTTTCCTACACATACGGAACATATCTAGTCCAACTCTGCTTCTGAAACTGATACAAAGCACTGGTCCTCTAACATTCAATGCTTGTCAGTTTTGATGAGAAACGTGTGAGCTTCATGAATGATGTAGTTTGTTTGAGATGAAGAGTGTCTGCCCTGACTTGAAAGGAATTCTTGCTTGTAGGAAGTCACAGAGCCTGGAATTTAACTCCATTTCTGCATGGAAACACACAACAGATTTCTGATATATAGATCACACTCTGCTTTAGAGCAAGAAGCACACTCTTGCTTTCTAGACTCTCTAAGACAGCAGGAATCATGAGTGTGCTGAGAACAAAAGAACGGTGTTTCCTACACATACGGACCATATCTAGTCGAACTCTGCTTCTGAAACTGAAAGAACCACAGGTCCTCTAACATCCAATGCTTCTCATTTAAGATGAGAAACGTGTGAGCTTCGTGAACGATGTAGTTCATTTGAGCTGTAAAGTAACTGCCCTTACCTGAACCAAATCTTGCTTGTAGGAAGACTCAGAGCCTGGTTATTAACTCCATTTCTGAAGAGAAACACACAGCAGAGTTCTCATATATAGATCACACTCTGCTTTAGAGCAAGAAGCACGCTCTTGCTTTCCAGAGTCACTAAGACAGCAGGAAACGTGAGTGTGATGAGAACTAAAGAACGGTGTTTCCTACACATAGGAACCATATCTATTCCAACTCTGATTCTGAAACTGATACAAAGCACTGGTCCTATAACATCCAATGCTTGTCAGTTAAGATGAGAAACGTGTGAGCTTTGTGAACGATGTAGTTCCTTTGTGCAGAAAAGTGACTGCCCTTACCTGAAATGAAGTAGTGCTTGTAGGAAGACACAGAGTCTGGGATTTAACATCTTTTCAGAAGGGAAACACACAGCATAGTTCTCATCCATGGATCACACTCTGCTTTAGAGCAAGAAGCACGCTCTTGCTTTCTAGATTCTCTAATACAGCAGGAAACGTGAGTGTGCTAAGAACAAATGAACGGTGTTTCCTACACATACGGACCATATCTAGTCCAACTCTGCTGCTGAAACTGGTACAAAGCACTGGTCCTCTAACATCCAATGCTTCTCAGTGAAGATGAGAAACGTGTGAGCTTCGTGATCGATGTAGATCCTTTGAGCTGAAAATTGACTGCCCTTAATTGAAAGGAAGTCTTGCTTGTATGAAGACACAGAGCCTGGAATTTAACTCCATTTCTGAAGGAAAACACACAGCAGAGTTCTCATCCATTGATTACACTCTGCTTTAGAGCAAGAAGCACGCTCTTGCTTTCCAGAGTCACTAAGACAGCAGGAAACATTAGTGTGATTAGAACAAAATAATGGTGTTTACTACACATACGGACCATATCTAGTCCAACTCTGCTGCTAAAACTGATACAAAGCACTGGTCATCTAACATCCGATGCTTGTCAGTTAAGATGAGAAACGTGTGAGCTTCATGAACGATGTAGTTCGTTTGAGCTGAAAAGTGACTGCCCTTAATTGAAAGGAATTCTTGCTTGTAGGAAGACACAGAGCCTGGGATTTAACTCCATTTCAGAAGGGAAACACACAGCATAGTTCTGATCCATGGATCACACTCTGCTTTAGAGCAAGAAGAACGCTCTTGCTTTCTAGAATCTGTAATACAGCAGGAAAGTTGAGTGTGCTCAGAACAAAAGAACGGTGTTTCCTACACATACAGACCATATCTAGTTCAACTCTGCCTCTGAAACTGAAATAAACCACAGGTCCTCTAACATCCAATGCTTGTCAGTTAAGATCAGAAACGTGTGAGCTTCGTGAATGATGTAATTAGTTTGAGCTGAAAAGTGACTGCCCTTACTTGAAACGAAGTCTTGCTTACAGGAAGACACAGAGCCTAGAATTTAACTCCATTTCCAAAGGGAAACACACAGCATAGTTCTCATCCATGGATAACACTCTGCTTTAGAGCAAGAAGCACGCTCTTGCTTTCTAGAGTCTCTAAGACAGCAGGAAACATGAGTGTGCTGAGAACAAAAGAACGGTGTTTCCTACACATACGGACCATATCTAGTCCAACTCTGCCTCTGAAATTGATACAAAACACAGGTCCTCTAACATCCAATGCTTGTCAGTTAAGATGAGAAACATGTGAGCTTCGTGAACGATGTAGTTAGTTTGAGCTGAAAAGTGACTGCCCTTACTTGAAATGAAGTCTTGCTTGTAGGAAGACACAGAGACTGGGATTTAACTCCACTTCTGAAGGGAAACACACAGCATAGTTCTCATCCATGGATCACACTCGGCTTTAGAGCAAGAAGCACACTCTTGCTTTCTAGCATCTCTAAGACAGCAGGAAACATGAGTGTGCTGAGAACAAAAGAACGGTGTTTCCTACACATACGGACCATATCTATTCCAACTCTGCCTCTTAAACTGATACAAAGCACAGGTCCTCTAACATCCAATGGTTGTCATTTAAGATTAGAAACGTGTGAGCTTCGTGAACGATGTAGTTCGTTTGAGCTGAAAAGTGACTGCCCTTACCTGAAACGAAGTCTTGATTGTAGGAAGACACAGAGACTGGGATTTAACTCCATTTCTGAAGGGAAACACACAGCATAGTTCTCATCCATGGATCACACTCTGCTTTAGAGCAAGAAGCACGCTCTTGCTTTCTAGATTCTCTAATACAGCAGGAAACGTGAGTGTGCTAAGAACAAATGAACGGTGTTTCCTACACATACGGACCATATCTAGTCCAACGCTGCTGCTGAAACTGGTACAAAGCACTGGTCCTCTAACATCCAATGCATATCAGTGAAGATGAGAAACATGTGAGTTTCATGAACGATGTAGTTCGTTTGAGCTGAAAAGTGACTGCCCTTAATTGAAAGGAAGTCTTGCTTGTATGAAGACACAGAGCCTGGAATTTAACTCCATTTCTGAAGAAACTCACACCAGAGTTCTCATTCATTGATTACACTCTGCTTTAGCGCAAGAAGCATGCTCTAGCGTTCAGAGTCTCTAAGAGAGCAGGAAACATGAGTGTGCTGAGAACAAAGGAATGGTGGTTCCTACACATACGGACCATATGTATTCCAACTCTGCTTCTTAAACTGATACAAAGCACTGGTCCTCTAACATCCGATGCTTGTCATTTAAGATGAGAAACGTGTGAGCTTCGTGAAAGATGTAGTTCCTTTCAGCTGTAAAGTAACTGCCCTTACCTGAACCAAATCTTGCTTGTAGGAAGACTCAGAGCCTGGTTATTAACTCCATTTCTGAAGAGAAACACACAGCAGAGTTCTCATATATAGATCACACTCTGCTTTAGAGCAAGAAGCACGCTCTTGCTTTCCAGAGTCACTAAGACAGCAGGAAACGTGAGTGTGATGAGAACTAAAGAACGGTGTTTCCTACACATAGGAACCATATCTATTCCAACTCTGCTTCTGAAACTGATACAAAGCACTGGTCCTCTAACATCCAATGCTTGTCAGTTAAGATGAGAAACGTGTGAGCTTTGTGAACGATGTAGTTCCTTTGTGCAGAAAAGTGACTGCCCTTACCTGAAATGAAGTACTGCTTGTAGGAAGACACAGAGCCTGGGATTTAACACATTTTCAGAAGGGAAACACACAGCATAGATCCCATCAAGGGATCACACTCTGCTTTAGAGCAAGAAGCATGCTCTTGCTTTCTAGAATCTCTAATACAGCAGTAACTTGATTGTGCTCAGAACAAAAGAACAGTGTTTCCTACACATACAGACCATATCTTGTTCAACTCTGATTCTGAAACTGAAACAAACCCCAGGTCCTCTAATATCCAATGCTTCTCAGTTAAGATGAGAAACGTGTGAGCTTCGTGAACGATGTAGTTCGTTTGAGCTTTAAAGTAACGGCCCTTACCTGAAACGAAGTCTTGTTTTTTAGGAAGACTCAGAGCCTGAGATTTAACTCCATTTCTGAAGTTAAACACACAGCAGAGTTCTCATTCATTGATCACACTCTGCTTTAGAGCAAGAAGCACGCTCTAGCTTTCTAGAGTCTCTAAGACAGCAGGAAAAGTGAGTGTGCTGAGAACAAAAGAACGGTGTTTCCTACACATAGGAACCATATCTATTCCAACTCTGCTTCTGAAACTGATACAAAGCACTGGTCCTATAACATCCAATGCTTGTCAGTTAAGATGAGAAACGTGTGAGCTTTGTGAACGATGTAGTTCCTTTGTGCAGAAAAGTGACTGCCCTTACCTGAAATGAAGTAGTGCTTGTAGGAAGACACAGAGCCTGGGATTTAACACATTTTCAGAAGGGAAACACACAGCATAGTTCTCATCCATGGATCACACTCTGCTTTAGAGCAAGAAGCACGCTCTTGCTTTCTAGAATCTCTAATACAGCAGTAACTTGATTGTGCTCAAAACAAAAGAACAGTGTTTCCTACACATACAGACCATATCTTCTTCAACTCTGATTGTGAAACTGAAACAAACCCCAGGTCCTCTAATATCCAATGCTTCTCAGTTAAGATGAGAAACGTGTGAGCTTCGTGAACGATGTAGTTCGTTTGAGCTGTAAAGTAACGGCCCTTACCTGAAACGAAGTCTTGTTTTTTAGGAAGACTCAGAGCCTGAGATTTAACTCCATTTATGAAGTTAAACACACAGCAGAGTTCTCATTCATTGATCACACTCTGCTTTAGAGCAAGAAGCACGCTCTAGCTTTCTAGAGTCTCTAATACAGCAGGAAAAGTGAGTGTGCTGAGAACAAAAGAACGGTGTTTCCTACACATACGGACCATATCTATTCCAACTCTGCTTCTGAAACTGATACAAAGCACTTGTCCTCTAACATCCGATGCTTGTCTGTTAAGATGAGAAACGTGTGAGTTCGTGAATGATGTAGTTCGTTTGAGCTGTAAAGTAACTGCCCTTACCTGATTCGAAGTCTTGCTTGTAGGAAGACGCAGAGCCTGGGATTTAACTCCATTTCTGAAGTGAGACACACAGCAGAGTTCTCATCCATTGATGACACTCTGCTTTAGAGCAAGAAGCACGCTCTTGCTTTCCAGAGTCACTAAGACAGCAGGAAACCTGAGTGTGATGAGAAGAAAAGAATGGTGTTTACTACACATACGGACCATATCTAGTCCAACTGTGCTGCTGAAACTGATACAAAGCATTGGTCATCTAATATCCGATGCTTGTCAGTTAAGATGAGAAACGTGTGAGCTTCTTGAATGATGTTGTTAGTTTGAGCTGAAAAGTGACTGCCCTTACCTGAAACGAAGTAGTGCTTGTAGGAAGACACAGAGCCTGGGATTTAACTCCATTTCAGAAGGGAAACACACAGCATAGTTCTGATCCATGGATCACACTCTGCTTTAGAGCAAGAAGAACGCTCTTGCTTTCTAGAATCTCTAATATAGCAGGAAAGTTGAGTGTGCTCAGAACAAAAGAACGGTGTTTCCTACACATACAGACCATATCTAGTTCAACTCTGCTTCTGAAACTGAAACAAACCACAGGTCCTCTAACATCCAATGCTTGTCAGTTAAGATGAGAAACGTGTGAGCTTCGTGAACGATGTAGTTCGTTTGAGCTGAAAAGTGACTGCCCTTCCCTGAAAGGAAGTCTCGCATGTTGTAAGTCAAAGAGCCTGGGATTTAACTCCATTTCTGAAAGGAAACACACAGCATAGTTCTCATCCATTGATGACACTCTGCTTTAGAGCAAGAAGCACGCTCTTGCTTTCCAGAGTCACTAAGACAGCAGGAAACATGAGTGTGCTGAGAACAGAAGAACAGTGTTTCCTACACATAGGGACCATATCTAGTCCAACTCTGACTCATAAATTGATACAAAACACAGGTCCTCTAACATCCAATGCTTGTCAGTTAAGATGAGAAACATGTGAGCTTCGTGAACGATGTAGATAGTTTGAGCTGAAAAGTGACTGCCATTACTGGAAATGAAGTCTTGCTTGTAGGAAGACACAGAGACTGGGATTTAACACCTTTTCAGAAGGGAAACACACAGCATAGTTCTCATCCATGGATCACACTCTGCTTTAGAGCAAGAAGCACGCTCTTGCTTTCTAGAATCTCTAATACAGCAGTAACTTGATTGTGCTCAGAACAAAAGAACAGTGTTTCCTACACATACAGACCATATCTAGGTCAACTCTGCATCTGAAACTGAAACAAACCACAGGTCCTCTAACATCCAATGCTTGTCAGTTAAGATGAGAAACGTGTGAGCTTCGTGAACGATGTAGTTCGTTTGAGCTGTAAAGTAACGGCCCTTACCTGAAACGAAGTCTTGTTTTTTAGGAAGACTCAGAGCATGAGATTTAACTCCATTTCTGAAGTTAAACACACAGCAGAGTTCTCATTCATTGATCACACTCTGCTTTAGAGCAAGAAGCACGCTGTAGCTTTCTAGAGTCTCTAAGACAGCAGGAAATGTGAGTGTGCTGAGAACAAAAGAACGGTGTTTCCTACACATACGGACCATATCTATTCCAACTCTGCTTCTGAAACTGATACAAAGCACTTGTCCTCTAACATCCGATGCTTTTCTGTTAAGATGAGAAACGTGTGAGTTCGTGAATGATGTAGTTCTTTTGAGCTGTAAAGTAACTGCCCTTACCTGATTCGAAGTCTTGCTTGTAGGAAGACGCAGAGCCTGGGATTTAACTCCATTTCTGAAGTGAAACACACAGCAGAGTTCTCATCCATTGATGACACTCTGCTTTAGAGCAAGAAGCACGCTCTTGCTTTCCAGAGTCACTAAGACAGCAGGAAACCTGAGTGTGATGAGAAGAAAAGAATGGTGTTTACTACACATACGGACCATATCTAGTCCAACTCTGCTGCTGAAACTGATACAAAGCACTGGTCATCTAATATCCGATGCTTGTCAGTTAAGATGAGAAACGTGTGAGCTTCGTAAACGATGTAGTTCGTTTGAGCTGAAAAGTGACTGCCCTTACCTGAAACGAAGTCTTGATTGTAGGAAGACACAGAGACTGGGATTTAACTCCATTTCTGAAGGGAAACACACAGCATAGTTCTCATCCATACATCACACTCTGCTTTTGAGCAAGAAGCACGCTCTTGCTTTCCAGAGTCACTAAGACAGCAGGAAACATTAGTGTGATTAGAACAAAATAATGGTGTTTACTACACATACGGACCATATCTAGTCCAACTCTGCTGCTAAAACTGATACAAAGCACTGGTCATCTAACATCCATTGCTTGTCAGTTAAGATGAGAAACGTGTGAGCTTCATGAACGATGTAGTTCGTTTGAGCTGAAAAGTGACTGCCCTTAATTGAAAGGAATTCTTGCTTGTATGAAGACACAGAGCCTGGAATTTAACTCCATTTCTGAAGAAACTCACAGCAGAGTTCTCATCCATTGATTACACTCTGCTTTAGAGCAAGAAGCATGCTCTAGCGTTCAGAGTCTCTAAGACAGCAGGAAACATGAGTGTGCTGAGAACAAGGAATGGTGGTTCCTACACATACGGACCATATGTATTCCAACTCTGCTACTTAAACTGATACAAAGCACTGGTCCTCTAACATCCGATGCTTGTCAGTTAAGATGAGAAACGTGTGAGCTTTGTGAACGATGTAGTTCCTTTGAGCTGTAAAGTAACTGCCCTTACCTGAACCAAATCTTGCTTGTAGGAAGACTCAGAGCCTGGGATTTAACTCCATTTCTGAAGAGAAACACACAGCAGAGTTCTCATATATAGATCACACTCTGCTTTAGAGCAAGAAGCACGCTCTTGCTTTCCAGAGTCACTAAGACAGCAGGAAACGTGAGTGTGATGAGAACAAAAGAACGGTGTTTCCTACACATAGGAACCATATCTATTCCAACTCTGCTTCTGAAACTGATACAAAGCACTGGTCCTATAACATCCAATGCTTGTCAGGTAAGATGAGAAACGTGTGAGCTTTGTGAACGATGTAGTTCCTTTGTGCAGAAAAGTGACTGCCCTTACCTGAAATGAAGTAGTGCTTGTAGGAAGACACAGAGTCTGGGATTTAACACCTTTTCAGAAGGGAAACACACAGCATAGTTCTCATCCATGGATCACACTCTGCTTTAGAGCAAGAAGCACGCTCTTGCTTTCTAGAATCTCTAATACAGCAGTAACTTGATTGTGCTCAGAACAAAAGAACAGTGTTTCCTACACATACAGACCATATCTATTCCAACTCTGCCTCTTAAACTGATACAAAGCACAGGTCCTCTAACATCCAATGGTTGTCATTTAAGATGAGAAACGTGTGAGCTTCGTGAACGATGTAGTTCGTTTGAGCTGAAAAGTGACTCCCCTTACCTGAAACGAAGTCTTGATTGTAGGAAGACACAGAGACTGGGATTTAACTCCATTTCTGAAGGGTAACACACAGCATTGTTCTCATCCATGGATCACACTCTGCTTTAGAGCAAGAAGCACGCTCTTGCTTTCTAGATTCTCTAATACAGCAGGAAACGTGAGTGTGCTAAGAACAAATGAACGGTGTTTCCTACACATACGGACCATATCTAGTCCAACTCTGCTGCTGAAACTGGTACAAAGCACTGGTCCTCTAACATCCAATGCTTCTCAGTGAAGATGAGAAACGTGTGAGCTTCGTGATCGATGTAGTTCGTTTGAGCTGAAAATTGACTGCCCTTAATTGAAAGGAAGTCTTGCTTGTATGAAGACACAGAGCCTGGAATTTAACTCCATTTCTGAAGGAAAACACACAGCAGAGTTCTCATCCATTGATTACACTCTGCTTTAGAGCAAGAAGCACGCTCTTGCTTTCCAGAGTCACTAAGACAGCAGGAAACATTAGTGTGATTAGAACAAAATAATGGTGTTTACTACACATACGGACCATATCTAGTCCAACTCTGCTGCTAAAACTGATACAAAGCACTGGTCATCTAACATCCGATGCTTGTCAGTTAAGATGAGAAACGTGTGAGCTTCATGAACGATGTAGTTCGTTTGAGCTGAAAAGTGACTGCCCTTAATTGAAAGGAATTCTTGCTTGTAGGAAGACACAGAGCCTTGGATTTAACTCCATTTCAGAAGGGAAACACACAGCATAGTTCTGATCCATGGATCACACTCTGCTTTAGAGCAAGAAGAACGCTCTTGCTTTCTAGAATCTCTAATACAGCAGGAAAGTTGAGTGTGCTCAGAACAAAAGAACGGTGTTTCCTACACATACAGACCATATCTAGTTCAACTCTGCCTCTGAAACTGAAATAAACCACAGGTCCTCTAACATCCAATGCTTGTCAGTTAAGATGAGAAACGTGTGAGCTTCGTGAACGATGTAATTAGTTTGAGCTGAAAAGTGACTGCCCTTACTTGAAACGAAGTCTTGCTTACAGGAAGACACAGAGCCTAGAATTTAACTCCATTTCTAAAGGGAAACACACAGCATAGTTCTCATCCATGGATAACACTCTGCTTTAGAGCAAGAAGCATGCACTTGCTTTCTAGAGTCTCTAAGACAGCAGGAAACATGAGTGTGCTGAGAACAAAAGAACGGTGTTTCCTACACATACGGACCATATCTAGTCCAACTCTGCCTCTGAAATTGATACAAAACACAGGTCCTCTAACATCCAATGCTTGTCAGTTAAGATGAGAAACATGTGAGCTTCGTGAACGATGTAGTTAGTTTGAGCTGAAAAGTGACTGCCCTTACTTGAAATGAAGTCTTGCTTGTAGGAAGACACAGAGACTGGGATTTAACTCCACTTCTGAAGGGAAACACACAGCATAGTTCTAATCCATGGATCACACTCCGCTTTAGAGCAAGAAGCACGCTCTTGCTTTCTAGATTCTCTAATACAGAGGGAACGTGAGTGTGCTAAGAACAAATGAACGGTGTTTCCTACACATACGGACCATATCTAGTCCAACTCTGCTGCTGAAACTGGTACAAAGCACTGGTCCTCTAACATCCAATGCATATCAGTGAAGATGAGAAACATGTGAGCTTCATGAACGATGTAGTTCGTTTGAGCTGAAAAGTGACTGCCCTTAATTGAAAGGAAGTCTTGCTTGTATGAAGACACAGAGCCTGGAATTTAACTCCATTTCTGAAGAAACTCACACCAGAGTTCTCATTCATTGATTACACTCTGCTTTAGCGCAAGAAGCATGCTCTAGCGTTCAGAGTCTCTAAGACAGCAGGAAACATGAGTGTGCTGAGAACAAAGGAATGGTGGTTCCTACACATACGGACCATATGTATTCCAACTCTGCTTCTTAAACTGATACAAAGCACTGGTCCTCTAACATCCGATGTTTGTCATTTAAGATGAGAAACGTGTGAGCTTTGTGAACGATGTAGTTCCTTTGTGCAGAAAAGTGACTGCCCTTACCTGAAATGAAGTACTGCTTGTAGGAAGACACAGAGCCTGGGATTTAACACATTTTCAGAAGGGAAACACACAGCATAGTTCCCATCAATGGATCACACTCTGCTTTAGAGCAAGAAGCATGCTCTTGCTTTCTAGAATCTCTAATACAGCAGTAACGTGATTGTGCTCAGAACAAAAGAACAGTGTTTCCTACACATACAGACCATATCTTGTTCAACTCTGATTCTGAAACTGAAACAAACCCCAGGTCCTCTAATATCCAATGCTTCTCAGTTAAGATGAGAAACGTGTGAGCTTCGTGAACGATGTAGTTAGTTTGAGCTGAAAAGTGACTGTCCTTACTTGAAACGAAGTCTTGCTTGCAGGAAGACACAGAGCCTAGAATTTAACTCCATTTCTAAAGGGAAACACACAGCATAGTTCTCATCCATGGATCACACTCTGCTTTAGAGCAAGAAGCATGCTCTTGCTTTCTAGAGTCTCTAAGACAGCAGGAAACATGAGTGTGCTGAGAACAGAAGAACAGTGTTTCCTACACATACGGACCATATCTAGTCCAACTCTGCTTCTGAAACTGATACAAAAGACTTGTCCTCTAACATCCAATGCTTGTCTGTTAAGATGAGAAACGTGTGAGTTCGTGAATGATGTAGTTCGTTTGAGCTGTAATGTAACTGCCCTTACCTGATTCGAAGTCTTGCTTGTAGGAAGACGCAGAGCCTGGGATTTAACTCCATTTCTGAAGTGAAACACACAGCAGAGTTCTCATCCATTGATGACACTCTGCTTTAGAGCAAGAAGCACGCTCTTGCTTTCCAGAGTCACTAAAACAGCAGGAAACCTGAGTGTGATGAGAAGAAAAGAATGGTGTTTACTACACATACGGACCATATCTAGTCCAACTCTGCTGCTGAAAGTGATACAAAGCACTGGTCATCTAATATCCGATGCTTGTCAGTTAAGATGAGAAACGTGTGAGCTTCTTGAACGATGTAGTTAGTTTGAGCTGAAAAGTGACTGCCCTTAACTGAAACTAAGTAGTGCTTGTAGGAAGAAACAGAGCCTGGGATTTAACTCCATTTCTGAAAGGAAACACACAGCATAGTTCTCATCCATGGATCACACTCTGCTTTAGAGCAAGAAGCATGCTCTTGCTTTCTAGATTCTCTAATACAGCAGGAAACATGAGTGTGCTAAGAACAAATGAACAGTGTTTCCTACACATACGGACCATATCTAGTCCAACTCTGGTGCTGAAACTGATACAAAGCACTGGTCCTCTAACATCCAATGCTTGTCATTTAAGATGAGAAACGTGTGAGCTTCGTGATCGATGTAGTTCGTTTAAGCTGAAAAGTGACTGCCCTTAACTGAAAGGAAGTCTTTCTTGTATGAAGACACAGAGCCTGGAATTTAACTCCATTTCTGAAGAAACTCACAGCAGAGTTGTCATCCATTGATTACACTCTGCTTTAGAGCAAGAAGCACGCTCTAGCGTTCTAGAGTCTCTAAGACAGCAGGAAACATGAGTGTGCTGAGAACAAAGGAACGGTGTTTCCTACACATACAGACCATATGTATTCCAATTCTGCTTCTTAAACTGATACAAAGCACTGGTCCTCTAACATCCGATGCTTGTCAGTTAAGATGAGAAACATGTGAGCTTCGTGAACGATGTAGTTCCTTTGAGCTGTGAAGTAACTGCCCTTACCTGAACCAAATCTTGCTTGTAGGAAGACTCAGAGCCTGGGATTTAACTCCATTTCTGAAGAGAAACACACAGCAGAGTTCTCATATATAGATCACACTCTGCTTTAGAGCAAGAAGCACGCTCTTGCTTTCCAGAGTCACTAAGACAGCAGGAAACGTGAGTGTGATGAGAACAAAAGAACGGTGTTTCCTACACATAGGGACCATATCTATTCCAACTCTGCTTCTGAAACTGATACAAAGCACTGGTCCTCTAACATCCAATGCTTGTCAGTTAAGATGAGAATCGTGTGAGCTTTGTGAACGATGTAGTTCGTTTGAGCAGAAAAGTGACTGCCCTTACCTGAAACAAAGTAGTGCTTGTAGGA
Organism: Onychomys leucogaster; assembly: GCA_949786385.1. Lineage (NCBI taxonomy): Eukaryota > Metazoa > Chordata > Mammalia > Rodentia > Cricetidae > Onychomys > Onychomys leucogaster. The sequence continues at coordinate 2,049,331 of CATKUP010000073.1, forward strand.
AGACACAGAGCCTGGGATTTAACTCCTTTTCAGAAGGGAAACACACAGCATAGTTCTCATCCATGGATCACACTCTGCTTTAGAGCAAGAAGCACGCCCTTGCTTTCTAGAATCTCTAATACAGCAGTAACTTGAGTGTGCTCAGAACAAAAGAACAGTGTTTCCTACACATACAGACCATATCTTGTTCAACTCTGATTCTGAAACTGAAACAAACCCCAGTTCCTCTAATATCAAATGCTTCTCATTTAAGATGAGAAACGTGTGAGCTTTGTGAACGATGTAGTTCGTTTGAGCTGTAAAGTAACAGCCCTTACCTGAAACGAAGTCTTGTTTTTTAGGAAGACTCAGAGCCTGGGATTTAACTCCATTTCTGAAGAGAAACACACAACAGAGTTCTCATTCATTGATCACACTCTGCTTTAGAGCAAGAAGCACGCTCTTGCTTTCTAGCATCTCTAAGACAGCAGGAAACATGAGTGTGCTGAGAACAAAAGAACGGTGTTTCCTACACATACGGACCATATCTATTCCAACTCTGCCTCTTAAACTGATACAAAGCACAAGTCCTCTAACATCCAATGGTTGTCATTTAAGATTAGAAACGTGTGAGCTTCGTGAACGATGTAGTTCGTTTGAGCTGAAAAGTGACTGCCCTTACCTGAAACGAAGTCTTGATTGTAGGAAGACACAGAGACTGGGATTTAACTCCATTTCTGAAGGGAAACACACAGCATAGTTCTCATCCATGGATCACACTCTGCTTTAGAGCAAGAAGCACGCTCTTGCTTTCTAGATTCTCTAATACAGCAGGAAACGTGAGTGTGCTAAGAACAAATGAACGGTGTTTCCTACACATACGGACCATATCTAGTCCAACTCTGCTGCTGAAACTGGTACAAAGCACTGGTCCTCTAACATCCAATGCATATCAGTGAAGATGAGAAACATGTGAGCTTCATGAACGATGTAGTTCGTTTGAGCTGAAAAGTGACTGCCCTTAATTGAAAGGAAGTCTTGCTTGTATGAAGACACAGAGCCTGGAATTTAACTCCATTTCTGAAGAAACTCACACCAGAGTTCTCATTCATTGATTACACTCTGCTTTAGCGCAAGAAGCATGCTCTAGCGTTCAGAGTCTCTAAGACAGCAGGAAACATGAGTGTGCTGAGAACAAAGGAATGGTGGTTCCTACACATACGGACCATATGTATTACAACTCTGCTTCTTAAACTGATACAAAGCACTGGTCCTCTAACATCCGATGTTTGTCATTTAAGATGAGAAACGTGTGAGCTTTGTGAACGATGTAGTTCCTTTGTGCAGAAAAGTGACTGCCCTTACCTGAAATGAAGTACTGCTTGTAGGAAGACACAGAGCCTGGGATTTAACACATTTTCAGAAGGGAAACACACAGCATAGTTCCCATCAATGGATCACACTCTGCTTTAGAGCAAGAAGCATGCTCTTGCTTTCTAGAATCTCTAATACAGCAGTAACGTGATTGTGCTCAGAACAAAAGAACAGTGTTTCCTACACATACAGACCATATCTTGTTCAACTCTGATTCTGAAACTGAAACAAACCCCAGGTCCTCTAATATCCAATGCTTCTCAGTTAAGATGAGAAACGTGTGAGCTTCGTGAACGATGTAGTTAGTTTGAGCTGAAAAGTGACTGTCCTTACTTGAAACGAAGTCTTGCTTGCAGGAAGACACAGAGCCTAGAATTTAACTCCATTTCTAAAGGGAAACACACAGCATAGTTCTCATCCATGGATCACACTCTGCTTTAGAGCAAGAAGCATGCTCTTGCTTTCTAGAGTCTCTAAGACAGCAGGAAACATGAGTGTGCTGAGAACAGAAGAACAGTGTTTCCTACACATACGGACCATATCTAGTCCAACTCTGCTTCTGAAACTGATACAAAGCACTTGTCCTCTAACATCCAATGCTTGTCTGTTAAGATGAGAAACGTGTGAGTTCGTGAATGATGTAGTTCGTTTGAGCTGTAATGTAACTGCCCTTACCTGATTCGAAGTCTTGCTTGTAGGAAGACGCAGAGCCTGGGATTTAACTCCATTTCTGAAGTGAAACACACAGCAGAGTTCTCATCCATTGATGACACTCTGCTTTAGAGCAAGAAGCACGCTCTTGCTTTCCAGAGTCACTAAAACAGCAGGAAACCTGAGTGTGATGAGAAGAAAAGAATGGTGTTTACTACACATACGGACCATATCTAGTCCAACTCTGCTGCTGAAAGTGATACAAAGCACTGGTCATCTAATATCCGATGCTTGTCAGTTAAGATGAGAAACGTGTGAGCTTCTTGAACGATGTAGTTAGTTTGAGCTGAAAAGTGACTGCCCTTAACTGAAACTAAGTAGTGCTTGTAGGAAGAAACAGAGCCTGGGATTTAACTCCATTTCTGAAAGGAAACACACAGCATAGTTCTCATCCATGGATCACACTCTGCTTTAGAGCAAGAAGCATGCTCTTGCTTTCTAGATTCTCTAATACAGCAGGAAACATGAGTGTGCTAAGAACAAATGAACAGTGTTTCCTACACATACGGACCATATCTAGTCCAACTCTGCTGCTGAAACTGATACAAAGCACTGGTCCTCTAACATCCAATGCTTGTCATTTAAGATGAGAAACGTGTGAGCTTCGTGATCGATGTAGTTCGTTTAAGCTGAAAAGTGACTGCCCTTAACTGAAAGGAAGTTTTTCTTGTATGAAGACACAGAGCCTGGAATTTAACTCCATTTCTGAAGAAACTCACAGCAGAGTTGTCATCCATTGATTACACTCTGCTTTAGAGCAAGAAGCACGCTCTAGCGTTCTAGAGTCTCTAAGACAGCAGGAAACATGAGTGTGCTGAGAACAAAGGAACGGTGTTTCCTACACATACAGACCATATGTATTCCAATTCTGCTTCTTAAACTGATACAAAGCACTGGTCCTCTAACATCCGATGCTTGTCAGTTAAGATGAGAAACATGTGAGCTTCGTGAACGATGTAGTTCCTTTGAGCTGTGAAGTAACTGCCCTTACCTGAACCAAATCTTGCTTGTAGGAAGACTCAGAGCCTGGGATTTAACTCCATTTCTGAAGAGAAACACACAGCAGAGTTCTCATATATAGATCACACTCTGCTTTAGAGCAAGAAGCACGCTCTTGCTTTCCAGAGTCACTAAGACAGCAGGAAACGTGAGTGTGATGAGAACAAAAGAACGGTGTTTCCTACACATAGGGACCATATCTATTCCAACTCTGCTTCTGAAACTGATACAAAGCACTGGTCCTCTAACATCCAATGCTTGTCAGTTAAGATGAGAATCGTGTGAGCTTTGTGAACGATGTAGTTCGTTTGAGCAGAAAAGTGACTGCCCTTACCTGAAACAAAGTAGTGCTTGTAGGAAGACACAGAGCCTGGGATTTAACTCCTTTTCAGAAGGGAAACACACAGCATAGTTCTCATCCATGGATCACACTCTGCTTTAGAGCAAGAAGCACGCCCTTGCTTTCTAGAATCTCTAATACAGCAGTAACTTGAGTGTGCTCAGAACAAAAGAACAGTGTTTCCTAGACATACAGACCATATCTTGTTCAACTCTGATTCTGAAACTGAAACAAACCCCAGTTCCTCTAATATCAAATGCTTCTCATTTAAGATGAGAAACGTGTGAGCTTTGTGAACGATGTAGTTCGTTTGAGCTGTAAAGTAACAGCCCTTACCTGAAACGAAGTCTTGTTTTTTAGGAAGACTCAGAGCCTGGGATTTAACTCCATTTCTGAAGAGAAACACACAACAGAGTTCTCATTCATTGATCACACTCTGCTTTAGAGCAAGAAGCACGCTCTAGCTTTCTAGAGTCTCTAATACAGCAGGAAAAGTGAGTGTGCTGAGAACAAAAGAACGGTGTTTCCTACACATACGGACCATATCTATTCCAACTCTGCTTCTGAAACTGATACAAAGCACTTTTCCTCTAACATCCGACGCTTGTCATTTAAGATGAGAAGCGTGTGAGTTCCTGAACGATGTAGTTCGTTTGAGCTGTAATGTAACTGCCCTTACCTGATTCGAAGTCTTGCTTGTAGGAAGACTCAGAGCCTGGGATTTAACTCCATTTCTTAAGAGAAACACACAACAGAGTTCTCATATATAGATCACACTCTGCTTTAGAGCGAGAAGCACCCTCTTGCTTTCTAGCCTCTCTAAGACAGCAGGAAACATGAGTGTGCTGAGAACAAAAGAACGGTGTTTCCTACACATACGGACCATATCTAGTCCAACTCTGCCTCTTAAACTGATACAAAGCACAGGTCCTCTAACATCCAATGGTTGTCATTTAAGATGAGAAACGTGTGAGCTTCGTGATCGATGTAGTTCGTTTGAACTGAAAAGTGACTGCCTTTACCTGAAACGAAGTCTTAATTGTAGGAAGACACAGAGACTGGGATTTAACTCCATTTCTGAAGGGAAACACACAGCATAGTTCTCATCCATGGATCACACTCTGCTTTAGAGCAAGAAGCACGCTCTTGCTTTCTAGATTCTCTAATACAGCAGGAAACGTGAGTGTGCTAAGAACAAATGAACGGTGTTTCCTACACATACGGACCATATCTAGTCCAACTCTGCTGCTGAAACTGGTACAAAGCACTGGTCCTCTAACATCCAATGCATATCAGTGAAGATGAGAAACATGTGAGCTTCATGAACGATGTAGTTCGTTTGAGCTGAAAAGTGACTGCCCTTAATTGAAAGGAAGTCTTGCTTGTATGAAGACACAGAGCCTGGAATTTAACTCCATTTCTGAAGAAACTCACACCAGAGTTCTCATTCATTGATTACACTCTGCTTTAGCGCAAGAAGCATGCTCTAGCGTTCAGAGTCTCTAAGACAGCAGGAAACATGAGTGTGCTGAGAACAAAGGAATGGTGGTTCCTACACATACGGACCATATGTATTCCAACTCTGCTTCTTAAACTGATACAAAGCACTGGTCCTCTAACATCCGATGCTTGTCATTTAAGATGAGAAACGTGTGAGCTTCGTGAAAGATGTAGTTCCTTTGAGCTGTAAAGTAACTGCCCTTACCTGAACCAAATCTTGCTTGTAGGAAGACTCAGAGCCTGGTAATTAACTGCATTTCTGAAGAGAAACACACAGCAGAGTTCTCATATATAGATCACACTCTCCTTTAGAGCAAGAAGCACGCTCTTGCTTTCCAGAGTCACTAAGACAGCAGGAAACGTGAGTGTGATGAGAACTAAAGAACGGTGTTTCCTACACATAGGAACCATATCTATTCCAACTCTGCTTCTGAAACTGATACAAAGCACTGGTCCTCTAACATCCAATGCTTGTCAGTTAAGATGAGAAACGTGTGAGCTTTGTGAACGATGTAGTTCCTTTGTGCAGAAAAGTGACTGCCCTTACCTGAAATGAAGTACTGCTTGTAGGAAGACACAGAGCCTGGGATTTAACACATTTTCAGAAGGGAAACACACAGCATAGTTCCCATCAATGGATCACACTCTGCTTTAGAGCAAGAAGCATGCTCTTGCTTTCTAGAATCTCTAATACAGCAGGAACTTGATTGTGCTCAGAACAAAAGAACAGTGTTTCCTACACATACAGACCATATCTTGTTCAACTCTGATTCTGAAACTGAAACAAACCCCAGGTCCTCTAATATCCAATGCTTCTCAGTTAAGATGAGAAACGTGTGAGCTTCGTGAACGATGTAGTTAGTTTGAGCTGAAAAGTGACTGTCCTTACTTGAAACGAAGTCTTGCTTGCAGGAAGACACAGAGCCTAGAATTTAACTCCATTTCTAAAGGGAAACACACAGCATAGTTCTCATCCATGGATCACACTCTGCTTTAGAGCAAGAAGCATGCTCTTGCTTTCTAGAGTCTCTAAGACAGCAGGAAACATGAGTGTGCTGAGAACAGAAGAACAGTGTTTCCTACACATACGGACCATATCTAGTCCAACTCTGCTTCTGAAACTGATACAAAGCACTTGTCCTCTAACATCCAATGCTTGTCTGTTAAGATGAGAAACGTGTGAGTTCGTGAATGATGTAGTTCGTTTGAGCTGTAATGTAACTGCCCTTACCTGATTCGAAGTCTTGCTTGTAGGAAGACGCAGAGCCTGGGATTTAACTCCATTTCTGAAGTGAAACACACAGCAGAGTTCTCATCCATTGATGACACTCTGCTTTAGAGCAAGAAGCACGCTCTTGCTTTCCAGAGTCACTAAAACAGCAGGAAACCTGAGTGTGATGAGAAGAAAAGAATGGTGTTTACTACACATACGGACCATATCTAGTCCAACTCTGCTGCTGAAAGTGATACAAAGCACTGGTCATCTAATATCCGATGCTTGTCACTTAAGATGAGAAACGTGTGAGCTTCTTGAACGATGTAGTTAGTTTGAGCTGAAAAGTGACTGCCCTTAACTGAAACTAAGTAGTGCTTGTAGGAAGAAACAGAGCCTGGGATTTAACTCCATTTCTGAAAGGAAACACACAGCATAGTTCTCATCCATGGATCACACTCTGCTTTAGAGCAAGAAGCATGCTCTTGCTTTCTAGATTCTCTAATACAGCAGGAAACATGAGTGTGCTAAGAACAAATGAACAGTGTTTCCTACACATACGGACCATATCTAGTCCAACTCTGCTGCTGAAACTGATACAAAGCACTGGTCCTCTAACATCCAATGCTTGTCATTTAAGATGAGAAACGTGTGAGCTTCGTGATCGATGTAGTTCGTTTAAGCTGAAAGTGACTGCCCTTAACTGAAAGGAAGTTTTTCTTGTATGAAGACACAGAGCCTGGAATTTAACTCCATTTCTGAAGAAACTCACAGCAGAGTTGTCATCCATTGATTACACTCTGCTTTAGAGCAAGAAGCACGCTCTAGCGTTCTAGAGTCTCTAAGACAGCAGGAAACATGAGTGTGCTGAGAACAAAGGAACGGTGTTTCCTACACATACAGACCATATGTATTCCAATTCTGCTTCTTAAACTGATACAAAGCACTGGTCCTCTAACATCCGATGCTTGTCAGTTAAGATGAGAAACATGTGAGCTTCGTGAACGATGTAGTTCCTTTGAGCTGTGAAGTAACTGCCCTTACCTGAACCAAATCTTGCTTGTAGGAAGACTCAGAGCCTGGGATTTAACTCCATTTCTGAAGAGAAACACACAGCAGAGTTCTCATATATAGATCACACTCTGCTTTAGAGCAAGAAGCACGCTCTTGCTTTCCAGAGTCACTAAGACAGCAGGAAACGTGAGTGTGATGAGAACAAAAGAACGGTGTTTCCTACACATAGGGACCATATCTATTCCAACTCTGCTTCTGAAACTGATACAAAGCACTGGTCCTCTAACATCCAATGCTTGTCAGTTAAGATGAGAATCGTGTGAGCTTTGTGAACGATGTAGTTCGTTTGAGCAGAAAAGTGACTGCCCTTACCTGAAACAAAGTAGTGCTTGTAGGAAGACACAGAGCCTGGGATTTAACTCCTTTTCAGAAGGGAAACACACAGCATAGTTCTCATCCATGGATCACACTCTGCTTTAGAGCAAGAAGCACGCCCTTGCTTTCTAGAATCTCTAATACAGCAGTAACTTGAGTGTGCTCAGAACAAAAGAACAGTGTTTCCTAGACATACAGACCATATCTTGTTCAACTCTGATTCTGAAACTGAAACAAACCCCAGTTCCTCTAATATCAAATGCTTCTCATTTAAGATGAGAAACGTGTGAGCTTTGTGAACGATGTAGTTCGTTTGAGCTGTAAAGTAACAGCCCTTACCTGAAACGAAGTCTTGTTTTTTAGGAAGACTCAGAGCCTGGGATTTAACTCCATTTCTGAAGAGAAACACACAACAGAGTTCTCATTCATTGATCACACTCTGCTTTAGAGCAAGAAGCACGCTCTAGCTTTCTAGAGTCTCTAATACAGCAGGAAAAGTGAGTGTGCTGAGAACAAAAGAACGGTGTTTCCTACACATACGGACCATATCTATTCCAACTCTGCTTCTGAAACTGATACAAAGCACTTTTCCTCTAACATCCGACGCTTGTCATTTAAGATGAGAAGCGTGTGAGTTCCTGAACGATGTAGTTCGTTTGAGCTGTAATGTAACTGCCCTTACCTGATTCGAAGTCTTGCTTGTAGGAAGACTCAGAGCCTGGGATTTAACTCCATTTCTTAAGAGAAACACACAACAGAGTTCTCATATATAGATCACACTCTGCTTTAGAGCGAGAAGCACCCTCTTGCTTTCTAGCCTCTCTAAGACAGCAGGAAACATGAGTGTGCTGAGAACAAAAGAACGGTGTTTCCTACACATACGGACCATATCTAGTCCAACTCTGCCTCTTAAACTGATACAAAGCACAGGTCCTCTAACATCCAATGGTTGTCATTTAAGATGAGAAACGTGTGAGCTTCGTGATCGATGTAGTTCGTTTGAACTGAAAAGTGACTGCCTTTACCTGAAACGAAGTCTTAATTGTAGGAAGACACAGAGACTGGGATTTAACTCCATTTCTGAAGGGAAACACACAGCATAGTTCTCATCCATGGATCACACTCTGCTTTAGAGCAAGAAGCACGCTCTTGCTTTCTAGATTCTCTAATACAGCAGGAAACGTGAGTGTGCTAAGAACAAATGAACGGTGTTTCCTACACATACGGACCATATCTAGTCCAACTCTGCTGCTGAAACTGGTACAAAGCACTGGTCCTCTAACATCCAATGCATATCAGTGAAGATGAGAAACATGTGAGCTTCATGAACGATGTAGTTCGTTTGAGCTGAAAAGTGACTGCCCTTAATTGAAAGGAAGTCTTGCTTGTATGAAGACACAGAGCCTGGAATTTAACTCCATTTCTGAAGAAACTCACACCAGAGTTCTCATTCATTGATTACACTCTGCTTTAGCGCAAGAAGCATGCTCTAGCGTTCAGAGTCTCTAAGACAGCAGGAAACATGAGTGTGCTGAGAACAAAGGAATGGTGGTTCCTACACATACGGACCATATGTATTCCAACTCTGCTTCTTAAACTGATACAAAGCACTGGTCCTCTAACATCCGATGCTTGTCATTTAAGATGAGAAACGTGTGAGCTTCGTGAAAGATGTAGTTCCTTTGAGCTGTAAAGTAACTGCCCTTACCTGAACCAAATCTTGCTTGTAGGAAGACTCAGAGCCTGGTAATTAACTGCATTTCTGAAGAGAAACACACAGCAGAGTTCTCATATATAGATCACACTCTCCTTTAGAGCAAGAAGCACGCTCTTGCTTTCCAGAGTCACTAAGACAGCAGGAAACGTGAGTGTGATGAGAACTAAAGAACGGTGTTTCCTACACATAGGAACCATATCTATTCCAACTCTGCTTCTGAAACTGATACAAAGCACTGGTCCTCTAACATCCAATGCTTGTCAGTTAAGATGAGAAACGTGTGAGCTTTGTGAACGATGTAGTTCCTTTGTGCAGAAAAGTGACTGCCCTTACCTGAAATGAAGTACTGCTTGTAGGAAGACACAGAGCCTGGGATTTAACACATTTTCAGAAGGGAAACACACAGCATAGTTCTCATCCATGGATCACACTCTGCTTTAGAGCAAGAAGCATGCTCTTGCTTTCTAGATTCTCTAATACAGCAGGAAACATGAGTGTGCTAAGAACAAATGAACAGTGTTTCCTACACATACGGACCATATCTAGTCCAACTCTGCTGCTGAAACTGATACAAAGCACTGGTCCTCTAACATCCAATGCTTGTCATTTAAGATGAGAAACGTGTGAGCTTCGTGAACGATGTAGTTCGTTTGAGCTGTAAAGTAACGGCCTTTACCTGAAACAAAGTCTTGTTTTTTAGGAAGACTCAGAGCCTGAGATTTAACTCCATTTCTGAAGTGAAACACACAGCAGAGTTCTCATCCATTGATCACACTCTGCTTTAGAGCAAGAAGCACGCTCTAGCTTTCTAGAGTCTCTAAGACAGCAGGCACGTGAGTGTGCTGAGAACAAAAGAACGGTGTTTCCTACACATATGGACCATATCTATTGCAACTCTGTTTCTGAAATTGATACAAAGCACAGGTCCTCTAACATCCAAGCTTGTCAGTTAAGATGAGAAACATGTGAGCTTAGTGAACGATGTAGTTAGTTTGAGCTGAAAATTGACTGCCCTTACTTGAAACGAATTCTTGCTTGTAGGAAGACACAGAGCCTAGAATTTAACTCCATTTCTGAAAGGAAACACACAGCATAGTTCTCATCCATGGATCACACTCTGCTTTAGAGCAAGAAGCACCCTCTTGCTTTCTAGAGTCTCTAAGACAGCAAGAAACATGAGTGTGCTGAGAACAAAAGAACAGTGTTTCCTACACATACGGACCATAACTAGTCCAACTCTGCCTCTTAAATTGATACAAAGCACAGGTCCTCTAACATCCAATGCTTGTCAGTTAAGAAGAGAAACATGTGAGCTTCGTGAACGATGTAGTTAGTTTGAGCTGAAAAGTGACTGCCCTTACTTGAAACGACGTCTTGCTTGTAGGAAGATACAGAGCCTGGAATTTAACTCCATTTCAGAAAGGAAACACAGAGCATAGTTCTCATCAATGGATCACACTCTGCTTTCGAGAAAGAAGCATGCTCTTGCTTTCTAGAGTCTCTAAGACAACAGGAAACATGAGTGTTCTGAGAACAAAAGTACGGTGTTTCCTACACATACAGACCATATCTAGTCCAACTCTGCCTCTTAAATTGATACAAAGCACAGGTCCTCTAACATCCAATGGTTGTCCTTTAAGATGAGAAACGTGTGAGCTTCGTGAACGATGTAGTTCATTTGAGCTGAAAAGTGACAGCCCTTACCTGAAACGAATTCTTGATTGTAGGAAGACACAGAGACTGGGATTTAACTCCATTTCTGAAAGGAAACACACAGCATAGTTCTCATCCATGGATCACACTCTGCTTTAGAGCAAGAAGCATGCTCTTGCTTTCTAGATTCTCTAATACAGCAGGAAACATGAGTGTGCTAAGAACAAATGAACAGTGTTTCCTACACATACGGACCATATCTAGTCCAACTCTGCTGCTGAAACTGATACAAAGCACTGGTCCTCTAACATCCAATGCTTGTCATTTAAGATGAGAAACGTGTGAGCTTCGTGATCGATGTAGTTCGTTTAAGCTGAAAAGTGACTGCCCTTAACTGAAAGGAAGTCTTTCTTGTATGAAGACACAGAGCCTGGAATTTAACTCCATTTCTGAAGAAACTCACAGCAGAGTTGTCATCCATTGATTACACTCTGCTTTAGAGCAAGAAGCACGCTCTAGCGTTCTAGAGTCTCTAAGACAGCAGGAAACATGAGTGTGCTGAGAACAAAGGAACGGTGTTTCCTACACATACAGACCATATGTATTCCAATTCTGCTTCTTAAACTGATACAAAGCACTGGTCCTCTAACATCCGATGCTTGTCAGTTAAGATGAGAAACATGTGAGCTTCGTGAACGATGTAGTTCCTTTGAGCTGTGAAGTAACTGCCCTTACCTGAACCAAATCTTGCTTGTAGGAAGACTCAGAGCCTGGGATTTAACTCCATTTCTGAAGAGAAACACACAGCAGAGTTCTCATATATAGATCACACTCTGCTTTAGAGCAAGAAGCACGCTCTTGCTTTCCAGAGTCACTAAGACAGCAGGAAACGTGAGTGTGATGAGAACAAAAGAACGGTGTTTCCTACACATAGGGACCATATCTATTCCAACTCTGCTTCTGAAACTGATACAAAGCACTGGTCCTCTAACATCCAATGCTTGTCAGTTAAGATGAGAATCGTGTGAGCTTTGTGAACGATGTAGTTCGTTTGAGCAGAAAAGTGACTGCCCTTACCTGAAACAAAGTAGTGCTTGTAGGAAGACACAGAGCCTGGGATTTAACTCCTTTTCAGAAGGGAAACACACAGCATAGTTCTCATCCATGGATCACACTCTGCTTTAGAGCAAGAAGCACGCCCTTGCTTTCTAGAATCTCTAATACAGCAGTAACTTGAGTGTGCTCAGAACCAAAGAACAGTGTTTCCTACACATACAGACCATATCTTGTTCAACTCTGATTCTGAAACTGAAATAAACCCCAGTTCCTCTAATATCAAATGCTTCTCATTTAAGATGAGAAACGTGTGAGCTTCGTGAACGATGTAGTTCGTTTGAGCTGTAAAGTAACAGCCCTTACCTGAAACGAAGTCTTGTTTTTTAGGAAGACTCAGAGCCTGGGATTTAACTCCATTTCTGAAGAGAAACACACAGCATAGTTCTCATCCATGGATCACACTCTGCTTTAGAGCAAGAAGCACGCTCTTGCTTTCTAGATTCTCTAATACAGCAGGAAACGTGAGTGTGCTAAGAACAAATGAACGGTGTTTCCTACACATACGGACCATATCTAGTCCAACTCTGCTGCTGAAACTGGTACAAAGCACTGGTCCTCTAACATCCAATGCATGTCAGTGAAGATGAGAAACGTGTGAGCTTCATGAACGATGTAGTTCGTTTGAGCTGAAAAGTGACTGCCCTTAATTGAAAGGAAGTCTTTCGTGTATGAAGACACAGAGCCTGGAATTTAACTCCATTTCTGAAGAAACTCACAGCAGAGTTCTCATTCATTGATTACACTCTGCTTTAGCGCAAGAAGCATGCTCTAGCGTTCAGAGTCTCTAAGACAGCAGGAAACATGAGTGTGCTGAGAACAAAGGAATGGTGGTTCCTACACATACGGACCATATGTATTCCAACTCTGCTTCTTAAACTGATACAAAGAACTGGTCCTCTAACATCCGATGCTTGTCATTTAAGATGAGAAACGTGTGAGCTTCGTGAAAGATGTAGTTCCTTTGAGCTGTAAAGTAACTGCCCTTACCTGAACCAAATCTTGCTTGTAGGAAGACTCAGAGCCTGGTAATTAACTCCATTTCTGAAGAGAAACACACAGCAGAGTTCTCATATATAGATCACACTCTGCTTTAGAGCAAGAAGCACGCTCTTGCTTTCCAGAGTCACTAAGACAGCAGGAAACGTGAGTGTGATGAGAACTAAAGAACGGTGTTTCCTACACATAGGAACCATATCTATTCCAACTCTGCTTCTGAAACTGATACAAAGCACTGGTCCTCTAACATCCAATGCTTGTCAGTTAAGATGAGAAACGTGTGAGCTTCGTGAACGATGTAGTTCGTTTGAGCTTTAAAGTAACGGCCCTTACCTGAAACGAAGTCTTTTTTTTTAGGAAGACTCAGAGCCTGAGATTTAACTCCATTTCTGAAGTTAAACACACAGCAGAGTTCTCATTCATTGATCACACTCTGCTTTAGAGCAAGAAGCACGCTCTAGCTTTCTAGAGTCTCTAAGACAGCAGGAAAAGTGAGTGTGCTGAGAACAAAAAAACGGTGTTTCCTACACATACGGACCATATCTAGTCCAACTCTGCTTCTGAAACTGATACAAAGCACTTGTTCTCTAACATCTGATGCTTGTCTGTTAAGATGAGAAACGTGTGAGTTCGTGAACGATGTAGTTCGTTTGAGCTGTAAAGTAACTGCCCTTACCTGATTCGAAGTCTTGCTTGTAGGAAGACGCAGAGCCTGGGTTTTAACTCCATTTCTGAAGTGAAACACACAGCAGAGTTCTCATCCATTGATAACACTCTGCTTTAGAGCAAGAAGCACGCTCTTGCTTTCCAGATTCACTAAGACAGCAGGAAACCTGAGTGTGATGAGAAGAAAAGAATGGTGTTTACTACACATACAGACCATATCTAGTCCAACTCTGCTGCTGAAACTGATACAAAGCACTGGTCATCTAACATCCGATGCTTGTCAGTTAATATAAGAAACGTGTGAGCTTCTTGAACGATGTTGTTAGTTTGAGCTGAAAAGTGACTGCCCTTAATTGAAAGGAAGTCTTGTTGTAGGAACACTCAGAGCCTGGGATTTAACTCCATTTCTGAAGTGAAACACACAGCAGATTTCTCATATATAGATCCCACTGTGCTTTAGAGCGAGAAGCACGCTCTTGCTTTCTAGAGTCTCTAAGACATCAGGAAACATGAGTGTGCTGAGAACAAAATAACGGTGTTTCCCACACATATATGGACCATATCTAGTCCAACTCTGCCTCTGAAATTCATACAAAGCAAAGTTCTTCTAACATCCAATGCTTGTCATTTAAGATGTGAAACGTGTGAGCTTTGTGAACGATGTAGTTCGTTTGAGCTGAAAAGTGACTGCCCTTACTTGAAACGAAGTAGTGCTTGTAGGAAGACACAGAGCCTGGGATTTAGCTCCATTTCAGAAGGGAAACACACAGCATAGTTCTCATACATGGTTCACACTCTGCTTTAGAGCACGAAGAACGTTCTTGCTTTCTAGAATCTCTAATACAGCAGGAAACTTGAGTGTGCTCAGAACAAAATAACAGTGTTTTCTACACATATACGGAACATATCTAGTCCAACTCTGCTTCTGAAATTGATACAAAGCACAGGTCCTCTAACATCCAATGCTTGTCAGTTAAGATGAGAAACATGTGAGCTTGGTGAACGATGTAGTTAGTTTGTGCTGAAAAGTGACTGCCCTTACTTGAAATGAAGTCTTGCTTGTAGGAAGACACAGAGCCTAAAATTTAACTCCATTTCTGAAGGGAAACACACAGCATAGTTCTCTTCCATGGATCACACTCTGCTTTAGAGCAAGAAGCACGCTCTTGCTCTCTAGAGTCTCTAAGACAGCACGAAACATGAGTATTCTGAGAACAAAAGTACAGTGTTTCCTACACATACAGACCATATCTCGTCCAACACTGCCTCTTAAATTGATACAAAGCACAGGTCCTCTAACATCCAATGCTTGTCTGTTAAGATGAGAAACGTGTGAGCTTCGTGAACGATGGAGTTAGTCGAGCTGAAAAGTGACTGCCCTTCTTGAAACGAAATCTTGCTTGTACTAAGACACAGAGCCTGGGTTTTAACTCCATTTCTGAAGGGAAAAACACAGCATATTTCTCATCCATTGATCACACTCTGCTTTAGAGCAAGAAGCATGCTCTAGCTTTCTAGAGTCTCTAAGACAGCAGGAAAAGGGAGTGTGCTGAGAACAAAAGAATGGTGTTTCCTACACATACAGACCATATCTAGTTCAACTCTGCTTCTGAAACTGAAACAAACCACAGGTCCTCTAACATCCAATGCTTGTCATTTAAGATGAGAAACGTGTGAGCTTCGTGATCGATGTAGTTCGTTTAAGCTGAAAAGTGACTGCCCTTAATTGAAAGGAAGTCTTTCTTGTATGAAGACACAGAGCCTGGAATTTAACTCCATTTCTGAAGAAAATCACAGCAGAGTTCTCATCCATTGATTACACTCTGCTTTAGAGCAAGAAGCACGCTCTAGCGTTCTAGAGTCTCTAAGACAGCAGGAAACATGAGTGTGCTGAGAACAAAGGAACGGTGTTTCCTACACATACAGACCATATGTATTCCAATTCTGCTTCTTAAACTGATACAAAGCACTGGTCCTCTAACATCCGATGCTTGTCAGTTAAGATGAGAAACATGTGAGCTTCGTGAACGATGTAGTTCCTTTGAGCTGTGAAGTAACTGCCCTTACCTGAACCAAATCTTGCTTGTAGGAAGACTCAGAGCCTGGGATTTAACTCCATTTCTGAAGAGAAACACACAGCAGAGTTCTCATATATAGATCACACTCTGCTTTAGAGCAAGCAGCACGCTCTTGCTTTCCAGAGTCACTAAGACAGCAGGAAAAGTGAGTGTGATGAGAACAAAAGAACGGTGTTTCCTACACATAGGGACCATATCTATTCCAACTCTGCTTCTGAAACTGATACAAAGCACTGGTCCTCTAACATCCAATGCTTGTCAGTTAAGGTGAGAATCGTGTGAGCTTTGTGAACGATGTAGTTCGTTTGAGCAGAAAAGTGACTGCCCTTACCTGAAACAAAGTAGTGCTTGTAGGAAGACACAGAGCCTGGGATTTAACTCCTTTTCAGAAGGGAAACACACAGCATAGTTCTCATCCATGGATCACACTCTGCTTTAGAGCAAGAAGCACGCCCTTGCTTTCTAGAATCTCTAATACAGCAGTAACTTGAGTGTGCTCAGAACAAAAGAACAGTGTTTCCTACACATACAGACCATATCTTGTTCAACTCTGATTCTGAAACTGAAACAAACCCCAGTTCCTCTAATATCAAATGCTTCTCATTTAAGATGAGAAACGTGTGAGCTTTGTGAACGATGTAGTTCGTTTGAGCTGTAAAGTAACAGCCCTTACCTGAAACGAAGTCTTCTTTTTTAGGAAGACTCAGAGCCTGGGATTTAACTCCATTTCTGAAGAGAAACACACAGCAGAGTTCTCATTCATTGATCACACTCTGCTTTAGAGCAAGAAGCACGCTCTAGCTTTCTAGAGTCTCTAAGACAGCAGGAAAAGTGAGTGTGCTGAGAACAAAAGTACGGTGTTTCCTACACATACGGACCATATCTATTCCAACTCTGCTTCTGAAACTGATACAAAGCACTTTTCCTCTAACATCCGATGCTTGTCATTTAAGATGAGAAGCGTTTGAGTTCGTGAACGATGTAGTTCGTTTGAGCTGTAAAGTAACTGCCCTTACCTGATTCGAAGTCTTGCTTGTAGGAAGACTCAGAGCCTGGGATTTAACTCCATTTCTTAAGAGAAACACACAGCAGAGTTCTCATATATAGATCACACTCTGCTTTAGAGCGAGAAGCATGCTCTTGCTTTCTAGCGTCTCTAAGACAGCAGGAAACATGAGTGTGCTGAGAACAAAAGAACGGTGTTTCCTACACATACGGACCATATCTAGTCCAACTCGGCCTCTTAAACTGATACAAAGCACAGGTCCTCTAACATCCAATGGTTGTCATTTAAGATGAGAAACGTGTGAGCTTCGTGAACGATGTAGTTCGTTTGAGCTGAAAAGTGACTGCCTTTACCTGAAACGAATTCTTGATTGTAGGAAGACACACAGACTGGGTTTTAACTCCATTTCTGAAGGGAAACACACAGAATAGTTCTCATGGATGGATCACACTCTGCTTTAGAGCAAGAAGCACGCTCTTGTTTTCTAGATTCTCTAATACAGCAGGAAACCTGAGTGTGCTGAGAACAAAAGAACGGTGTTTCCTACACATACCCACCATATCTAGTCCAACTCTGCCTCTTAAATTGATACAAAGCACAGGTCCTCTAACATCCAATGGTTGTCATTTAAGATGAGAAACGTGTGAGCTTCGTGAACGATGTAGTTCGTTTGAGCTGTAAAGTAACGGCCCTTACCTGAAACAAAGTCTTGTTTTTTAGGAAGACTCAGAGCCTGAGATTTAACTCCATTTCTGAAGTGAAACACACAGCAGAGTTCTCATCCATTGATCACACTCTGCTTTAGAGCAAGAAGCACGCTCTAGCTTTCTAGAGTCTCTAAGACAGCAGGCACGTGAGTGTGCTGAGAACAAAAGAACGGTGTTTCCTACACATATGGACCATATCTATTGCAACTCTGTTTCTGAAATTGATACAAAGCACAGGTCCTCTAACATCCAAGCTTGTCAGTTAAGATGAGAAACATGTGAGCTTCGTGAACGATGTAGTTAGTTTGAGTTGAAAAGTGACTGCCCTTACTTGAAACAAAATCTTGCTTGTAGGAAGACACAGAGCCTGGGTTTTAACTCCATTTAGAAGGGAAACACACAGCATAGTTCTGATCCATGGATCACACTCTGCTTTAGAGCAAGAAGAACGCTCTTGCTTTCTAGAATCTCTAATACAGCAGGAAAGTTGAGTGTGCTCAGAACAAAAAAACGGTGTTTCTACACATTCAGACCATATCTAGTTCAACTCTGCTTCTGAAACTGAAACAAACCACAGGTCCTCTAACATCCAATGCTTGTCAGTTAAGATTTAGAAACGTGTGAGCTTCGTGAACGATGTAGTTCGTTTGAGCTGTAATGTAACTGCCCTTACTTGAAACGAAGTCTTGTGTGTGGGAAGACACAGAGCCAGGATTTAACTCCATTTCAGAAGAGAAACACACAGCATAGTTCTCATCCATGGTTCACACTCTGCTTTAGAGTAAGAAGAACGTTCTTGCCTTCTAGAATCTCTAATACAGCAGGAAACTTGATTGTGCTCAGAACAAAATAACGGTGTTTTCTACACATATACGGAACATATCTAGTCCAACTCTGCTTCTGAAATTGATACAAAGCACAGGTCCTCTAACATCCAATGGTTGTCATTTAAGATGAGAAACGTTTGAGCTTCGTGAACGATGTAGTTCGTTTGAGCTGAAAAGTGACTGCCTTTAACTGAAACGAATTCTTGATTGTAGGAAGACACACAGACTGGGTTTTAACTCCATTTCTGACGGGAAACACACAGCATAGTTCTCATCGATGGATCACACTCTGATTTAGAGCAAGAAGCACGCTCTTGTTTTCTAGATTCTCTAATACAGCAGGAAACCTGAGTGTGCTGAGAACAAAAGAACGGTGTTTCCTACACATACCCACCATATCTAGTCCAACTCTGCCTCTTAAATTGATACAAAGCACAGGTCCTCTAACATCCAATGGTTGTCATTTAAGATGAGAAACGTGTGAGCTTCGTGAACGATGTAGTTCGTTTGAGCTGCAAAGTAACGGCCTTTACCTGAAACAAAGTCTTGTTTTTTAGGAAGACTCAGAGCCTGAGATTTAACTCCATTTCTGAAGTGAAACACACAGCAGAGTTCTCATCCATTGATGACACTCTGCTTTAGAGCAAGAAGCACGCTCTAGCTTTCTAGAGTCTCTAAGACACCAGGCACGTGAGTGTGCTGAGAACAAAAGAACGGTGTTTCCTACACATATGGACCATATCTATTGCAACTCTGTTTCTGAAATTGATACAAAGCACAGGTCCTCTAACATCCAAGCTTGTCAGTTAAGATGAGAAACATGTGAGCTTAGTGAACGATGTAGTTAGTTTGAGCTGAAAATTGACTGCCCTTACTTGAAACGAATTCTTGCTTGTAGGAAGACACAGAGCCTAGAATTTAACTCCATTTCTGAAAGGAAACACACAGCATAGTTCTCATCCATGGACCACACTCTGCTTTAGAGCAAGAAGCACCCTCTTGCTTTCTAGAGTCTCTAAGACAGCAGGAAACATGAGTGTGCTGAGAACAAAAGAACGGTGTTTCCTACACATACGGACCATAACTAGTCCAACTCTGCCTCTTAAATTGATACAAAGCACAGGTCCTCTAACATCCAATGCTTGTCAGTTAAGAAGAGAAACATGTGAGCTTCGTGAACGATGTAGTTAGTTTGAGCTGCAAAGTGACTGCCCTTACTTGAAACGACATCTTGCTTGTAGGAAGATACAGAGCCTGGAATTTAACTCCATTTCAGAAAGGAAACACAGCGCATAGTTCTCATCAATGGATCACACTCTGCTTTCGAGAAAGAAGCATGCTCTTGCTTCTAGAGTCTCTAAGACAGCAGGAAACATGAGTGTTCTGAGAACAAAAGTACGGTGTTTCCTACACATACGGACCATATCTAGTCCAACTCTGCCTCTTAAATTGATACAAAGCACAGGTCCTCTAACATCCAATGGTTGTCATTTAAGATGAGAAACGTGTGAGCTTCGTGAACGATGTAGTTCATTTGAGCTGAAAAGTGACAGCCCTTACCTGAAACGAATTCTTGATTGTAGGAAGACACAGAGACTGGGATTTAACTCCATTTCTGAAAGGAAACACACAGCATAGTTCTCATCCATGGATCACACTCTGCTTTAGAGCAAGAAGCATGCTCTTGCTTTCTAGATTCTCTAATACAGCAGGAAACATGAGTGTGCTAAGAACAAATGAACCGTGTTTCCTACACATACGGACCATATCTAGTCCAACTCTGCTGCTGAAACTGATACAAAGCACTGGTCCTCTAACATCCAATGCTTGTCATTTAAGATGAGAAACGTGTGAGCTTCGTGATCGATGTAGTTCGTTTAAGCTGAAAAGTGACTGCCCTTAACTGAAAGGAAGTCTTTCTTGTATGAAGACACAGAGCCTGGAATTTAACTCCATTTCTGAAGAAACTCACAGCAGAGTTGTCATCCATTGATTACACTCTGCTTTAGAGCAAGAAGCACGCTCTAGCGTTCTAGAGTCTCTAAGACAGCAGGAAACATGAGTGTGCTGAGAACAAAGGAACGGTGTTTCCTACACATACAGACCATATGTATTCCAATTCTGCTTCTTAAACTGATACAAAGCACTGGTCCTCTAACATCCGATGCTTGTCAGTTAAGATGAGAAACATGTGAGCTTCGTGAACGATGTAGTTCCTTTGAGCTGTGAAGTAACTGCCCTTACCTGAACCAAATCTTGCTTGTAGGAAGACTCAGAGCCTGGGATTTAACTCCATTTCTGAAGAGAAACACACAGCAGAGTTCTCATATATAGATCACACTCTGCTTTAGAGCAAGAAGCACGCTCTTGCTTTCCAGAGTCACTAAGACAGCAGGAAACGTGAGTGTGATGAGAACAAAAGAACGGTGTTTCCTACACATAGGGACCATATCTATTCCAACTCTGCTTCTGAAACTGATACAAAGCACTGGTCCTCTAACATCCAATGCTTGTCAGTTAAGATGAGAATCGTGTGAGCTTTGTGAACGATGTAGTTCGTTTGAGCAGAAAAGTGACTGCCCTTACCTGAAACAAAGTAGTGCTTGTAGGAAGACACAGAGCCTGGGATTTAACTCCTTTTCAGAAGGGAAACACACAGCATAGTTCTCATCCATGGATCACACTCTGCTTTAGAGCAAGAAGCACGCCCTTGCTTTCTAGAATCTCTAATACAGCAGTAACTTGAGTGTGCTCAGAACAAAAGAACAGTGTTTCCTACACATACAGACCATATCTTGTTCAACTCTGATTCTGAAACTGAAACAAACCCCAGTTCCTCTAATATCAAATGCTTCTCATTTAAGATGAGAAACGTGTGAGCTTTGTGAACGATGTAATTCGTTTGAGCTGTAAAGTAACAGCCCTTACCTGAAACGAAGTCTTGTTTTTTAGGAAGACTCAGAGCCTGGAATTTAACTCCATTTCTGAAGAGAAACACACAGCAGAGTTCTCATTCATTGATCACACTCTGCTTTAGAGCAAGAAGCACGCTCTAGCTTTCTAGAGTCTCTAAGACAGCAGGAAAAGTGAGTGTGCTGAGAACAAAAGAACGGTGTTTCCTACACATACGGACCATATCTATTCCAACTCTGCTTCTGAAACTGATACAAAGCACTTTTCCCCTAACATCCGATGCTTGTCATTTAAGATGAGAAGCGTGTGAGTTCGTGAACGATGTAGTTCTTTTGAGCTGTAAAGTAACTGCCCTTACCTGATTCGAAGTCTTGCTTGTAGGAAGACTCAGAGCCTGGGATTTAACTCCATTTCTTAAGAGAAACACACAGCAGAGTTCTCATATATAGATCACACTCTGCTTTAGAGCGAGAAGCACGCTCTTGCTTTCTAGCGTCTCTAAGACAGCAGGAAACATGAGTGTGCTGAGAACAAAAGAACGGTGTTTCCTACACATACGGACCATATCTAGTCCAACTCTGCCTCTTAAACTGATACAAAGCACAGGTCCTCTAACATCCAATGGTTGTCATTTAAGATGAGAAACGTGTGAGCTTCGTGAACGATGTAGTTCGTTTGAGCTGAAAAGTGACTGCCTTTACCTGAAACGAATTCTTGATTGTAGGAAGACACACAGACTGGGTTTTAACTCCATTTCTGAAGGGAAACACACAGAATAGTTCTCATGGATGGATCACACTCTGCTTTAGAGCAAGAAGCACGCTCTTGTTTTCTAGATTCTCTAATACAGCAGGAAACGTGAGTGTGCTGAGAACAAAAGAACGGTGTTTCCTACACATACCCACCATATCTAGTCCAACTCTGCCTCTTAAATTGATACAAAGCACAGGTCCTCTAACATCCAATGGTTGTCATTTAAGATGAGAAACGTGTGAGCTTCGTGAACGATGTAGTTCGTTTGAGCTGTAAAGTAACGGCCCTTACCTGAAACAAAGTCTTGTTTTTTAGGAAGACTCAGAGCCTGAGATTTAACTCCATATCTGAAGTGAAACACACAGCAGAGTTCTCATCCATTGATCACACTCTGCTTTAGAGCAAGAATAACGCTCTAGCTTTCTAGAGTCTCTAAGAGAGCAGGAAAAGTGAGTGTGCTGAGAACAAAAGAACGGTGTTTCCTATACATACGGACCATATCTATTCCAACTCTGCTTCTGAAACTGATACAAAGCACTTTTCCTCTATCATCCGATGCTTGTCATTTAAGATGAGAAGCGTGTGAGTTCGTGAACAATGTAGTTCGTTTGATCTGTAAAGTAACTGCCCTTACCTGATTCGAAGTCTTGCTTGTAGGAAGACTCAGAGCCTGGGATTTAACTCCATTTCTTAAGAGAAACACACAGCAGAGTTCTCATATATAGATCACACTCTGCTTTAGAGCGAGAAGCACGCTCTTGCTTTCTAGCGTCTCTAAGACAGCAGGAAACATGAGTGTGCTGAGAACAAAAGAACGGTGTTTCCTACACATTCGGACCATATCTAGTCCAACTCTGCCTCTTAAACTGATACAAAGCACAGGTCCTCTAACATCCAATGGTTGTCATTTAAGATGAGAAACGTGTGAGCTTCGTGAACGATGTAGTTCGTTTGAGCTGTAAAGTGACTGCCCGTAGTTGAAACAAAATCTTGCTTGTAGGAAGACACAGAGCCTGGGTTTTAACTCCATTTCTGAAGGGAAACACACAGCATAGTTCTCATCCATTGACCACACTCTGCTTTAGAGCAAGAAGCACGCTCTAGCTTTCTAGAGTCTCTAAGACAGCAGGAAAAGTGAGTGTGCTGAGAACAAAAGAACGGTGTTTCCTACACATACGGACCATATCCATTCCAACTCTGCTTCTGAAACTGATACAAAGCACTTGTCCTCTAACATCCAATGCTTGTCATTTAAGATGAGAAACATGTGAGCTTTGTGAACGATGTTGTTCGTTTGAGCTGAAAAGTGACTGCCCTTACCTGAAACGAAGTAGTGCTTGTAGGAAGACACAGAGCCTGGGATTTAACTCCATTTCAGAAGGGAAACACACAGCATAGTTCTGATCCATGGATCACACTCTGCTTTAGAGCAAGAAGAACGCTCTTGCTTTCTAGAATCTCTAATACAGCAGGAAATTTGATTGTGCTCAGAACAAAAGAACGGTGTTTCTACACATACAGACCATATCTAGTTCAACTCTGCTTCTGAAACTGAAACAAACCACAGGTCCTCTAACATCCAATGCTTGTCAGTTAAGATGAGAAAGGTGTGAGCTTCGTGAACGATGTAGTTCGTTTGAGCTGTAATGTAACTGCCCTTACTTGAAACGAAGTCTTGTGTGTAGGAAGACACAGAGCCGGGATTTAACTCCATTTCAGAAGGGAAACACACAGCATAGTTCTCATCCATGGATCACACTCTGCTTTAGAGCAAGAAGCACCCTCTTGCTTTCTAGAGTCTCTAAGACAGCAGGAAACATGAGTGTGCTGAGAACAAAAGAACGGTGTTTCCTACACATACGGACCATATCTAGTCCAACTCTGCCTCTTAAATTGATACAAAGCACAGTTCCTCTAACATCCAATGCTTGTCATTTAAGATGAGAAACATGTGAGCTTCGTGAACGATGTAGTTAGTTTGAGCTGAAAAGTGACTACCCTTACTTGAAACGAAGTCTTGCTTGTAGGAAGACACAGAGTATGGAATTTAACTCCATTTCTGAAAGGAAACACACAGCATAGTTCTCATCAATGGATCACACTCTGCTTTAGAGCAAGAAGCATGCTCTTGCTTTCTAGAGTCTCTAAGACAGCAGGAAACATGAGTGTTCTGAGAACAAAAGTACGGTGTTTCCTACACATACGGACCATATCTAGTCCAACTCTGCCTCTTAAATTGATACAAAGCACAGGTCCTCTAACATCCAATGGTTGTCATTTAAGATGAGAAACGTGTGAGCTTCGTGAACGATGTAGTTCATTTGAGCTGAAAAGTGACAGCCCTTACCTGAAACGAAATCTTGATTGTAGGAAGACACAGAGACTGGGATTTAACTCCATTTCTGAAAGGAAACACACAGCATAGTTCTCATCCATGGATCACACTCTGCTTTAGAGCCAGAAGCACGCTCTTGCTTTCTAGATTCTCTAATACAGCAGGAAACATGAGTGTGCTAAGAACAAATGAACGGTGTTTCCTACACATACGGTCCATATCTAGTCCAACTCTGCTGCTGAAACTGATACAAAGCACTGGTCCTCTAACATCCAATGCTTGTCAGTGAAGATGAGAAACGTGTGAGCTTCGTGATCGATGTAGTTCGTTTAAGCTGAAAAGTGACTGCCCTTAATTGAAAGGAAGTCTTGCTTGTAGGAAGACACAGAGCCTGGAATTTAACTCCATTTCTGAAGAAACTCACAGCAGAGTTCTCATCCATTGATTACACTCTGCTTTAGAGCAAGAAGCACGCTCTAGCGTTCTAGAGTCTCTAAGACAGCAGGAAACATGAGTGTGCTGAGAACAAAGGAACGGTGTTTCCTACACATATGGACCATATGTATTCCAATTCTGCTTCTTAAACTGATACAAAGCACTGGTCCTCTAACATCCAATGCTTGTCAGTTAAGATGAGAAACGTGTGATATCGTGAACGATGTAGTTCCTTTGAGCTATAAAGTAACTGCCCTTACCTGAACCAAATCTTGCTTGTAGGAAGACTCAGAGCCTGGGATTCAACTCCATTTCTGAAGAGAAACACACAGCAGAGTTCTCATATATAGATCACACTCTGCTTTAGAGCAAGAAGCACGCTCTTGCTTTCCAGAGTCACTAAGACAGCAGGAAACGTGAGTGTGATGAGAACAAAAGAACGGTGTTTCCTACACATAGGGACCATATCTATTCCAACTCTGCTTCTGAAACTGATACAAAGCACTGGTCCTCTAACATCCAATGCTTGTCAGTTAAGATGAGAAACGTGTGAGCTTTGTGAACGATGTAGTTCGTTTGAGCAGAAAAGTGACTGCCCTTACCTGAAACAAAGTAGTGCTTGTAGGAAGACACAGAGCCTGGGATTTAACTCCTTTTCAGAAGGGAAACACACAGCATAGTTCTCATTCATGGATCACACTCTGCTTTAGAGAAAGAAGAACGCTCTCGCTTTCTAGAATCACTAATACAGCAGGAAAGTTGAGTGTGCTCAGAACAAAAGAACGGTGTTTCCTACACATACAGACCATATCTAGTTCAACTCTGCTTCTGAAACTGAAACAAACCACAGGTCCTCTAACATCCAATGCTTCTCAGTTAAGATGAGAAACGTGTGAGCTTCGTGAAGAGATGTAGTTCGTTTGAGCTATAAAGGAACGGCCCTTACCTGAAACGAAATCTTGTTTTTTAGGAAGACTCAGAGCCTGAGATTTAACTCCATTTCTGAAGTGAAACACACAGCAGAGTTCTCATCCATTGATCACACTCTGCTTTAGAGCAAGAAGCACGCTCTAACTTTCTAGAGTCTCTAAGACAGCAGGAAACATGAGTGTGCTGAGAACAAAAGAACGGTGTTTCGTACACATATGGACCATATCTATTGCAACTCAGTTTCTGAAATTGATACAAAGCACTGGTCCTCTAACATCCAAGCTTGTCAGTTAAGATGAGAAACATGTGAGCTTCGTGAACGATGTAGTTAGTTTGAGCTGAAAAGTGACTGCCCTTACTTGAAACGAAGTCTTGCTTGTAGGAAGACACAGAGTATGGAATTTAACTCCATTTCTGAAAGGAAACACACAGCATAGTTCTCATCAATGGATCACACTCTGCTTTAGAGCAAGAAGCATGCTCTTGCTTTCTAGAGTCTCTAAGACAGCAGGAAACATGAGTGTTCTGAGAACAAAAGTACGGTGTTTCCTACACATACGGACCATATCTAGTCCAACTCTGCCTCTTAAATTGATACAAAGCACAGGTCCTCTAACATCCAATGGTTGTCATTTAAGATGAGAAACGTGTGAGCTTCGTGAACGATGTAGTTCATTTGAGCTGAAAAGTGACAGCCCTTACCTGAAACGAAATCTTGATTGTAGGAAGACACAGAGACTGGGATTTAACTCCATTTCTGAAAGGAAACACACAGCATAGTTCTCATCCCTGGATCACACTCTGCTTTAGAGCCAGAAGCACGCTCTTGCTTTCTAGATTCTCTAATACAGCAGGAAACATGAGTGTGCTAAGAACAAATGAACGGTGTTTCCTACACATACGGTCCATATCTAGTCCAACTCTGCTGCTGAAACTGATACAAAGCACTGGTCCTCTAACATCCAATGCTTGTCAGTGAAGATGAGAAACGTGTGAGCTTCGTGATCGATGTAGTTCGTTTAAGCTGAAAAGTGACTGCCCTTAATTGAAAGGAAGTCTTTCTTGTATGAAGACACAGAGCCTGGAATTTAACTCCATTTCTGAAGAAACTCACAGCAGAGTTCTCATCCATTGATTACACTCTGCTTTAGAGCAAGAAGCACGCTCTAGCGTTCTAGAGTCTCTAAGACAGCAGGAAACATGAGTGTGCTGAGAACAAAGGAACGGTGTTTCCTACACATATGGACCATATGTATTCCAATTCTGCTTCTTAAACTGATACAAAGCACTGGTCCTCTAACATCCAATGCTTGTCAGTTAAGATGAGAAACGTGTGATATCGTGAACGATGTAGTTCCTTTGAGCTATAAAGTAACTGCCCTTACCTGAACCAAATCTTGCTTGTAGGAAGACTCAGAGCCTGGGATTCAACTCCATTTCTGAAGAGAAACACACAGCAGAGTTCTCATATATAGATCACACTCTGCTTTAGAGCAAGAAGCACGCTCTTGCTTTCCAGAGTCACTAAGACAGCAGGAAACGTGAGTGTGATGAGAACAAAAGAACGGTGTTTCCTACACATAGGGACCATATCTATTCCAACTCTGCTTCTGAAACTGA
This sequence comes from Onychomys leucogaster, assembly GCA_949786385.1. NCBI lineage: Eukaryota > Metazoa > Chordata > Mammalia > Rodentia > Cricetidae > Onychomys > Onychomys leucogaster. Next base: position 2,076,588 of record CATKUP010000073.1, read on the forward strand.
TACAAAGCACTGGTCCTCTAACATCCAATGCTTGTCAGTTAAGATGAGAAACGTGTGAGCTTTGTGAACGATGTAGTTCGTTTGAGCAGAAAAGTGACTGCCCTTACCTGAAACAAAGTAGTGCTTGTAGGAAGACACAGAACCTGGGATTTAACTCCTTTTCAGAAGGGAAACACACAGCATAGTTCTCATTCATGGATCACACTCTGCTTTAGAGAAAGAAGAACGCTCTCGCTTTCTAGAATCACTAATACAGCAGGAAAGTTGAGTGTGCTCAGAACAAAAGAACGGTGTTTCCTACACATACAGACCATATCTAGTTCAACTCTGCTTCTGAAACTGAAACAAACCACAGGTCCTCTAACATCCAATGCTTCTCAGTTAAGATGAGAAACGTGTGAGCTTCGTGAAGAGATGTAGTTCGTTTGAGCTATAAAGGAACGGCCCTTACCTGAAACGAAATCTTGTTTTTTAGGAAGACTCAGAGCCTGAGATTTAACTCCATTTCTGAAGTGAAACACACAGCAGAGTTCTCATCCATTGATCACACTCTGCTTTAGAGCAAGAAGCACGCTCTAACTTTCTAGAGTCTCTAAGACAGCAGGAAACATGAGTGTGCTGAGAACAAAAGAACGGTGTTTCGTACACATATGGACCATATCTATTGCAACTCAGTTTCTGAAATTGATACAAAGCACTGGTCCTCTAACATCCAAGCTTGTCAGTTAAGATGAGAAACATGTGAGCTTCGTGAATGATGTAGTTAGTTTGAGCTGAAAAGTGACTGCCCTTACTTGAAACAAAGTCTTGCTTGTAGGAAGAAACAGAGCCTGGGTTTTAACTCCACTTCTGAAGGGAAACACACAGCATAGTTCTCATCCATGGATAGCACTCTGCTTTAGAGCAAGAAGCACGCTCTTGTTTTCTAGATTCTCTAATACAGCAGGAAACGTGAGTGTGCTGAGAACAAAAGAACGGTGTTTCCTACACATACCCACCATATCTAGTCCAACTCTGCCTCTTAAATTGATACAAAGCACAGGTCCTCTAACATCCAATGGTTGTCATTTAAGATGAGAAACGTGTGAGCTTCGTGAACGATGTAGTTCATTTGAGCTGTAAAGTAACGGCCCTTACCTGAAACAAAGTCTTGTTTTTTAGGAAGACTCAGAGCCTGAGATTTAACTCCATTTCTGAAGTGAAACACACAGCAGAGTTCTCATCCATTGATCACACTCTGCTTTAGAGCAAGAAGCACGCTCTAGCTTTCTAGAGTCTCTAAGACAGCAGGCACGTGAGTGTGCTGAGAACAAAAGAACGGTGTTTCCTACACATATGGACCATATCTATTGCAACTCTGTTTCTGAAATTGATACAAAGCACAGGTGCTCTAACATCCAAGCTTGTCAGTGAAGATGAGAAACATGTGAGCTTCGTGAACGATGTAGTTAGTTTGAGCTGAAAAGTGACTGCCCTTACTTGAAACAAAATCTTGCTTGTAGGAAGACACAGTGCCTGGGTTTTAACTCCATTTCAGAAGGGAAACACACAGCATAGTTCTGATCCATGGATCACACCCTGCTTTAGAGCAAGAAGAACGCTCTTGCTTTCTAGAATCTCTAATACAGCAGGAAAGTTGAGTGTGCTCAGAACAAAAGAACGGTGTTACTACACATTCAGACCATATCTAGTTCAACTCTGCTTCTGAAACTGAAACAAACCACAGGTCCTCTAACATCCAATGCTTGTCAGTTAAGATGAGAAACGTGTGAGCTTCGTGAACGATGTAGTTCGTTTGAGCTGTAATGTAACTGCCCTTACTTGAAACGAAGTCTTGTGTGTAGGAAGACACAGAGCCGGGATTTAACTCCATTTCAGAAGGGAAACACACAGCATAGTTCTCATCCATGGTTCACACTCTGCTTTAGAGTAAGAAGAACGTTCTTGCCTTCTAGATTCTCTAATACAGCAGGAAACTTGATTGTGCTCAGAACAAAATAACGGTGTTTTCTACACATATACGGAACATATCTAGTCCAACTCTGCCTCTTAAATTGATACAAAGCACAGGTCCTCTAACATCCAATGCTTGTCATTTAAGATGAGAAACATGTGAGCTTCGTGAACGATGTAGTTAGTTTGAGCTGAAAAGTGACTGCCCTTACTTGAAACGAAGTCTTGCTTGTAGGAAGACACAGAGTATGGAATTTAACTCCATTTCTGAAAGGAAACACACAGCATAGTTCTGATCAATGGATCACACTCTGCTTTAGAGCAAGAAGCATGCTCTTGCTTTCTAGAGTCTCTAAGACAGCAGGAAACATGAGTGTTCTGAGAACAAAAGTACGGTGTTTCCTACACATACGGACCATATCTAGTCCAACTCTGCCTCTTAAATTGATACAAAGCTCAGGTCCTCTAACATCCAATGGTTGTCATTTAAGATGAGAAACGTGTGAGCTTCGTGAACGATGTAGTTCATTTGAGCTGAAAAGTGACAGCCCTTACCTGAAACGAAATCTTGATTGTAGGAAGACACAGAGACTGGGATTTAACTCCATTTCTGAAAGGAAACACACAGCATAGTTCTCATCCATGGATCACACTCTGCTTTAGAGCAAGAAGAACGCTCTTGCTTTCGAGAATCTCCAATACAGCAGGAAAGTTGAGTGTGCTCAGAACAAAAGAACGGTGTTTCTACACATTCAGACCATATCTAGTTCAACTCTGCTTCTGAAACTGAAACAAACCACAGGTCCTCTAACATCCAATGGTTGTCATTTAAGATGAGAAACGTGTGAGCTTCGTGAACGATGTAGTTCATTTGAGCTGAAAAGTGACAGCCCTTACCTGAAACGAAATCTTGATTGTAGGAAGACACAGAGACTGGGATTTAACTCCATTTCTGAAAGGAAACACACAGCATAGTTCTCATCCCTGGATCACACTCTGCTTTAGAGCCAGAAGCACGCTCTTGCTTTCTAGATTCTCTAATACAGCAGGAAACATGAGTGTGCTAAGAACAAATGAACGGTGTTTCCTACACATACGGTCCATATCTAGTCCAACTCTGTTGCTGAAACTGATACAAAGCACTGGTCCTCTAACATCCAATGCTTGTCTGTGAAGATGAGAAACGTGTGAGCTTCGTGATCGATGTAGTTCGTTTAAGCTGAAAAGTGACTGCCCTTAATTGAAAGGAAGTCTTTCTTGTATGAAGACACAGAGCCTGGAATTTAACTCCATTTCTGAAGAAACTCACAGCAGAGTTCTCATCCATTGATCACACTCTGCTTTAGAGCAAGAAGCACGCTCTAGCTTTCTAGAGTCTCTAAGACAGCAGGCACGTGAGTGTGCTGAGAACAAAAGAACGGTGTTTCCTACACATATGGACCATATCTATTGCAACTCTGTTTCTGAAATTGATACAAAGCACAGGTCCTCTAACATCCAAGCTTGTCAGTTAAGATGAGAAACATGTGAGCTTCGTGAACGATGTAGTTAGTTTGAGCTGAAAAGTGACTGCCCTTACTTGAAACAAAATCTTGCTTGTAGGAAGACACAGAGCCTGGGTTTTAACTCCATTTCAGAAGGGAAACACACAGCATAGTTCTGATCCATGGATCACACTCTGCTTTAGAGCAAGAAGAACGCTCTTGCTTTCTAGAATCTCTAATACAGCAGGAAAGTTGAGTGTGCTCAGAACAAAAGAACGGTGTTTCTACACATTCAGACCATATCTAGTTCAACTCTGCTTCTGAAACTGAAACAATCCACAGGTCCTCTAACATCCAATGCTTGTCAGTTAAGATGAGAAACGTGTGAGCTTCGTGAACGATGTAGTTCGTTTGAGCTGTAATGTAACTGCCCTTACTTGAAACGAAGTCTTGTGTGTAGGAAGACACAGAGCCGGGATTTAACTCCATTTCAGAAGGGAAACACACAGCATAGTTCTCATCCATGGTTCACACTCTGCTTTAGAGTAAGAAGAACGTTCTTGCCTTCTAGAATCTCTAATACAGCAGGAAACTTGATTGTGCTCAGAACAAAATAACGGTGTTTTCTAACATATACGGAACATATCTAGTCCAACTCTGCCTCTTAAATTGATACAAAGCACAGGTCCTCTAACATCCAATGCTTGTCATTTAAGATGAGAAACATGTGAGCTTCGTGAACGATGTAGTTAGTTTGAGCTGAAAAGTGACTGCCCTTACTTGAAACGAAGTCTTGCTTGTAGGAAGACACAGAGTATGGAATTTAACTCCATTTCTGAAAGGAAACACACAGCATAGTTCTATTCAATGGATCACACTCTGCTTTAGAGCAAGAAGCATGCTCTTGCTTTCTAGAGTCTCTAAGACAGCAGGAAACATGAGTGTTCTGAGAACAAAAGTACGGTGTTTCCTACACATACGGACCATATCTAGTCCAACTCTGCCTCTTAAATTGATACAAAGCACAGGTCCTCTAACATCCAATGGTTGTCATTTAAGATGAGAAACGTGTGAGCTTCGTGAACGATGTAGTTCATTTGAGCTGAAAAGTGACAGCCCTTACCTGAAACGAAATCTTGATTGTAGGAAGACACAGAGACTGGGATTTAACTCCATTTCTGAAAGGAAACACACAGCATAGTTCTCATCCATGGATCACACTCTGCTTTAGAGCCAGAAGCACGCTCTTGCTTTCTAGATTCTCTAATACAGCAGGAAACATGAGTGTGCTAAGAACAAATGAACGGTGTTTCCTACACATATGGTCCATATCTAGTCCAACTCTGCTGCTGAAACTGATACAAAGCACTGGTCCTCTAACATCCAATGCTTGTCAGTGAAGATGAGAAACGTGTGAGCTTCGTGATCGATGTAGTTCGTTTAAGCTGAAAAGTGACTGCCCTTAATTGAAAGGAAGTCTTTCTTGTATGAAGACACAGAGCCTGGAATTTAACTCCATTTCTGAAGAAACTCACAGCAGAGTTCTCATCCATTGATTACACTCTGCTTTAGAGCAAGAAGCACGCTCTAGCGTTCTAGAGTCTCTAAGACAGCAGGAAACATGAGTGTGCTGAGAACAAAGGAACGGTGTTTCCTACACATATGGACCATATGTATTCCAATTCTGCTTCTTAAACTGATACAAAGCACTGGTCCTCTAACATCCGATGCTTGTCAGTTAAGATGAGAAACGTGTGATATCGTGAACGATGTAGTTCCTTTGAGCTATAAAGTAACTGCCCTTACCTGAACCAAATCTTGCTTGTAGGAAGACTCAGAGCCTGGGATTCAACTCCATTTCTGAAGAGAAACACACAGCAGAGTTCTCATATATAGATCACACTCTGCTTTAGAGCAAGAAGCACGCTCTTGCTTTCCAGAGTCACTAAGACAGCAGGAAACGTGAGTGTGATGAGAACAAAAGAACGGTGTTTCCTACACATAGGGACCATATCTATTCCAACTCTGCTTCTGAAACTGATACAAAGCACTGGTCCTCTAACATCCAATGCTTGTCAGTTAAGATGAGAAACATGTGAGCTTTGTGAACGATGTAGTTCGTTTGAGCAGAAAAGTGACTGCCCTTACCTGAAACAAAGTAGTGCTTGTAGGAAGACACAGAGCCTGGGATTTAACTCCTTTTCAGAAGGGAAACACACAGCATAGTTCTCATCCATGGATCACACTCTGCTTTAGAGAAACAAGAACGCTCTCGCTTTCTAGAATCACTAATACAGCAGGAAAGTTCAGTGTGCTCAGAACAAAAGAACGGTGTTTCCTACACATACAGACCATATCTAGTTCAACTCTGCTTCTGAAACTGAAACAAACCACAGGTCCTCTAACATCCAATGCTTGTCAGTTAAGATGAGAAACGTGTGAGCTTCGTGAAGAGATGTAGTTCGTTTGAGCTATAAAGTAACGGCCCTTACCTGAAACGAAATCTTGTTTTTTAGGAAGACTCAGAGCCTGAGATTTAACTCCATTTCTGAAGTGAAACACACAGCAGAGTTCTCATCCATTGATCACACTCTGCTTTAGAGCAAGAAGCACGCTCTAACTTTCTAGAGTCTCTAATACAGCAGGAAACATGAGTATGCTGAGAACAAAAGAACGGTGTTTCGTACACATATGGACCATATCTATTGCAACTCAGTTTCTGAAATTGAAACAAAGCACTGGTCCTCTAACATCCAAGCTTGTCAGTTAAGATGAGAAACATGTGAGCTTCGTGAACGATGTAGTTAGTTTGAGCTGAAAAGTGACTGCCCTTACTTGAAACAAAGTCTTGCTTGTAGGAAGACACAGTGCCTGGGTTTTAACTCCACTTCTGAAGGGAAACACACAGCATAGTTCTTATCCATGGATCACACTCTGCTTTAGAGCAAGAAGCACGCTCTAGCTTTCTATAGTCTCTAAGACAGCAGGAAAAGTGAGGGTGCTGAGAACAAAAGAACGGTGTTTCCTACACATACGGACCATATCTAGTCCAACTCTGCCTCTTAAACTGATACAAAGCACAGGTCCTCTAACATCCAATGCTTGTCATTTAAGATGAGAAACGTGTGATCTTTGTGAATGATGTAGTTTGTTTGAGCTGAAGAGTGACTGCCCTTACCTGTAACGAAGTAGTGCTTGTAGGAAGAAACAGAGCCTGGGATTTAACTCCATTTCAGAAGGGAAACACACAGCATAGTTCTCATCCATGGATCACACTCTGCTTTAGAACAAGAAGCACGCTCTTGCTTTCTAGAGTCTCTAAGACAGCAGGAAACATGAGTGTGCTGAGAACAAAAGAACGGTGTTTCCTACACATACGGACCATATCTAGTCCAACTCTGCCTCTTAAACTGATACAAAGGACAGGTCCTCTAACACCCAATGGTTGTCATTTCTGATGAGAAACGTATGAGCTTCATGAACGATGTTGTTCGTTTGAGCTGAAAAGTGACTGCCCTTACCTAAAACGAATTCTTGATTGTTGGAAGACACAGAGACTGGGTTTTAACTCCATTTCTGAAGAAACTCACAGCAGAGTTCTCATCCATTGATTACACTCTGCTTTAGAGCAAGAAGCACGCTCTAGCGTTCTAGAGTCTCTAAGACAGCAGGAAACATGAGTGTGCTGAGAACAAAGGAGCGGTGTTTCCTACACATACAGACCATATGTATTCCAATTCTGCTTCTTAAACTGATACAAAGCACTGGTCCTCTAACATCCGATGCTTGTCAGTTAAGATGAGAAACATGTGAGCTTCGTGAACGATGTAGTTCCTTTGAGCTGTGAAGTAACTGCCCTTTCCTGAACCAAATCTTGCTTGTAGGAAGACGCAGAGCCTGGGATTTAACTCCATTTCTGAAGAGAAACACACAGCAGAGTTCTCATATATAGATCACACTCTGCTTTAGAGCAAGAAGCACGCTCTTGCTTTCCAGAGTCACTAAGACAGCAGGAAACGTGAGTGTGATGAGAACAAATGAACGGTGTTTCCTACACATAGGAACCATATCTATTCCAACTCTGCTTCTGAAACTGATACAAAGCACTGGTCCTCTAACATCCAATGCTTGTCAGTTAAGATGAGAATCGTGTGAGCTTTGTGAACGATGTAGTTCGTTTGAGCAGAAAAGTGACTGCCCTTACCTGAAACAAAGTAGTGCTTGTAGGAAGACACAGAGCCTGGGATTTAACTCCTTTTCAGAAGGGAAACACACAGCATAGTTCTCATCCATGTATCACACTCTGCTTTAGAGCAAGAAGCACGCCCTTGCTTTCTAGAATCTCTAATACAGCAGTAACTTGAGTGTGCTCAGAACAAAAGAACAGTGTTTCCTACACATACAGACCATATCTTGTTCAACTCTGATTCTGAAAGTGAAACAAACACCAGTTCCTCTAATATCAAATGCTTCTCATTTAAGATGAGAAACGTGTGAGCTTCGTGAACGATGTAGTTCGTTTGAGCTGTAAAGTAACAGCCCTTACCTGAAACGAAGTCTTGTTTTTTAGGAAGACTCAGAGCCTGGGATTTAACTCCATTTCTGAAGAGAAACACACAGCAGAGTTCTCATTCATTGATCACACTCTGCTTTAGAGCAAGAAGCACGCTCTAGCTTTCTAGAGTCTCTAAGACAGCAGGAAAAGTGAGTGTGCTGAGAACAAAAGAACGGTGTTTCCTACACATACGGACCATATCTATTCCAATTCTGCTTCTGAAACTGATACAAAGCAATTTTCCTCTAACATCCGATGCTTGTCATTTAAGATGAGAAGCGTGTGAGTTCGTGAACAATGTAGTTCGTTTGAGCTGTAAAGTAACTGCCCTTACCTGATTCGAAGTCTTGCTTGTAGGAAGACTCAGAGCCTGGGATTTAACTCCATTTCTTAAGAGAAACACACAGCAGAGTTCTCATATACAGATCACACTCTGCTTTAGAGCGAGAAGCACGCTCTTGCTTTCTAGCGTCTCTAAGACAGCAGGAAACGTGAGTGTGCTGAGAACAAAAGAACGGTGTTTCCTACACATACCCACCATATCTAGTCCAACTCTGCCTCTTAAATTGATACAAAGCACAGGTCCTCTAACATCCAATGGTTGTCATTTAAGATGAGAAACGTGTGAGCTTCGTGAACGATGTAGTTCGTTTGAGCAGTAAAGTAACGGCCCTTACCTGAAACAAAGTCTTGTTTTTTAGGAAGACTCAGAGCCTGAGATTTAACTCCATTTCTGAAGTGAAACACACAGCAGAGTTCTCATCCATTGATCACACTCTGCTTTAGAGCAAGAAGCATGCTCTAGCTTTCTAGAGTCTCTAAGACAGCAGGCACGTGAGTGTGCTGAGAACAAAAGAACGGTGTTTCCTACACATATGGACCATATCTATTGCAACTCTGTTTCTGAAATTGATACAATGCACAGGTCCTCTAACATCCAAGCTTGTCAGTTAAGATGAGAATCATGTGAGCTTCGTGAACAATGTAGTTAGTTTGAGCTGAAAAGTGACTGCCCTTACTTGAAACAAAATCTTGCTTGTAGGAAGACACAGAGCCTGGGTTTTAACTCCATTTCAGAAGGGAAACACACAGCATAGTTCTGATCCATGGATCACACTCTGCTTTAGAGCAAGAAGAACGCTCTTGCTTTCTAGAATCTCTAATACAGCAGGAAAGTTGAGTGTGCTCAGAACAAAAGAACGGTGTTTCTACACATTCAGACCATATCTAGTTCAACTCTTCTTCTGAAACTGAAACAAACCACAGGTCCTCTAACATCCAATGCTTGTCAGTTAAGATGAGAAACGTGTGAGCTTCGTGAACGATGTAGTTCGTTTGAGCTCTAATGTAACTGCCCTTACTTGAAACGAAGTCTTGTGTGTAGGAAGACACAGAGCCGGGATTTAACTCCATTTCAGAAGGGAAACACACAGCATAGTTCTCATCCATGGTTCACACTCTGCTTTAGAGTAAGAAGAACGTTCTTGCCTTCTAGAATCTCTAATACAGCAGGAAACTTGATTGTGCTCAGAACAAAATAACGGTGTTTTCTACACATATACGGAACATATCTAGTCCAACTGTGCTTCTGAAATTGATACAAAGCACAGGTCCTCTAACAGCCAATGCTTCTCAGTTAAGATGAGAAACATGTGAGCTTAGTGAAAGATGTAGTTAGTTTGAGCTGAAAAGTGACAGCCCATACTTGAAACGAATTCTTGCTTGTAGGAAGACACAGAGCCTAGAATGTAACTCCATTTCTGAAAAGAAACACACAGCATAGTTCTCACCCATGGATCACACTCTGCTTTAGAGCAAGAAGCACCCTCTTGCTTTCTAGAGTCTCTAAGACAGCAGGAAACATGAGTGTGCTGAGAACAAAAGAACGGTGTTTCCTACACATACGGACCATATCTAGTCCAACTCTGCCTCTTAAATTGATACAAAGCACAGGTCCTCTAACATCCAATGGTTGTCATTTAAGATGAGAAACATGTGAGCTTCGTGAACGATGTAGTTAGTTTGAGCTGAAAAGTGACTGCCCTTACTTGAAACGAAGTCTTGCTTGTAGGAAGACACAGAGTATGGAATTTAACTCCTTTTCTGAAAGGAAACACACAGCATAGTTCTCATAAATGGATCACACTCTGCTTTAGAGCAAGAAGCACGCTCTAGCTTTCTAGAGTCTCTAAGACAGCAGGCACGTGAGTGTGCTGAGAACAAAAGACGGTGTTTCCTACACATATGGACCATATCTATTGCAACTCTGTTTCTGAAATTGATACAAAGCACAGGTGCTCTAACATCCAAGCTTGTCAGTTAAGATGAGAAACATGTGAGCTTCGTGAACGATGTAGTTAATTTGAGCAGAAAAGTAAATGCCCTTAGTTGAAACAAAATCTTGCTTGTAGGAAGACACAGAGCCTGGGTTTTAACTCCATTTCTGAAGGGAAACACACAGCATAGTTCTCATCCATTGACCAAACTCTGCTTTAGAGCAAGAAGCCCGCTCTAGCTTTCTAGAGTCTCTAAGACAGCAGGAAACGTGAGTGTGCTGAGAACAAAAGAACGGTGTTTCCTACACATATGGACCATATCCATTCCAACTCTTCTTCTGAAACTGATACAAAGCACTTGTCCTCTAACATCCAATGCTTCTCATTTAAGATGAGAAACATGTGAGCTTTGTGAACGATGTTGTTCGTTTGAGCTGAAAAGTGACTGCCCTTACCTGAAACGAAGTAGTGCCTGTAGGAAGACACAGAGCCTGGGATTTAACTCCATTTCAGAAGGGAAACACACAGCATAGTTCTGATCCATGGATCACACTCTGCTTTAGAGCAAGAAGAAAGCTCTTGCTTTCTAGAATCTCTAATACAGCAGGAAAGTTGATTGTGCTCAGAACAAAAGAACGGTGTTTCTACACATACAGACCATATCTAGTTCAACTCTGCTTCTGAAACTGAAACAAACCACAGGTCCTCTAACATCCAATGCTTGTCAGTTAAGATGAGAAAAGTGTGAGCTTCGTGAACGATGTAGTTCGTTTCAGCTGTAATGTAACTGCCCTTACTTGAAACGAAGTCTTGTGTGTAGGAAGACACAGAGCCGGGATTTAACTCCATTTCAGAAGGGAAACACACAGCATAGTTCTCATTCATGGATCACACTCTGCTTTAGAGCAAGAAGCACCCTCTTGCTTTCTAGAGTCTCTAAGACAGCAGGAAACATGAGTGTGCTGAGAACAAAAGAACGGTGTTTAGTACACATATGGAACATATCTATTGCAACTCAGTTTCTGAAATTGATACAAAGCACTGGTCCTCTAACATCCAAGCTTGTCAGTTAAGATGACAAACATGTGAGCTTCGTGAACGATGTAGTTAGTTTGAGCTGAAAAGTGACTGCCCTTACTTGAAACAAAGTCTTGCTTGTAGGAAGACACAGAGCCTGGGTTTTAACTCCACTTCTGAAGGGAAACACACAGCATAGTTCTCATCCATGGATCACACTCTGCTTTAGAGCAAGAAGCACGCTCTAGCTTTCTACAGTCTCTAAGACAGCAGGAAAATTGAGGGTGCTGAGAACAAAAGAACGGTGTTTCCTACACATACGGACCATATCTAGTCCAACTCTGCCTCTTAAACTGATACAAAGCACAGGTCCTCTAACATCCAATGCTTGTCATTTAAGATGAGAAACGTGTGATCTTTGTGAATGATGTAGTTCGTTTGAGCTGAAGAGTGACTGCCCTTACCTGTAATGAAGTAGTGCTTGTAGGAAGACACAGAGCCTGGGATTTAACTCCATTTCAGAAGGGAAACACACAGCATAGTTCTCATCCATGGATCACACTCTGCTTTAGAACAAGAAGCACGCTCTTGCTTTCTAGAGTCTCTAAGACAGCAGGAAACATGAGTGTGCTGAGAACAAAAGAACGGTGTTTCCTACACATACGGACCATATCTAGTCCAACTCTGCCTCTTAAACTGATACAAAGCACAGGTCCTCTAACACCCAATGGTTGTCATTTCAGATGAGAAACGTATGAGCTTCGTGAACGATGTTGTTCGTTTGAGCTGAAAAGTGACTGCCCTTACCTAAAACGAATTATTGATTGTAGGAAGACACAGAGACTGGGTTTTAACTCCATTTCTGATGGGAAACACACAGAATAGTTCTCATCCATGGATCACACTCTGCTTTAGAGCAAGAAACACGCTCTTGATTTCTAGATTCTCTAATACAGCAGGAAACGTGAGTGTGCTAGGAACAAATGAACGGTGTTTCCTACACATACGGACCATATCTAGTCCAACTCTGCCTCTGAAATTGATAAAAAGCACAGTTCCTCTAACATCCAATGCTTGTCAGTTAAGATGAGAAACATGTGAGCTTCGTGAACGATGTAGTTCGTTTGAGCTGTAAAGTGACTGCCCTTACCTGAAACGAAGTAGTGCTTGTAGGAAGACACAGAGCCTGGGATTTAACTCCATTTCAGAAGGGAAACACACAGCATAGTTCCCATCCATGGATCACACTCTGCTTTAGCGCAAGAAGAACACACTTCCTTTCTAGAGTCTCTAATACAGCAGGAAACATGAGTGTGCTCAGAACAAAAGAACGGTGTTTCCTACACAAACAGACCATACTAGTTCAAATCTGCTTCTGAAACTGAATCAAACCACATGTCCTCTAACATCCAATGCTTGTCATTTAAGATGAGAAACGTGTGAGCTTCGTGAACGATGTAGTCCGTTTGAGCTGTAAAGTGACTGCCCTTACATGAAACGAAGTCTTGTTTTTTAGGAAGACTCAGAGCCTGAGATTTAACTCCATTTCTGAAGTGAAACACACAGCAGAGTTCTCATCCATTGATCACACTCTGCTTTAGAGCAAGAAGCACGCTCTAACTTTCTAGAGTCTCTAAGACAGCAGGAAAACTGAGTGTGCTGAGAACAAAAGAATGGTTTTTCCTACACATACGGACCATATCTATTCCAACTCTGCTTCTGAAACTGATACAAATCACTTGTCCTCTAACATCTGATGCTTGTCATTTAAGATGAGAAACGTGTGAGTTCGTGAAGAATGTAGTTCGTTTGAGCTGTAAAGTGACTGCCCTTACCTGAAACGAAGTAGTGCTTGTAAGAAGACACAGAGCCTGGGATTTAACTCCATTTCAGAAGGGAAACACACAGCATAGTTCTCATCCATGGATCACACTCTGCTTTAGAGCAAGAAGAACGGTCTTGCTTTCTAGAATCTCTAATACAGCAGGAAACATGAGTGTGCTCAGAACAAAAGAAAGGTGTTTCCTACACATACAGACCATATCTAGTTCAACTCTGCTTCTGATACTGAAACAAACCACAGGTCCTCTAACATCCAATGCTTGTCAGTTAAGATGAGAAACGTGTGAGCTTCGTGAACGATGTAGTTCGTTTAGCTGTAAAGTAACTGCTCTTACCTGAAACGAAGTCTTTCTTTTAGGGAGACACAGAGCCTGGGGTTTAACTCCATTTCTGAAGTGAAACACACAGCAGAGTTCTTATATATAGATCACACTCTGCTTTAGAGCAAGAAGCACGCTCTTGCTTTCTAGAGTGTCTAAGACAGCAGGAAACATGAGTGTGCTGAAAACGATACAACGGTGTTTCATACACATACAGACCATATGTAGTTCAACTCTGCTTCTGAAATTCATAAAAAGCACAGGTCCTCTAACATCCAATGCTTGTCTGTTAAGATGAGAAACGTGTGAGCTTCGAGAACGATGCTGTTCCTTTCAGCTGAACAGTGACTGCCCTTACCTGAAACGAAGTAGTGCTTGTAGGAAGACACAGAGCCTGGGATTTAACTCCATTTCTTAAAGGAAACACACAGCATAGTTCTCATCCATTGATCACACTCTGCTTTAGAGCAAGAAGAACGCTCTTGCTTTCTAGAATCACTAATAGAGCAGGAAGCTTGAGTGTGCTCCGAACAAATGAACGGTGTTTCCTACACATACAGACCATATCTAGTTCAACTCTGCTTCTGAAACTGAAACAAACCACAGGTCCTCTAACATCCAATGCTTGTCTGTTAAGATGAGAAACGTGGGAGCTTCTTGAACGATGTAGTTCATTTGAGCTGTAAAGAAACTGCACTTACCTGAAACGAAGTCTTGTTTGTAGGAAGACTCAGAGCCTGGGATTTAACTCCATTTCTGAGTGAAACACACAGCAGAGTTCTCATCCGTTGATAACACTCTGCTTTAGAGAAAGGAGCCCGGGCTAGCGTTCTAGAGTCTCTAATACAGCAGGAAACTTGAGTGTGCTCAGAACAAATGAACGGTGTTTCCTACACATATAGACCATATCTAGTTCAACTCTGCTTCTGAAACAGAAACAAACCACAGGTCCTCTAACATCCAATGCTTGTCAGTTAAGATGAGAAACGTTTGAGCTTCATGAACGATGTAGTTCGTTTGAGCTGAAGAGTGACTGCCCTTACCTGAAACGAAGTAGTGCTTGTAGGGAGACACAGAGCCAGGAATTTAACTCCATTTCTGAAGTGAAACACAGAGCAGATTTCTTATCCATTGATCACACTCTGCTTTAGAGGAAGAAGCACGCTCTAGCTTTCTAGAGTCTCTAAGACAGCAGGAAACCTGAGTGTGCTGAGAACAAAAGAACGGTGTTTCCGACACATACGGACCATATCAATTCCAACTCTGCTTCTGAAAGTGATACAAAGCACTGGTCCTCTAACAGCCAATGCATGTCAGTTAAGATGAGAAACGTGTGAGCTTCGTGAACAATGTAGTTCGTTTGAGCTGAAAAGTGACTGCCCTTACTTGAAACGAAGTAGTGCTTGTAGGAAGACACAGAGCCTCGGATTTAACTCCCCTTCTGAAGGGAAACACACAGCACAGTTCTCATATATAGATCACACTCTACTTTAGAGCAAGAAGCACGCTCTTGCTTTCTAGAGTCTCTAATACAGCAGGAAACTTGAGTGTTCTCAAAAAAAAAGAACGGTTTTTCCTACACATACGGAGCATATCCTGTTCAACTCTGCTTCTGAAACTGAATCAAACCACAGGTCCTCTAACATCCAGTGCTTGTCAGTTAAGATGAGAAACGTGTGAGCTTCGTGAACGATGTAGTCCGTTTGAGCTGTAAAGTGACTGCCCTTACATGAAACGAAGTCTTGTTTTTTAGGAAGACTCAGAGCCTGAGATTTAACTCCATTTCTGAAGTGAAACACACAGCAGAGTTCTCATCCATTGATCACACTCTGCTTTAGAGCAAGAAGCACGCTCTAACTTTCTAGAGTCTCTAAGACAGCAGGAAAACTGAGTGTGCTGAGAACAAAAGAACGGTGTTTCCTACACATACGGACCATATCTATTCCAACTCTGCTTCTGAAACTGATACAAAGCACTTGTCCTCTAACATCTGATGCTTGTCATTTAAGATGAGAAACGTGTGAGTTCGTGAACGATGTAGTTTGTTTGAGCTGTAAAGTGACTGCCCTTACCTGAAACGAAGTAGTGCTTGTAAGAAGACACAGAGCCTGGGATTTAACTCCATTTCAGAAGGGAAACACACAGCATAGTTCTCATCCATGGATCACACTCTGCTTTAGAGCAAGAAGAACGGTCTTGCTTTCTAGAATCTCTAATACAGCAGGAAACATGAGTGTGCTCAGAACAAAAGAAAGGTGTTTTCTACACATACAGACCATATCTAGTTCAACTCTGCTTCTGATACTGAAACAAACCACAGGTCCTCTAACATCCAATGCTTGTCAGTTAAGATGAGAAACGTGTGAGCTTCGTGAATGATGTAGTTCGTTTGAGCTGTAAAGTAACGGCCCTTACCTGAAATGAAGTCTTGTATTTTAGGAAGACTCAGAGCCTGGGATTTAACTCCATTTCTGAAGTGAAACACACGGCAGAGTTCTCATCCAGTGATCACACTCTGCTTTAGAGCAAGAAGCACGCTCTAGCTTTCTAGAGTCTCTAAGACAGCAGGAAACCTGAGTGTGCTGAGAACAAAAGAACGGTGTTTCCGACACATATGGACCATATCAATTCCAACTCTGCTTCTGAAAGTGATACAACGCACTGGTCCTCTAACAGCCAATGCATGTCAGTTATGATGAGAAACATGTGAGCTTCGTGAACGATGTAGTTCCTTTGAGCTGTGAAGTAACTGCCCTTTCCTGAACCAAATCTTGCTTGTAGGAAGACGCAGAGCCTGGGATTTAACTCCATTTCTGAAGGGAAACACACAGCAGAGTTCTCATATATAGATCACACTCTGCTTTAGAGCAAGAAGCACGCTCTTGCTTTCCAGAGTCACTAAGACAGCAGGAAACGTGAGTGTGGTGAGAACAAAAGAACGGTGTTTCCTACACATACAGACCATATCTTGTTCAACTCTGATTCTGAAACTGAAACAAACACCAGTTCCTCTAATATCAAATGCTTCTCATTTAAGATGAGAAACGTGTGAGCTTCCTGAACGATGTAGTTCGTTTGAGCTGTAAAGTAACAGCCCTTACCTGAAACGAAGTCTGGTTTTTTAGGAAGACTCAGAGCCTGGGATTTAACTCCATTTCTGAAGAGAAACACACAGCAGAGTTCTCATTCATTGATCACACTCTGCTTTAGAGCAAGAAGCACGCTCTAGCTTTCTAGAGTCTCTAAGACAGCAGGAAAAGTGAGTGTGCTGAGAACAAAAGAACGGTGTTTCCTACACATACGGACCATATCTATTCCAATTCTGCTTCTGAAACTGATACAAAGCAATTTTCCTCTAACATCCGATGCTTGTCATTTAAGATGAGAAGCGTGTGAGTTCGTGAACAATGTAGTTCGTTTGAGCTGTAAAGTAACTGCCCTTACCTGATTCGAAGTCTTGCTTGTAGGAAGACTCAGAGCCTGGGATTTAACTCCATTTCTTAAGAGAAACACACAGCAGAGTTCTCATATACAGATCACACTCTGCTTTAGAGCGAGAAGCACGCTCTTGCTTTCTAGCGTCTCTAAGACAGCAGGAAACATGAGTGTGCTGAGAACAAAAGAACGGTGTTTCCTACACATACGGACCATATCTAGCCCAACTCTGCCTCTTAAACTGATACAAAGCACAGGTCCTCTAACATCCAATGGTTGTCATTTAAGATGAGAAACGTGTGAGCTTCGTGAACGATGTAGTTCGTTTGAGCTGAAAAGTGACTGCCTTTACCTGAAACGAATTCTTGATTGTAGGAAGACACACAGACTGGGTTTTAACTCCATTTCTGAAGGGAAACACACAGAATAGTTCTCATGGATGGATCACACTCTGCTTTAGAGCAAGAAGCACGCTCTTGTTTTCTAGATTCTCTAATACAGCAGGAAACGTGAGTGTGCTGAGAACAAAAGAATGGTGTTTCGTACACATATGGACCATATATTGCAACTCAGTTTCTGAAATTGATACAAAGCACTGGTCCTCTAACATCCAAGCTTGTCAGTTAAGATGAGAAACATGTGAGCTTCGTGAACGATGTAGTTAGTTTGAGCTGAAAAGTGACTGCCCTTACTTGAAACAAAGTCTTGCTTGTAGGAAGACACAGTGCCTGGGTTTTAACTCCACTTCTGAAGGGAAACACACAGCATAGTTCTTATCCATGGATCACACTCTGCTTTAGAGCAAGAAGCACGCTCTAGCTTTCTATAGTCTCTAAGACAGCAGGAAAAGTGAGGGTGCTGAGAACAAAAGAACGGTGTTTCCTACACATACGGACCATATCTAGTCCAACTCTGCCTCTTAAACTGATACAAAGCACAGGTCCTCTAACATCCAATGCTTGTCATTTAAGATGAGAAACGTGTGATCTTTGTGAATGATGTAGTTCGTTTGAGCTGAAGAGTGACTGCCCTTACCTGTAACGAAGTAGTGCTTGTAGGAAGACACAGAGCCTGGGATTTAACTCCATTTCAGAAGGGAAACACACAGCATAGTTCTCATCCATGGATCACACTCTGCTTTAGAACAAGAAGCACGCTCTTGCTTTCTAGAGTCTCTAAGACAGCAGGAAACATGAGTGTGCTGAGAACAAAAGAACGGTGTTTCCTACACATACAGACCATATCTAGTCCAACTCTGCCTCTTAAACTGATACAAAGGACAGGTCCTCTAACACCCAATGGTTGTCATTTCTGATGAGAAACGTATGAGCTTCGTGAACGATGTTGTTCGTTTGAGCTGAGAAGTGACTGCCCTTACCTAAAACGAATTCTTGATTGTTGGAAGACACAGAGACTGGGTTTTAACTCCATTTCTGAAGAAACTCACAGCAGAGTTCTCATCCATTGATTACACTCTGCTTTAGAGCAAGAAGCACGCTCTAGCGTTCTAGAGTCTCTAAGACAGCAGGAAACATGAGTGTGCTGAGAACAAAGGAGCGGTGTTTCCTACACATACAGACCATATGTATTCCAATTCTGCTTCTTAAACTGATACAAAGCACTGGTCCTCTAACATCCGATGCTTGTCAGTTAAGATGAGAAACATGTGAGCTTCGTGAACGATGTAGTTCCTTTGAGCTGTGAAGTAACTGCCCTTTCCTGAACCAAATCTTGCTTGTAGGAAGACGCAGAGCCTGGGATTTAACTCCATTTCTGAAGAGAAACACACAGCAGAGTTCTCATATATAGATCACACTCTGCTTTAGAGCAAGAAGCACGCTCTTGCTTTCCAGAGTCACTAAGACAGCAGGAAACGTGAGTGTGATGAGAACAAAAGAACGGTGTTTCCTACACATAGGGACCATATCTATTCCAACTCTGCTTCTGAAACTGATACAAAGCACTGGTCCTCTAACATCCAATGCTTGTCAGTTAAGATGAGAATTGTGTGAGCTTTGTGAACGATGTAGTTCGTTTGAGCAGAAAAGTGACTGCCCTTACCTGAAACAAAGTAGTGCTTGTAGGAAGACACAGAGCCTGGGATTTAACTCCTTTTCAGAAGGGAAACACACAGCATAGTTCTCATCCATGTATCACACTCTGCTTTAGAGCAAGAAGCACGCCCTTGCTTTCTAGAATCTCTAATACAGCAGGAAACATGAGTGTGCTCAGAACAAAAGAAAGATGTTTCCTACACATACAGACCATATCTTGTTCAACTCTGATTCTGAAACTGAAACAAACACCAGTTCCTCTAATATCAAATGCTTCTCATTTAAGATGAGAAACGTGTGAGCTTCGTGAACGATGTAGTTCGTTTGAGCTGTAAAGTAACAGCCCTTACCTGAAACGAAGTCTTGTTTTTTAGGAAGACTCAGAGCCTGGGATTTAACTCCATTTCTGAAGAGAAACACACAGCAGAGTTCTCATTCATTGATCACACTCTGATTTAGAGCAAGAAGCACGCTCTAGCTTTCTAGAGTCTCTAAGACAGCAGGAAAAGTGAGTGTGCTGAGAACAAAAGAACGGTGTTTCCTACACATACGGACCATATCTATTCCAATTCTGCTTCTGAAACTGATACAAAGCACTTTTCCTCTATCATCCGATGCTTGTCATTTAAGATGAGAAGCGTGTGAGTTCGTGAACAATGTAGTTCGTTTGAGCTGTAAAGTAACTGCCCTTACCTGATTCGAAGTCTTGCTTGTAGGAAGACTCAGAGCCTGGGATTTAACTCCATTTCTTAAGAGAAACACACAGCAGAGTTCTCATATACAGATCACACTCTGCTTTAGAGCGAGAAGCACGCTCTTGCTTTCTAGCGTCTCTAAGACAGCAGGAAACATGAGTGTGCTGAGAACAAAAGAACGGTGTTTCCTACACATACGGACCATATCTAGTCCAACTCTGCCTCTTAAACTGATACAAAGCACAGGTCCTCTAACATCCAATGGTTGTCATTTAAGATGAGAAACGTGTGAGCTTCGTGAACGATGTAGTTCGTTTGAGCTGAAAAGTGACTGCCTTTACCTGAAACGAATTCTTGATTGTAGGAAGACACACAGACTGGGTTTTAACTCCATTTCTGAAGGGAAACACACAGAATAGTTCTCATGGATGGATCACACTCTGCTTTAGAGCAAGAAGCACGCTCTTGTTTTCTAGATTCTCTAATACAGCAGGAAACGTGAGTGTGCTGAGAACAAAAGAACGGTGTTTCCTACACATACCCACCATATCTAGTCCAACTCTGCCTCTTAAATTGATACAAAGCACAGGTCCTCTAACATCCAATGGTTGTCATTTAAGATGAGAAACGTGTGAGCTTCGTGAACGATGTAGTGCGTTTGAGCTGTAAAGTAACGGCCCTTACCTGAAACAAAGTCTTGTTTTTTAGGAAGACTCAGAGCCTGAGATTTAACTCCATTTCTGAAGTGAAACACACAGCAGAGTTCTCATCCATTGATCACACTCTGCTTTAGAGCAACAAGCACGCTCTAGCTTTCTAGAGTCTCTAAGACAGCAGGCACGTGAGTGTGCTGAGAACAAAAGAACGGTGTTTCCTACATATATGGACCATATCTATTGCAACTCTGTTTCTGAAATTGATACAATGCACAGGTCCTCTAACATCCAAGCTTGTCAGTTAAGATGAGAAACATGTGAGCTTCGTGAACGATGTAGTTAGTTTGAGCTGAAAAGTGACTGCCCTTACTTGAAACAAAATCTTGCTTGTAGGAAGACACAGAGCCTGGCTTTTAACTCCA
Organism: Onychomys leucogaster; assembly: GCA_949786385.1. Classification (NCBI taxonomy): domain Eukaryota; kingdom Metazoa; phylum Chordata; class Mammalia; order Rodentia; family Cricetidae; genus Onychomys; species Onychomys leucogaster. Next base: position 2,097,297 of record CATKUP010000073.1, read on the forward strand.
TTTCAGAAGGGAAACACACAGCATAGTTCTGATCCATGGATCACACTCTGCTTTAGAGCAAGAAGAACGCTCTTGCTTTCTAGAATCTCTAATACAGCAGGAAAGTTGAGTGTGCTCAGAACAAAAGAACGGTGTTTCTACACATTCAGACCATATCTAGTTCAACTCTGCTTCTGAAACTGAAACAAACCACAGGTCCTCTAACATCCAATGCTTGTCAGTTAAGATGAGAAACGTGTGAGCTTCGTGAACGATGTAGTTCGTTTGAGCTCTAATGTAACTGCCCTTACTTGAAACGAAGTCTTGTGTGTAGGAAGACACAGAGACGGGATTTAACTCCATTTCAGAAGGGAAACACACAGCATAGTTCTCATCCATGGTTCACACTCTGCTTTAGAGTAAGAAGAATGTTCTTGCCTTCTAGAATCTCTAATACAGCAGGAAACTTGATTGTGCTCAGAACAAAATAACGGTGTTTTCTACACATATACGGAACATATCTAGTCCAACTGTGCTTCTGAAATTGATACAAAGCACAGGTCCTCTAACAGCCAATGCTTCTCAGTTAAGATGAGAAACATGTGAGCTTAGTGAAAGATGTAGTTAGTTTGAGCTGAAAAGTGACAGCCCATACTTGAAACGAATTCTTGCTTGTAGGAAGACACAGAGCCTAGAATGTAACTCCATTTCTGAAAAGAAACACACAGCATAGTTCTCACCCATGGATCACACTCTGCTTTAGAGCAAGAAGCACCCTCTTGCTTTCTAGAGTCTCTAAGACAGCAGGAAACATGAGTGTGCTGAGAACAAAAGAACGGTGTTTCCTACACATACGGACCATATCTAGTCCAACTCTGCCTCTTAAATTGATACAAAGCACAGGTCCTCTAACATCCAATGGTTGTCATTTAAGATGAGAAACATGTGAGCTTCGAGAACGATGCTGTTCCTTTCAGCTGAACAGTGACTGCCCTTACCTGAAACGAAGTAGTGCTTGTAGGAAGACACAGAGCCTGGGATTTAACTCCATTTCTGAAAGGAAACACACAGCATAGTTCTCATCCATTGATCACACTCTGCTTTAGAGCAAGAAGAACGCTCTTGCTTTCTAGAATCACTAATAGAGCAGGAAGCTTGAGTGTGCTCCGAACAAATGAACGGTGTTTCCTACACATACAGACCATATCTAGTTCAACTCTGCTTCTGAAACTGAAACAAACCACAGGTCCTCTAACATCCAATGCTTGTCTGTTAAGATGAGAAACGTGGGAGCTTCTTGAACGATGTAGTTCATTTGAGCTGTAAAGAAACTGCACTTACCTGAAACGAAGTCTTGTTTGTAGGAAGACTCAGAGCCTGGGATTTAACTCCATTTCTGAGTGAAACACACAGCAGAGTTCTCATCCGTTGATAACACTCTGCTTTAGAGAAAGGAGCCCGGGCTAGCGTTCTAGAGTCTCTAATACAGCAGGAAACTTGAGTGTGCTCAGAACAAATGAACGGTGTTTCCTACACATATAGACCATATCTAGTTCAACTCTGCTTCTGAAACAGAAACAAACCTCAGGTCCTCTAACATCCAATGCTTGTCGGTTAAGATGAGAAACGTTTGAGCTTCATGAACGATGTAGTTCGTTTGAGCTGAAGAGTGACTGCCCTTACCTGAAACGAAGTAGTGCTTGTAGGGAGACACAGAGCCAGGAATTTAACTCCATTTCTGAAGTGAAACACAGAGCAGATTTCTTATCCATTGATCACACTCTGCTTTAGAGGAAGAAGCACGCTCTAGCTTTCTAGAGTCTCTAAGACAGCAGGAAACCTGAGTGTGCTGAGAACAAAAGAACGGTGTTTCCGACACATACGGACCATATCAATTCCAACTCTGCTTCTGAAAGTGATACAAAGCACTGGTCCTCTAACAGCCAATGCATGTCAGTTAAGATGAGAAACGTGTGAGCTTCGTGAACAATGTAGTTCGTTTGAGCTGAAAAGTGACTGCCCTTACTTGAAACGAAGTAGTGCTTGTAGGAAGACACAGAGCCTCGGATTTAACTCCCCTTCTGAAGGGAAACACACAGCACAGTTCTCATATATAGATCACACTCTACTTTAGAGCAAGAAGCACGCTCTTGCTTTCTAGAGTCTCTAATACAGCAGGAAACTTGAGTGTTCTCAGAAAAAAAGAACGGTTTTTCCTACACATACGGAGCATATCCTGTTCAACTCTGCTTCTGAAACTGAATCAAACCACAGGTCCTCTAACATCCAGTGCTTGTCAGTTAAGATGAGAAACGTGTGAGCTTCGTGAACGATGTAGTCCGTTTGAGCTGTAAAGTGACTGCCCTTACATGAAACGAAGTCTTGTTTTTTAGGAAGACTCAGAGCCTGAGATTTAACTCCATTTCTGAAGTGAAACACACAGCAGAGTTCTCATCCATTAATCACACTCTGCTTTAGAGCAAGAAGCACGCTCTAACTTTCTAGAGTCTCTAAGACAGCAGGAAAACTGAGTGTGCTGAGAACAAAAGAACGGTGTTTCCTACACATACGGACCATATCTATTCCAACTCTGCTTCTGAAACTGATACAAAGCACTTGTCCTCTAACATCTGATGCTTGTCATTTAAGATGAGAAACGTGTGAGTTCGTGAAGGATGTAGTTCGTTTGAGCTGTAAAGTGACTGCCCTTACCTGAAACGAAGTAGTGCTTGTAAGAAGACACAGAGCCTGGGATTTAACTCCATTTCAGAAGGGAAACACACAGCATAGTTCTCATCCATGGATCACACTCTGCTTTAGAGCAAGAAGAACGGTCTTGCTTTCTAGAATCTCTAATACAGCAGGAAACATGAGTGTGCTCAGAACAAAAGAAAGGTGTTTCCTACACATACAGACCATATCTTGTTCAACTCTGATTCTGAAACTGAAACAAACACCAGTTCCTCTAATATCAAATGCTTCTCATTTAAGATGAGAAACGTGTGAGCTTCGTGAACGATGTAGTTCGTTTGAGCTGTAAAGTAACAGCCCTTACCTGAAACGAAGTCTGGTTTTTTAGGAAGACTCAGAGCCTGGGATTTAACTCCATTTCTGAAGAGAAACACACAGCAGAGTTCTCATTCATTGATCACACTCTGCTTTAGAGCAAGAAGCACGCTCTAGCTTTCTAGAGTCTCTAAAACAGCAGGAAAAGTGAGTGTGCTGAGAACAAAAGAACGGTGTTTCCTACACATACGGACCATATCTATTCCAATTCTGCTTCTGAAACTGATACAAAGCAATTTTCCTCTAACATCCGATGCTTGTCATTTAAGATGAGAAGCGTGTGAGTTCGTGAACAATGTAGTTCGTTTGAGCTGTAAAGTAACTGCCCTTACCTGATTCGAAGTCTTGCTTGTAGGAAGACTCAGAGCCTGGGATTTAACTCCATTTCTTAAGAGAAACACACAGCAGAGTTCTCATATACAGATCACACTCTGCTTTAGAGCGAGAAGCACGCTCTTGCTTTCTAGCGTCTCTAAGACAGCAGGAAACATGAGTGTGCTGAGAACAAAAGAACGGTGTTTCCTACACATACGGACCATATCTAGCCCAACTCTGCCTCTTAAACTGATACAAAGCACAGGTCCTCTAACATCCAATGGTTGTCATTTAAGATGAGAAACGTGTGAGCTTCGTGAACGATGTAGTTCGTTTGAGCTGAAAAGTGACTGCCTTTACCTGAAACGAATTCTTGATTGTAGGAAGACACACAGACTGGGTTTTAACTCCATTTCTGAAGGGAAACACACAGAATAGTTCTCATGGATGGATCACACTCTGCTTTAGAGCAAGAAGCACGCTCTTGTTTTCTAGATTCTCTAATACAGCAGGAAACGTGAGTGTGCTGAGAACAAAAGAATGTTGTTTCGTACACATATGGACCATATATTGCTACTCAGTTTCTGAAATTGATACAAAGCACTGGTCCTCTAACATCCAAGCTTGTCAGTTAAGATGAGAAACATGTGAGCTTCGTGAATGATGTAGTTAGTTTGAGCTAAAAAGTGACTGCCCTTACTTGAAACAAAGTCTTGCTTGTAGGAAGACACAGTGCCTGGGTTTTAACTCCACTTCTGAAGGGAAACACACAGCATAGTTCTTATCCATGGATCACACTCTGCTTTAGAGCAAGAAGCACGCTCTAGCTTTCTATAGTCTCTAAGACAGCAGGAAAAGTGAGGGTGCTGAGAACAAAAGAACGGTGTTTCCTACACATACGGACCATATCTAGTCCAACTCTGCCTCTTAAACTGATACAAAGCACAGGTCCTCTAACATCCAATGCTTGTCATTTAAGATGAGAAACGTGTGATCTTTGTGAATGATGTAGTTTGTTTGAGCTGAAGAGTGACTGCCCTTACCTGTAACGAAGTAGTGCTTGTAGGAAGACACAGAGCCTGGGATTTAACTCCATTTCAGAAGGGAAACACACAGCATAGTTCTCATCCATGGATCACACTCTGCTTTAGAACAAGAAGCACGCTCTTGCTTTCTAGAGTCTCTAAGACAGCAGGAAACATGAGTGTGCTGAGAACAAAAGAACGGTGTTTCCTACACATACGGACCATATCTAGTCCAACTCTGCCTCTTAAACTGATACAAAGGACAGGTCCTCTAACACCCAATGGTTGTCATTTCTGATGAGAAACGTATGAGCTTCGTGAACGATGTTGTTCGTTTGAGCTGAAAAGTGACTGCCCTTACCTAAAACGAATTCTTGATTGTTGGAAGACACAGAGACTGGGTTTTAACTCCATTTCTGAAGAAACTCACAGCAGAGTTCTCATCCATTGATTACACTCTGCTTTAGAGCAAGAAGCACGCTCTAGCGTTCTAGAGTCTCTAAGACAGCAGGAAACATGAGTGTGCTGAGAACAAAGGAGCGGTGTTTCCTACACATACAGACCATATGTATTCCAATTCTGCTTCTTAAACTGATACAAAGCACTGGTCCTCTAACATCCGATGCTTGTCAGTTAAGATGAGAAACATGTGAGCTTCGTGAACGATGTAGTTCCTTTGAGCTGTGAAGTAACTGCCCTTTCCTGAACCAAATCTTGCTTGTAGGAAGACGCAGAGCCTGGGATTTAACTCCATTTCTGAAGAGAAACACACAGCAGAGTTCTCATATATAGATCACACTCTGCTTTAGAGCAAGAAGCACGCTCTTGCTTTCCAGAGTCACTAAGACAGCAGGAAACGTGAGTGTGATGAGAACAAAAGAACGGTGTTTCCTACACATAGGGACCATATCTATTCCAACTCTGCTTCTGAAACTGATACAAAGCACTGGTCCTCTAACATCCAATGCTTGTCAGTTAAGATGAGAATCGTGTGAGCTTTGTGAACGATGTAGTTCGTTTGAGCAGAAAAGTGACTGCCCTTACCTGAAACAAAGTAGTGCTTGTAGGAAGACACAGAGCCTGGGATTTAACTCCTTTTCAGAAGGGAAACACACAGCATAGTTCTCATCCTTGTATCACACTCTGCTTTAGAGCAAGAAGCACGCCCTTGCTTTCTAGAATCTCTAATACAGCAGTAACTTGAGTGTGCTCAGAACAAAAGAACAGTGTTTCCTACACATACAGACCATATCTTGTTCAACTCTGATTCTGAAACTGAAACAAACACCAGTTCCTCTAATATCAAATGCTTCTCATTTAAGATGAGAAACGTGTGAGCTTCGTGAACGATGTAGTTCGTTTGAGCTGTAAAGTAACAGCCCTTACCTGAAACGAAGTCTTGTTTTTTAGGAAGACTCAGAGCCTGGGATTTAACTCCATTTCTGAAGAGAAACACACAGCAGAGTTCTCATTCATTGATCACACTCTGCTTTAGAGCAAGAAGCACGCTCTAGCTTTCTAGAGTCTCTAAGACAGCAGGAAAAGTGAGTGTGCTGAGAACAAAAGAACGGTGTTTCCTACACATACGGACCATATCTATTCCAATTCTGCTTCTGAAACTGATACAAAGCAATTTTCCTCTAACATCCGATGCTTGTCATTTAAGATGAGAAGCGTGTGAGTTCGTGAACAATGTAGTTCGTTTGAGCTGTAAAGTAACTGCCCTTACCTGATTCGAAGTCTTGCTTGTAGGAAGACTCAGAGCCTGGGATTTAACTCCATTTCTTAAGAGAAACACACAGCAGAGTTCTCATATACAGATCACACTCTGCTTTAGAGCGAGAAGCACGCTCTTGCTTTCTAGCGTCTCTAAGACAGCAGGAAACATGAGTGTGCTGAGAACAAAAGAACGGTGTTTCCTACACATGCGGACCATATCTAGTCCCACTCTGCCTCTTAAACTGATACAAAGCACAGGTCCTCTAACATCCAATGGTTGTCATTTAAGATGAGAAACGTGTGAGCTTCGTGAACGATGTAGTTCGTTTGAGCTGAAAAGTGACTGCCTTTACCTGAAACGAATTCTTGATTGTAGGAAGACACACAGACTGGGTTTTAACTCCATTTCTGAAGGGAAACACACAGAATAGTTCTCATGGATGGATCACACTCTGCTTTAGACCAAGAAGCACGCTCTTGTTTTCTAGATTCTCTAATACAGCAGGAAACGTGAGTGTGCTGAGAACAAAAGAACGGTGTTTCCTACACATACCCACCATATCTAGTCCAACTCTGCCTCTTAAATTGATACAAAGCACAGGTCCTCTAACATCCAATGGTTGTCATTTAAGATGAGAAACGTGTGAGCTTCGTGAATGATGTAGTTCGTTTGAGCTGTAAAGTAACGGCCCTTACCTGAAACAAAGTCTTGTTTTTTAGGAAGACTCAGAGCCTGAGATTTAACTCCATTTCTGAAGTGAAACACACAGCAGAGTTCTCATCCATTGATCACACTCTGCTTTAGAGCAACAAGCACGCTCTAGCTTTCTAGAGTCTCTAAGACAGCAGGCACGTGAGTGTGCTGAGAACAAAAGAACGGTGTTTCCTACATATATGGACCATATCTATTGCAACTCTGTTTCTGAAATTGATACAATGCACAGGTCCTCTAACATCCAAGCTTGTCAGTTAAGATGAGAAACATGTGAGCTTCGTGAACGATGTAGTTAGTTTGAGCTGAAAAGTGACTGCCCTTACTTGAAACAAAATCTTGCTTGTAGGAAGACACAGATCCTGGGTTTTAACTCCATTTCAGAAGGGAAACACACAGCATAGTTCTGATCCATGGATCACACTCTGCTTTAGAGCAAGAAGAACGCTCTTGCTTTCTAGAATCTCTAATACAGCAGGAAAGTTGAGTGTGCTCAGAACAAAAGAACGGTGTTTCTACACATTCAGACCATATCTAGTTCAACTCTGCTTCTGAAACTGAAACAAACCACAGGTCCTCTAACATCCAATGCTTGTCAGTTAAGATGAGAAACGTGTGAGCTTCGTGAACGATGTAGTTCGTTTGAGCTGTAAAGTAACAGCCCTTACCTGAAACGAAGTCTTGTTTTTTAGGAAGACTCAGAGCCTGGGATTTAACTCCATTTCTGAAGAGAAACACACAACAGAGTTCTCATTCATTGATCACACTCTGCTTTAGAGCAAGAAGCACGCTCTAGCTTTCTAGAGTCTCTAAGACAGCAGGAAACATGAGTGTGCTGAGAACAAAAGAACGGTGTTTCCTACACATACGGACCATATCTAGTCCAACTCTGCCTCTTAAACTGATACAAAGCACAGGTCCTCTAACATCCAATGGTTGTCATTTAAGATGAGAAACGTGTGAGCTTCGCGAACGATGTAGTTCGTTTGAGCTGAAAAGTGACTGCCTTTACCTTAAACGAATCCTTGATTGTAGGAAGACACAGAGACTGGGATTTAACTCCATTTCTGAAAGGAAACACACAGCATAGTTCTCATCCATGGATCACACTCTGCTTTAGAGCAAGAAGCATGCTCTTGCTTTCTAGATTCTCTAATACAGCAGGAAACGTGAGTGTGCTAAGAACAAATGAACAGTGTTTCCTACACATACGGACCATATCTAGTCCAACTCTGCTGCTGAAACTGATACAAAGCACTGGTCCTCTAACATCCAATGCTTGTCATTTAAGATGAGAAACGTGTGAGCTTCGTGATCGATGTAGTTCGTTTAAGCTGAAAAGTGACTGCCCTTAATTGAACTGAAGTCTTTCTTGTATGAAGACACAGAGCCTGGAATTTAACTCCATTTCTGAAGAAACTCACAGCAGAGTTCTCATCCATTGATTACACTCTGCTTTAGAGCAAGAAGCACGCTCTAGCGTTCTAGAGTCTCTAAGACAGCAGGAAACATGAGTGTGCTGAGAACAAAGGAACGGTGTTTCCTACACATACAGACCATATGTATTCCAATTCTGCTTCTTAAACTGATACAAAGCACTGGTCCTCTAACATCCGATGCTTGTCAGTTACGATGAGAAACATGTGAGCTTCGTGAACGATGTAGTTCCTTTGAGCTGTGAAGTAACTGCCCTTACCTGAACCAAATCTTGCTTGTAGGAAGACTCAGAGCCTGGGATTTAACTCCATTTCTGAAGAGAAACACACAGCAGAGTTCTCATATATAGATCACACTCTGCTTTAGAGCAAGAAGCACGCTCTTGCTTTCCAGAGTCACTAAGACAGCAGGAAACGTGAGTGTGATGAGAACAAAAGAACGGTGTTTCCTACACATAGGGACCATATCTATTCCAACTCTGCTTCTGAAACTGATACAAAGCACTGGTCCTCTAACATCCAATGCTTGTCAGTTAAGATGAGAATCGTGTGAGCTTTGTGAACGATGTAGTTCGTTTTAGCTGAAAAGTGACTGCCATTACTTGAAACGAAGTAGTGCTTGTAGGAAGACACAGAGCCTGGGATTTAACTCCATTTCAGAAGGGAAACACACAGCATAGTTCTCATACATGGTTCACACTCTGCTTTAGAGCAAGAAGAACGTTCTTGCTTTCTAGAATCTCTAATACAGCAGGAAACTTGAGTGTGCTCAGAACAAAATAACAGTGTTTTCTACACATATACGGAACATATCTAGTCCAACTCTGCTTCTGAAATTGATACAAAGCACAGGTCCTCTAACATCCAATGCTTGTCAGTTAAGATGAGAAACATGTGAGCTTTGTGAACGATGTAGTTAGTTTGAGCTGAAAAGAGACTGCACTTACTTGAAATGAAGTCTTGCTTGTAGGAAGACACAGAGCCTAAAATTTAACTCCATTTCTGAAGGGAAACACACAGCATAGTTCTCTTCCATGGATTACACTCTGCTTTAGAGCAAGAAGCACGCTCTTGCTCTCTAGAGTCTCTAAGACAGCACGAAACATGAGTATTCTGAGAACAAAAGTACAGTGTTTCCTACACATACAGACCATATCTCGTCCAACACTGCCTCTTAAATTGATACAAACCACAGGTCCTCTAACATCCAATGCTTGTCAGTTAAGATGAGAAACGTGTGAGCTTCGTGAACGATGGAGTTAGTTTGAGCTGAAAAGTGACTGCCCTTACTTGAAACGAAATCTTGCTTGTACTAAGACACAGAGCCTGGGTATTAACTCCATTTCTGAAGGAAAACACACAGCATATTTCTCATCCATTGATCACACTCTGCTTTAGAGCAAGAAGCACGCTCTAGCTTTCTAGGGTCTCTAAGACAGCAGGAAAAGGGAGTGTGCTGAGAACAAAAGAACGGTGTTTCCTACACATACAGACCATATCTAGTTCAACTCTGCTTCTGAAACTGAAACAAACCACAGGTCCTCTAACATCCAATGCTTGTCATTTAAGATGAGAAACGTGTGAGCTTCGTGAACGATGTAGTTCGTTTGAGCTGTAATGTAACTGCCCTTACTTGAAACGAAGTCTTGTGTGTAGGAAGACACAGAGCCTGGGATTTAACTCCATTTCAGAAGTTAAACACACAGCATAGTTCTGATCCATGGATCACACTCTGCTTTAGAGCAAGAAGAACGCTCTTGCTTTCTAGCTTCTCTAAGACAGCAGGAAACATGAGTGTGCTGAGAACGAAAGAACGGTGTTTCCTACACATACGGACCATATCTATTCCAACTCTGCCTCTTAAACTGATACAAAGCACAGGTCCTCTAACATCCGATGCTTGTCATTTAAGATGAGAAACGTGTGAGCTTCTTGAAAGATGTAGTTCCTTTGAGCTGTAAAGTAACTGCCCTTACCTGAACCGAATCTTGCTTGTTGGAAGACTCAGAGCCTGGTAATTAACTCCATTTCTGAAGAGAAACACACAGCAGAGTTCTCATATATAGATCACACTCTGCTTTAGAGCAAGAAGCACGCTCTTGCTTTCCAGAGTCACTAAGACAGCAGGAAACGTGAGTGTGATGATAACTAAAGAACGGTGTTTCCTACACATAGGAACCATATCTATTCCAACTCTGCTTCTGAAATTGATACAAAGCACAGGTCCTCTAACATCCAATGCTTGTCATTTAAGATGAGAAACGTGTGAGCTTCGTGATCGATGTAGTTCGTTTAAGCTGAAAAGTGACTGCCCTTAATTGAAAGGAAGTCTTTCTTGTATGAAGACACAGAGCCTGGAATTTAACTCCATTTCTGAAGAAACTCACAGCAGAGTTCTCATCCATTGATTACACTCTGCTTTAGAGCAAGAAGCACGCTCTAGCGTTCTAGAGTCTCTAAGACAGCAGGAAACATGAGTGTGCTGAGAACAAAGGAATGGTGTTTCCTACACATACAGACCATATGTATTCCAATTCTGCTTCTTAAACTGATACAAAGCACTGGTCCTCTAACATCCGATGCTTGTCAGTTAAGATGAGAAACATGTGAGCTTCGTGAACGATGTAGTTCCTTTGAGCTGTAAAGTAACTGCCCTTACCTGAACCAAATCTTGCATGTAGGAAGACTCAGAGCCTGGGATTTAACTCCTTTTCAGAAGGGAAACACACAGCATAGTTCTCATCCATGGATCACACTCTGCTTTAGAGCAAGAAGCACGCCCTTGCTTTCTAGAATCTCTAATACAGCAGTAACTTGAGTGTGCTCAGAACAAAAGAACAGTGTTTCCTACACATACAGACCATATCTTGTTCAACTCTGATTCTGAAACTGAAACAAACCCCAGTTCCTCTAATATCAAATGCTTCTCATTTAAGATGAGAAACGTGTGAGCTTCGTGAACGATGTAGTTCGTTTGAGCTGTAAAGTAACAGCCCTTACCTGAAACGAAGTCTTGTTTTTTAGGAAGACTCAGAGCCTGGGATTTAACTCCATTTCTGAAGAGAAACACACAACAGAGTTCTCATTCATTGATCACACTCTGCTTTAGAGCAAGAAGCACGCTCTAGCTTTCTAGAGTCTCTAAGACAGCAGGAAACATGAGTGTGCTGAGAACAAAAGAACGGTGTTTCCTACACATACGGACCATATCTAGTCCAACTCTGCCTCTTAAACTGATACAAAGCACAGGTCCTCTAACATCCAATGGTTGTCATTTAAGATGAGAAACGTGTGAGCTTCGTGAACGATGTAGTTCGTTTGAGCTGAAAAGTGACTGCCTTTACCTTAAACGAATTCTTGATTGTAGGAAGACACAGAGACTGGGATTTAACTCCATTTCTGAAAGGAAACACACAGCATAGTTCTCATCCATGGATCACACTCTGCTTTAGAGCAAGAAGCATGCTCTTGCTTTCTAGATTCTCTAATACAGCAGGAAACGTGAGTGTGCTAAGAACAAATGAACAGTGTTTCCTACACATACGGACCATATCTAGTCCAACTCTGCTGCTGAAACTGATACAAAGCACTGGTCCTCTAACATCCAATGCTTGTCATTTAAGATGAGAAACGTGTGAGCTTCGTGATCGATGTAGTTCGTTTAAGCTGAAAAGTGACTGCCCTTAATTCAACTGAAGTCTTTCTTGTATGAAGACACAGAGCCTGGAATTTAACTCCATTTCTGAAGAAACTCACAGCAGAGTTCTCATCCATTGATTACACTCTGCTTTAGAGCAAGAAGCACGCTCTAGCGTTCTAGATTCTCTAAGACAGCAGGAAACATGAGTGTGCTGAGAACAAAGGAACGGTGTTTCCTACACATACAGACCATATGTATTCCAATTCTGCTTCTTAAACTGATACAAAGCACTGGTCCTCTAACATCCGAAGCTTGTCAGTTACGATGAGAAACATGTGAGCTTCGTGAACGATGTAGTTCCTTTGAGCTGTGAAGTAACTGCCCTTACCTGAACCAAATCTTGCTTGTAGGAAGACTCAGAGCCTGGGATTTAACTCCATTTCTGAAGAGAAACACACAGCAGAGTTCTCATATATAGATCACACTCTGCTTTAGAGCAAGAAGCACGCTCTTGCTTTCCAGAGTCACTAAGACAGCAGGAAACGTGACTGTGATGAGAACAAAAGAACGGTGTTTCCTACACATAAGGACCATATCTATTCCAACTCTGCTTCTGAAACTGATACAAAGCACTGGTCCTCTAACATCCAATGCTTGTCAGTTAAGATGAGAATCGTGTGAGCTTTGTGAACGATGTAGTTCGTTTTAGCTGAAAAGTGACTGCCATTACTTGAAACGAAGTAGTGCATGTAGGAAGACACAGAGCCTGGGATTTAACTCCATTTCAGAAGGGAAACACACAGCATAGTTCTCATACATGGTTCACACTCTGCTTTAGAGCAAGAAGAACGTTCTTGCTTTCTAGAATCTCTAATACAGCAGGAAACTTGAGTGTGCTCAGAACAAAATAACAGTGTTTTCTACACATATACGGAACATATCTAGTCCAACTCTGCTTCTGAAATTGATACAAAGCACAGGTCCTCTAACATCCAATGCTTGTCAGTTAAGATGAGAAACATGTGAGCTTCGTGAACGATGTAGTTAGTTTGAGCTGAAAAGAGACTGCCCTTACTTGAAATGAAGTCTTGCTTGTAGGAAGACACAGAGCCTAAAATTTAACTCCATTTCTGAAGGGAAACACACAGCATAGTTCTCTTCCATGGATTACACTCTGCTTTAGAGCAAGAAGCACGCTCTTGCTCTCTAGAGTCTCTAAGACAGCACGAAACATGAGTATTCTGAGAACAAAAGTACAGTGTTTCCTACACATACAGACCATATCTCGTCCAACACTGCCTCTTAAATTGATACAAACCACAGGTCCTCTAACATCCAATGCTTGTCAGTTAAGATGAAAAACGTGTGAGCTTCGTGAACGATGGAGTTAGTTTGAGCTGAAAAGTGACTGCCCTTCTTGAAACGAAATCTTGCTTGTACTAAGACACAGAGCCTGGGTATTAACTCCATTTCTGAAGGAAAACACACAGCATATTTCTCATCCATTGATCACACTCTGCTTTAGAGCAAGAAGCACGCTCTAGCTTTCTAGGGTCTCTAAGACAGCAGGAAAAGGGAGTGTGCTGAGAACAAAAGAACGGTGTTTCCTACACATACAGACCATATCTAGTTCAACTCTGCTTCTGAAACTGAAACAAACCACAGGTCCTCTAACATCCAATGCTTGTCATTTAAGATGAGAAACGTGTGAGCTTCGTGAACGATGTAGTTCGTTTGAGCTGTAATGTAACTGCCCTTACTTGAAACGAAGTCTTGTGTGTAGGAAGACACAGAGCATGGGATTTAACTCCATTTCAGAAGTTAAACACACAGCATAGTTCTGATCCATGGATCACACTCTGCTTTAGAGCAAGAAGAACGCTCTTGCTTTCTAGCTTCTCTAAGACAGCAGGAAACATGAGTGTGCTGAGAACGAAAGAACGGTGTTTCCTACACATACGGACCATATCTATTCCAACTCTGCCTCTTAAACTGATACAAAGCACAGGTCCTCTAACATCCGATGCTTGTCATTTAAGATGAGAAACGTGTGAGCTTCTTGAAAGATGTAGTTCCTTTGAGCTGTAAAGTAACTGCCCTTACCTGAACCAAATCTTGCTTGTAGGAAGACTCAGAGCCTGGTAATTAACTCCATTTCTGAAGAGAAACACACAGCAGAGTTCTCATATATAGATCACACTCTGCTTTAGAGCAAGAAGCACGCTCTAGCTTTCTAGGGTCTCTAAGACAGCAGGAAAAGGGAGTGTGCTGAGAACAAAAGAACGGTGTTTCCTACACATACAGACCATATCTAGTTCAACTCTGCTTCTGAAACTGAAACAAACCACAGGTCCTCTAACATCCAATGCTTGTCATTTAAGATGAGAAACGTGTGAGCTTCGTGAACGATGTAGTTCGTTTGAGCTGTAATGTAACTGCCCTTACTTGAAACGAAGTCTTGTGTGTAGGAAGACACAGAGCCTGGGATTTAACTCCATTTCAGAAGTTAAACACACAGCATAGTTCTGATCCATGGATCACACTCTGCTTTAGAGCAAGAAGAACGCTCTTGCTTTCTAGCTTCTCTAAGACAGCAGGAAACATGAGTGTGCTGAGAACGAAAGAACGGTGTTTCCTACACATACGGACCATATCTATACCAACTCTGCCTCTTAAACTGATACAAAGCACAGGTCCTCTAACATCCGATGCTTGTCATTTAAGATGAGAAACGTGTGAGCTTCTTGAAAGATGTAGTTCCTTTGAGCTGTAAAGTAACTGCCCTTACCTGAACCAAATCTTGCTTGTAGGAAGACTCAGAGCCTGGTAATTAACTCCATTTCTGAAGAGAAACACACAGCAGAGTTCTCATATATAGATCACACTCTGCTTTAGAGCAAGAAGCACGCTCTTGCTTTCCAGAGTCACTAAGACAGCAGGAAACGTGAGTGTGATGATAACTAAAGAACGGTGTTTCCTACACATAGGAACCATATCTATTCCAACTCTGCTTCTGAAATTGATACAAAGCACAGGTCCTCTAACATCCAATGCTTGTCATTTAAGATGAGAAACGTGTGAGCTTCGTGATCGATGTAGTTCGTTTAAGCTGAAAAGTGACTGCCCTTAATTGAAAGGAAGTCTTTCTTGTATGAAGACACAGAGCCTGGAATTTAACTCCATTTCTGAAGAAACTCACAGCAGAGTTCTCATCCATTGATTACACTCTGCTTTAGAGCAAGAAGCACGCTCTAGCGTTCTAGAGTCTCTAAGACAGCAGGAAACATGAGTGTGCTGAGAACAAAGGAACGGTGTTTCCTACACATACAGACCATATGTATTCCAATTCTGCTTCTTAAACTGATACAAAGCACTGGTCCTCTAACATCCGATGCTTGTCAGTTAAGATGAGAAACATGTGAGCTTCGTGAACGATGTAGTTCCTTTGAGCTGTAAAGTAACTGCCCTTACCTGAACCAAATCTTGCGTGTAGGAAGACTCAGAGCCTGGGATTTAACTCCTTTTCAGAAGGGAAACACACAGCATAGTTCTCATCCATGGATCACACTCTGCTTTAGAGCAAGAAGCACGCCCTTGCTTTCTAGAATCTCTAATACAGCAGTAACTTGAGTGTGCTCAGAACAAAAGAACAGTGTTTCATACACATACAGACCATATCTTGTTCAACTCTGATTCTGAAACTGAAACAAACCCCAGTTCCTCTAATATCAAATGCTTCTCATTTAAGATGAGAAACGTGTGAGCTTCGTGAACGATGTAGTTCGTTTGAGCTGTAAAGTAACAGCCCTTACCTGAAACGAAGTCTTGTTTTTTAGGAAGACTCAGAGCCTGGGATTTAACTCCATTTCTGAAGAGAAACACACAACAGAGTTCTCATTCATTGATCACACTCTGCTTTAGAGCAAGAAGCACGCTCTAGCTTTCTAGAGTCTCTAAGACAGCAGGAAACATGAGTGTGCTGAGAACAAAAGAACGGTGTTTCCTACACATACGGACCATATCTAGTCCAACTCTGCCTCTTAAACTGATACATGGCACAGGTCCTCTAACATCCAATGGTTGTCATTTAAGATGAGAAACGTGTGAGCTTCGTGAACGATGTAGTTCGTTTGAGCTGAAAAGTGACTGCCTTTACCTTAAACGAATTCTTGATTGTAGGAAGACACAGAGACTGGGATTTAACTCCATTTCTGAAAGGAAACACACAGCATAGTTCTCATCCATGGATCACACTCTGCTTTAGAGCAAGAAGCATGCTCTTGCTTTCTAGATTCTCTAATACAGCAGGAAACGTGAGTGTGCTAAGAACAAATGAACAGTGTTTCCTACACATACGGACCATATCTAGTCCAACTCTGCTGCTGAAACTGATACAAAGCACTTGTCCTCTAACATCCAATGCTTGTCATTTAAGATGAGAAACGTGTGAGCTTCGTGATCGATGTAGTTCGTTTAAGCTGAAAAGTGACTGCCCTTAATTGAACTGAAGTCTTTCTTGTATGAAGACACAGAGCCTGGAATTTAACTCCATTTCTGAAGAAACTCACAGCAGAGTTCTCATCCATTGATTACACTCTGCTTTAGAGCAAGAAGCACGCTCTAGCGTTCTAGAGTCTCTAAGACAGCAGGAAACATGAGTGTGCTGAGAACAAAGGAACGGTGTTTCCTACACATACAGGCCATATGTATTCCAATTCTGCTTCTTAAACTGATACAAAGCACTGGTCCTCTAACATCCGATGCTTGTCAGTTACGATGAGAAACATGTGAGCTTCGTGAACGATGTAGTTCCTTTGAGCTGTGAAGTAACTGCCCTTACCTGAACCAAATCTTGCTTGTAGGAAGACTCAGAGCCTGGGATTTAACTCCATTTCTGAAGAGAAACACACAGCAGAGTTCTCATATATAGATCACACTCTGCTTTAGAGCAAGAAGCACGCTCTTGCTTTCCAGAGTCACTAAGACAGCAGGAAACGTGAGTGTGATGAGAACAAAAGAACGGTGTTTCCTACACATAGGGACCATATCTATTCCAACTCTGCTTCTGAAACTGATACAAAGCACTGGTCCTCTAACATCCAATGCTTGTCAGTTAAGATGAGAATCGTGTGAGCTTTGTGAACAATGTAGTTCGTTTTAGCTGAAAAGTGACTGCCATTACTTGAAACGAAGTAGTGCTTGTAGGAAGACACAGAGCCTGGGATTTAACTCCATTTCAGAAGGGAAACACACAGCATAGTTCTCATACATGGTTCACACTCTGCTTTAGAGCAAGAAGAACGTTCTTGCTTTCTAGAATCTCTAATACAGCAGGAAACTTGAGTGTGCTCAGAACAAAATAACAGTGTTTTCTACACATATACGGAACATATCTAGTCCAACTCTGCTTCTGAAATTGATACAAAGCACAGGTCCTCTAACATCCAATGCTTGTCAGTTAAGATGAGAAACATGTGAGCTTTGTGAACGATGTAGTTAGTTTGAGCTGAAAAGAGACTGCCCTTACTTGAAATGAAGTCTTGCTTGTAGGAAGACACAGAGCCTAAAATTTAACTCCATTTCTGAAGGGAAACACACAGCATAGTTCTCTTCCATGGATTACACTCTGCTTTAGAGCAAGAAGCACGCTCTTGCTCTCTAGAGTCTCTAAGACAGCACGAAACATGAGTATTCTGAGAACAAAAGTACAGTGTTTCCTACACATACAGACCATATCTCGTCCAACACTGCCTCTTAAATTGATACAAAGCACAGGTCCTCTAACATCCAATGCTTGTCAGTTAAGATGAGAAACGTGTGAGCTTCGTGAACGATGGAGTTAGTTTGAGCTGAAAAGTGACTGCCCTTCTTGAAACGAAATCTTGCTTGTACTAAGACACAGAGCCTGGGTATTAACTCCATTTCTGAAGGAAAACACACAGCATATTTCTCATCCATTGATCACACTCTGCTTTAGAGCAAGAAGCACGCTCTAGCTTTCTAGGGTCTCTAAGACAGCAGGAAAAGGGAGTGTGCTGAGAACAAAAGAACGGTGTTTCCTACACATACAGACCATATCTAGTTCAACTCTGCTTCTGAAACTGAAACAAACCACAGGTCCTCTAACATCCAATGCTTGTCATTTAAGATGAGAAACGTGTGAGCTTCGTGAACGATGTAGTTCGTTTGAGCTGTAATGTAACTGCCCTTACTTGAAACGAAGTCTTGTGTGTAGGAAGACACAGAGCCTGGGATTTAACTCCATTTCAGAAGTTAAACACACAGCATAGTTCTGATCCATGGATCACACTCTGCTTTAGAGCAAGAAGAACGCTCTTGCTTTCTAGCTTCTCTAAGACAGCAGGAAACATGAGTGTGCTGAGAACGAAAGAACGGTGTTTCCTACACATACGGACCATATCTATACCAACTCTGCCTCTTAAACTGATACAAAGCACAGGTCCTCTAACATCCGATGCTTGTCATTTAAGATGAGAAACGTGTGAGCTTCTTGAAAGATGTAGTTCCTTTGAGCTGTAAAGTAACTGCCCTTACCTGAACCAAATCTTGCTTGTAGGAAGACTCAGAGCCTGGTAATTAACTCCATTTCTGAAGAGAAACACACAGCAGAGTTCTCATATATAGATCACACTCTGCTTTAGAGGAAGAAGCACGCTCTTGCATTCCAGAGTCACTAAGACAGCAGGAAACGTGAGTGTGATGATAACTAAAGAACGGTGTTTCCTACACATAGGAACCATATCTATTCCAACTCTGCTTCTGAAATTGATACAAAGCACAGGTCCTCTAACATCCAATGCTTGTCATTTAAGATGAGAAACGTGTGAGCTTCGTGATCGATGTAGTTCGTTTAAGCTGTAAAGTAACTGCCCTTACCTGAACCAAATCTTGCGTGTAGGAAGACTCAGAGCCTGGGATTTAACTCCTTTTCAGAAGGGAAACACACAGCATAGTTCTCATCCATGGATCACACTCTGCTTTAGAGCAAGAAGCACGCCCTTGCTTTCTAGAATCTCTAATACAGCAGTAACTTGAGTGTGCTCAGAACAAAAGAACAGTGTTTCATACACATACAGACCATATCTTGTTCAACTCTGATTCTGAAACTGAAACAAACCCCAGTTCCTCTAATATCAAATGCTTCTCATTTAAGATGAGAAACGTGTGAGCTTCGTGAACGATGTAGTTCGTTTGAGCTGTAAAGTAACAGCCCTTACCTGAAACGAAGTCTTGTTTTTTAGGAAGACTCAGAGCCTGGGATTTAACTCCATTTCTGAAGAGAAACACACAACAGAGTTCTCATTCATTGATCACACTCTGCTTTAGAGCAAGAAGCACGCTCTAGCTTTCTAGAGTCTCTAAGACAGCAGGAAACATGAGTGTGCTGAGAACAAAAGAACGGTGTTTCCTACACATACGGACCATATCTAGTCCAACTCTGCCTCTTAAACTGATACAAAGCACAGGTCCTCTAACATCCAATGGTTGTCATTTAAGATGAGAAACGTGTGAGCTTCGTGAACGATGTAGTTCGTTTGAGCTGAAAAGTGACTGCCTTTACCTTAAACGAATTCTTGATTGTAGGAAGACACAGAGACTGGGATTTAACTCCATTTCTGAAGTGAAACACACAGCAGAGTTCTCATATATAGATCACACTCTGCTTTAGAGCAAGAAACACGCTCTTGCTTTCTAGATTCTCTAATACAGCAGGAAACGTGAGTGTGCTAAGAACAAATGTACAGTGTTTCCTACACATACGGACCATATCTAGTCCAACTCTGCTGCTGAAACTGATACAAAGCACTGGTCCTCTAACATCCAATGCTTGTCATTTAAGATGAGAAACGTGTGAGCTTCGTGATCGATGTAGTTCGTTTAAGCTGAAAAGTGACTGCCCTTAATTGAACTGAAGTCTTTCTTGTATGAAGACACAGAGCCTGGAATTTAACTCCATTTCTGAAGAAACTCACAGCAGAGTTCTCATCCATTGATTACACTCTGCTTTAGAGCAAGAAGCACGCTCTAGCGTTCTAGAGTCTCTAAGACAGCAGGAAACATGAGTGTGCTGAGAACAAAGGAACGGTGTTTCCTACACATACAGACCATATGTATTCCAATTCTGCTTCTTAAACTGATACAAAGCACTGGTCCTCTAACATCCGATGCTTGTCAGTTACGATGAGAAACATGTGAGCTTCGTGAACGATGTAGTTCCTTTGAGCTGTGAAGTAACTGCCCTTACCTGAACCAAATCTTGCTTGTAGGAAGACTCAGAGCCTGGGATTTAACTCCATTTCTGAAGAGAAACACACAGCAGAGTTCTCATATATAGATCACACTCTGCTTTAGAGCAAGAAGCACGCTCTTGCTTTCCAGAGTCACTAAGACAGCAGGAAACGTGAGTGTGATGAGAACAAAAGAACGGTGTTTCCTACAAATAGGGACCATATCTATTCCAACTCTGCTTCTGAAACTGATACAAAGCACTGGTCCTCTAACATCCAATGCTTGTCAGTTAAGATGAGAATCGTGTGAGCTTTGTGAACGATGTAGTTCGTTTTAGCTGAAAAGTGACTGCCATTACTTGAAACGAAGTAGTGCTTGTAGGAAGACACAGAGCCTGGGATTTAACTCCATTTCAGAAGGGAAACACACAGCATAGTTCTCATACATGGTTCACACTCTGCTTTAGAGCAAGAAGAACGTTCTTGCTTTCTAGAGTCTCTAATACAGCAGGAAACTTGAGTGTTCTCAAAAAAAAAGAACGGTTTTTCCTACACATACGGAGCATATCCTGTTCAACTCTGCTTCTGAAACTGAATCAAACCACAGGTCCTCTAACATCCAGTGCTTGTCAGTTAAGATGAGAAACGTGTGAGCTTCGTGAACGATGTAGTCCGTTTGAGCTGTAAAGTGACTGCCCTTACATGAAACGAAGTCTTGTTTTTTAGGAAGACTCAGAGCCTGAGATTTAACTCCATTTCTGAAGTGAAACACACAGCAGAGTTCTCATCCATTGATCACACTCTGCTTTAGAGCAAGAAGCACGCTCTAACTTTCTAGAGTCTCTAAGACAGCAGGAAAACTGAGTGTGCTGAGAACAAAAGAACGGTGTTTCCTACACATACGGACCATATCTATTCCAACTCTGCTTCTGAAACTGATACAAAGCACTTGTCCTCTAACATCTGATGCTTGTCATTTAAGATGAGAAACGTGTGAGTTCGTGAACGATGTAGTTTGTTTGAGCTGTAAAGTGACTGCCCTTACCTGAAACGAAGTAGTGCTTGTAAGAAGACACAGAGCCTGGGATTTAACTCCATTTCAGAAGGGAAACACACAGCATAGTTCTCATCCATGGATCACACTCTGCTTTAGAGCAAGAAGAACGGTCTTGCTTTCTAGAATCTCTAATACAGCAGGAAACATGAGTGTGCTCAGAACAAAAGAAAGGTGTTTTCTACACATACAGACCATATCTAGTTCAACTCTGCTTCTGATACTGAAACAAACCACAGGTCCTCTAACATCCAATGCTTGTCAGTTAAGATGAGAAACGTGTGAGCTTCGTGAATGATGTAGTTCGTTTGAGCTGTAAAGTAACGGCCCTTACCTGAAATGAAGTCTTGTATTTTAGGAAGACTCAGAGCCTGGGATTTAACTCCATTTCTGAAGTGAAACACACGGCAGAGTTCTCATCCAGTGATCACACTCTGCTTTAGAGCAAGAAGCACGCTCTAGCTTTCTAGAGTCTCTAAGACAGCAGGAAACCTGAGTGTGCTGAGAACAAAAGAACGGTGTTTCCGACACATATGGACCATATCAATTCCAACTCTGCTTCTGAAAGTGATACAACGCACTGGTCCTCTAACAGCCAATGCATGTCAGTTATGATGAGAAACATGTGAGCTTCGTGAACGATGTAGTTCCTTTGAGCTGTGAAGTAACTGCCCTTTCCTGAACCAAATCTTGCTTGTAGGAAGACGCAGAGCCTGGGATTTAACTCCATTTCTGAAGGGAAACACACAGCAGAGTTCTCATATATAGATCACACTCTGCTTTAGAGCAAGAAGCACGCTCTTGCTTTCCAGAGTCACTAAGACAGCAGGAAACGTGAGTGTGGTGAGAACAAAAGAACGGTGTTTCCTACACATACAGACCATATCTTGTTCAACTCTGATTCTGAAACTGAAACAAACACCAGTTCCTCTAATATCAAATGCTTCTCATTTAAGATGAGAAACGTGTGAGCTTCCTGAACGATGTAGTTCGTTTGAGCTGTAAAGTAACAGCCCTTACCTGAAACGAAGTCTGGTTTTTTAGGAAGACTCAGAGCCTGGGATTTAACTCCATTTCTGAAGAGAAACACACAGCAGAGTTCTCATTCATTGATCACACTCTGCTTTAGAGCAAGAAGCACGCTCTAGCTTTCTAGAGTCTCTAAGACAGCAGGAAAAGTGAGTGTGCTGAGAACAAAAGAACGGTGTTTCCTACACATACGGACCATATCTATTCCAATTCTGCTTCTGAAACTGATACAAAGCAATTTTCCTCTAACATCCGATGCTTGTCATTTAAGATGAGAAGCGTGTGAGTTCGTGAACAATGTAGTTCGTTTGAGCTGTAAAGTAACTGCCCTTACCTGATTCGAAGTCTTGCTTGTAGGAAGACTCAGAGCCTGGGATTTAACTCCATTTCTTAAGAGAAACACACAGCAGAGTTCTCATATACAGATCACACTCTGCTTTAGAGCGAGAAGCACGCTCTTGCTTTCTAGCGTCTCTAAGACAGCAGGAAACATGAGTGTGCTGAGAACAAAAGAACGGTGTTTCCTACACATACGGACCATATCTAGCCCAACTCTGCCTCTTAAACTGATACAAAGCACAGGTCCTCTAACATCCAATGGTTGTCATTTAAGATGAGAAACGTGTGAGCTTCGTGAACGATGTAGTTCGTTTGAGCTGAAAAGTGACTGCCTTTACCTGAAACGAATTCTTGATTGTAGGAAGACACACAGACTGGGTTTTAACTCCATTTCTGAAGGGAAACACACAGAATAGTTCTCATGGATGGATCACACTCTGCTTTAGAGCAAGAAGCACGCTCTTGTTTTCTAGATTCTCTAATACAGCAGGAAACGTGAGTGTGCTGAGAACAAAAGAATGGTGTTTCGTACACATATGGACCATATATTGCAACTCAGTTTCTGAAATTGATACAAAGCACTGGTCCTCTAACATCCAAGCTTGTCAGTTAAGATGAGAAACATGTGAGCTTCGTGAACGATGTAGTTAGTTTGAGCTGAAAAGTGACTGCCCTTACTTGAAACAAAGTCTTGCTTGTAGGAAGACACAGTGCCTGGGTTTTAACTCCACTTCTGAAGGGAAACACACAGCATAGTTCTTATCCATGGATCACACTCTGCTTTAGAGCAAGAAGCACGCTCTAGCTTTCTATAGTCTCTAAGACAGCAGGAAAAGTGAGGGTGCTGAGAACAAAAGAACGGTGTTTCCTACACATACGGACCATATCTAGTCCAACTCTGCCTCTTAAACTGATACAAAGCACAGGTCCTCTAACATCCAATGCTTGTCATTTAAGATGAGAAACGTGTGATCTTTGTGAATGATGTAGTTCATTTGAGCTGAAGAGTGACTGCCCTTACCTGTAACGAAGTAGTGCTTGTAGGAAGACACAGAGCCTGGGATTTAACTCCATTTCAGAAGGGAAACACACAGCATAGTTCTCATCCATGGATCACACTCTGCTTTAGAACAAGAAGCACGCTCTTGCTTTCTAGAGTCTCTAAGACAGCAGGAAACATGAGTGTGCTGAGAACAAAAGAACGGTGTTTCCTACACATACAGACCATATCTAGTCCAACTCTGCCTCTTAAACTGATACAAAGGACAGGTCCTCTAACACCCAATGGTTGTCATTTCTGATGAGAAACGTATGAGCTTCGTGAACGATGTTGTTCGTTTGAGCTGAGAAGTGACTGCCCTTACCTAAAACGAATTCTTGATTGTTGGAAGACACAGAGACTGGGTTTTAACTCCATTTCTGAAGAAACTCACAGCAGAGTTCTCATCCATTGATTACACTCTGCTTTAGAGCAAGAAGCACGCTCTAGCGTTCTAGAGTCTCTAAGACAGCAGGAAACATGAGTGTGCTGAGAACAAAGGAGCGGTGTTTCCTACACATACAGACCATATGTATTCCAATTCTGCTTCTTAAACTGATACAAAGCACTGGTCCTCTAACATCCGATGCTTGTCAGTTAAGATGAGAAACATGTGAGCTTCGTGAACGATGTAGTTCCTTTGAGCTGTGAAGTAACTGCCCTTTCCTGAACCAAATCTTGCTTGTAGGAAGACGCAGAGCCTGGGATTTAACTCCATTTCTGAAGAGAAACACACAGCAGAGTTCTCATATATAGATCACACTCTGCTTTAGAGCAAGAAGCACGCTCTTGCTTTCCAGAGTCACTAAGACAGCAGGAAACGTGAGTGTGATGAGAACAAAAGAACGGTGTTTCCTACACATAGGGACCATATCTATTCCAACTCTGCTTCTGAAACTGATACAAAGCACTGGTCCTCTAACATCCAATGCTTGTCAGTTAAGATGAGAATTGTGTGAGCTTTGTGAACGATGTAGTTCGTTTGAGCAGAAAAGTGACTGCCCTTACCTGAAACAAAGTAGTGCTTGTAGGAAGACACAGAGCCTGGGATTTAACTCCTTTTCAGAAGGGAAACACACAGCATAGTTCTCATCCATGTATCACACTCTGCTTTAGAGCAAGAAGCACGCCCTTGCTTTCTAGAATCTCTAATACAGCAGGAAACATGAGTGTGCTCAGAACAAAAGAAAGATGTTTCCTACACATACAGACCATATCTTGTTCAACTCTGATTCTGAAACTGAAACAAACACCAGTTCCTCTAATATCAAATGCTTCTCATTTAAGATGAGAAACGTGTGAGCTTCGTGAACGATGTAGTTCGTTTGAGCTGTAAAGTAACAGCCCTTACCTGAAACGAAGTCTTGTTTTTTAGGAAGACTCAGAGCCTGGGATTTAACTCCATTTCTGAAGAGAAACACACAGCAGAGTTCTCATTCATTGATCACACTCTGATTTAGAGCAAGAAGCACGCTCTAGCTTTCTAGAGTCTCTAAGACAGCAGGAAAAGTGAGTGTGCTGAGAACAAAAGAACGGTGTTTCCTACACATACGGACCATATCTATTCCAATTCTGCTTCTGAAACTGATACAAAGCACTTTTCCTCTATCATCCGATGCTTGTCATTTAAGATGAGAAGCGTGTGAGTTCGTGAACAATGTAGTTCGTTTGAGCTGTAAAGTAACTGCCCTTACCTGATTCGAAGTCTTGCTTGTAGGAAGACTCAGAGCCTGGGATTTAACTCCATTTCTTAAGAGAAACACACAGCAGAGTTCTCATATACAGATCACACTCTGCTTTAGAGCGAGAAGCACGCTCTTGCTTTCTAGCGTCTCTAAGACAGCAGGAAACATGAGTGTGCTGAGAACAAAAGAACGGTGTTTCCTACACATACGGACCATATCTAGTCCAACTCTGCCTCTTAAACTGATACAAAGCACAGGTCCTCTAACATCCAATGGTTGTCATTTAAGATGAGAAACGTGTGAGCTTCGTGAACGATGTAGTTCGTTTGAGCTGAAAAGTGACTGCCTTTACCTGAAACGAATTCTTGATTGTAGGAAGACACACAGACTGGGTTTTAACTCCATTTCTGAAGGGAAACACACAGAATAGTTCTCATGGATGGATCACACTCTGCTTTAGAGCAAGAAGCACGCTCTTGTTTTCTAGATTCTCTAATACAGCAGGAAACGTGAGTGTGCTGAGAACAAAAGAACGGTGTTTCCTACACATACCCACCATATCTAGTCCAACTCTGCCTCTTAAATTGATACAAAGCACAGGTCCTCTAACATCCAATGGTTGTCATTTAAGATGAGAAACGTGTGAGCTTCGTGAACGATGTAGTGCGTTTGAGCTGTAAAGTAACGGCCCTTACCTGAAACAAAGTCTTGTTTTTTAGGAAGACTCAGAGCCTGAGATTTAACTCCATTTCTGAAGTGAAACACACAGCAGAGTTCTCATCCATTGATCACACTCTGCTTTAGAGCAACAAGCACGCTCTAGCTTTCTAGAGTCTCTAAGACAGCAGGCACGTGAGTGTGCTGAGAACAAAAGAACGGTGTTTCCTACATATATGGACCATATCTATTGCAACTCTGTTTCTGAAATTGATACAATGCACAGGTCCTCTAACATCCAAGCTTGTCAGTTAAGATGAGAAACATGTGAGCTTCGTGAACGATGTAGTTAGTTTGAGCTGAAAAGTGACTGCCCTTACTTGAAACAAAATCTTGCTTGTAGGAAGACACAGAGCCTGGCTTTTAACTCCATTTCAGAAGGGAAACACACAGCATAGTTCTGATCCATGGATCACACTCTGCTTTAGAGCAAGAAGAACGCTCTTGCTTTCTAGAATCTCTAATACAGCAGGAAAGTTGAGTGTGCTCAGAACAAAAGAACGGTGTTTCTACACATTCAGACCATATCTAGTTCAACTCTGCTTCTGAAACTGAAACAAACCACAGGTCCTCTAACATCCAATGCTTGTCAGTTAAGATGAGAAACGTGTGAGCTTCGTGAACGATGTAGTTCGTTTGAGCTCTAATGTAACTGCCCTTACTTGAAACGAAGTCTTGTGTGTAGGAAGACACAGAGACGGGATTTAACTCCATTTCAGAAGGGAAACACACAGCATAGTTCTCATCCATGGTTCACACTCTGCTTTAGAGTAAGAAGAATGTTCTTGCCTTCTAGAATCTCTAATACAGCAGGAAACTTGATTGTGCTCAGAACAAAATAACGGTGTTTTCTACACATATACGGAACATATCTAGTCCAACTGTGCTTCTGAAATTGATACAAAGCACAGGTCCTCTAACAGCCAATGCTTCTCAGTTAAGATGAGAAACATGTGAGCTTAGTGAAAGATGTAGTTAGTTTGAGCTGAAAAGTGACAGCCCATACTTGAAACGAATTCTTGCTTGTAGGAAGACACAGAGCCTAGAATGTAACTCCATTTCTGAAAAGAAACACACAGCATAGTTCTCACCCATGGATCACACTCTGCTTTAGAGCAAGAAGCACCCTCTTGCTTTCTAGAGTCTCTAAGACAGCAGGAAACATGAGTGTGCTGAGAACAAAAGAACGGTGTTTCCTACACATACGGACCATATCTAGTCCAACTCTGCCTCTTAAATTGATACAAAGCACAGGTCCTCTAACATCCAATGGTTGTCATTTAAGATGAGAAACATGTGAGCTTCGAGAACGATGCTGTTCCTTTCAGCTGAACAGTGACTGCCCTTACCTGAAACGAAGTAGTGCTTGTAGGAAGACACAGAGCCTGGGATTTAACTCCATTTCTGAAAGGAAACACACAGCATAGTTCTCATCCATTGATCACACTCTGCTTTAGAGCAAGAAGAACGCTCTTGCTTTCTAGAATCACTAATAGAGCAGGAAGCTTGAGTGTGCTCCGAACAAATGAACGGTGTTTCCTACACATACAGACCATATCTAGTTCAACTCTGCTTCTGAAACTGAAACAAACCACAGGTCCTCTAACATCCAATGCTTGTCTGTTAAGATGAGAAACGTGGGAGCTTCTTGAACGATGTAGTTCATTTGAGCTGTAAAGAAACTGCACTTACCTGAAACGAAGTCTTGTTTGTAGGAAGACTCAGAGCCTGGGATTTAACTCCATTTCTGAGTGAAACACACAGCAGAGTTCTCATCCGTTGATAACACTCTGCTTTAGAGAAAGGAGCCCGGGCTAGCGTTCTAGAGTCTCTAATACAGCAGGAAACTTGAGTGTGCTCAGAACAAATGAACGGTGTTTCCTACACATATAGACCATATCTAGTTCAACTCTGCTTCTGAAACAGAAACAAACCTCAGGTCCTCTAACATCCAATGCTTGTCAGTTAAGATGAGAAACGTTTGAGCTTCATGAACGATGTAGTTCGTTTGAGCTGAAGAGTGACTGCCCTTACCTGAAACGAAGTAGTGCTTGTAGGGAGACACAGAGCCAGGAATTTAACTCCATTTCTGAAGTGAAACACAGAGCAGATTTCTTATCCATTGATCACACTCTGCTTTAGAGGAAGAAGCACGCTCTAGCTTTCTAGAGTCTCTAAGACAGCAGGAAACCTGAGTGTGCTGAGAACAAAAGAACGGTGTTTCCGACACATACGGACCATATCAATTCCAACTCTGCTTCTGAAAGTGATACAAAGCACTGGTCCTCTAACAGCCAATGCATGTCAGTTAAGATGAGAAACGTGTGAGCTTCGTGAACAATGTAGTTCGTTTGAGCTGAAAAGTGACTGCCCTTACTTGAAACGAAGTAGTGCTTGTAGGAAGACACAGAGCCTCGGATTTAACTCCCCTTCTGAAGGGAAACACACAGCACAGTTCTCATATATAGATCACACTCTACTTTAGAGCAAGAAGCACGCTCTTGCTTTCTAGAGTCTCTAATACAGCAGGAAACTTGAGTGTTCTCAGAAAAAAAGAACGGTTTTTCCTACACATACGGAGCATATCCTGTTCAACTCTGCTTCTGAAACTGAATCAAACCACAGGTCCTCTAACATCCAGTGCTTGTCAGTTAAGATGAGAAACGTGTGAGCTTCGTGAACGATGTAGTCCGTTTGAGCTGTAAAGTGACTGCCCTTACATGAAACGAAGTCTTGTTTTTTAGGAAGACTCAGAGCCTGAGATTTAACTCCATTTCTGAAGTGAAACACACAGCAGAGTTCTCATCCATTAATCACACTCTGCTTTAGAGCAAGAAGCACGCTCTAACTTTCTAGAGTCTCTAAGACAGCAGGAAAACTGAGTGTGCTGAGAACAAAAGAACGGTGTTTCCTACACATACGGACCATATCTATTCCAACTCTGCTTCTGAAACTGATACAAAGCACTTGTCCTCTAACATCTGATGCTTGTCATTTAAGATGAGAAACGTGTGAGTTCGTGAAGGATGTAGTTCGTTTGAGCTGTAAAGTGACTGCCCTTACCTGAAACGAAGTAGTGCTTGTAAGAAGACACAGAGCCTGGGATTTAACTCCATTTCAGAAGGGAAACACACAGCATAGTTCTCATCCATGGATCACACTCTGCTTTAGAGCAAGAAGAACGGTCTTGCTTTCTAGAATCTCTAATACAGCAGGAAACATGAGTGTGCTCAGAACAAAAGAAAGGTGTTTCCTACACATACAGACCATATCTTGTTCAACTCTGATTCTGAAACTGAAACAAACACCAGTTCCTCTAATATCAAATGCTTCTCATTTAAGATGAGAAACGTGTGAGCTTCGTGAACGATGTAGTTCGTTTGAGCTGTAAAGTAACAGCCCTTACCTGAAACGAAGTCTGGTTTTTTAGGAAGACTCAGAGCCTGGGATTTAACTCCATTTCTGAAGAGAAACACACAGCAGAGTTCTCATTCATTGATCACACTCTGCTTTAGAGCAAGAAGCACGCTCTAGCTTTCTAGAGTCTCTAAAACAGCAGGAAAAGTGAGTGTGCTGAGAACAAAAGAACGGTGTTTCCTACACATACGGACCATATCTATTCCAATTCTGCTTCTGAAACTGATACAAAGCAATTTTCCTCTAACATCCGATGCTTGTCATTTAAGATGAGAAGCGTGTGAGTTCGTGAACAATGTAGTTCGTTTGAGCTGTAAAGTAACTGCCCTTACCTGATTCGAAGTCTTGCTTGTAGGAAGACTCAGAGCCTGGGATTTAACTCCATTTCTTAAGAGAAACACACAGCAGAGTTCTCATATACAGATCACACTCTGCTTTAGAGCGAGAAGCACGCTCTTGCTTTCTAGCGTCTCTAAGACAGCAGGAAACATGAGTGTGCTGAGAACAAAAGAACGGTGTTTCCTACACATACGGACCATATCTAGCCCAACTCTGCCTCTTAAACTGATACAAAGCACAGGTCCTCTAACATCCAATGGTTGTCATTTAAGATGAGAAACGTGTGAGCTTCGTGAACGATGTAGTTCGTTTGAGCTGAAAAGTGACTGCCTTTACCTGAAACGAATTCTTGATTGTAGGAAGACACACAGACTGGGTTTTAACTCCATTTCTGAAGGGAAACACACAGAATAGTTCTCATGGATGGATCACACTCTGCTTTAGAGCAAGAAGCACGCTCTTGTTTTCTAGATTCTCTAATACAGCAGGAAACGTGAGTGTGCTGAGAACAAAAGAATGTTGTTTCGTACACATATGGACCATATATTGCTACTCAGTTTCTGAAATTGATACAAAGCACAGGTCCTCTAACATCCAATGCTTGTCATTTAAGATGAGAAACGTGTGAGCTTCGTGATCGATGTAGTTCGTTTAAGCTGAAAAGTGACTGCCCTTAATTGAAAGGAAGTCTTTCTTGTATGAAGACACAGAGCCTGGAATTTAACTCCATTTCTGAAGAAACTCACAGCAGAGTTCTCATCCATTGATTACACTCTGCTTTAGAGCAAGAAGCACGCTCTAGCGTTCTAGAGTCTCTAAGACAGCAGGAAACATGAGTGTGCTGAGAACAAAGGAACGGTGTTTCCTACACATACAGACCATATGTATTCCAATTCTGCTTCTTAAACTGATACAAAGCACTGGTCCTCTAACATCCGATGCTTGTCAGTTAAGATGAGAAACATGTGAGCTTCGTGAACGATGTAGTTCCTTTGAGCTGTAAAGTAACTGCCCTTACCTGAACCAAATCTTGCGTGTAGGAAGACTCAGAGCCTGGGATTTAACTCCTTTTCAGAAGGGAAACACACAGCATAGTTCTCATCCATGGATCACACTCTGCTTTAGAGCAAGAAGCACGCCCTTGCTTTCTAGAATCTCTAATACAGCAGTAACTTGAGTGTGCTCAGAACAAAAGAACAGTGTTTCATACACATACAGACCATATCTTGTTCAACTCTGATTCTGAAACTGAAACAAACCCCAGTTCCTCTAATATCAAATGCTTCTCATTTAAGATGAGAAACGTGTGAGCTTCGTGAACGATGTAGTTCGTTTGAGCTGTAAAGTAACAGCCCTTACCTGAAACGAAGTCTTGTTTTTTAGGAAGACTCAGAGCCTGGGATTTAACTCCATTTCTGAAGAGAAACACACAACAGAGTTCTCATTCATTGATCACACTCTGCTTTAGAGCAAGAAGCACGCTCTAGCTTTCTAGAGTCTCTAAGACAGCAGGAAACATGAGTGTGCTGAGAACAAAAGAACGGTGTTTCCTACACATACGGACCATATCTAGTCCAACTCTGCCTCTTAAACTGATACATGGCACAGGTCCTCTAACATCCAATGGTTGTCATTTAAGATGAGAAACGTGTGAGCTTCGTGAACGATGTAGTTCGTTTGAGCTGAAAAGTGACTGCCTTTACCTTAAACGAATTCTTGATTGTAGGAAGACACAGAGACTGGGATTTAACTCCATTTCTGAAAGGAAACACACAGCATAGTTCTCATCCATGGATCACACTCTGCTTTAGAGCAAGAAGCATGCTCTTGCTTTCTAGATTCTCTAATACAGCAGGAAACGTGAGTGTGCTAAGAACAAATGAACAGTGTTTCCTACACATACGGACCATATCTAGTCCAACTCTGCTGCTGAAACTGATACAAAGCACTTGTCCTCTAACATCCAATGCTTGTCATTTAAGATGAGAAACGTGTGAGCTTCGTGATCGATGTAGTTCGTTTAAGCTGAAAAGTGACTGCCCTTAATTGAACTGAAGTCTTTCTTGTATGAAGACACAGAGCCTGGAATTTAACTCCATTTCTGAAGAAACTCACAGCAGAGTTCTCATCCATTGATTACACTCTGCTTTAGAGCAAGAAGCACGCTCTAGCGTTCTAGAGTCTCTAAGACAGCAGGAAACATGAGTGTGCTGAGAACAAAGGAACGGTGTTTCCTACACATACAGGCCATATGTATTCCAATTCTGCTTCTTAAACTGATACAAAGCACTGGTCCTCTAACATCCGATGCTTGTCAGTTACGATGAGAAACATGTGAGCTTCGTGAACGATGTAGTTCCTTTGAGCTGTGAAGTAACTGCCCTTACCTGAACCAAATCTTGCTTGTAGGAAGACTCAGAGCCTGGGATTTAACTCCATTTCTGAAGAGAAACACACAGCAGAGTTCTCATATATAGATCACACTCTGCTTTAGAGCAAGAAGCACGCTCTTGCTTTCCAGAGTCACTAAGACAGCAGGAAACGTGAGTGTGATGAGAACAAAAGAACGGTGTTTCCTACACATAGGGACCATATCTATTCCAACTCTGCTTCTGAAACTGATACAAAGCACTGGTCCTCTAACATCCAATGCTTGTCAGTTAAGATGAGAATCGTGTGAGCTTTGTGAACAATGTAGTTCGTTTTAGCTGAAAAGTGACTGCCATTACTTGAAACGAAGTAGTGCTTGTAGGAAGACACAGAGCCTGGGATTTAACTCCATTTCAGAAGGGAAACACACAGCATAGTTCTCATACATGGTTCACACTCTGCTTTAGAGCAAGAAGAACGTTCTTGCTTTCTAGAATCTCTAATACAGCAGGAAACTTGAGTGTGCTCAGAACAAAATAACAGTGTTTTCTACACATATACGGAACATATCTAGTCCAACTCTGCTTCTGAAATTGATACAAAGCACAGGTCCTCTAACATCCAATGCTTGTCAGTTAAGATGAGAAACATGTGAGCTTTGTGAACGATGTAGTTAGTTTGAGCTGAAAAGAGACTGCCCTTACTTGAAATGAAGTCTTGCTTGTAGGAAGACACAGAGCCTAAAATTTAACTCCATTTCTGAAGGGAAACACACAGCATAGTTCTCTTCCATGGATTACACTCTGCTTTAGAGCAAGAAGCACGCTCTTGCTCTCTAGAGTCTCTAAGACAGCACGAAACATGAGTATTCTGAGAACAAAAGTACAGTGTTTCCTACACATACAGACCATATCTCGTCCAACACTGCCTCTTAAATTGATACAAAGCACAGGTCCTCTAACATCCAATGCTTGTCAGTTAAGATGAGAAACGTGTGAGCTTCGTGAACGATGGAGTTAGTTTGAGCTGAAAAGTGACTGCCCTTCTTGAAACGAAATCTTGCTTGTACTAAGACACAGAGCCTGGGTATTAACTCCATTTCTGAAGGAAAACACACAGCATATTTCTCATCCATTGATCACACTCTGCTTTAGAGCAAGAAGCACGCTCTAGCTTTCTAGGGTCTCTAAGACAGCAGGAAAAGGGAGTGTGCTGAGAACAAAAGAACGGTGTTTCCTACACATACAGACCATATCTAGTTCAACTCTGCTTCTGAAACTGAAACAAACCACAGGTCCTCTAACATCCAATGCTTGTCATTTAAGATGAGAAACGTGTGAGCTTCGTGAACGATGTAGTTCGTTTGAGCTGTAATGTAACTGCCCTTACTTGAAACGAAGTCTTGTGTGTAGGAAGACACAGAGCCTGGGATTTAACTCCATTTCAGAAGTTAAACACACAGCATAGTTCTGATCCATGGATCACACTCTGCTTTAGAGCAAGAAGAACGCTCTTGCTTTCTAGCTTCTCTAAGACAGCAGGAAACATGAGTGTGCTGAGAACGAAAGAACGGTGTTTCCTACACATACGGACCATATCTATACCAACTCTGCCTCTTAAACTGATACAAAGCACAGGTCCTCTAACATCCGATGCTTGTCATTTAAGATGAGAAACGTGTGAGCTTCTTGAAAGATGTAGTTCCTTTGAGCTGTAAAGTAACTGCCCTTACCTGAACCAAATCTTGCTTGTAGGAAGACTCAGAGCCTGGTAATTAACTCCATTTCTGAAGAGAAACACACAGCAGAGTTCTCATATATAGATCACACTCTGCTTTAGAGGAAGAAGCACGCTCTTGCATTCCAGAGTCACTAAGACAGCAGGAAACGTGAGTGTGATGATAACTAAAGAACGGTGTTTCCTACACATAGGAACCATATCTATTCCAACTCTGCTTCTGAAATTGATACAAAGCACAGGTCCTCTAACATCCAATGCTTGTCATTTAAGATGAGAAACGTGTGAGCTTCGTGATCGATGTAGTTCGTTTAAGCTGTAAAGTAACTGCCCTTACCTGAACCAAATCTTGCGTGTAGGAAGACTCAGAGCCTGGGATTTAACTCCTTTTCAGAAGGGAAACACACAGCATAGTTCTCATCCATGGATCACACTCTGCTTTAGAGCAAGAAGCACGCCCTTGCTTTCTAGAATCTCTAATACAGCAGTAACTTGAGTGTGCTCAGAACAAAAGAACAGTGTTTCATACACATACAGACCATATCTTGTTCAACTCTGATTCTGAAACTGAAACAAACCCCAGTTCCTCTAATATCAAATGCTTCTCATTTAAGATGAGAAACGTGTGAGCTTCGTGAACGATGTAGTTCGTTTGAGCTGTAAAGTAACAGCCCTTACCTGAAACGAAGTCTTGTTTTTTAGGAAGACTCAGAGCCTGGGATTTAACTCCATTTCTGAAGAGAAACACACAACAGAGTTCTCATTCATTGATCACACTCTGCTTTAGAGCAAGAAGCACGCTCTAGCTTTCTAGAGTCTCTAAGACAGCAGGAAACATGAGTGTGCTGAGAACAAAAGAACGGTGTTTCCTACACATACGGACCATATCTAGTCCAACTCTGCCTCTTAAACTGATACAAAGCACAGGTCCTCTAACATCCAATGGTTGTCATTTAAGATGAGAAACGTGTGAGCTTCGTGAACGATGTAGTTCGTTTGAGCTGAAAAGTGACTGCCTTTACCTTAAACGAATTCTTGATTGTAGGAAGACACAGAGACTGGGATTTAACTCCATTTCTGAAGTGAAACACACAGCAGAGTTCTCATATATAGATCACACTCTGCTTTAGAGCAAGAAACACGCTCTTGCTTTCTAGATTCTCTAATACAGCAGGAAACGTGAGTGTGCTAAGAACAAATGTACAGTGTTTCCTACACATACGGACCATATCTAGTCCAACTCTGCTGCTGAAACTGATACAAAGCACTGGTCCTCTAACATCCAATGCTTGTCATTTAAGATGAGAAACGTGTGAGCTTCGTGATCGATGTAGTTCGTTTAAGCTGAAAAGTGACTGCCCTTAATTGAACTGAAGTCTTTCTTGTATGAAGACACAGAGCCTGGAATTTAACTCCATTTCTGAAGAAACTCACAGCAGAGTTCTCATCCATTGATTACACTCTGCTTTAGAGCAAGAAGCACGCTCTAGCGTTCTAGAGTCTCTAAGACAGCAGGAAACATGAGTGTGCTGAGAACAAAGGAACGGTGTTTCCTACACATACAGACCATATGTATTCCAATTCTGCTTCTTAAACTGATACAAAGCACTGGTCCTCTAACATCCGATGCTTGTCAGTTACGATGAGAAACATGTGAGCTTCGTGAACGATGTAGTTCCTTTGAGCTGTGAAGTAACTGCCCTTACCTGAACCAAATCTTGCTTGTAGGAAGACTCAGAGCCTGGGATTTAACTCCATTTCTGAAGAGAAACACACAGCAGAGTTCTCATATATAGATCACACTCTGCTTTAGAGCAAGAAGCACGCTCTTGCTTTCCAGAGTCACTAAGACAGCAGGAAACGTGAGTGTGATGAGAACAAAAGAACGGTGTTTCCTACAAATAGGGACCATATCTATTCCAACTCTGCTTCTGAAACTGATACAAAGCACTGGTCCTCTAACATCCAATGCTTGTCAGTTAAGATGAGAATCGTGTGAGCTTTGTGAACGATGTAGTTCGTTTTAGCTGAAAAGTGACTGCCATTACTTGAAACGAAGTAGTGCTTGTAGGAAGACACAGAGCCTGGGATTTAACTCCATTTCAGAAGGGAAACACACAGCATAGTTCTCATACATGGTTCACACTCTGCTTTAGAGCAAGAAGAACGTTCTTGCTTTCTAGAATCTCTAATACAGCAGGAAACTTGAGTGTGCTCAGAACAAAATAACAGTGTTTTCTACACATATACGGAACATATCTAGTCCAACTCTGCTTCTGAAATTGATACAAAGCACTGGTCCTCTAACATCCGATGCTTGTCAGTTAAGATGAGAAACATGTGAGCTTCGTGAACGATGTAGTTCCTTTGAGCTGTAAAGTAACTGCCCTTACCTGAACCAAATCTTGCGTGTAGGAAGACTCAGAGCCTGGGATTTAACTCCTTTTCAGAAGGGAAACACACATCATAGTTCTCATCCATGGATCACACTCTGCTTTAGAGCAAGAAGCACGCCCTTGCTTTCTAGAATCTCTAATACAGCAGTAACTTGAGTGTGCTCAGAACAAAAGAACAGTGTTTCCTACACATACAGACCATATCTTGTTCAACTCTGATTCTGAAACTGAAACAAACCCCAGTTCCTCTAATATCAAATGCTTCTCATTTAAGATGAGAAACGTGTGAGCTTCGTGAACGATGTAGTTCGTTTGAGTTGTAAAGTAACAGCCCTTACCTGAAACGAAGTCTTGTTTTTTAGGAAGACTCAGAGCCTGGGATTTAACTCCATTTCTGAAGAGAAACACACAACAGAGTTCTCATTCATTGATCACACTCTGCTTTAGAGCAAGAAGCACGCTCTAGCTTTCTAGAGTCTCTAAGACAGCAGGAAACATGAGTGTGCTGAGAACAAAAGAACGGTGTTTCCTACACATACGGACCATATCTAGTCCAACTCTGCCTCTTAAACTGATACAAGGCACAGGTCCTCTAACATCCAATGGTTGTCATTTAAGATGAGAAACGTGTGAGCTTCGTGAACGTTGTAGTTCGTTTGAGCTGAAAAGTGACTGCCTTTACCTGAAACGAATTCTTGATTGTAGGAAGACACACAGACTGGGTTTTAACTCCATTTCTGAAGGGAAACACACAGCATAGTTCTCATCGATGGATCACACTCTGCTTAGAGCAAGAAGCACGCTCTTGTTTTCTAGATTCTCTAATACAGCAGGAAACGTGAGTGTGCTGAGAACAAAAGAACGGTGTTTCCTACACATACCCACCATATCTAGTCCAACTCTGCCTCTTAAATTGATACAAAGCACAGGTCCTCTAACATCCAATGGTTGTCATTTAAGATGAGAAACGTGTGAGCTTCGTGAACGATGTAGTTCGTTTGAGCTGTAAAGTAACGGCCCTTACCTGAAGCAAAGTCTTGTTTTTTAGGAAGACTCAGAGCCTGAGATTTAACTCCATTTCTGAAGTGAAACACACAGCAGAGTTCTCATCCATTGATGACACTCTGCTTTAGAGCAAGAAGCACGCTCTAGCTTTCTAGAGTCTCTAAGACAGCAGGCACGTGAGTGTGCTGAGAACAAAAGAACGGTGTTTCCTACACATATGGACCATATCTATTGCAACTCTGTTTCTGAAATTGATACAAAGCACAGGTCCTCTAACATCCAAGCTTGTCAGTTAAGATGAGAAACATGTGAGCTTATTGAACGATGTAGTTAGTTTGAGCTGAAAATTGACTGCCCTTACTTGAAACGAATTCTTTCTTGTAGGAAGACACAGAGCCTAGAATTTAACTCCATTTCTGAAAGGAAACACACAGCATAGTTCTCATCCATGGACCACACTCTGCTTTAGAGCAAGAAGCACCCTCTTGCTTTCTAGAGTCTCTAAGACAGCAGGAAACATGAGTGTGCTGAGAACAAAAGAACGGTGTTTCCTACACATACGGACCATAACTAGTCCAACTCTGCCTCTTAAATTGATACAAACCACAGGTCCTCTAACATCCAATGCTTGTCAGTTAAGAAGAGAAACATGTGAGCTTCGTGAACGATGTAGTTAGTTTGAGCGGAAAAGAGACTGCCCTTACTTGAAACGACGTCTTGCTTGTAGGAAGATACAGAGCCTGGAATTTAACTCCATTTCAGAAAGGAAACACAGAGCATAGTTCTCATCAATGGATCACACTCTGCTTTCAAGCAAGAAGCATGCTCTTGCTTTCTAGAGTCTCTAAGACAGCAGGAAACATGAGTGTTCTGAGAACAAAAGTACGGTGTTTCCTACACATACAGACCATATCTAGTCCAACTCTGCCTCTTAAATTGATACAAAGCACAGGTCCTCTAACATCCAATGGTTGTCATTTAAGATGAGAAACGTGTGAGCTTCGTGAACGATGTAGTTCATTTGAGCTGAAAAGTGACAGCCCTTACCTGAAACGAATTCTTGATTGTAGGAAGACACAGAGACTGGGATTTAACTCCATTTCTGAAAGGAAACACACAGCATAGTTCTCATCCATGGATCACACTCTGCTTTAGAGCAAGAAGCATGCTCTTGCTTTCTAGATTCTCTAATACAGCAGGAAACGTGAGTGTGCTAAGAACAAATGAACAGTGTTTCCTACACATACGGACCATATCTAGTCCAACTCTGCTGCTGAAACTGATACAAATCACTGGTCCTCTAACATCCAATGCTTGTCATTTAAGATGAGAAACGTGTGAGCTTCGTGATCGATGTAGTTCGTTTAAGCTGAAAAGTGACTGCCCTGAATTGAAAGGAAGTCTTTCTTGTATGAAGACACAGAGCCTGGAATTTAACTCCATTTCTGAAGAAACTCACAGCAGAGTTCTCATCCATTGATTACACTCTGCTTTAGAGCAAGAAGCACGCTCTAGCGTTCTAGAGTCTCTAAGACAGCAGGAAACATGAGTGTGCTGAGAACAAAGGAACGGTGTTTCCTACACATACAGACCATATGTATTCCAATTCTGCTTCTTAAACTGATACAAAGCACTGGTCCTCTAACATCCGATGCTTGTCAGTTAAGATGAGAAACATGTGAGCTTCGTGAACGATGTAGTTCCTTTGAGCTGTAAAGTAACTGCCCTTACCTGAACCAAATCTTGCGTGTAGGAAGACTCAGAGCCTGGGATTTAACTCCTTTTCAGAAGGGAAACACACATCATAGTTCTCATCCATGGATCACACTCTGCTTTAGAGCAAGAAGCACGCCCTTGCTTTCTAGAATCTCTAATACAGCAGTAACTTGAGTGTGCTCAGAACAAAAGAACAGTGTTTCCTACACATACAGACCATATCTTGTTTAACTCTGATTCTGAAACTGAAACAAACCCCAGTTCCTCTAATATCAAATGCTTCTCATTTAAGATGAGAAACGTGTGACCTTCGTGAACGATGTAGTTCGTTTGAGCTGTAAAGTAACAGCCCTTACCTGAAACGAAGTCTTGTTTTTTAGGAAGACTCAGAGCCTGGGATTTAACTCCATTTCTGAAGAGAAACACACAACAGAGTTCTCATTCATTGATCACACTCTGCTTTAGAGCAAGAAGCACGCTCTAGCTTTCTAGAGTCTCTAAGACAGCAGGAAACATGAGTGTGCTGAGAACAAAAGAACGGTGTTTCCTACACATACGGACCATATCTAGTCCAACTCTGCCTCTTAAACTGATACAAAGCACAGGTCCTCTAACATCCAATGGTTGTCATTTAAGATGAGAAACGTGTGAGCTTCGTGAACGATGTAGTTCGTTTGAGCTGAAAAGTGACTGCCTTTACCTTAAACGAATTCTTGATTGTAGGAAGACACAGAGACTGGGATTTAACTCCATTTCTGAAAGGAAACACACAGCATAGTTCTCATCCATAGATCACACTCTGCTTTAGAGCAAGAAGCATGCTCTTGCTTTCTAGATTCTCTAATACAGCAGGAAACGTGAGTGTGCTAAGAACAAATGAACAGTGTTTCCTACACATACGGACCATATCTAGTCCAACTCTGCTGCTGAAACTGATACAAAGCACTGGTCCTCTAACATCCAATGCTTGTCATTTAAGATGAGAAACGTGTGAGCTTCGTGATCGATGTAGTTCGTTTAAGCTGAAAAGTGACTGCCCTTAATTGAACTGAAGTCTTTCTTGTATGAAGACACAGAGCCTGGAATTTAACTCCATTTCTGAAGAAACTCACAGCAGAGTTCTCATCCATTGATTACACTCTGCTTTAGAGCAAGAAGCACGCTCTAGCGTTCTAGAGTCTCTAAGACAGCAGGAAACATGAGTGTGCTGAGAACAAAGGAACGGTGTTTCCTACACATACAGACCATATGTATTCCAATTCTGCTTCTTAAACTGATACAAAGCACTGGTCCTCTAACATCCGATGCTTGTCAGTTAAGATGAGAAACATGTGAGCTTCGTGAACGATGTAGTTCCTTTGAGATGTGAAGTAACTGCCCTTACCTGAACCAAATCTTGCTTGTAGGAAGACTCAGAGCCTGGGATTTAACTCCATTTCTGAAGAGAAACACACAGCAGAGTTCTCATATATAGATCACACTCTGCTTTAGAGCAAGAAGCACGCTCTTGCTTTCCAGAGTCACTAAGACAGCAGGAAACGTGAGTGTGATGAGAACAAAAGAACGGTGTTTCCTACACATAGGGACCATATCTATTCCAACTCTGCTTCTGAAACTTATACAAAGCACTGGTCCTCTAACATCCAATGCTTGTCAGTTAAGATGAGAATCGTGTGAGCTTTGTGAACGATGTAGTTCGTTTGAGCAGAAAAGTGACTGCCCTTACCTGAAACAAAGTAGTGCTTGTAGGAAGACACAGAGCCTGGGATTTAACTCCTTTTCAGAAGGGAAACACACAGCATAGTTCTCATCCATGGATCACACTCTGCTTTAGAGCAAGAAGCACGCCCTTGCTTTCTAGAATCTCTAATACAGCAGTAACTTGAGTGTGCTCAGAACAAAAGAACAGTGTTTCCTACACATACAGACCATATCTTGTTCAACTCTGATTCTGAAACTGAAACAAACCCCAGTTCCTCTAATATCAAATGCTTCTCATTTAAGATGAGAAACGTGTGAGCTTCGTGAACGATGTAGTTCGTTTGAGCTGTAAAGTAACAGCCCTTACCTGAAACGAAGTCTTGTTTTTTAGGAAGACTCAGAGCCTGGGATTTAACTCCATTTCTGAAGAGAAACACACAGCAGAGTTCTCATTCATTGATCACACTCTGCTTTAGAGCAAGAAGCACGCTCTAGCTTTCTAGAGTCTCTAAGACAGCAGGAAAAGTGAGTGTGCTGAGAACAAAAGAATGGTGTTTCCTACACATACGGACCATATCTATTCCAACTCTGCTTCTGAAACTGATACAAAGCACTTTTCCTCTAACATCCGATGCTTGTCATTTAAGAAGAGAAGCGTGTGAGTTCGTGAACGATGTAGTTCGTTTGAGCTGTAAAGTAACTGCCCTTACCTGATTCGAAGTCTTGCTTGTAGGAAGACTCAGAGCCTGGTATTTAACTCCATTTCTTAAGAGAAACACACAGCAGAGTTCTCATATATAGATCACACTCTGCTTTAGAGCGAGAAGCACGCTCTTGCTTTCTAGAGTCTCTAAGACAGCAGGAAACATGAGTGTGCTGAGAACAAAAGAACGGTGTTTCCTACACATACGGACCATATCTAGTCCAACTCTGCCTCTTAAACTGATACAAAGCACAGGTCCTCTAACATCCAATGGTTGTCATTTAAGATGAGAAACGTGTGAGCTTCGTGAACGATGTAGTTCGTTTGCGCTGAAAAGTGACTGCCTTTACCTGAAACGAATTCTTGATTGTAG
This sequence comes from Onychomys leucogaster, assembly GCA_949786385.1. Classification (NCBI taxonomy): domain Eukaryota; kingdom Metazoa; phylum Chordata; class Mammalia; order Rodentia; family Cricetidae; genus Onychomys; species Onychomys leucogaster. The sequence continues at coordinate 2,139,058 of CATKUP010000073.1, forward strand.
GAAGACACACAGACTGGGTTTTAACTCCATTTCTGAAGGGAAACACACAGAATAGTTCTCATGGATGGATCACACTCTGCTTTAGAGCAAGAAGCACGCTCTTGTTTTCTAGATTCTCTAATACAGCAGGAAACGTGAGTGTGCTGAGAACAAAAGAAGGGTGTTTCCTACACATACCCACCATATCTAGTCCAACTCTGCCTCTTAAATTGATAGAAAGCACAGGTCCTCTAACATCCAATGGTTGTCATTTAAGATGAGAAACGTGTGAGCTTCGTGAACGATGTAGTTCGTTTGAGCTGTAAAGTAACGGCCCTTACCTGAAACAAAGTCTTGTTTTTTAGGAAGACTCAGAGCCTGAGATTTAACTCCATTTCTGAAGTGAAACACACAGCAGAGTTCTCATCCATTGATCACACTCTGCTTTAGAGCAAGAAGCACGCTCTAGCTTTCTAGAGTCTCTAAGACAGCAGGCACGTGAGTGTGCTGAGAACAAAAGAACGGTGTTTCCTACACATATGGACCATATCTATTGCAACTCTGTTTCTGAAATTGATACAAAGCACAGGTCCTCTAACATCCAAGCTTGTCAGTTAAGATGAGAAACGTGTGAGCTTCGTGATCGATGTAGTTCCTTTGAGCTGAAAATTGACTGCCCTTAATTGAAAGGAAGTCTTGCTTGTATGAAGACACAGAGCCTGGAATTTAACTCCATTTCTGAAGGAAAACACACAGCAGAGTTCTCATCCATTGATTACACTCTGCTTTAGAGAAAGAAGCACGCTCTTGCTTTCCAGAGTCACTAAGACAGCAGGAAACATTAGTGTGATTAGAACAAAATAATGGTGTTTACTACACATACGGACCATATCTAGTCCAACTCTGCTGCTAAAACTGATACAAAGCACTGGTCATCTAACATCCGATGCTTGTCAGTTAAGATGAGAAACGTGTGAGCTTCATGAACGATGTAGTTCGTTTGAGCTGAAAAGTGACTGCCCTTAATTGAAAGGAATTCTTGCTTGTAGGAAGACACAGAGCCTCGGATTTAACTCCATTACAGAAGGGAAACACACAGCATAGTTCTGATCCATGGATCACACTCTGCTTTAGAGCAAGAAGAACGCTCTTGCTTTCTAGAATCTCTAATACAGCAGGAAAGTTGAGTGTGCTCAGAACAAAAGAACGGTGTTTCCTACACATACAGACCATATCTAGTTCAACTCTGCTTCTGAAACTGAAATAAACCACAGGTCCTGTAAAATCCAATGCTTGTCAGTTAAGATGAGAAACGTGTGAGCTTCGTGAACGATGTAGTTAGTTTGAGCTGAAAAGTGACTGCCCTTACTTGAAACGATGTCTTACTTGTAGGAAGACACAGAGCCTAGAATTTAACTCCATTTCTAAAGGGAAACACACAGCATAGTTCTCATCCATGGATAACACTCTGCTTTAGAGCAAGAAGCACGCTCTTGCTTTCTAGAGTCTCTAAGATAGCAGGAAACATGAGTGTGCTGAGAACAAAAGAACGGTGTTTCCTACACATACGCACCATATCTAGTCCAACTCTGCCTCTTAAATTGATACAAAACACAGGTCCTCTAACATCCAATGCTTGTCAGTAAGATGAGAAACATGTGAGCTTCGTGAACGATGTAGTTAGTTTGAGCTGAAAAGTGACTGCCCTTACTTGAAATTAAGTCTTGCTTGTAGGAAGACACAGAGACTGGGATTTAACTCCACTTCTGAAGGGAAACACACAGCATAGTTCTCATCCATGGATCACACTCCGCTTTAGAGCAAGAAGCACGCTCTTGCTTTCTAGCGTCTCTAAGACAGCAGGAAACATGAGTGTGCTGAGAACAAAAGAACGGTGTTTCCTACACATACGGACCATATCTATTCCAACTCTGCCTCTTAAACTGATACAAAGCACAGGTCCTCTAACATCCAATGGTTGTCATTTAAGATTAGAAACGTGTGAGCTTCGTGAACGATGTAGTTCGTTTGACCTGAAAAGTGACTGCCCTTACCTGAAACGAAGTCTTGATTGTAGGAAGACACAGAGACTGGGATTTAACTCCATTTCTGAAGGGAAACACACAGCATAGTTCTCATCCATGGATCACACTCTGCTTTAGAGCAAGAAGCACGCTCTTGCTTTCTAGATTCTCTAATACAGCAGGAAACGTGAGTGTGCTAAGAACAAATGAACGGTGTTTCCTACACATACGGACCATATCTAGTCCAACTCTGCTGCTGAAACTGGTACAAAGCACTGGTACTCTAACATCCAATGCATGTCAGTGAAGATAAGAAACGTGTGAGCTTCATGAACGATGTAGTTCGTTTGAGCTGAAAAGTGACTGCCCTTAATTGAAAGGAAGTCTTGCTTGTATGAAGACACAGAGCCTGGAATTTAACTCCATTTCTGAAGAAACTCACAGCAGAGTTCTCATTCATTGATTACACTCTGCTTTAGCGCAAGAAGCATGCTCTAGCGTTCAGAGTCTCTAAGACAGCAGGAAACATGAATGTGCTGAGAACAAAGGAATGGTGGTTCCTACACATACGGACCATATGTATTCCAACTCTGCTTCTTAAACTGATACAAAGAACTGGTCCTCTAACATCCGATGCTTGTCATTTAAGATGAGAAACGTGTGAGCTTCGTGAAAGATGTAGTTCCTTTGAGCTGTAAAGTAACTGCCCTTACCTGAACCAAATCTTGCTTGTAGGAAGACTCAGAGCCTGGTAATTAACTCCATTTCTGAAGAGAAACACACAGCAGAGTTCTCATATATAGATCACACTCTGCTTTAGAGCAAGAAGCACGCTCTTGCTTTCCAGAGTCACTAAGACAGCAGGAAACGTGAGTGTGATGAGAACTAAAGAACGGTGTTTCCTACACATAGGAACCATATCTATTCCAACTCTGCTTCTGAAACTCATACAAAGCACTGGTCCTCTAACATCCAATGCTTGTCAGTTAAGATGAGAAACGTGTGAGCTTTGTGAACGATGTAGTTCCTCTGTGCAGAAAAGTGACTGCCCTTACCTGAAATGTAGTACTGCTTGTAGGAAGACACAGAGCCTGGGATTTAACAAATTTTCAGAAGGGAAACACACGGCATAGTTCCCATCCATGGATCACACTCTGCTTTAGAGCAAGAAGCATGCTCTTGCTTTCTAGAATCTCTAATACAGCAGTAACTTGATTGTGCTCAGAACAAAAGAACAGTGTTTCCTACACATACAGACCATATCTTGTTCAACTCTGATTCTGAAACTGAAACAAACCCCAGGTCCTCTAATATCCAATGCTTCTCAGTTAAGATGAGAAACGTGTGAGCTTCGTGAATGATGTAGTTCCTTTGAGCTTTGAAGTAACGGCCCTTACCTGAAACGAAGTCTTGTTTTTTAGGAAGACTCAGAGCCTGAGATTTATCTCCATTTCTGAAGTTAAACACACAGCAGAGTTCTCATTCATTGATCACACTCTGCTTTAGAGCAAGAAGCACGCTCTAGCTTTCTAGAGTCTCTAAGACAGCAGGAAAAGTGAGTGTGCTGAGAACAAAAAAACGGTGTTTCCTACACATACGGACCATATCTATTCCAACTCTGCTTCTGAAACTGATACAAAGCACTTGTTCTCTAACATCTGATGCTTGTCTGTTAAGATGAGAAACGTGTGAGTTCGTGAACGATGTAGTTCGTTTGAGCTGTAAAGTAACTGCCCTTACCTGATTCGAAGTCTTGCTTGTAGGAAGACGCAGAGCCTGGGTTTTAACTCCATTTCTGAAGTGAAACACACAGCAGAGTTCTCATCCATTGATAACACTCTGCTTTAGAACAAGAAGCACGCTCTTGCTTTCCAGATTCACTAAGACAGCAGGAAACCTGAGTGTGATGAGAAGAAAAGAATGGTGTTTACTACACATACGGACCATATCTAGTCCAACTCTGCTGCTGAAACTGATACAAAGCACTGGTCATCTAACTTCCGATGCTTGTCAGTTAAGATAAGAAACGTGTGAGCTTCTTGAACGATGTTGTTAGTTTGAGCTGAAAAGTGACTGCCCTTAATTGAAAGGAAGTCTTGTTGTAGGAACACTCAGAGCCTGGGATTTAACTCCATTTCTGAAGTGAAACACACAGCAGATTTCTCATATATAGATCCCACTGTGCTTTAGAGCGAGAAGCACGCTCTTGCTTTCTAGAGTCTCTAAGACATCAGGAAACATGAGTGTGCTGAGAACAAAATAACGGTGTTTCCTACACATATATGGACCATATCTAGTCCACCTCTGCCTCTGAAATTCATACAAAGCAAAGTTCTTCTAACATCCAATGCTTGTCATTTAAGATGTGAAAAGTGTGAGCTTTGTGAACGATGTAGTTCGTTTGAGCTGAAAAGTGACTGCCCTTACTTGAAACGAAGTAGTGCTTGTAGGAAGACACAGAGCCTGGGATTTAACTCCATTTCAGAAGGGAAACACACAGCATAGTTCTCATACATGGTTCACACTCTGCTTTAGAGGAAGAAGAACGTTCTTGCTTTCTAGAATCTCTAATACAGCAGGAAACTTGAGTGTGCTCAGAACAAAATAACAGTGTTTTCTACACATATACGGAACATATCTAGTCCAACTCTGCTTCTGAAATTGATACAAAGCACAGGTCCTCTAACATCCAATGCTTGTCAGTTAATATGAGAAACATGTGAGCTTCGTGAACGATGTAGATAATTTGAGCTGAAAAGAGACTGCCCTTACTTGAAATGAAGTCTTGCTTGTAGGAAGACACAGAGCCTAAAATTTAACTCCATTTCTGAAGGGAAACACACAGCATAGTTCTCTTCCATGGATCACACTCTGCTTTAGAGCAAGAAGCACGCTCTTGCTCTCTAGAGTCTCTAAGAGAGCACGAAACATGAGTATTCTGAGAACAAAAGTACAGTGTTTCCTACACATACAGACCATATCTCGTCCAACACTGCCTCCTAAATTTATACAAAGCACAGGTCCTCTAACATCCAATGCTTGTCAGTTAAGATGAGAAACGTGTGAGCTTCGTGAACGATGGAGTTAGTTTGAGCTGAAAAGTGACTGCCCTTCTTGAAACGAAATCTTGCTTGTACTAAGACACAGAGCCTGGGTTTTAACTCCATTTCTGAAGGGAAACACACAGCATATTTCTCATCCATTGATCACACTGTGCTTTAGAGCAAGAAGCACGCTCTAGCTTTCTAGAGTCTCTAAGACAGCAGGAAAAGGGAGTGTGCTGAGAACAAAAGAACGGTGTTTCCTACACATACAGACCATATCTAGTTCAACTCTGCTTCTGAAACTGAAACAAACCACAGGTCCTCTAACATCCAATGCTTGTCATTTAAGATGAGAAACGTGTGAGCTTCGTGAACGATGTAGTTCGTTTGAGCTGTAATGTAACTGCCCTTACTTGAAACGAAGTCTTGTGTGTAGGAAGACACAGAGCCTGGGATTTAACTCCATTTCAGAAGGGAAACACACAGCATAGTTCTCATCCATGGTTCACACTCTGCTTTAGAGCAAGAAGAACGTTCTTGCCTTCTAGAATCTCTAATACAGCAGGAAACTTGATTGTGCTCAGAACAAAATAACGGTGTTTTCTACACATATACGAAACTTATCTAGTCCAACTCTGCTTCTGAAATTGATACAAAGCACAGGTCCTCTAACATCCAATGCTTGTCAGTTAAGATGAGAAACATGTGAGCTTAGTGAACGATGTAGTGAGTTTGAGCTGAAAATTGACTGCCCTTACTTGAAACGAATTCTTGCTTGTAGGAAGACACAGAGCCTAGAATTTAACTCCATTTCTGAAAGGAAACACACAGCATAGTTCTCATCCATGGACCATACTCTGCTTTAGAGCAAGAAGCATGCTCTTGCTTTCTAGAGTCTCTAAGACAACAGGAAACATGAGTGTTCTGAGAACAAATGTACGGTGTTTCCTACACATACGGACCATATCTAGTCCAACTCTGCCTCTTAAATTGATACAAAGCACAGGTCCTCTAACATCCAATGGTTGTCATTTAAGATGAGAAACGTGTGAGCTTCGTGAACGATGTAGTTCATTTGAGCTGAAAAGTGACAGCCCTTACCTGAAACAAATTCTTGATTGTAGGAAGAAACAGAGACTGGGATTTAACTCCATTTCTGAAAGGAAACACACAGCATAGTTCTCATCCATGGATCACACTCTGCTTTAGAGCAAGAAGCATGCTCTTGCTTTCTAGATTCTCTAATACAGCAGGAAACGTGAGTGTGCTAAGAACAAATGAACAGTGTTTCCTACACATACGGACCATATCTAGTCCAACTCTGCTGCTGAAACTGATACAAAGCACTGGTCCTCTAACATCCAATGCTTGTCATTTAAGATGAGAAACGTGTGAGCTTCGTGATCGATGTAGTTCCTTTGAACTGTAAAGTAAATGCCCTTACCTGAACCAAATCTTGCGTGTAGGAAGACTCAGAGCCTGGGATTTAACTCCATTTCTGAAGAGAAACACACAGCAGAGTTCTCATATACAGATCACACTCTGCTTTAGAGCAAGAAGCACGCTCTTGCTTTCCAGAGTCACTAAGACAGCAGGAAACGTGAGTGTGATGAGAACAAAAGAACGGTGTTTCCTACACATACCCACCATATCTAGTCCAACTCTGCCTCTTAAATTGATACAAAGCACAGGTCCTCTAACATCCAATGGTTGTCATTTAAGATGAGAAACGTGTGAGCTTCGTGAACGATGTAGTTCGTTTGAGCTGTAAAGTAACGGCCCTTACCTGAAACAAAGTCTTGTTTTTTAGGAAGACTCAGAGCCTGAGATTTAACTCCATTTCTGAAGTGAAACACACAGCAGAGTTCTCATCCATTGATCACACTCTGCTTTAGAGCAAGAAGCACGCTCTAGCTTTCTAGAGTCTCTAAGACAGCAGGCACGTGAGTGTGCTGAGAACAAAAGAACGGTGTTTCCTACACATATGGACCATATCTATTGCAACTCTGTTTCTGAAATTGATACAAAGCACAGGTCCTCTAACATCCAAGCTTGTCAGTTAAGATGAGAAACATGTGAGCTTAGTGAACGATGTAGTTAGTTTGAGCTGAAAATTGACTGCCCTTACTTGAAACGAATTCTTGCTTGTAGGAAGACACAGAGCCTGGGATTTAACTCCATTTCTGAAAGGAAACACACAGCATAGTTCTCATCCATGGACCACACTCTGCTTTAGAGCAAGAAGCACCCTCTTGCTTTCTAGAGTCTCTAAGACAGCAGGAAACATGAGTGTGCTGAGAACAAAAGAACGGTGTTTCCTACGCATACGGACCATAACTAGTCCAACTCTGCCTCTTAAATTGATACAAAGCACAGGTCCTCTAACATCCAATGCTTGTCAGTTAAGAAGAGAAACATGTGAGCTTCGTGAACGATGTAGTTAGTTTGAGCTGAAAAGTGACTGCCCTTACTTGAAACGACATCTTGCTTGTAGGAAGATACAGAGCCTGGAATTTAACTCCATTTCAGAAAGGAAACACACAGCGTAGTTCTCATCAATGGATCACACTCTGCTTTCGAGCAAGAAGCATGCTCTTGCGTTCTAGAGACTCTAAGACAGCAGGAAACATGAGTGTGCTGAGAACAAAAGAACGGTGTTTCCTACGCATACGGACCATATCTAGTCCAACTTTGCCTCTTAAATTGATACAAAGCACAGGTCCTCTAACATCCAATGGTTGTCATTTAAGATGAGAAACGTGTGAGCTTCGTGAACGATGTAGTTCATTTGAGCTGAAAAGTGACAGCCCTTACCTGAAACGAATTCTTGATTGTAGGAAGACACAGAGACTGGGATTTAACTCCATTTCTGAAAGGAAACACACAGAATAGTTCTCATCCATGGATCACACTCTGCTTTAGAGCAAGAAGCATGCTCTTGCTTTCTAGATTCTCTAATACAGCAGGAAACGTGAGTGTGCTAAGAACAAATGAACAGTGTTTCCTACACATACGGACCATATCTAGTCCAACTCTGCTGCTGAAACTGATAAAAAGCACTGGTCCTCTAACATCCAATGCTTGTCATTTAAGATGAGAAACGTGTGAGCTTCGTGATCGATATAGTTCGTTTAAGCTGAAAAGTGACTGCCCTTAATTGAAAGGAAGTCTTTCTTGTATGAAGACACAGAGCCTGGAATTTAACTCCATTTCTGAAGAAACTCACAGCAGAGGTCTCATCCATTGATTACACTCTGCTTTAGAGCAAGAAGCACGCTCTAGCGTTCTAGAGTCTCTAAGACAGCAGGAAACATGAGTGTGCTGAGAACAAAGGAACGGTGTTTCCTACACATACAGACCATATGTATTCCAATTCTGCTTCTTAAACTGATACAAAGCACTGGTCCTCTAACATCCGATGCTTGTCAGTTAAGATGAGAAACATGTGAGCTTCGTGAACGATGTAGTTCCTTTGAGCTGTGAAGTAACTGCCCTTACCTGAACCAAATCTTGCTTGTAGGAAGACTCAGAGCCTGGGATTTAACTCCATTTCTGAAGAGAAACACAAAGCAGAGTTCTCATATATAGATCACACTCTGCTTTAGAGCAAGAAGCACGCTCTTGCTTTCCAGAGTCACTAAGACAGCAGGAAACGTGAGTGTGATGAGAACAAAAGAACGGTGTTTCCTACACATAGGGACCATATCTATTCCAACTCTGCTTCTGAAACTGATACAAAGAACTTGTCCTCTAACATCCAATGCTTGTCAGTTAAGATGAGAATCGTGTGAGCTTTGTGAACGATGTAGTTCGTTTGAGCAAAAAAGTGACTGCCCTTACCTGAAACAAAGTAGTGCTTGTAGGAAGACACAGAGCCTGGGATTTAACTCCTTTTCAGAAGGGAAACACACAGCATAGTTCTCATCCATGGATCACACTCTGCTTTAGAGCAAGAAGCACCCCCTTGCTTTCTAGAATCTCTAATACAGCAGTAACTTGAGTGTGCTCAGAACAAAAGAACAGTGTTTCCTACACATACAGACCATATCTTGTTCAACTCTGATTCTGAAACTGAAACAAACCCCAGTTCCTCTAATATCAAATGCTTCTCATTTAAGATGAGAAACGTGTGAGCTTCGTGAACGATGTAGTTCGTTTGAGCTGTAAAGTAACAGCCCTTACCTGAAACGAAGTCTTGTTTTTTAGGAAGACTCAGAGCCTGGGATTTAACTCCATTTCTGAAGAGAAACACACAGCAGAGTTCTCATTCATTGATCACACTCTGCTTTAGAGCAAGAAGCACGCTCTAGCTTTCTAGAGTCTCTAAGACAGCAGGAAAAGTGAGTGTGCTGAGAACAAAAGAACGGTGTTTCCTACACATACGAACCATATCTATTCCAACTCTGCTTCTGAAACTGATACAAAGCACTTTTTCTCTAACATCTGATGCTTGTCATTTAAGATGAGAAGCGTGTGAGTTCGGGAACGATGTAGTTCGTTTGAGCTGTAAAGTATCTGCCCTTACCTGATTCGAAGTCTTGCTTGTAGGAAGACTCAGAGCCTGGGATTTAACTCCATTTCTTAAGAGAAACACACAGCAGAGTTCTCATATATAGATCACACTCTGCTTTAGAGCGAGAAGCATGCTCTTGCTTTCTAGCGTCTCTAAGACAGCAGGAAACATGAGTGTGCTGAGAACAAAAGAACGGTGTTTCCTACACATATGGACCATATCTAGTCCAACTCTTCCTCTTAAACTGATACAAAGCACAGGTCCTCTAACTTCCAATGGTTGTCATTAAAGATGAGAAATGTGTGAGCTTCGTGAACGATGTAGTTCGTTTGAGCTGAAAAGTGACTGCCTTTACCTGAAACGAATTCTTGATTGTAGGAAGACACACAGACTGGGTTTTAACTCCATTTCTGAAGGGAAACACACAGAATAATTCTCATGGATGGATCACACTCTGCTTTAGAGCAAGAAGCACGCTCTTGTTTTCTAGATTCTCTAATACAGCAGGAAACGTGAGTGTGCTGAGAACAAAAGAACGGTGTTTCCTACACATACCCACCATATCTACTCCAACTCTGCCTCTTAAATTGATACAAAGCACAGGTCCTCTAACATCCAATGGTTGTCATTTAAGATGAGAAACGTGTGAGCTTCGTGAACGATGTAGTTCGTTTGAGCTGTAAAGTAACGGCCCTTACCTGAAACAAAGTCTTGTTTTTTAGGAAGACTCAGAGCCTGAGATTTAACTCCATTTCTGAAGTGAAACACAAAGCAGAGTTCTCATCCATTGATCACACTCTGCTTTAGAGCAAGAAGCACGCTCTAGCTTTCTAGAGTCTCTAAGACAGCAGGCACGTGAGTGTGCTGAGAACAAAAGAACGGTGTTTCCTAAACATATGGACCATATCTATTGCAACTCTGTTTCTGAAATTGATACAAAGCACAGGTCCTCTAACATCCAAGATTGTCAGTTAAGATGAGAAACATGTGAGCTTCGTGAACGATGTAGTTAGTTTGAGCTGAAAAGTGACTGCCCTTACTTGAAACAAAATCTTGCTTGTAGGAAGACACAGAGCCTGGGTTTTAACTCCATTTCAGAAGGGAAACACACAGCATAGTTCTGATCCATGGATCACACTCTGCTTTAGAGCAAGAAGAACGCTCTTGCTTTCTAGAAACTCTAATACAGCAGGAAAGTTGAGTGTGCTCAGAACAAAAGAACGGTGTTTCTACACATACAGACCATATCTAGTTCAACTCTGCTTCTGAAACTGAAACAAACCACAGGTCCTCTAACATCCAATGCTTGTCATTTAAGATGAGAAACGTGTGAGCTTCGTGAACGATGTAGTTCGTTTGAGCTGTAATGTAACTGCACTTACTTGAAACGAAGTCTTGTGTGTAGGAAGACACAGAGACTGGAATTTAACTCCATTTCTGAAAGGAAACACACAGCATAGTTCTCATCCATGGTTCACACTCTGCTTTAGAGTAAGAAGAACGTTCTTGCCTTCTAGAATCTCTAATACAGCAGGAAACTTGATTGTGCTCAGAACAAAATAACGGTGTTTTCTACACATATACGTAACATATCTAGTCCAACTCTGCTTCTGAAATTGATACAAAGCACAGGTCCTCTAACATCCAATGCTTGTCAGTTAAGATGAGAAACATGTGAGCTTAGTGAACGATGTAGTTAGTTTGAGCTGAAAAGTGACTGCCCTTACTTGAAACGAATTCTTGCTTGTAGGAAGACACAGAGCCTAGAATGTAACTCCATTTCTGAAATGAAACACACAGCATAGTTCTCATAAATGGATCACACTCTGCTTTAGAGCAAGAAGCACCCTCTTGCTTTCTAGAGTCTCTAAGACAGCAGGAAACATGAGTGTGCTGAGAACAAAAGAACGGTGTTTCCTACACATATGGACCATATCTAGTCCAACACTGCCTCTTAAATTGATGCAAAGCACAGGTCCTCTAACATCCAATGATTGTCATTTAAGATGAGAAACATGTGAGCTTCGTGAACGATGTAGTTAGTTTGAGCTGAAAAGTGACTGCCCTTACTTGAAACGAATTCTTGCTTGTAGGAAGACACAGAGCCTAGAATGTAACTCCATTTCTGAAATGAAACACACAGCATAGTTCTCATAAATGGATCACACTCTGCTTTCAAGCAAGAAGCATGCTCTTGCTTTCTAAAGTCTCTAAGACAGCAGGAAACATGAGTGTTCTGAGAACAAAAGTACGGTGTTTCCTACACATACGGACGATATCTAGTCCAACTCTGCCTCTTAAATTGATACAAAGCACAGGTCCTCTAACATCCAATGGTTGTCATTTAAGATGAGAAACGTGTGAGCTTCGTGAACGATGTAGTTCATTTGAGCTGAAAAGTGACAGCCCTTACCTGAAACGAAATCTTGATTGTAGGAAGACACAGAGGCTGGAATTTAACTCCATTTCTGAAAGGAAACACACAGCATAGTTCTCATCCATGGATCACACTCTGCTTTAGAGCAAGAAGCACGCTCTTGCTTTCTAGATTCTCTAATACAGCAGGAAACATGAGTGTGCTAAGAACAAATGAACGGTGTTTCCTACACATACGGACCATATCTAGTCCAACTCTGCTGCTGAAACTGATACAAAGCACTGGTCCTCTAACATCCAATGCTTGTCAGTGAAGATGAGAAACGTGTGAGCTTCGTGATCGATGTATTTCGTTTAAGCTGAAAAGTGACTGCCCTTAATTGAAAGGAAGTCTTTCTTGTATGAAGACACAGAGCCTGGAATTTAACTCCATTTCTGAAGAAACTCACAGCAGAGTTCTCATCCATTGATTACACTCTGCTTTAGAGCAAGAAGCACGCTCTAGCGTTCTAGAGTCTCTAAGACAGCAGGAAACATGAGTGTGCTGAGAACAAAGGAACGGTGCTTCCTACACATATGGACCATATGTATTCCAATTCTGCTTCTTAAACTGATACAAAGCACTGGTCCTCTAACATCCGATGCTTGTCAGTTAAGATGAGAATCGTGTGAGCTTTGTGAACGATGTAGTTCTTTTTAGCAGAAAAGTGACTGCCCTTACCTGAAACAAAGTAGTGCTTGTAGGAAGACACAGAGCCTGGGATTTAACTCCTTTTCAGAAGGGAAACACACAGCATAGTTCTCATCCATGGATCATACTCTGCTTTAGAGCAAGAAGCACGCCCTTGCTTTCTAGAATCTCTAATACAGCGGTAACTTGAGTGTGCTCAGAACAAAAGAACAGTGTTTCCTACACATACAGACCATATCTTGTTCAACTCTGATTCTGAAACTGAAACAAACCCCAGTTCCTCTAATATCAAATGCTTCTCATTTAAGATGAGAAACGTGTGAGCTTTGTGAACGATGTAGTTCGTTTGAGCTGTAAAGTAACAGCCCTTACCTGAAACGAAGTCTTGTTTTTTAGGAAGACTCAGAGCCTGGGATTTAACTCCATTTCTGAAGAGAAACACACAGCAGAGTTCTCATTCATTGATCACACTCTGCTTTAGAGCAAGAAGCACGCTCTAGCTTTCTAGAGTCTCTAAGACAGCAGGAAAAGTGAGTGTGCTGAGAACAAAAGAACGGTGTTTCCTACACATACGGACCATATCTATTCCAACTCTGCTTCTGAAACTGATACAAAGCACTTTTCCTCTAACATCCGATGCTTGTCATTTAAGATGAGAAGCGTGTGAGTTCGTGAACAATGTAGTTTGTTTGAGCTGTAAAGTAACTGCCCTTACCGGATTCGAAGTCTTGCTTGTAGGAAGACTCAGAGCCTGGGATTTAACTCCATTTCTTAAGAGAAACACACAGCAGAGTTCTCATATATAGATCACACTCTGCTTTAGAGCGAGAAGCACGCTCTTGCTTTCTAGCATCTCTAAGACAGCAGGAAACATGAGTGTGCTGAGAACAAAAGAACGGTGTTTCCTACACATACGGACCATATCTAGTCCAACTCTGCCTCTTAAACTGATACAAAGCACAGGTCCTCTAACATCCAACGGTTGTCATTTAAGATGAGAAACGTGTGAGCTTCGTGAACGATGTAGTTCGTTTGAGCTGTAAAGTAACGGCCCTTACCTGAAACAAAGTCTTGTTTTTTAGTAAGACTCAGAGCCTGAGATTTAACACCATTTCTGAAGTGAAACACACAGCAGAGTTCTCATCCATTGATCACACTCTGCTTTAGAGCAAGAAGCACGCTCTAGCTTTCTAGAGTCTCTAAGACAGCAGGCACGTGAGTGTGCTGAGAACAAAAGAACGGTGTTTCCTACACATATGGACCATATCTATTGCAACTCTGTTTCTGAAATTTATACAAAGCACAGGTCCTCTAACATCCAAGCTTGTCAGTTAAGATGAGAAACATGTGAGCTTCGTGAACGATGTAGTTAGTTTGAGCTGAAAAGTGACTGCCCTTAGTTGAAATAAAATCTTGCTTGTAGGAAGACACAGAGCCTGGGATTTAACCCCTTTTCAGAAGGGAAACACACAGCATAGTTCTCTTCCATGGATCACACTCTGCTTTAGAGCAAGAAGCACGCCCTTGCTTTCTAGAATCTCTAATACAGCAGTAACTTGAGTGTGCTCAGAACAAAAGAACAGTGTTTCCTACACATACAGACCATATCTTGTTCAACTCTGATTCTGAAACTGAAACAAACCCCAGTTCCTCTAATATCAAATGCTTCTCATTTAAGATGAGAAACGTGTGAGCTTTGTGAACGATGTAGTTCGTTTGAGCTGTAAAGTAACAGCCCTTACCTGAAACGAAGTCTTGTTTTTTAGGAAAAATCAGAGCCTGGGATTTAACTCCATTTCTGAAGAGAAACACACAGCAGAGTTCTCATTCATTGATCACACTCTGCTTTAGAGCAAGAAGCACGCTCTATCTTTCTAGAGTCTCTAAGACAGCAGGAAAAGTGAGTGTGCTGAGAACAAAAGAACGGTGTTTCCTACACATACGGACCATATGTATTCCAACTCTGCTTCTGAAACTGATACAAAGCACTGGTCCTCTAACATCCGATGCTTGTCAGTTAAGATGAGAAACGTGTGATATCGTGAACAATGTAGATCCTTTGAGCTATAAAGTAACTGCCCTTACCAGAACCAAATCTTGCTTGTAGGAAAACTCAGAGCCTGGGATTCAACTCCATTTCTGAAGAGAAACACACAGCAGAGTTCTCATATATAGATCACACTCTGCTTTAGAGCAAGAAGCACGCTCTTGCTTTCCAGAGTCACTAAGACAGCAGGAAACGTGACTGTGATGAGAACAAAAGAACGGTGTTTCCTACACATAGGGACCATATCTATTCCAACTCTGCTTCTGAAACTGATACAAAGCACTGGTCCTCTAACATCCAATGCTTGTCAGTTAAGATGAGAAACGTGTGAGCTTTGTGAACGATGTAGTTCGTTTGAGCAGAAAAGTGACTGCCCTTACCTGAAACAAAGTAGTGCTTGTAGGAAGACACAGAGCCTGGGATTTAACTCCTTTTCAGAAGGGAAACACACAGCATAGTTCTCATCCATGGATCACACTCTGCTTTAGAGAAAGAAGAACGCTCTCGCTTTCTAGAATCTCTAATACAGCAGGAAAGTTGAGTGTGCTCAGAACAAAAGAACGGTGTTTCCTACACATACAGACCATATCTAGTTCAACTCTGCTTCTGAAACTGAAACAAACCACAGGTCCTCTAACATCCAATGCTTGTCAGTTAAGATGAGAAACGTGTGAGCTTCGTGAAGAGATGTAGTTCGTTTGAGCTATAAAATAACGGCCCTTACCTGAAACGAAGTCTTGTTTTTTAGGAAGACTCAGAGCCTGAGATTTAACTCCATTTCTGAAGTGAAACACACAGCAGAGTTCTCATCCATTGATCACACTCTGCTTTAGAGCAAGAAGCACGCTCTAAGTTTCTAGAGTCTCTAAGACAGCAGGAAACATGAGTGTGCTGAGAACAAAAGAACAGTGTTTCGTACACATATGGACCATATATATTGCAACTCAGTTTCTGAAATTGATACAAAGCACTGGTCCTCTAACATCCAAGCTTGTCAGTTAAGATGAGAAACATGTGAGCTTCGTGAACGATGTAGTTAGTTTGAGCTGAAAAGTGACTGCCTTACTTGAAACAAAGTCTTGCTTGTAGGAAGACACAGAGCCTGGGTTTTAACTCCACTTCTGAAGGGAAACACACAGCATAGTTCTCATCCATGGATCACACTCTGCTTTAGAGCAAGAAGCACGCTCTAGCTTTCTACAGTCTCTAACACAGCAGGAAATGTGAGGGTGCTGAGAACAAAAGAACGGTGTTTCCTACACATACGGACCATATCTAGTCCAACTCTGCCTCTTAAACTGATACAAAGCACAGGTCCTCTAACATCCAATGCTTGTCATTTAAGATGAGAAACGTGTGATCTTTGTGAATGATGTAGTTCGTTTGAGCTGAAGAGTAACTGCCCTTACCTGTAACGAAGTAGTGCTTGTAGGAAGACACAGAGCCTGGGATTTAACTCCATTTCGGAAGGGAAACACACAGCATAGTTCTCATCCATGGATCACACTCTGCTTTAGAACAAGAAGCACGCTCTTGCTTTCTAGAGTCTCTAAGTTAGCAGGAAACATGGGTGTGCTGAGAACAAAAGAACGGTGTTTCCTACACATACGGACCATATCTACTCCAACTCTGCCTCTTAAACTGATACAAAACACAGGTCCTCTAACACCCAATGGTTGTCATTTCAGATGAGAAACGTATGAGCTTCGTGAACGATGTTGTTCGTTTGAGCTGAAAAGTGACTGCCCTTACCTAAAACGAATTCTTGATTGTAGGAAGACACAGAGACTGGGTTTTAACTCCATTTCTGAAGGTAAACACACAGAATAATTCTCATCCATGGATCACACTCTGCTTTAGCGCAAGAAGAACACTCTTCCATTCTAGAGTCTCTAATACAGCAGGAAACATGAGTGTGCTCAGAACAAAAGAACGGTGTTTCCTACACAAACAGACCATATCAAGTTCATATCTGCTTCTGAAACTGATACAAACCACAGGTCCTCTAACATCCAATGGTTGTCATTTAAGATGAGAAACGTGTGAGCTTCGTGAACGATGTAGTTCGTTTGAGCTCTAAAGTGACTGCCCTTACATGAAACGAAGTCTTGTTTTTTAGGAAGACTCAGAGCCTGAGATTTAACTCCATTTCTGAAGTGAAACACACAGCAGAGTTCTCATCCATTGATCACACTCTGCTTTAGAGCAAGAAGCACGCTCTAGCTTTCTAGAGTCTCTAAGACAGCAGGAAAACTGAGTGTGCTGAGAACAAAAGAACGGTGTTTCCTACACATACGGACCATATCTATTCCAACTCAGCTTCTGAAACTGATACAAAGCACTTGTCCTCTAACATCTGATGCTTGTCAGTTAAGATGAGAAACGTGTGAGTTCGTGAAGGATGTAGTTCGTTTGAGCTGTAAAGTGACTGCCCTTACCTGAAACGAAGTAGTGCTTGTAGGAAGACACAGAGCCTGGGATTTAACTCCATTTCAGAAGGGAAACACACAGCATAGTTCTCATCCATGGATCACACTCTGCTTTAGAGCAAGAAGAACGGTCTTGCTTTCTAGAATCTCTAATACAGCAGGAAACATGAGTGTGCTCAGAACAAAAGAAAGGTGTTTCCTACACATACAGACCATATCTAGTTCAACTCTGCTTCTGAAACTGAAACAAACCACAGGTCCTCTAACATCCAATGCTTGTCAGTTAAGATGAGAAACGTGTGAGCTTCTTGAATGATGTAGTTCGTTTGAGCTGTAAAGTAACGGCCCTTACCTGAAACGAAGTCTTGTATTTTAGGAAGACTCAGAGCCTGGGTTTTAACTCCATTTCTGAAGTGAAACACACGGCAGAGTTCTCATCCAGTGATCACACTCTGCTTTAGAGCAAGAAGCACGCTCTAGCTTTCTAGAGTCTCTAAGACAGCAGGAAACCTGAGTGTGCTGAGAACAAAAGAACGGTGTTTCCGACACATATGGACCATATCAATTCCAACTCTGCTTCTGAAAGTGATACAACGCACTGGTCCTCTAACAGCCAATGCATGTCAGTTAAGATGAGAAACGAGTGAGCTTTGTGAAGGATGTAGTTCGTTTGAGCTGAAAAGTGACTGCCCTTACCTGAAACGAAGTAGTGCTTGTAGGAAGACACAGAGCCTGGGATTTAACTCCCCTTCTGAAGGGAAACACACAGCACAGTTCTCATATATAAATCACACTCTACTTTAGAGCAAGAAGCACGCTCTTGCTTTCTAGAGTCTCTAATACAGCAGGAAACTTGAGTGTGCTCAGAAAAAAAGAACGGTGTTTCCTACACATACAGACCATATCTAGTTCAACTCTGCTTCTGGAACTGAAACAAACCACAGGTCCTCTAACATCCAATGCTTGTCAGTTAAGATGAGAAACGTGTGAGCTTCGTGAACGATGTAGTTCGTTTAGCTGTAAAGTAACTGCTCTTACCTGAAACGAAGTCTTCCTTTTAGGGAGACACAGAGCCTGGGGTTTAACTCCATTTCTGAAGTGAAACACACAGCAGAGTTCTTATATATAGATCACACTCTTCTTTAGAGCAAGAAGCACGCTCTTGCTTTCTAGAGTGTCTAAGACAGCAGGAAACATGAGTGTGCTGAAAACGATACAACGGTGTTTCATACACATACAGACCATATGTAGTTCAACTCTGCTTCTGAAATTCATAAAAAGCACAGGTCCTCTAACATCCAATGCTTGTCTGTTAAGATGAGAAACGTGTGAGCTTCGAGAACGATGTAGTTCGTTTGAGCTGAAAAGTGACTGCCCTTACCTGAAACGAAGTAGTGCTTGTAGGAAGAACAGAGCCTGGGATTTAACTCCATTTCTGAAAGGAAACACACAGCATAGTTCTCATCCATTGATCACACTCTGCTTTAGAGCAAGAAGAACGCTCTTGCTTTCTAGAATCTCTAATAGAGCAGGAAGCTTGAGTGTGCTCCGAACAAATGAATGGTGTTTCCTACACATACAGACCATATCTAGTTCAACTCTGCTTCTGAAACTGAAACACACCACAGGTCCTCTAACATCCAATGCTTGTCTGTTAAGAGGAGAAACGTGGGAGCTTCTTGAACGATGTAGTTCATTTGAGCTGTAAAGAAACTGCACTTACCTGAAACGAAGTCTTGTTTGTAGGAAGACTCAGAGCCTGGGATTTAACTCCATTTCTGAGTGAAACACACAGCAGAGTTCTCATCCATTTATCACACTCTGCTTTAGAGAAAGGAGCCCGGGCTAGCGTTCTAGAGTCTCTAATACAGCAGGAAACTTGAGTGTGCTCAGAACAAATGAACGGTGTTTCCTACACATATAGACCATATCTAGTTCAACTCTGCTTCTGAAACAGAAACAAACCACAGGTCCTCTAACATCCAATGCTTGTCAGTTAAGATGAGAAACGTTTGAGCTTCATGAACGATGTAGTTCGTTTGAGCTGAAGAGTGACTGCCCTTACCTGAAACGAAGTAGTGCTTGTAGGGAGACACAGAGCCAGGAATTTAACTCCATTTCTGAAGTGAAACACAGAGCAGATTTCTTATCCATTGATCACACTCTGCTTTAGAGGAAGAAGCACGCTCTAGCTTTCTAGAGTCTCTAAGACAGCAGGAAACCTGAGTGTGCTGAGAACAAAAGAACGGTGTTTCCGACACATACGGACCATATCAATTCCAACTCTGCTTCTGAAAGTGATACAGAGCACTGGTCCTCTAACAGCCAATGCATGTCAGTTAAGATGAGAAACGTGTGAGCTTCGTGAACAATGTAGTTCGTTTGAGCTGAAAAGTGACTGCCCTTACTTGAAACGAAGTAGTGCTTGTAGGAAGACACAGAGCCTGGGATTTAACTCCCCTTCTGAAGGGAAACACACAGCACAGTTCTCATATATAGATCACACTCTACTTTAGAGCAAGAAGCACGCTCTTGCTTTCTAGAGTCTCTAATACAGCAGGAAACTTGAGTGTTCTCAGAAAAAAAGAACGGTTTTTCCTACACATATGGACCATATCCAGTTCAACTCTGCTTCTGAAACTGAATCAAACCACAGGTCCCCTAACATCCAGTGCTTGTCAGTTAAGATGAGAAATGTGTGAGGTTCGTGAACAATGTAGTTCGTTTAGCTGTAAAGTAACTGCTCTTACCTGAAACGAATTCTTCCTTTTAGGGAGACACAGAGCCTGGGGTTTAATTCCATTTCTGAAGTGAAACACACAGCAGAGTTCTCATATATAGATCACACTCTGCTTTAGAGCAAGAAGCAAGCTCTTGCTTTCTAGAGTGTCTAAGACAGCAGGAAACATGAGTGTGCTGAAAACAAAACAACGGTGTTTCATACACATACAGACCATATGTAGTTCAACTCTGCCTCTGAAATTCATACAAAGCACAGGTCCTCTAACATCCAATGCCTGTCTGTTAAGATGAGAAACGTGTGAGCTTGGAGAATGATGTAGTTCGTTTGAGCTGAAAAGTGACTGCCCTTACCTGAAAAGAAGTAGTGCTTGTAGGAAGACACAGAGCCTGGGATTTAACTCCATTTCTGAAAGGAAACACACAGCATAGTTCTCATCCATTGATCACACTCTGCTTTAGAGCAAGAAGAACGGTCTTGCTTTCTAGAATCTCTAATAGAGCAGGAAGCTAGAGTGTGCTCCGAACAAATGAACGGTGTGTCCTACACATACAGACCATATCTAGTTCAACTCTGCTTCGGAAACTGAAACAAACCACAGGTCCTCTAACATCCAATGCTTGGCAGTTAAGATGAGAAACGTGTGAGCTTCGTGAACGATGTAGATCGTTTGAGCTGAAAAGTGACTGCCCTTACCTGAAACGAAGTAGTGCTTGTAGGAAGACACAGAGCATCGGATTTAACTCCCCTTCTGAAGGGAAACACACAGCACAGTTCTCATATATAGATCACACTCTATTTTAGAGCAAGAAGCACGCTCTTGCTTTCTAGAGTCTCTAATACAGCAGGAAACTTGAGTGTTCTCAGAAAAAAAGAACAGTGTTTCCTACACATACGGACCATATCCAGTTCAACTCTGCTTCTGAAACTGAAACAAACCACAGGTCCTCTAACATCCAATGCTTGTCATTTAAGATGAGAAACGTTTGAGCTTCGTGAACGATGTAGTTCGTTTGAGCTGAAAAGTGACTGCCCTTACTTGAAATGAAATCTTGCTTGTAGAAAGACTCAGATAATGGGATTTAACTCCATTTCTGCATGGAAACACACAGCAGAGTTCTCATCCATTGATCACACTCTGCATTAGAGCAAGAAGCACGCTCTTGCTTTCCAGAGTCTCTAAAAAAGCAGGAAACGTGAGTGTGATGAGAACAAAAGAACGGTGTTTCCTAAACATACGGACCATATCTAGTTCAACTCTGCTTCTGAAACTGAAAGAACCACAGGTCCTCTAACATCCAATGCTTGTCTTTTAAGATGAGATACATGTGAGCTTCTTGAACTATGTAGTTCATTTGAGCTGTAAAGAAACTGCCCTTACCTGAAACGAAGTCTTGTTTTTAAGAAGACTCAGAGCCTGGGATTTAACTCCATTTCTGAAGTGAAACATACAGCAGAGTTCTCATCCATTGATCACACTCTGCTTTAGAGCAAGAAGCCCGGTCTATCTTTCTAGAGTCTCTAAGACAGCAGGAAACCTGAGTGTGCTGAGAACAAAAGAACGGTGTTTCCAACACATACGGACCATATCAATTCCAACTCTGCTTCTGAAAGTGATACAAAACACTGGTCCTCTAACAGACAATGCATGTCAGTTAAGA
The DNA here is from genome assembly GCA_949786385.1 of Onychomys leucogaster. NCBI lineage: Eukaryota > Metazoa > Chordata > Mammalia > Rodentia > Cricetidae > Onychomys > Onychomys leucogaster. Next base: position 2,160,562 of record CATKUP010000073.1, read on the forward strand.
TGAGACACGTGTGAGCTTCGTGAAAGATGTAGTTCGTTTGAGCTGAAAAGTGACTGCCCTTACCTGAAATGAAGTAGTGCTTGTAGGAAGACACAGAGCCTGGGATTTAACTCGACTTCTGAAGGGAAACACACAGCACAGTTCTCATATATAGATCACACTCTACTTTAGAGCAAGAAGCACGCTCTTGCTTTCTAGAATCTCTAATACAGCAGGAAACTTGAGAGTGCTCAGAAAAAAAGAACAGTGTTTCCTACACATACGGACCATATCTAGTTCAACTCTGCTTCTGAAACTGAAACAAACCACAAGTCCTCTAACATCCAATGCTTGTCAGTTAAGATGAGAAACGTTTGAGCTTCGTGAACGATGTAGTTCCTTTGAGCTGAAAAGTGACTGCCCTTACTTGAAAAGAAATCTTGCTTGTAGAAAGACTCAGAGCCTGGGATTTAATTCCATTTCAGCATGGAAACACACAGCAGAGTTCTCATCCATTGATCACACTCTGCTTTAGAGCAAGAAGAACGCTCTTGCTTTCCAGAGTCTCTAAGACAGCAGGAAACATGAGTGTGATGAAAACAAAAGAACGGTGTTTCCTAAACATACGGACCATATGAAGTTCAACTCTGCTTCTGAAACTGAAAGAACCACAGGTCCTCTAACATCCAATGCTTGTCTGTTAAGATGAGAAACATGTGAGCTTCTTGAATGATGTAGTTCATTTGAGCTGTAAAGAAACTGCCCTTACCTGAAAGGAAGTCTTCTTTGTAGGAAGACTCAGAGCCTGGGATTTAACTCCATTTCTGCATGGAAACACACAGCAGAGTTCTCATCCATTGATCACACTCTGCTTTAGAGCAAGAACCACGCTCTTGCTTTCTAGAGTCTCTAATACAGCAGGAAACTTGAGTGTGCTCAGAAAAAAAGAACGGTGTTTCCTACACATATGGACCATATCCAGTTCAACTCTGCTTCTGAAACTGAAACAAAGCTCAGGTCCTCTAACATCCAATGCTGGTCAGTTAAGATGAGAAACGTGTGAGTTTCGTGTACGATGTAGGACGTTTGAGATGAAAAGTGACTTCCCTTACCTGAAACAAAATAGTGCTTGTAGGGAGACTCAGAGCCTGGAATTTAACTCCATTTCTTATGTGAAATACAGAGCAGAATTCTTATACATTGATCACACTCTGCTTTAGAGCAAGAAGCACGCTCTTGCTTTCTAGAGTCTCTAAGACAGCAGGAAACCTGAGTGTGATGAAAACAAAAGAACGGTGTTTCCTAAACATACGGACCATATCAAGTTCAACTCTGCTTCTGAAACTGAAAGAACCACAGGTCCTCTAACATCCAATGCTTGTCTGTTAAGATGAGAAACATGTGAGCTTCTTGAACGATGTAGTTCATTTGAGCTGTAAAGAAACTGCCCTTACCTGAAACTAAGTCTTCTTTGTAGGAAGACTCAGAGCCTGGGATTTAACTCCATTTCTGCATGGAAACACACAGCAGAGTTCTCATCCATTGATCAAACTCTGCTTTAGAGCAAGAAGCACGCTCTTGCTTTCTGGAATCTCTAATACAGCAGGAAACTTGAGTGTGCTCAGAAAAAAAGAACGGTGTTTCCTACACATACGGACCATATCCAGTTCAACTCTGCTTCTGAAACTGAAACAAAGCTCAGGTCCTCTAACATCCAATGCTGGTCAGTTAAGATGAGAAACGTGTGAGCTTCGTGAACGATGTAGGTCGTTTGAGATGAAAAGTGACTTCCCTTACCTGAAACGAAATAGTGCTAGTAGGGAGACTCAGAGCCTGGAATTTAACTCCATTTCTTAAGTGAAACACAGAGCAGAGTTCTCATCCATTGATCACACTCTGCTTTAGAGCAAGAAGCACGCTCTAGCTTTCTAGAGTCTCTAAGACTACAGGAAACGTGAGTGTGCTGAGAACAAAAGAACGGTGTTTCGTACACATATGGACCATATCTATTGCAACTCTGCTTCTGAAATTGATACAAAGCACTGGTCATCTAACATCCAAGCTTGTCAGTTAAGATGAGTAACATGTGAGCTTCGTGAACGATGTAGTTCGATTGAGCTGTAAAGTATCGGCCCTTACCTAAAATGAATTTTTGATTGTAGGAAGACACAGAGACTGGGTTTTAACTCCATTTCTGAAGGGAAACACACAGCATAGTTCTCATCCATGGATCACACCCTGCTTTAGAGCAAAAAGCACGCTCTTGTTTTCTAGATTCTCTAATACAGCAGGAAACATGAGTGTGCTCAGAACAAAAGAACGGTGTTTCGTACACATATGGACCATATCTATTGCAACTCTGCTTCTGAAATTGATACAAAGCACTGGTCATCTAACATCCAAGCTTGTCAGTTAAGATGAGTAACATGTGAGCTTCGTGAACGATGTAGTTAGTTTGAGCTGAAAAGTGACTGCCCTTACTTGAAACGAAGTCTTGCTTGTAGGAAGACTCAGAGCCTGGGATTTAACTCCATTTCTGAAGGGAAACACACAGCATAGTTCTCATCCATGGATCACACTCTGCTTTAGAGCAAAAAGCACGCTCTTGTTTTCTAGATTCTCTAATACAGCAGGAAACATGAGTGTGCTCAGAACAAAAGAACGGTGTTTCCTACACATACAGAACATATCTAGTTCAAATCTGCTTCTGAAACTGAATCAAACCACAGGTCCTCTAACATCCAATGCTTGTCATTTAAGATGAGAAACGTGTGAGCTTTGTGAACGATGTAGTTCGTTTAGCTGTAAAGTAACTGCTCTTACCTGAAACGAAGTCTTGTTTTTTAGGAAGACTCAGAGCCTGAGATTTAACTCCATTTCTGAAGTGAAACACACAGCACAGTTCTCATCCATTGATCACACTCTGCTTTAGAGCAAGAAGCATGCTCTAGCTTTCTAGTGTCTCTAAGACAGCAGGAAAAGTGAGTGTGCTGAGAACAAAAGAACAGTGTTTCCTACACATATGGACCATATCTATTCCAACTCTGCGTCTGAAACTGATACAAAGCACTTGTCCTCTAACATCTGATGCTTGTCAGTTAAGATGAGAAACGTGTGAGTTCGTGAACGATGTAGTTTGTTTGAGCTGTAAAGTGACTGCCCTTACCTGAAACGAAGTAGTGCTTGTAGGAAGACACAGAGCCTGGGATTTAACTCAATTTCAGAAGGGAAACACACAGCATAGTTCTCATCCATGGATCACACTCTGCTTTAGCGCAAGAAGAACACTCTTGCTTTCTAGAATCTCTAATACAGCAGGAAACATGAGTGTGCTCAGAACAAAAGAATGGTGTTTCCTACACATACAGACCATATCTAGTTCAACTATGCTTCTGAAACTGAATCAAACCACAGGTCCTCTAACATCCAAGCTTGTCAGTTAAGATGAGTAACATGTGAGCTTCGTGAACGATGTAGTTATTTTCAGCTGAAAAGTGACTGCCCTTACTTGAAACGATGTCTTGCTTGTAGGAAGACACAGAGCCTGGAATCTAACTCCATTTCTGAAGGGAAACACACAGCATAGTTCTCATCCATGGATCACACTCTGCTTTAGAACAAGAAGCACGCTCTTGCTTTCTAGAGTCTCTAAGACAGCAGGAAACATGAGTGTGCTGAGAACAAAAGAACGGAGTTTCCTACACATACAGACCATATCTAGTCCAACTCTGCCTCTTAAATTGATACAAAGCACAGGTCCTCTAACATCCAATGGTTGTCATTTCAGATGAGAAATGTATGAGCTTCGTGAACGATGTAGTTCGTTTGAGCTGAAAAGTGACTGCCCTTACCTAAAACGAATTCTTGATTGTAGGAAGACACAGAGACTGGGTTTTAACTCCATTTCTGAAGGGAAACACACAGCATAGTTCTTATCCATGGATCACACTCTGCTTTAGAGCAAGAAACACGCTCTTGATTTCTAGATTCTCTAATACAGCAGGAAACGTGAGTGTGCTAAGAACAAATGAACGGAGTTTCCTACACATACGGACCATATCTAGTCCAACTCTGCCTCTGAAATTGATGCAAAGCACAGTTCCTCTAACATCCAATGCTTATCAGTTAAGATGAGAAACATGTGAGCTTGAACGATGTAGTTCGTTTGAGCTGTAAAGTGACTGCCCTTACCTGAAACGAAGTAGTGCTTGTAGGAAGACACAGAGCCTGGGATTTAACTCCATTTCAGAAGGGAAACACACAGCAGAGTTCTCATCCATGGATCACACTCTGCTTTAGCGCAAGAAGAACACTCTTGCTTTCTAGAATCTCTAATACAGCAGGAAACATGAGTGTGCTCAGAACAAAAGAACAGTGTTTCCTACACATACAGATCATATCTAGTTCAAATCTGCTTCTGAAACTGAATCAAACCACAGGTCCTCTAACATCCAATGCTTGTCATTTAAGATGAGAAACGTGTGAGCTCCGTGAACTATGTAGTTCGTTTGAGCTGTAAAGTGACTATCCTTACATGAAACGAAGTCTTGTTTTTTAGGAAGACTCAGAGCCTGAGATTTAACTCCATTTCTGAAGTGAAACACACAGCAGAGTTCTCATCCAGTGATCACACTCTGCTTTAGAGCAAGAAGCACGCTCTAGCTTTCTAGAGTCTCTAAGACAGCAGGAAACGTGAGTGTGCTGAGAAAAAATGAACGGTGTTTCGTACACATATGGACCATATCTATTGCAACTCTGCTTCTGAAATTGATACAAAGCTCTGGTCATCTAACATCCAAGCTTGTCAGTTAAGATGAGTAACATGTGAGCTTCGTGAACGATGTAGTTAGTTTGAGCTGAAAAGTGACTGCCCTTACTTGAAACGAAGTCTTGCTTGTAGGAAGACACAGAGCCTGGAATTTAACTCCATTTCTGAAGGGAAACACACAGCATAGTTCTCATCCATGGATCACACTCTGCTTTAGAACAAGAAGCACGCTCTTGCTTTCTAGAGTCTCTAATAGAGCAGGAAACGTGAGTGTGCTAAGAACAAATGAACGGTGTTTCCTACACATACGGACCATATCTAGTCCAACTCTGCCTCTGAAATTGATACAAAGCACAGGTCCTCTAACATCCAATGCTTGTCAGTTAAGATGAGAAACGTGTGAGCTTCGTGAATGATGTAGTTCGTTTGAGCTGTAAAGTATCGGCTCTTACCTAAAACGAATTCTTGATTGTAGGAAGACACAGAGACTGGGTTTTAACTCCATTTCTGAAGGGAAACACACAGCATAGTTCTCATCCATGGATCACATTCTGCTTTAGAGCAAAAAGCATGCTGTTGTTTTCTAGATTCTCTAATACAGCAGGAAACATGAGTGTGCTCAGAACAAAAGAACGGTGTTTCCTACACATACAGACCACATCTAGTTCAAATCTGCTTCTGAAACTGAATCAAACCACAGGTCCGCTAACATCCAATGCTTGTCATTTAAGATGAGAAACGTGTGAGCTTTGTGAACGATGTAGTTCGTTTAGCTGTTAAGTAACTGCTCTTACCAGAAACGAAGTCTTGTTTTTTAGGAAGACTCAGAGCCTGAGATTTAACTCCATTTCTGAAGTGAAACACACAGCACAGTTCTCATCCATTGATCACACTCTGCTTTAGAGCAAGAAGCACGCTATAGCTTTCTAGTGTCTCTAAGACAGCAGGAAAAGTGAGTGTGCTGAGAACAAAAGAACGGTGTTTCCTACACATATGGACCATATCTATTCCAACTCTGCGTCTGAAACTGATACAAAGCACTTGTCCTCTAACATCTGATGCTTGTCAGTTGAGATGAGAAACGTGTGAGTTCGTGAACGATGTAGTTTGTTTGAACTGTAAAGTGACTGCCCTTACCTGAAAGGAAGTAGTGCTTGTAGGAAGACACAGAGCCTGGGATTTAACTCCACTTCTGAAGGGAAACACACAGCATAGTTCTCATATATAGATCACACTCTACTTTAGAGCAAGAAGCACGCTCTTGCTTTCTAGAGTCTCTAATACAGCAGGAAACTTGAGTGTGCTCAGAAAAAAAGAACGGTGTTTCCTACACATACGGACCATATCTAGTTCAACTCTGCTTCTGAAACTGAAACAAACCACAGGTCCTCTAACATCCAATGCTTGTCAGTTAAGATGAGAAACGTGTGAGCTTCGTGAACGATGTAGTTCGTTTAGCTGTAAAGTAACTGCTCTTACCTGAAACGAAGTCTTCCTTTTAGGGAGACACAGAGCCTGGGGTTTAACTCCATTTCAGAAGGGAAACACACAGCATAGTTCTCATCAATGGATCACACTCTGCATTAGATCAAGAAGAACGCTCTTGCTTTCTGGAATCTCTAATACAGCAGGAAATTTGAGTGTGCTCAGAAAAAATGAACGGTGTTTCCTACACATACAGACCATATCTAGTTCAAATCTGCTTCTGAAACTGAAACAAACCACAGGTCCTCTAATATCCAATGCTTGTCAGTTAAGATGAGAAACGTGTGAGCCTCGTGAACGACATAGTTCGTTTGAGCTGTAAAGTAATGGCCCTTAACTGAAACGAAGTCTTGTTTTTTAAGAAGACTCAGAGCCTGAGATTTAACTCCATTTCTGAAGTGAAACACACAGCAGAGTTCTCATCCATTGATCACACTCTGCTTTAGAGCAAGAAGCACGCTCTAGCTTTCTAGAGTCTCTAAGACAGCAGGAAACGTGAGTGTGCTGAGAACAAAAGAACGGTGTTTCGTACACATATGGACCATATCTATTGCAACTCTGCTTCTGAAATTCATACAAAGCACAGGTCCTTTAACATCCAATGCTTGTCATTTAAGATGAGAAACGTGTGAGCTTTGAGAATGATGTAGTTCGTTTGAGCTGAAAAGTGACTGCCCTTACCTGAAAAGAAGTAGTGCTTGTAGGAAGACACAGAGCCTGGGATTTAACTCCATTTCTGAAAGGAAACACACAGCATAGTACTCATCCATTGATCACACTCTGCTTTAGAGCAAGAAGAACGCTCTTGCTTTCTAGAATCTCTAATAGAGCAGGAAGCTAGAGTGTGCTCCGAACAAATGAACGGTGTTTCCTACACATACAGACCATATCTAGTTCAACTCTGCTTCGGGAACTGAAACAAACAACAGGTCCTCTAACATCCAATGCTTGGCAGTTAAGCTGAGAAACGTGTGAGCTTTGTGAACGATGTAGTTCGTTTGAGCTGAAAAGTGACTGCCCTTACGTGAAACGAAATCTTGCTTGTAGAAAGACTCAGAGCCTGGGATTTAACTCCATTTCCTCATGGAAACACACAGCAGATTTCGCGTCCATTGATCACACTCTGCTTTAGAGCAAGAAGCACGCTCTTGCTTTCCAGAGTCTCTAAGACTGCAGGAAACGTGAGTGTGCTGAGAACAAAAGAACGGTGTTTCGTACACATATGGACCATATCTATTGCAACTCAGCTTCTGAAATTGATACAAAGCACTGGTCCTCTAACATCCAAGCTTGTCAGTTAAGATGAGAAACATGTGAGCTTCGTGAACGATGTAGTTAGTTTGAGCTGAAAAGTGACTGCCCTTACTTGAAACAAAGTCTTGCGTGTAGGAAGACACAGAGCCTGGGTTTTAACTCCATTTCTGAAGGGAAACACAGAGCATAGTTCTCATCCATGGATCACACTCTGCTTTAGAGCAAGAAGCACCCTCTTGCTTTCTAGAGTCTCTAAGACAGCAGGAAACGTGAGTGTGCTGAGAACAAAAGAATGGTGTTTCCTACCCAAACGGACCATATCTAGTCCAACTCTGCCTCTTAAACTGATACAAAGAACAGGTCCTCTAACATCCAATGGTTGTCATTTAAGATGAGAAACGTGTGAGCTTCGTGAACGATGTAGTTCGTTTGAGCTGATAAGTGACTGCCCTTACCTGAAACGAAGTAGTGCTTGTAGGAAGACACAGAGCCTGGGATTTATCTCCATTACAGAAGGGAAACACACAGCATAGTTCTCATCAATGGATCACACTCTGCTTTAGAGCAAGAAGAACGCTCTTGCTTTCTGTAATCTCTAATACAGCAGGAAAGTTGAGTGTGCTAAGAAAAAATGAACGGTGTTTCCTACACATACAGACCATATCTAGTTCAACTCTGCTTCTGAAACTGAAACAAACCACAGGTCCTCTAATATCCAATGCTTGTCAGTTAAGATGAGAAACGTGTGAGCTTCGTGAACGACGTAGTTTGTTTGAGCTGTAAAGTGACTGCCCTTACCTGAAACGAAGTAGTGCTTGTAGGAAGACACAGAGCCTGGGATTTAACTCCATTTCAGAAGGGAAACACACAGCATAGTTCTCATCCATGGATCACACTCTGCTTTAGCGCAAGAAGAACACTCTTGCTTTCTAGAATCTCTAATACAGCAGGAAACATGAGTGTGCTCAGAACAAAAGAATGGTGTTTCCTACACATACAGACCATATCTAGTTCAACTATGCTTCTGAAACTGAATCAAACCACAGGTCGTCTAACATCCAAGCTTGTCAGTTAAGATGAGTAACATGTGAGCTTCGTGAACGATGTAGGTCGTTTGAGCTGTAAAGTATCGGCCCTTACCTAAAACGAATTCTTGATTGTAGGAAGACACAGAGACTGGGTTTTAACTCCATTTCTGAAGGGAAACACACAGCATAGTTCTCATCCATGGATTACACTCTGCTTTAGAGCAAAAAGCATGCTTTTGTTTTCTAGATTCTCTAATACAGCAGGAAACATGAGTGTGCTCAGAACAAAGAACGGTGTTTCGTACACATATGGACCATATCTATTGCAACTCTGCTTCTGAAATTGATACAAAGCACTGGTCATCTAACATCCAAGCTTGTCAGTTAAGATGAGTAACATGTGAGCTTCGTGAACGATGTAGTTAGTTTGAGCTGAAAAGTGACTGCCCTTACTTGAAACGAAGTCTTGCTTGTAGGAAGACACAGAGCCTGGAATTTAACTCCATTTCTGAAGGGAAACACACAGCATAGTTCTCTTCCATGGATCACACTCTGCTTTAGAGCAAAAAGCACGCTCTTGTTTTCTAGATTCTCTAATACAGCAGGAAACATGAGTGTGCTCTGAACAAAAGAACGGTGTTTCCTACACATACAGACCATATCTAGTTCAAATCTGCTTCTGAAACTGAATCAAACCACAGGTCCTCTAACATCCAATGCTTGTCATTTAAGATGAGAAACGTGTGAGCTTTGTGAACGATGTAGTTCGTTTAGCTGTAAAGTAACTGCTCTTACCTGAAACGAAGTCTTGTTTTTTAGGAAGACTCAGAGCCTGAGATTTAACTCCATTTCTGAAGTGAAACACACAGCACAGTTCTCATCCATTGATCGCACTCTGCTTTAGAGCAAGAAGCATGCTCTTGCTTTCTAGAATCTCTAATACAGCAGGAAACATGAGTGTGCTCAGAACAAAAGAATGGTGTTTCCTACACATACAGACCATATCTAGTTCAACTATGCTTCTGAAACTGATACAAAGCACTTGTCCTCTAACATCCAAGCTTGTCAGTTAAGATGAATAACATGTGAGCTTCGTGAATGATGTAGTTAGTTTGAGCTGAAAAGTGACTGCCCTTACTTGAAACGATGTCTTGCTTGTAGGAAGACACAGAGCCTGGAATCTAACTCCATTTCTGAAGGGAAACACACAGCATAGTTCTCATCCATGGATCACACTCTGCTTTAGAACAAGAAGCACGCTCTTGCTTTCTAGAGTCTCTAAGACAGCAGGAAACATGAGTGTGCTGAGAACAAAAGAACGGAGTTTCCTACACATACAGACCATATCTAGTCCAACTCTGACTCTTAAATTGATACAAAGCACAGGTCCTCTAACATCCAATGGTTGTCATTTCAGATGAGAAACGTATGAGCTTCGAGAACGATGTAGTTCGTTTGAGATGAAAAGTGACTGCCCTTACCTAAAACGAATTCTTGATTGTAGGAAGACACAGAGACTGGGTTTTAACTCCATTTCTGAAGGGAAACACACAGCATAGTTCTTATCCATGGATCACACTCTGCTTTAGAGCAAGAAACACGCTCTAGATTTCTAGATTCTCTAATACAGCAGGAAACGTGAGTGTGCTAAGAACAAATGAACGGTGTTTCCTACACATACGGACCATATCTAGTCCAACTCTGCCTCTGAAATTGATACAAAGCACAGTTCCTCTAACATCCAATGCTTATCAGTTAAGATGAGAAACATGTGAGCTTGAACGATGTAGTTCGTTTGAGCTGTAAAGTGACTGCCCTTACCTGAAACGAAGTAGTGCTTGTAGGAAGACACAGAGCCTGGGATTTAACTCCATTTCAGAAGGGAAACACACAGCAGAGTTCTCATCCATGGATCACACTCTGCTTTAGCGCAAGAAGAACACTCTTGCTTTCTAGAATCTCTAATACAGCAGGAAACATGAGTGTGCTCAGAACAAAAGAACAGTGTTTCCTACACATACAGACCATATCTAGTTCAAATCTGCTTCTGAAACTGAATCAAACCACAGGTCCTCTAACATCCAATGCTTGTCATTTAAGATGAGAAACGTGTGAGCTCCGTGAACTATGTAGTTCGTTTGAGCTGTAAAGTGACTATCCTTACATGAAACGAAGTCTTGTTTTTTAGGAAGACTCAGAGCCTGAGATTTAACTCCATTTCTGAAGTGAAACACACAGCATAGTTCTCATCCATGGATCACACTCTGCTTTAGAGCAAGAAGCACCCTCTTGCTTTCTAGAGTCTCTAAGACAGCAGGAAACGAGAGTGTGCTGAGAACAAAAGAATGGTGTTTCCTACCCAAACGGACCATATCTAGTCCAACTCTGCCTCTTAAACTGATACAAAGAACAGGTCCTCTAACATCCAATGGTTGTCATTTAAGATGAGAAACGTGTGAGCTTCGTGAACGATGTAGTTCGTTTGAGCTGATAAGTGACTGCCCTTACCTGAAACGAAGTAGTGCTTGTAGGAAGACACAGAGCCTGGGATTTAACTCCATTACAGAAGGGAAACACACAGCATAGTTCTCATCAATGGATCACACTCTGCTTTAGAGCAAGAAGAACGCTCTTGCTTTCTGTAATCTCTAATACAGCAGGAAAGTTGAGTGTGCTAAGAAAAAATGAACGGTGTTTCCTACACATACAGACCATATCTAGTTCAACTCTGCTTCTGAAACTGAAACAAACCACAGGTCCTCTAATATCCAATGCTTGTCAGTTAAGATGAGAAACGTGTGAGCTTCGTGAACGACGTAGTTTGTTTGAGCTGTAAAGGGACTGCCCTTACCTGAAACGAAGTAGTGCTTGTAGGAAGACACAGAGCCTGGGATTTAACTCCATTTCAGAAGGGAAACACACAGCATAGTTGTCATCCATGGATCACACTCTGCTTTAGCGCAAGAAGAACACTCTTGCTTTCTAGAATCTCTAATACAGCAGGAAACATGAGTGTGCTCAGAACAAAAGAATGGTGTTTCCTACACATACAGACCATATCTAGTTCAAATCTGCTTCTGAAACTGAATCAAACCACAGGTCCTCTAACATCCAATGCTTGTCATTTAAGATGAGAAACGTGTGAGCTTTGTGAACGATGTAGTTCGTTTAGCTGTAAAGTAACTGCTCTTACCTGAAACGAAGTCTTGTCTTTTAGGAAGACTCAGAGCCTGAGATTTAACTCCATTTCTGAAGTGAAACACACAGCACAGTTCTCATCCATTGATCACACTCTGCTTTAGAGCAAGAAGCATGCTCTAGCTTTCTAGTGTCTCTAAGACAGCAGGAAAAGTGAGTGTGCTGAGAACAAAAGAACAGTGTTTCCTACACATATGGACCATATCTATTCCAACTCTGCGTCTGAAACTGATACAAAGCACTTGTCCTCTAACATCTGATGCTTGTCAGTTAAGATGAGAAACGTGTGAGTTCGTGAACGATGTAGTTTGTTTGAGCTGTAAAGTGACTGCCCTTACCTGAAACGAAGTAGTGCTTGTAGGAAGACACAGAGCCTGGGATTTAACTCCATTTCAGAAGGGAAACACACAGCATAGTTCTCATCCATGGATCACACTCTGCTTTAGCGCAAGAAGAACACTCTTGCTTTCTAGAATCTCTAATACAGCAGGAAACATGAGTGTGCTCAGAACAAAAGAATGGTGTTTCCTACACATACAGACCATATCTAGTTCAACTATGCTTCTGAAACTGAATCAAACCACAGGTCCTCTAACATCCAAGCTTGTCAGTTAAGATGTGTAACATGTGAGCTTCGTGAACGATGTAGTTATTTTGAGCTGAAAAGTGACTGCCCTTACTTGAAACGATGTCTTGCTTGTAGGAAGACACAGAGCCTGGAATCTAACTCCATTTCTGAAGGGAAACACACAGCATAGTTCTCATCCATGGATCACACTCTGTTTTAGAACAAGAAGCACGCTCTTGCTTTCTAGAGTCTCTAAGACAGCAGGAAACATGAGTGTGCTGAGAACAAAAGAACGGAGTTTCCTACACATACAGACCATATCTAGTCCAACTCTGCCTCTTAAATTGATACAAAGCACAGGTCCTCTAACATCCAATGGTTGTCATTTCAGATGAGAAACGTATGAGCTTCGTGAACGATGTAGTTCGTTTGAGCTGAAAAGTGACTGCCCTTACCTAAAACGAATTCTTGATTGTAGGAAGACACAGAGACTGGGTTTTAACTCCATTTCTGAAGGGACACACACAGCATAGTTCTTATCCATGGATCACACTCTGCTTTAGAGCAAGAAACACGCTCTTGATTTCTAGATTCTCTAATACAGCAGGAAACGTGAGTGTGCTAAGAACAAATGAACGGTGTTTCCTACACATACGGACCATATCTAGTCCAACTCTGCCTCTGAAATTGATACAAAGCACAGTTCCTCTAACATCCAATGCTTATCAGTTAAGATGAGAAACATGTGAGCTTGAACGATGTAGTTCGTTTGAGCTGTAAAGTGACTGCCCTTACCTGAAACGAAGTAGTGCTTGTAGGAAGACACAGAGCCTGGGATTTAACTCCATTTCAGAAGGGAAACACACAGCAGAGTTCTCATCCATGGATCACACTCTGCTTTAGCGCAAGAAGAACACTCTTGCTTTCTAGAATCTCTAATACAGCAGGAAACATGAGTGTGCTCAGAACAAAAGAACAGTGTTTCCTACACATACAGACCATATCTAGTTCAAATCTGCTTCTGAAACTGAATCAAACCACAGGTCCTCTAACATCCAATGCTTGTCATTTAAGATGAGAAACGTGTGAGCTCCGTGAACTATGTAGTTCGTTTGAGCTGTAAAGTGACTATCCTTACATGAAACGAAGTCTTGTTTTTTAGGAAGACTCAGAGCCTGAGATTTAACTCCATTTCTGAAGTGAAACACACAGCAGAGTTCTCATCCAGTGATCACACTCTGCTTTAGAGCAAGAAGCACGCTCTAGCTTTCTAGAGTCTCTAAGACAGCAGGAAACGTGAGTGTGCTGAGAACAAAAGAACGGTGTTTCGTACACATATGGACCATATCTATTGCAACTCTGCTTCTGACATTGATACAAAGCACTGGTCATCTAACATCCAAGCTTGTCAGTTAAGATGAGTAACATGTGAGCTTCGTGAACGATGTAGTTAGTTTGAGCTGAAAAGTGACTGCCCTTACTTGAAACGAAGTCTTGCTTGTAGGAAGACACAGAGCCTGGAATTTAACTCCATTTCTGAAGGGAAACACACAGCATAGTTCTCATCCATGGATCACACTCTGCTTTAGAACAAGAAGCACGCTCTTGCTTTCTAGAGTCTCTAATAGAGCAGGAAACGTGAGTGTGCTAAGAACAAATGAACGGTGTTTCCTACACATACGGACCATATCTAGTCCAACTCTGCCTCTGAAATTGATACAAAGCACAGGTCCTCTAACATCCAATGCTTGTCAGTTAAGATGAGAAACGTGTGTGCTTCGTGAATGATGTAGTTCGTTTGAGCTGTAAAGTATCGGCTCTTACCTAAAACGAATTCTTGATTGTAGGAAGACACAGAGACTGGGTTTTAACTCCATTTCTGAAGGGAAACACACAGCATAGTTCTCATCCATGGATCACATTCTGCTTTAGAGCAAAAAGCATGCTGTTGTTTTCTAGATTCTCTAATACAGCAGGAAACATGAGTGTGCTCAGAACAAAAGAACGGTGTTTCCTACACATACAGACCATATCTAGTTCAAATCTGCTTCTGAAACTGAATCAAACCACAGGTCCGCTAACATCCAATGCTTGTCATTTAAGATGAGAAACGTGTGAGCTTTGTGAACGATGTAGTTCGTTTAGCTGTAAAGTAACTGCTCTTACCTGAAACGAAGTCTTGTTTTTTAGGAAGACTCAGAGCCTGAGATTTAACTCCATTTCTGAAGTGAAACACACAGCACAGTTCTCATCCATTGATCACACTCTGCTTTAGAGTAAGAAGCACGCTATAGCTTTCTAGTGTCTCTAAGACAGCAGGAAAAGTGAGTGTGCTGAGAACAAAAGAACGGTGTTTCCTACACATATGGACCATATCTATTCCAACTCTGCGTCTGAAACTGATACAAAGCACTTGTCCTCTAACATCTGATGCTTGTCAGTTAAGATGAGAAACGTGTGAGTTCGTGAACGATGTAGTTTGTTTGAACTGTAAAGTGACTGCCCTTACCTGAAACGAAGTAGTGCTTGTAGGAAGACACAGAGCCTGGGATTTAACTCCATTTCAGAAGGGAAACACACAACATAGTTCTCATCCATGGATCACACTCTGCTTTAGCGCAAGAAGAACACTCTTGCTTTCTAGAATCTCTAATACAGCAGGAAACATGAGTGTGCTCAGAACAAAAGAATGGTGTTTCCTACACATACAGACCATATCTAGTTCAACTATGCTTCTGAAACTGAATCAAACCACAGGTCCTCTAACATCCAAGCTTGTCAGTTAAGATGAGTAACATGTGAGCTTCGTGAACTATGTAGTTAGTTGGAGCTGAAAAGTGACTGCCCTTACTTGAAACGATGTCTTGCTTGTAGGAAGACACAGAGCCTGGAATTTAACTCCATTTCTGAAGGGAAACACACAGCAGAGTTCTCATCCAGTGATCACACTCTGCTTTAGAGCAAGAAGCACGCTCTAGCTTTCTAGAGTCTCTAAGACAGCAGGAAACCTGAGTGTGCTGAGAACAAAAGAACCGTGTTTCCGACACATACGGACCATATCAATTCCAACTCTGCTTCTAAAAGTGATACAAATCACTGGTCCTCAAACAGCCAATGCAAGTCAGTTAAGATGAGAAACGAGTGAGCTTTGTGAAGGATGTAGTTCGTTTGAGCTGAAAAGTGACTGCCCTTACCTGAAACGAAGTAGGGCTTGTAGGAAGACACAGAGCCTGGGATTTAACTCCACTTCTGAAGGGAAACACACAGCACAGTTCTCATATATAGATCACACTCTACTTTAGAGCAAGAAGCACGCTCTTGCTTTCTAGAGTCTCTAATACAGCAGGAAACTTGAGTGTGCTCAGAAAAAAAGAACGGTGTTTCCTACACATACGGACCATATCTAGTTCAACTCTGCTTCTGAAACTGAAACAAACCACAGGTCCTCTAACATCCAATGCTTGTCAGTTAAGATGAGAAACGTGTGAGCTTCGTGAACGATGTAGTTCGTTTAGCTGTAAAGTAACTGCTCTTACCTGAAACGAAGTCTTCCTTTTAGGGAGACACAGAGCCTGGGGTTTAACTCCATTTCAGAAGGGAAACACACAGCATAGTTCTCATCAATGGATCACACTCTGCTTTAGAGCAAGAAGAACGCTCTTGCTTTCTGGAATCTCTAATACAGCAGGACATTTGAGTGTGCTCAGAAAAAAAGAACGGTGTTTCCTACACATACAGACCATATCTAGTTCAAATCTGCTTCTGAAACTGAAACAAACCATAGGTCCTCTAATATCCAATGCTTGTCAGTTAAGATGAGAAACGTGTGAGCCTCGTGAACGACATAGTTCGTTTGAGCTGTAAAGTAACGGCCCTTAACTGAAACGAAGTCTTGTTTTTTAAGAAGACTCAGAGCCTGAGATTTAACTCCATTTCTGAAGTGAAACACACAGCAGAGTTCTCACCCATTGATCACACTCTGCTTTAGAGCAAGAAGCACGCTCTAGCTTTCTAGAGTCACTAAGACAGCAGGAAACGTGAGTGTGCTGAGAACAAAAGAACGGTGTTTTGTACACATATGGACCATATCTATTGCAACTCTGCTTCTGAAATTCATACAAAGCACAGGTCCTTTAACATCCAATGCTTGTCATTTAAGATGAGAAACGTGTGAGCTTTGAGAATGATGTAGTTCGTTTGAGCTGAAAAGTGACTGCCCTTACCTGAAAAGAAGTAGTGCTTGTAGGAAGACACAGAGCCTGGGATTTAACTCCATTTCTGAAAGGAAACACACAGCATAGTACTCATCCATTGATCACACTCTGCTTTAGAGCAAGAAGAACGCTCTTACTTTCTAGAATCTCTAATAGAGCAGGAAGCTAGAGTGTGCTCCGAACAAATGAACGGTGTTTCCTACACATACAGACCATATCTAGTTCAACTCTGCTTCGGGAACTGAAACAAACAACAGGTCCTCTAACATCCAATGCTTGGCAGTTAAGCTGAGAAACGTGTGAGCTTCGTGAACGATGTAGTTCGTTTGAGCTGAAAAGTGACTGCCCTTACGTGAAACGAAATCTTGCTTGTAGAAAGACTCAGAGCCTGTGATTTAACTCCATTTCCTCATGGAAACACACAGCAGATTTCTCGTCCATTGATCACACTCTGCTTTAGAGCAAGAAGCACGCTCTTGCTTTCCAGAGTCTCTAAGACAGCAGGAAACGTGAGTGTGCTGAGAACAAAAGAACGGTGTTTCGTACACATATGGACCATATCTATTGCAACTCAGCTTCTGAAATTGATACAAAGCACTGGTCCTCTAACATCCAAGCTTGTCAGTTAAGATGAGAAACATGTGAGCTTCGTGAACGATGTAGTTAGTTTGAGCTGAAAAGTGACTGCCCTTACTTGAAACAAAGTCTTGCGTGTAGGAAGACACAGAGCCTGGGTTTTAACTCCATTTCTGAAGGGAAACACACAGCATAGTTCTCATCCATGGATCACACTCTGCTTTAGAACAAGAAGCACCCTCTTGCTTTCTAGAGTCTCTAAGACAGCAGGAAACATGAGTGTGCTGAGAAAAAAAGAATGGTGTTTCGTACCCAAACGGACCATATCTAGTCCAACTCTGCCTCTTAAACTGATACAAAGAACAGGTCCTCTAACATCCAATGGTTGTCATTTAAGATGAGAAACGTGTGAGCTTCGTGAACGATGTAGTTCGTTTGAGCTGATAAGTGACTGCCCTTACCTGAAACGAAGTAGTGCTTGTAGGAAGACACAGAGCCTGGGATTTAACTCCATTACAGAAGGGAAACACACAGCATAGTTCTCTTCAATGGATCACACTCTGCTTTAGAGCAAGAAGAACGCTCTTGCTTTCTGTAATCTCTAATACAGCAGGAAAGTTGAGTGTGCTAAGAAAAAATGAACGGTGTTTCCTACACATACAGACCATATCTAGTTCAACTCTGCTTCTGAAACTGAAACAAACCACAGGTCCTCTAATATCCAATGCTTGTCAGTTAAGATGAGAAACGTGTGAGCTTCGTGAACGACGTAGTTCGTTTGAGCTGTAAAGTAACGGCCCTTAACTGAAACGAAGTCTTGTTTTTTAGGAAGGCTCAGAGCCTGAGATTTAACTCCATTTCTGAAGAGAAACACACAGCAGAGTTCTCATTCATTGATCACACTCTGCTTTAGAGCCAGAAGCACGCTCTAGCTTTCTAGAGTCTCTAAGACAGCAGGAAACGTGAGTGTGCTAAGAAAAAATGAACGGTGTTTCCTACACATACGGACCATATCTAGTCCAACTCTGCCTCTGAAATTGATACAAGCACAGGTCCTCTAACATCCAATGCTTGTCAGTTAAGATGAGAAACATGTGAGCTTCGTGAACGATGTAGATCGTTTGAGCTGTAAAGTATCGGCCACTACCTAAAACGAATTCTTGATTGTAGGAAGACACAGAGACTGGGTTTTAACTCCATTTCTGAAGGGAAACACACAGCATAGTTCTCATCCATGGATCACACTCTGCTTTAGAGCAAAAAGCACGATCTTGTTTTCTAGATTCTCTAATACAGCAGGAAACAAGAGTGTGCTCAGAACAAAAGTACGGTGTTTCCTACACATACAGACCATATCTAGTTCAACTCTGCTTCTGAAACTGAAACAAACCACAGGTCCTCTAATATCCAATGCTTGTCAGTTAAGATGAGAAACGTGTGAGCCTCGTGAACGACATAGTTCGTTTGAGCTGTAAAGTAACGGCCCTTAACTGAAACGAAGTCTTGTTTTTTAAGAAGACTCAGAGCATGAGACTTAACTCCATTTCTGAAGTGAAACACACAGCAGAGTTCTCACCCATTGATCACACTCTGCTTTAGAGCAAGAAGCACGCTCTAGCTTTCTAGAGTCTCTAAGACAGCAGGAAATGTGAGTGTGCTGAGAACAAAAGAACGGTGTTTCGTACACATATGGACCATATCTATTGCAACTCTGCTTCTGAAATTCATACAAAGCACAGGTCCTTTAACATCCAATGCTTGTCATTTAAGATGAGAAACGTGTGAGCTTTGAGAATGATGTAGTTCGTTTGAGCTGAAAAGTGACTGCCCTTACCTGAAAAGAAGTAGTGCTTGTAGGAAGACACAGAGCCTGGGATTTAACTCCATTTCTGAAAGGAAACACACAGCATAGTACTCATCCATTGATCACACTCTGCTTTAGAGCAAGAAGAACGCTATTACTTTCTTGAATCTCTAATAGAGCAGGAAGCTAGAGTGTGCTCCGAACAAATGAACGGTGTTTCCTACACATACAGACCATATCTAGTTCAACTCTGCTTCGGGAACTGAAACAAACAAAAGGTCCTCTAACATCCAATGCTTGGCAGTTAAGCTGAGAAACGTGTGAGCTTCGTGAACGATGTAGTTCGTTTGAGCTGAAAAGTGACTGCCCTTACGTGAAACGAAATCTTGCTTGTAGAAAGACTCAGAGCCTGGGATTTAACTCCATTTCCTCATGGAAACACACAGCAGATTTCTCGTCCATTGATTACACTCTGCTTTAGAGCAAGAAGCACGCTCTTGCTTTCCAGAGTCTCTAAGACAGCAGGAAACGTGAGTGTGCTGAGAACAAAAGAACGGTGTTTCGTACACATATGGACCATATCTATTGCAACTCAGCTTCTGAAATTGATCCAAAGCACTGGTCCTCTAACATCCAAGCTTGTCAGTTAAGATGAGAAACATGTGAGCTTCGTGAACGATGTAGTTAGTTTGAGCTGAAAAGTGACTGCCCTTACTTGAAACAAAGTCTTGCGTGTAGGAAGACACAGAGCCTGGGTTTTAACTCCATTTCTGAAGGGAAACACACAGCATAGTTCTCATCCATGGATCACACTCTGCTTTAGAACAAGAAGCACCCTCTTGCTTTCTAGAGTCTCTAAGACAGCAGGAAACATGAGTGTGCTGAGAACAAAAGAATGGTGTTTCGTACCCAAACGGACCATATCTAGTCCAACTCTGCCTCTTAAACTGATACAAAGAACAGGTCCTCTAACATCCAATGGTTGTCATTTAAGATGAGAAACGTGTGAGCTTCGTGAACGATGTAGTTCGTTTGAGCTGATAAGTGACTGCCCTTACCTGAAACGAAGTAGTGCTTGTAGGAAGACACAGAGCCTGGGATTTAACTCCATTACAGAAGGGAAACACACAGCATAGTTCTCATCAATGGATCACACTCTGCTTTAGAGCAAGAAGAACGCTCTTGCTTTCTGTAATTCTAATACAGCAGGAAAGTTGAGTGTGCTAAGAAAAAATGAACGGTGTTTCCTACACATACAGACCATATCTAGTTCAACTCTGCTTCTGAAACTGAAACAAACCACAGGTCCTCTAATATCCAATGCTTGTCAGTTAAGATGAGAAACGTGTGAGCTTCGTGAACGACGTAGTTCGTTTGAGCTGTAAAGTAACGGCCCTTAACTGAAACGAAGTCTTGTTTTTTAGGAAGGCTCAGAGCCTGAGATTTAACTCCATTTCTGAAGAGAAACACACAGCAGAGTTCTCATTCATTGATCACACTCTGCTTTAGAGCAAGAAGCACGCTCTAGCTTTCTAGAGTCTCTAAGACAGCAGGAAACGTGAGTGTGCTAAGAAAAAATGAACGGTGTTTCCTACACATACGGACCATATCTAGTCCAACTCTGCCTCTGAAATTGATACAAGCACAGGTCCTCTAACATCCAATGCTTGTCAGTTAAGATGAGAAACATGTGAGCTTCGTGAACGATGTAGATCGTTTGAGCTGTAAAGTATCGGCCCTTACCTAAAACGAATTCTTGATTGTAGGAAGACACAGAGACTGGGTTTTAACTTCATTTCTGAAGGGAAACACACAGCATAGTTCTCATCCATGGATCACACTCTGCTTTAGAGCAAAAAGCACGATCTTGTTTTCTAGATTCTCTAATACAGCAGGAAACAAGAGTGTGCTCAGAACAAAAGTACGGTGTTTCCTACACATACAGACCATATCTAGTTCAACTCTGCTTCTGAAACTGAAACAAACCACAGGTCCTCTAATATCCAATGCTTGTCAGTTAAGATGAAAAACGTGTGAGCTTCGTGAACGACGTAGTTCATTTAGCTGTAAAGTAACTGCTCTTACCTGAAACGAAGTCTTGTTTTTTAGGAAGACCAGAGCCTGAGATTTAACTCCAATTCTGAAGTGAAACACACAGCACAGTTCTCATCCATTGATCACACTCTGCTTTAGAGCAAGAAGCACGCTCTAGCTTTCTAGTGTCTCTAAGACAGCAGGAAAAGTGAGTGTGCTGAGAACAAAAGAACGGTGTTTCCTACACATACGGACCATATCTATTCCAACTCTGCGTCTGAAACTGATACAAAGCATTTGTCCTCTAACATCTGATGCTTGTCAGTTAAGATGAGAAACGTGAGAGCTTCGTGAACGATGTAGTTTGTTTGAGCTGTAAAGTGACTGCCCTTACCTGAAACGAAGTAGTGCTTGTAGGAAGACACAGAGCCTGTGATTTAACTCCATTTCAGAAGGGAAACACACAGCATAGTTCTCATCAATGGATCACACTCTGCTTTAGAGCAAGAAGAACGCTCATGCTTTCTGGAATCTCTAATACAGCAGGAAAGTTGAGTGTGCTCAGGAAAAAAGAACGGTGTTTCCTACAATACAGACCATATCTAGTTCAAATCTGCTTCTGAAACTGAAACAAACCACAGGTCCTCTAATATCCAATGCTTGTCAGTTAAGATGAGAAACGTGTGAGCTTCGTGAACGACATAGTTCGTTTGAGCTGTAAAGTAACGGCCCTTAACTGAAATGAAGTCTTGTTTTTTAGGAAGACTCAGAGCCTGAGATTTAACTCCATTTCTGAAGTGAAAAACACAGCAGAGTTCTCATCCATTGATCACACTCTGCTTTAGAGCAAGAAGCACGCTCTAGCTTTCTAGAGTCTCTAAGACAGTAGGAAACGTGAGTGTGCTGAGAACAAAAGAACGGTGTTTCGTACACAATTGGACCATATCTATTGCAACTCTTCTTCTGAAATTCATACAAAGCACAGGTCCTTTAACATCCAATGCTTGTCATTTAAAATGAGAAACGTGTGAGCTTTGAGAATGATGTAGTTCGTTTGAGCTGAAAAGTGACTGCCCTTACCTGAAAAGAAGTAGTGCTTGTAGGAAGACACAGAGCCTGGGATTTAACTCCACTTCTGAAGGGAAACACACAGCATAGTTCTCATATATAGATCACACTCTACTTTAGAGCAAGAAGCACGCTCTTGCTTTCTAGAGTCTCTAATACAGCAGGAAACTTGAGTGTGCTCAGAAAAAAAGAACGGTGTTTCCTACACATACGGACCATATCTAGTTCAACTCTGCTTCTGAAACTGAAACAAACCACAGGTCCTCTAACATCCAATGCTTGTCAGTTAAGATGAGAAACGTGTGAGCTTCGTGAACGATGTAGTTCGTTTAGCTGTAAAGTAACTGCTCTTACCTGAAACGAAGTCTTCCTTTTAGGGAGACACAGAGCCTGGGGTTTAACTCCATTTCAGAAGGAGAACACACAGCATAGTTCTCATCAATGGATCACACTCTGCTTTAGAGCAAGAAGAACACTCTTGCTTTCTGGAATCTCTAATACAGCAGGAAATTTGAGTGTGCTCAGAAAAAAAGAACGGTGTTTCCTACACATACAGACCATATCTAGTTCAAATCTGCTTCTGAAACTGAAACAAACCACAGGTCCTCTAATATCCAATGCTTGTCAGTTAAGATGAGAAACGTGTGAGCCTCGTGAACGACATAGTTCGTTTGAGCTGTAAAGTAACGGCCCTTAACTGAAACGAAGTCTTGTTTTTTAAGAAGACTCAGAGCCTGAGATTTAACTCCATTTCTGAAGTGAAACACACAGCAGAGTTCTCATCCATTGATCACACTCTGCTTTAGAGCAAGAAGCACGCTCTAGCTTTCTAGAGTCTCTAAGACAGCAGGAAACGTGAGTGTGCTGAGAACAAAAGAACGGTGTTTCGTACACATATGGACCATATCTATTGCAACTCTGCTTCTGAAATTCATACAAAGCACAGGTCCTTTAACATCCAATGCTTGTCATTTAAGATGAGAAACGTGTGAGCTTTGAGAATGATGTAGTTCGTTTGAGCTGAAAAGTGACTGCCCTTACCTGAAAAGAAGTAGTGCTTGTAGGAAGACACAGAGCCTGGGATTTAACTCCATTTCTGAAAGGAAACACACAGCATAGTACTCATCCATTGATCACACTCTGCTTTAGAGCAAGAAGAACGCTCTTACTTTCTAGAATCTCTAATAGAGCAGGAAGCTAGAGTGTGCTCCGAACAAATGAACGGTGTTTCCTACACATACAGACCATATCTAGTTCAACTCTGCTTCGGGAACTGAAACAAACAACAGGTCCTCTAACATCCAATGCTTGGCAGTTAAGCTGAGAAACGTGTGAGCTTCATGAACGATGTAGTTCGTTTGAGCTGAAAAGTGACTGCCCTTACGTGAAACGAAATCTTGCTTGTAGAAAGACTCAGAGCCTGGGATTTAACTCCATTTCCTCATGGAAACACACAGCAGATTTCTCGTCCATTGATCACACTCTGCTTTAGAGCAAGAAGCACGCTCTTGCTTTCCAGAGTCTCTAATACTGCAGGAAACGTGAGTGTGCTGAGAACAAAAGAACGGTGTTTCGTACACATATGGACCATATCTATTGCAACTCAGCTTCTGAAATTGATACAAAGCACTGGTCCTCTAACATCCAAGCTTGTCAGTTAAGATGAGAAACATGTGAGCTTCGTGAACGATGTAGTTAGTTTGAGCTGAAAAGTGACTGCCCTTACTTGAAACAAAGTCTTGCGTGTAGGAAGACACAGAGCCTGGGTTTTAACTCCATTTCTGAAGGGAAACACACAGCATAGTTCTCATCCATGGATCACACTCTGCTTTAGAGCAAGAAGCACCCTCTTGCTTTCTAGAGTCTCTAAGACAGCAGGAAACGTGAGTGTGCTGAGAACAAAAGAATGGTGTTTCCTACCCACACGGACCATATCTAGTCCAACTCTGCCTCTTAAACTGATACAAAGAACAGGTCCTCTAACATCCAATGGTTGTCATTTAAGATGAGAAACGTGTGAGCTTCGTGAACGATGTAGTTCGTTTGAGCTGATAAGTGACTGCCCTTACCTGAAACGAAGTAGTGCTTGTAGGAAGACACAGAGCCTGGGATTTAACTCCATTACAGAAGGGAAACACACAGCATAGTTCTCATCAATGGATCACACTCTGCTTTAGAGCAAGAAGAACGCTCTTGCTTTCTGTAATCTCTAATACAGCAGGAAAGTTGAGTGTGCTAAGAAAAAATGAACGGTGTTTCCTACACATACAGACCATATCTAGTTCAACTCTGCTTCTGAAACTGAAACAAACCACAGGTCCTCTAATATCCAATGCTTGTCAGTTAAGATGAGAAACGTGTGAGCTTCGTGAACGACGTAGTTCGTTTGAGCTGTAAAGTAACGGCCCTTAACTGAAACGAAGTCTTGTTTTTTAGGAAGGCTCAGAGCCTGAGATTTAACTCCATTTCTGAAGAGAAACACACAGCAGAGTTCTCATTCATTGATCACACTCTGCTTTAGAGCAAGAAGCACGCTCTAGCTTTCTAGAGTCTCTAAGACAGCAGGAAACGTGAGTGTGCTAAGAAAAAATGAACGGTGTTTCCTACACATACGGACCATATCTAGTCCAACTCTGCCTCTGAAATTGATACAAGCACAGGTCCTCTAACATCCAATGCTTGTCAGTTAAGATGAGAAACATGTGAGCTTCGTGAACGATGTAGATCGTTTGAGCTGTAAAGTATCGGCCCTTACCTAAAACGAATTCTTGATTGTAGGAAGACACAGAGACTGGGTTTTAACTCCATTTCTGAAGGGAAACACACAGCATAGTTCTCATCCATGGATCACACTCTGCTTTAGAGCAAAAAGCACGATCTTGTTTTCTAGATTCTCTAATACAGCAGGAAACAAGAGTGTGCTCAGAACAAAAGTACGGTGTTTCCTACACATACAGACCATATCTAGTTCAACTCTGCTTCTGAAACTGAAACAAACCACAGGTCCTCTAATATCCAATGCTTGTCAGTTAAGATGAAAAACGTGTGAGCTTCGTGAACGACGTAGTTCATTTAGCTGTAAAGTAACTGCTCTTACCTGAAACGAAGTCTTGTTTTTTAGGAAGACCAGAGCCTGAGATTTAACTCCAATTCTGAAGTGAAACACACAGCACAGTTCTCATCCATTGATCACACTCTGCTTTAGAGCAAGAAGCACGCTCTAGCTTTCTAGTGTCTCTAAGACAGCAGGAAAAGTGAGTGTGCTGAGAACAAAAGAACGGTGTTTCCTACACATACGGACCATATCTATTCCAACTCTGCGTCTGAAACTGATACAAAGCACTTGTCCTCTAACATCTGATGCTTGTCAGTTAAGATGAGAAACGTGAGAGCTTCGTGAACGATGTAGTTTGTTTGAGCTGTAAAGTGACTGCCCTTACCTGAAACGAAGTAGTGCTTGTAGGAAGACACAGAGCCTGTGATTTAACTCCATTTCAGAAGGGAAACACACAGCATAGTTCTCATCAATGGATCACACTCTGCTTTAGAGCAAGAAGAACGCTCTTGCTTTCTGTAATCTCTAATACAGCAGGAAAGTTGAGTGTGCTCAGAAAAAAAGAACGGTGTTTCCTACAATACAGACCATATCTAGTTCAAATCTGCTTCTGAAACTGAAACAAACCACAGGTCCTCTAATATCCAATGCTTGTCAGTTAAGATGAGAAACGTGTGAGCTTCGTGAACGACATAGTTCGTTTGAGCTGTAAAGTAACGGCCCTTAACTGAAACGAAGTCTTGTTTTTTAGGAAGACTCAGAGCCTGAGATTTAACTCCATTTCTGAAGTGAAACACACAGCAGAGTTCTCATCCATTGATCACACTCTGCTTTAGAGCAAGAAGCACGCTCTAGCTTTCTAGAGTCTCTAAGACAGTAGGAAACGTGAGTGTGCTGAGAACAAAAGAACGGTGTTTCGTACACAATTGGACCATATCTATTGCAACTCTGCTTCTGAAATTCATACAAAGCACAGGTCCTTTAACATCCAATGCTTGTTATTTAAAATGAGAAACGTGTGAGCTTTGAGAATGATGTAGTTCGTTTGAGCTGAAAAGTGACTGCCCTTACCTGAAAAGAAGTAGTGCTTGTAGGAAGACACAGAGCCTGGGATTTAACTCCACTTCTGAAGGGAAACACACAGCATAGTTCTCATATATAGATCACACTCTACTTTAGAGCAAGAAGCACGCTCTTGCTTTCTAGAGTCTCTAATACAGCAGGAAACTTGAGTGTGCTCAGAAAAAAAGAACGGTGTTTCCTACACATACGGACCATATCTAGTTCAACTCTGCTTCTGAAACTGAAACAAACCACAGGTCCTCTAACATCCAATGCTTGTCAGTTAAGATGAGAAACGTGTGAGCTTCGTGAACGATGTAGTTCGTTTAGCTGTAAAGTAACTGCTCTTACCTGAAACGAAGTCTTCCTTTTAGGGAGACACAGAGCCTGGGGTTTAACTCCATTTCAGAAGGGAAACACACAGCATAGTTCTCATCAATGGATCACACTCTGCTTTAGAGCAAGAAGAACGCTCTTGCTTTCTGGAATCTCTAATACAGCAGGAAATTTGAGTGTGCTCAGAAAAAAAGAACGGTGTTTCCTACACATACAGACCATATCTAGTTCAAATCTGCTTCTGAAACTGAAACAAACCACAGGTCCTCTAATATCCAATGCTTGTCAGTTAAGATGAGAAACGTGTGAGCCTCGTGAACGACATAGTTCGTTTGAGCTGTAAAGTAACGGCCCTTAACTGAAACGAAGTCTTGTTTTTTAAGAAGACTCAGAGCCTGAGATTTAACTCCATTTCTGAAGTGAAACACACAGCAGAGTTCTCATCCATTGATCACACTCTGCTTTAGAGCAAGAAGCACGCTCTAGCTTTCTAGAGTCTCTAAGACAGCAGGAAACGTGAGTGTGCTGAGAACAAAAGAACGGTGTTTCGTACACATATGGACCATATCTATTGCAACTCTGCTTCTGAAATTCATACAAAGCACAGGTCCTTTAACATCCAATGCTTGTCATTTAAGATGAGAAACGTGTGAGCTTTGAGAATGATGTAGTTCGTTTGAGCTGAAAAGTGACTGCCCTTACCTGAAAAGAAGTAGTGCTTGTAGGAAGACACAGAGCCTGGGATTTAACTCCATTTCTGAAAGGAAACACACAGCATAGTACTCATCCATTGATCACACTCTGCTTTAGAGCAAGAAGAACGCTCTTACTTTCTAGAATCTCTAATAGAGCAGGAAGCTAGAGTGTGCTCAGAACAAATGAACGGTGTTTCCTACACATACAGACCATATCTAGTTCAACTCTGCTTCGGGAACTGAAACAAACAACAGGTCCTCTAACATCCAATGCTTGGCAGTTAAGCTGAGAAACGTGTGAGCTTCGTGAACGATGTAGTTCGTTTGAGCTGAAAAGTGACTGCCCTTACATGAAACGAAATCTTGCTTGTAGAAAGACTCAGAGCCTGGGATTTAACTCCATTTCCTCATGGAAACACACAGCAGATTTCTCGTCCATTGATCACACTCTGCTTTAGAGCAAGAAGCACGCTCTTGCTTTCCAGAGTCTCTAATACTGCAGGAAACGTGAGTGTGCTGAGAACAAAAGAACGGTGTTTCGTACACATATGGACCATATCTATTGCAACTCAGCTTCTGAAATTGATACAAAGCACTGGTCCTCTAACATCCAAGCTTGTCAGTTAAGATGAGAAACATGTGAGCTTCGTGAACGATGTAGTTAGTTTGAGCTGAAAAGTGACTGCCCTTACTTGAAACAAAGTCTTGCGTGTAGGAAGACACAGAGCCTGGGTTTTAACTCCATTTCTGAAGGGAAACACACAGCATAGTTCTCATCCATGGATCACACTCTGCTTTAGAGCAAGAAGCACCCTCTTGCTTTCTAGAGTCTCTAAGACAGCAGGAAACGTGAGTGTGCTGAGAACAAAAGAATGGTGTTTCCTACCCAAACGGACCATATCTAGTCCAACTCTGCCTCTTAAACTGATACAAAGAACAGGTCCTCTAACATCCAATGGTTGTCATTTAAGATGAGAAACGTGTGAGCTTCGTGAACGATGTAGTTCGTTTGAGCTGATAAGTGACTGCCCTTACCTGAAACGAAGTAGTGCTTGTAGGAAGACACAGAGCCTGGGATTTAACTCCATTACAGAAGGGAAACACACAGCATAGTTCTCATCAATGGATCACACTCTGCTTTAGAGCAAGAAGAACGCTTTTGCTTTCTGTAATCTCTAATACAGCAGGAAAGTTGAGTGTGCTAAGAAAAAATGAACGGTGTTTCCTACACATACAGACCATATCTAGTTCAACTCTGCTTCTGAAACTGAAACAAACCACAGGTCCTCTAATATCCAATGCTTGTCAGTTAAGATGAGAAACGTGTGAGCTTTGTGAACGACGTAGTTTGTTTGAGTTGTAAAGTGACTGCCCTTACCTGAAACGAAGTAGTGCTTGTAGGAAGACACAGAGACTGGGTTTTAACTCCATTTCTGAAGGGAAACACACAGCATAGTTCTCATCCATGGATCACACTCTGCTTTAGAGCAAAAAGCATGCTTTTGTTTTCTAGATTCTCTAATACAGCAGGAAACATGAGTGTGCTCAGAACAAAAGAACGGTGTTTCGTACACATATGGACCATATCTATTGCAACTCTGCTTCTGAAATTGATACAAAGCACTGGTCATCTAACATCCAAGCTTGTCAGTTAAGATGAGTAACATGTGAGCTTCGTGAACGATGTAGTTAGTTTGAGCTGAAAAGTGACTGCCCTTACTTGAAACGAAGTCTTGCTTGTAGGAAGACACAGAGCCTGGAATTTAACTCCATTTCTGAAGGGAAACACACAGCATAGTTCTCATCCATGGATCACACTCTGCTTTAGAGCAAAAAGCACGCTCTTGTTTTCTAGATTCTCTAATACAGCAGGAAACATGAGTGTGCTCAGAACAAAAGAACGGTGTTTCCTACACATACAGACCATATCTAGTTCAACTCTGCTTCTGAAACTGAATCAAACCACAGGTCCTCTATATCCAATGCTTGTCATTTAAGATGAGAAACGTGTGAGCTTTGTGAACGATGTAGTTCGTTTAGCTGTAAAGTAACTGCTCTTACCTGAAACGAAGTCTTGTTTTTTAGGAAGACTCAGAGCCTGAGATTTAACTCCATTTCTGAAGTGAAACACACAGCACAGTTCTCATCCATTGATCACACTCTGCTTTAGAGCAAGAAGCATGCTCTAGCTTTCTAGTGTCTCTAAGACAGCAGGAAAAGTGAGTGTGCTGAGAACAAAAGAACAGTGTTTCCTACACATATGGACCATATCTATTCCAACTCTGCGTCTGAAACTGATACAAAGCACTTGTCCTCTAACATCTGATGCTTGTCAGTTAAGATGAGAAACGTGTGAGTTCGTGAACGATGTAGTTTGTTTGAGCTGTAAAGTGACTGCCCTTACCTGAAACGAAGTAGTGCTTGTAGGAAGACACAGAGCCTGGGATTTAACTCCATTTCAGAAGGGAAACACACAGCATAGTTCTCATCCATGGATCACACTCTGCTTTAGCGCAAGAAGAACACTCTTGCTTTCTAGAATCTCTAATACAGCAGGAAACATGAGTGTGCTCAGAACAAAAGAATGGTGTTTCCTACACATACAGACCATATCTAGTTCAACTATGCTTCTGAAACTGAATCAAACCACAGGTCCTCTAACATCCAAGCTTGTCAGTTAAGATGAGTAACATGTGAACTTCGTGAACGATGTAGTTAGTTTGAGCTGAAAAGTGACTGCCCTTACTTGAAACGATGTCTTGCTTGTAGGAAGACACAGAGCCTGGAATCTAACTCCATTTCTGAAGGGAAACACACAGCATAGTTCTCATCCATGGATCACACTCTGCTTTAGAACAAGAAGCACGCTCTTGCTTTCTAGAGTCTCTAAGACAGCAGGAAACATGAGTGTGCTGAGAACAAAAGAACGGAGTTTCCTACACATACAGACCATATCTAGTCCAACTCTGCCTCTTAAATTGATACAAAGCACAGGTCCTCTAACATCCAATGGTTGTCATTTCAGATGAGAAACGTATGAGCTTCGTGAACGATGTAGTTCGTTTGAGCTGAAAAGTGACTGCCCTTACCTAAAACGAATTCTTGATTGTAGGAAGACACAGAGACTGGGTTTTAACTCCATTTCTGAAGGGAAACACACAGCATAGTTCTTATCCATGGATCACACTCTGCTTTAGAGCAAGAAACACGCTCTTGATTTCTAGATTCTCTAATACAGCAGGAAACGTGAGTGTGCTAAGAACAAATGAACGGTGTTTCCTACACATACGGACCATATCTAGTCCAACTCTGCCTCTGAAATTGATACAAAGCACAGTTCCTCTAACATCCAATGCTTATCAGTTAAGATGAGAAACATGTGAGCTTGAACGATGTAGTTCGTTTGAGCTGTAAAGTGACTGCCCTTACCTGAAATGAAGTAGTGCTTGTAGGAAGACACAGAGCCTGGGATTTAACTCCATTTCAGAAGGGAAACACACAGCAGAGTTCTCATCCATGGATCACACTCTGCTTTAGCGCAAGAAGAACACTCTTGCTTTCTAGAATCTCTAATACAGCAGGAAACATGAGTGTGCTCAGAACAAAAGAACAGTGTTTCCTACACATACAGACCATATCTAGTTCAAATCTGCTTCTGAAACTGAATCAAACCACAGGTCCTCTAACATCCAATGCTTGTCATTTAAGATGAGAAACGTGTGAGCTCCGTGAACTATGTAGTTCGTTTGAGCTGTAAAGTGACTATCCTTACATGAAACGAAGTCTTGTTTTTTAGGAAGACTCAGAGCCTGAGATTTAACTCCATTTCTGAAGTGAAACACACAGCAGAGTTCTCATCCAGTGATCACACTCTGCTTTAGAGCAAGAAGCACGCTCTAGCTTTCTAGAGTCTCTAAGACAGCAGGAAACGTGAGTGTGCTGAGAAAAAAAGAACGGTGTTTCGTACACATATGGACCATATCTATTGCAACTCTGCTTCTGAAATTGATACAAAGCACTGGTCATCTAACATCCAAGCTTGTCAGTTAAGATGAATAACATGTGAGCTTCGTGAACGATGTAGTTAGTTTGAGCTGAAAAGTGACTGCCCATACTTGAAACGAAGTCTTGCTTGTAGGAAGACACAGAGCCTGGAATTTAACTCCATTTCTGAAGGGAAACACACAGCATAGTTCTCATCCATGGATCACACTCTGCTTTAGAACAAGAAGCACGCTCTTGCTTTCTAGAGTCTCTAATAGAGCAGGAAACGTGAGTGTGCTAAGAACAAATGAACGGTGTTTCCTACACATACGGACCATATCTAGTCCAACTCTGCCTCTGAAATTGATACAAAGCACAGGTCCTCTAACATCCAATGCTTGTCAGTTAAGATGAGAAACGTGTGAGCTTCGTGAATGATGTAGTTCGTTTGAGCTGTAAAGTATCGGCTCTTAAGTAAAACGAATTCTTGATTGTAGGAAGACACAGAGACTGGGTTTTAACTCCATTTCTGAAGGGAAACACACAGCATAGTTCTCATCCATGGATCACATTCTGCTTTAGAGCAAAAAGCATGCTGTTGTTTTCTAGATTCTCTAATACAGCAGGAAACATGAGTGTGCTCAGAACAAAAGAACGGTGTTTCCTACACATACAGACCATATCTAGTTCAAATCTGCTTCTGAAACTGAATCAAACCACAGGTCCGCTAACATCCAATGCTTGTCATTTAAGATGAGAAACGTGTGAGCTTTGTGAACGATGTAGTTCGTTTAGCTGTAAAGTAACTGCTCTTACCTGAAACGAAGTCTTGTTTTTTAGGAAGACTCAGAGCCTGAGATTTAACTCCATTTCTTAAGTGAAACACACAGCACAGTTCTCATCCATTGATCACACTCTGCTTTAGAGCAAGAAGCACGCTATAGCTTTCTAGTGTCTCTAAGACAGCAGGAAAAGTGAGTGTGCTGAGAGCAAAAGAACGGTATTTCCTACACATATGGACCATATCTATTCCAACTCTGCGTCTGAAACTGATACAAAGCACTTGTCCTCTAACATCTGATACTTGTCAGTTAAGATGAGAAACGTGTGAGTTCGTGAACGATGTAGTTTGTTTGAACTGTAAAGTGACTGCCCTTACCTGAAACGAAGTAGTGCTTGTAGGAAGACACAGAGCCTGGGATTTAACTCCATTTCAGAAGGGAAACACACAGCATAGTTCTCATCCATGGATCACACTCTGCTTTAGCGCAAGAAGAACACTCTTGCTTTCTAGAATCTCTAATACAGCAGGAAACATGAGTGTGCTCAGAACAAAAGAATGGTGTTTCCTACACATACAGACCATATCTAGTTCAACTATGCTTCTGAAACTGAATCAAACCACAGGTCCTCTAACATCCAAGCTTGTCAGTTAAGATGAGTAACATGTGAGCTTCGTGAACGATGTAGTTAGTTGGAGCTGAAAAGTAACTGCCCTTACTTGAAACGATGTCTTGCTTGTAGGAAGACACAGAGCCTGGAATTTAACTCCATTTCTGAAGGGAAACACACAGCAGAGTTCTCATCCATGGATCACACTCTGCTTTAGCGCAAGAAGAACACTCTTGCTTTCTAGAATCTCTAATACAGCAGGAAACATGAGTGTGCTCAGAACAAAAGAGCAGTGTTTCCTACACATACAGACCATATCTAGTTCAAATCTGCTTCTGAAACTGAATCAAACCACAGGTCCTCTAACATCCAATGCTTGTCATTTAAGATGAGAAACGTGTGAGCTCCGTGAACGATGTAGTTCGTTTGAGCTGTAAAGTGACTATCCTTACATGAAACGAAGTCTTGTTTTTTAGGAAGACTCAGAGCCTGAGATTTAACTCCATTTCTGAAGTGAAACACACAGCAGAGTTCTCATCCAGTGATCACACTCTGCTTTAGAGCAAGAAGCACGCTCTAGCTTTCTAGAGTCTCTAAGACAGCAGGAAACCTGAGTGTGCTGAGAACAAAGAACCGTGTTTCCGACACATACGGACCATATCAATTCCAACTCTGCTTCTAAAAGTGATACAAATCACTGGTCCTCAAACAGCCAATGCATGTCAGTTAAGATGAGAAACGAGTGAGCTTTGTGAAGGATGTAGTTCGTTTGAGCTGAAAAGTGACTGCCCTTACCTGAAACGAAGTAGTGCTTGTAGGAAGACACAGAGCCTGGGATTTAACTCCACTTCTGAAGGGAAACACACAGCACAGTTCTCATATATAGATCACACTCTACTTTAGAGCAAGAAGCACGCTCTTGCTTTCTAGAGTCTCTAATACAGCAGGAAACTTGAGTGTGCTCAGAAAAAAAGAACGGTGTTTCCTACACATACGGACCATATCTAGTTCAACTCTGCTTCTGAAACTGAAACAAACCACAGGTCCTCTAACATCCAATACTTGTCAGTTAAGATGAGAAACGTGTGAGCTTCGTGAACGATGTAGTTCGTTTAGCTGTAAAGTAACTGCTCTTACCTGAAACGAAGTCTTCCTTTTAGGGAGACACAGAGCCTGGGGTTTAACTCCATTTCAGAAGGGAAACACACAGCATAGTTCTCATCAATGGATCACACTCTGCTTTAGAGCAAGAAGAACGCTCTTGCTTTCTGGAATCTCTAATACAGCAGGACATTTGAGTGTGCTCAGAAAAAAAGAACGGTGTTTCCTACACATACAGACCATATCTAGTTCAAATCTGCTTCTGAAACTGAAACAAACCACAGGTCCTCTAATATCCAATGCTTGTCAGTTAAGATGAGAAACGTGTGAGCCTCGTGAACGACATAGTTCGTTTGAGCTGTAAAGTAACGGCCCTTAACTGAAACGAAGTCTTGTTTTTTAAGAAGACTCAGAGCCTGAGATTTAACTCCATTTCTGAAGTGAAACAGACAGCAGAGTTCTCACCCATTGATCACACTCTGCTTTAGAGCAAGAAGCACGCTCTAGCTTTCTAGAGTCTCTAAGACAGCAGGAAACGTGAGTGTGCTGAGAACAAAAGAACGGTGTTTCGTACACATATGGACCATATCTATTGCAACTCTGCTTCTGAAATTCATACAAAGCACAGGTCCTTTAACATCCAATGCTTGTCATTTAAGATGAGAAACGTGTGAGCTTTGAGAATGATGTAGTTCGTTTGAGCTGAAAAGTGACTGCCCTTACCTGAAAAGAAGTAGTGCTTGTAGGAAGACACAGAGCCTGGGATTTAACTCCATTTCTGAAAGGAAACACACAGCATAGTACTCATCCATTGATCACACTCTGCTTTAGAGCAAGAAGAACGCTCTTACTTTCTAGAATCTCTAATAGAGCAGGAAGCTAGAGTGTGCTCCAAACAAATGAACGGTGTTTCCTACACATACAGACCATATCTAGTTCAAATCTGCTTCGGGAACTGAAACAAACAACAGGTCCTCTAACATCCAATGCTTGGCAGTTAAGCTGAGAAACGTGTGAGCTTCGTGAACGATGTAGTTCGTTTGAGCTGAAAAGTGACTGCCCTTACGTGAAACGAAATCTTGCTTGTAGAAAGACTCAGAGCCTGGGATTTAACTCCATTTCCTCATGGAAACACACAGCAGATTTCTCGTCCATTGATCACACTCTGCTTTAGAGCAAGAAGCACGCTCTTGCTTTCCAGAGTCTCTAAGACAGCAGGAAACGTGAGTGTGCTGAGAACAAAAGAACGGTGTTTCGTACACATATGGACCATATCTATTGCAACTCAGCTTCTGAAATTGATACAAAGCACTGGTCCTCTAACATCCAAGCTTGTCAGTTAAGATGAGAAACATGTGAGCTTCGTGAATGATGTAGTTAGTTTGAGCTGAAAAGTGACTGCCCTTACTTGAAACAAAGTCTTGCGTGTAGGAAGACACAGAGCCTGGGTTTTAACTCCATTTCTGAAGGGAAACACACAGCATAGTTCTCATCCATGGATCACACTCTGCTTTAGCGCAAGAAGAACACTCTTGCTTTCTAGAATCTCTAATACAGCAGGAAACATGAGTGTGCTCAGAACAAAAGAATGGTGTTTCCTACACATACAGACCATATCTAGTTCAACTATGCTTCTGAAACTGAATCAAACCACAGGTCCTCTAACATCCAAGCTTGTCAGTTAAGATGAGTAACATGTGAACTTCGTGAACGATGTAGTTAGTTTGAGCTGAAAAGTGACTGCCCTTACTTGAAACGATGTCTTGCTTGTAGGAAGACACAGAGCCTGGAATCTAACTCCATTTCTGAAGGGAAACACACAGCATAGTTCTCATCCATGGATCACACTCTGCTTTAGAACAAGAAGCACGCTCTTGCTTTCTAGAGTCTCTAAGACAGCAGGAAACATGAGTGTGCTGAGAACAAAAGAACGGAGTTTCCTACACATACAGACCATATCTAGTCCAACTCTGCCTCTTAAATTGATACAAAGCACAGGTCCTCTAACATCCAATGCTTGTCAGTTAAGATGAGAAACGTGTGAGCTTCGTGAACGACATAGTTCGTTTGAGCTGTAAAGTAACGGCCCTTAACTGAAACGAAGTCTTGTTTTTTAGGAAGACTCAGAGCCTGAGATTTAACTCCATTTCTGAAGTGAAACACACAGCAGAGTTCTCATCCATTGATCACACTCTGCTTTAGAGCAAGAAGCACGCTCTAGCTTTCTAGAGTCTCTAAGACAGTAGGAAACGTGAGTGTGCTGAGAACAAAAGAACGGTGTTTCGTACACAATTGGACCATATCTATTGCAACTCTGCTTCTGAAATTCATACAAAGCACAGGTCCTTTAACATCCAATGCTTGTTATTTAAAATGAGAAACGTGTGAGCTTTGAGAATGATGTAGTTCGTTTGAGCTGAAAAGTGACTGCCCTTACCTGAAAAGAAGTAGTGCTTGTAGGAAGACACAGAGCCTGGGATTTAACTCCACTTCTGAAGGGAAACACACAGCATAGTTCTCATATATAGATCACACTCTACTTTAGAGCAAGAAGCACGCTCTTGCTTTCTAGAGTCTCTAATACAGCAGGAAACTTGAGTGTGCTCAGAAAAAAAGAACGGTGTTTCCTACACATACGGACCATATCTAGTTCAACTCTGCTTCTGAAACTGAAACAAACCACAGGTCCTCTAACATCCAATGCTTGTCAGTTAAGATGAGAAACGTGTGAGCTTCGTGAACGATGTAGTTCGTTTAGCTGTAAAGTAACTGCTCTTACCTGAAACGAAGTCTTCCTTTTAGGGAGACACAGAGCCTGGGGTTTAACTCCATTTCAGAAGGGAAACACACAGCATAGTTCTCATCAATGGATCACACTCTGCTTTAGAGCAAGAAGAACGCTCTTGCTTTCTGGAATCTCTAATACAGCAGGAAATTTGAGTGTGCTCAGAAAAAAAGAACGGTGTTTCCTACACATACAGACCATATCTAGTTCAAATCTGCTTCTGAAACTGAAACAAACCACAGGTCCTCTAATATCCAATGCTTGTCAGTTAAGATGAGAAACGTGTGAGCCTCGTGAACGACATAGTTCGTTTGAGCTGTAAAGTAACGGCCCTTAACTGAAACGAAGTCTTGTTTTTTAAGAAGACTCAGAGCCTGAGATTTAACTCCATTTCTGAAGTGAAACACACAGCAGAGTTCTCATCCATTGATCACACTCTGCTTTAGAGCAAGAAGCACGCTCTAGCTTTCTAGAGTCTCTAAGACAGCAGGAAACGTGAGTGTGCTGAGAACAAAAGAACGGTGTTTCGTACACATATGGACCATATCTATTGCAACTCTGCTTCTGAAATTCATACAAAGCACAGGTCCTTTAACATCCAATGCTTGTCATTTAAGATGAGAAACGTGTGAGCTTTGAGAATGATGTAGTTCGTTTGAGCTGAAAAGTGACTGCCCTTACCTGAAAAGAAGTAGTGCTTGTAGGAAGACACAGAGCCTGGGATTTAACTCCATTTCTGAAAGGAAACACACAGCATAGTACTCATCCATTGATCACACTCTGCTTTAGAGCAAGAAGAACGCTCTTACTTTCTAGAATCTCTAATAGAGCAGGAAGCTAGAGTGTGCTCAGAACAAATGAACGGTGTTTCCTACACATACAGACCATATCTAGTTCAACTCTGCTTCGGGAACTGAAACAAACAACAGGTCCTCTAACATCCAATGCTTGGCAGTTAAGCTGAGAAACGTGTGAGCTTCGTGAACGATGTAGTTCGTTTGAGCTGAAAAGTGACTGCCCTTACATGAAACGAAATCTTGCTTGTAGAAAGACTCAGAGCCTGGGATTTAACTCCATTTCCTCATGGAAACACACAGCAGATTTCTCGTCCATTGATCACACTCTGCTTTAGAGCAAGAAGCACGCTCTTGCTTTCCAGAGTCTCTAATACTGCAGGAAACGTGAGTGTGCTGAGAACAAAAGAACGGTGTTTCGTACACATATGGACCATATCTATTGCAACTCAGCTTCTGAAATTGATACAAAGCACTGGTCCTCTAACATCCAAGCTTGTCAGTTAAGATGAGAAACATGTGAGCTTCGTGAACGATGTAGTTAGTTTGAGCTGAAAAGTGACTGCCCTTACTTGAAACAAAGTCTTGCGTGTAGGAAGACACAGAGCCTGGGTTTTAACTCCATTTCTGAAGGGAAACACACAGCATAGTTCTCATCCATGGATCACACTCTGCTTTAGAGCAAGAAGCACCCTCTTGCTTTCTAGAGTCTCTAAGACAGCAGGAAACGTGAGTGTGCTGAGAACAAAAGAATGGTGTTTCCTACCCAAACGGACCATATCTAGTCCAACTCTGCCTCTTAAACTGATACAAAGAACAGGTCCTCTAACATCCAATGGTTGTCATTTAAGATGAGAAACGTGTGAGCTTCGTGAACGATGTAGTTCGTTTGAGCTGATAAGTGACTGCCCTTACCTGAAACGAAGTAGTGCTTGTAGGAAGACACAGAGCCTGGGATTTAACTCCATTACAGAAGGGAAACACACAGCATAGTTCTCATCAATGGATCACACTCTGCTTTAGAGCAAGAAGAACGCTTTTGCTTTCTGTAATCTCTAATACAGCAGGAAAGTTGAGTGTGCTAAGAAAAAATGAACGGTGTTTCCTACACATACAGACCATATCTAGTTCAACTCTGCTTCTGAAACTGAAACAAACCACAGGTCCTCTAATATCCAATGCTTGTCAGTTAAGATGAGAAACGTGTGAGCTTTGTGAACGACGTAGTTTGTTTGAGTTGTAAAGTGACTGCCCTTACCTGAAACGAAGTAGTGCTTGTAGGAAGACACAGAGACTGGGTTTTAACTCCATTTCTGAAGGGAAACACACAGCATAGTTCTCATCCATGGATCACACTCTGCTTTAGAGCAAAAAGCATGCTTTTGTTTTCTAGATTCTCTAATACAGCAGGAAACATGAGTGTGCTCAGAACAAAAGAACGGTGTTTCGTACACATATGGACCATATCTATTGCAACTCTGCTTCTGAAATTGATACAAAGCACTGGTCATCTAACATCCAAGCTTGTCAGTTAAGATGAGTAACATGTGAGCTTCGTGAACGATGTAGTTAGTTTGAGCTGAAAAGTGACTGCCCTTACTTGAAACGAAGTCTTGCTTGTAGGAAGACACAGAGCCTGGAATTTAACTCCATTTCTGAAGGGAAACACACAGCATAGTTCTCATCCATGGATCACACTCTGCTTTAGAGCAAAAAGCACGCTCTTGTTTTCTAGATTCTCTAATACAGCAGGAAACATGAGTGTGCTCAGAACAAAAGAACGGTGTTTCCTACACATACAGACCATATCTAGTTCAACTCTGCTTCTGAAACTGAATCAAACCACAGGTCCTCTATATCCAATGCTTGTCATTTAAGATGAGAAACGTGTGAGCTTTGTGAACGATGTAGTTCGTTTAGCTGTAAAGTAACTGCTCTTACCTGAAACGAAGTCTTGTTTTTTAGGAAGACTCAGAGCCTGAGATTTAACTCCATTTCTGAAGTGAAACACACAGCACAGTTCTCATCCATTGATCACACTCTGCTTTAGAGCAAGAAGCATGCTCTAGCTTTCTAGTGTCTCTAAGACAGCAGGAAAAGTGAGTGTGCTGAGAACAAAAGAACAGTGTTTCCTACACATATGGACCATATCTATTCCAACTCTGCGTCTGAAACTGATACAAAGCACTTGTCCTCTAACATCTGATGCTTGTCAGTTAAGATGAGAAACGTGTGAGTTCGTGAACGATGTAGTTTGTTTGAGCTGTAAAGTGACTGCCCTTACCTGAAACGAAGTAGTGCTTGTAGGAAGACACAGAGCCTGGGATTTAACTCCATTTCAGAAGGGAAACACACAGCATAGTTCTCATCCATGGATCACACTCTGCTTTAGCGCAAGAAGAACACTCTTGCTTTCTAGAATCTCTAATACAGCAGGAAACATGAGTGTGCTCAGAACAAAAGAATGGTGTTTCCTACACATACAGACCATATCTAGTTCAACTATGCTTCTGAAACTGAATCAAACCACAGGTCCTCTAACATCCAAGCTTGTCAGTTAAGATGAGTAACATGTGAACTTCGTGAACGATGTAGTTAGTTTGAGCTGAAAAGTGACTGCCCTTACTTGAAACGATGTCTTGCTTGTAGGAAGACACAGAGCCTGGAATCTAACTCCATTTCTGAAGGGAAACACACAGCATAGTTCTCATCCATGGATCACACTCTGCTTTAGAACAAGAAGCACGCTCTTGCTTTCTAGAGTCTCTAAGACAGCAGGAAACATGAGTGTGCTGAGAACAAAAGAACGGAGTTTCCTACACATACAGACCATATCTAGTCCAACTCTGCCTCTTAAATTGATACAAAGCACAGGTCCTCTAACATCCAATGGTTGTCATTTCAGATGAGAAACGTATGAGCTTCGTGAACGATGTAGTTCGTTTGAGCTGAAAAGTGACTGCCCTTACCTAAAACGAATTCTTGATTGTAGGAAGACACAGAGACTGGGTTTTAACTCCATTTCTGAAGGGAAACACACAGCATAGTTCTTATCCATGGATCACACTCTGCTTTAGAGCAAGAAACACGCTCTTGATTTCTAGATTCTCTAATACAGCAGGAAACGTGAGTGTGCTAAGAACAAATGAACGGTGTTTCCTACACATACGGACCATATCTAGTCCAACTCTGCCTCTGAAATTGATACAAAGCACAGTTCCTCTAACATCCAATGCTTATCAGTTAAGATGAGAAACATGTGAGCTTGAACGATGTAGTTCGTTTGAGCTGTAAAGTGACTGCCCTTACCTGAAATGAAGTAGTGCTTGTAGGAAGACACAGAGCCTGGGATTTAACTCCATTTCAGAAGGGAAACACACAGCAGAGTTCTCATCCATGGATCACACTCTGCTTTAGCGCAAGAAGAACACTCTTGCTTTCTAGAATCTCTAATACAGCAGGAAACATGAGTGTGCTCAGAACAAAAGAACAGTGTTTCCTACACATACAGACCATATCTAGTTCAAATCTGCTTCTGAAACTGAATCAAACCACAGGTCCTCTAACATCCAATGCTTGTCATTTAAGATGAGAAACGTGTGAGCTCCGTGAACTATGTAGTTCGTTTGAGCTGTAAAGTGACTATCCTTACATGAAACGAAGTCTTGTTTTTTAGGAAGACTCAGAGCCTGAGATTTAACTCCATTTCTGAAGTGAAACACACAGCAGAGTTCTCATCCAGTGATCACACTCTGCTTTAGAGCAAGAAGCACGCTCTAGCTTTCTAGAGTCTCTAAGACAGCAGGAAACGTGAGTGTGCTGAGAAAAAAAGAACGGTGTTTCGTACACATATGGACCATATCTATTGCAACTCTGCTTCTGAAATTGATACAAAGCACTGGTCATCTAACATCCAAGCTTGTCAGTTAAGATGAATAACATGTGAGCTTCGTGAACGATGTAGTTAGTTTGAGCTGAAAAGTGACTGCCCATACTTGAAACGAAGTCTTGCTTGTAGGAAGACACAGAGCCTGGAATTTAACTCCATTTCTGAAGGGAAACACACAGCATAGTTCTCATCCATGGATCACACTCTGCTTTAGAACAAGAAGCACGCTCTTGCTTTCTAGAGTCTCTAATAGAGCAGGAAACGTGAGTGTGCTAAGAACAAATGAACGGTGTTTCCTACACATACGGACCATATCTAGTCCAACTCTGCCTCTGAAATTGATACAAAGCACAGGTCCTCTAACATCCAATGCTTGTCAGTTAAGATGAGAAACGTGTGAGCTTCGTGAATGATGTAGTTCGTTTGAGCTGTAAAGTATCGGCTCTTAAGTAAAACGAATTCTTGATTGTAGGAAGACACAGAGACTGGGTTTTAACTCCATTTCTGAAGGGAAACACACAGCATAGTTCTCATCCATGGATCACATTCTGCTTTAGAGCAAAAAGCATGCTGTTGTTTTCTAGATTCTCTAATACAGCAGGAAACATGAGTGTGCTCAGAACAAAAGAACGGTGTTTCCTACACATACAGACCATATCTAGTTCAAATCTGCTTCTGAAACTGAATCAAACCACAGGTCCGCTAACATCCAATGCTTGTCATTTAAGATGAGAAACGTGTGAGCTTTGTGAACGATGTAGTTCGTTTAGCTGTAAAGTAACTGCTCTTACCTGAAACGAAGTCTTGTTTTTTAGGAAGACTCAGAGCCTGAGATTTAACTCCATTTCTTAAGTGAAACACACAGCACAGTTCTCATCCATTGATCACACTCTGCTTTAGAGCAAGAAGCACGCTATAGCTTTCTAGTGTCTCTAAGACAGCAGGAAAAGTGAGTGTGCTGAGAGCAAAAGAACGGTATTTCCTACACATATGGACCATATCTATTCCAACTCTGCGTCTGAAACTGATACAAAGCACTTGTCCTCTAACATCTGATACTTGTCAGTTAAGATGAGAAACGTGTGAGTTCGTGAACGATGTAGTTTGTTTGAACTGTAAAGTGACTGCCCTTACCTGAAACGAAGTAGTGCTTGTAGGAAGACACAGAGCCTGGGATTTAACTCCATTTCAGAAGGGAAACACACAGCATAGTTCTCATCCATGGATCACACTCTGCTTTAGCGCAAGAAGAACACTCTTGCTTTCTAGAATCTCTAATACAGCAGGAAACATGAGTGTGCTCAGAACAAAAGAATGGTGTTTCCTACACATACAGACCATATCTAGTTCAACTATGCTTCTGAAACTGAATCAAACCACAGGTCCTCTAACATCCAAGCTTGTCAGTTAAGATGAGTAACATGTGAGCTTCGTGAACGATGTAGTTAGTTGGAGCTGAAAAGTAACTGCCCTTACTTGAAACGATGTCTTGCTTGTAGGAAGACACAGAGCCTGGAATTTAACTCCATTTCTGA
This sequence comes from Onychomys leucogaster, assembly GCA_949786385.1. NCBI lineage: Eukaryota > Metazoa > Chordata > Mammalia > Rodentia > Cricetidae > Onychomys > Onychomys leucogaster. The sequence goes on from CATKUP010000073.1 coordinate 2,203,166, forward strand.
AGGGAAACACACAGCAGAGTTCTCATCCATGGATCACACTCTGCTTTAGCGCAAGAAGAACACTCTTGCTTTCTAGAATCTCTAATACAGCAGGAAACATGAGTGTGCTCAGAACAAAAGAGCAGTGTTTCCTACACATACAGACCATATCTAGTTCAAATCTGCTTCTGAAACTGAATCAAACCACAGGTCCTCTAACATCCAATGCTTGTCATTTAAGATGAGAAACGTGTGAGCTCCGTGAACGATGTAGTTCGTTTGAGCTGTAAAGTGACTATCCTTACATGAAACGAAGTCTTGTTTTTTAGGAAGACTCAGAGCCTGAGATTTAACTCCATTTCTGAAGTGAAACACACAGCAGAGTTCTCATCCAGTGATCACACTCTGCTTTAGAGCAAGAAGCACGCTCTAGCTTTCTAGAGTCTCTAAGACAGCAGGAAACCTGAGTGTGCTGAGAACAAAGAACCGTGTTTCCGACACATACGGACCATATCAATTCCAACTCTGCTTCTAAAAGTGATACAAATCACTGGTCCTCAAACAGCCAATGCATGTCAGTTAAGATGAGAAACGAGTGAGCTTTGTGAAGGATGTAGTTCGTTTGAGCTGAAAAGTGACTGCCCTTACCTGAAACGAAGTAGTGCTTGTAGGAAGACACAGAGCCTGGGATTTAACTCCACTTCTGAAGGGAAACACACAGCACAGTTCTCATATATAGATCACACTCTACTTTAGAGCAAGAAGCACGCTCTTGCTTTCTAGAGTCTCTAATACAGCAGGAAACTTGAGTGTGCTCAGAAAAAAAGAACGGTGTTTCCTACACATACGGACCATATCTAGTTCAACTCTGCTTCTGAAACTGAAACAAACCACAGGTCCTCTAACATCCAATACTTGTCAGTTAAGATGAGAAACGTGTGAGCTTCGTGAACGATGTAGTTCGTTTAGCTGTAAAGTAACTGCTCTTACCTGAAACGAAGTCTTCCTTTTAGGGAGACACAGAGCCTGGGGTTTAACTCCATTTCAGAAGGGAAACACACAGCATAGTTCTCATCAATGGATCACACTCTGCTTTAGAGCAAGAAGAACGCTCTTGCTTTCTGGAATCTCTAATACAGCAGGACATTTGAGTGTGCTCAGAAAAAAAGAACGGTGTTTCCTACACATACAGACCATATCTAGTTCAAATCTGCTTCTGAAACTGAAACAAACCACAGGTCCTCTAATATCCAATGCTTGTCAGTTAAGATGAGAAACGTGTGAGCCTCGTGAACGACATAGTTCGTTTGAGCTGTAAAGTAACGGCCCTTAACTGAAACGAAGTCTTGTTTTTTAAGAAGACTCAGAGCCTGAGATTTAACTCCATTTCTGAAGTGAAACAGACAGCAGAGTTCTCACCCATTGATCACACTCTGCTTTAGAGCAAGAAGCACGCTCTAGCTTTCTAGAGTCTCTAAGACAGCAGGAAACGTGAGTGTGCTGAGAACAAAAGAACGGTGTTTCGTACACATATGGACCATATCTATTGCAACTCTGCTTCTGAAATTCATACAAAGCACAGGTCCTTTAACATCCAATGCTTGTCATTTAAGATGAGAAACGTGTGAGCTTTGAGAATGATGTAGTTCGTTTGAGCTGAAAAGTGACTGCCCTTACCTGAAAAGAAGTAGTGCTTGTAGGAAGACACAGAGCCTGGGATTTAACTCCATTTCTGAAAGGAAACACACAGCATAGTACTCATCCATTGATCACACTCTGCTTTAGAGCAAGAAGAACGCTCTTACTTTCTAGAATCTCTAATAGAGCAGGAAGCTAGAGTGTGCTCCAAACAAATGAACGGTGTTTCCTACACATACAGACCATATCTAGTTCAAATCTGCTTCGGGAACTGAAACAAACAACAGGTCCTCTAACATCCAATGCTTGGCAGTTAAGCTGAGAAACGTGTGAGCTTCGTGAACGATGTAGTTCGTTTGAGCTGAAAAGTGACTGCCCTTACGTGAAACGAAATCTTGCTTGTAGAAAGACTCAGAGCCTGGGATTTAACTCCATTTCCTCATGGAAACACACAGCAGATTTCTCGTCCATTGATCACACTCTGCTTTAGAGCAAGAAGCACGCTCTTGCTTTCCAGAGTCTCTAAGACAGCAGGAAACGTGAGTGTGCTGAGAACAAAAGAACGGTGTTTCGTACACATATGGACCATATCTATTGCAACTCAGCTTCTGAAATTGATACAAAGCACTGGTCCTCTAACATCCAAGCTTGTCAGTTAAGATGAGAAACATGTGAGCTTCGTGAATGATGTAGTTAGTTTGAGCTGAAAAGTGACTGCCCTTACTTGAAACAAAGTCTTGCGTGTAGGAAGACACAGAGCCTGGGTTTTAACTCCATTTCTGAAGGGAAACACACAGCATAGTTCTCATCCATGGATCACACTCTGCTTTAGCGCAAGAAGAACACTCTTGCTTTCTAGAATCTCTAATACAGCAGGAAACATGAGTGTGCTCAGAACAAAAGAATGGTGTTTCCTACACATACAGACCATATCTAGTTCAACTATGCTTCTGAAACTGAATCAAACCACAGGTCCTCTAACATCCAAGCTTGTCAGTTAAGATGAGTAACATGTGAACTTCGTGAACGATGTAGTTAGTTTGAGCTGAAAAGTGACTGCCCTTACTTGAAACGATGTCTTGCTTGTAGGAAGACACAGAGCCTGGAATCTAACTCCATTTCTGAAGGGAAACACACAGCATAGTTCTCATCCATGGATCACACTCTGCTTTAGAACAAGAAGCACGCTCTTGCTTTCTAGAGTCTCTAAGACAGCAGGAAACATGAGTGTGCTGAGAACAAAAGAACGGAGTTTCCTACACATACAGACCATATCTAGTCCAACTCTGCCTCTTAAATTGATACAAAGCACAGGTCCTCTAACATCCAATGGTTGTCATTTCAGATGAGAAACGTATGAGCTTCGTGAACGATGTAGTTCGTTTGAGCTGAAAAGTGACTGCCCTTACCTAAAACGAATTCTTGATTGTAGGAAGACACAGAGACTGGGTTTTAACTCCATTTCTGAAGGGAAACACACAGCATAGTTCTTATCCATGGATCACACTCTGCTTTAGAGCAAGAAACACGCTCTTGATTTCTAGATTCTCTAATACAGCAGGAAACGTGAGTGTGCTAAGAACAAATGAACGGTGTTTCCTACACATACGGACCATATCTAGTCCAACTCTGCCTCTGAAATTGATACAAAGCACAGTTCCTCTAACATCCAATGCTTATCAGTTAAGATGAGAAACATGTGAGCTTGAACGATGTAGTTCGTTTGAGCTGTAAAGTGACTGCCCTTACCTGAAATGAAGTAGTGCTTGTAGGAAGACACAGAGCCTGGGATTTAACTCCATTTCAGAAGGGAAACACACAGCAGAGTTCTCATCCATGGATCACACTCTGCTTTAGCGCAAGAAGAACACTCTTGCTTTCTAGAATCTCTAATACAGGAGGAAACATGAGTGTGCTCAGAACAAAAGAACAGTGTTTCCTACACATACAGACCATATCTAGTTCAAATCTGCTTCTGAAACTGAATCAAACCACAGGTCCTCTAACATCCAATGCTTGTCATTTAAGATGAGAAACGTGTGAGCTCCGTGAACTATGTAGTTCGTTTGAGCTGTAAAGTGACTATCCTTACATGAAACGAAGTCTTGTTTTTTAGGAAGACTCAGAGCCTGAGATTTAACTCCATTTCTGAAGTGAAACACACAGCAGAGTTCTCATCCAGTGATCACACTCTGCTTTAGAGCAAGAAGCACGCTCTAGCTTTCTAGAGTCTCTAAGACAGCAGGAAACGTGAGTGTGCTGAGAAAAAAAGAACGGTGTTTCGTACACATATGGACCATATCTATTGCAACTCTGCTTCTGAAATTGATACAAAGCACTGGTCATCTAACATCCAAGCTTGTCAGTTAAGATGAATAACATGTGAGCTTCGTAAACGATGTAGTTAGTTTGAGCTGAAAAGTGACTGCCCATACTTGAAACGAAGTCTTGCTTGTAGGAAGACACAGAGCCTGGAATTTAACTCCATTTCTGAAGGGAAACACACAGCATAGTTCTCATCCATGGATCACACTCTGCTTTAGAACAAGAAGCACGCTCTTGCTTTCTAGAGTCTCTAATAGAGCAGGAAACGTGAGTGTGCTAAGAACAAATGAACGGTGTTTCCTACACATACGGACCATATCTAGTCCAACTCTGCCTCTGAAATTGATACAAAGCACAGGTCCTCTAACATCCAATGCTTGTCAGTTAAGATGAGAAACGTGTGAGCTTCGTGAATGATGTAGTTCGTTTGAGCTGTAAAGTATCGGCTCTTAAGTAAAACGAATTCTTGATTGTAGGAAGACACAGAGACTGGGTTTTAACTCCATTTCTGAAGGGAAACACACAGCATAGTTCTCATCCATGGATCACATTCTGCTTTAGAGCAAAAAGCATGCTGTTGTTTTCTAGATTCTCTAATACAGCAGGAAACATGAGTGTGCTCAGAACAAAAGAACGGTGTTTCCTACACATACAGACCATATCTAGTTCAAATCTGCTTCTGAAACTGAATCAAACCACAGGTCCGCTAACATCCAATGCTTGTCATTTAAGATGAGAAACGTGTGAGCTTTGTGAACGATGTAGTTCGTTTAGCTGTAAAGTAACTGCTCTTACCTGAAACGAAGTCTTGTTTTTTAGGAAGACTCAGAGCCTGAGATTTAACTCCATTTCTGAAGTGAAACACACAGCACAGTTCTCATCCATTGATCACACTCTGCTTTAGAGCAAGAAGCACGCTATAGCTTTCTAGTGTCTCTAAGACAGCAGGAAAAGTGAGTGTGCTGAGAGCAAAAGAACGGTATTTCCTACACATATGGACCATATCTATTCCAACTCTGCGTCTGAAACTGATACAAAGCACTTGTCCTCTAACATCTGATACTTGTCAGTTAAGATGAGAAACGTGTGAGTTCGTGAACGATGTAGTTTGTTTGAACTGTAAAGTGACTGCCCTTACCTGAAACGAAGTAGTGCTTGTAGGAAGACACAGAGCCTGGGATTTAACTCCATTTCAGAAGGGAAACACACAGCATAGTTCTCATCCATGGATCACACTCTGCTTTAGCGCAAGAAGAACACTCTTGCTTTCTAGAATCTCTAATACAGCAGGAAACATGAGTGTGCTCAGAACAAAAGAATGGTGTTTCCTACACATACAGACCATATCTAGTTCAACTATGCTTCTGAAACTGAATCAAACCACAGGTCCTCTAACATCCAAGCTTGTCAGTTAAGATGAGTAACATGTGAGCTTCGTGAACGATGTAGTTAGTTGGAGCTGAAAAGTAACTGCCCTTACTTGAAACGATGTCTTGCTTGTAGGAAGACACAGAGCCTGGAATTTAACTCCATTTCTGAAGGGAAACACACAGCAGAGTTCTCATCCATGGATCACACTCTGCTTTAGCGCAAGAAGAACACTCTTGCTTTCTAGAATCTCTAATACAGCAGGAAACATGAGTGTGCTCAGAACAAAAGAGCAGTGTTTCCTACACATACAGACCATATCTAGTTCAAATCTGCTTCTGAAACTGAATCAAACCACAGGTCCTCTAACATCCAATGCTTGTCATTTAAGATGAGAAACGTGTGAGCTCCGTGAACGATGTAGTTCGTTTGAGCTGTAAAGTGACTATCCTTACATGAAACGAAGTCTTGTTTTTTAGGAAGACTCAGAGCCTGAGATTTAACTCCATTTCTGAAGTGAAACACACAGCAGAGTTCTCATCCAGTGATCACACTCTGCTTTAGAGCAAGAAGCACGCTCTAGCTTTCTAGAGTCTCTAAGACAGCAGGAAACCTGAGTGTGCTGAGAACAAAGAACCGTGTTTCCGACACATACGGACCATATCAATTCCAACTCTGCTTCTAAAAGTGATACAAATCACTGGTCCTCAAACAGCCAATGCATGTCAGTTAAGATGAGAAACGAGTGAGCATTGTGAAGGATGTAGTTCGTTTGAGCTGAAAAGTGACTGCCCTTACCTGAAACGAAGTAGTGCTTGTAGGAAGACACAGAGCCTGGGATTTAACTCCACTTCTGAAGGGAAACACACAGCACAGTTCTCATATATAGATCACACTCTACTTTAGAGCAAGAAGCACGCTCTTGCTTTCTAGAGTCTCTAATACAGCAGGAAACTTGAGTGTGCTCAGAAAAAAAGAACGGTGTTTCCTACACATACGGACCATATCTAGTTCAACTCTGCTTCTGAAACTGAAACAAACCACAGGTCCTCTAACATCCAATACTTGTCAGTTAAGATGAGAAACGTGTGAGCTTCGTGAACGATGTAGTTCGTTTAGCTGTAAAGTAACTGCTCTTACCTGAAACGAAGTCTTCCTTTTAGGGAGACACAGAGCCTGGGGTTTAACTCCATTTCAGAAGGGAAACACACAGCATAGTTCTCATCAATGGATCACACTCTGCTTTAGAGCAAGAAGAACGCTCTTGCTTTCTGGAATCTCTAATACAGCAGGACATTTGAGTGTGCTCAGAAAAAAAGAACGGTGTTTCCTACACATACAGACCATATCTAGTTCAAATCTGCTTCTGAAACTGAAACAAACCACAGGTCCTCTAATATCCAATGCTTGTCAGTTAAGATGAGAAACGTGTGAGCCTCGTGAACGACAAAGTTCGTTTGAGCTGTAAAGTAACGGCCCTTAACTGAAACGAAGTCTTGTTTTTTAAGAAGACTCAGAGCCTGAGATTTAACTCCATTTCTGAAGTGAAACAGACAGCAGAGTTCTCACCCATTGATCACACTCTGCTTTAGAGCAAGAAGCACGCTCTAGCTTTCTAGAGTCGCTAAAACAGCAGGAAACGTGAGTGTGCTGAGAACAAAAGAACGGTGTTTCGTACACATATGGACCATATCTATTGCAACTCTGCTTCTGAAATTCATACAAAGCACAGGTCCTTTAACATCCAATGCTTGTCATTTAAGATGAGAAACGTGTGAGCTTTGAGAATGATGTAGTTCGTTTGAGCTGAAAAGTGACTGCCCTTACCTGAAAAGAAGTAGTGCTTGTAGGAAGACACAGAGCCTGGGATTTAACTCCATTTCTGAAAGGAAACACACAGCATAGTACTCATCCATTGATCACACTCTGCTTTAGAGCAAGAAGAACGCTCTTACTTTCTAGAATCTCTAATAGAGCAGGAAGCTAGAGTGTGCTCCGAACAAATGAACGGTGTTTCCTACACATACAGACCATATCTAGTTCAAATCTGCTTCGGGAACTGAAACAAACAACAGGTCCTCTAACATCCAATGCTTGGCAGTTAAGCTGAGAAACGTGTGAGCTTCGTGAACGATGTAGTTCGTTTGAGCTGAAAAGTGACTGCCCTTACGTGAAACGAAATCTTGCTTGTAGAAAGACTCAGAGCCTGGGATTTAACTCCATTTCCTCATGGAAACACACAGCAGATTTCTCGTCCATTGATCACACTCTGCTTTAGAGCAAGAAGCACGCTCTTGCTTTCCAGAGTCTCTAAGACAGCAGGAAACGTGAGTGTGCTGAGAACAAAAGAACGGTGTTTCGTACACATATGGACCATATCTATTGCAACTCAGCTTCTGAAATTGATACAAAGCACTGGTCCTCTAACATCCAAGCTTGTCAGTTAAGATGAGAAACATGTGAGCTTCGTGAATGATGTAGTTAGTTTGAGCTGAAAAGTGACTGCCCTTACTTGAAACAAAGTCTTGCGTGTAGGAAGACACAGAGCCTGGGTTTTAACTCCATTTCTGAAGGGAAACACACAGCATAGTTCTCATCCATGGATCACACTCTGCTTTAGAACAAGAGGCACCCTCTTGCTTTCTAGAGTCTCTAAGACAGCAGGAAACGTGAGTGTGCTGAGAACAAAAGAATGGTGTTTCCTACCCAAACGGACCATATCTAGTCCAACTCTGCCTCTGAAATTGATACAAAGAACAGGTCCTCTAACATCCAATGGTTGTCATTTAAGATGAGAAACGTGTGAGCTTCGTGAACGATGTAGTTCGTTTGAGCTGATAAGTGACTGCCCTTACCTGAAACGAAGTAGTGCTTGTAGGAAGACACAGAGCCTGGGATTTAACTCCATTACAGAAGGGAAACACACAGCATAGTTCTCATCAATGGATCACACTCTGCTTTAGAGCAAGAAGAACGCTCTTGCTTTCTGTAATCTCTAATACAGCAGGAAAGTTGAGTGTGCTAAGAAAAAATGAACGGTGTTTCCTACACATACAGACCATATCTAGTTCAACTCTGCTTCTGAAACTGAAACAAACCACAGGTCCTCTAATATCCAATGCTTGTCAGTTAAGATGAAAAACGTGTGAGCTTCGTGAACGATGTAGTTCGTTTAGCTGTAAAGTAACTGCTCTTACCTGAAACGAAGTCTTGTTTTTTAGGAAGACCAGAGCCTGAGATTTAACTCCAATTGTGAAGTGAAACACACAGCACAGTTCTCATCCATTGATCACACTCTGCTTTAGAGCAAGAAGCACGCTCTAGCTTTCTAGTGTCTCTAAGACAGCAGGAAAAGTGAGTGTGCTGAGAACAAAAGAACGGTGTTTCCTACACATACGGACCATATCTATTCCAACTCTGCGTCTGAAACTGATACAAAGCACTTGTCCTCTAACATCTGATGCTTGTCAGTTAAGATGAGAAACGTGAGAGCTTCGTGAACGATGTAGTTTGTTTGAGCTGTAAAGTGACTGCCCTTACCTGAAACGAAGTAGTGCTTGTAGGAAGACACAGAGCCTGTGATTTAACTCCATTTCAGAAGGGAAACACACAGCATAGTTCTCATCCATGGATCACACTCTGCTTTAGCGCAAGAAGAACACTCTTGCTTTCTAGAATCTCTAATACAGCAGGAAACATGAGTGTGCTCAGAACAAAAGAACGGTGTTTCCTACACATACAGAACATATCTAGTTCAACTATGCTTCTGAAACTGAATCAAACCACAGGTCCTCTAACATCCAAGCTTGTCAGTTAAGATGAGTAACATGTGAGCTTCGTGAACGATGTAGTTTGTTTGAGCTGAAAAGTGACTGCCCTTACTTGAAACGATGTCTTGCTTGTAGGAAGACACAGAGCCTGGAATTTAACTCCATTTCTGAAGGGAAACACACAGCATAGTTCTCATCCATGGATCACACTCTGCTTTAGAACAAGAAGCACGCTCTTGCTTTCTAGAGTCTCTAAGACAGCAGGAAACATGAGTGTGCTGAGAACAAAAGAACGGAGTTTCCTACACATACAGACCATATCTAGTCCAACTCTGCCTCTTAAACTGATACAAAGCAAAGGTCCTCTAACATCCAATGGTTGTCATTTCATATGAGAAACGTATGAGCTTCGTGAACGATGTAGTTCGTTTGAGGTGAAAAGTGACTGCCCTTACCTAAAACGAATTCTTGATTGTAGGAAGACACAGAGACTGGGTTTTAACTCCATTTCTGAAGGGAAACACACAGCATAGTTCTTATCCATGGATCACACTCTGCTTTAGAGCAAGAAACACGCTCTTGATTTCTAGATTCTCTAATACAGCAGGAAACGTGAGTGTGCTAAGAACAAATGAACGGTGTTTCCTACACATACGGACCATATCTAGTTCAAATCTGCTTCTGAAACTGAATCAAACCACAGGTCCTCTAACATCCAATGCTTGTCATTTAAGATGAGAAACGTGTGAGCTCCGTGAACAATGTAGTTCGTTTTAGCTGTAAAGTGACTGTCCATACTTGAAACGAAGTCTTGTTTTGTAGGAAGACTCAGAGCCTGAGATTTAACTCCATTTCTGAAGTGAAACACACAGCAGAGTTCTCATCCAGTGATCACACTCTGCTTTAGAGCAAGAAGCACGCTCTAGCTTTCTAGAGTCTCTAGGACAGCAGGAAACCTGAGTGTGCTGAGAACAAAAGAACGGTGTTTCCGACACATACGGACCATATCAATTCCAACTCTGCTTCTAAAAGTGATACAAATCACTGGTCCTCTAACAGCCAATGCATGTCAGTTAAGATGAGAAACGAGTGAGCTTTGTGAAGGATGTAGTTCGTTTGAGCTGAAAAGTGACTGCCCTTACCTGAAAGGAAGTAGTGCTTGTAGGAAGACACAAAGCCTGGGATTTAACTCCACTTCTGAAGGGAAACACACAGCACAGTTCTCATATATAGATCACACTCTACTTTAGAGCAAGAAGCACGCTCTTGCTTTCTAGAGTCTCTAATACAGCAGGAAACTTGAGTGTGCTCAGAAAAAAAGAACGGTGTTTCCTACACATACGGACCATATCTAGTTCAACTCTGCTTCTGAAACTGAAACAAACCACAGGTCCTCTAACATCCAATGCTTCTCAGTTAAGATGAGAAACGTGTGAGCTTCGTGAACGATGTAGTTCGTTTAGCTGTAAAGTAACTGCTCTTACCTGAAACGAAGTCTTCCTTTTAGGGAGACACAGAGCCTGGGGTTTAACTCCATTTCAGAAGGGAAACACACAGCATAGTTCTCATCAATGGATCACACTCTGCTTTAGAGCAAGAAGAACGCTCTTGCTTTCTGGAATCTCTAATACAGCAGGAAAGTTGAGTGTGCTCAGAAAAAAAGAACGGTGTTTCCTACAATACAGACCATATCTAGTTCAAATCTGCTTCTGAAACTGAAACAAACCACAGGTCCTCTAATATCCAATGTTTGTCATTTAAGATGAGAAACGTGTGAGCTTCGTGAACGACATAGTTCGTTTGAGCTGTAAAGTAACGGCCCTTAACTGAAACGAAGTCTTGTTTTTTAGGAAGACTCAGAGCCTGAGATTTAACTCCATTTCTGAAGTGAAACACACAGCAGATTTCTCATCCATTGATCACACTCTGCTTTAGACCAAGAAGCACGCTCTAGCTTTCTAGAGTCTCTAAGACAGTAGGAAACCTGAGTGTGCTGAGAACAAAAGAACGGTGTTTCGTACACATATGGACCATATCTATTGCAACTCTGCTTCTGAAATTCATACAAAGCACAGGTCCTTTAACATCCAATGCTTGTCATTTAAAATGAGAAACGTGTGAGCTTTGAGAATGATGTAGTTCGTTTGAGCTGAAAAGTGACTGCCCTTACCTGAAAAGAAGTAGTGCTTGTAGGAAGACACAGAGCCTGGGATTTAACTCCATTTCTGAAAGGAAACACACAGCATAGTACTCATCCATTATTCACACTCTGCTTTAGAGCAAGAAGAACGCTCTTGCTTTCTAGAATCTCTAATAGAGCAGGAAGCTAGAGTGTGCTCCGAACAAATGAACGGTGTTTCCTACACATACAGACCATATCTAGTTCAACTCTGCTTCGGAAACTGAAACAAACAACAGGTCCTCTAACATCCAATGCTTGGCAGTTAAGCTGAGAACGTGTGAGCTTCGTGAACGATGTAGTTCGTTTGAGCTGAAAAGTGACTGCCCTTACCTGAAACAAAGTAGTGTTTGTAGGAAGACACAGCGCCTGGGATTTAACTCCATTTCTGAAAGGAAACACACAGCATAGTTCTCATCCATTGATCACACTCTGCTTTAGAGCAAGAAGAACGCTCTTGCTTTCTAGAATCTCTAATACAGCAGGAAACAAGAGTGTGCTCAGAACAAAAGAACGGTGTTTCCTACACATACAGACCATATCTAGTTCAAATCTGCTTCTGAAACTGAATCAAACCACAGGTCCACTAACATCCAATGCTTGTCATTTAAGATGAGAAACGTGTGAGCTTCGTGAACGATGTAGTTCGTTTAGTGTAAAGTAACTGCTCTTACCTGAAACGAAGTCTTGTTTTTTAGGAAGACTCAGAGCCTGAGATTTAACTCCATTTTTGAAGTGAAACTCACAGCACAGTTCTCATCCATTGATCACACTCTGCTTTAGAGCAAGAAGCACACTCTAGCTTTCTAGTGTCTCTAAGACAGCAGGAAAAGTGAGTGTGCTGAGTACAAAAGAACGGTGTTTCCTACACATACGGACCATATCTATTCCAACTCTGCGTCTGAAACTGATACAAAGCACTTGTCCTCTAACATCTGATGCTTGTCAGTTAAGATGAGAAACGTGAGAGCTTCGTGAACGATGTAGTTTGTTTGAGCTGTAAAGTGACTGCCCTTACCTGAAACGAAGTAGTGCTTGTAGGAAGACACAGAGCCTGTGATTTAACTCCATTTCAGAAGGGAAACACACAGCATAGTTCTCATCCATGGATCACACTCTGCTTTAGCGCAAGAAGAACACTCTTGCTTTCTAGAATCTCTAATACAGCAGGAAACATGAGTGTGCTCAGAACAAAAAAACGGTGTTTCCTACACATACAGACCATATCTAGTTCAACTATGCTTCTGAAACTGAATCAAACCACAGGTCCTCTAACATCCAAGCTTGTCAGTTAAGATGAGTAACATGTGAGCTTCGTGAACGATGTAGTTTGTTTGAGCTGAAAAGTGACTGCCCTTACTTGAAACGATATCTTGCTTGTAGGAAGACACAGAGCCTGGAATTTAACTCCATTTCTGAAGGGAAACACACAGCATAGTTCTCATCCATGGATCACACTCTGCTTTAGAACAAGAAGCACGCTCTTGCTTTCTAGAGTCTCTAAGACAGCAGGAAAAAAGAGTGTGCTGAGAACAAAAGAACGGAGTTTCCTACACATACAGACCATATCTAGTCCAACTCTGCCTCTTAAACTGATACAAAGCACAGGTCCTCTAACATCCAATGGTTGTCATTTCATATGAGAAACGTATGAGCTTCGTGAACGATGTAGTTCGTTTGAGGTGAAAAGTGACTGCCCTTACATGAAATGAAGTCTTGTTTTTTAGGAAGACTCAGAGCCTGAGATTTAACTCCATTTCTGAAGTGAAACACACAGCAGAGTTCTCATCCATTGATCACACTCTGCTTTAGAGCAAGAAGCACGCTCTAGCTTTCTAGAGTCTCTAAGACAGTAGGAAACGTTAGTGTGCTGAGAACAAAAGAACGGTGTTTCGTACACATATGGACCATATCTAGTTCAACTCTGCTTCGGAAACTGAAACAAACAACAGGTCCTCTAACATCCAATGCTTGGGAGTTAAGCTGAGAAACGTGTGAGCTTCGTGAACGATGTAGTTCGTTTGAGCTGAAAAGTGACTGCCCTTACCTGAAACGAAGTAGTGCTTGTAGGAAGACACAGCGCCTTGGATTTAACTCCATTTCTGAAAGGAAACACACAGCATAGTTCTCATCCATTGATCACACTCTGCTTTAGAGCAAGAAGAACGCTCTTGCTTTCTAGAATCTCTAATAGAGCAGGAAGCTTGAGTGTGCTCCGAACAAATGAACGGTGTTTCCTACACATACAGACCATATCTAGTTCAATTCTGCTTCTGAAACTGAAACAAACCACAGGTCCTCTAACATCCAATGCTTGTCAGTTAAGATGAGAAACGTTTGAGCTTCGTGAACGATGTAGTTCGTTTGAGCTGTAAAGTATCGGCCCTTACCTAAAACGAATTCTTGATTGTAGGAAGACACAGAGACAGGGTTTTAACTCCATTTCTGAAGGGAAACACACAGCAGAGTTCTCATCCATGGATCACACTCTGCTTTAGAGCAAAAAGCACGCTCCTGTTTTCTACATTCTCTAATACAGCAGGAAACATGAGTGTGCTCAGAATAAGAGAACAGTGTTTCCTACACATACAGACCATATCTAGTTCAAATCTGCTTCTGAAACTGAATCAAACCACAGGTCCTCTAACATCCAATGCTTGGGAGTTAAGCTGAGAAACGTGTGAGCTTCGTGAACGATGTAGTTCGTTTAGCTGTAAAGTAACTGCTCTTACCTGAAACGAAGTCTTGTTTTTTAGGAAGACTCAGAGTCTGAGATTTAACTCCATTTCTGAAGTGAAACACACAGCACAGTTCTCATCCATTGATCACACTCTGCTTTAGAGCAAGAAGCACGCTCTAGCTTTCTAGTGTCTCTAAGACAGCAGGAAAAGTGAGTGTGCTGAGAACAAAAGAACGGTGTTTCCTACACATACGGACCATATCTATTCCAACTCTGCGTCTGAAACTGATACAAAGCACTTGTCCTCTAACATCTGATGCTTGTCAGTTAAGATGAGAAACGTATGAGCTTCGTGAACGATGTAGTTCGTTTGAGCTGAAAAGTGACTGCCCTTACCTAAAACGAATTCTTGATTGTAGGAAGACACAGAGACTGGGTTTTAACTCCATTTCTGAAGGGAAACACACAGCATAGTTCTTATCCATGGATCACACTCTGCTTTAGAGCAAGAAACACGCTCTTGATTTCTGGATTCTCTAATACAGCAGGAAACGTGAGTGTGCTAAGAACAAATGAACTGTGTTTCCTACACATACGGACCATATCTAGTCCAACTCTGCCTCTGAAATTGATACAAAGCACAGTTCCTCTAACATCCAATGCTTGTCAGTTAAGATGAGAAACAAGTGAGCTTGAACGATGTAGTTCGTTTGAGCTGTAAAGTGACTGCCCTTACCTGAAAAGAAGTAGTGCTTGTAGGAAGACACAGAGCCTGGGATTTAACTCCAATTCTGAAGGGAAACACAAAGCAGAGTTCTCATCCATGGATCACACTCTGCTTTAGCGCAAGAAGAACACTCTTGCTTTCTAGAATCTCTAATAAAGCAGGAAACATGAGTGTGCTCAGAACAAAAGAACAGTGTTTCCTACACATACAAACCATATCTAGTTCAAATCTGCTTCTGAAACTGAATCAAACCACAGGTCCTCTAACATCCAATGCTTGTCATTTAAGATGAGAAACGTGTGAGCTCCGTGAACGATGTAGTTCGTTTGAGCTGTAAAGTGACTGTCCTTACATGAAACGAAGTCTTGTTTTGTAGGAAGACTCAGAGCCTGAGATTTAACTCCATTTCTGAAGTGAAACACACAGCAGAGTTCTCATCCAGTGATCACACTCTGCTTTAGAGCAAGAAGCACGCTCTAGCTTTCTAGAGTCTCTAGGACAGCAGGAAACCTGAGTGTGCTGAGAACAAAAGAACGGTGTTTCCGACACATACGGACCATATCAATTCCAACTCTGCTTCTAAAAGTGATACAAATCACTGGTCCTCTAACAGCCAATGCATGTCAGTTAAGATGAGAAACGAGTGAGCTTTGTGAAGGATGTAGTTCGTTTGAGCTGAAAAGTGACTGCCCTTACCTGAAAGGAAGTAGTGCTTGTAGGAAGACACAGAGCCTGGGATTTAACTCCACTTCTGAAGGGAAACACACAGCACAGTTCTCATATATAGATCACACTATACTTTAGAGCAAGAAGCACGCTGTTGCTTTCTAGAGTCTCTAATACAGCAGGAAACTTGAGTGTGCTCAGAAAAAAAGAACGGTGTTTCCTACACATACGGACCATATCTAGTTCAACTCTGCTTCTGAAACTGAAACAAACCACAGGTCCTCTAACATCCAATGCTTGTCAGTTAAGATGAGAAACGTGTGAGCTTCGTGAACGATGTAGTTCGTTTAGATGTAAAGTAACTGCTCTTACCTGAAACGAAGTCTTCCTTTTAGGGAGACACAGAGCCTGGAGTTTAACTCCATTTCTGAAGTGAAACACACATCAGAGTTCTCATATATAGATCACACTCTGCTTTAGAGCAAGAAGCACGCTCTTGCTTGCTAGAATCTCTAATACAGCAGGAAACTTGAGTGTGCTCAGAACTTAAGAACGGTGTTTCCTACACATACAGACCATATCTAGTTCAACTCTGCTTCTGAAACTGAATCAAACCACAGGTCCTCTAACATCCAATGTTTGTCATTTAAGATGAGAAACGTGTGAGCTTCGTGAACGATGTAGTTCGTTTGAGCTGATAAGTGACTGCCCTTTCCTGAAACGAAGTAGTGCTTGTAGGAAGACACAGAGCCTGGGATTTAACTCCATTTCAGAAGGGAAACACACAGCATAGTTCTCATCCATGGATCACACTCTGCTTTAGAGCAAAAAGCACGCTCTTGTTTTCTAGATTCTCTAATACAGCAGGAAACATGAGTGTGCTCCGAACAAAAGAACGGTGTTTCCTACACATACAGACCATATCTAGTTCAAATCTGCTTCTGAAACTGAATCAAACCACAGGTCCTCTAACATCCAATGCTTGTCATTTAAGATGAGAAACGTGTGAGCTTCGTGAACGAAGTAGTTCGTTTGAGCTGTAAAGTGACTGCCCTTACATGAAACGAAGTCTTGTTTTTTAGGAAGACTCAGAGGCTGAGATTTAACTCCATTTCTGAAGTGAAACACACAGCATAGTTCTCATACATTGATAACACTCTGCTTTAGGGCAAGAAGCACGCTCTAGCTTTCTAGTGTATCTAAGACAGCAGGAAACATGAGTGTGCTGAGAACAAAAGAACGGAGTTTCCTACACATACAGACCATATTTAGTCCAACTCTGCCCCTTAAACTGATACAAAGCACAGGTCCTCTAACATCCAATGGTTGTCATTTCAGATGAGAAACGTATGAGCTTCGTGAACGATGTAGTTCGTTTGAGCTGAAAAGTGACTGCCCTTAGCTAAAACGAATTCTTGATTGTAGGAAGACACAGAGACTGGGTTTTAACTCCATTTCTGAAGGGAAACACACAGCATAGTTCTTATCCATGGATCACACTCTGCTTTAGAGCAAGAAACACGCTCTTGATTTCTAGATTCTCTAATACAGCAGGAAACGTGAGTGTGCTAAGAACAAATGAACGGTGTTTCCTACACATACGGACCATATCTAGTCCAACTCTGCCTCTGAAATTGATACAAAGCACAGTTCCTCTAACATCCAATGCTTGTCAGTTAAGATGAGAAACATGTGAGCTTGAACGATGTAGTTCGTTTGAGCTGTAAAGTGACTGCCCTTACCTGAAACGAAGTAGTGCTTGTAGGAAGACACAGAGCCTGGGATTTAACTCCATTTCAGAAGGGAAACACACAGCATAGTTCTCATCCATGGATCACACTCTGCTTTAGCGCAAGAAGAACACTCTTGCTTTCTAGAATCTCTAATACAGCAGGAAACTTGAGTGTGCTTAGAACAAAAGAACGGTGTTTCCTACACATACGGACCATATCTAGTTCAAATCTGCTTCTGAAACTGAAACAAACCACAGGTCCTCTAACATCCAATGCTTGTCAGTTAAGATGAGAAACGTTTGAGCTTCGTGAACGATGTAGTTCGTTTGAGCTGAAAAGTGACTGCCCTTACGTGAAACGAAATCTTGCTTGTAGAAAGACTCAGAGCCTGGGATTTAACTCCATTTCTTCATGGAAACACACAGCAGATATCTCGTCCATTGATCACACTCTGCTTTAGAGCAAGAAGCACGCTCTTGCTTTCCAGAGTCTCTAAGACAGCAGGAAACGTGAGTGTGCTGAGAACAAAAGAACGGTGTTTCGTACACATATGGACCATATCTATTGCAACTCAGCTTCTGAAATTGATACAAAGCACTGGTCCTCTAACATCCAAGCTTGTCAGTTAAGATGAGAAACATGTGAGCTTCGTGAACGATGTAGTTAGTTTGAGCTGAAAAGTGACTGCCCTTACTTGAAACAAAGTCTTGCTTGTAGGAAAACACAGAGCCTGGGTTTTAACTCCATTTCTGAAGGGAAACACACAGCATAGTTCTAATCCATGGATCACACTCTGCTTTAGAGCAAGAAGTACGCTCTTGCTTGCTAGAATCTCTAATACAGCAGGAAAGTTGAGTGTGCTCAGAACTTAAGAACGGTGTTTCCTACACATACAGACCATATCTAGTTCAACTCTGCTTCTGAAACTGAATCAAACCACAGGTCCTCTAACATCCAATGTTTGTCATTTAAGATGACAAACGTGTGAGCTTCTTGAACGTTGTAGTTCGTTTGAGCCGATAAGTGACTGCCCTTACCTGAAACGAAGTAGTGCTTGTAGGAAGACACAGAGCTTGGGATTTAACTCCATTACAGAAGGGAAACACACAGCATAGTTCTCATCAATGGATCACACTCTGCTTTAGAGCAAGAAGAACGCTCTTGCTTTCTGGAATCTCTAATACAGAAGGAAAGTTGAGTGTGCTCAGAAAAAAAGTACGGTGTTTCCTACACATACAGACCATATCTAGTTCAACTCTGCTTCTGAAACTGAAACAAACCACAGGTCCTCTAATATCCAATGCTTGTCAGTTAAGATGAGAAACGTGTGAGCTTCGTGAACGACGTAGTTCGTTTGAGCTGTAAAGTAACGGCCCTTAACTGAAACGAAGTCTTGTTTTTTAGGAAGACTCAGAGCCTGAGATTTAACTCCATTTCTGAAGTTAAACACACAGCAGAGTTCTCATCCATTGATCACACTCTGCTTTAGAGCAAGAAGCACGCTCTAGCTTTCTAGAGTCTCTAAGACAGCAGGAAACGTGAGTGTGCTAAGAACAAATGAACGGTGTTTCCTACACATACGGACCATATCTAGTCCAACTCTGCCTCTGAAATTGATACAAAGCACAGGTCCTCTAACATCCAATGCTTGTCAGTTAAGATGAGAAACATGTGAGCTTCGTGAACGATGTAGTTCGTTTGAGCTGTAAAGTATCGGCCCTTACCTAAAACGAATTCTTGATTGTAGGAAGACACAGAGACAGGGTTTTAACTCCATTTCTGAAGGGAAACACACAGCAGAGTTCTCATCCATGGATCACACTCTGCTTTAGAGCAAAAAGCACGCTCCTGTTTTCTACATTCTCTAATACAGCAGGAAACATGAGTGTGCTCAGAACAAGAGAACAGTGTTTCCTACACATACAGACCATATCTAGTTCAAATCTGCTTCTGAAACTGAATCAAACCACAGGTCCTCTAACATCCAATGCTTGGGAGTTAAGCTGAGAAACGTGTGAGCTTCGTGAACGATGTAGTTCGTTTAGCTGTAAAGTAACTGCTCTTACCTGAAACGAAGTCTTGTTTTTTAGGAAGACTCAGAGTCTGAGATTTAACTCCATTTCTGAAGTGAAACACACAGCACAGTTCTCATCCATTGATCACACTCTGCTTTAGAGCAAGAAGCACGCTCTAGCTTTCTAGTGTCTCTAAGACAGCAGGAAAAGTGAGTGTGCTGAGAACAAAAGAACGGTGTTTCCTACACATACGGACCATATCTATTCCAACTCTGCGTCTGAAACTGATACAAAGCACTTGTCCTCTAACATCTGATGCTTGTCAGTTAAGATGAGAAACGTATGAGCTTCGTGAACGATGTAGTTCGTTTGAGCTGAAAAGTGACTGCCCTTACCTAAAACGAATTCTTGATTGTAGGAAGACACAGAGACTGGGTTTTAACTCCATTTCTGAAGGGAAACACACAGCATAGTTCTTATCCATGGATCACACTCTGCTTTAGAGCAAGAAACACGCTCTTGATTTCTGGATTCTCTAATACAGCAGGAAACGTGAGTGTGCTAAGAACAAATGAACTGTGTTTCCTACACATACGGACCATATCTAGTCCAACTCTGCCTCTGAAATTGATACAAAGCACAGTTCCTCTAACATCCAATGCTTGTCAGTTAAGATGAGAAACAAGTGAGCTTGAACGATGTAGTTCGTTTGAGCTGTAAAGTGACTGCCCTTACCTGAAAAGAAGTAGTGCTTGTAGGAAGACACAGAGCCTGGGATTTAACTCCAATTCTGAAGGGAAACACAAAGCAGAGTTCTCATCCATGGATCACACTCTGCTTTAGCGCAAGAAGAACACTCTTGCTTTCTAGAATCTCTAATAAAGCAGGAAACATGAGTGTGCTCAGAACAAAAGAACAGTGTTTCCTACACATACAAACCATATCTAGTTCAAATCTGCTTCTGAAACTGAATCAAACCACAGGTCCTCTAACATCCAATGCTTGTCATTTAAGATGAGAAACGTGTGAGCTCCGTGAACGATGTAGTTCGTTTGAGCTGTAAAGTGACTGTCCTTACATGAAACGAAGTCTTGTTTTGTAGGAAGACTCAGAGCCTGAGATTTAACTCCATTTCTGAAGTGAAACACACAGCAGAGTTCTCATCCAGTGATCACACTCTGCTTTAGAGCAAGAAGCACGCTCTAGCTTTCTAGAGTCTCTAGGACAGCAGGAAACCTGAGTGTGCTGAGAACAAAAGAACGGTGTTTCCGACACATACGGACCATATCAATTCCAACTCTGCTTCTAAAAGTGATACAAATCACTGGTCCTCTAACAGCCAATGCATGTCAGTTAAGATGAGAAACGAGTGAGCTTTGTGAAGGATGTAGTTCGTTTGAGCTGAAAAGTGACTGCCCTTACCTGAAAGGAAGTAGTGCTTGTAGGAAGACACAGAGCCTGGGATTTAACTCCACTTCTGAAGGGAAACACACAGCACAGTTCTCATATATAGATCACACTATACTTTAGAGCAAGAAGCACGCTGTTGCTTTCTAGAGTCTCTAATACAGCAGGAAACTTGAGTGTGCTCAGAAAAAAAGAACGGTGTTTCCTACACATACGGACCATATCTAGTTCAACTCTGCTTCTGAAACTGAAACAAACCACAGGTCCTCTAACATCCAATGCTTGTCAGTTAAGATGAGAAACGTGTGAGCTTTGTGAACGATGTAGTTCGTTTAGATGTAAAGTAACTGCTCTTACCTGAAACGAAGTCTTCCTTTTAGGGAGACACAGAGCCTGGAGTTTAACTCCATTTCTGAAGTGAAACACACATCAGAGTTCTCATATATAGATCACACTCTGCTTTAGAGCAAGAAGCACGCTCTTGCTTGCTAGAATCTCTAATACAGCAGGAAACTTGAGTGTGCTCAGAACTTAAGAACGGTGTTTCCTACACATACAGACCATATCTAGTTCAACTCTGCTTCTGAAACTGAATCAAACCACAGGTCCTCTAACATCCAATGTTTGTCATTTAAGATGAGAAACGTGTGAGCTTCGTGAACGATGTAGTTCGTTTGAGCTGATAAGTGACTGCCCTTTCCTGAAACGAAGTAGTGCTTGTAGGAAGACACAGAGCCTGGGATTTAACTCCATTTCAGAAGGGAAACACACAGCATAGTTCTCATCCATGGATCACACTCTGCTTTAGAGCAAAAAGCACGCTCTTGTTTTCTAGATTCTCTAATACAGCAGGAAACATGAGTGTGCTCCGAACAAAAGAACGGTGTTTCCTACACATACAGACCATATCTAGTTCAAATCTGCTTCTGAAACTGAATCAAACCACAGGTCCTCTAACATCCAATGCTTGTCATTTAAGATGAGAAACGTGTGAGCTTCGTGAACGAAGTAGTTCGTTTGAGCTGTAAAGTGACTGCCCTTACATGAAACGAAGTCTTGTTTTTTAGGAAGACTCAGAGGCTGAGATTTAACTCCATTTCTGAAGTGAAACACACAGCATAGTTCTCATACATTGATAACACTCTGCTTTAGAGCAAGAAGCACGCTCTAGCTTTCTAGTGTATCTAAGACAGCAGGAAACATGAGTGTGCTGAGAACAAAAGAACGGAGTTTCCTACACATACAGACCATATTTAGTCCAACTCTGCCCCTTAAACTGATACAAAGCACAGGTCCTCTAACATCCAATGGTTGTCATTTCAGATGAGAAACGTATGAGCTTCGTGAACGATGTAGTTCGTTTGAGATGAAAAGTGACTGCCCTTAGCTAAAACGAATTCTTGATTGTAGGAAGACACAGAGACTGGGTTTTAACTCCATTTCTGAAGGGAAACACACAGCATAGTTCTTATCCATGGATCACACTCTGCTTTAGAGCAAGAAACACGCTCTTGATTTCTAGATTCTCTAATACAGCAGGAAACGTGAGTGTGCTAAGAACAAATGAACGGTGTTTCCTACACATACGGACCATATCTAGTCCAACTCTGCCTCTGAAATTGATACAAAGCACAGTTCCTCTAACATCCAATGCTTGTCAGTTAAGATGAGAAACATGTGAGCTTGAACGATGTAGTTCGTTTGAGCTGTAAAGTGACTGCCCTTACCTGAAACGAAGTAGTGCTTGTAGGAAGACACAGAGCCTGGGATTTAACTCCATTTCAGAAGGGAAACACACAGCATAGTTCTCATCCATGGATCACACTCTGCTTTAGCGCAAGAAGAACACTCTTGCTTTCTAGAATCTCTAATACAGCAGGAAACTTGAGTGTGCTTAGAACAAAAGAACGGTGTTTCCTACACATACGGACCATATCTAGTTCAAATCTGCTTCTGAAACTGAAACAAACCACAGGTCCTCTAACATCCAATGCTTGTCAGTTAAGATGAGAAACGTTTGAGCTTCGTGAACGATGTAGTTCGTTTGAGCTGAAAAGTGACTGCCCTTACGTGAAACGAAATCTTGCTTGTAGAAAGACTCAGAGCCTGGGATTTAACTCCATTTCTTCATGGAAACACACAGTAGATATCTCGTCCATTGATCACACTCTGCTTTAGAGCAAGAAGCACGCTCTTGCTTTCCAGAGTCTCTAAGACAGCAGGAAACGTGAGTGTGCTGAGAACAAAAGAACGGTGTTTCGTACACATATGGACCATATCTATTGCAACTCAGCTTCTGAAATTGATACAAAGCACTGGTCCTCTAACATCCAAGCTTGTCAGTTAAGATGAGAAACATGTGAGCTTCGTGAACGATGTAGTTAGTTTGAGCTGAAAAGTGACTGCCCTTACTTGAAACAAAGTCTTGCTTGTAGGAAAACACAGAGCCTGGGTTTTAACTCCATTTCTGAAGGGAAACACACAGCATAGTTCTAATCCATGGATCACACTCTGCTTTAGAGCAAGAAGTACGCTCTTGCTTGCTAGAATCTCTAATACAGCAGGAAAGTTGAGTGTGCTCAGAACTTAAGAACGGTGTTTCCTACACATACAGACCATATCTAGTTCAACTCTGCTTCTGAAACTGAATCAAACCACAGGTCCTCTAACATCCAATGTTTGTCATTTAAGATGACAAACGTGTGAGCTTCTTGAACGTTGTAGTTCGTTTGAGCCGATAAGTGACTGCCCTTACCTGAAACGAAGTAGTGCTTGTAGGAAGACACAGAGCTTGGGATTTAACTCCATTACAGAAGGGAAACACACAGCATAGTTCTCATCAATGGATCACACTCTGCTTTAGAGCAAGAAGAACGCTCTTGCTTTCTGGAATCTCTAATACAGAAGGAAAGTTGAGTGTGCTCAGAAAAAATGTACGGTGTTTCCTACACATACAGACCATATCTAGTTCAACTCTGCTTCTGAAACTGAAACAAACCACAGGTCCTCTAATATCCAATGCTTGTCAGTTAAGATGAGAAACGTGTGAGCTTCGTGAACGACGTAGTTCGTTTGAGCTGTAAAGTAACGGCCCTTAACTGAAACGAAGTCTTGTTTTTTAGGAAGACTCAGAGCCTGAGATTTAACTCCATTTCTGAAGTTAAACACACAGCAGAGTTCTCATCCATTGATCACACTCTGCTTTAGAGCAAGAAGCACGCTCTAGCTTTCTAGAGTCTCTAAGACAGCAGGAAACGTGAGTGTGCTAAGAACAAATGAACGGTGTTTCCTACACATACGGACCATATCTAGTCCAACTCTGCCTCTGAAATTGATACAAAGCACAGGTCCTCTAACATCCAATGCTTGTCAGTTAAGATGAGAAACATGTGAGCTTCGTGAACGATGTAGTTCGTTTGAGCTGTAAAGTATCGGCCCTTACCTAAAACGAATTCTTGATTGTAGGAAGACACAGAGACAGGGTTTTAACTCCATTTCTGAAGGGAAACACACAGCAGAGTTCTCATCCATGGATCACACTCTGCTTTAGAGCAAAAAGCACGCTCCTGTTTTCTACATTCTCTAATACAGCAGGAAACATGAGTGTGCTCAGAACAAGAGAACAGTGTTTCCTACACATACAGACCATATCTAGTTCAAATCTGCTTCTGAAACTGAATCAAACCACAGGTCCTCTAACATCCAATGCTTGGGAGTTAAGCTGAGAAACGTGTGAGCTTCGTGAACGATGTAGTTCGTTTAGCTGTAAAGTAACTGCTCTTACCTGAAACGAAGTCTTGTTTTTTAGGAAGACTCAGAGTCTGAGATTTAACTCCATTTCTGAAGTGAAACACACAGCACAGTTCTCATCCATTGATCACACTCTGCTTTAGAGCAAGAAGCACGCTCTAGCTTTCTAGTGTCTCTAAGACAGCAGGAAAAGTGAGTGTGCTGAGAACAAAAGAACGGTGTTTCCTACACATACGGACCATATCTATTCCAACTCTGCGTCTGAAACTGATACAAAGCACTTGTCCTCTAACATCTGATGCTTGTCAGTTAAGATGAGAAACGTATGAGCTTCGTGAACGATGTAGTTCGTTTGAGCTGAAAAGTGACTGCCCTTACCTAAAACGAATTCTTGATTGTAGGAAGACACAGAGACTGGGTTTTAACTCCATTTCCGAAGGGAAACACACAGCATAGTTCTTATCCATGGATCACACTCTGCTTTAGAGCAAGAAACACGCTCTTGATTTCTGGATTCTCTAATACAGCAGGAAACGTGAGTGTGCTAAGAACAAATGAACTGTGTTTCCTACACATACGGACCATATCTAGTCCAACTCTGCCTCTGAAATTGATACAAAGCACAGTTCCTCTAACATCCAATGCTTGTCAGTTAAGATGAGAAACAAGTGAGCTTGAACGATGTAGTTCGTTTGAGCTGTAAAGTGACTGCCCTTACCTGAAAGGAAGTAGTGCTTGTAGGAAGACACAGAGCCTGGGATTTAACTCCAATTCTGAAGGGAAACACAAAGCAGAGTTCTCATCCATGGATCACACTCTGCTTTAGCGCAAGAAGAACACTCTTGCTTTCTAGAATCTCTAATAAAGCAGGAAACATGAGTGTGCTCAGAACAAAAGAACAGTGTTTCCTACACATACAAACCATATCTAGTTCAAATCTG
Organism: Onychomys leucogaster; assembly: GCA_949786385.1. Taxonomy (NCBI): domain Eukaryota; kingdom Metazoa; phylum Chordata; class Mammalia; order Rodentia; family Cricetidae; genus Onychomys; species Onychomys leucogaster. Next base: position 2,228,344 of record CATKUP010000073.1, read on the forward strand.
CTTCTGAAACTGAATCAAACCACAGGTCCTCTAACATCCAATGCTTGTCATTTAAGATGAGAAACGTGTGAGCTCCGTGAACGATGTAGTTCGTTTGAGCTGTAAAGTGACTGTCCTTACATGAAACGAAGTCTTGTTTTGTAGGAAGACTCAGAGCCTGAGATTTAACTCCATTTCTGAAGTGAAACACACAGCAGAGTTCTCATCCAGTGATCACACTCTGCTTTAGAGCAAGAAGCACGCTCTAGCTTTCTAGAGTCTCTAGGACAGCAGGAAACCTGAGTGTGCTGAGAACAAAAGAACGGTGTTTCCGACACATACGGACCATATCAATTCCAACTCTGCTTCTAAAAGTGATACAAATCACTGGTCCTCTAACAGCCAATGCATGTCAGTTAAGATGAGAAACGAGTGAGCTTTGTGAAGGATGTAGTTCGTTTGAGCTGAAAAGTGACTGCCCTTACCTGAAAGGAAGTAGTGCTTGTAGGAAGACACAGAGCCTGGGATTTAACTCCACTTCTGAAGGGAAACACACAGCACAGTTCTCATATATAGATCACACTATACTTTAGAGCAAGAAGCACGCTGTTGCTTTCTAGAGTCTCTAATACAGCAGGAAACTTGAGTGTGCTCAGAAAAAAAGAACGGTGTTTCCTACACATACGGACCATATCTAGTTCAACTCTGCTTCTGAAACTGAAACAAACCACAGGTCCTCTAACATCCAATGCTTGTCAGTTAAGATGAGAAACGTGTGAGCTTTGTGAACGATGTAGTTCATTTAGATGTAAAGTAACTGCTCTTACCTGAAACGAAGTCTTCCTTTTAGGGAGACACAGAGCCTGGAGTTTAACTCCATTTCTGAAGTGAAACACACATCAGAGTTCTCATATATAGATCACACTCTGCTTTAGAGCAAGAAGCACGCTCTTGCTTGCTAGAATCTCTAATACAGCAGGAAACTTGAGTGTGCTCAGAACTTAAGAACGGTGTTTCCTACACATACAGACCATATCTAGTTCAACTCTGCTTCTGAAACTGAATCAAACCACAGGTCCTCTAACATCCAATGTTTGTCATTTAAGATGAGAAACGTGTGAGCTTCGTGAACGATGTAGTTCGTTTGAGCTGATAAGTGACTGCCCTTTCCTGAAACGAAGTAGTGCTTGTAGGAAGACACAGAGCCTGGGATTTAACTCCATTTCAGAAGGGAAACACACAGCATAGTTCTCATCCATGGATCACACTCTGCTTTAGAGCAAAAAGCACGCTCTTGTTTTCTAGATTCTCTAATACAGCAGGAAACATGAGTGTGCTCCGAACAAAAGAACGGTGTTTCCTACACATACAGACCATATCTAGTTCAAATCTGCTTCTGAAACTGAATCAAACCACAGGTCCTCTAACATCCAATGCTTGTCATTTAAGATGAGAAACGTGTGAGCTTCGTGAACGAAGTAGTTCGTTTGAGCTGTAAAGTGACTGCCCTTACATGAAACGAAGTCTTGTTTTTTAGGAAGACTCAGAGGCTGAGATTTAACTCCATTTCTGAAGTGAAACACACAGCATAGTTCTCATACATTGATAACACTCTGCTTTAGAGCAAGAAGCACGCTCTAGCTTTCTAGTGTATCTAAGACAGCAGGAAACATGAGTGTGCTGAGAACAAAAGAACGGAGTTTCCTACACATACAGACCATATTTAGTCCAACTCTGCCCCTTAAACTGATACAAAGCACAGGTCCTCTAACATCCAATGGTTGTCATTTCAGATGAGAAACGTATGAGCTTCGTGAACGATGTAGTTCGTTTGAGCTGAAAAGTGACTGCCCTTAGCTAAAAGGAATTCTTGATTGTAGGAAGACACAGAGACTGGGTTTTAACTCCATTTCTGAAGGGAAACACACAGCATAGTTCTTATCCATGGATCACACTCTGCTTTAGAGCAAGAAACACGCTCTTGATTTCTAGATTCTCTAATACAGCAGGAAACGTGAGTGTGCTAAGAACAAATGAACGGTGTTTCCTACACATACGGACCATATCTAGTCCAACTCTGCCTCTGAAATTGAAACAAAGCACAGTTCCTCTAACATCCAATGCTTGTCAGTTAAGATGAGAAACATGTGAGCTTGAACGATGTAGTTCGTTTGAGCTGTAAAGTGACTGCCCATACCTGAAACGAAGTAGTGCTTGTAGGAAGACACAGAGCCTGGGATTTAACTCCATTTCAGAAGGGAAACACACAGCATAGTTCTCATCCATGGATCACACTCTGCTTTAGCGCAAGAAGAACACTCTTGCTTTCTAGAATCTCTAATACAGCAGGAAACATTAGTGTGCTCAGAACAAAAGAACGGTGTTTCCTACACTAACAGACCATATCTAGTTCAAATCTGCTTCTGAAACTGAATCAAACCACAGGTTCTCTAACATCCAATGCTTGTCTGTTAAGATGAGAAACGTGTGGGCTTCTGGAACGATGTAGTCCATTTGAGCTGTAAAGTAACTGCCCTTACCTGAAACGAAGTCTTGCTTGTAGGAAGACTCAGAGCCTGGGATTTAACTCCATTTCTGAAGTGAAACACACAGCACAGTCTCATATATAGATCCCACTCTGCTTTAGAGCAAGAAGCACGCTCTTGCTTTCTATATTCTCTAATACCGGAGGAAACATGAGTGTGCTCAGAACAAATGAACGGTGTTTCCTACACATACGGACCATATCTAGTCCAACTCTGCTGCTGAAACTGATGCAAAGCACTGGTCATCTAACATCCAATGCTTGTCAGTTAAGATGAGAAACGTGTGAGCTTCGTGAACGATGTAGTTCGTTTGAGCTGAAAAGTGACTGCTCTTACTTGAAACGAAATCTTGCTTGTAGAAAGACTCAGAGCCTGGGATTTAACTCCATTTCTGCATGGAAACACAGAGCAGACTTCTCATCCATTGACCACTCTCTGCTTTAGAGCAAGAAGCATGCTCTTGCTTTCCAGAGTCTCTAAGACTGCAGGAAACGTGAGTGTGATGAGAACAAAAGAACGGTGTCCTACACATATGGACCATATCTAGTTCAACTCTGCTTCTGAAACTGAAACAAACCACAGGTCCTCTAACATCCAATGCTTGTCTGTTAAGATGAGAAACGTGTGAGCTTCTGGAACGATGTAGTCCATTTAAGCTGTAAAGTAACTGCCCTTACCTGAAACGAAGTCTTGCTTGTAGGAAGACTCAGACCCTGGGATTTAACTCCATTTCTGAAGTGAAACACACAGCACAGTCTCATATATAGATCCCACTCTGCTTTAGAGCAAGAAGCACGCTCTTGCTTTCTAGATTCTCTAATACAGCAGGAAACGTGAGTGTGCTCAGAACAAATTAATGGTGTTTCCTACACATACGGACCGTATGTAGTCCAACTCTGCTGATGAAACTGATGCAAAGCACTGGTCATCTAACATCCAACGCTTGTCAGTTAAGATGAGAAACGTGTGAGCTTCGTGAACCATGTAGTTCGTTTAGCTGTAAAGTATCTGCTCTTACCTGAAACGAAGTCTTCCTTTTAGGGAGACACAGAGCCTGGGGTTTAACTCCATTTCTGAAGTGAAACACACAGCAGAGTTCTCATATATAGATCACACTCTGCTTTAGAGCAAGAAGCAGGCTCTTGCTTTCTAGAGTGTCTAAGACAGCAGGAAACATGAGTGTGCTGAAAACGAAACAACGGTGTTTCATACACATACAGACCATATGTAGTTCAACTCTGCCTCTGAAATTCATAAAAAGCACAGGTCCTCTAACATCCAATGCTTGTCTGTTAAGATGAGAAACGTGTGAGCTTCGAGAACGATGTAGTTCGTTTGAGCTGAAAAGTGACTGCCCTTACCTGAAACGAAGTAGTGCTTGTAGGAAGACACAGAGCCTGGGATTTAACTCCATTTCTGAAAGGAAACACACAGCATAGTTCTCATCCATAGATCACACTCTGCTTTAGAGCAAGAAGAACGCTCTTGCTTTCTAGAATCTCTAATAGAGCAGGAAGCTTGAGTGTGCTCCAAACAAATGAACGGTGTTTCCTACACATACAGACCATATCTAGTTCAACTCTGCTTCTGAAAATGAAACAAACCACAGGTCCTCTAACATCCAATGCTTGTCTGTTAAGATGAGAAACGTGTGAGCTTCTTGAACGATGTAGTTCATTTGAGCTCTAAAGAAACTGCCCTTACCTGAAACGAAGTCTTGTTTGTAGGAAGACTCAGAGCCTGGGATTTAACTCCATTTCTGAGTGAAACACACAGCAGAGTTCTCATCCATTGATCACTCGCTGCTTTAGAGCAAGAAGCCCGGTCTAGTGTTCTAGAGTCTCTAATACAGCAGGAAACTTGAGTGTGCTCAGAACAAATGAACGGTGTTTCCTACACATACAAACCATATCTAGATCAACTCTGCTTCTGAAACTGAAAGAACCACAGGTCCTCTAACATCCAATGCTTGTCTGTTAAGATGAGAAACATGTGAGCTTCTTGAACTATGTAGTTCATTTGAGCTGTAAAGAAACTGCCCTTACCTAAAACGAAGTCTTGTTTGTAAGAAGACTCAGAGCCTGGGATTTAACTCCATTTCAGAAGGGAAACACACAGCAGAGGTCTCATCCATTGATCACACTCTGCTTTAGAGCAAGAAGCACGCTCTTGCTTTCCAGAGTCTCTAAGACAGCAGGAAACGTGAGTGTGCTGAGAACAAAAGAACGGTGTTTCTTACACATATGGACCATATCTATTGCAACTCTGCTTCTGAAATTGATACAAAGCACTGGTCATCTAACATCCAAGCTTGTCAGTTAAGATGAGTAACATGTGAGCTTCGTGAACAATGTAGTTAGTTTGAGCTGAAAAGTGACTGCCCTTACTTGAAACGAAGTCTTGATTGTAGGAAGACACAGAGCTTGGAATTTAACTCCATTTCTGAAGGGAAACACACAGCATAGTTCTCATCCATGGATCACACTCTGCTTTAGAACAAGAAGCACGCTCTTGCTTTCTAGAGTCTCTAATAGAGCAGGAAACGTGAGTGTGCTAAGAACAAATGAACGGTGTTTCCTACACATACGCACCAAATCTAGTCCAACTCTGCCTCTGAAATTGATACAAAGCACAGGTCCTCTAACATCCAATGCTTGTCAGTTAAGATGAGAAACATGTGAGCTTCGTGAACGATGTAGTTCGTTTGAGCTGTAAAGTATCGGCCCTTACCTAAAACGAATTCTTGACTGTAGGAAGACACAGAGACTGGGTTTTAACTCCATTTCTGAAGGGAAACACACAGCATAGTTCTCATCCATGGATCACACTCTGCTTTAGAGTAAAAAGCACGCTCTTGTTTTCTAGATTCTCTAATACAGCAGGAAACATGAGTGTGCTCAGAACAAAAGAACGGTGTTTCCTACACATACGGACCATATCTAGTCCAACTCTGCCTCTGAAATTGATACAAAGCACAGTTCCTCTAACATCCAATGCTTGTCAGTTAATATGAGAAACATGTGAGCTTGAACGATGTAGTTCGTTTTAGCTGTAAAGTGACTGCCCTTACCTGAAACGAAGTAGTGCTTGTAGGAAGACACAGAGACTGGGATTTAACTCCATTTCAGAAGGGAAACACACAGCATAGTTCTCATCCATGGATCACACTCTGCTTTAGCGCAAGAAGAACACTCTTGCTTTTAGAATCTCTAATACAGCAGGAAACATGAGTGTGCTCAGAACAAAAGAACGGTGTTTCCTACACATACAGACCATATCTAGTTCAAATCTGCTTCTGAAACTGAATCAAACCAGAGGTCCACTAACATCCAATGCTTGTCTGTTAAGATGAGAAACGTGTGAGCTTCTGGAACGATGTAGTCCATTTGAGCTGTAAAGTAACTGCCCTTACCTGAAACGAAGTCTTGCTTGTAGGAAGACTCAGAGCCTGGGATTTAACTCCATTTCTGAAGTGAAACACACAGCACAGTCTCATATATAGATCCCACTCTGCTTTAGAGCCAGAAGCACGCTCTTCCTTTCTATATTCTCTAATACCGCAGGAAACATGAGTGTGCTCAGAACAAATGAACGGTGTTTCCTACACATACGGACCATATCTAGTCCAACTCTGCTGCTGAAACTGATGCAAAGCACTGGTCATCTAACATCCAATGCTTGTCAGTTAAGATGAGAAACGTGTGAGCTTCGTGAACGATGTAGTTCGTTTGAGCTGAAAAGTGACTGCCCTTACTTGAAACGAAATCTTGCTTGTAGAAAGACTCAGAGCCTGGGATTTAACTCCATTTCTGCATGGAAACACACAGCAGACTTCTCATCCATTGACCACTCTCTGCTTTAGAGCAAGAAGCATGCTCTTGCTTTCCAGAGTCTCTAAGACTGCAGGAAACATGAGTGTGATGAGAACAAAAGAACGGTGTCCTACACATACGGACCATATATAGTTCAACTATGCTTCTGAAACTGAAACAAACCACAGGTCCTCTAACATCCAATGCTTGTCTGTTAAGATGAGAAACGTGTGAGCTTCTGGAACGATGTAGTCCATTTAAGCTGTAAAGTAACTGCCATTACATGAAACGAAGTCTTCCTTTTAGGGAGACACAGAGCCTGGGGTTTAACTCCATTTCTGAAGTGAAACACACAGCAGAGTTCTCAAAATTAGGTCACACTCTGCTTTAGAGCAAGAAGCAGGCTCTTGCTTTCTAGATTGTATAAGACAGCAGGAAACATGAGTGTGCTGAAAACGAAACAACGGTGTTTCATACACATACAGACCATATGTAGTTCAACTCTGCCTCTGAAATTCATAAAAAGCACAGGTCCTCTAACATCCAATGCTTGTCTGTTAAGATGAGAAACGTGTGAGCTTCGAGAACGATGTAGTTCGTTTGAGCTGATAAGTGACTGCCCTTACCTGAAACGAAGTAGTGCTTGTAGGAAGACACAGAGCCTGGGATTTAACTCCATTTCAGAAGGGAAACACACAGCATAGTTCTCATCAATGGATCACACTCTGCTTTAGAGCAAGGAGAACGCTCTTGCTTTCTGGAATCTCTAATACAGCAGGAAAGTTGAGTGTGCTCAGAAAAAAAGAACGGTGTTTCCTACACATACAGACCATATCTAGTTCAAATCTGCTACTGAAACTGAAACAAACCACAGGTCCTCTAATATCCAATGCTTGTCAGTTAAGATGAGAAACGTGTGAGCTTCGTGAACGACGTAGTTCGTTTGAGCTGTAAAGAAACAGCCCTTAACTCAAACGAAGTCTTGTTTTTTAGGAAGACTCAGAGCTTGAGATTTAACTTCATTTTTGAAGTGAAACACACAGCAGAGTTCTCATCCATGGATCACACTCTGCTTTAGAGCAAGAAGCATGCTCTAGCTTTCTAGAGTCTCTAAGACAGCAGGAAACGTGAGTGTGCTGAGAACAAAAGAACGGTGTTTCTTACACATATGGACCATATCTATTGCAACTCTGCTTCTGAAATTGATACAAAGCACTGGTCATCTAACATCCAAGCTTGTCAGTTAAGATGAGTAACATGTGAGCTCGTGAACGATGTAGTTAATTTGAGCTGAAAAGTGACTGCCCTTACTTGAAACGAAGTCTTGCTTGTAGGAAGACACAGAGCCTGGAATTTAACTCCATTTCTGAAGGGAAACACACAGCATAGTTCTCATCCATGGATCACACTCTGCTTTAGAACAAGAAGCACGCTCTTGCTTTCTAGAGCCTCTAATAGAACAGGAAACGTGAGTGTGCTAAGAACAAATGAACGGTGTTTCCTACACATACGGACCATATCTAGTCCAACTCTGCCTCTGAAATTGATACAAAGCACAGGTCCTCTAACATCCAATGCTTGTCAGTTAAGATGAGAAACATGTGAGCTTCGTGAACGATGTAGTTCTTTTGAGCTGTAAAGTATCGGCCCTTACCTAAAACGAATTCTTGATTGTAGGAAGACACAGAGACTGGGTTTTAACTCCATTTCTGAAGGGAAACACACAGCATAGTTCTCATCCATGGATCACACTCTGCTTTAGAACAAGAAGCACGCTCTTGCTTTCTAGAGTCTCTAAGACAGCAGGAAACATTTGTGTGCTGAGAACAAAAGAACGGAGTTTCCTACACATACAGACCATATCTAGTCCAACTCTGCCTCTTAAACTGATACAAAGCACAGGTCCTCTAACATCCAATGGTTGTCCTTTCAGATGAGAAACGTATGAGCTTCGTGAACGATGTAGTTCCTTTGAGCTGAAAAGTGACTGCCCTTACCTAAAACGAATTCTTGATTGTAGGAAGACACAGAGACTGCGTTTTAACTCCATTTCTGAAGGGAAACACACAGCATAGTTCTTATCCATGGTTCACACTCTGCTTCAGAGCAAGAAACACGCTCTTGATTTCTAGATTCTCTAATACAGCAGGAAACATGAGTGTGCTAAGAACAAATGAACGGTGTTTCCTACACATACGGACCATATCTAGTCCAACTCTGCCTCTGAAATTGATACAAAGCACAGGTCCTCTAACATCCAATGCTTGTCTGTTAAGATGAGAAACGTGTGAGCTTCGTGAACGATGTAGTTCATTTGATCTGTAATGTAACTGCCCTTACCTGAAATGAAGTCTTGTTTGTAGGAAGACTCAGAGCATGGGATTTAACTCCATTTCTGAAGTGAAACACACAGCAGAGTTGTCATATATAGATCATACTCTGCTTTATATCAAGAAGCACGCTCTTGCTTTCTAGAGTCTCTAATAGAGCAGGAAACGTGAGTGTGCTAAGAACAAATGAACGGTGTTTCCTACACATACGGACCATATCTAGTCCAACTCTGCCTCTGAAATTGATACAAAGCACAGGTCCTCTAACATCCAATGCTTGTCAGTTAAGATGAGAAACATGTGAGCTTCGTGAACGATGTAGTTCTTTTGAGCTGTAAAGTATCGGCCCTTACCTAAAACGAATTCTTGATTGTAGGAAGACACAGAGACTGGGTTTTAACTCCATTTCTGAAGGGAAACACACAGCATAGTTCTCATCCATGGATCACACTCTGCTTTAGAACAAGAAGCACGCGCTTGCTTTCTAGAGTCTCTAAGACAGCAGGAAACATTTGTGTGCTGAGATCAAAAGAACGGAGTTTCCTACACATACAGACCATATCTAGTCCAACTCTGCCTCTTAAACTGATACAAAGCACAGGTCCTCTAACATCCAATGGTTGTCATTTCAGATGAGAAACGTATGAGCTTCGTGAACGATGTAGTTCGTTTGAGCTGAAAAGTGACTGCCCTTACCTAAAACGAATTCTTGATTGTAGGAAGACACAAAGACTGGGTTTTAACTCCATTTCTGAAGGGAAACACACAGCATAGTTCTTATCCATGGATCACACTCTGCTTTAGAGCAAGAAACACGCTCTTGATTTCTAGATTCTCTAATACAGCAGGAAACGTGAGTGTGCTAAGAACAAATGAACGGTGTTTCCTACACATACGGACCATATCTAGTCCAAGTCTGCCTCTGAAATTGATACAAAGCACAGTTCCTCTAACATCCAATGCTTGTCAGTTAAGATGAGAAACATGTGAGCTTGAACGATGTAGTTCGTTTGAGCTGTAAAGTGACTGCCCTTACCTGAAACGAAGTAGTGCATGTAGGAAGACACAGAGCCTGTGATTTAACTCCATTTCAGAAGGGAAACACACAGCATAGTTCTCATCCATGGATCACACTCTGCTTTAGCGCAAGAAGAACACTCTTGCTTTCTAGAATCTCTAATACAGCAGGAAACATGAGTGTGCTCAGAACAAAAGAACGGTGTTTCCTACACATACAGACCATATCTAGTTCAAATCTGCTTCTGAAACTGAATCAAACCACAGGTCCTCTAACATCCAATGCTTGTCTGTTAAGATGAGAAACGTGTGAGCTTCCAGAATGATGTAGTCCATTTGAGCTGTAAAGTAACTGCCCTTACCTGAAACGAAGTCTTGCTTGTAGGAAGACTCAGAGCCTGGGATTTAACTCCATTTCTGAAGTGAAACACACAGCACAGTCTCATATATAGATCCCACTCTGCTTTAGAGCAAGAAGCACGCTCTTGCATTCTAGATTCTCTAATACAGCAGGAAACGTGAGTGTGCTCAGAACAAATTAATGTTGTTTCCTACACATACGGACCGTATGTAGTCCAACTCTGCTGATGAAACAGATGCAAAGCACTGGTCATCTAACATCCAACGCTTGTCAGTTAAGATGAGAAACGTGTGAGCTTCGTGAACCATGTAGTTCGTTTAGCCCTAAAGTAACTGCTCTTACCTGAAACGAAGTCTTCCTTTTAGGGAGACACAAAGCCTGGGGTTTAACTCCATTTCTGAAGTGAAACACACAGCAGAGTTCTCATATATAGATCACACTCTGCTTTAGAGCAAGAAGCACGCTCTTGCTTTCTAGAGTGTCTAAGACAGCAGGAAACATGAGTGTGCTGAAAACGAAACAACGGTGTTTCATACACATACAGACCATATGTAGTTCAACTCTGCCTCTGAAATTCATAAAAATCACAGGTCCTCTAACATCCAATGCTTGTCAGTTCAGATGAGAAACCTCTGAGCTTCGTGAATGATGTAGTTCGTTTGAGCTGTAAAGTAACTGCCCTTACCTGAAACGAAGTCTTGCTTGTAGGAAGACTCAGAGCCTGGGATTTAACTCCATTTCTGAAGTGAAACACATAGCACAGTCTCATATATAGATCCCACTCTGCTTTAGAGCAAGAAGCACGCTCTTGTGTTCTAGATTCTCTAATACAGCAGGAAACATGTGTGTGCTCAGAACAAATTAATGGTGTTTCCTACACATACGGACCATATGTAGTCCAACTCCGCTGCTGAAACGGATGCAAAGCACTGGTCATCTAACATCCAACCCTTGTCAGTTAAGATGAGAAACGTTTGAGCTTGGTGAACGATGTAGTTCGTTTGAGCTGTAAAGTATCTGCCCTTACCTGAAACGAAGACTTGCTTGTAGAAAGACTCAGAGCCTGGGATTTAACTCCATTTCTGAAGGGAAACACACAGCATAGTTCTCATCCATGGAGCACACTCTGCTTTAGAGCAAGAAGCACGCTCTTGCTTTCTAGAGTCTCTAATAGAGCCGGAAACATGAGTGTGCTCAGAACAAATGAACAGTGTTTCCTACACATACGGACCATATATAGTTCAACTCTGCTTCGGAAACTGAAACAAACCACAGGTCCTCTAACATCCAATGCTTGGCAGTTAAGATGAGAAACGTGTGAGCTTCGAGAACGATGTAGTTCGTTTGAGCTGTAACGTAACTGCCCTTACCTGAAACGATGTAGTGATTGTAGGAAGACACAGAGCCTGGGATTTAACTCCATTTCTGAAGGGAAAAACACAGCATAGTTCTCATCCATGGATCACACTCTGCTTTAGAGCAAGAAGCACGCTCTTGCTTTCCAGAGTCTCTAAGAGAGCAGGAAACGTGAGTGTGATGAGAACAAAAGAACAGTGTTTCCTACACATACGGACCATATCTATTCCAACTCTGCTTCTGAAACTGATACAAAGCACTGGTCATCTAACATCCAATGCTTGTCAGTTAAGATGAGAAACGTGTGAACTCCGTGAAAGATGTAGTTCGTTTGAGCTGAAAAGTGACTGCCCTTACTTGAAACGAAATCTTGATTGTAGGAAGACAAAGAGCCTGGAATTTAACTCCATTTCTGAAGTGAAACACACAGCACAGTCTCATATATAGATCCCACTCTGCTTTAGAGCAAGAAGCACGCTCTTGCTTTCCAGAGTCTCTAAGACAGCAGGAAACGTGAGTGTGATGAGAACAAAAGAACAGTGTTTCCTACACATACGGACCATATCTAGTTCAACTCTACTTCTGAAACTGAAACAAACCACAGGTCCTCTAACATCCAATGCTTGTCTGTTAAGATGAGAAACTTGTGAGCTTCGTGAACGATGTAGTTCGTTTGAGCTGTAACTTAACTGCTCTTAGCTGAAACGATGTAGTGATTGTAGGAAGACAGAGAGCCTGGGATTTAACTCCATTTCTGAAGTGAAACAGACAGCAGAGTTCTCATCCATGGATCACACTCTGCTTTAGAGCAAGAAGCACGCTCTTACTTTCCACAGTCTCTAAGACAGCAGGAAAAGTGAGTGTGCTGAGAACAAAAGAACGGTATTTCCTACACATACGGACCATATCTAGTTGAACTCTGCTTCTGAAACTGAAAGAACCACAGGTCCTCTAACAACCAATGCTTGTCTGTTAAGATGAGAAACGTGTGAGCTTGTGGAACGATGTAGTCCATTTGAGCTGTAAAGTAACTGCAATTACCTGAAACGAAGTCTTGCTTGTAGGAAGACTCAGAGCCTGGGATTTAACTCCATTTCTGAAGTGAAACACACAGCACAGTCTCATATAAAGATCCCACTCTGCTTTAGAGCAAGAAGCACGCTCTTGCTTTCTATATTCTCTAATACAGCAGGAAACATGAGTGTGCTCAGAACAAATGAACGGTGTTTCCTACACATACGGACCATATCTAGTCCAACTCTGCTGCTGAAACTGATGCAAAGCACTGGTCATATAACATCCAATGCTTGTCAGTTAAGATGAGAAACGTGTGAGCTTCGTGAACGATGTAGTTCGTTTGAGCTGAAAAGTGACTACCCTTACTTGAAACGAAATCTTGCTTGTAGAAAGAATCAGAGCCTGGGATTAAACTCCATTTCTGCATGGAAACACACAGCAGAGTTCTCATCCATTGATCACTCTCTGCTTTAGAGCAAGAAGCATGTTCTTGCTTTCCATAGTCTCTAAGAGAGCAGGAAACGTGAGTGTGATGAGAACAAAAGAAAGGTGTCCTACACATACGGACCATATCTAGTTCAACTCTGCTTCTGAAACTGAAACAAACCACAGGTCCTCTAACATCCAATGCTTGTCTGTTAAGATGAGAAACGTGTGAGCTTCTGGAACGACGTAGTCCATTTAAGCTGTAAAGTAACTGCCCTTACCTGAATCGAAATATTGCTTGTACGAAGACTCAGAGCCTGGGATTTAACTCCATTTCTGAAGTGAAACACACAGCACAGTCTCATATATAGATCCCACTCTGCTTTAGAGCAAGAAGCACGCTCTTGCTTTCTAGATTCTCTAATACAGCAGGAAACGTGAGTGTGCTCAGAACAAATTAATGGTGTTTCCTACACATACGGACCGTATGTAGTCCAACTCTGCTGATGAAACTGATGCAAAGCACTGGTCATCTAACATCCAACGATTGTCAGTTAAGATGAGAAACGTGTGAGCTCCGTGAAAGATGTAGTTCATTTGAGCTGAAAAGTGACTGCCCTTACTTGAAACAAACTCTTGCTTGTAGAAAGACTCAGAGCCTGGGATATAACTCCATTTCTGCATGGAAACACACAGCAGAGTTCTGATCCATTGATCACACTCTGCTTTAGAGCAAGAAGCACGCTCTTGCTTTCCAGAGTCTCTAAGACAGCAAGAAACATGAGTTTGATGAGAACAAAAGAACGGTGTTTCCTACACATACGGACCATATCTAGTTCAACTCTGCTTCTGAAACTGAAAGAACCACAGGTCCTCTAACATCCGATACTTGTCAGTTCAGATGAGAAACGTGGGAGCTTCGTAAATGATGTAGTTCATTTGAGCTGTAAAGTAACTGCCCTTACCTGAAACGAATTCTTGCTTGTAGGAAGACTCAGAGCCTGGGATTTAACTCCATTTCTGAAGGGAAACACACAGCATATTTCTCATCCATGGAGCACACTCTGCATTAGAGCAAGAAGCACGCTCTTGCTTTCTAGAGTCTCTAATAGAGCAGGAAACATGAGTGTCCTCAGAACAAATGAACGGTATTTCCTACACATACGGACCATATCTAGTTCAACTCTGCTTCGGAAACTGAAACAAACCACAGGTCCTCTAACATCCAATGCTTGGCAGTTAAGATGAGAAACGTGTGAGCTTCGAGAATGATGTGGTTCGTTTGAGCTGTAACGTAACTGCCCTTACCTGAAACGATGTGGTGATTGTAGGAAGACACAGAGCCTGGGATTTAACTCCATTTCTGAAGTGAAACACACAGCACAGTCTCATATAAAGATCCCACTCTGCTTTAGAGCAAGAAGCACGCTCTTGCTTTCTATATTCTCTAATACAGCAGGAAACATGAGTGTGCTCAGAACAAATGAACGGTGTTTCCTACACATACGGACTATATCTAGTCCAACACTGCTGCTGAAACTGATGCAAAGCACTGGTCATATAACATCCAATTCTTGTCAGTTAAGATGAGAAACGTGTGAGCTTCGTGAACGATGTAGTTCGTTTGAGCTGAAAAGTGACTACCCTTACTTGAAACGAAATCTTGCTTGTAGAAAGAATCAGAGCCTGGGATTAAACTCCATTTCTGCATGGAAACACACAGCAGAGTTCTCATCCATTGATCACTCTCTGCTTTAGAGCACTAGCATGTTCTTGCTTTCCATAGTCTCTAAGAGAGCAGGAAACGTGAGTGTGATGAGAACAAAAGAACGGTGTCCTACACATACGGACCATATCTAGTTCAACTCTGCTTCTGAAACTGAAACAAACCACAGGTCCTCTAACATCCAATGCTTGTCTGTTAAGATGAGAAACGTGTGAGCTTCTGGAACGACGTAGTCCATTTAAGCTGTAAAGTAACTGCCCTTACCTGAATCGAAATATTGCTTGTACAAAGACTCAGAGCCTGGGATTTAACTCCATTTCTGAAGTGAAACACACAGCACAGTCTCATATATAGATCCCACTCTGCTTTAGAGCAAGAAGCACGCTCTTGCTTTCTAGATTCTCTAATACAGCAGGAAACGTGAGTGTGCTCAGAACAAATTAATGGTGTTTCCTACACATACGGACCGTATGTAGTCCAACTCTGCTGATGAAACTGATGCAAAGCACTGGTCATCTAACATCCAACGATTGTCAGTTAAGATGAGAAACGTGTGAGCTCCGTGAAAGATGTAGTTCATTTGAGCTGAAAAGTGACTGCCCTTACTTGAAACAAACTCTTGCTTGTAGAAAGACTCAGAGACTGGGATTTAACTCCATTTCTGCATGGAAACACACAGCAGAGTTCTCATCCATTGATCACACTCTGCTTTGGAGCAAGAAGCACGCTCTTGCTTTCCAGAGTCTCTAAGAGAGCAGGAAAGGTGAGTGTGATGAGAAAAAAAGAACAGTGTTTCCTACACATACAGACCATATCAATTTCAACTCTGCTTCTGAAACTGAAACAAACCACATGTCCTCTAACATCCAATGCTTGCCAGTTAAGATGAGAAACGTTTGAGCTTTGTGAACGATGTAGTTCGTTTGAGCTGCAAACTAACTGCCCTTACATGAAACGAAGTCTTGCTTGTAGGAAGACTCAGAGCCTGGGATTTAACTCCATTTCTGAAGTGAAACACACAGCACAGTCTCATATATAGATCCCACTCTGCTTTAGAGCAAGAAGCACGCTCTTGCTTTCCAGAGTCTCTAAGAGAGCAGGAAACGTGAGTGTGATGAGAACAAAAGAACAGTGTTTCCTACACATACGGACCATAGCTATTCCAACTCTGCTTCTGAAACTGATACAAAGCACTGGTCATCTAACATCCAACGCTTGTCAGTTAATATGAGAAACGTGTGAACTCCGTGAATGATGTAGTTCGTTTGAGCTGAAAAGTGACTGCCCTTACTTGAAACGAAATCTTGATTGTAGGAAGACAAAGAGCCTGGAATTTAACTCCATTTCTTAAGTGAAACACACAGCACAGTCTCATATATAGATCCCACTCTGCTTTAGAGCAAGAAGCACGCTCTTGCTTTCCAGAGTATCTAAGACAGCAGGAAACGTGAGTGTGATGAGAACAAAAGATCGGTGTTTCCTACACATATGGACCATATCTAGTTCAACTCTACTTCTGAAACTGAAACAAACCACAGGTCCTCTAACATCCAATTCTTGTCTGTTAAGATGAGAAACTTGTGAGCTTCGTGAATGATGTAGTTCGTTTGAGCTATAACTTAACTGCTCTTAGCTGAAACGATGTAGTGATTGTAGGAAGACACAGAGCCTGGGATTTAACTCCATTTCTGAAGTGAAACAGACAGCAGAGTTCTCATCCATGGATCACACTCTGCTTTAGAGCAAGAAGCACGCTCTTGCTTTCCACAGTCTCTAAGACAGCAGGAAAAGTGAGTGTGATGAGAACAAAAGAACGGTATTTCCTACACATACGGACCATATCTAGTTCAACTCTGCTTCTTAAACTGAAAGAACCACAGGTACTCTAACAACCAATGCTTGTCTGTTAAGATGAGAAACGTGTGAGCTTGTGGAACGATGTAGTCCATTTGAGCTGTAAAGTAACTGCCCTTACCTGAAACGAAGTCTTGCTTGTAGGAAGACTCAGAGCCTGGGATTTAACTCCATTTCTGAAGTGAAACACACAGCACAGTCTCATATAAAGATCCCACTCTGCTTTTGAGCAAGAAACACGCTCTTGCTTTCTATATTCTCTAATACAGCAGGAAACAAGAGTGTGCTCAGAACAAATGAACGGTGTTTCCTACACATACGGACCATATCTAGTCCAACTCTGCTGCTGAAACTGATGCAAAGCACTGGTCATCTAACATCCAATGCTTGTCAGTTAAGATGAGAAACGTGTGAGCTTCGTGAACAATGTAGTTCGTTTGAGCTGAAAAGTGACTACCCTTACTTGAAACGAAATCTTGCTTGTAGAAAGAATCAGAGCCTGGGATTAAACTCCATTTCTGCATGGAAACACACAGCAGAGTTCTCATCCATTGATCACTCTCTGCTTTAGAGCAAGAAGCATGTTCTTGCTTTCCAGAGTCTCTAAGACAGCAGGAAACGTGAGTGTGATGAGAACAAAAGAACGGTGTCCTACACATACGGACCATATCTAGTTCAACTCTGCTTCTGAAACTGAAACAAACCACAGGTCCTCTAACATCCAATGCTTGTCTGTTAAGATGAGAAACGTGTGAGCTTCTGGAACGATGTAGTCCATTTAAGCTGTAAAGTAACTGCCCTTACCTGAATCGAAATATTGCTTGTACGAAGACTCAGAGCCTGGGATTTAACTCCATTTCTGAAGTGAAACACACAGCACAGTCTCATATATAGATCCCACTCTGCTTTAGAGCAAGAAGCACGCTCTTGCTTTCTAGATTCTCTAATACAGCAGGAAACGTGAGTGTGCTCAGAACAAATTAATGGTGTTTCCTACACATACGGACCGTATGTAGTCCAACTCTGCTGATGAAACTGATGCAAAGCACTGGTCATTAACATCCAACGATTGTCAGTTAAGATGAGAAACGTGTGAGCTCCGTGAAAGATGTAGTTCATTTGAGCTGAAAAGTGCCTGCCCTTACTTGAAACAAAATCTTGCTTGTAGAAAGACTCAGAGCCTGGGATTTAACTCCATTTCTGCATGGAAACACACAGCAGAGTTTTCATCCATTGATCACACTCTGCTTTAGAGCAAGAAGCACGCTCTTGCTTTCCAGACTCTCTAAGACAGCAAGAAACATGAGTTTGATGAGAACAAAAGAACGGTGTTGCCTACACATACGGACCATATCTAGTTCAACTCTGCTTCTGAAACTGAAAGAACCACAGGTCCTCTAACATCCGATGCTTGTCAGTTCAGATGAGAAACGTGGGAGCTTCGTAAATGATGTAGTTCATTTGAGCTGTAAAGTAACTGCCCTTACCTGAAACGAATTCTTGCTTGTAGGAAGATTCAGAGCCTGGGATTTAACTCCATTTCTGAAGTGAAACACACAGCACAGTCTCATATATAGATCCCTCTCTGCTTTAGAGCAAGAAGCACGCTCTTGCGTTCTAGATTCTCTAATACAGCAGGAAACATGAGTGTGCTCGGAACAAATGAACGGTGTTTCCTACACATACAGATCATATCTAGTCCAACTCTGCTGCTGAAACTGATGCAAAGCACTGGTCATCTAACATCCAACGCTTGTCAGTTAAGATGAGAAACATGTGAGCTTGGTGAACGATGTAGTTCGTTTGAGCTGTAAAGTATCTGCCCTTACCTGAAACGAAGTCTTGCTTGTAGAAAGACTCAGAGCCTGGGATTTAACTCCATTTCTGAAGGGAAACACACAGCATATTTCTCATCCATGGAGCACACTCTGCATTAGAGCAAGAAGCACGCTCTTGCTTTCTAGAGTCTCTAATAGAGCAGGAAACATGAGTGTCCTCAGAACAAATGAACGGTGTTTCCTACACATATGGACCATAGCTATTCCAACTCTGCTTCTGAAACTGATACAAAGCACTGGTCATCTAACATCCAACGCTTGTCAGTTAATATGAGAAACGTGTGAACTCCGTGAATGATGTAGTTCGTTTGAGCTGAAAAGTGACTGCCCTTACTTGAAACGAAATCTTGATTGTAGGAAGACAAAGAGCCTGGACTTTAACTCCATTTCTGAAGTGAAACACACAGCACAGTCTCATATATAGATCCCACTCTGCTTTAGAGCAAGAAGCACGCTCTTGCTTTCCAGAGTATCTAAGACAGCAGGAAACGTGAGTGTGATGAGAACAAAAGAACGGTGTTTCCTACACATACGGACCATATCTAGTTCAACTCTACTTCTGAAACTGAAACAAACCACAGGTCCTCTAACATCCAATGCTTGTCTGTTAAGATGAGAAACTTGTGAGCTTCGTGAATGATGTAGTTCGTTTGAGCTATAACTTAACAGCTCTTAGCTGAAACGATGTAGTGATTGTAGGAAGACACAGAGCCTGGGATTTAACTCCATTTCTGAAGTGAAACAGACAGCAGAGTTCTCATCCATGGATCACACACTGCTTTAGAGCAAGAAGCACGCTCTTGCTTTCCACAGTCTCTAAGACAGCAGGAAAAGTGAGTGTGATGAGAACAAAAGAACGGTATTTCCTACACATATGGACCATATCTAGTTCAACTCTGCTTCTGAAACTGAAAGAACCACAGGTCCTCTAACAACCAATGCTTGTCAGTTAAGATGAGAAACGTGTGAGCTTCGTGAACAATGTAGTTCGTTTGAGCTGAAAAGTGACTACCCTTACTTGAAACGAAATCTTGCTTGTAGAAAGAATCAGAGCCTGGGATTAAACTCCATTTCTGCATGGAAACACACAGCAGAGTTCTCATCCATTGATCACTCTCTGCTTTAGAGCAAGAAGCATGTTCTTGCTTTCCAGAGTCTCTAAGACAGCAGGAAACGTGAGTGTGATGAGAACAAAAGAACGGTGTCCTACACATACGGACCATATCTAGTTCAACTCTGCTTCTGAAACTGAAACAAACCACAGGTCCTCTAACATCCAATGCTTGTCTGTTAAGATGAGAAACGTGTGAGCTTCTGGAACGATGTAATCCATTTAAGCTGTAAAGTAACTGCCCTTACCTGAATCGAAATATTGCTTGTACGAAGACTCAGAGCCTGGGATTTAACTCCATTTCTGAAGTGAAACACACAGCACAGTCTCATATATAGATCCCACTCTGCTTTAGAGCAAGAAGCACGCTCTTGCTTTCTAGATTCTCTAATACAGCAGGAAACGTGAGTGTGCTCAGAACAAATTAATGGTGTTTCCTACACATACGGACCGTATGTAGTCCAACTCTGCTGATGAAACTGATGCAAAGCACTGGTCATTAACATCCAACGATTGTCAGTTAAGATGAGAAACGTGTGAGCTCCGTGAAAGATGTAGTTCATTTGAGCTGAAAAGTGCCTGCCCTTACTTGAAACAAAATCTTGCTTGTAGAAAGACTCAGAGCCTGGGATTTAACTCCATTTCTGCATGGAAACACACAGCAGAGTTTTCATCCATTGATCACACTCTGCTTTAGAGCAAGAAGCACGCTCTTGCTTTCCAGACTCTCTAAGACAGCAAGAAACATGAGTTTGATGAGAACAAAAGAACGGTGTTTCCTACACATACGGACCATATCTAGTTCAACTCTGCTTCTGAAACTGAAAGAACCACAGGTCCTCTAACATCCGATGCTTGTCAGTTCAGATGAGAAACGTGGGAGCTTCGTAAATGATGTAGTTCATTTGAGCTGTAAAGTAACTGCCCTTACCTGAAACGAAGTCTTGCTTGTAGGAAGACTCAGAGCCTGGGATTTAACTCCATTTCTGAAGTGAAACACACAGCACAGTCTCATATATAGATCCCTCTCTGCTTTAGAGCAAGAAGCACGCTCTTGCGTTCTAGATTCTCTAATACAGCAGGAAACATGAGTGTGCTCGGAACAAATGAACGGTGTTTCCTACACATACAGATCATATCTAGTCCAACTCTGCTGCTGAAACTGATGCAAAGCACTGGTCATCTAACATCCAACGCTTGTCAGTTAAGATGAGAAACATGTGAGCTTGGTGAACGATGTAGTTCGTTTGAGCTGTAAAGTATCTGCCCTTACCTGAAACGAAGTCTTGCTTGTAGAAAGACTCAGAGCCTGGGATTTAACTCCATTTCTGAAGGGAAACACACAGCATATTTCTCATCCATGGAGCACACTCTGCATTAGAGCAAGAAGCACGCTCTTGCTTTCTAGAGTCTCTAATAGAGCAGGAAACATGAGTGTCCTCAGAACAAATGAACGGTGTTTCCTACACATACGGACCATAGCTATTCCAACTCTGCTTCTGAAACTGATACAAAGCACTGGTCATCTAACATCCAACGCTTGTCAGTTAATATGAGAAACGTGTGAACTCCGTGAATGATGTAGTTCGTTTGAGCTGAAAAGTGACTGCCCTTACTTGAAACGAAATCTTGATTGTAGGAAGACAAAGAGCCTGGAATTTAACTCCATTTCTGAAGTGAAACACACAGCACAGTCTCATATATAGATCCCACTCTGCTTTAGAGCAAGAAGCACGCTCTTGCTTTCCAGAGTATCTAAGACAGTAGGAAACGTGAGTGTGATGAGAACAAAAGAACGGTGTTTCCTACACATACGGACCATATCAAGTTCAACTCTACTTCTGAAACTAAAACAAACCACAGGTCCTCTAACATCCAATGCTTGTCTGTTAAGATGAGAAACTTGTGAGCTTCGTGAATGATGTAGTTCGTTTGAGCTATAACTTAACTGCTCTTAGCTGAAACGATGTAGTGATTGTAGGAAGACACAGAGCCTGGGATTTAACTCCATTTCTGAAGTGAAACAGACAGCAGAGTTCTCATCCATGGATCACACTCTGCTTTAGAGCAAGAAGCACGCTCTTGCGTTCTAGATTCTCTAATACAGCAGGAAACATGAGTGTGCTCGGAACAAATGAACGGTGTTTCCTACACATACAGATCATATCTAGTCCAACTCTGCTGCTGAAACTGATGCAAAGCACTGGTCATCTAACATCCAATGCTTGTCAGTTAAGATGAGAAACATGTGAGCTTGGTGAACGATGTAGTTCGTTTGAGCTGTAAAGTATCTGCCCTTACCTGAAACGAAGTCTTGCTTGTAGAAAGACTCAGAGCCTGGGATTTAACTCCATTTCTGAAGGGAAACACACAGCATATTTCTCATCCATGGAGCACACTCTGCATTAGAGCAAGAAGCACGCTCTTGCTTTCTAGAGTCTCTAATAGAGCAGGAAACATGAGTGTCCTCAGAACAAATGAACGGTGTTTCCTACACATACGGACCATAGCTATTCCAACTCTGCTTCTGAAACTGATACAAAGCACTGGTCATCTAACATCCAACGCTTGTCAGTTAATATGAGAAACGTGTGAACTCCGTGAATGATGTAGTTCGTTTGAGCTGAAAAGTGACTGCCCTTACTTGAAACGAAATCTTGATTGTAGGAAGACAAAGAGCCTGGAATTTAACTCCATTTCTGAAGTGAAACACACAGCACAGTCTCATATATAGATCCCACTCTGCTTTAGAGCAAGAAGCACGCTCTTGCTTTCCAGAGTATCTAAGACAGCAGGAAACGTGAGTGTGATGAGAACAAAAGAACGGTGTTTCCTACACATACGGACCATATCTAGTTCAACTCTACTTCTGAAACTGAAACAAACCACAGGTCCTCTAACATCCAATGCTTGTCTGTTAAGATGAGAAACTTGTGAGCTTCGTGAATGATGTAGTTCGTTTGAGCTATAACTTAACTGCTCTTAGCTGAAACGATGTAGTGATTGTAGGAAGACACAGAGCCTGGGATTTAACTCCATTTCTGAAGTGAAACAGACAGCAGAGTTCTCATCCATGGATCACACTCTGCTTTAGAGCAAGAAGCACGCTCTTGCTTTCCACAGTCTCTAAGACAGCAGGAAAAGTGAGTGTGATGAGAACAAAAGAACGGTATTTCCTACACATACGGACCATATCTAGTTCAACTCTGCTTCTGAAACTGAAAGAACCACAGGTCCTCTAACAACCAATGCTTGTCTGTTAAGATGAGAAACGTGTGAGCTTGTGGAACGATGTAGTCCATTTGAGCTGTAAAGTAACTGCCCTTACCTGAAACGAAATCTTGCTTGTAGGAAGACTCAGAGCCTGGGATTTAACTCCATTTCTGAAGTGAAACACACAGCACAGTCTCATATAAAGATCCCACTCTGCTTTAGAGCAAGAAACACGCTCTTGCTTTCTATATTCTCTAATACAGCAGGAAACGTGAGTGTGCTCAGAACAAATGAACGGTGTTTCCTACACATACGGACCATATCTAGTCCAACTCTGCTGCTGAAACTGATGCAAAGCACTGGTCATCTAACATCCAATGCTTGTCAGTTAAGATGAGAAACGTGTGAGCTTCGTGAACAATGTAGTTCGTTTGAGCTGAAAAGTGACTACCCTTACTTGAAACGAAATCTTGCTTGTAGAAAGAATCAGAGCCTGGGATTAAACTCCATTTCTGCATGGAAACACACAGCAGAGTTCTCATCCATTGATCACTCTCTGCTTTAGAGCAAGAAGCATGTTCTTGCTTTCCAGAGTCTCTAAGACAGCAGGAAACGTGAGTGTGATGAGAACAAAAGAACGGTGTCCTACACATACGGACCATATCTAGTTCAACTCTGCTTCTGAAACTGATACAATGCACTGGTCATCTAACATCCAACGCTTGTCAGTTAATATGAGAAACGTGTGAACTCCGTGAATGATGTAGTTCGTTTGAGCTGAAAAGTGACTGCCCTTACTTGAAACGAAATCTTGATTGTAGGAAGACAAAGAGCCTGGGATTTAACTCCATTTCTGAAGTGAAACACACAGCACAGTCTCATATATAGATCCCACTCTGCTTTAGAGCAAGAAGCACGCTCTTGCTTTCCAGAGTATCTAAGACAGCAGGAAACGTGAGTGTGATGAGAACAAAAGAACGGTGTTTCCTACACATACGGACCATATCTAGTTCAACTCTACTTCTGAAACTGAAACAAACCACAGGTCCTCTAACATCCAATGCTTGTCTGTTAAGATGAGAAACTTGTGAGCTTCGTGAATGATGTAGTTCGTTTGAGCTATAACTTAACTGCTCTTAGCTGAAACGATGTAGTGATTGTAGGAAGACACAGAGCCTGGGATTTAACTCCATTTCTGAAGTGAAACAGACAGCAGAGTTCTCATCCATGGATCACACTCTGCTTTAGAGCAAGAAGCACGCTCTTGCGTTCTAGATTCTCTAATACAGCAGGAAACATGAGTGTGCTCGGAACAAATGAACGGTGTTTCCTACACATACAGATCATATCTAGTCCAACTCTGCTGCTGAAACTGATGCAAAGCACTGGTCATCTAACATCCAACGCTTGTCAGTTAAGATGAGAAACATGTGAGCTTGGTGAATGATGTAGTTCGTTTGAACTGTAAAGTATCTGCCCTTACCTGAAACGAAGTCTTGCTTGTAGAAAGACTCAGAGCCTGGGATTTAACTCCATTTCTGAAGGGAAACACACAGCATATTTCTCATCCATGGAGCACACTCTGCATTAGAGCAAGAAGCACGCTCTTGCTTTCTAGAGTCTCTAATAGAGCAGGAAACATGAGTGTCCTCAGAACAAATGAACGGTGTTTCCTACACATACGGACCATAGCTATTCCAACTCTGCTTCTGAAACTGATACAAAGCACTGGTCATCTAACATCCAACGCTTGTCAGTTAATATGAGAAACGTGTGAACTCCGTGAATGATGTAGTTTGTTTGAGCTGAAAAGTGACTGCCCTTACTTGAAACGAAATCTTGATTGTAGGAAGACAAAGAGCCTGGAATTTAACTCCATTTCTGAAGTGAAACACACAGCACAGTCTCATATATAGATCCCACTCTGCTTTAGAGCAAGAAGCACGCTCTTGCTTTCCAGAGTATCTAAGACAGCAGGAAACGTGAGTGTGATGAGAACAAAAGAACGGTGTTTCCTACACATACGGACCATATCTAGTTCAACTCTACTTCTGAAACTGAAACAAACCACAGGTCCTCTAACATCCAATGCTTGTCTGTTAAGATGAGAAACTTGTGAGCTTCGTGAATGATGTAGTTCGTTTGAGCTATAACTTAACTGCTCTTAGCTGAAACGATGTAGTGATTGTAGGAAGACACAGAGCCTGGGATTTAACTCCATTTCTGAAGTGAAACAGACAGCAGAGTTCTCATCCATGGATCACACTCTGCTTTAGAGCAAGAAGCACGCTCTTGCTTTCCACAGTCTCTAAGACAGCAGGAAAAGTGAGTGTGATGAGAACAAAAGAACGGTATTTCCTACACATACGGACCATATCTAGTTCAACTCTGCTTCTGAAACTGAAAGAACCACAGGTCCTCTAACAACCAATGCTTGTCTGTTAAGATGAGAAACGTGTGAGCTTGTGGAACGATGTAGTCCATTTGAGCTGTAAAGTAACTGCCCTTACCTGAAACGAAATCTTGCTTGTAGGAAGACTCAGAGCCTGGGATTGAACTCCATTTCTGAAGTGAAACACACAGCACAGTCTCATATAAAGATCCCACTCTGCTTTAGAGCAAGAAACACGCTCTTGCTTTCTATATTCTCTAATACAGCAGGAAACATGAGTGTGCTCAGAACAAATGAACGGTGTTTCCTACACATACGGACCATATCTAGTCCAACTCTGCTGCTGAAACTGATGCAAAGCACTGGTCATCTAACATCCAATGCTTGTCAGTTAAGATGAGAAACGTGTGAGCTTCGTGAACAATGTAGTTCGTTTGAGCTGAAAAGTGACTACCCTTACTTGAAACGAAATCTTGCTTGTAGAAAGAATCAGAGCCTGGGATTAAACTCCATTTCTGCATGGAAACACACAGCAGAGTTCTCATCCATTGATCACTCTCTGCTTTAGAGCAAGAAGCATGTTCTTGCTTTCCAGAGTCTCTAAGACAGCAGGAAACGTGAGTGTGATGAGAACAAAAGAACGGTGTCCTACACATACGGACCATATCTAGTTCAACTCTGCTTCTGAAACTGAAACAAACCACAGGTCCTCTAACATCCAATGCTTGTCTGTTAAGATGAGAAACGTGTGAGCTTCTGGAACGATGTAATCCATTTAAGCTGTAAAGTAACTGCCCTTACCTGAATCGAAATATTGCTTGTACGAAGACTCAGAGCCTGGGATTTAACTCCATTTCTGAAGTGAAACACACAGCACAGTCTCATATATAGATCCCACTCTGCTTTAGAGCAAGAAGCACGCTCTTGCTTTCTAGATTCTCTAATACAGCAGGAAACGTGAGTGTGCTCAGAACAAATTAATGGTGTTTCCTACACATACGGACCGTATGTAGTCCAACTCTGCTGATGAAACTGATGCAAAGCACTGGTCATTAACATCCAACGATTGTCAGTTAAGATGAGAAACGTGTGAGCTCCGTGAAAGATGTAGTTCATTTGAGCTGAAAAGTGCCTGCCCTTACTTGAAACAAAATCTTGCTTGTAGAAAGACTCAGAGCCTGGGATTTAACTCCATTTCTGCATGGAAACACACAGCAGAGTTTTCATCCATTGATCACACTCTGCTTTAGAGCAAGAAGCACGCTCTTGCTTTCCAGAGTCTCTAAGACAGCAAGAAACATGAGTTTGATGAGAACAAAAGAACGGTGTTTCCTACACATACGGACCATATCTAGTTCAACTCTGCTTCTGAAACTGAAAGAACTACAGGTCCTCTAACATCCGATGCTTGTCAGTTCAGATGAGAAACGTGGGAGCTTCGTAAATGATGTAGTTCATTTGAGCTGTAAAGTAACTGCCCTTACCTGAAACGAAGTCTTGCTTGTAGGAAGACTCAGAGCCTGGGATTTAACTCCATTTCTGAAGTGAAACACACAGCACAGTCTCATATATAGATCCCTCTCTGCTTTAGAGCAAGAAGCACGCTCTTGCGTTCTAGATTCTCTAATACAGCAGGAAACATGAGTGTGCTCGGAACAAATGAACGGTGTTTCCTACACATACAGATCATATCTAGTCC
Source organism: Onychomys leucogaster (assembly GCA_949786385.1). Classification (NCBI taxonomy): domain Eukaryota; kingdom Metazoa; phylum Chordata; class Mammalia; order Rodentia; family Cricetidae; genus Onychomys; species Onychomys leucogaster. The sequence continues at coordinate 2,255,021 of CATKUP010000073.1, forward strand.
AACTCTGCTGCTGAAACTGATGCAAAGCACTGGTCATCTAACATCCAACGCTTGTCAGTTAAGATGAGAAACATGTGAGCTTGGTGAACGATGTAGTTCGTTTGAGCTGTAAAGTATCTGCCCTTACCTGAAACGAAGTCTTGCTTGTAGAAAGACTCAGAGCCTGGGATTTAACTCCATTTCTGAAGGGAAACACACAGCATATACCTCATCCATGGAGCACACTCTGCATTAGAGCAAGAAGCACGCTCTTGCTTTCTAGAGTCTCTAATAGAGCAGGAAACATGAGTGTCCTCAGAACAAATGAACGGTGTTTCCTACACATACGGACCATAGCTATTCCAACTCTGCTTCTGAAACTGATACAAAGCACTGGTCATCTAACATCCAACGCTTGTCAGTTAATATGAGAAACGTGTGAACTCCGTGAATGATGTAGTTCGTTTGAGCTGAAAAGTGACTGCCCTTACTTGAAACGAAATCTTGATTGTAGGAAGACAAAGAGCCTGGAATTTAACTCCATTTCTGAAGTGAAACACACAGCACAGTCTCATATATAGATCCCACTCTGCTTTAGAGCAAGAAGCACGCTCTTGCTTTCCAGAGTATCTAAGACAGCAGGAAACGTGAGTGTGATGAGAACAAAAGAACGGTGTTTCCTACACATACGGACCATATCTAGTTCAACTCTACTTCTGAAACTGAAACAAACCACAGGTCCTCTAACATCCAATGATTGTCTGTTAAGATGAGAAACTTGTGAGCTTCGTGAATGATGTAGTTCGTTTGAGCTATAACTTAACTGCTCTTAGCTGAAACGATGTAGTGATTGTAGGAAGACACAGAGCCTGGGATTTAACTCCATTTCTGAAGTGAAACAGACAGCAGAGTTCTCATCCATGGATCACACTCTGCTTTAGAGCAAGAAGCACGCTCTTGCTTTCCACAGTCTCTAAGACAGCAGGAAAAGTGAGTGTGATGAGAACAAAAGAACGGTATTTCCTACACATACGGACCATATCTAGTTCAACTCTGCTTCTGAAACTGAAAGAACCACAGGTCCTCTAACAACCAATGCTTGTCTGTTAAGATGAGAAACGTGTGAGCTTGTGGAACGATGTAGTCCATTTGAGCTGTAAAGTAACTGCCCTTACCTGAAACGAAATCTTGCTTGTAGGAAGACTCAGAGCCTGGGATTTAACTCCATTTCTGAAGTGAAACACACAGCACAGTCTCATATAAAGATCCCACTCTGCTTTAGAGCAAGAAACACGCTCTTGCTTTCTATATTCTCTAATACAGCAGGAAACATGAGTGTGCTCGGAACAAATGAACGGTGTTTCCTACACATACAGATCATATCTAGTCCAACTCTGCTGCTGAAACTGATGCAAAGCACTGGTCATCTAACATCCAACGCTTGTCAGTTAAGATGAGAAACATGTGAGCTTGGTGAACGATGTAGTTCGTTTGAGCTGTAAAGTATCTGCCCTTACCTGAAACGAAGTCTTGCTTGTAGAAAGACTCAGAGCCTGGGATTTAACTCCATTTCTGAAGGGAAACACACAGCATATTTCTCATCCATGGAGCACACTCTGCATTAGAGCAAGAAGCACGCTCTTGCTTTCTAGAGTCTCTAATAGAGCAGGAAACATGAGTGTCCTCAGAACAAATGAACGGTGTTTCCTACACATACGGACCATAGCTATTCCAACTCTGCTTCTGAAACTGATACAAAGCACTGGTCATCTAACATCCAACGCTTGTCAGTTAATATGAGAAACGTGTGAACTCCGTGAATGATGTAGTTCGTTTGAGCTGAAAAGTGACTGCCCTTACTTGAAACGAAATCTTGATTGTAGGAAGACAAAGAGCCTGGAATTTAACTCCATTTCTGAAGTGAAACACACAGCACAGTCTCATATATAGATCCCACTCTGCTTTAGAGCAAGAAGCACGCTCTTGCTTTCCAGAGTATCTAAGACAGCAGGAAACGTGAGTGTGATGAGAACAAAAGAACGGTGTTTCCTACACATACGGACCATATCTAGTTCAACTCTACTTCTGAAACTGAAACAAACCACAGGTCCTCTAACATCCAATGCTTGTCTGTTAAGATGAGAAACTTGTGAGCTTCGTGAATGATGTAGTTCGTTTGAGCTATAACTTAACTGCTCTTAGCTGAAACGATGTAGTGATTGTAGGAAGACACAGAGCCTGGGATTTAACTCCATTTCTGAAGTGAAACAGACAGCAGAGTTCTCATCCATGGATCACACTCTGCTTTAGAGCAAGAAGCACGCTCTTGCGTTCTAGATTCTCTAATACAGCAGGAAACATGAGTGTGCTCGGAACAAATGAACGGTGTTTCCTACACATACAGATCATATCTAGTCCAACTCTGCTGCTGAAACTGATGCAAAGCACTGGTCATCTAACATCCAATGCTTGTCAGTTAAGATGAGAAACATGTGAGCTTGGTGAACGATGTAGTTCGTTTGAGCTGTAAAGTATCTGCCCTTACCTGAAACGAAGTCTTGCTTGTAGAAAGACTCAGAGCCTGGGATTTAACTCCATTTCTGAAGGGAAACACACAGCATATTTCTCATCCATGGAGCACACTCTGCATTAGAGCAAGAAGCACGCTCTTGCTTTCTAGAGTCTCTAATAGAGCAGGAAACATGAGTGTCCTCAGAACAAATGAACGGTGTTTCCTACACATACGGACCATAGCTATTCCAACTCTGCTTCTGAAACTGATACAAAGCACTGGTCATCTAACATCCAACGCTTGTCAGTTAATATGAGAAACGTGTGAACTCCGTGAATGATGTAGTTCGTTTGAGCTGAAAAGTGACTGCCCTTACTTGAAACGAAATCTTGATTGTAGGAAGACAAAGAGCCTGGACTTTAACTCCATTTCTGAAGTGAAACACACAGCACAGTCTCATATATAGATCCCACTCTGCTTTAGAGCAAGAAGCACGCTCTTGCTTTCCAGAGTATCTAAGACAGCAGGAAACGTGAGTGTGATGAGAACAAAAGAACGGTGTTTCCTACACATACGGACCATATCTAGTTCAACTCTACTTCTGAAACTGAAACAAACCACAGGTCCTCTAACATCCAATGCTTGTCTGTTAAGATGAGAAACTTGTGAGCTTCGTGAATGATGTAGTTCGTTTGAGCTATAACTTAACTGCTCTTAGCTGAAACGATGTAGTGATTGTAGGAAGACACAGAGCCTGGGATTTAACTCCATTTCTGAAGTGAAACAGACAGCAGAGTTCTCATCCATGGATCACACTCTGCTTTAGAGCAAGAAGCACGCTCTTGCTTTCCACAGTCTCTAAGACAGCAGGAAAAGTGAGTGTGATGAGAACAAAAGAACGGTATTTCCTACACATACGGACCATATCTAGTTCAACTCTGCTTCTGAAACTGAAAGAACCACAGGTCCTCTAACAACCAATGCTTGTCTGTTAAGATGAGAAACGTGTGAGCTTGTGGAACGATGTAGTCCATTTGAGCTGTAAAGTAACTGCCCTTACCTGAAACGAAATCTTGCTTGTAGGAAGACTCAGAGCCTGGGATTTAACTCCATTTCTGAAGTGAAACACACAGCACAGTCTCATATAAAGATCCCACTCTGCTTTAGAGCAAGAAACACGCTCTTGCTTTCTATATTCTCTAATACAGCAGGAAACGTGAGTGTGCTCAGAACAAATGAACGGTGTTTCCTACACATACGGACCATATCTAGTCCAACTCTGCTGCTGAAACTGATGCAAAGCACTGGTCATCTAACATCCAATGCTTGTCAGTTAAGATGAGAAACGTGTGAGCTTCGTGAACAATGTAGTTCGTTTGAGCTGAAAAGTGACTACCCTTACTTGAAACGAAATCTTGCTTGTAGAAAGAATCAGAGCCTGGGATTAAACTCCATTTCTGCATGGAAACACACAGCAGAGTTCTCATCCATTGATCACTCTCTGCTTTAGAGCAAGAAGCATGTTCTTGCTTTCCAGAGTCTCTAAGACAGCAGGAAACGTGAGTGTGATGAGAACAAAAGAACGGTGTCCTACACATACGGACCATATCTAGTTCAACTCTGCTTCTGAAACTGATACAAAGCACTGGTCATCTAACATCCAACGCTTGTCAGTTAATATGAGAAACGTGTGAACTCCGTGAATGATGTAGTTCGTTTGAGCTGAAAAGTGACTGCCCTTACTTGAAACGAAATCTTGATTGTAGGAAGACAAAGAGCCTGGGATTTAACTCCATTTCTGAAGTGAAACACACAGCACAGTCTCATATATAGATCCCACTCTGCTTTAGAGCAAGAAGCACGCTCTTGCTTTCCAGAGTATCTAAGACAGCAGGAAACGTGAGTGTGATGAGAACAAAAGAACGGTGTTTCCTACACATACGGACCATATCTAGTTCAACTCTACTTCTGAAACTGAAACAAACCACAGGTCCTCTAACATCCAATGCTTGTCTGTTAAGATGAGAAACTTGTGAGCTTCGTGAATGATGTAGTTCGTTTGAGCTATAACTTAACTGCTCTTAGCTGAAACGATGTAGTGATTGTAGGAAGACACAGAGCCTGGGATTTAACTCCATTTCTGAAGTGAAACAGACAGCAGAGTTCTCATCCATGGATCACACTCTGCTTTAGAGCAAGAAGCACGCTCTTGCGTTCTAGATTCTCTAATACAGCAGGAAACATGAGTGTGCTCGGAACAAATGAACGGTGTTTCCTACACATACAGATCATATCTAGTCCAACTCTGCTGCTGAAACTGATGCAAAGCACTGGTCATCTAACATCCAACGCTTGTCAGTTAAGATGAGAAACATGTGAGCTTGGTGAATGATGTAGTTCGTTTGAGCTGTAAAGTATCTGCCCTTACCTGAAACGAAGTCTTGCTTGTAGAAAGACTCAGAGCCTGGGATTTAACTCCATTTCTGAAGGGAAACACACAGCATATTTCTCATCCATGGAGCACACTCTGCATTAGAGCAAGAAGCACGCTCTTGCTTTCTAGAGTCTCTAATAGAGCAGGAAACATGAGTGTCCTCAGAACAAATGAACGGTGTTTCCTACACATACGGACCATAGCTATTCCAACTCTGCTTCTGAAACTGATACAAAGCACTGGTCATCTAACATCCAACGCTTGTCAGTTAATATGAGAAACGTGTGAACTCCGTGAATGATGTAGTTTGTTTGAGCTGAAAAGTGACTGCCCTTACTTGAAACGAAATCTTGATTGTAGGAAGACAAAGAGCCTGGAATTTAACTCCATTTCTGAAGTGAAACACACAGCACAGTCTCATATATAGATCCCACTCTGCTTTAGAGCAAGAAGCACGCTCTTGCTTTCCAGAGTATCTAAGACAGCAGGAAACGTGAGTGTGATGAGAACAAAAGAACGGTGTTTCCTACACATACGGACCATATCTAGTTCAACTCTACTTCTGAAACTGAAACAAACCACAGGTCCTCTAACATCCAATGCTTGTCTGTTAAGATGAGAAACTTGTGAGCTTCGTGAATGATGTAGTTCGTTTGAGCTATAACTTAACTGCTCTTAGCTGAAACGATGTAGTGATTGTAGGAAGACACAGAGCCTGGGATTTAACTCCATTTCTGAAGTGAAACAGACAGCAGAGTTCTCATCCATGGATCACACTCTGCTTTAGAGCAAGAAGCACGCTCTTGCGTTCTAGATTCTCTAATACAGCAGGAAACATGAGTGTGCTCGGAACAAATGAACGGTGTTTCCTACACATACAGATCATATCTAGTCCAACTCTGCTGCTGAAACTGATGCAAAGCACTGGTCATCTAACATCCAATGCTTGTCAGTTAAGATGAGAAACATGTGAGCTTGGTGAACGATGTAGTTCGTTTGAGCTGTAAAGTATCTGCCCTTACCTGAAACGAAGTCTTGCTTGTAGAAAGACTCAGAGCCTGGGATTTAACTCCATTTCTGAAGGGAAACACACAGCATATTTCTCATCCATGGAGCACACTCTGCATTAGAGCAAGAAGCACGCTCTTGCTTTCTAGAGTCTCTAATAGAGCAGGAAACATGAGTGTCCTCAGAACAAATGAACGGTGTTTCCTACACATACGGACCATAGCTATTCCAACTCTGCTTCTGAAACTGATACAAAGCACTGGTCATCTAACATCCAACGCTTGTCAGTTAATATGAGAAACGTGTGAACTCCGTGAATGATGTAGTTCGTTTGAGCTGAAAAGTGACTGCCCTTACTTGAAACGAAATCTTGATTGTAGGAAGACAAAGAGCCTGGACTTTAACTCCATTTCTGAAGTGAAACACACAGCACAGTCTCATATATAGATCCCACTCTGCTTTAGAGCAAGAAGCACGCTCTTGCTTTCCAGAGTATCTAAGACAGCAGGAAACGTGAGTGTGATGAGAACAAAAGAACGGTGTTTCCTACACATACGGACCATATCTAGTTCAACTCTACTTCTGAAACTGAAACAAACCACAGGTCCTCTAACATCCAATGCTTGTCTGTTAAGATGAGAAACTTGTGAGCTTCGTGAATGATGTAGTTCGTTTGAGCTATAACTTAACTGCTCTTAGCTGAAACGATGTAGTGATTGTAGGAAGACACAGAGCCTGGGATTTAACTCCATTTCTGAAGTGAAACAGACAGCAGAGTTCTCATCCATGGATCACACTCTGCTTTAGAGCAAGAAGCACGCTCTTGCTTTCCACAGTCTCTAAGACAGCAGGAAAAGTGAGTGTGATGAGAACAAAAGAACGGTATTTCCTACACATACGGACCATATCTAGTTCAACTCTGCTTCTGAAACTGAAAGAACCACAGGTCCTCTAACAACCAATGCTTGTCTGTTAAGATGAGAAACGTGTGAGCTTGTGGAACGATGTAGTCCATTTGAGCTGTAAAGTAACTGCCCTTACCTGAAACGAAATCTTGCTTGTAGGAAGACTCAGAGCCTGGGATTTAACTCCATTTCTGAAGTGAAACACACAGCACAGTCTCATATAAAGATCCCACTCTGCTTTAGAGCAAGAAACACGCTCTTGCTTTCTATATTCTCTAATACAGCAGGAAACGTGAGTGTGCTCAGAACAAATGAACGGTGTTTCCTACACATACGGACCATATCTAGTCCAACTCTGCTGCTGAAACTGATGCAAAGCACTGGTCATCTAACATCCAATGCTTGTCAGTTAAGATGAGAAACGTGTGAGCTTCGTGAACAATGTAGTTCGTTTGAGCTGAAAAGTGACTACCCTTACTTGAAACGAAATCTTGCTTGTAGAAAGAATCAGAGCCTGGGATTAAACTCCATTTCTGCATGGAAACACACAGCAGAGTTCTCATCCATTGATCACTCTCTGCTTTAGAGCAAGAAGCATGTTCTTGCTTTCCAGAGTCTCTAAGACAGCAGGAAACGTGAGTGTGATGAGAACAAAAGAACGGTGTCCTACACATACGGACCATATCTAGTTCAACTCTGCTTCTGAAACTGATACAAAGCACTGGTCATCTAACATCCAACGCTTGTCAGTTAATATGAGAAACGTGTGAACTCCGTGAATGATGTAGTTCGTTTGAGCTGAAAAGTGACTGCCCTTACTTGAAACGAAATCTTGATTGTAGGAAGACAAAGAGCCTGGGATTTAACTCCATTTCTGAAGTGAAACACACAGCACAGTCTCATATATAGATCCCACTCTGCTTTAGAGCAAGAAGCACGCTCTTGCTTTCCAGAGTATCTAAGACAGCAGGAAACGTGAGTGTGATGAGAACAAAAGAACGGTGTTTCCTACACATACGGACCATATCTAGTTCAACTCTACTTCTGAAACTGAAACAAACCACAGGTCCTCTAACATCCAATGCTTGTCTGTTAAGATGAGAAACTTGTGAGCTTCGTGAATGATGTAGTTCGTTTGAGCTATAACTTAACTGCTCTTAGCTGAAACGATGTAGTGATTGTAGGAAGACACAGAGCCTGGGATTTAACTCCATTTCTGAAGTGAAACAGACAGCAGAGTTCTCATCCATGGATCACACTCTGCTTTAGAGCAAGAAGCACGCTCTTGCGTTCTAGATTCTCTAATACAGCAGGAAACATGAGTGTGCTCGGAACAAATGAACGGTGTTTCCTACACATACAGATCATATCTAGTCCAACTCTGCTGCTGAAACTGATGCAAAGCACTGGTCATCTAACATCCAACGCTTGTCAGTTAAGATGAGAAACATGTGAGCTTGGTGAATGATGTAGTTCGTTTGAGCTGTAAAGTATCTGCCCTTACCTGAAACGAAGTCTTGCTTGTAGAAAGACTCAGAGCCTGGGATTTAACTCCATTTCTGAAGGGAAACACACAGCATATTTCTCATCCATGGAGCACACTCTGCATTAGAGCAAGAAGCACGCTCTTGCTTTCTAGAGTCTCTAATAGAGCAGGAAACATGAGTGTCCTCAGAACAAATGAACGGTGTTTCCTACACATACGGACCATAGCTATTCCAACTCTGCTTCTGAAACTGATACAAAGCACTGGTCATCTAACATCCAACGCTTGTCAGTTAATATGAGAAACGTGTGAACTCCGTGAATGATGTAGTTTGTTTGAGCTGAAAAGTGACTGCCCTTACTTGAAACGAAATCTTGATTGTAGGAAGACAAAGAGCCTGGAATTTAACTCCATTTCTGAAGTGAAACACACAGCACAGTCTCATATATAGATCCCACTCTGCTTTAGAGCAAGAAGCACGCTCTTGCTTTCCAGAGTATCTAAGACAGCAGGAAACGTGAGTGTGATGAGAACAAAAGAACGGTGTTTCCTACACATACGGACCATATCTAGTTCAACTCTACTTCTGAAACTGAAACAAACCACAGGTCCTCTAACATCCAATGCTTGTCTGTTAAGATGAGAAACTTGTGAGCTTCGTGAATGATGTAGTTCGTTTGAGCTATAACTTAACTGCTCTTAGCTGAAACGATGTAGTGATTGTAGGAAGACACAGAGCCTGGGATTTAACTCCATTTCTGAAGTGAAACAGACAGCAGAGTTCTCATCCATGGATCACACTCTGCTTTAGAGCAAGAAGCACGCTCTTGCTTTCCACAGTCTCTAAGACAGCAGGAAAAGTGAGTGTGATGAGAACAAAAGAACGGTATTTCCTACACATACGGACCATATCTAGTTCAACTCTGCTTCTGAAACTGAAAGAACCACAGGTCCTCTAACAACCAATGCTTGTCTGTTAAGATGAGAAACGTGTGAGCTTGTGGAACGATGTAGTCCATTTGAGCTGTAAAGTAACTGCCCTTACCTGAAACGAAATCTTGCTTGTAGGAAGACTCAGAGCCTGGGATTTAACTCCATTTCTGAAGTGAAACACACAGCACAGTCTCATATAAAGATCCCACTCTGCTTTAGAGCAAGAAACACGCTCTTGCTTTCTATATTCTCTAATACAGCAGGAAACGTGAGTGTGCTCAGAACAAATGAACGGTGTTTCCTACACATACGGACCATATCTAGTCCAACTCTGCTGCTGAAACTGATGCAAAGCACTGGTCATCTAACATCCAATGCTTGTCAGTTAAGATGAGAAACGTGTGAGCTTCGTGAACAATGTAGTTCGTTTGAGCTGAAAAGTGACTACCCTTACTTGAAACGAAATCTTGCTTGTAGAAAGAATCAGAGCCTGGGATTAAACTCCATTTCTGCATGGAAACACACAGCAGAGTTCTCATCCATTGATCACTCTCTGCTTTAGAGCAAGAAGCATGTTCTTGCTTTCCAGAGTCTCTAAGACAGCAGGAAACGTGAGTGTGATGAGAACAAAAGAACGGTGTCCTACACATACGGACCATATCTAGTTCAACTCTGCTTCTGAAACTGAAACAAACCACAGGTCCTCTAACATCCAATGCTTGTCTGTTAAGATGAGAAACGTGTGAGCTTCTGGAACGATGTAATCCATTTAAGCTGTAAAGTAACTGCCCTTACCTGAATCGAAATATTGCTTGTACGAAGACTCAGAGCCTGGGATTTAACTCCATTTCTGAAGTGAAACACACAGCACAGTCTCATATATAGATCCCACTCTGCTTTAGAGCAAGAAGCACGCTCTTGCTTTCTAGATTCTCTAATACAGCAGGAAACGTGAGTGTGCTCAGAACAAATTAATGGTGTTTCCTACACATACGGACCGTATGTAGTCCAACTCTGCTGATGAAACTGATGCAAAGCACTGGTCATTAACATCCAACGATTGTCAGTTAAGATGAGAAACGTGTGAGCTCCGTGAAAGATGTAGTTCATTTGAGCTGAAAAGTGCCTGCCCTTACTTGAAACAAAATCTTGCTTGTAGAAAGACTCAGAGCCTGGGATTTAACTCCATTTCTGCATGGAAACACACAGCAGAGTTTTCATCCATTGATCACACTCTGCTTTAGAGCAAGAAGCACGCTCTTGCTTTCCAGAGTCTCTAAGACAGCAAGAAACATGAGTTTGATGAGAACAAAAGAACGGTGTTTCCTACACATACGGACCATATCTAGTTCAACTCTGCTTCTGAAACTGAAAGAACTACAGGTCCTCTAACATCCGATGCTTGTCAGTTCAATGAGAAACGTGGGAGCTTCGTAAATGATGTAGTTCATTTGAGCTGTAAAGTAACTGCCCTTACCTGAAACGAAGTCTTGCTTGTAGGAAGACTCAGAGCCTGGGATTTAACTCCATTTCTGAAGTGAAACACACAGCACAGTCTCATATATAGATCCCTCTCTGCTTTAGAGCAAGAAGCACGCTCTTGCGTTCTAGATTCTCTAATACAGCAAGAAACATGAGTGTGCTCGGAACAAATGAACGGTGTTTCCTACACATACAGATCATATCTAGTCCAACTCTGCTGCTGAAACTGATGCAAAGCACTGGTCATCTAACATCCAACGCTTGTCAGTTAAGATGAGAAACATGTGAGCTTGGTGAACGATGTAGTTCGTTTGAGCTGTAAAGTATCTGCCCTTACCTGAAACGAAGTCTTGCTTGTAGAAAGACTCAGAGCCTGGGATTTAACTCCATTTCTGAAGGGAAACACACAGCATATTTCTCATCCATGGAGCACACTCTGCATTAGAGCAAGAAGCACGCTCTTGCTTTCTAGAGTCTCTAATAGAGCAGGAAACATGAGTGTCCTCAGAACAAATGAACGGTGTTTCCTACACATACGGACCATAGCTATTCCAACTCTGCTTCTGAAACTGATACAAAGCACTGGTCATCTAACATCCAACGCTTGTCAGTTAATATGAGAAACGTGTGAACTCCGTGAATGATGTAGTTCGTTTGAGCTGAAAAGTGACTGCCCTTACTTGAAACGAAATCTTGATTGTAGGAAGACAAAGAGCCTGGAATTTAACTCCATTTCTGAAGTGAAACACACAGCACAGTCTCATATATAGATCCCACTCTGCTTTAGAGCAAGAAGCACGCTCTTGCTTTCCAGAGTATCTAAGACAGCAGGAAACGTGAGTGTGATGAGAACAAAAGAACGGTGTTTCCTACACATACGGACCATATCTAGTTCAACTCTACTTCTGAAACTGAAACAAACCACAGGTCCTCTAACATCCAATGCTTGTCTGTTAAGATGAGAAACTTGTGAGCTTCGTGAATGATGTAGTTCGTTTGAGCTATAACTTAACTGCTCTTAGCTGAAACGATGTAGTGATTGTAGGAAGACACAGAGCCTGGGATTTAACTCCATTTCTGAAGTGAAACAGACAGCAGAGTTCTCATCCATGGATCACACTCTGCTTTAGAGCAAGAAGCACGCTCTTGCTTTCCACAGTCTCTAAGACAGCAGGAAAAGTGAGTGTGATGAGAACAAAAGAACGGTATTTCCTACACATACGGACCATATCTAGTTCAACTCTGCTTCTGAAACTGAAAGAACCACAGGTCCTCTAACAACCAATGCTTGTCTGTTAAGATGAGAAACGTGTGAGCTTGTGGAACGATGTAGTCCATTTGAGCTGTAAAGTAACTGCCCTTACCTGAAACGAAATCTTGCTTGTAGGAAGACTCAGAGCCTGGGATTTAACTCCATTTCTGAAGTGAAACACACAGCACAGTCTCATATAAAGATCCCACTCTGCTTTAGAGCAAGAAACACGCTCTTGCTTTCTATATTCTCTAATACAGCAGGAAACATGAGTGTGCTCAGAACAAATGAACGGTGTTTCCTACACATACGGACCATATCTAGTCCAACTCTGCTGCTGAAACTGATGCAAAGCACTGGTCATCTAACATCCAATGCTTGTCAGTTAAGATGAGAAACGTGTGAGCTTCGTGAACAATGTAGTTCGTTTGAGCTGAAAAGTGACTACCCTTACTTGAAACGAAATCTTGCTTGTAGAAAGAATCAGAGCCTGGGATTAAACTCCATTTCTGCATGGAAACACACAGCAGAGTTCTCATGCATTGATCACTCTCTGCTTTAGAGCAAGAAGCATGTTCTTGCTTTCCAGAGTCTCTAAGACAGCAGGAAACGTGAGTGTGATGAGAACAAAAGAACGGTGTCCTACACATACGGACCATATCTAGTTCAACTCTGCTTCTGAAACTGAAACAAACCACAGGTCCTCTAACATCCAATGCTTGTCTGTTAAGATGAGAAACGTGTGAGCTTCTGGAACGATGTAGTCCATTTAAGCTGTAAAGTAACTGCCCTTACCTGAATCGAAATATTGCTTGTACGAAGACTCAGAGCCTGGGATTTAACTCCATTTCTGAAGTGAAACACACAGCACAGTCTCATATATAGATCCCACTCTGCTTTAGAGCAAGAAGCACGCTCTTGCTTTCCAGAGTATCTAAGAGAGCAGGTAACGTGAGTGTGATGAGAACAAAAGAACGGTGTTTCCTACACATACGGACCATATCTAGTTCAACTCTACTTCTGAAACTGAATCAAACCACAGGTCCTCTAACATCCAATGCTTGTCTGTTAAGATGAGAAACTTGTGAGCTTCGTGAATGATGTAGTTCGTTTGAGCTATAACTTAACTGCTCTTAGCTGAAACGATGTAATGATTGTAGGAAGACACAGAGCCTGGGATTTAACTCCATTTCTGAAGTGAAACAGACAGCAGAGTTCTCATCCATGGATCACACTCTGCTTTAGAGCAAGAAGCACGCTCTTGCGTTCTAGATTCTCTAATACAGCAGGAAACATGAGTGTGCTCGGAACAAATGAACGGTGTTTCCTACACATACAGATCATATCTAGTCCAACTCTGCTGCTGAAACTGATGCAAAGCACTGGTCATCTAACATCCAACGCTTGTCAGTTAAGATGAGAAACATGTGAGCTTGGTGAATGATGTAGTTCGTTTGAGCTGTAAAGTATCTGCCCTTACCTGAAACGAAGTCTTGCTTGTAGAAAGACTCAGAGCCTGGGATTTAACTCCATTTCTGAAGGGAAACACACAGCATATTTCTCATCCATGGAGCACACTCTGCATTAGAGCAAGAAGCACGCTCTTGCTTTCTAGAGTCTCTAATAGAGCAGGAAACATGAGTGTCCTCAGAACAAATGAACGGTGTTTCCTACACATACAGACCATAGCTATTCCAACTCTGCTTCTGAAACTGATACAAAGCACTGGTCATCTAACATCCAACGCTTGTCAGTTAATATGAGAAACGTGTGAACTCCGTGAATGATGTAGTTCGTTTGAGCTGAAAAGTGACTGCCCTTACTTGAAACGAAATCTTGATTGTAGGAAGACAAAGAGCCTGGAATTTAACTCCATTTCTGAAGTGAAACACACAGCACAGTCTCATATATAGATCCCACTCTGCTTTAGAGCAAGAAGCACGCTCTTGCTTTCCAGAGTATCTAAGACAGCAGGAAACGTGAGTGTGATGAGAACAAAAGAACGGTGTTTCCTACACATACGGACCATATCTAGTTCAACTCTACTTCTGAAACTGAAACAAACCACAGGTCCTCTAACATCCAATGCTTGTCTGTTAAGATGAGAAACTTGTGAGCTTCGTGAATGATGTAGTTCGTTTGAGCTATAACTTAACTGCTCTTAGCTGAAACGATGTAGTGATTGTAGGAAGACACAGAGCCTGGGATTTAACTCCATTTCTGAAGTGAAACAGACAGCAGAGTTCTCATCCATGGATCACACTCTGCTTTAGAGCAAGAAGCACGCTCTTGCTTTCCACAGTCTCTAAGACAGCAGGAAAAGTGAGTGTGATGAGAACAAAAGAACGGTATTTCCTACACATACGGACCATATCTAGTTCAACTCTGCTTCTGAAACTGAAAGAACCACAGGTCCTCTAACAACCAATGCTTGTCTGTTAAGATGAGAAACGTGTGAGCTTGTGGAACGATGTAGTCCATTTGAGCTGTAAAGTAACTGCCCTTACCTGAAACGAAATCTTGCTTGTAGGAAGACTCAGAGCCTGGGATTTAACTCCATTTCTGAAGTGAAACACACAGCACAGTCTCATATAAAGATCCCACTCTGCTTTAGAGCAAGAAACACGCTCTTGCTTTCTATATTCTCTAATACAGCAGGAAACATGAGTGTGCTCAGAACAAATGAACGGTGTTTCCTACACATACGGACCATATCTAGTCCAACTCTGCTGCTGAAACTGATGCAAAGCACTGGTCATCTAACATCCAATGCTTGTCAGTTAAGATGAGAAACGTGTGAGCTTCGTGAACAATGTAGTTCGTTTGAGCTGAAAAGTGACTACCCTTACTTGAAACGAAATCTTGCTTGTAGAAAGAATCAGAGCCTGGGATTAAACTCCATTTCTGCATGGAAACACACAGCAGAGTTCTCATCCATTGATCACTCTCTGCTTTAGAGCAAGAAGCATGTTCTTGCTTTCCAGAGTCTCTAAGACAGCAGGAAACGTGAGTGTGATGAGAACAAAAGAACGGTGTCCTACACATACGGACCATATCTAGTTCAACTCTGCTTCTGAAACTGAAACAAACCACAGGTCCTCTAACATCCAATGCTTGTCTGTTAAGATGAGAAACGTGTGAGCTTCTGGAATGATGTAGTCCATTTAAGCTGTAAAGTAACTGCCCTTACCTGAATCGAAATATTGCTTGTACGAAGACTCAGAGCCTGGGATTTAACTCCATTTCTGAAGTGAAACACACAGCACAGTCTCATATATAGATCCCACTCTGCTTTATAGCAAGAAGCACGCTCTTGCTTTCCAGAGTATCTAAGAGAGCAGGAAACGTGAGTGTGATGAGAACAAAAGAACGGTGTTTCCTACACATACGGACCATATCTAGTTCAACTCTACTTCTGAAACTGAAACAAACCACAGGTCCTCTAACATCCAATGCTTGTCTGTTAAGATGAGAAACTTGTGAGCTTCGTGAATGATGTAGTTCGTTTGAGCTGAAAAGTGCCTGCCCTTACTTGAAACAAAATCTTGCTTGTAGAAAGACTCAGAGCCTGGGATTTAACTCCATTTCTGCATGGAAACACACAGCAGAGTTTTCATCCATTGATCACACTCTGCTTTAGAGCAAGAAGCACGCTCTTGCTTTCCAGAGTCTCTAAGACAGCAAGAAACATGAGTTTGATGAGAACAAAAGAACGGTGTTTCCTACACATACGGACCATATCTAGTTCAACTCTGCTTCTGAAACTGAAAGAACTACAGGTCCTCTAACATCCGATGCTTGTCAGTTCAGATGAGAAACGTGGGAGCTTCGTAAATGATGTAGTTCATTTGAGCTGTAAAGTAACTGCCCTTACCTGAAACGAAGTCTTGCTTGTAGGAAGACTCAGAGCTTGGGATTTAACTCCATTTCTGAAGTGAAACACACAGCACAGTCTCATATATAGATCCCTCTCTGCTTTAGAGCAAGAAGCACGCTCTTGCGTTCTAGATTCTCTAATACAGCAGGAAACATGAGTGTGCTCGGAACAAATGAACGGTGTTTCCTACACATACAGATCATATCTAGTCCAACTCTGCTGCTGAAACTGATGCAAAGCACTGGTCATCTAACATCCAACGCTTGTCAGTTAAGATGAGAAACATGTGAGCTTGGTGAACGATGTAGTTCGTTTGAGCTGTAAAGTATCTGCCCTTACCTGAAACGAAGTCTTGCTTGTAGAAAGACTCAGAGCCTGGGATTTAACTCCATTTCTGAAGGGAAACACACAGCATATTTCTCATCCATGGAGCACACTCTGCATTAGAGCAAGAAGCACGCTCTTGCTTTCTAGAGTCTCTAATAGAGCAGGAAACATGAGTGTCCTCAGAACAAATGAACGGTGTTTCCTACACATACGGACCATAGCTATTCCAACTCTGCTTCTGAAACTGATACAAAGCACTGGTCATCTAACATCCAACGCTTGTCAGTTAATATGAGAAACGTGTGAACTCCATGAATGATGTAGTTCGTTTGAGCTGAAAAGTGACTGCCCTTACTTGAAACGAAATCTTGATTGTAGGAAGACAAAGAGCCTGGAATTTAACTCCATTTCTGAAGTGAAACACACAGCACAGTCTCATATATAGATCCCACTCTGCTTTAGAGCAAGAAGCACGCTCTTGCTTTCCAGAGTATCTAAGACAGCAGGAAACGTGAGTGTGATGAGAACAAAAGAACGGTGTTTCCTACACATACGGACCATATCTAGTTCAACTCTACTTCTGAAACTGAAACAAACCACAGGTCCTCTAACATCCAATGCTTGTCTGTTAAGATGAGAAACTTGTGAGCTTCGTGAATGATGTAGTTCGTTTGAGCTATAACTTAACTGCTCTTAGCTGAAACGATGTAGTGATTGTAGGAAGACACAGAGCCTGGGATTTAACTCCATTTCTGAAGTGAAACAGACAGCAGAGTTCTCATCCATGGATCACACTCTGCTTTAGAGCAAGAAGCACGCTCTTGCTTTCCACAGTCTCTAAGACAGCAGGAAAAGTGAGTGTGATGAGAACAAAAGAACGGTATTTCCTACACATACGGACCATATCTAGTTCAACTCTGCTTCTGAAACTGAAAGAACCACAGGTCCTCTAACAACCAATGCTTGTCTGTTAAGATGAGAAACGTGTGAGCTTGTGGAACGATGTAGTCCATTTGAGCTGTAAAGTAACTGCCCTTACCTGAAACGAAATCTTGCTTGTAGGAAGAATCAGAGCCTGGGATTTAACTGCCTTTCTGAAGTGAAACACACAGCACAGTCTCATATAAAGATCCCACTCTGCTTTAGAGCAAGAAACACGCTCTTGCTTTCTATATTCTCTAATACAGCAGGAAACATGAGTGTGCTCAGAACAAATGAACGGTGTTTCCTACACATACGGACCATATCTAGTCCAACTCTGCTGCTGAAACTGATGCAAAGCACTGGTCATCTAACATCCAATGCTTGTCAGTTAAGATGAGAAACGTGTGAGCTTCGTGAACAATGTAGTTCGTTTGAGCTGAAAAGTGACTACCCTTACTTGAAACGAAATCTTGCTTGTAGAAAGAATCAGAGCCTGGGATTAAACTCCATTTCTGCATGGAAACACACAGCAGAGTTCTCATCCATTGATCACTCTCTGCTTTAGAGCAAGAAGCATGTTCTTGCTTTCCATAGTCTCTAAGACAGCAGGAAACGTGAGTGTGATGAGAACAAAAGAACGGTGTCCTACACATACGGACCATATCTAGTTCAACTCTGCTTCTGAAACTGAAACAAACCACAGGTCCTCTAACATCCAATGCTTGTCTGTTAAGATGAGAAACGTGTGAGCTTCTGGAACGATGTAGTCCATTTAAGCTGTAAAGTAACTGCCCTTACCTGAATCGAAATATTGCTTGTACGAAGACTCAGAGCCTGGGATTTAACTCCATTTCTGAAGTGAAACACACAGCACAGTCTCATATATAGATCCCACTCTGCTTTAGAGCAAGAAGCACGCTCTTGCTTTCTAGATTCTCTAATACAGCAGGAAACGTGAGTGTGCTCAGAACAAATTAATGGTGTTTCCTACACATACGGACCGTATGTAGTCCAACTCTGCTGATGAAACTGATGCAAAGCACTGGTCATTAACATCCAACGATTGTCAGTTAAGATGAGAAACGTGTGAGCTCCGTGAAAGATGTAGTTCATTTGAGCTGAAAAGTGCCTGCCCTTACTTGAAACAAAATCTTGCTTGTAGAAAGACTCAGAGCCTGGGATTTAACTCCATTTCTGCATGGAAACACACAGCAGAGTTTTCATCCATTGATCACACTCTGCTTTAGAGCAAGAAGCACGCTCTTGCTTTCCAGAGTCTCTAAGACAGCAAGAAACATGAGTTTGATGAGAACAAAAGAACGGTGTTTCCTACACATACGGACCATATCTAGTTCAACTCTGCTTCTGAAACTGAAAGAACCACAGGTCCTCTAACATCCGATGCTTGTCAGTTCAGATGAGAAACGTGGGAGCTTCGTAAATGATGTAGTTCATTTGAGCTGTAAAGTAACTGCCCTTACCTGAAACGAAGTCTTGCTTGTAGGAAGACTCAGAGCCTGGGATTTAACTCCATTTCTGAAGTGAAACACACAGCACAGTCTCATATATAGATCCCTCTCTGCTTTAGAGCAAGAAGCACGCTCTTGCGTTCTAGATTCTCTAATACAGCAGGAAACATGAGTGTGCTCGGAACAAATGAACGGTGTTTCCTACACATACAGATCATATCTAGTCCAACTCTGCTGCTGAAACTGATGCAAAGCACTGGTCATCTAACATCCAACGCTTGTCAGTTAAG
This sequence comes from Onychomys leucogaster, assembly GCA_949786385.1. Lineage (NCBI taxonomy): Eukaryota > Metazoa > Chordata > Mammalia > Rodentia > Cricetidae > Onychomys > Onychomys leucogaster. Next base: position 2,273,899 of record CATKUP010000073.1, read on the forward strand.
ATGAGAAACATGTGAGCTTGGTGAATGATGTAGTTCGTTTGAGCTGTAAAGTATCTGCCCTTACCTGAAACGAAGTCTTGCTTGTAGAAAGACTCAGAGCCTGGGATTTAACTCCATTTCTGAAGGGAAACACACAGCATATTTCTCATCCATGGAGCACACTCTGCATTAGAGCAAGAAGCACGCTCTTGCTTTCTAGAGTCTCTAATAGAGCAGGAAACATGAGTGTCCTCAGAACAAATGAACGGTGTTTCCTACACATACGGACCATAGCTATTCCAACTCTGCTTCTGAAACTGATACAAAGCACTGGTCATCTAACATCCAACGCTTGTCAGTTAATATGAGAAACGTGTGAACTCCGTGAATGATGTAGTTCGTTTGAGCTGAAAAGTGACTGCCCTTACTTGAAACGAAATCTTGATTGTAGGAAGACAAAGAGCCTGGAATTTAACTCCATTTCTGAAGTGAAACACACAGCACAGTCTCATATATAGATCCCACTCTGCTTTAGAGCAAGAAGCACGCTCTTGCTTTCCAGAGTATCTAAGACAGCAGGAAACGTGAGTGTGATGAGAACAAAAGAACGGTGTTTCCTACACATACGGACCATATCTAGTTCAACTCTACTTCTGAAACTGAAACAAACCACAGGTCCTCTAACATCCAATGCTTGTCTGTTAAGATGAGAAACTTGTGAGCTTCGTGAATGATGTAGTTCGTTTGAGCTATAACTTAACTGCTCTTAGCTGAAACGATGTAGTGATTGTAGGAAGACACAGAGCCTGGGATTTAACTCCATTTCTGAAGTGAAACAGACAGCAGAGTTCTCATCCATGGATCACACTCTGCTTTAGAGCAAGAAGCACGCTCTTGCTTCCACAGTCTCTAAGACAGCAGGAAAAGTGAGTGTGATGAGAACAAAAGAACGGTATTTCCTACACATACGGACCATATCTAGTTCAACTCTACTTCTGAAACTGAAACAAACCACAGGTCCTCTAACATCCAATGCTTGTCTGTTAAGATGAGAAACTTGTGAGCTTCGTGAATGATGTAGTTCGTTTGAGCTATAACTTAACTGCTCTTAGCTGAAACGATGTAGTGATTGTAGGAAGACACAGAGCCTGGGATTTAACTCCATTTCTGAAGTGAAACAGACAGCAGAGTTCTCATCCATGGATCACACTCTGCTTTAGAGCAAGAAGCACGCTCTTGCGTTCTAGATTCTCTAATACAGCAGGAAACATGAGTGTGCTCGGAACAAATGAACGGTGTTTCCTACACATACAGATCATATCTAGTCCAACTCTGCTGCTGAAACTGATGCAAAGCACTGGTCATCTAACATCCAACGCTTGTCAGTTAAGATGAGAAACATGTGAGCTTGGTGAACGATGTAGTTCGTTTGAGCTGTAAAGTATCTGCCCTTACCTGAAACGAAGTCTTGCTTGTAGAAAGATTCAGAGCCTGGGATTTAACTCCATTTCTGAAGGGAAACACACAGCATATTTCTCATCCATGGAGCACACTCTGCATTAGAGCAAGAAGCACGCTCTTGCTTTCTAGAGTCTCTAATAGAGCAGGAAACATGAGTGTCCTCAGAACAAATGAACGGTGTTTCCTACACATACGGACCATAGCTATTCCAACTCTGCTTCTGAAACTGATACAAAGCACTGGTCATCTAACATCCAACGCTTGTCAGTTAATATGAGAAACGTGTGAACTCCGTGAATGATGTAGTTCGTTTGAGCTGAAAAGTGACTGCCCTTACTTGAAACGAAATCTTGATTGTAGGAAGACAAAGAGCCTGGAATTTAACTCCATTTCTGAAGTGAAACACACAGCACAGTCTCATATATAGATCCCACTCTGCTTTAGAGCAAGAAGCACGCTCTTGCTTTCCAGAGTATCTAAGACAGCAGGAAACGTGAGTGTGATGAGAACAAAAGAACGGTGTTTCCTACACATACGGACCATATCTAGTTCAACTCTACTTCTGAAACTGAAACAAACCACAGGTCCTCTAACATCCAATGCTTGTCTGTTAAGATGAGAAACTTGTGAGCTTCGTGAATGATGTAGTTCGTTTGAGCTATAACTTAACTGCTCTTAGCTGAAACGATGTAGTGATTGTAGGAAGACACAGAGCCTGGGATTTAACTCCATTTCTGAAGTGAAACAGACAGCAGAGTTCTCATCCATGGATCACACTCTGCTTTAGAGCAAGAAGCACGCTCTTGCTTTCCACAGTCTCTAAGACAGCAGGAAAAGTGAGTGTGATGAGAACAAAAGAACGGTATTTCCTACACATACGGACCATATCTAGTTCAACTCTGCTTCTGAAACTGAAAGAACCACAGGTCCTCTAACAACCAATGCTTGTCTGTTAAGATGAGAAACGTGTGAGCTTGTGGAACGATGTAGTCCATTTGAGCTGTAAAGTAACTGCCCTTACCTGAAACGAAATCTTGCTTGTAGGAAGACTCAGAGCCTGGGATTTAACTCCATTTCTGAAGTGAAACACACAGCACAGTCTCATATAAAGATCCCACTCTGCTTTAGAGCAAGAAACACGCTCTTGCTTTCTATATTCTCTAATACAGCAGGAAACATGAGTGTGCTCAGAACAAATGAACGGTGTTTCCTACACATACGGACCATATCTAGTCCAACTCTGCTGCTGAAACTGATGCAAAGCACTGGTCATCTAACATCCAATGCTTGTCAGTTAAGATGAGAAACGTGTGAGCTTCGTGAACAATGTAGTTCGTTTGAGCTGAAAAGTGACTACACTTACTTGAAACGAAATCTTGCTTGTAGAAAGAATCAGAGCCTGGGATTAAACTCCATTTCTGCATGGAAACACACAGCAGAGTTCTCATCCATTGATCACTCTCTGCTTTAGAGCAAGAAGCATGTTCTTGCTTTCCAGAGTCTCTAAGACAGCAGGAAACGTGAGTGTGATGAGAACAAAAGAACGGTGTCCTACACATACGGACCATATCTAGTTCAACTCTGCTTCTGAAACTGAAACAAACCACAGGTCCTCTAACATCCAATGCTTGTCTGTTAAGATGAGAAACGTGTGAGCTTCTGGAACGATGTAATCCATTTAAGCTGTAAAGTAACTGCCCTTACCTGAATCGAAATATTGCTTGTACGAAGACTCAGAGCCTGGGATTTAACTCCATTTCTGAAGTGAAACACACAGCACAGTCTCATATATAGATCCCACTCTGCTTTAGAGCAAGAAGCACGCTCTTGCTTTCTAGATTCTCTAATACAGCAGGAAACGTGAGTGTGCTCAGAACAAATTAATGGTGTTTCCTACACATACGGACCGTATGTAGTCCAACTCTGCTGATGAAACTGATGCAAAGCACTGGTCATTAACATCCAACGATTGTCAGTTAAGATGAGAAACGTGTGAGCTCCGTGAAAGATGTAGTTCATTTGAGCTGAAAAGTGCCTGCCCTTACTTGAAACAAAATCTTGCTTGTAGAAAGACTCAGAGCCTGGGATTTAACTCCATTTCTGCATGGAAACACACAGCAGAGTTTTCATCCATTGATCACACTCTGCTTTAGAGCAAGAAGCACGCTCTTGCTTTCCAGAGTCTCTAAGACAGCAAGAAACATGAGTTTGATGAGAACAAAAGAACGGTGTTTCCTACACATACGGACCATATCTAGTTCAACTCTGCTTCTGAAACTGAAAGAACTACAGGTCCTCTAACATCCGATGCTTGTCAGTTCAGATGAGAAACGTGGGAGCTTCGTAAATGATGTAGTTCCTTTGAGCTGTAAAGTAACTGCCCTTACCTGAAACGAAGTCTTGCTTGTAGGAAGACTCAGAGCTTGGGATTTAACTCCATTTCTGAAGTGAAACACACAGCACAGTCTCATATATAGATCCCTCTCTGCTTTAGAGCAAGAAGCACGCTCTTGCGTTCTAGATTCTCTAATACAGCAGGAAACATGAGTGTGCTCGGAACAAATGAACGGTGTTTCCTACACATACAGATCATATCTAGTCCAACTCTGCTGCTGAAACTGATGCAAAGCACTGGTCATCTAAGATCCAACGCTTGTCAGTTAAGATGAGAAACATGTGAGCTTGGTGAACGATGTAGTTCGTTTGAGCTGTAAAGTATCTGCCCTTACCTGAAACGAAGTCTTGCTTGTAGAAAGACTCAGAGCCTGGGATTTAACTCCATTTCTGAAGGGAAACACACAGCATATTTCTCATCCATGGAGCACACTCTGCATTAGAGCAAGAAGCACGCTCTTGCTTTCTAGAGTCTCTAATAGAGCAGGAAACATGAGTGTCCTCAGAACAAATGAACGGTGTTTCCTACACATACAGACCATAGCTATTCCAACTCTGCTTCTGAAACTGATACAAAGCACTGGTCATCTAACATCCAACGCTTGTCAGTTAATATGAGAAACGTGTGAACTCCATGAATGATGTAGTTCGTTTGAGCTGAAAAGTGACTGCCCTTACTTGAAACGAAATCTTGATTGTAGGAAGACAAAGAGCCTGGAATTTAACTCCATTTCTGAAGTGAAACACACAGCACAGTCTCATATATAGATCCCACTCTGCTTTAGAGCAAGAAGCACGCTCTTGCTTTCCAGAGTATCTAAGACAGCAGGAAACGTGAGTGTGATGAGAACAAAAGAACGGTGTTTCCTACACATACGGACCATATCTAGTTCAACTCTACTTCTGAAACTGAAACAAACCACAGGTCCTCTAACATCCAATGCTTGTCTGTTAAGATGAGAAACTTGTGAGCTTCGTGAATGATGTAGTTCGTTTGAGCTATAACTTAACTGCTCTTAGCTGAAACGATGTAGTGATTGTAGGAAGACACAGAGCCTGGGATTTAACTCCATTTCTGAAGTGAAACAGACAGCAGAGTTCTCATCCATGGATCACACTCTGCTTTAGAGCAAGAAGCACGCTCTTGCTTTCCACAGTCTCTAAGACAGCAGGAAAAGTGAGTGTGATGAGAACAAAAGAACGGTATTTCCTACACATACGGACCATATCTAGTTCAACTCTGCTTCTGAAACTGAAAGAACCACAGGTCCTCTAACAACCAATGCTTGTCTGTTAAGATGAGAAACGTGAGAGCTTGTGGAACGATGTAGTCCATTTGAGCTGTAAAGTAACTGCCCTTACCTGAAACGAAATCTTGCTTGTAGGAAGACTCAGAGCCTGGGATTTAACTCCATTTCTGAAGTGAAACACACAGCACAGTCTCATATAAAGATCCCACTCTGCTTTAGAGCAAGAAACACGCTCTTGCTTTCTATATTCTCTAATACAGCAGGAAACATGAGTGTGCTCAGAACAAATGAACGGTGTTTCCTACACATACGGACCATATCTAGTCCAACTCTGCTGCTGAAACTGATGCAAAGCACTGGTCATCTAACATCCAATGCTTGTCAGTTAAGATGAGAAACGTGTGAGCTTCGTGAACAATGTAGTTCGTTTGAGCTGAAAAGTGACTACCCTTACTTGAAACGAAATCTTGCTTGTAGAAAGAATCAGAGCCTGGGATTAAACTCCATTTCTGCATGGAAACACACAGCAGAGTTCTCATCCATTGATCACTCTCTGCTTTAGAGCAAGAAGCATGTTCTTGCTTTCCAGAGTCTCTAAGACAGCAGGAAACGTGAGTGTGATGAGAACAAAAGAACGGTGTCCTACACATACGGACCATATCTAGTTCAACTCTGCTTCTGAAACTGAAACAAACCACAGGTCCTCTAACATCCAATGCTTGTCTGTTAAGATGAGAAACGTGTGAGCTTCTGGAACGATGTAGTCCATTTAAGCTGTAAAGTAACTGCCCTTACCTGAATCGAAATATTGCTTGTACGAAGACTCAGAGCCTGGGATTTAACTCCATTTCTGAAGTGAAACACACAGCACAGTCTCATATATAGATCCCACTCTGCTTTAGAGCAAGAAGCACGCTCTTGCTTTCTAGATTCTCTAATACAGCAGGAAACGTGAGTGTGCTCAGAACAAATTAATGGTGTTTCCTACACATACGGACCGTATGTAGTCCAACTCTGCTGATGAAACTGATGCAAAGCACTGGTCATTAACATCCAACGATTGTCAGTTAAGATGAGAAACGTGTGAGCTCCGTGAAAGATGTAGTTCATTTGAGCTGAAAAGTGCCTGCCCTTACTTGAAACAAAATCTTGCTTGTAGAAAGACTCAGAGCCTGGGATTTAACTCCATTTCTGCATGGAAACACACAGCAGAGTTTTCATCCATTGATCCCACTCTGCTTTAGAGCAAGAAGCACGCTCTTGCTTTCCAGAGTATCTAAGACAGCAGGAAACGTGAGTGTGATGAGAACAAAAGAACGGTGTTTCCTACACATACGGACCATATCTAGTTCAACTCTACTTCTGAAACTGAAACAAACCACAGGTCCTCTAACATCCAATGCTTGTCTGTTAAGATGAGAAACTTGTGAGCTTCGTGAATGATGTAGTTCGTTTGAGCTATAACTTAACTGCTCTTAGCTGAAACGATGTAGTGATTGTAGGAAGACACAGAGCCTGGGATTTAACTCCATTTCTGAAGTGAAACAGACAGCAGAGTTCTCATCCATGGATCACACTCTGCTTTAGAGCAAGAAGCACGCTCTTGCTTTCCACAGTCTCTAAGACAGCAGGAAAAGTGAGTGTGATGAGAACAAAAGAACGGTATTTCCTACACATACGGACCATATCTAGTTCAACTCTGCTTCTGAAACTGAAAGAACCACAGGTCCTCTAACAACCAATGCTTGTCTGTTAAGATGAGAAACGTGTGAGCTTGTGCAACGATGTAGTCCATTTGAGCTGTAAAGTAACTGCCCTTACCTGAAACGAAATCTTGCTTGTAGGAAGACTCAGAGCCTGGGATTTAACTCCATTTCTGAAGTGAAACACACAGCACAGTCTCATATAAAGATCCCACTCTGCTTTAGAGCAAGAAACACGCTCTTGCTTTCTATATTCTCTAATACAGCAGGAAACATGAGTGTGCTCAGAACAAATGAACGGTGTTTCCTACACATACGGACCATATCTAGTCCAACTCTGCTGCTGAAACTGATGCAAAGCACTGGTCATCTAACATCCAATGCTTGTCAGTTAAGATGAGAAACATGTGAGCTTCGTGAACAATGTAGTTCGTTTGAGCTGAAAAGTGACTACCCTTACTTGAAACGAAATCTTGCTTGTAGAAAGAATCAGAGCCTGGGATTAAACTCCATTTCTGCATGGAAACACACAGCAGAGTTCTCATCCATTGATCACTCTCTGCTTTAGAGCAAGAAGCATGTTCTTGCTTTCCAGAGTCTCTAAGACAGCAGGAAACGTGAGTGTGATGAGAACAAAAGAACGGTGTCCTACACATACGGACCATATCTAGTTCAACTCTGCTTCTGAAACTGAAACAAACCACAGGTCCTCTAACATCCAATGCTTGTCTGTTAAGATGAGAAACGTGTGAGCTTCTGGAACGATGTAGTCCATTTAAGCTGTAAAGTAACTGCCCTTACCTGAATCGAAATATTGCTTGTACGAAGACTCAGAGCCTGGGATTTAACTCCATTTCTGAAGTGAAACACACAGCACAGTCTCATATATAGATCCCACTCTGCTTTAGAGCAAGAAGCACGCTCTTGCTTTCTAGATTCTCTAATACAGCAGGAAACGTGAGTGTGCTCAGAACAAATTAATGGTGTTTCCTACACATACGGACCGTATGTAGTCCAACTCTGCTGATGAAACTGATGCAAAGCACTGGTCATTAACATCCAACGATTGTCAGTTAAGATGAGAAACGTGTGAGCTCCGTGAAAGATGTAGTTCATTTGAGCTGAAAAGTGCCTGCCCTTACTTGAAACAAAATCTTGCTTGTAGAAAGACTCAGAGCCTGGGATTTAACTCCATTTCTGCATGGAAACACACAGCAGAGTTTTCATCCATTGATCACACTCTGCTTTAGAGCAAGAAGCACGCTCTTGCTTTCCAGAGTCTCTAAGACAGCAAGAAACATGAGTTTGATGAGAACAAAAGAACGGTGTTTCCTACACATACGGACCATATCTAGTTCAACTCTGCTTCTGAAACTGAAAGAACCACAGGTCCTCTAACATCCGATGCTTGTCAGTTCAGATGAGAAACGTGGGAGCTTCGTAAATGATGTAGTTCATTTGAGCTGTAAAGTAACTGCCCTTACCTGAAACGAAGTCTTGCTTGTAGGAAGACTCAGAGCCTGGGATTTAACTCCATTTCTGAAGTGAAACACACAGCACAGTCTCATATATAGATCCCTCTCTGCTTTAGAGCAAGAAGCACGCTCTTGCGTTCTAGATTCTCTAATACAGCAGGAAACATGAGTGTGCTCGGAACAAATGAACGGTGTTTCCTACACATACAGATCATATCTAGTCCAACTCTGCTGCTGAAACTGATGCAAAGCACTGGTCATCTAACATCCAACGCTTGTCAGTTAAGATGAGAAACATGTGAGCTTGGTGAACGATGTAGTTCGTTTGAGCTGTAAAGTATCTGCCCTTACCTGAAACGAAGTCTTGCTTGTAGAAAGACTCAGAGCCTGGGATTTAACTCCATTTCTGAAGGGAAACACACAGCATATTTCTCATCCATGGAGCACACTCTGCATTAGAGCAAGAAGCACGCTCTTGCTTTCTAGAGTCTCTAATAGAGCAGGAAACATGAGTGTCCTCAGAACAAATGAACGGTGTTTCCTACACATACGGACCATAGCTATTCCAACTCTGCTTCTGAAACTGATGCAAAGCACTGGTCATCTAACATCCAACGCTTGTCAGTTAATATGAGAAACGTGTGAACTCCGTGAATGATGTAGTTCGTTTGAGCTGAAAAGTGACTGCCCTTACTTGAAACGAAATCTTGATTGTAGGAAGACAAAGAGCCTGGAATTTAACTCCATTTCTGAAGTGAAACACACAGCACAGTCTCATATATAGATCCCACTCTGCTTTAGAGCAAGAAGCACGCTCTTGCTTTCCAGAGTATCTAAGACAGCAGGAAACGTGAGTGTGATGAGAACAAAAGAACGGTGTTTCCTACACATACGGACCATATCTAGTTCAACTCTACTTCTGAAACTGAAACAAACCACAGGTCCTCTAACATCCAATGCTTGTCTGTTAAGATGAGAAACTTGTGAGCTTCGTGAATGATGTAGTTCGTTTGAGCTATAACTTAACTGCTCTTAGCTGAAACGATGTAGTGATTGTAGGAAGACACAGAGCCTGGGATTTAACTCCATTTCTGAAGTGAAACAGACAGCAGAGTTCTCATCCATGGATCACACTCTGCTTTAGAGCAAGAAGCACGCTCTTGCTTCCACAGTCTCTAAGACAGCAGGAAAAGTGAGTGTGATGAGAACAAAAGAACGGTATTTCCTACACATACGGACCATATCTAGTTCAACTCTGCTTCTGAAACTGAAAGAACCACAGGTCCTCTAACAATCAATGCTTGTCTGTTAAGATGAGAAACGTGTGAGCTTGTGGAACGATGTAGTCCATTTGAGCTGTAAAGTAACTGCCCTTACCTGAAACGAAATCTTGCTTGTAGGAAGACTCAGAGCCTGGGATTTAACTCCATTTCTGAAGTGAAACACACAGCACAGTCTCATATATAGATCCCACTCTGCTTTAGAGCAAGAAGCACGCTCTTGCTTTCTAGATTCTCTAATACAGCAGGAAACGTGAGTGTGATGAGAACAAATTAATGGTGTTTCCTACACATACGGACCTTATGTAGTCCAACTCTGCAGATGAAACTGATGCAAAGCACTGGTCATTAACATCCAACGATTGTCAGTTAAGATGAGAAACGTGTGAGCTCCGTGAAAGATGTAGTTCATTTGAGCTGAAAAGTGCCTGCCCTTACTTGAAACAAAATCTTGCTTGTAGAAAGACTCAGAGCCTGGGATTTAACTCCATTTCTGCATGGAAACACACAGCAGAGTTTTCATCCATTGATCACACTCTGCTTTAGAGCAAGAAGCACACTCTTGCTTTCCAGAGTCTCTAAGACAGCAAGAAACATGAGTTTGATGAGAACAAAAGAACGGTGTTTCCTACACATACGGACCATATCTAGTTCAACTCTGCTTCTGAAACTGAAAGAACCACAGGTCCTCTAACATCCGATGCTTGTCAGTTCAGATGAGAAACGTGGGAGCTTCGTAAATGATGTAGTTCATTTGAGCTGTAAAGTAACTGCCCTTACCTGAAACGAAGTCTTGCTTGTAGGAAGACTCAGAGCCTGGGATTTAACTCCATTTCTGAAGTGAAACACACAGCACAGTCTCATATATAGATCCCTCTCTGCTTTAGAGCAAGAAGCACGCTCTTGCGTTCTAGATTCTGTAATACAGCAGGAAACATGAGTGTGCTCGGAACAAATGAACGGTGTTTCCTACACATACAGATCATATCTAGTCCAACTCTGCTGCTGAAACTGATGCAAAGCACTGGTCATCTAACATCCAACGCTTGTCAGTTAAGATGAGAAACATGTGAGCTTGGTGAACGATGTAGTTCGTTTGAGCTGTAAAGTATCTGCCCTTACCTGAAACGAAGTCTTGCTTGTAGAAAGACTCAGAGCCTGGGATTTAACTCCATTTCTGAAGTGAAACACACAGCATATTTCTCATCCATGGAGCACACTCTGCATTAGAGCAAGAAGCACGCTCTTGCTTTCTAGAGTCTCTAATAGAGCAGGAAACATGAGTGTCCTCAGAACAAATGAACGGTGTTTCCTACACATACGGACCATAGCTATTCCAACTCTGCTGCTGAAACTGATGCAAAGCACTGGTCATCTAACATCCAATGCTTGTCAGTTAAGATGAGAAACGTGTGAGCTTCGTGAACAATGTAGTTCGTTTGAGCTGAAAAGTGACTACCCTTACTTGAAACGAAATCTTGCTTGTAGAAAGAATCAGAGCCTGGGATTAAACTCCATTTCTGCATGGAAACACACAGCAGAGTTCTCATCCATTGATCACTCTCTGCTTTAGAGCAAGAAGCATGTTCTTGCTTTCCATAGTCTCTAAGACAGCAGGAAACGTGAGTGTGATGAGAACAAAAGAACGGTGTCCTACACATACGGACCATATCTAGTTCAAATCTGCTTCTGAAACTGAAACAAACCACAGGTCCTCTAACATCCAATGCTTGTCTGTTAAAATGAGAAACGTGTGAGCTTCTGGAACGATGTAGTCCATTTAAGCTGTAAAGTAACTGCCCTTACCTGAATCGAAATATTGCTTGTACGAAGACTCAGAGCCTGGGATTTAACTCCATTTCTGAAGTGAAACACACAGCACAGTCTCATATATAGATCCCACTCTGCTTTAGAGCAAGAAGCACGCTCTTGCTTTCTAGATTCTCTAATACAGCAGGAAACGTGAGTGTGCTCAGAACAAATTAATGGTGTTTCCTACACATACGGACCGTATGTAGTCCAACTCTGCTGATGAAACTGATGCAAAGCACTGGTCATTAACATCCAACGATTGTCAGTTAAGATGAGAAACGTGTGAGCTCCGTGAAAGATGTAGTTCATTTGAGCTGAAAAGTGACTGCCCTTACTTGAAACAAAATCTAGCTTGTAGAAAGACTCAGAGCCTGGGATTTAACTCCATTTCTGAAGTGAAACAGACAGCAGAGTTCTCATCCATGGATCACACTCTGCTTTAGAGCAAGAAGCACGCTCTTGCTTTCCACAGTCTCTAAGACAGCAGGAAAAGTGAGTGTGATGAGAACAAAAGAACGGTATTTCCTACACATACGGACCATATCTAGTTCAACTCTGCTTCTGAAACTGAAAGAACCACAGGTCCTCTAACAACCAATGCTTGTCTGTTAAGATGAGAAACGTGTGAGCTTGTGGAACGATGTAGTCCATTTGAGCTGTAAAGTAACTGCCCTTACCTGAAACGAAATCTTGCTTGTAGGAAGACTCAGAGCCTGGGATTTAACTGCATTTCTGAAGTGAAACACACAGCACAGTCTCATATAAAGATCCCACTCTGCTTTAGAGCAAGGAACACGCTCTTGCTTTCTATATTCTCTAATACAGCAGGAAACATGAGTGTGCTCAGAACAAATGAACGGTGTTTCCTACACATACGGACCATATCTAGTCCAACTCTGCTGCTGAAACTGATGCAAAGCACTGGTCATCTAACATCCAATGCTTGTCAGTTAAGATGAGAAACGTGTGAGCTTCGTGAACAATGTAGTTCGTTTGAGCTGAAAAGTGACTACCCTTACTTGAAACGAAATCTTGCTTGTAGAAAGAATCAGAGCCTGGGATTAAACTCCATTTCTGCATGGAAACACACAGCAGAGTTCTCATCCATTGATCACTCTCTGCTTTAGAGCAAGAAGCATGTTCTTGCTTTCCATAGTCTCTAAGACAGCAGGAAACGTGAGTGTGATGAGAACAAAAGAACGGTGTCCTACACATACGGACCATATCTAGTTCAAATCTGCTTCTGAAACTGAAACAAACCACAGGTCCTCTAACATCCAATGCTTGTCTGTTAAAATGAGAAACGTGTGAGCTTCTGGAACGATGTAGTCCATTTAAGCTGTAAAGTAACTGCCCTTACCTGAATCGAAATATTGCTTGTACGAAGACTCAGAGCCTGGGATTTAACTCCATTTCTGAAGTGAAACACACAGCACAGTCTCATATATAGATCCCACTCTGCTTTAGAGCAAGAAGCACGCTCTTGCTTTCTAGATTCTCTAATACAGCAGGAAACGTGAGTGTGCTCAGAACAAATTAATGGTGTTTCCTACACATACGGACCGTATGTAGTCCAACTCTGCTGATGAAACTGATGCAAAGCACTGGTCATTAACATCCAACGATTGTCAGTTAAGATGAGAAACGTGTGAGCTCCGTGAAAGATGTAGTTCATTTGAGCTGAAAAGTGACTGCCCTTACTTGAAACAAAATCTAGCTTGTAGAAAGACTCAGAGCCTGGGATTTAACTCCATTTCTGAAGTGAAACAGACAGCAGAGTTCTCATCCATGGATCACACTCTGCTTTAGAGCAAGAAGCACGCTCTTGCTTTCCACAGTCTCTAAGACAGCAGGAAAAGTGAGTGTGATGAGAACAAAAGAACGGTATTTCCTACACATACGGACCATATCTAGTTCAACTCTGCTTCTGAAACTGAAAGAACCACAGGTCCTCTAACAACCAATGCTTGTCTGTTAAGATGAGAAACGTGTGAGCTTGTGGAACGATGTAGTCCATTTGAGCTGTAAAGTAACTGCCCTTACCTGAAACGAAATCTTGCTTGTAGGAAGACTCAGAGCCTGGGATTTAACTGCATTTCTGAAGTGAAACACACAGCACAGTCTCATATAAAGATCCCACTCTGCTTTAGAGCAAGAAACACGCTCTTTCTTTCTATATTCTCTAATACAGCAGGAAACATGAGTGTGCTCAGAACAAATGAACGGTGTTTCCTACACATACGGACCATATCTAGTCCAACTCTGCTGCTGAAACTGATGCAAAGCACTGGTCATCTAACATCCAATGCTTGTCAGTTAAGATGAGAAACGTGTGAGCTTCGTGAACAATGTAGTTCGTTTGAGCTGAAAAGTGACTACCCTTACTTGAAACGAAATCTTGCTTGTAGAAAGAATCAGAGCCTGGGATTAAACTCCATTTCTGCATGGAAACACACAGCAGAGTTCTCATCCATTGATCACTCTCTGCTTTAGAGCAAGAAGCATGTTCTTGCTTTCCATAGTCTCTAAGACAGCAGGAAACGTGAGTGTGATGAGAACAAAAGAACGGTGTCCTACACATACGGACCATATCTAGTTCAAATCTGCTTCTGAAACTGAAACAAACCACAGGTCCTCTAACATCCAATGCTTGTCTGTTAAAATGAGAAACGTGTGAGCTTCTGGAACGATGTAGTCCATTTAAGCTGTAAAGTAACTGCCCTTACCTGAATCGAAATATTGCTTGTACGAAGACTCAGAGCCTGGGATTTAACTCCATTTCTGAAGTGAAACACACAGCACAGTCTCATATATAGATCCCACTCTGCTTTAGAGCAAGAAGTACGCTCTTGCTTTCTAGATTCTCTAATACAGCAGGAAACGTGAGTGTGCTCAGAACAAATTAATGGTGTTTCCTACACATACGGACCGTATGTAGTCCAACTCTGCTGATGAAACTGATGCAAAGCACTGGTCATTAACATCCAACGATTGTCAGTTAAGATGAGAAACGTGTGAGCTCCGTGAAAGATGTAGTTCATTTGAGCTGAAAAGTGACTGCCCTTACTTGAAACAAAATCTTGCTTGTAGAAAGACTCAGAGCCTGGGATTTAACTCCATTTCTGCATGGAAACACACAGCAGAGTTTTCATCCATTGATCACACTCTGCTTTAGAGCAAGAAGCACGCTCTTGTTTTCCAGAGTCTCTAAGACAGCAAGAAACATGAGTTTGATGAGAACAAAAGAACGGTGTTTCCTACATATACGGACCATATCTAGTTCAACTCTGCTTCTGAAACTGAAAGAACCACAGGTCCTCTAACATCCGATGCTTGTCAGTTCAGATGAGAAACGTGGGAGCTTCGTAAATGATGTAGTTCGTTTGAGCTGTAAAGTAACTGCCCTTACCTGAAACGAAGCCTTGCTTGTAGGAAGACTCAGAGCCTGGGATTTAACTCCATTTCTGAAGGGAAACCCACAGCATATTTCTCATCCATGGAGCACACTCTGCTTTAGAGCAAGAAGCACGAGTGTGCTCAGAACAAATGAACGGTGTTTCCTACACATACGGACCATATCTAGTTCAACTCTGCTTCGGAAACTGAAACAAACCACAGGTCCTCTAACATCCAATGCTTGGCAGTTAAGATGAGAAACGTGTGAGCTTCGAGAACGATGTAGTTCGTTTGAGCTGTAACGTAACTGCGCTTACCTGAAACGATGTCGTGATTGTAGGAAGACACAGAGCCTGGGATTTAACTCCATTTCTGAAGTGAAACAGACAGCAGAGTTCTCATCCATTGATCACACTCTGCTTTGGAGCAAGAAGCACGCTCTTGCTTTCCAGAGTCTCTAAGAGAGCAGGAAAGGTGAGTGTGATGAGAAAAAAAGAACGGTGTTTCATACACATACGGACCATATCAATTTCAACTTTGCTTCTGAAACTGAAACAAACCACATGTCCTCTAACATCCAATGCTTGTCAGTTAAGATGAGAAACGTTTGAGCTTCGTGAACGATGTAGTTCGTTTGAGCTGCAAACTAACTGCCCTTACATGAAACGAAGTCTTGCTTGTAGGAAGACTCAGAGCCTGGGATTTAACTCCATTTCTGAAGTGAAACACACAGCACAGTCTCATATATAGATCCCACTCTGCTTTAGAGCAAGAAGCACGCTCTTGCTTTCCAGAGTCTCTAAGAGAGCAGGAAACATGAGTGTGATGAGAACAAAAGAACAGTGTTTCCTACACATACGGACCATAGCTATTCCAACTCTGCTTCTGAAACGGATACAAAGCACTGGTCATCTAACATCCAACGCTTGTCAGTTAATATGAGAAACTTGTGAACTCTGTGAATGATGTAGTTCGTTTGAGCTGAAAAGTGACTGCCCTTACTTGAAACGAAATCTTGATTGTAGGAAGACAAAGAGCCTGGAATTTAACTCCATTTCTGAAGTGAAACACACAGCACAGTCTCATATATAGATCCCACTCTGCTTTAGAGCAAGAAGCACGCTCTTGCTTTCCAGAGTCTCTAAGACAGCAGGAAACATGAGTGTGATGAGAACAAAAGAACGGTGTTTCCTACACATACGGACCATATCTAGTTCAACTCTCCTTCTGAAACTGAAAGAACCACAGGTCCTCTAACATCCGATGCTTGTCAGTTCAGATGAGAAACGTGGGAGCTTCGTAAATGATGTAGTTCGTTTGAGCTGTAAAGTAACTGCCCTTACCTGAAACGAAGTCTTGCTTGTAGGAAGACTCAGAGCCTGGGATTTAACTCCATTTCTGAAGTGAAACACACAGCACAGTCTCATATATAGATCCCACTCTGCTTTAGAGCAAGAAGCACGCTCTTGCGTTATAGATTCTCTAATACAGCAGGAAACATGAGTGTTCTCGGAACAAATGAACGGTGTTTCCTACACATACGGACCATATCTAGTCCAACACTGCTGCTGAAACTGATGCAAAGCACTGGTCATCTAACATCCAACGCTTGTCAGTTAAGATGAGAAACGTGTGAGCTTGGTGAACGATGTAGTTCGTTTGAGTGTAAAGTATCTGCCCTTACCTGAAACGAAGTCTTGCTTGTAGAAAGACTCAGAGCCTGGGATTTAACTCCATTTCTTAAGGGAAACACACAGCATATTTCTCATCCATGCAGCACACTCTGCTTTAGAGCAAGAAGCACGCTCTTGCTTTCTAGAGTCTCTAATAGAGCAGGAAACATGTGTGTGCTCAGAACAAATGAACGGTGTTTCCTACACATACGGACCATATCTAGTTCAACTCTGCTTCGGAAACTGAAACAAACCACAGGTCCTCTAACATGCAATGCTTGGCAGTTAAGATAAGAAACGTGTGAGCTTCGTGAACGATGTAGTTCGTTTGAGCTGTTACGTAACTGTCCTTACCTGAAACGATGTCGTGATTGTAGGAAGACACAGAGCCTGGGATTTAACTCCATTTCTGAAGTGAAACAGACAGCAGAGTTCTCATCCATTGATCACACTCTGCTTTAGAGCAAGAAGCACGCTCTTGCTTTCCAGAGTCTCTAAGAGAGCAGGAAAGGTGAGTGTGATGAGAAAAAAAGAACGGTGTTTCCTACACATGCAGACCATATCAATTTCAACTCTGCTTCTGAAACTGAAACAAACCACATGTCCTCTAACATCCAATGCTTGTCAGTTAAGATGAGAAACGTTTGAGCTTCGTGAATGAAGTAGTTCGTTTGAGCTGTAAAATAACTGCCCTTACATGAAACGAAGTCTTGCTTGTAGGAAGACTCAGAGCCTGGGATTTAACTCCATTTCTGAAGTGAAACACACAGCACAGTCTCATATATAGATCCCACTCTGCTTTAGAGCAAGAAGCATGCTCTTGCTTTCTAGATTCTCTAATACAGCAGGTAACATGAGTGTGCTCAGAACAAATGAACGGTGTTTCCTACACATACGGACCATATTTAGTCCAACTTTACTTCTTAAACTGAAACAAACCACAGATCCTCTAACATCCAATGCTTGTCTGTTAAGATGAGAATCTTGTGAGCTTCTGGAACGATGTAGTCCATTTAAGCTGTAAAGTAACTGCCCTTAGCTGAAACGAAGTCTTGCTTGTAGGAAGACTCAGAGCCTGGGATTTAACTCCATTTCTGAAGTGAAACACACAGCACAGTCTCATATATAGATCCCACTCTGCTTTAGAGCAAGAAGCATGCTCTTGCTTTCTAGATTCTCTAACACAGCAGGAAACGTGAGTGTGCTCAGAACAAATGAACGGTGTTTCCTACACATATGCACCGTATGTAGTCCAACTCTGCTGCTGAAACTGATGCAAAGCACTGGTCATCTAACATCCAATGCTTGTCAGTTAAGATGAGAAACGTGTGAGCTTCGTGAACGATGTAGTTCGTTTGAGCTGAAAAGTGACTGCCCTTACTTAAAACGAAATCTTGATTGTAGGAAGACAAAGAGCCTGGAATTTAACTCCATTTCTGAAGGGAAACACACAGCATAGTTCTCAATGATGGATCACACTCTCCTTTAGAGCAAGAAGCACGCTCTTGCTTTCTAGAGTCTCTAATACAGCAGGAAAATTGAGTGTGCTCAGAACAAAAGAAACAGTGTTTCCTACACATACGGACCATATCTTGTTCAACTCTGATTCGGAAACTGAAACAAACCACAGGTCCTCTAACATCCAATGCATGGCAGTTAAGATGAGAAACGTGTGAGCTTCGTGAATGATGTAGTTCGTTTGAGCTGTAAACTAACTGCCCTTACCTGAAACGATGTAGTGATTGTAGGAAGACACAGAGCCTGGGATTATCTCCATTTCTGAAGTGAAACAGACAGCAGAGTTCTCATCCATTGATCACACTCTGCTTTAAAGGAAGAAGCACGCTCTTGCTTTCCAGAGACTCTAAGACAGCAGGAAACGTGAGTGTGATGAGAACAAAAGAACGGTGTTTCCTACACATATGGACCATATCTAATCCAATTCTGCTGCTGAAACTGATGCAAAGCACTGGTCATCTAAAATCCAATGCTTGTCAGTTAAGATGAGAAACGTGTGAGCTTCTGGACCGATGTAGTCCATTTAAGCTGTAAAGTAACTGCCCTTACCTGAATCGAAGTCTTGCTTGTACGAAGACTCAGAGCCTGGGATTTAACTCCATTTCTGAAGTGAAACACACAGCACAGTCTCATATATAGATTCCACTCTGCTTTAGAGCAAGAAGCACGCTCTTGTTTTCAAGATTCTCTAATACAGCAGGAAACGTGAGTGTGCTCAGAACAAATTAATGGTGTTTCCTACACATACGGACCGTATGTAGTCCACGTCTGCTGATGAAACTGATGCAAAGCACTGGTCATCTAACATCCAACGCTTGTCAGTTAAGATGAGAAACGTGTGAGCTCCGTGAAAGATGTAGTTCATTTGAGCTGAAAAGTGACTGCCCTTACCTGAAACGAAATCTTGCTTGTAGAAAGACTCAGAGCCTGGGATTTAACTCCATTTCTGCATGGAAACACACAGCAGAGTTCTCATCCATTGATCACACTCTGCTTTGGAGCAAGAAGCACGCTCTTGCTTTCCAGAGTCTCTAAGAGAGCAGGAAATGTGACTGTGATGAGAACAAAAGAATGGTGTTTCCTACACATACAGACCATATCCAGTTCAACTCTGCTTCTGAAACTGAAAGAACCACAGGTCCTCTAACATCCGATACTTGTCAGTTCAGATGAGAAACGTGGGAGCTTCGAGAACGATGTAGTTCGTTTGAGCTGTAACGTAACTGCCCTTACCTGAAACGATGTGGTGATTGTAGGAAGACACAGAGCCTGGGATTTAACTCCATTTCTGAAGTGAAACAGACAGCAGAGTTCTCATCCATTGATCACACACTGCTTTGGAGAAAGAAGCACGCTCTTGCTTTCCAGAGTCTCTAAGAG
The DNA here is from genome assembly GCA_949786385.1 of Onychomys leucogaster. Classification (NCBI taxonomy): domain Eukaryota; kingdom Metazoa; phylum Chordata; class Mammalia; order Rodentia; family Cricetidae; genus Onychomys; species Onychomys leucogaster. The sequence goes on from CATKUP010000073.1 coordinate 2,293,220, forward strand.
AGCAGGAAATGTGAGTGTGATGAGAAAAAAAGAACGGTGTTTCCAACACATACGGACCATATCAATTTCAACTCTGCTTCTGAAACTGAAACAAACCACAGGTCCTCTAACATCCAATGCTTGTCAGTTAAGATGAGAAACGTTTGAGCTTCGTGAACGATGTAGTTCATTTGAGCTGCAAACTAACTGCCCTTACATGAAACGAAGTCTTGCTTGTAGGAAGAGTCAGAGCCTGGGATTTAACTCCATTTCTGAAGTGAAACACACAGAACAGTCTCATATATAGATCCCATTCTGCTTTAGAGCAAGAAGCACGCTCTTGCTTTCCAGAGTCTCTAAGAGAGCAGGAAACGTGAGTGTGATGAGAACAAAAGAACAGTGTTTCCTACACATATGGACCATATCTATTCCAACTCTGCTTCTGAAACTGATACAAAGCACTGGTCATCTAACATCCAACGCTTGTCAGTTAAGATGAGAAACGTGTGAACTCCGTGAAAGATGTAGTTCGTTTGAGCTGAAAAGTGACTGCCCTTACTTGAAACGGAATCTTGATTGTAGGAAGACAAAGAGCCTGGAATTTAACTCCATTTCTGAAGTGAAACACACAGCACAGTCTCATATATAGATGCCACTCTGCTTTAGAGCAAGAAGCACGCTCTTGCTTTCCAGAGTCTCTAAGACAGCAGGAAACATGAGTGTGATGTGAACAAAAGAACGGAGTTTCCTACACATACGGACCATATCTAGTTCAACTCTGCTTCTGAAACTGAAAGAACCACAGGTCCTCTAACATCCAATGCTTGGCAGTTAAGATGAGAAACGTGTGAGCTTCGAGAATGATGTAGTTCGTTTGAGCTGTAACGTAACTGCCCTTACCTGAAACGATGTGGTGATTGTAGGAAGACACAGAGCCTGGGATTTAACTCCATTTCTGAAGTGAAACAGACAGCAGAGTTCTCATCCATTGATCACACTCTGCTTTGGAGCAAGAAGCACGCTCTTGCTTCCAGAGTCTCTAAGAGAGCAGGAAATGTGAGTGTGATGAGAAAAAAAGTACGGTGTTTCCTACACATACGGACCATATCAATTTCAACACTGCTTCTGAAACTGAAACAAACCACAGGTCCTCTAACATCCAATGCTTGTCAGTTAAGATGAGAAACGTTTGAGCTTCGTGAACGATGTAGTTCGTTTGAGCTGCAAACTAACTGCCCTTACATGAAACGAAGTCTTGCTTGTAGGAAGACTCAGAGCCTGGGATTTAACTCCATTTCTGAAGTGAAACACACAGCACAGTCTCATATATAGATCCCACTCTGCTTTAGAGCAAGAAGCACGCTCTTGCTTTCCAGAGTCTCTAAGAGAGCAGGAAACGTGAGTGTGATGAGAACAAAAGAACAGTGTTTCCTACACATACGGACCATAGCTATTCCAACTCTGCTTCTGAAACTGATACAAAGCACTGGTCATCTAACATCCAACGCTTGTCAGTTAATATGAGAAACGTGTGAACTCCGTGAATGATGTAGTTCGTTTGAGCTGAAAAGTGACTGCCCTTACTTGAAACGAAATCTTGATTGTAGGAAGACAAAGAGCCTGGAATTTAACTCCATTTCTGAAGTGAAACACACAGCACAGTCTCATATATAGATGCCACTCTGCTTTAGAACAAGAAGCACGCTCTTGCTTTCCAGAGTCTCTAAGACAGCAGGAAACATGAGTGTGATGAGAACAAAAGAACGGTGTTTCCTACACATACGGACCATATCTAGTTCAACTCTGCTTCTGAAACTGAAAGAACCACAGGTCCTCTAACATCCGATGCTTGTCAGTTCAGATGAGAAACGTGGGAGCTTCGTAAATGATGTAGTACGTTTGAGCTGTAAAGTAACTGCCCTTACCTGAAACGAAGTCTTGCTTGTAGGAAGACTCAGAGCCTGGGATTTAACTCCATTTCTGAAGTGAAACACACAGCACAGTCTCATATATAGATCCCACTCTGCTTTAGAGCAAGAAGCACGCTCTTGCATTATAGATTCTCTAATACAGCAGGAAACATGAGTGTGCTCGGAACAAATGAACGGTGTTTCCTACACATACGGACCATATCTAGTCCAACACTGCTGCTGAAACTGATGCAAAGCACTGGTCATCTAACATCCAACGCTTGTCAGTTAAGATGAGAAACGTGTGAGCTTGGTGAACGATGTAGTTCGTTTGAGTGTAAAGTATCTGCCCTTACCTGAAACGAAGTCTTGCTTGTAGAAAGACTCAGAGCCTGGGATTTAACTCCATTTCTTAAGGGAAACACACAGCATATTTCTCATCCATGCAGCACACTCTGCTTTAGAGCAAGAAGCACGCTCTTGCTTTCTAGAGTCTCTAATAGAGCAGGAAACATGAGTGTGCTCAGAACAAATGAACGGTGTTTCCTACACATACGGACCATATCTAGTTCAACTCTGCTTCGGAAACTGAAACAAACCACAGGTCCTCTAACATGCAATGCTTGGGAGTTAAGATGAGAAACGTGTGAGCTTCGTGAACGATGTAGTTCGTTTGAGCTGTTACGTAACTGTCCTTACCTGAAACGATGTCGTGATTGTAGGAAGACACAGAGCCTGGGATTTAACTCCATTTCTGAAGTGAAACAGACAGCAGAGTTCTCATCCATTGATCACACTCTGCTTTAGAGCAAGAAGCACGCTCTTGCTTTCCAGAGTCTCTAAGAGAGCAGGAAACGTGAGTGTGATGAGAAAAAAAGAACGGTGTTTCCTACACATGCAGACCATATCAATTTCAACTCTGTTTCTGAAACTGAAACAAACCACATGTCCTCTAACATCCAATGCTTGTCAGTTAAGATGAGAAACGTGTGAGCTTTGTGAATGATGTAGTTCGTTTGAGCTGTAAAGTAACTGCCCTTACCGGAAACGAAGTCTTGCTTGTAGGAAGACTCAGAGCCTGGGATTTAACTCCATTTCTGAAGTGAAACACACAGCACAGTCTCATATATAGATCCCACTCTGCTTTAGAGCAAGAAGCACGCTCTTGCTTTCCAGAGTCTCTAAGACAGCAGGAAAGGTGAGTGTGATGAGAACAAAAGAACGGTGTTTCCTACACATACGGACCATATCTAGTTCAACTCTACTTCTGAAACTGAAAGAACCACAGGTCCTCTAACATCCAATGCTTGTCAGTTAAGATGAGAAACGTGTGAGCTTCGTGAATGATGTAGTTCGTTTGAGCTGTAAAGTAACTGCCCTTACCGGAAACGAAGTCTTGCTTGTAGGAAGACTCAGAGCCTGGGATTTAACTCCATTTCTGAAGTGAAACACACAGCACAGTCTCATATATAGATCCCACTCTGCTTTAGAGCAAGAAGCACGCTCTTGCTTTCTACATTCTCTAATACAGCAGGAAACATGAGTGTGCTCAGAACAAATGAACGGTGTTTCCTACACATACGGACCATATCTAGTCCATCTCTGCTGCTGAAACTGATGCAAAGCACTGGTCATCTATCATCCAATGCTTGTCAGTTAAGATGAGAAACGTGTGAGCTTCGTGAAAGATGTAGTTCCTTTGAGCTGTAACGTAACTGCCCTTACCTTTAACGATGTAGTGAATGTAGGAAGACTCAGAGCCTGGGATTTAACTCCCTTTCTGAAGTGAAACACACAGCACAGTCTCATATATAGATCCCACTCTGCTTTAGAGGAAGAAGCACGCTCTTGCTTTCTAGATTCTCTAATACAGCAGGAAACGTGAGTGTGCTCAGAACAAATGAACGGTGTTTCCTACACATACGGACCGTATGTAGTCCAACTCTGCTGCTGAAACTGATGCAAAGCACTGGTCATTTAACATACAATGCTTGTCAGGTAAGATGAGAAACGTGTGAGCTCCGTGAAAGATGTAGTTCTTTTGAGCTGAAAAGTGACTGCCCTTACTTGAAACGAAATCTTGATTGTAGGAAGACAAAGAGCCTGGAATTTAACTCCATTTCTGAAGGGAAACACACAGCATAGTTCTCAATGATGGTTCACACTCTGCTTTAGAGCAAGAAGCACGTTCTTGCTTTCTAGAATCTCTAATACAGCAGGAAAATTGAGTGTGCTCAGAACAAAAGAAACGGTGTTTCCTACACATACGGACCATATGTAGTTCAACTCTGCTTCGGAAACTGAAACAAACCACAGGTCCTCTAACATCCAATGCTTGGCAGTTAATATGAGAAACGTGTGAGCTTCGTGAAAGATGTAGTTCGTTTGAGCTGTAACGTAACTGCCCTTACCTGAAACGATGTAGTGATTGTAGGAAGACACAGAGCCTGGGATTTAACTCCATTTCTGAAGTGAAACAGACAGCATAGTTCTCATCCATTGATCACACTCTGCTTTAGAACAAGAAGCACGCTCTTGCTTTCCAGAGTCTCTAAGACAGCAGGAAACGTGAGTGTGATGAGAAAAATAGATCCGTGTTTCATACACATACGGACCATATCAATTTCAACTCTGCTTCTGAAACTGAAACAAACGACATGTCCTCTAACATCCAATGCTTGTCAGTTAAGATGAGAAACGTTTGAGCTTCGTGAACGATGTAGTTCGTTTGAGCTGCAAACTAACTGCCCTTACATGAAACGAAGTCTTGCTTGTAGGAAGACTCAGAGCCTGGGATTTAACTCCATTTCTGAAGTGAAACACACAGCACAGTCTCATATAGAGATCCCACTCTGCTTTAGAGCAAGAAGCACGCTCTTGCTTTCCAGAGTCTCTAAGAGAGCAGGAAACATGAGTGTGATGAGAACAAAAGAACAGTGTTTCCTACACATACGGACCATAGCTATTCCAACTCTGCTTCTGAAACGGATACAAAGCACTGGTCATCTAACATCCAACGCTTGTCAGTTAATATGAGAAACGTGTGAACTCCGTGAATGATGTAGTTCGTTTGAGCTGAAAAGTGACTGCCCTTACTTGAAACGAAATCTTGATTGTAGGAAGACAAAGAGCCTGGAATAACTCCATTTCTGAAGTGAAACACACAGCACAGTCTCATATATAGATCCCACTCTGCTTTAGAGCAAGAAGCACGCTCTTGCTTTCCAGAGTATCTAAGACAGCAGGAAACGTGAGTGTGATGAGAACAAAAGAACGGTGTTTCCTACACATACGGACCATATCTAGTTCAACTCTACTTCTGAAACTGAAACAAACCACAGGTCCTCTAACATCCAATGCTTGTCTGTTAAGATGAGAAACTTGTGAGCTTCGTGAATGATGTAGTACGTTTGAGCTATAACTTAACTGCTCTTAGCTGAAACGATGTAGTGATTGTAGGAAGACACAGAGCCTGGGATTTAACTCCATTTCTGAAGTGAAACAGACAGCAGAGTTCTCATCCATGGATCACACTCTGCTTTAGAGCAAGAAGCACGCTCTTGCTTTCCACAGTCTCTAAGACAGCAGGAAAAGTGAGTGTGATGAGAACAAAAGAACGGTATCTCCTACACATACGGACCATATCTAGTTCAACTCTGCTTCTGAAACTGAAAGAACCACAGGTCCTCTAACAACCAATGCTTGTCTGTTAAGATGAGAAACGTGTGAGCTTGTGGAACGATGTAGTCCATTTGAGCTGTAAAGTAACTGCCCTTACCTGAAACGAAATCTTGCTTGTTGGAAGACTCAGAGCCTGGGATTTAACTCCATTTCTGAAGTGAAACACACAGCACAGTCTCATATAAAGATCCCACTCTGCTTTAGAGCAAGAAACACGCTCTTGCTTTCTATATTCTCTAATACAGCAGGAAACATGAGTGTGCTCAGAACAAATGAACGGTGTTTCCTACACATACGGACCATATCTAGTCCAACTCTGCTGCTGAAACTGATGCAAAGCACTGGTCATCTAACATCCAATGTTTGTCAGTTAAGATGAGAAACGTGTGAGCTTCGTGGACAATGTAGTTCGTTTGAGCTGAAAAGTGACTACCCTTACTTGAAACGAAATCTTGCTTGTAGAAAGAATCAGAGCCTGGGATTAAACTCCATTTCTGCATGGAAACACACAGCAGAGTTCTCATCCATTGATCACTCTCTGCTTTAGAGCAAGAAGCATGTTCTTGCTTTCCATAGTCTCTAAGACAGCAGGAAACGTGAGTGTGATGAGAACAAAAGAACGGTGTCCTACACATACGGACCATATCTAGTTCAACTCTGCTTCTGAAACTGAAACAAACCACAGGTCCTCTAACATCCAATGCTTGTCTGTTAAGATGAGAAACGTGTGAGCTTCTGGAACGATGTAGCCATTTAAGCTGTAAAGTAACTGCCCTTACCTGAATCGAAATATTGCTTGTACGAAGACTCAGAGCCTGGGATTTAACTCCATTTCTGAAGTGAAACACACAGCACAGTCTCATATATAGATCCCACTCTGCTTTAGAGCAAGAAGCACGCTCTTGCTTTCTAGATTCTCTAATACAGCAGGAAACGTGAGTGTGCTCAGAACAAATTAATGGTGTTTCCTACACATACGGACCGTATGTAGTCCAACTCTGCTGATGAAACTGATGCAAAGCACTGGTCATTAACATCCAACGATTGTCAGTTAAGATGAGAAACGTGTGAGCTCCGTGAAAGATGTAGTTCATTTGAGCTGAAAAGTGACTGCCCTTACTTGAAACAAAATCTTGCTTGTAGAAAGACTCAGAGCCTGGGATTTAACTCCATTTCTGCATGGAAACACACAGCAGAGTTTTCATCCATTGATCACACTCTGCTTTAGAGCAAGAAGCACGCTCTTGTTTTCCAGAGTCTCTAAGACAGCAAGAATCATGAGTTTGATGAGAACAAAAGAACGGTGATTCCTACATATACGGACCATATCTAGTTCAACTCTGCTTCTGAAACTGAAAGAACCACAGGTCCTCTAACATCCGATGCTTGTCAGTTCAGATGAGAAACGTGGGAGCTTCGTAAATGATGTAGTTCGTTTGAGCTGTAAAGTAACTGCCCTTACCTGAAACGAAGTCTTGCTTGTAGGAAGACTCAGAGCCTGGGATTTAACTCCATTTCTGAAGTGAAACACACAGCACAGTCTCATATATAGATCCCTCTCTGCTTTAGAGCAAGAAGCACGCTCTTGCGTTCTAGATTCTCTAATACAGCAGGAAACATGAGTGTGCTCGGAACAAATGAACGGTGTTTCCTACACATACAGATCATATCTAGTCCAACTCTGCTGCTGAAACTGATGCAAAGCACTGGTCATCTAACATCCAACGCTTGTCAGTTAAGATGAGAAACGTGTGAGCTTGGTGAACGATGTAGTTCGTTTGAGCTGTAAAGTATCTGCCCTTACCTGAAACGAAGTCTTGTTTGTAGAAAGACTCAGAGCCTGGGATTTAACTCCATTTCTGAAGGGAAACCCACAGCATATTTCTCATCCATGGAGCACACTCTGCTTTAGAGCAAGAAGCACGAGTGTGCTCAGAACAAATGAACGGTGTTTCCTACACATACGGACCATATCTAGTTCAACTCTGCTTCGGAAACTGAAACAAACCACAGGTCCTCTAACATCCAATGCTTGGCAGTTAAGATGAGAAACGTGTGAGCTTCGAGAACGATGTAGTTCGTTTGAGCTGTAACGTAACTGCCCTTACCTGAAACGATGTCGTGATTGTAGGAAGACACAGAGCCTGGGATTTAACTCCATTTCTGAAGTGAAACAGACAGCAGAGTTCTCATCCATTGATCACACTCTGCTTTGGAGCAAGAAGCACGCTCTTGCTTTCCAGAGTCGCTAAGAGAGCAGGAAAGGTGAGTGTGATGAGAAAAAAAGAACGGTGTTTCATACACATACGGACCATATCAATTTCAACTCTGCTTCTGAAACTGAAACAAACCACATGTCCTCTAACATCCAATGCTTGTCAGTTAAGATGAGAAACGTTTGAGCTTCGTGAACGATGTAGTTCGTTTGAGCTGCAAACTAACTGCCCTTACATGAAACGAAGTCTTGCTTGTAGGAAGACTCAGAGCCTGGGATTTAACTCCATTTCTGAAGTGAAACACACAGCACAGTCTCATATATAGATCCCACTCTGCTTTAGAGCAAGAAGCACGCTCTTGCTTTCCAGAGTCTCTAAGAGAGCAGGAAACATGAGTGTGATGAGAACAAAAGAACAGTGTTTCCTACACATACGGACCATAGCTATTCCAACTCTGCTTCTGAAACGGATACAAAGCACTGGTCATCTAACATCCAACGCTTGTCAGTTAATATGAGAAACGTGTGAACTCTGTGAATGATGTAGTTCGTTTGAGCTGAAAAGTGACTGCCCTTACTTGAAACGAAATCTTGATTGTAGGAAGACAAAGAGCCTGGAATTTAACTCCATTTCTGAAGTGAAACACACAGCACAGTCTCATATATAGATCCCACTCTGCTTTAGAGCAAGAAGCACGCTCTTGCTTTCCAGAGTATCTAAGACAGCAGGAAACGTGAGTGTGATGAGAACAAAAGAACGGTGTTTCCTACACATACGGACCATATCTAGTTCAACTCTAGTTCTGAAACTGAAACAAACCACAGGTCCTCTAACATCCAATGCTTGTCTGTTAAGATGAGAAACTTGTGAGCTTCGTGAATGATGTAGTTCGTTTGAGCTATAACTTAACTGCTCTTTGCTGAAACGATGTAGTGATTGTAGGAAGACACAGAGCCTGGGATTTAACTCCATTTCTGAAGTGAAACAGACAGCAGAGTTCTCATCCATGGATCACACTCTGCTTTAGAGCAAGAAGCACGCTCTTGCTTTCCACAGTCTCTAAGACAGCAGGAAAAGTGAGTGTGATGAGAACAAAAGAACGGTATTTCCTACACATACGGACCATATCTAGTTCAACTCTGCTTCTGAAACTGAAAGAACCACAGGTCCTCTAACAACCAATGCTTGTCTGTTAAGATGAAAAACGTGTGAGCTTGTGGAACGATGTAGTCCATTTGAGCTGTAAAGTAACTGCCCTTACCTGAAACGAAATCTTGCTTGTAGGAAGACTCAGAGCCTGGGATTTAACTGCATTTCTGAAGTGAAACACACAGCACAGTCTCATATAAAGATCCCACTCTGCTTTAGAGCAAGAAACACGCTCTTGCTTTCTATATTCTCTAATACAGCAGGAAACATGAGTGTGCTCAGAACAAATGAACGGTGTTTCCTACACATACGGACCATATCTAGTCCAACTCTGCTGCTGAAACTGATGCAAAGCACTGGTCATCTAACATCCAATGCTTGTCAGTTAAGATGAGAAACGTGTGAGCTTCGTGAACAATGTAGTTCGTTTGAGCTGAAAAGTGACTACCCTTACTTGAAACGAAATCTTGCTTGTAGAAAGAATCAGAGCCTGGGATTAAACTCCATTTCTGCATGGAAACACACAGCAGAGTTCTCATCCATTGATCACTCTCTGCTTTAGAGCAAGAAGCATGTTCTTGCTTTCCATAGTCTCTAAGACAGCAGGAAACGTGAGTGTGATGAGAACAAAAGAACGGTGTCCTACACATACGGACCATATCTAGTTCAACTCTGCTTCTGAAACTGAAACAAACCACAGGTCCTCTAACATCCAATGCTTGTCTGTTAAGATGAGAAACGTGTGAGCTTCTGGAACGATGTAGCCATTTAAGCTGTAAAGTAACTGCCCTTACCTGAATCGAAATATTGCTTGTACGAAGACTCAGAGCCTGGGATTTAACTCCATTTCTGAAGTGAAACACACAGCACAGTCTCATATATAGATCCCACTCTGCTTTAGAGCAAGAAGCACGCTCTTGCTTTCTAGATTCTCTAATACAGCAGGAAACGTGAGTGTGCTCAGAACAAATTAATGGTGTTTCCTACACATACGGACCGTATGTAGTCCAACTCTGCTGATGAAACTGATGCAAAGCACTGGTCATTAACATCCAACGATTGTCAGTTAAGATGAGAAACGTGTGAGCTCCGTGAAAGATGTAGTTCATTTGAGCTGAAAAGTGACTGCCCTTACTTGAAACAAAATCTTGCTTGTAGAAAGACTCAGAGCCTGGGATTTAACTCCATTTCTGCATGGAAACACACAGCAGAGTTTTCATCCATTGATCACACTCTGCTTTAGAGCAAGAAGCACGCTCTTGTTTTCCAGAGTCTCTAAGACAGCAAGAAACATGAGTTTGATGAGAACAAAAGAACGGTGATTCCTACATATACGGACCATATCTAGTTCAACTCTGCTTCTGAAACTGAAAGAACCACAGGTCCTCTAACATCCGATGCTTGTCAGTTCAGATGAGAAACGTGGGAGCTTCGTAAATGATGTAGTTCGTTTGAGCTGTAAAGTAACTGCCCTTACCTGAAACGAAGTCTTGCTTGTAGGAAGACTCAGAGCCTGGGATTTAACTCCATTTCTGAAGTGAAACACACAGCACAGTCTCATATATAGATCCCTCTCTGCTTTAGAGCAAGAAGCACGCTCTTGCGTTCTAGATTCTCTAATACAGCAGGAAACATGAGTGTGCTCGGAACAAATGAACGGTGTTTCCTACACATACAGATCATATCTAGCCCAACTCTGCTGCTGAAACTGATGCAAAGCACTGGTCATCTAACATCCAACGCTTGTCAGTTAAGATGAGAAACGTGTGAGCTTGGTGAACGATGTAGTTCGTTTGAGCTGTAAAGTATCTGCCCTTACCTGAAACGAAGTCTTGTTTGTAGAAAGACTCAGAGCCTGGGATTTAACTCCATTTCTGAAGGGAAACCCACAGCATATTTCTCATCCATGGAGCACACTCTGCTTTAGAGCAAGAAGCACGAGTGTGCTCAGAACAAATGAACGGTGTTTCCTACACATACGGACCATATCTAGTTCAACTCTGCTTCGGAAACTGAAACAAACCACAGGTCCTCTAACATCCAATGCTTGGCAGTTAAGATGAGAAACGTGTGAGCTTCGAGAACGATGTAGTTCGTTTGAGCTGTAACGTAACTGCCCTTACCTGAAACGATGTCGTGATTGTAGGAAGACACAGAGCCTGGGATTTAACTCCATTTCTGAAGTGAAACAGACAGCAGAGTTCTCATCCATTGATCACACTCTGCTTTGGAGCAAGAAGCACGCTCTTGCTTTCCAGAGTCTCTAATACAGCAGGAAACGTGAGTGTGCTCAGAACAAATTAATGGTGTTTCCTACACATACGGACCGTATGTAGTCCAACTCTGCTGATGAAACTGATGCAAAGCACTGGTCATTAACATCCAACGATTGTCAGTTAAGATGAGAAACGTGTGAGCTCCGTGAAAGATGTAGTTCATTTGAGCTGAAAAGTGACTGCCCTTACTTGAAACAAAATCTTGCTTGTAGAAAGACTCAGAGCCTGGGATTTAACTCCATTTCTGCATGGAAACACACAGCAGAGTTTTCATCCATTGATCACACTCTGCTTTAGAGCAAGTAGCACGCTCTTGTTTTCCAGAGTCTCTAAGACAGCAAGAAACATGAGTTTGATGAGAACAAAAGAACGGTGATTCCTACATATACGGACCATATCTAGTTCAACTCTGCTTCTGAAACTGAAAGAACCACAGGTCCTCTAACATCCGATGCTTGTCAGTTCAGATGAGAAACGTGGGAGCTTCGTAAATGATGTAGTTCGTTTGAGCTGTAAAGTAACTGCCCTTACCTGAAACGAAGTCTTGCTTGTAGGAAGACTCAGAGCCTGGGATTTAACTCCATTTCTGAAGTGAAACACACAGCACAGTCTCATATATAGATCCCTCTCTGCTTTAGAGCAAGAAGCACGCTCTTGCGTTCTAGATTCTCTAATACAGCAGGAAACATGAGTGTGCTCGGAACAAATGAACGGTGTTTCCTACACATACAGATCATATCTAGTCCAACTCTGCTGCTGAAACTGATGCAAAGCACTGGTCATCTAACATCCAACGCTTGTCAGTTAAGATGAGAAACGTGTGAGCTTGGTGAACGATGTAGTTCGTTTGAGCTGTAAAGTATCTGCCCTTACCTGAAACGAAGTCTTGTTTGTAGAAAGACTCAGAGCCTGGGATTTAACTCCATTTCTGAAGGGAAACCCACAGCATATTTCTCATCCATGGAGCACACTCTGCTTTAGAGCAAGAAGCACGAGTGTGCTCAGAACAAATGAACGGTGTTTCCTACACATACGGACCATATCTAGTTCAACTCTGCTTCGGAAACTGAAACAAACCACAGGTCCTCTAACATCCAATGCTTGGCAGTTAAGATGAGAAACGTGTGAGCTTCGAGAACGATGTAGTTCGTTTGAGCTGTAACGTAACTGCCCTTACCTGAAACGATGTCGTGATTGTAGGAAGACACAGAGCCTGGGATTTAACTCCATTTCTGAAGTGAAACAGACAGCAGAGTTCTCATCCATTGATCACACTCTGCTTTGGAGCAAGAAGCACGCTCTTGCTTTCCAGAGTCGCTAAGAGAGCAGGAAAGGTGAGTGTGATGAGAAAAAAAGAACGGTGTTTCATACACATACGGACCATATCAATTTCAACTCTGCTTCTGAAACTGAAACAAACCACATGTCCTCTAACATCCAATGCTTGTCAGTTAAGATGAGAAACGTTTGAGCTTCGTGAACGATGTAGTTCGTTTGAGCTGCAAACTAACTGCCCTTACATGAAACGAAGTCTTGCTTGTAGGAAGACTCAGAGCCTGGGATTTAACTCCATTTCTGAAGTGAAACACACAGCACAGTCTCATATATAGATCCCACTCTGCTTTAGAGCAAGAAGCACGCTCTTGCTTTCCAGAGTCTCTAAGAGAGCAGGAAACATGAGTGTGATGAGAACAAAAGAACAGTGTTTCCTACACATACGGACCATAGCTATTCCAACTCTGCTTCTGAAACGGATACAAAGCACTGGTCATCTAACATCCAACGCTTGTCAGTTAATATGAGAAACGTGTGAACTCTGTGAATGATGTAGTTCGTTTGAGCTGAAAAGTGACTGCCCTTACTTGAAACGAAATCTTGATTGTAGGAAGACAAAGAGCCTGGAATTTAACTCCATTTCTGAAGTGAAACACACAGCACAGTCTCATATATAGATCCCACTCTGCTTTAGAGCAAGAAGCACGCTCTTGCTTTCCAGAGTATCTAAGACAGCAGGAAACGTGAGTGTGATGAGAACAAAAGAACGGTGTTTCCTACACATACGGACCATATCTAGTTCAACTCTACTTCTGAAACTGAAACAAACCACAGGTCCTCTAACATCCAATGCTTGTCTGTTAAGATGAGAAACTTGTGAGCTTCGTGAATGATGTAGTTCGTTTGAGCTATAACTTAACTGCTCTTAGCTGAAACGATGTAGTGATTGTAGGAAGACACAGAGCCTGGGATTTAACTCCATTTCTGAAGTGAAACAGACAGCAGAGTTCTCATCCATGGATCACACTCTGCTTTAGAGCAAGAAGCACGCTCTTGCTTTCCACAGTCTCTAAGACAGCAGGAAAAGTGAGTGTGATGAGAACAAAAGAACGGTATTTCCTACACATACGGACCATATCTAGTTCAACTCTGCTTCTGAAACTGAAAGAACCACAGGTCCTCTAACAACCAATGCTTGTCTGTTAAGATGAAAAACGTGTGAGCTTGTGGAACGATGTAGTCCATTTGAGCTGTAAAGTAACTGCCCTTACCTGAAACGAAATCTTGCTTGTAGGAAGACTCAGAGCCTGGGATTTAACTGCATTTCTGAAGTGAAACACACAGCACAGTCTCATATAAAGATCCCACTCTGCTTTAGAGCAAGAAACACGCTCTTGCTTTCTATATTCTCTAATACAGCAGGAAACATGAGTGTGCTCAGAACAAATGAACGGTGTTTCCTACACATACGGACCATATCTAGTCCAACTCTGCTGCTGAAACTGATGCAAAGCACTGGTCATCTAACATCCAATGCTTGTCAGTTAAGATGAGAAACGTGTGAGCTTCGTGAACAATGTAGTTCGTTTGAGCTGAAAAGTGACTACCCTTACTTGAAACGAAATCTTGCTTGTAGAAAGAATCAGAGCCTGGGATTAAACTCCATTTCTGCATGGAAACACACAGCAGAGTTCTCATCCATTGATCACTCTCTGCTTTAGAGCAAGAAGCATGTTCTTGCTTTCCATAGTCTCTAAGACAGCAGGAAACGTGAGTGTGATGAGAACAAAAGAACGGTGTCCTACACATACAGACCATATCTAGTTCAAATCTGCTTCTGAAACTGAAACAAACCACAGGTCCTCTAACATCCAATGCTTGTCTGTTAAAATGAGAAACGTGTGAGCTTCTGGAACGATGTAGTCCATTTAAGCTGTAAAGTAACTGCCCTTACCTGAATCGAAATATTGCTTGTACGAAGACTCAGAGCCTGGGATTTAACTCCATTTCTGAAGTGAAACACACAGCACAGTCTCATATATAGATTCCACTCTGCTTTAGAGCAAGAAGCACGCTCTTGCTTTCTAGATTCTCTAATACAGCAGGAAACGTGAGTGTGCTCAGAACAAATTAATGGTGTTTCCTACACATACGGACCGTATGTAGTCCAACTCTGCTGATGAAACTGATGCAAAGCACTGGTCATTAACATCCAACGATTGTCAGTTAAGATGAGAAACGTGTGAGCTCCGTGAAAGATGTAGTTCATTTGAGCTGAAAAGTGACTGCCCTTACTTGAAACAAAATCTAGCTTGTAGAAAGACTCAGAGCCTGGGATTTAACTCCATTTCTGAAGTGAAACAGACAGCAGAGTTCTCATCCATGGATCACACTCTGCTTTAGAGCAAGAAGCACGCTCTTGCTTTCCACAGTCTCTAAGACAGCAGGAAAAGTGAGTGTGATGAGAACAAAAGAACGGTATTTCCTACACATACGGACCATATCTAGTTCAACTCTGCTTCTGAAACTGAAAGAACCACAGGTCCTCTAACAACCAATGCTTGTCTGTTAAGATGAGAAACGTGTGAGCTTGTGGAACGATGTAGTCCATTTGAGCTGTAAAGTAACTGCCCTTACCTGAAACGAAATCTTGCTTGTAGGAAGACTCAGAGCCTGGGATTTAACTGCATTTCTGAAGTGAAACACACAGCACAGTCTCATATAAAGATCCCACTCTGCTTTAGAGCAAGAAACACGCTCTTGCTTTCTATATTCTCTAATACAGCAGGAAACATGAGTGTGCTCAGAACAAATGAACGGTGTTTCCTACACATACGGACCATATCTAGTCCAACTCTGCTGCTGAAACTGATGCAAAGCACTGGTCATCTAACATCCAATGCTTGTCAGTTAAGATGAGAAACGTGTGAGCTTCGTGAACAATGTAGTTCGTTTGAGCTGAAAAGTGACTACCCTTACTTGAAACGAAATCTTGCTTGTAGAAAGAATCAGAGCCTGGGATTAAACTCCATTTCTGCATGGAAACACACAGCAGAGTTCTCATCCATTGATCACTCTCTGCTTTAGAGCAAGAAGCATGTTCTTGCTTTCCATAGTCTCTAAGACAGCAGGAAACGTGAGTGTGATGAGAACAAAAGAACGGTGTCCTACACATACGGACCATATCTAGTTCAAATCTGCTTCTGAAACTGAAACAAACCACAGGTCCTCTAACATCCAATGCTTGTCTGTTAAAATGAGAAACGTGTGAGCTTCTGGAACGATGTAGTCCATTTAAGCTGTAAAGTAACTGCCCTTACCTGAATCGAAATATTGCTTGTACGAAGACTCAGAGCCTGGGATTTAACTCCATTTCTGAAGTGAAACACACAGCACAGTCTCATATATAGATCCCACTCTGCTTTAGAGCAAGAAGCACGCTCTTGCTTTCTAGATTCTCTAATACAGCAGGAAACGTGAGTGTGCTCAGAACAAATTAATGGTGTTTCCTACACATACGGACCGTATGTAGTCCAACTCTGCTGATGAAACTGATGCAAAGCACTGGTCATTAACATCCAACGATTGTCAGTTAAGATGAGAAACGTGTGAGCTCCGTGAAAGATGTAGTTCATTTGAGCTGAAAAGTGACTGCCCTTACTTGAAACAAAATCTTGCTTGTAGAAAGACTCAGAGCCTGGGATTTAACTCCATTTCTGCATGGAAACACACAGCAGAGTTTTCATCCATTGATCACACTCTGCTTTAGAGCAAGAAGCACGCTCTTGTTTTCCAGAGTCTCTAAGACAGCAAGAAACATGAGTTTGATGAGAACAAAAGAACGGTGTTTCCTACATATACGGACCATATCTAGTTCAACTCTGCTTCTGAAACTGAAAGAACCACAGGTCCTCTAACATCCGATGCTTGTCAGTTCAGATGAGAAACGTGGGAGCTTCGTAAATGATGTAGTTCGTTTGAGCTGTAAAGTAACTGCCCTTACCTGAAACGAAGTCTTGCTTGTAGGAAGACTCAGAGCCTGGGATTTAACTCCATTTCTGAAGGGAAACCCACAGCATATTTCTCATCCATGGAGCACACTCTGCTTTAGAGCAAGAAGCACGAGTGTGCTCAGAACAAATGAACGGTGTTTCCTACACATACGGACCATATCTAGTTCAACTCTGCTTCGGAAACTGAAACAAACCACAGGTCCTCTAACATCCAATGCTTGGCAGTTAAGATGAGAAACGTGTGAGCTTCGAGAACGATGTAGTTCGTTTGAGCTGTAACGTAACTGCGCTTACCTGAAACGATGTCGTGATTGTAGGAAGACACAGAGCCTGGGATTTAACTCCATTTCTGAAGTGAAACAGACAGCAGAGTTCTCATCCATTGATCACACTCTGCTTTGGAGCAAGAAGCACGCTCTTGCTTTCCAGAGTCTCTAAGAGAGCAGGAAAGGTGAGTGTGATGAGAAAAAAAGAACGGTGTTTCATACACATACGGACCATATCAATTTCAACTTTGCTTCTGAAACTGAAACAAACCACATGTCCTCTAACATCCAATGCTTGTCAGTTAAGATGAGAAACGTTTGAGCTTCGTGAACGATGTAGTTCGTTTGAGCTGCAAACTAACTGCCCTTACATGAAACGAAGTCTTGCTTGTAGGAAGACTCAGAGCCTGGGATTTAACTCCATTTCTGAAGTGAAACACACAGCACAGTCTCATATATAGATCCCACTCTGCTTTAGAGCAAGAAGCACGCTCTTGCTTTCCAGAGTCTCTAAGAGAGCAGGAAACATGAGTGTGATGAGAACAAAAGAACAGTGTTTCCTACACATACGGACCATAGCTATTCCAACTCTGCTTCTGAAACGGATACAAAGCACTGGTCATCTAACATCCTACGCTTGTCAGTTAATATGAGAAACGTGTGAACTCTGTGAATGATGTAGTTCGTTTGAGCTGAAAAGTGACTGCCCTTACTTGAAACGAAATCTTGATTGTAGGAAGACAAAGAGCTGGAATTTAACTCCATTTCTGAAGTGAAACACACAGCACAGTCTCATATATAGATCCCACTCTGCTTTAGAGCAAGAAGCACGCTCTTGCTTTCCAGAGTCTCTAAGACAGCAGGAAACATGAGTGTGATGAGAACAAAAGAAAGGTGTTTCCTACACATACGGACCATATCTAGTTCAACTTTACTTCTTAAACTGAAACAAACCACAGATCCTCTAACATCCAATGCTTGTCTGTTAAGATGAGAATCTTGTGAGCTTCTGGAACGATGTAGTCCATTTAAGCTGTAAAGTAACTGCCCTTAGCTGAAACGAAGTCTTGCTTGTAGGAAGACTCAGAGCCTGGGATTTAACTCCATTTCTGAAGTGAAACACACAGCACAGTCTCATATATAGATCCCACTCTGCTTTAGAGCAAGAAGCATGCTCTTGCTTTCTAGATTCTCTAACACAGCAGGAAACGTGAGTGTGCTCAGAACAAATGAACGGTGTTTCCTACACATATGCACCGTATGTAGTCCAACTCTGCTGCTGAAACTGATGCAAAGCACTGGTCATCTAACATCCAATGCTTGTAAGTTAAGATGAGAAACGTGTGAGCTTCGTGAACGATGTAGTTCGTTTGAGCTGAAAAGTGACTGCCCTTACTTAAAACGAAATCTTGATTGTAGGAAGACAAAGAGCCTGGAATTTAACTCCATTTCTGAAGGGAAACACACAGCATAGTTCTCAATGATGGATCACACTCTCCTTTAGAGCAAGAAGCACGCTCTTGCTTTCTAGAGTCTCTAATACAGCAGGAAAATTGAGTGTGCTCAGAACAAAAGAAACAGTGTTTCCTACACATACGGACCATATCTAGTTCAACTCTGCTTCTGAAACTGAAACAAACCACAGGTCCTCTAACATCCAATGCATGGCAGTTAAGATGAGAAACGTGTGAGCTTCGTGAATGATGTAGTTCGTTTGAGCTGTAAACTAACTGCCCTTACCTGAAACGATGTAGTGATTGTAGGAAGACACAGAGCCTGGGATTTAACTCCATTTCAAAGTGAAACAGACAGCAGAGTTCTCATCCATTGATCACACTCTGCTTTAAAGGAAGAAGCACGCTCTTGCTTTCCAGAGACTCTAAGACAGCAGGAAACGTGAGTGTGCTCAGAACAAATTAATGGTGTTTCCTACACATACGGACCGTATGTAGTCCAACTGTGCTGATGAAACTGATGCAAAGCACTGGTCATTAACATCCAACGATTGTCAGTTAAGATGAGAAACGTGTGAGCTCCGTGAAAGATGTAGTTCATTTGAGCTGAAAAGTGACTGCCCTTACTTGAAACAAAATCTTGCTTGTAGAAAGACTCAGAGCCTGGGATTTAACTCCATTTCTGCATGGAAACACACAGCAGAGTTTTCATCCATTGATCACACTCTGCTTTAGAGCAAGAAGCACGCTCTTGTTTTCCAGAGTCTCTAAGACAGCAAGAAACATGAGTTTGATGAGAACAAAAGAACGGTGTTTCCTACATATACGGACCATATCTAGTTCAACTCTGCTTCTGAAACTGAAAGAACCACAGGTCCTCTAACATCCGATGCTTGTCAGTTCAGATGAGAAACGTGGGAGCTTCGTAAATGATGTAGTTCGTTTGAGCTGTAAAGTAACTGCCCTTACCTGAAACGAAGTCTTGCTTGTAGGAAGACTCAGAGCCTGGGATTTAACTCCATTTCTGAAGGGAAACCCACAGCATATTTCTCATCCATGGAGCACACTCTGCTTTAGAGCAAGAAGCACGAGTGTGCTCAGAACAAATGAACGGTGTTTCCTACACATACGGACCATATCTAGTTCAACTCTGCTTCGGAAACTGAAACAAACCACAGGTCCTCTAACATCCAATGCTTGGCAGTTAAGATGAGAAACGTGTGAGCTTCGAGAACGATGTAGTTCGTTTGAGCTGTAACGTAACTGCGCTTACCTGAAACGATGTCGTGATTGTAGGAAGACACAGAGCCTGGGATTTAACTCCATTTCTGAAGTGAAACAGACAGCAGAGTTCTCATCCATTGATCACACTCTGCTTTGGAGCAAGAAGCACGCTCTTGCTTTCCAGAGTCTCTAAGAGAGCAGGAAAGGTGAGTGTGATGAGAAAAAAAGAACGGTGTTTCATACACATACGGACCATATCAATTTCAACTTTGCTTCTGAAACTGAAACAAACCACATGTCCTCTAACATCCAATGCTTGTCAGTTAAGATGAGAAACGTTTGAGCTTCGTGAACGATGTAGTTCGTTTGAGCTGCAAACTAACTGCCCTTACATGAAACGAAGTCTTGCTTGTAGGAAGACTCAGAGCCTGGGATTTAACTCCATTTCTGAAGTGAAACACACAGCACAGTCTCATATATAGATCCCACTCTGCTTTAGAGCAAGAAGCACGCTCTTGCTTTCCAGAGTCTCTAAGAGAGCAGGAAACATGAGTGTGATGAGAACAAAAGAACAGTGTTTCCTACACATACGGACCATAGCTATTCCAACTCTGCTTCTGAAACGGATACAAAGCACTGGTCATCTAACATCCAACGCTTGTCAGTTAATATGAGAAACGTGTGAACTCTGTGAATGATGTAGTTCGTTTGAGCTGAAAAGTGACTGCCCTTACTTGAAACGAAATCTTGATTGTAGGAAGACAAAGAGCTGGAATTTAACTCCATTTCTGAAGTGAAACACACAGCACAGTCTCATATATAGATCCCACTCTGCTTTAGAGCAAGAAGCACGCTCTTGCTTTCCAGAGTCTCTAAGACAGCAGGAAACATGAGTGTGATGAGAACAAAAGAAAGGTGTTTCCTACACATACGGACCATATCTAGTTCAACTTTACTTCTTAAACTGAAACAAACCACAGATCCTCTAACATCCAATGCTTGTCTGTTAAGATGAGAATCTTGTGAGCTTCTGGAACGATGTAGTCCATTTAAGCTGTAAAGTAACTGCCCTTAGCTGAAACGAAGTCTTGCTTGTAGGAAGACTCAGAGCCTGGGATTTAACTCCATTTCTGAAGTGAAACACACAGCACAGTCTCATATATAGATCCCACTCTGCTTTAGAGCAAGAAGCATGCTCTTGCTTTCTAGATTCTCTAACACAGCAGGAAACGTGAGTGTGCTCAGAACAAATGAACGGTGTTTCCTACACATATGCACCGTATGTAGTCCAACTCTGCTGCTGAAACTGATGCAAAGCACTGGTCATCTAACATCCAATGCTTGTAAGTTAAGATGAGAAACGTGTGAGCTTCGTGAACGATGTAGTTCGTTTGAGCTGAAA
The DNA here is from genome assembly GCA_949786385.1 of Onychomys leucogaster. Lineage (NCBI taxonomy): Eukaryota > Metazoa > Chordata > Mammalia > Rodentia > Cricetidae > Onychomys > Onychomys leucogaster. Next base: position 2,314,065 of record CATKUP010000073.1, read on the forward strand.
AGTGACTGCCCTTACTTAAAACGAAATCTTGATTGTAGGAAGACAAAGAGCCTGGAATTTAACTCCATTTCTGAAGGGAAACACACAGCATAGTTCTCAATGATGGATCACACTCTCCTTTAGAGCAAGAAGCACGCTCTTGCTTTCTAGAGTCTCTAATACAGCAGGAAAATTGAGTGTGCTCAGAACAAAAGAAACAGTGTTTCCTACACATACGGACCATATCTAGTTCAACTCTGCTTCGGAAACTGAAACAAACCACAGGTCCTCTAACATCCAATGCATGGCAGTTAAGATGAGAAACGTGTGAGCTTCGTGAATGATGTAGTTCGTTTGAGCTGTAAACTAACTGCCCTTACCTGAAACGATGTAGTGATTGTAGGAAGACACAGAGCCTGGGATTTAACTCCATTTCAAAGTGAAACAGACAGCAGAGTTCTCATCCATTGATCACACTCTGCTTTAAAGGAAGAAGCACGCTCTTGCTTTCCAGAGACTCTAAGACAGCAGGAAACGTGAGTGTGATGAGAACAAAAGAACGGTGTTTCCTACACATATGGACCATATCTAATCCAATTCTGCTGCTGAAACTGATGCAAAGCACTGGTCATCTAAAATCCAATGCTTGTCAGTTAAGATGAGAAACGTGTGAGCTTCTGGACCGATGTAGTCCATTTAAGCTGTAAAGTAACTGCCCTTACCTGAATCGAAGTCTTGCTTGTACGAAGACTCAGAGCCTGGGATTTAACTCCATTTCTGAAGGGAAACACACAGCATATTTCTCATCCATGGAGCACACTCTGCTTTAGAGCAAGAAGCACGCTCTTGCTTTCTAGAGTCTCTAATAGAGCAGGAAACATGAGTGTGCTCAGAACAAATGAACGGTGTTTCCTACACATAGGGACCATATCTAGTTCAACTCTGCTTCGAAAACTGAAACAAACCACAGGTCCTCTAACATCCAATGCTTGGCAGTTAAGATGAGAAACGTGTGAGCTTCGAGAACGATGTAGTTCGTTTGAGCTGTAACGTAACTGCCCTTACCTGAAACGATGTGGTGATTGTAGGAAGACACAGAGCCTGGGATTTAACTCCATTTCTGAAGTGAAACAGACAGCAGAGTTCTCATCCATTGATCACACACTGCTTTGGAGCAAGAAGCACGCTCTTGCTTTCCAGAGTCTCTAAGAGAGCAGGAAATGTGAGTGTGATGAGAAAAAAAGAACGGTGTTTCCAACAAATACGGACCATATCAATTTCAACTCTGCTTCTGAAACTGAAACAAACCACAGGTCCTCTAACATCCAATGCTTGTCAGTTAAGATGAGAAACGTTTGAGCTTCGTGAACGATGTAGTTCATTTGAGCTGCAAACTAACTGCCCTTACATGAAACGAAGTCTTGCTTGTAGGAAGAGTCAGAGCCTGGGATTTAACTCCATTTCTGAAGTGAAACACACAGCACAGTCTCATATATAGATCCCATTCTGCTTTAGAGCAAGAAGCACGCTCTTGCTTTCCAGAGTCTCTAAGAGAGCAGGAAACGTGAGTGTGATGAGAACAAAAGAACAGTGTTTCCTACACATACGGACCATATCTATTCCAACTCTGCTTCTGAAACTGATACAAAGCACTGGTCATCTAACATCCAACGCTTGTCAGTTAAGATGAGAAACGTGTGAACTCCTTGAAAGATGTAGTTCGTTTGAGCTGAAAAGTGACTGCCCTTACTTGAAACGAAATCTTGATTGTAGGAAGACAAAGAGCCTGGAATTTAACTCCATTTCTGAAGTGAAACACACAGCACAGTCTCATATATAGATGCCACTCTGCTTTAGAGCAAGAAGCACGCTCTTGCTTTCCAGAGTCTCTAAGACAGCAGGAAACATGAGTGTGATGTGAACAAAAGAACGGTGTTTCCTACACATACGGACCATATCTAGTTCAACTCTGCTTCTGAAACTGAAAGAACCACAGGTCCTCTAACATCCAATGCTTGTCAGTTAAGATGAGAAACGTGTGAGCTTCGAGAATGATGTAGTTCGTTTGAGCTGTAACGTAACTGCCCTTACCTGAAACGATGTGGTGATTGTAGGAAGACACAGAGCCTGGGATTTAACTCCATTTCTGAAGTGAAACAGACAGCAGAGTTCTCATCCATTGATCACACTCTGCTTTGGAGCAAGAAGCACGCTCTTGCTTTCCAGAGTCTCTAAGAGAGCAGGAAATGTGAGTGTGATGAGAAAAAAAGTACGGTGTTTCCTACACATACGGACCATATCAATTTCAACACTGCTTCTGAAACTGAAACAAACCACAGGTCCTCTAACATCCAATGCTTGTCAGTTAAGATGAGAAACGTTTGAGCTTCGTGAACGATGTAGTTCGTTTGAGCTGCAAACTAACTGCCCTTACATGAAACGAAGTCTTGCTTGTAGGAAGACTCAGAGCCTGGGATTTAACTCCATTTCTGAAGTGAAACACACAGCACAGTCTCATATATAGATCCCACTCTGCTTTAGAGCAAGAAGCACGCTCTTGCTTTCCAGAGTCTCTAAGAGAGCAGGAAACATGAGTGTGATGAGAACAAAAGAACAGTGTTTCCTACACATACGGACCATAGCTATTCCAACTCTGCTTCTGAAACTGATACAAAGCACTGGTCATCTAACATCCAACGCTTGTCAGTTAATATGAGAAACGTGTGAACTCCGTGAATGATGTAGTTCGTTTGAGCTGAAAAGTGACTGCCCTTACTTGAAACAAAATCTTGATTGTAGGAAGACAAAGAGCCTGGAATTTAACTCCATTTCTGAAGTGAAACACACAGCACAGTCTCATATATAGATGCCACTCTGCTTTAGAACAAGAAGCACGCTCTTGCTTTCCAGAGTCTCTAAGACAGCAGGAAACATGAGTGTGATGAGAACAAAAGAACGGTGTTTCCTACACATACGGACCATATCTAGTTCAACTCTGCTTCTGAAACTGAAAGAACCACAGGTCCTCTAACATCCGATGCTTGTCAGTTCAGATGAGAAACGTGGGAGCTTCGTAAATGATGTAGTTCGTTTGAGCTGTAAAGTAACTGCCCTTACCTGAAACGAAGTCTTGCTTGTAGGAAGACTCAGAGCCTGGGATTTAACTCCATTTCTGAAGTGAAACACACAGCACAGTCTCATATATAGATCCCACTCTGCTTTAGAGCAAGAAGCACGCTCTTGCGTTATAGATTCTCTAATACAGCAGGAAACATGAGTGTGCTCGGAACAAATGAACGGTGTTTCCTACACATACGGACCATATCTAGTCCAACACTGCTGCTGAAACTGATGCAAAGCACTGGTCATCTAACATCCAACGCTTGTCAGTTAAGATGAGAAACGTGTGAGCTTGGTGAACGATGTAGTTCGTTTGAGTGTAAAGTATCTGCCCTTACCTGAAACGAAGTCTTGCTTGTAGAAAGACTCAGAGCCTGGGATTTAACTCCATTTCTTAAGGGAAACACACAGCATATTTCTCATCCATGCAGCACACTCTGCTTTAGATCAAGAAGCACGCTCTTGCTTTCCAGAGTCTCTAAGAGAGCAGGAAACATGAGTGTGCTCAGAACAAATGAATGGTGTTTCCTACACATACGGACCATATCTAGTTCAACTCTGCTTCTGAAACGGATACAAAGCACTGGTCATCTAACATCCAACGCTTGTCAGTTAATATGAGAAACGTGTGAACTCTGTGAATGATGTAGTTCGTTTGAGCTGAAAAGTGACTGCCCTTACTTGAAACGAAATCTTGATTGTAGGAAGACAAAGAGCCTGGAATTTAACTCCATTTCTGAAGTGAAACACACAGCACAGTCTCATATATAGATCCCACTCTGCTTTAGAGCAAGAAGCACGCTCTTGCTTTCCAGAGTCTCTAAGACAGCAGGAAACATGAGTGTGATGAGAACAAAAGAAAGGTGTTTCCTACACATACGGACCATATCTAGTTCAACTTTACTTCTTAAACTGAAACAAACCACAGATCCTCTAACATCCAATGCTTGTCTGTTAAGATGAGAATCTTGTGAGCTTCTGGAACGATGTAGTCCATTTAAGCTGTAAAGTAACTGCCCTTAGCTGAAACGAAGTCTTGCTTGTAGGAAGACACAGAGCCTGGGATTTAACTCCATTTCTGAAGTGAAACACACAGCACAGTCTCATATATAGATCCCACTCTGCTTTAGAGCAAGAAGCATGCTCTTGCTTTCTAGATTCTCTAACACAGCAGGAAACGTGAGTGTGCTCAGAACAAATGAACGGTGTTTCCTACACATATGCACCGTATGTAGTCCAACTCTGCTGCTGAAACTGATGCAAAGCACTGGTCATCTAACATCCAATGCTTGAAAGTTAAGATGAGAAACGTGTGAGCTTCGTGAACGATGTAGTTCGTTTGAGCTGAAAAGTGACTGCCCTTACTTAAAACGAAATCTTGATTGTAGGAAGACAAAGAGCCTGGAATTTAACTCCATTTCTGAAGGGAAACACACAGCATAGTTCTCAATGATGGATCACACTCTCCTTTAGAGCAAGAAGCACGCTCTTGCTTTCTAGAGTTTCTAATACAGCAGGAAAATTGAGTGTGCTCAGAACAAAAGAAACAGTGTTTCCTACACATACGGACCATATCTAGTTCAACTCTGCTTCGGAAACTGAAACAAACCACAGGTCCTCTAACATCCAATGCATGGCAGTTAAGATGAGAAACGTGTGAGCTTCGTGAATGATGTAGTTCGTTTGAGCTGTAAACTACCTGCCCTTACCTGAAACGATGTAGTGATTGTAGGAAGACACAGAGCCTGGGATTTAACTCCATTTCAAAGTGAAACAGACAGCAGAGTTCTCATCCATTGATCACACTCTGCTTTAAAGGAAGAAGCACGCTCTTGCTTTCCAGAGACTCTAAGACAGCAGGAAACGTGAGTGTGATGAGAACAAAAGAACGGTGTTTCCTACACATATGGACCATATCTAATCCAATTCTGCTGCTGAAACTGATGCAAAGCACTGGTCATCTAAAATCCAATGCTTGTCAGTTAAGATGAGAAACGTGTGAGCTTCTGGACCGATGTAGTCCATTTAAGCTGTAAAGTAACTGCCCTTACCTGAATCGAAGTCTTGCTTGTACGAAGACTCAGAGCCTGGGATTTAACTCCATTTCTGAAGTGAAACACACAGCACAGTCTCATATATAGATCCCACTCTGCTTTAGAGCAAGAAGCACGCTCTTGTTTTCAAGATTCTCTAATACAGCAGGAAACGTGAGTGTGCTCAGAACAAATTAATGGTGTTTCCTACACATAAGGACCGTATGTAGTCCACGTCTGCTGATGAAACTGATGCAAAGCACTGGTCATCTAACATCCAACGCTTGTCAGTTAAGATGAGAAACGTGGGAGCTTCGTAAATGATGTAGTTCGTTTGAGCTGTAAAGTAACTGCCCTTACCTGAAACGAAGTCTTGCTTGTAGGAAGACTCAGAGCCTGGGATTTAACTCCATTTCTGAAGTGAAACAGACAGCAGAGTTCTCATCCATTGATCACACTCTGCTTTGGAGCAAGAAGCACGCTCTTGCTTTCCAGAGTCTCTAAGAGAGCAGGAAATGTGAGTGTGATGAGAAAAAAAGTACGGTGTTTCCTACACATACGGACCATATCAATTTCAACACTGCTTCTGAAACTGAAACAAACCACAGGTCCTCTAACATCCAATGCTTGTCAGTTAAGATGAGAAACGTTTGAGCTTCGTGAACGATGTAGTTCGTTTGAGCTGCAAACTAACTGCCCTTACATGAAACGAAGTCTTGCTTGTAGGAAGACTCAGAGCCTGGGATTTAACTCCATTTCTGAAGTGAAACACACAGCACAGTCTCATATATAGATCCCACTCTGCTTTAGAGCAAGAAGCACGCTCTTGCTTTCCAGAGTCTCTAAGAGAGCAGGAAACGTGAGTGTGATGAGAACAAAAGAACAGTGTTTCCTACACATACGGACCATAGCTATTCCAACTCTGCTTCTGAAACTGATACAAAGCACTGGTCATCTAACATCCAACGCTTGTCAGTTAATATGAGAAACGTGTGAACTCCGTGAATGATGTAGTTCGTTTGAGCTGAAAAGTGACTGCCCTTACTTGAAACGAAATCTTGATTGTAGGAAGACAAAGAGCCTGGAATTTAACTCCATTTCTGAAGTGAAACACACAGCACAGTCTCATATATAGATGCCACTCTGCTTTAGAACAAGAAGCACGCTCTTGCTTTCCAGAGTCTCTAAGACAGCAGGAAACATGAGTGTGATGAGAACAAAAGAACGGTGTTTCCTACACATACGGACCATATCTAGTTCAACTCTGCTTCTGAAACTGAAAGAACCACAGGTCCTCTAACATCCGATGCTTGTCAGTTCAGATGAGAAACGTGGGAGCTTCGTAAATGATGTAGTTCGTTTGAGCTGTAAAGTAACTGCCCTTACCTGAAACGAAGTCTTGCTTGTAGGAAGACTCAGAGCCTGGGATTTAACTCCATTTCTGAAGTGAAACACACAGCACAGTCTCATATATAGATCCCACTCTGCTTTAGAGCAAGAAGCACGCTCTTGCGTTATAGATTCTCTAATACAGCAGGAAACATGAGTGTGCTCGGAACAAATGAACGGTGTTTCCTACACATACGGACCATATCTAGTCCAACACTGCTGCTGAAACTGATGCAAAGCACTGGTCATCTAACATCCAACGCTTGTCAGTTAAGATGAGAAACGTGTGAGCTTGGTGAACGATGTAGTTCGTTTGAGTGTAAAGTATCTGCCCTTACCTGAAACGAAGTCTTGCTTGTAGAAAGACTCAGAGCCTGGGATTTAACTCCATTTCTTAAGGGAAACACACAGCATATTTCTCATCCATGCAGCACACTCTGCTTTAGAGCAAGAAGCACGCTCTTGCTTTCTAGAGTCTCTAATAGAGCAGGAAACATGAGTGTGCTCAGAACAAATGAATGGTGTTTCCTACACATACGGACCATATCTAGTTCAACTCTGCTTCGGAAACTGAAACAAACCACAGGTCCTCTAACATGCAATGCTTGGCAGTTAAGATGAGAAACGTGTGAGCTTCGTGAACGATGTAGTTCGTTTGAGCTGTTACGTAACTGTCCTTACCTGAAACGATGTCGTGATTGTAGGAAGACACAGAGCCTGGGATTTAACTCCATTTCTGAAGTGAAACAGACAGCAGAGTTCTCATCCATTGATCACACTCTGCTTTAGAGCAAGAAGCACGCTCTTGCTTTCCAGAGTCTCTAAGAGAGCAGGAAACGTGAGTGTGATGAGAAAAAAAGAACGGTGTTTCCTACACATGCAGACCATATCAATTTCAACTCTGCTTCTGAAACTGAAACAAACCACATGTCCTCTAACATCCAATGCTTGTCAGTTAAGATGAGAAACGTTTGAGCTTCGTGAATGAAGTAGTTCGTTTGAGCTGTAAAATAACTGCCCTTACATGAAACGAAGTCTTGCTTGTAGGAAGACTCAGAGCCTGGGATTTAACTCCATTTCTGAAGTGAAACACACAGCACAGTCTCATATATAGATCCCACTCTGCTTTAGAGCAAGAAGCATGCTCTTGCTTTCTAGATTCTCTAATACAGCAGGTAACATGAGTGTGCTCAGAACAAATGAACGGTGTTTCCTACACATACGGACCATATTTAGTCCAACTTTACTTCTTAAACTGAAACAAACCACAGATCCTCTAACATCCAATGCTTGTCTGTTAAGATGAGAATCTTGTGAGCTTCTGGAACGATGTAGTCCATTTAAGCTGTAAAGTAACTGCCCTTAGCTGAAACGAAGTCTTGCTTGTAGGAAGACTCAGAGCCTGGGATTTAACTCCATTTCTGAAGTGAAACACACAGCACAGTCTCATATATAGATCCCACTCTGCTTTAGAGCAAGAAGCATGCTCTTGCTTTCTAGATTCTGTAACACAGCAGGAAACGTGAGTGTGCTCAGAACAAATGAACGGTGTTTCCTACACATATGCACCGTATGTAGTACAACTCTGCTGCTGAAACTGATGCAAAGCACTTGTCATCTAACATCCAATGCTTGTCAGTTAAGATGAGAAACGTGTGAGCTTCGTGAACGATGTAGTTCGTTTGAGCTGAAAAGTGACTGCCCTTACTTAAAACGAAATCTTGATTGTAGGAAGACAAAGAGCCTGGAATTTAACTCCATTTCTGAAGGGAAACACACAGCATTGTTCTCAATGATGGATCACACTCTCCTTTAGAGCAAGAAGCACGCTCTTGCTTTCTAGAGTCTCTAATACAGCAGGAAAATTGAGTGTGCTCAGAACAAAAGAAACAGTGTTTCCTACACATACGGACCATATCTTGTTCAACTCTGATTCGGAAACTGAAACAAACCACAGGTCCTCTAACATCCAATGCATGGCAGTTAAGATGAGAAACGTGTGAGCTTCGTGAATGATGTAGTTCATTTGAGCTGTAAACTAACTGCCCTTACCTGAAACGATGTAGTGATTGTAGGAAGACACAGAGCCTGGGATTTAACTCCATTTCTGAAGTGAAACAGACAGCAGAGTTCTCATCCATTGATCACACTCTGCTTTAAAGGAAGAAGCACGCTCTTGCTTTCCAGAGACTCTAAGACAGCAGGAAACGTGAGTGTGATGAGAACAAAAGAACGGTGTTTCCTACACATATGGACCATATCTAATCCAATTCTGCTGCTGAAACTGATGCAAAGCACTGGTCATCTAAAATCCAATGCTTGTCAGTTAAGATGAGAAACGTGTGAGCTTCTGGACCGATGTAGTCCATTTAAGCTGTAAAGTAACTGCCCTTACCTGAATCGAAGTCTTGCTTGTAGGAAGACTCAGAGCCTGGGATTTAACTCCATTTCTGAAGTGAAACACACAGCACAGTCTCATATATAGATTCCACTCTGCTTTAGAGCAAGAAGCACGCTCTTGTTTTCAAGATTCTCTAATACAGCAGGAAACGTGAGTGTGCTCAGAACAAATTAATGGTGTTTCCTACACATACGGACCGTATGTAGTCCACGTCTGCTGATGAAACTGATGCAAAGCACTGGTCATCTAACATCCAACGCTTGTCAGTTAAGATGAGAAACGTGTGAGCTCCGTGAAAGATGTAGTTCATTTGAGCTGAAAAGTGACTGCCCTTACCTGAAACGAAATCTTGCTTGTAGAAAGACTCAGAGCCTGGGATTTAACTCCATTTCTGCATGGAAACACACAGCAGAGTTCTCATCCATTGATCACACTCTGGTTTGGAGCAAGAAGCACGCTCTTGCTTTCCAGAGTCTCTAAGAGAGCAGGAAATGTGACTGTGATGAGAACAAAAGAATGGTGTTTCCTACACATACGGACCATATCCAGTTCAACTCTGCTTCTGAAACTGAAAGAACCACAGGTCCTCTAACATCCGATACTTGTCAGTTCAGATGAGAAACGTGGGAGCTTCGTAAATGATGTAGTTCGTTTGAGCTGTAAAGTAACTGCCCTTACCTGAAACGAAGTCTTGCTTGTAGGAAGACTCAGAGCCTGGGATTTAACTCCATTTCTGCATGGAAACACACAGCAGAGTTCTCATCCATTGATCACACTCTGCTTTAGAGCAAGAAGCACGCTCTTGCTTTCTAGAGTCTCTAATAGAGCAGGAAACATGAGTGTGCTCAGAACAAATGAACGGTGTTTCCTACACATAGGGACCATATCTAGTTCAACTCTGCTTCGAAAACTGAAACAAACCACAGGTCCTCTAACATCCAATGCTTGGCAGTTAAGATGAGAAACGTGTGAGCTTCGAGAACGATGTAGTTCGTTTGAGCTGTAACGTAACTGCCCTTACCTGAAACGATGTGGTGATTGTAGGAAGACACAGAGCCTGGGATTTAACTCCATTTCTGAAGTGAAACAGACAGCAGAGTTCTCATCCATTGATCACACACTGCTTTGGAGCAAGAAGCACGCTCTTGCTTTCCAGAGTCTCTAAGAGAGCAGGAAATGTGAGTGTGATGAGAAAAAAAGAACGGTGTTTCCAACACATACGGACCATATCAATTTCAACTCTGCTTCTGAAACTGAAACAAACCACAGGTCCTCTAACATCCAATGCTTGTCAGTTAAGATGAGAAACGTTTGAGCTTCGTGAACGATGTAGTTCATTTGAGCTGCAAACTAACTGCCCTTACATGAAACGAAGTCTTGCTTGTAGGAAGAGTCAGAGCCTGGGATTTAACTCCATTTCTGAAGTGAAACACACAGCACAGTCTCATATATAGATCCCATTCTGCTTTAGAGCAAGAAGCACGCTCTTGCTTTCCAGAGTCTCTAAGAGAGCAGGAAACGTGAGTGTGATGAGAACAAAAGAACAGTGTTTCCTACACATACGGACCATATCTATTCCAACTCTGCTTCTGAAACTGATACAAAGCACTGGTCATCTAACATCCAACGCTTGTCAGTTAATATGAGAAACGTGTGAACTCCGTGAATGATGTAGTTCGTTTGAGCTGAAAAGTGACTGCCCTTACTTGAAACGAAATCTTGATTGTAGGAAGACAAAGAGCCTGGAATTTAACTCCATTTCTGAAGTGAAACACACAGCACAGTCTCATATATAGATGCCACTCTGCTTTAGAACAAGAAGCACGCTCTTGCTTTCCAGAGTCTCTAAGACAGCAGGAAACATGAGTGTGATGAGAACAAAAGAACGGTGTTTCCTACACATACGGACCATATCTAGTTCAACTCTGCTTCTGAAACTGAAAGATCCACAGGTCCTCTAACATCCGATGCTTGTCAGTTCAGATGAGAAACGTGGGAGCTTCGTAAATGATGTAGTACGTTTGAGCTGTAAAGTAACTGCCCTTACCTGAAACGAAGTCTTGCTTGTAGGAAGACTCAGAGCCTGGGATTTAACTCCATTTCTGAAGTGAAACACACAGCACAGTCTCATATATAGATCCCACTCTGCTTTAGAGCAAGAAGCACGCTCTTGCGTTATAGATTCTCTAATACAGCAGGAAACATGAGTGTGCTCGGAACAAATGAACGGTGTTTCCTACACATACGGACCATATCTAGTCCAACACTGCTGCTGAAACTGATGCAAAGCACTGGTCATCTAACATCCAACGCTTGTCAGTTAAGATGAGAAACGTGTGAGCTTGGTGAACGATGTAGTTCGTTTGAGTGTAAAGTATCTGCCCTTACCTGAAACGAAGTCTTGCTTGTAGAAAGACTCAGAGCCTGGGATTTAACTCCATTTCTTAAGGGAAACACACAGCATATTTCTCATCCATGCAGCACACTCTGCTTTAGAGCAAGAAGCACGCTCTTGCTTTCTAGAGTCTCTAATAGAGCAGGAAACATGAGTGTGCTCAGAACAAATGAACGGTGTTTCCTACACATACGGACCATATCTAGTTCAACTCTGCTTCGGAAACTGAAACAAACCACAGGTCCTCTAACATGCAATGCTTGGCAGTTAAGATGAGAAACGTGTGAGCTTCGTGAACGATGTAGTTCGTTTGAGCTGTTACGTAACTGTCCTTACCTGAAACGATGTCGTGATTGTAGGAAGACACAGAGCCTGGGATTTAACTCCATTTCTGAAGTGAAACAGACAGCAGAGTTCTCATCCATTGATCACACTCTGCTTTAGAGCAAGAAGCACGCTCTTGCTTTCCAGAGTCTCTAAGAGAGCAGGAAACGTGAGTGTGATGAGAAAAAAAGAACGGTGTTTCCTACACATGCAGACCATATCAATTTCAACTCTGCTTCTGAAACTGAAACAAACCACATGTCCTCTAACATCCAATGCTTGTCAGTTAAGATGAGAAACGTGTGAGCTTCGTGAATGATGTAGTTCGTTTGAGCTGTAAAGTAACTGCCCTTACCGGAAACGAAGTCTTGCTTGTAGGAAGACTCAGAGCCTGGGATTTAACTCCATTTCTGAAGTGAAACACACAGCACAGTCTCATATATAGATCCCACTCTGTTTTAGAGCAAGAAGCACGCTCTTGCTTTCCAGAGTCTCTAAGACAGCAGGAAAGGTGAGTGTGATGAGAACAAAAGAACGGTGTTTCCTACACATACGGACCATATCTAGTTCAACTCTACTTCTGAAACTGAAAGAACCACAGGTCCTCTAACATCCAATGCTTGTCAGTTAAGATGAGAAACGTGTGAGCTTCGTGAATGATGTAGTTCGTTTGAGCTGTAAAGTAACTGCCCTTACCGGAAACGAAGTCTTGCTTGTAGGAAGACTCAGAGCCTGGGATTTAACTCCATTTCTGAAGTGAAACACACAGCACAGTCTCATATATAGATCCCACTCTGCTTTAGAGCAAGAAGCACGCTCTTGCTTTCTACATTCTCTAATACAGCAGGAAACATGAGTGTGCTCAGAACAAATGAACGGTGTTTCCTACACATACGGACCATATCTAGTCCATCTCTGCTGCTGAAACTGATGCAAAGCACTGGTCATCTATCATCCAATGCTTGTCAGTTAAGATGAGAAACGTGTGAGCTTCGTGAAAGATGTAGTTCCTTTGAGCTGTAACGTAACTGCCCTTACCTTTAACGATATAGTGAATGTAGGAAGACTCAGAGCCTGGGATTTAACTCCCTTTCTGAAGTGAAACACACAGCACAGTCTCATATATAGATCCCACTCTGCTTTAGAGGAAGAAGCACGCTCTTGCTTTCTAGATTCTCTAATACAGCAGGAAACGTGAGTGTGCTCAGAACAAATGAACGGTGTTTCCTACACATACGGACCGTATGTAGTCCAACTCTGCTGCTGAAACTGATGCAAAGCACTGGTCATTTAACATACAATGCTTGTCAGGTAAGATGAGAAACGTGTGAGCTCCGTGAAAGATGTAGTTCTTTTGAGCTGAAAAGTGACTGCCCTTACTTGAAACGAAATCTTGATTGTAGGAAGACAAAGAGCCTGGAATTTAACTCCATTTCTGAAGGGAAACACACAGCATAGTTCTCAATGATGGTTCACACTCTGCTTTAGAGCAAGAAGCACGTTCTTGCTTTCTAGAATCTCTAATACAGCAGGAAAATTGAGTGTGCTCAGAACAAAAGAAACGGTGTTTCCTACACATACGGACCATATGTAGTTCAACTCTGCTTCGGAAACTGAAACAAACCACAGGTCCTCTAACATCCAATGCTTGGCAGTTAATATGAGAAACGTGTGAGCTTCGTGAAAGATGTAGTTCGTTTGAGCTGTAACGTAACTGCCCTTACCTGAAACGATGTAGTGATTGTAGGAAGACACAGAGCCTGGGATTTAACTCCATTTCTGAAGTGAAACAGACAGCATAGTTCTCATCCATTGATCACACTCTGCTTTAGAACAAGAAGCACGCTCTTGCTTTCCAGAGTCTCTAAGACAGCAGGAAACGTGAGTGTGATGAGAAAAATAGATCCGTGTTTCCTACACATACCTACCATATCAATTTCAACTCTGCTTCTGAAACTGAAACAAACCACATGTCCTCTAACATCCAATGCTTGTCAGTTAAGATGAGAAACGTTTGAGCTTCGTGAACGATGTAGTTCGTTTGAGCTGTAAACTAACTGCCCTTACATGAAACGAAGTCTTGCTTGTATTAAGACTCAGAGCCTGGAATTTAACTCCATTTCAGAAGTGAAACACACAGCACAGACTCATATATAGATCCCACTCTGCTTTAGAGTAAGAAGCACGCTCTTGCTTTCTAGATTCTCTAATACAGCAGGAAACATGAGTGTGCTCAGAAAAAATGAACGGTGTTTCCTACACATACGGACCATATCTAGTCCAACTCTGCTGCTGAAACTGATGCAAAGCACTGGTCATCTAACATCCAATGCTTGTCAGTTAAGATGAGAAACGTGTGAGCTTCGTGAACGATGTAGTTCGTTTGAGCTGAAAAGTGACTGCCCTTACTTGAAACGAAATATTGCTTGTAGAAAGACTCAGAGCCTGGGATTTAACTCCATTTCTGCATGGAAACACACAGCAGAGTTCTCATCCATTGATCACACTCTGCTTTAGAGCATGAATCACGCTCTTCCTTTCCAGTGTCTCTAAGACAGCAGGAAACGTGAGTGTGATTAGAACAAAAGAACGGTGTTTCCTACACATACGGACCATATCTAGTTCAACTCTGCTTCTGAAACTGAAAGAACCACAGGTCCTCTAACATCCGATGCTTGTCATTTAAGATGAGAAACGTGTGAGCTTCTGGAACGATGTAGTCCATTTAGGCTGTAAAGTAACTGCCCTTACCTGAAACGAAGTCTTCCTTGTAGGAAGACTCAGAGCCTGGGATTTAACTCCATTTCTGAAGTGAAACACACAGCACAGTCTCATATATAGATCCCACTCTGCTTTAGAGCAAGAAGCACGCTCTTGCTTTCTAGATTCTCTAATACAGCAGGAAACGTGAGTGTGCTCAGAACAAATGAACGGTGTTTCCTACACATACGGACCGTATGTAGTCCAACTCTGCTGCTGAAACTGATGCAAAGCACTGGTCATTTAACATACAATGCTTGTCAGTTAAGATGAGAGACGTGTGAGCTCCGTGAAAGATGTAGTTCGTTTGAGCTGAAAAGTGACTGCCCTTACTTGAAACGAAATCTTGATTGTAGGAAGACAAAGAGCTTGGAATTTAACTCCATTTCTGAAGGGAAACACACAGCATAGTTCTCAATGATGGTTCACACTCTGCTTTAGAGCAAGAAGCACGTTCTTGCTTTCTAGAATCTCTAATACAGCAGGAAACTTGAGTGTGCTCAGAACAAAAGAAACGGTGTTTCCTACACATACGGACCATATGTAGTTCAACTCTGCTTCTGAAACTGAAACAAGCCACAGGCCCTCTAACATCCAATGCTTGGCAGTTAAGATGAGAAACGTGTGAGCTTCGTGAATGATGTAGTTCGTTTGAGCTGTAAAGTAACTGCCCTTACCGGAAACAAAGTCTTGCTTGTAGGAAGACTCAGAGCCTGGGATTTAACTCCATTTCTGAAGTGAAACACACAGCACAGTCTCATATATAGATCCCACTCTGCTTTAGAGCAAGAAGCACGCTCTTGTTTTCTAGATTCTCTAATACAGCAGGAAACATGAGTGTGCTCAGAACAAATGAACGGTGTTTCCTACACATACGGACCATATCTAGTCCAACTCTGCTGCTGAAACTGATGCAAAGCACTGGTCATCTATCATCCAATGCTTGTCAGTTAAGATGAGAAACGTATGAGCTTCGTGAAAGATGTAGTTCGTTTGAGCTGTAACGTAACTGCCCTAACCTGAAACGATGTAGTGATTGTAGGAAGACACAGAGCCTGGGATTTAACTCCATTTCTGAAGTGAAACAGACAGCATAGTTCTCATCCATTGATCACACTCTGCTTTAGAACAAGAAGCACGCTCTTGCTTTCCAGAGTCTCTAAGACAGCAGGAAACGTGAGTGTGATGAGAAAAATAGAACTGTGTTTCCTACACATACGGACCATATCTAGACCAACTCTGCTGCTGAAACTGATGCAAAGCACTGGTCATCTAACATCCAATGCTTGTCAGTTAAGATGAGAAACGTGTGAGCTTCGTGAACAATGTAGTTCGTTTGAGCTGAAAAGTGACTGCCCTTACTTGATACGAAATCTTGCTTGTAGAAAGACTCAGAGCCTGGGATTTAACTCCATTCCTGCATGGAAACACACAGCAGAGTTCTCATCCATTAATCACACTCTGCTTTAGAGCAAGAAGCACGCTCTTGCTTTCAAGAGTCTCTAAGACAGCAGGAAACGTGAGTGTGATGAGAAAAAAAGAACGGTGTTTCCTACACATACGGACCATATCTAGTTCAACTCTACTTCTGAAACTGAAACAAACCACAGGTCCTCTAACATCCAATGCTTGTCTGTTAAGATGAGAAACGTGTGAGCTTCTGGAACGATGTAGTCCATTTAGGCTTTAAAGTAACTGCCATTACCTGAAACGAAATCTTCCTTGTAGGAAGACTCAGAGCCGGGGATTTAACTCCATTTCTGAAGTGAAACACACAGCACAGTCTCATATATAGATCCCACTCTGCTTTAGAGCAAGAAGCACGCTCTTGCTTTCTAGATTCTCTAATACAGCAGGAAACGTGAGTGTGCTCAGAACAAATGAACGGTGTTTCCTACACATACGGACCGTATGTAGTCCAACTCTGCTGCTGAAACTGATGCAAAGCACTGGTCATCTAACATCCAATGCTTGTCAGTTAATATGAGAAACGTGTGAGCTTCATGAACGCTGTAGTTCGTTTGAGCTGTTACGTAACTGTCCTTACCTGAAACGATGTCGTGATTGTAGGAAGACACAGAGCCTGGGATTTAACTCCATTTCTGAAGTGAAACAGACAGCATAGTTCTCATCCATTGATCACATTCTGCTTTAGAACAAGAAGCACGCTCTTGCTTTCCAGAGTCTCTAAGACAGCAGGAAACGTGAGTGTGATGAGAAAAATAGATCCGTGTTTCCTACACATACCTACCATATCAATTTCAACTCTGCTTCTGAAACTGAAACAAACCACATGTCCTCTAACATCCAATGCTTGTCAGTTAAGATGAGAAACGTTTGAGCTTCGTGAACGATGTAGTTCGTTTGAGCTGTAAACTAACTGCCCTTACATGAAACGAAGTCTTGCTTGTATTAAGACTCAGAGCCTGGGATTTAACTCCATTTCAGAAGTGAAACACACAGCACAGACTCATATATAGATCCCACTCTGCTTTAGAGTAAGAAGCACGCTCTTGCTTTCTAGATTCTCTAATACAGCAGGAAACATGAGTGTGCTCAGAAAAAATGAACGGTGTTTCCTACACATACGGACCATATCTAGTCCAACTCTGCTGCTGAAACTGATGCAAAGCACTGGTCATCTAACATCCAATGCTTGTCAGTTAAGATGAGAAACGTGTGAGCTTCGTGAACGATGTAGTTCGTTTGAGCTGAAAAGTGACTGCCCTTACTTGAAACGAAATATTGCTTGTAGAAAGACTCAGAGCCTGGGATTTAACTCCATTTCTGCATGGAAACACACAGCAGAGTTCTCATCCATTGATCACACTCTGCTATAGAGCATGAATCACGCTCTTCCTTTCCAGTGTCTCTAAGACAGCAGGAAACGTGAGTGTGATTAGAACAAAAGAACGGTGTTTCCTACACATACGGACCATATCTAGTTCAACTCTGCTTCTGAAACTGAAAGAACCACAGGTCCTCTAACATACGATGCTTGTCATTTAAGATGAGAAACGTGTGAGCTTCTGGAACAATGTAGTCCATTTAGGCTGTAAAGTAACTGCCCTTACCTGAAACGAAGTCTTCCTTGTAGGAAGACTCAGAGCCTGGGATTTAACTCCATTTCTGAAGTGAAACACACAGCACAGTCTCATATATAGATCCCACTCTGCTTTAGAGCAAGAAGCACGCTCTTGCTTTCTAGATTCTCTAATACAGCAGGAAACGTGAGTGTGCTCAGAACAAATGAACGGTGTTTCCTACACATACGGACCGTATGTAGTCCAACTCTGCTGCTGAAACTGATGCAAAGCACTGGTCATTTAACATACAATGCTTGTCAGTTAAGATGAGAGACGTGTGAGCTCCGTGAAAGATGTAGTTCGTTTGAGCTGAAAAGTGACTGCCCTTACTTGAAACGAAATCTTGATTGTAGGAAGACAAAGAGCTTGGAATTTAACTCCATTTCTGAAGGGAAACACACAGCATAGTTCTCAATGATGGTTCACACTCTGCTTTAGAGCAAGAAGCACGTTCTTGCTTTCTAGAATCTCTAATACAGCAGGAAACTTGAGTGTGCTCAGAACAAAAGAACCGGTGTTTCCTACACATACGGACCATATGTAGTTCAACTCTGCTTCTGAAACTGAAACAAGCCACAGGCCCTCTAACATCCAATGCTTGGCAGTTAAGATGAGAAACGTGTGAGCTTCGTGAATGATGTAGTTCGTTTGAGCTGTAAAGTAACTGCCCTTACCGGAAACAAAGTCTTGCTTGTAGGAAGACTCAGAGCCTGGGATTTAACTCCATTTCTGAAGTGAAACACACAGCACAGTCTCATATATAGATCCCACTCTGCTTTAGAGCAAGAAGCACGCTCTTGTTTTCTAGATTCTCTAATACAGCAGGAAACATGAGTGTGCTCAGAACAAATGAACGGTGTTTCCTACACATACGGACCATATCTAGTCCAACTCTGCTGCTGAAACTGATGCAAAGCACTGGTCATCTATCATCCAATGCTTGTCAGTTAAGATGAGAAACGTATGAGCTTCGTGAAAGATGTAGTTCGTTTGAGCTGTAACGTAACTGCCCTAACCTGAAACGATGTAGTGATTGTAGGAAGACACAGAGCCTGGGATTTAACTCCATTTCTGAAGTGAAACAGACAGCATAGTTCTCATCCATTGATCACACTCTGCTTTAGAACAAGAAGCACGCTCTTGCTTTCCAGAGTCTCTAAGACAGCAGGAAACGTGAGTGTGATGAGAAAAATAGAACTGTGTTTCCTACACATACGGACCATATCTAGACCAACTCTGCTGCTGAAACTGATGCAAAGCACTGGTCATCTAACATCCAATGCTTGTCAGTTAAGATGAGAAACGTGTGAGCTTCGTGAACAATGTAGTTCGTTTGAGCTGAAAAGTGACTGCCCTTACTTGATACGAAATCTTGCTTGTAGAAAGACTCAGAGCCTGGGATTTAACTCCATTCCTGCATGGAAACACACAGCAGAGTTCTCATCCATTAATCACACTCTGCTTTAGAGCAAGAAGCACGCTCTTGCTTTCAAGAGTCTCTAAGACAGCAGGAAACGTGAGTGTGATGAGAAAAAAAGAACGGTGTTTCCTACACATACGGACCATATCTACTTCAACTCTACTTCTGAAACTGAAACAAACCACAGGTCCTCTAACATCCAATGCTTGTCTGTTAAGATGAGAAACGTGTGAGCTTCTGGAACGATGTAGTCCATTTAGGCTGTAAAGTAACTGCCATTACCTGAAACGAAGTCTTCCTTGTAGGAAGACTCAGAGCCTGGGATTTAACTCCATTTCTGAAGTGAAACACACAGCACAGTCTCATATATAGATCCCACTCTGCTTTAGAGCAAGAAGCACGCTCTTGCTTTCTAGATTCTCTAATACAGCAGGAAACGTGAGTGTGCTCAGAACAAATGAACGGTGTTTCCTACACATACGGACCGTATGTAGTCCAACTCTGCTGCTGAAACTGATGCAAAGCACTGGTCATCTAACATCCAATGCTTGTCAGTTAATATGAGAAACGTGTGAGCTTCATGAACGCTGTAGTTCGTTTGAGCTGTTACGTAACTGTCCTTACCTGAAACGATGTCGTGATTGTAGGAAGACACAGAGCCTGGGATTTAACTCCATTTCTGAAGTGAAACAGACAGCATAGTTCTCATCCATTGATCACACTCTGCTTTAGAGCAAGAAGCATGCTCTTGCTTTCCAGAGTCTCTAAGACAGCAGGAAACGTGAGTGTGATGAGAAAAATAGAACCGTGTTTCCTACACATACCGACCATATCAATTTCAACTCTGCTTCTGAAACTGAAACAAACCACATGTCCTCTAACATCCAATGCTTGTCAGTTAAGATGAGAAACGTTTGAGCTTCGTGAACGATGTAGTTCGTTTGAGCTGTAAACTAACTGCCCTTACATGAAACGAAGTCTTGCTTGTATTAAGACTCAGAGCCTGGGATTTAACTCCATTTCAGAAGTGAAACACACAGTACAGACTCATATATAGATCCCACTCTGCTTTAGAGCAAGAAGCACGCTCTTGCTTTCTAGATTCTCTAATACAGCAGGAAACATGAGTGTGCTCAGAAAAAATGAACGGTGTTTCCTACACATACGGACCATATCTAGTCCAACTCTGCTGCTGAAACTGATGCAAAGCACTGGTCATCTAACATCCAATGCTTGTCAGTTAAGATGAGAAACGTGTGAGCTTCGTGAACGATGTAGTTCGTTTGAGCTGAAAAGTGACTGCCCTTACTTGAAACGAAATCTTGCTTGTAGAAAGACTCAGAGCCTGGGATTTAACTCCATTTCTGCATGGAAACACACAGCAGAGTTCTCATCCATTGATCACACTCTGCTTTAGAGCATGAATCACGCTCTTCCTTTCCAGTGCCTCTAAGACAGCAGGAAACGTGAGTGTGATTAGAACAAAAGAACGGTGTTTCCTACACATATGGACCATATCTAGTTCAACTCTGCTTCTGAAACTGAAAGAACCACAGGTCCTCTAACATACGATGCTTGTCATTTAAGATGAGAAACGTGTGAGCTTCTGGAACGATGTAGTCCATTTAGGCTGTAAAGTAACTGCCCTTACCTGAAACGAAGTCTTCCTTGTAGGAAGACTCAGAGCCTGGGATTTAACTCCATTTCTGAAGTGAAACACACAGCACAGTCTCATATATAGATCCCACTCTGCTTTAGAGCAAGAAGCACGCTCTTGCTTTCTAGATTCTCTAATACAGCAGGAAACGTGAGTGTGCTCAGAACAAATGAACGGTGTTTCCTACACATACGGACCGTATGTAGTCCAACTCTGCTGCTGAAACTGATGCAAAGCACTGGTCATTTAACATACAATGCTTGTCAGTTAAGATGAGAGACGTGTGAGCTCCGTGAAAGATGTAGTTCGTTTGAGCTGAAAAGTGACTGCCCTTACTTGAAACGAAATCTTGATTGTAGGAAGACAAAGAGCCTGGAATTTAACTCCATTTCTGAAGGGAAACACACAGCATAGTTCTCAATGATGGTTCACACTCTGCTTTAGAGCAAGAAGCACGTTCTTGCTTTCTAGAATCTCTAATACAGCAGGAAACATGAGTGTGCTCAGAAAAAATGAACGGTGTTTCCTACACATACGGACCATATCTAGTCCAACTCTGCTGCTGAAACTGATGCAAAGCACTGGTCATCTATCATCCAATGCTTGTCAGTTAAGATGAGAAACGTGTGAGCTTCGTGAAAGATGTAGTTCGTTTGAGCTGTAACGTAACTGCCCTTACCTGAAACGATGTAGTGATTGTAGGAAGACACAGAGCCTGGGATTTAACTCCATTTCTGAAGTGAAACAGACAGCATAGTTCTCATCCATTGATCACACTCTGCTTTAGAACAAGAAGCACACTCTTGCTTTCCAGAGTCTCTAAGACAGCAGGAAACGTGAGTGTGATGAGAAAAAAAGAACGGTGTTTCCTACACATACGGACCATATCTAGTTCAACTCTACTTCTGAAACTGAAACAAACCACAGGTCCTCTAACATCCAATGCTTGTCTGTTAAGATGAGAAACATGTGAGCTTCTGGAATGATGTAGTCCATTTAGGCTGTAAAGTAACTGCCCTTACCTGAAACGAAGTCTTCCTTGTAGGAAGACTCAGAGCCTGGGATTTAACTCCATTTCTGAAGTGAAACACACAGCACAGTCTCATATATAGATCCCACTCTGCTTTAGAGCAAGAAGCACGCTCTTGCTTTCTAGATTCTCTAATACAGCAGGAAACGTGAGTGTGCTCAGAACAAATGAACGGTGTTTCCTACACATACGGACCATATGTAGTCCACCTCTGCTGCTGAAACTGATGCAAAGCACTGGTCATTTATCATACAATGCTTGTCAGTTAAGATGAGAAACATGTGAGCTCCGTGAAAGATGTAGTTCGTTTGAGCTGAAAAGTGTCTGCCCTTACTTGAAACGAAATCTTGATTGTAGGAAGACAAAGAGCCTGGAATTTAACTCCATTTCTGAAGGGAAACACACAGCATAGTTCTCAATGATGGTTCACACTCTGCTTTAGAGCAAGAAGCACGTTCTTGCTTTCTAGAATCTCTAATACAGCAGGAAACTTGAGTGTGCTCAGAACAAAAGAAACGGTGTTTCCTACACATATGGACCATATCTAGTTCTACTCTGCTTCTGAAACTGAAACAAACCACAGGTCCTCTAACATCCAATGCTTGGCAGTTAAGATGAGAAACGTGTGAGCTTCGTGAACGATGTAGTTCGTTTGACCTGTAAATTAACTGCCCTTATCTGAAACGAAGTCTTGCTTGTAGTAAGACTCAGAGCCTGGGATTTAACTCCATTTCTGAAGTGAAACACACAGCACAGTATCATATATAGATCCCACTCTGCTTTAGAGCAAGAAGCACGCTCTTGCTTTCTAGATTCTCTAATACAGCAGGAAACATGAGTGTGCTCAGAACAAATGAACGGTGTTTCTTACACATACGGACCATATCTAGTCCAACTCTGCTGCTGAAACTGATGCAAAGCACTGGTCATCTAACATCCAATGCTTGTCCGTTAAGATGAGAAACGTGTGAGCTTCGTGAACAATGTAGTTCGTTTGAGCTGAAAAGTGACTGCCCTTACTTGATACGAAATCTTGCTTGTAGAAAGACTCAGAGCCTGGGATTTAACTCCATTTCTGCATGGAAACACACAGCAGAGTTCTCATCCATTGATCACACTCTGCTTTAGAGCAAGAAGCACGCTCTTGCTTTCCAGTGTCTCTAAGACAGCAGGAAACGTGAGTGTGATGAGAAAAAAAGAACGGTGTTTCCTACACATATGGACCATATCTAGTTCAACTCTACTTCTGAAACTGAAACAAACCACAGGTCCTCTAACATCCAATGCTTGTCTGTTAAGATGAGAAACGTGTGAGCTTCTGGAACGATGTAGTCCATTTAGGCTGTAAAGTAACTGCCCTTACCTGAAACGAAGTCTTCCTTGTAGGAAGACTCAGAGCCTGGGATTTAACTCCATTTCTGAAGTGAAACACACAGCACAGTCTCATATATAGATCCCACTCTGCTTTAGAACAAGAAGCACGCTCTTGCTTTCTAGATTCTCTAATACAGCAGGAAACGTGAGTGTGCTCAGAACAAATGAACGGTGTTTCCTACATATACGGACCATATGTAGTCCAACTCTGCTGCTGAAACTGATGCAAAGCACTGGTCATTTAACATCCAATGCTTGTCAGTTAAGATGAGAAACGTGTGAGCTTCGTGAAAGATGTAGTTCGTTTGAGCTGCAACGTAACTGCCCTTACCTGAAACGATGTAGTGATTGTAGGAAGACACAGAGCCTGGGATTTAACTCCATTTCTGAAGTGAAACAGACAGCATAGTTCTCATCCATTGATCACACTCTGCTTTAGAACAAGAAGCACGCTCTTGCTATCCAGAGTCTCTAAGACAGCAGGAAACGTGAGTGTGATGAGAAAAATAGATCCGTGTTTCCTACACATACCGACCATATCAATTTCAACTCTGCTTCTGAAACTGAAACAAACCACATGTCCTCTAACATCCAATGCTTGTCAGTTAAGATGAGAAACGTGTGAGTTTCGTGAGTGATGTAGTTCGTTTGAGCTGTAAATTAACTGCCCTTACCTGAAATGAAGTCTTGCTTATAGGAAGACTCAGAGCCTGGGATTTAACTCCATTTCTGAAGTGAAACACACAGCCCAGTATCATATATAGATCCCACTCTGCTTTAGAGCAAGAAGCACGCTCTTGCTTTCTAGATTCTCTAATACAGCAGGAAACATGAGTGTGCTCAGAACAAATGAACTGTGTTTCCTACACATACGGACCATATCTAGACCAACTCTGCTGCTGAAACTGATGCAAAGCACTGGTCATCTAACATCCAATGCTTGTCAGTTAAGATGAGAAACGTGTGAGCTTCGTGAAAGATGTAGTTAGTTTGAGCTGTAACGTAACTGCCCTTACCTGAAACGATGTAGTGATTGTAGGAAGACACAGAGCCTGGGATTTAACTCCATTTCTGAAGTGAAACAGACAGCATAGTTCTCATCAATTGATCACACTCTGCTTTAGAACAAGAAGCACGCTCTTGCTTTCCAGAGTCTCTAAGACAGCAGGAAACCTGAGTGTGATGAGAAAAATAGATCCGTGTTTCCTACACATACCGACCATATCAATTTCAACTCTGCTTCTGAAACTGAAACAAACCACATGTCCTCTAACATCCAATGCTTGTCAGTTAAGATGAGAAACGTTTGAGCTTCGTGAACGATGTAGTTCGTTTGAGCTGTAAACTAACTGCCCTTACATGAAACGAAGTCTTGCTTGTATTAAGACTCAGAGCCTGGGATTTAACTCCATTTCAGAAGTGAAACACACAGCACAGACTCATATATAGATCCCACTCTGCTTTAGAGCAAGAAGCATGCTCTTGCTTTCTAGATTCTCTAATACAGCAGGAAACATGAGTGTGCTCAGAAAAAATGAACGGTGTTTCCTACACATACGGACCATATCTAGACCAACTCTGCTGCTGAAACTGATGCAAAGCACTGGTCATCTAACATCCAATGCTTGTCAGTTAAGATGAGAAACGTGTGAGCTTCGTGAACGATGTAGTTCGTTTGAGCTGAAAAGTGACTGCCCTTACTTGAAACGAAATCTTGCTTGTAGAAAGACTCAGAGCCTGGGATTTAACTCCATTTCTGCATGGAAACACACAGCAGAGTTCTCATCCATTGATCACACTCTGCTTTAGAGCATGAATCACGCTCTTCCTTTCCAGTGTCTCTAAGACAGCAGGAAACGTGAGTGTGATTAGAACAAAAGAACGGTGTTTCCTACACATACGGACCATATCTAGTTCAACTCTGCTTCTGAAACTGAAAGAACCACAGGTCCTCTAACATACGATGCTTGTCATTTAAGATGAGAAACGTGTGAGCTTCTGGAACGATGTAGTCCATTTAGGCTGTAAAGTAACTGCCCTTACCTGAAATGAAGTCTTCCTTGTAGGAAGACTCAGAGCCTGGGATTTAACTCCATTTCTGAAGTGAAACACACAGCACAGTCTCATATATAGATCCCACTCTGCTTTAGAGCAAGAAGCACGCTCTTGCTTTCTAGATTCTCTAATACAGCAGGAAACGTGAGTGTGCTCAGAACAAATGAACGGTGTTTCCTACACATACGGACCGTATGTAGTCCAACTCTGCTGCTGAAACTGATGCAAAGCACTGGTCATTTAACATACAATGCTTGTCAGTTAAGATGAGAGACGTGTGAGCTCCGTGAAAGATGTAGTTCGTTTGAGCTGAAAAGTGACTGCCCTTACTTGAAACGAAATCTTGATTGTAGGAAGACAAAGAGCCTGGAATTTAACTCCATTTCTGAAGGGAAACACACAGCATAGTTCTCAATGATGGTTCACACTCTGCTTTAGAGCAAGAAGCACGTTCTTGCTTTCTAGAATCTCTAATACAGCAGGAAACTTGAGTGTGCTCAGAACAAAAGAAACGGTGTTTCCTACACATACGGACCATATGTAGTTCAACTCTGCTTCTGAAACTGAAACAAGCCACAGGCCCTCTAACATCCAATGCTTGGCAGTTAAGATGAGAAACGTGTGAGCTTCGTGAATGATGTAGTTCGTTTGAGCTGTAAAGTAACTGCCCTTACCGGAAACAAAGTCTTGCTTGTAGGAAGACTCAGAGCCTGGGATTTAACTCCATTTCTGAAGTGAAACACACAGCACAGTTTCATATATAGATCCCACTCCGCTTTAGAGCAAGAAGCACGCTCTTGTTTTCTAGATTCTCTAATACAGCAGGAAACATGAGTGTGCTCAGAAAAAATGAACGGTGTTTCCTACACATACGGACCATATCTAGTCCAACTCTGCTGCTGAAACTGATGCAAAGCACTGGTCATCTATCATCCAATGCTTGTCAGTTAAGATGAGAAACGTGTGAGCTTCGTGAAAGATGTAGTTCGTTTGAGCTGTAACGTAACTGCCCTTACCTGAAACGATGTAGTGATTGTAGGAAGACACAGAGCCTGGGATTTAACTCCATTTCTGAAGTGAAACAGACAGCATAGTTCTCATCCATTGATCACACTCTGCTTTAGAACAAGAAGCACACTCTTGCTTTCCAGAGTCTCTAAGACAGCAGGAAACGTGAGTGTGATGAGAAAAAAAGAACGGTGTTTCCTACACATACGGACCATATCTAGTTCACCTCTACTTCTGAAACTGAAACAAACCACAGGTCCTCTAACATCCAATGCTTGTCTGTTAAGATGAGAAACATGTGAGCTTCTGGAATGATGTAGTCCATTTAGGCTGTAAAGTAACTGCCCTTACCTGAAACGAAGTCTTCCTTGTAGGAAGACTCAGAGCCTGGGATTTAACTCCATTTCTGAAGTGAAACACACAGCACAGTCTCATATATAGATCCCACTCTGCTTTAGAGCAAGAAGCACGCTCTTGCTTTCTAGATTCTCTAATACAGCAGGAAACGTGAGTGTGCTCAGAACAAATGAACGGTGTTTCCTACACATACGGACCATATGTAGTCCACCTCTGCTGCTGAAACTGATGCAAAGCACTGGTCATTTATCATACAATGCTTGTCAGTTAAGATGAGAAACATGTGAGCTCCTTGAAAGATGTAGTTCGTTTGAGCTGAAAAGTGTCTGCCCTTACTTGAAACGAAATCTTGATTGTAGGAAGACAAAGAGCCTGGAATTTAACTCCATTTCTGAAGGGAAACACACAGCATAGTTCTCAATGATGGTTCACACTCTGCTTTAGAGCAAGAAGCACGTTCTTGCTTTCTAGAATCTCTAATACAGCAGGAAACTTGAGTGTGCTCAGAACAAAAGAAACGGTGTTTCCTACACATATGGACCATATCTAGTTCTACTCTGCTTCTGAAACTGAAACAAACCACAGGTCCTCTAACATCCAATGCTTGGCAGTTAAGATGAGAAACGTGTGAGCTTCGTGAACGATGTAGTTCGTTTGACCTGTAACTTAACTGCCCTTATCTGAAACGATGTAGTGATTGTAGGAAGACACAGAGCCTGGGATTTAACTACATTTCTGAAGTGAAACAGACAGCAGAGTTCTCATCCATGGATCACACTCTGCTTTAGAGAAAGAAGCACGCTCTTGCTTTCTAGAGTCTCTAATACAGCACGAAAATTTAGTGTGCTCAGAACAAATGAACGGTGTTTCCTATACATACAGACCATATCTAGTTCAACTCTGCTTCTGAAACTGAAACAAACCACATGTCCTCTAACATCCAATGCTTGTCAGTTAAGATGAGAAACGTTTGAGCTTCGTGAACGATGTAGTTCGTTTGAGCTGTAAACTAACTGCCCTTATATGAAACGAAGTCTGGCTTGTAGGAAGACTCAGAGCCTGGGATTTAACTCCATTTCTGAAGTGAAACACACAGCACAGTCTCATATATAGATCCCACACTGCTTTAGAGCAAGAAGCACCCTCTTGCTTTCTAGATTCTCCAATACAGCAGGAAACGTTAGTGTGCTCAGAACAAATGAACGGTGTTTCCTACACATACGGACCGTATGTAGTCCAACTCTGCTGCTGAAACTGATGCAAAGCACTGGTCATTTAACATACAATGCTTGTCAGTTAAGATGAGAAACGTGTGAGCTCCGTGAAAGATGTAGTTCGTTTGAGCTGAAAAGTGACTGCCCTTACTTGAAACGAAATCTTGATTGTAGGAAGACAAAGAGCCTGGAATTTAACTCCATTTCTGAAGGGAAGCACACAGCATAGTTCTCAACGATGGATCACACTCTACTTTAGAGCAAGAAGCACGCTCTTGCTTTCTAGAGTCTCTAATACAGCAGGAAAATTGAGTGTGCTCAGAACAAAAGAAACGGTGTTTCCTACACATACGGACCATATGTAGTTCAACTCTGCTTCGGAAACTGAAACAAACCACAGGTCCTCTAACATCCAATTCTTGGCAGTTAAGATGAGAAACGTGTGAGCTTCGTGAACGATGTAGTTCATTTGAGCTGTTACGTAACTGTCCTTACCTGAAACAATGTCATGATTGTAGGAAGACACAGAGCCTGGGATTTAACTCCATTTCTGAAGTGAAACAGACAACAGAGTTCTCATCCATTGATCACACTCTGCTTTAGAGCAAGAAGCACGCTCTTGCTTTCCAGAGTCTCTAAGACAGCAGGAAACGTGAGTGTGATGAGAAAAAAAGAACGGTGTTTCCTACACATGCAGACCATATCAATTTCAACTCTGCTTCTGAAACCTAAACAAACCACATGTCCTCTAACATCCAATGCTTGTCAGTTAAGATGAGAAACCTTTGAGCTTCGTGAAAGAAGTAGTTCGTTTGAGCTCTAAACTAACTGCCCTTACATGAAACGAAGTCTTGCTTGTAGGAAGACTCAGAGCCTGGGATTTAACTCCATTTCTGCATGGAAACACACAGCAGAGTTCTCATCCATTGATCACACTCTGCTTTAGAGCATGAATCACGCTCTTCCTTTCCAGTGTCTCTAAGACAGCAGGAAACGTGAGTGTGATTAGAACAAAAGAACGGTGTTTCCTACACATACGGACCATATCTAGTTCAACTCTGCTTCTGAAACTGAAAGAACCACAGGTCCTCTAACATACGATGCTTGTCATTTAAGATGAGAAACGTGTGAGCTTCTGGAACGATGTAGTCCATTTAGGCTGTAAAGTAACTGCCCTTACCTGAAATGAAGTCTTCCTTGTAGGAAGACTCAGAGCCTGGGATTTAACTCCATTTCTGAAGTGAAACACACAGCACAGTCTCATATATAGATCCCACTCTGCTTTAGAGCAAGAAGCACGCTCTTGCTTTCTAGATTCTCTAATACAGCAGGAAACGTGAGTGTGCTCAGAACAAATGAACGGTGTTTCCTACACATACGGACCGTATGTAGTCCAACTCTGCTGCTGAAACTGATGCAAAGCACTGGTCATTTAACATACAATGCTTGTCAGTTAAGATGAGAGACGTGTGAGCTCCGTGAAAGATGTAGTTCGTTTGAGCTGAAAAGTGACTGCCCTTACTTGAAACGAAATCTTGATTGTAGGAAGACAAAGAGCCTGGAATTTAACTCCATTTCTGAAGGGAAACACACAGCATAGTTCTCAATGATGGTTCACACTCTGCTTTAGAGCAAGAAGCACGTTCTTGCTTTCTAGAATCTCTAATACAGCAGGAAACTTGAGTGTGCTCAGAACAAATGAACGGTGTTTCCTACATATACGGACCATATGTAGTCCAACTCTGCTGCTGAAACTGATGCAAAGCACTGGTCATTTAACATCCAATGCTTGTCAGTTAAGATGAGAAACGTGTGAGCTTCGTGAAAGATGTAGTTCGTTTGAGCTGCAACGTAACTGCCCTTACCTGAAACGATGTAGTGATTGTAGGAAGACACAGAGCCTGGGATTTAACTCCATTTCTGAAGTGAAACAGACAGCATAGTTCTCATCCATTGATCACACTCTGCTTTAGAACAAGAAGCACGCTCTTGCTATCCAGAGTCTCTAAGACAGCAGGAAACGTGAGTGTGATGAGAAAAATAGATCCGTGTTTCCTACACATACCGACCATATCAATTTCAACTCTGCTTCTGAAACTGAAACAAACCACATGTCCTCTAACATCCAATGCTTGTCAGTTAAGATGAGAAACGTGTGAGTTTCGTGAGTGATGTAGTTCGTTTGAGCTGTAAATTAACTGCCCTTACCTGAAATGAAGTCTTGCTTATAGGAAGACTCAGAGCCTGGGATTTAACTCCATTTCTGAAGTGAAACACACAGCCCAGTATCATATATAGATCCCACTCTGCTTTAGAGCAAGAAGCACGCTCTTGCTTTCTAGATTCTCTAATACAGCAGGAAACATGAGTGTGCTCAGAACAAATGAACTGTGTTTCCTACACATACGGACCATATCTAGACCAACTCTGCTGCTGAAACTGATGCAAAGCACTGGTCATCTAACATCCAATGCTTGTCAGTTAAGATGAGAAACGTGTGAGCTTCGTGAAAGATGTAGTTAGTTTGAGCTGTAACGTAACTGCCCTTACCTGAAACGATGTAGTGATTGTAGGAAGACACAGAGCCTGGGATTTAACTCCATTTCTGAAGTGAAACAGACAGCATAGTTCTCATCAATTGATCACACTCTGCTTTAGAACAAGAAGCACGCTCTTGCTTTCCAGAGTCTCTAAGACAGCAGGAAACCTGAGTGTGATGAGAAAAATAGATCCGTGTTTCCTACACATACCGACCATATCAATTTCAACTCTGCTTCTGAAACTGAAACAAACCACATGTCCTCTAACATCCAATGCTTGTCAGTTAAGATGAGAAACGTTTGAGCTTCGTGAACGATGTAGTTCGTTTGAGCTGTAAACTAACTGCCCTTACATGAAACGAAGTCTTGCTTGTATTAAGACTCAGAGCCTGGGATTTAACTCCATTTCAGAAGTGAAACACACAGCACAGACTCATATATAGATCCCACTCTGCTTTAGAGCAAGAAGCATGCTCTTGCTTTCTAGATTCTCTAATACAGCAGGAAACATGAGTGTGCTCAGAAAAAATGAACGGTGTTTCCTACACATACGGACCATATCTAGACCAACTCTGCTGCTGAAACTGATGCAAAGCACTGGTCATCTAACATCCAATGCTTGTCAGTTAAGATGAGAAACGTGTGAGCTTCGTGAACGATGTAGTTCGTTTGAGCTGAAAAGTGACTGCCCTTACTTGAAACGAAATCTTGCTTGTAGAAAGACTCAGAGCCTGGGATTTAACTCCATTTCTGCATGGAAACACACAGCAGAGTTCTCATCCATTGATCACACTCTGCTTTAGAGCATGAATCACGCTCTTCCTTTCCAGTGTCTCTAAGACAGCAGGAAACGTGAGTGTGATTAGAACAAAAGAACGGTGTTTCCTACACATACGGACCATATCTAGTTCAACTCTGCTTCTGAAACTGAAAGAACCACAGGTCCTCTAACATACGATGCTTGTCATTTAAGATGAGAAACGTGTGAGCTTCTGGAACGATGTAGTCCATTTAGGCTGTAAAGTAACTGCCCTTACCTGAAATGAAGTCTTCCTTGTAGGAAGACTCAGAGCCTGGGATTTAACTCCATTTCTGAAGTGAAACACACAGCACAGTCTCATATATAGATCCCACTCTGCTTTAGAGCAAGAAGCACGCTCTTGCTTTCTAGATTCTCTAATACAGCAGGAAACGTGAGTGTGCTCAGAACAAATGAACGGTGTTTCCTACACATACGGACCGTATGTAGTCCAACTCTGCTGCTGAAACTGATGCAAAGCACTGGTCATTTAACATACAATGCTTGTCAGTTAAGATGAGAGACGTGTGAGCTCCGTGAAAGATGTAGTTCGTTTGAGCTGAAAAGTGACTGCCCTTACTTGAAACGAAATCTTGATTGTAGGAAGACAAAGAGCCTGGAATTTAACTCCATTTCTGAAGGGAAACACACAGCATAGTTCTCAATGATGGTTCACACTCTGCTTTAGAGCAAGAAGCACGTTCTTGCTTTCTAGAATCTCTAATACAGCAGGAAACTTGAGTGTGCTCAGAACAAAAGAAACGGTGTTTCCTACACATACGGACCATATGTAGTTCAACTCTGCTTCTGAAACTGAAACAAGCCACAGGCCCTCTAACATCCAATGCTTGGCAGTTAAGATGAGAAACGTGTGAGCTTCGTGAATGATGTAGTTCGTTTGAGCTGTAAAGTAACTGCCCTTACCGGAAACAAAGTCTTGCTTGTAGGAAGACACAGAGCCTGGGATTTAACTCCATTTCTGAAGTGAAACACACAGCACAGTTTCATATATAGATCCCACTCCGCTTTAGAGCAAGAAGCACGCTCTTGTTTTCTAGATTCTCTAATACAGCAGGAAACATGAGTGTGCTCAGAAAAAATGAACGGTGTTTCCTACACATACGGACCATATCTAGTCCAACTCTGCTGCTGAAACTGATGCAAAGCACTGGTCATCTATCATCCAATGCTTGTCAGTTAAGATGAGAAACGTGTGAGCTTCGTGAAAGATGTAGTTCGTTTGAGCTGTAACGTAACTGCCCTTACCTGAAACGATGTAGTGATTGTAGGAAGACACAGAGCCTGGGATTTAACTCCATTTCTGAAGTGAAACAGACAGCATAGTTCTCATCCATTGATCACACTCTGCTTTAGAACAAGAAGCACACTCTTGCTTTCCAGAGTCTCTAAGACAGCAGGAAACGTGAGTGTGATGAGAAAAAAAGAACGGTGTTTCCTACACATACGGACCATATCTAGTTCACCTCTACTTCTGAAACTGAAACAAACCACAGGTCCTCTAACATCCAATGCTTGTCTGTTAAGATGAGAAACATGTGAGCTTCTGGAATGATGTAGTCCATTTAGGCTGTAAAGTAACTGCCCTTACCTGAAACGAAGTCTTCCTTGTAGGAAGACTCAGAGCCTGGGATTTAACTCCATTTCTGAAGTGAAACACACAGCACAGTCTCATATATAGATCCCACTCTGCTTTAGAGCAAGAAGCACGCTCTTGCTTTCTAGATTCTCTAATACAGCAGGAAACGTGAGTGTGCTCAGAACAAATGAACGGTGTTTCCTACACATATGGACCATATGTAGTCCACCTCTGCTGCTGAAACTGATGCAAAGCACTGGTCATTTATCATACAATGCTTGTCAGTTAAGATGAGAAACATGTGAGCTCCTTGAAAGATGTAGTTCGTTTGAGCTGAAAAGTGTCTGCCCTTACTTGAAACGAAATCTTGATTGTAGGAAGACAAAGAGCCTGGAATTTAACTCCATTTCTGAAGGGAAACACACAGCATAGTTCTCAATGATGGTTCACACTCTGCTTTAGAGCAAGAAGCACGTTCTTGCTTTCTAGAATCTCTAATACAGCAGGAAACTTGAGTGTGCTCAGAACAAAAGAAACGGTGTTTCCTACACATATGGACCATATCTAGTTCTACTCTGCTTCTGAAACTGAAACAAACCACAGGTCCTCTAACATCCAATGCTTGGCAGTTAAGATGAGAAACGTGTGAGCTTCGTGAACGATGTAGTTCGTTTGACCTGTAACTTAACTGCCCTTATCTGAAACGATGTAGTGATTGTAGGAAGACACAGAGCCTGGGATTTAACTACATTTCTGAAGTGAAACAGACAGCAGAGTTCTCATCCATGGATCACACTCTGCTTTAGAGAAAGAAGCACGCTCTTGCTTTCTAGAGTCTCTAATACAGCACGAAAATTTAGTGTGCTCAGAACAAATGAACGGTGTTTCCTATACATACAGACCATATCTAGTTCAACTCTGCTTCTGAAACTGAAACAAACCACATGTCCTCTAACATCCAATGCTTGTCAGTTAAGATGAGAAACGTTTGAGCTTCGTGAACGATGTAGTTCGTTTGAGCTGTAAACTAACTGCCCTTATATGAAACGAAGTCTGGCTTGTAGGAAGACTCAGAGCCTGGGATTTAACTCCATTTCTGAAGTGAAACACACAGCACAGTCTCATATATAGATCCCACACTGCTTTAGAGCAAGAAGCACCCTCTTGCTTTCTAGATTCTCCAATACAGCAGGAAACGTTAGTGTGCTCAGAACAAATGAACGGTGTTTCCTACACATACGGACCGTATGTAGTCCAACTCTGCTGCTGAAACTGATGCAAAGCACTGGTCATTTAACATACAATGCTTGTCAGTTAAGATGAGAAACGTGTGAGCTCCGTGAAAGATGTAGTTCGTTTGAGCTGAAAAGTGACTGCCCTTACTTGAAACGAAATCTTGATTGTAGGAAGACAAAGAGCCTGGAATTTAACTCCATTTCTGAAGGGAAGCACACAGCATAGTTCTCAACGATGGATCACACTCTACTTTAGAGCAAGAAGCACGCTCTTGCTTTCTAGAGTCTCTAATACAGCAGGAAAATTGAGTGTGCTCAGAACAAAAGAAACGGTGTTTCCTACACATACGGACCATATGTAGTTCAACTCTGCTTCGGAAACTGAAACAAACCACAGGTCCTCTAACATCCAATTCTTGGCAGTTAAGATGAGAAACGTGTGAGCTTCGTGAACGATGTAGTTCATTTGAGCTGTTACGTAACTGTCCTTACCTGAAACAATGTCATGATTGTAGGAAGACACAGAGCCTGGGATTTAACTCCATTTCTGAAGTGAAACAGACAACAGAGTTCTCATCCATTGATCACACTCTGCTTTAGAGCAAGAAGCACGCTCTTGCTTTCCAGAGTCTCTAAGACAGCAGGAAACGTGAGTGTGATGAGAAAAAAAGAACGGTGTTTCCTACACATGCAGACCATATCAATTTCAACTCTGCTTCTGAAACCTAAACAAACCACATGTCCTCTAACATCCAATGCTTGTCAGTTAAGATGAGAAACCTTTGAGCTTCGTGAAAGAAGTAGTTCGTTTGAGCTCTAAACTAACTGCCCTTACATGAAACGAAGTCTTGCTTGTAGGAAGACTCAGAGCCTGGGATTTAACTCCATTTCTGCATGGAAACACACAGCAGAGTTCTCATCCATTCATCACACTCTGCTTTAGAGCAAGAAGCACGTTCTTGCTTTCTAGAGTGTCTAATACAGCAGCAAACTTGAGTGTGCTCAGAACAGAAGAAACGGTGTTACCTACACATACGGACTATATCTAGTTCAACTCTACTTCTGAAACTGAAACAAACCACAGGTGCTCTAACATCCAATGCTTGGCAGTTAAGATGAGAAACATGTGAGCTTCGTGAACGATGTAGTTCGTTTGAGCTGAAAAGTGACTGCCTTAGTTGAAACGAAATCTTGCTTGTAGAAAGACTCAGAGCCTGGGATTTAACTCCATTTCTGCATGGAAACACACAGCAGAGTTCTCTTCCATTGATCACACTCTGCTTTAGAGCAAGAAGCACGCTCTTGCTTTCCAGAGTCTCTAAGACAGCAGGAAACGTGAGTGTGATGAGAACAAAAGAACGGTGTTTCCTACACATATGGACCATATCTAGTTCAATTCTGCTTCTGAAACTGAAACAAACCACAGGTCCTCTAACATCCAATGCTTGTCTGTTAAGATGAGAAACGTGTGAGCTTCTGGAACGATGTAGTCCATATAAGCTGTAAAGTAACT
The DNA here is from genome assembly GCA_949786385.1 of Onychomys leucogaster. NCBI lineage: Eukaryota > Metazoa > Chordata > Mammalia > Rodentia > Cricetidae > Onychomys > Onychomys leucogaster. Next base: position 2,349,351 of record CATKUP010000073.1, read on the forward strand.
GCCCTTAAATGAAACGAAGTCTTGCTTATAGGAAGACTCAGAGCCTGGGATTTAACTCCATTTCCGAAGTGAAACACACAGCACAGTCTCATATATAGATCCCACAAAGCTTTAGAGCAAGAAGCAACCTCTTGCTTTCTAGATTCTCCAATACAGCAGGAAACGTTAGTGTGCTCAGAACAAATGAACGGTGTTTCCTACACATACGGACCATATGTAGTCCAACTCTGCTGCTGAAACTGATGCAAAGCACTGGTCATCTAACATCCAATGCTTGTCAGTTAAGATGGGAAACGTGTGAGCTCCGTGAAAGATGTAGTTCGTTTGAGCTGAAAAGTGACTGCCCTTACTTGAAACGAAATCTTGATTGTAGGAAGACAAAGAGCCTGGAATTTAACTCCATTTCTGAAGGGAAACACACAGCCTAGTTCTCAACGATGGATCACACTCTGCTTTACAGCAAGAAGCACGTTCTTGCTTTCTACAGTCTCTAATACAGCAGGAAACTTGAGTGTGCTCAGAACAAAAGAAACGGTGTTTCCTACACATACGGACCAGATCTAGTTCAATTCTGCTTCTGAAAATGAAAAAAACCACAGGTCCTCTAACATCCAATGCTTGGCAGTTAAGTTGAGAAACGTGTGAGCTTTGTGAACGATGTAGATCGTTTGAGCTGAATAGTGTCTGACTTTACTTGAAAAGAAATCTTGCTTGTAGAAAGACTCAGAGCCTGGGATTTAACTCCATTTCTGCATGGAAACACACAGCAGAGTTCTCATCCATTGATCACACTCTGCTTTAGAGCAAGAAGCACGCTCTTGCTTTCCATAGTCTCTAAGACAGCAGGAAACATGAGTGTGATAAGAACAAAAGAACGGTGTTTCCTACATATATGGACCATATCTAGTTCAACTCTGCTTCTGACACTGAAACAAACCACAGGTCCTCTAACATCCAATGCTTGGCAGTTAAGATGAGAAACGTGTGAGCTTCGTGAACGATGTAGTTCGTTTGAGCTGAATAGTGACTGCCCTTAGTTCAAAAGAAATCTTGCTTGTAGAAAGACTCAGAGCCTGGGATTTAACTCCATTTCTGCATGGAAACACACAGCAGAGTTCTCATCCATTGATCACACTCTGCTTTAGAGAAAGAAGCACGCTCTTGCTTTCTAGATTCTCTAATACAGCAGGAAAATTTAGTGTGCTCAGCACAAATGAACGGTGTTTCCTACACATACAGACCACATCTAGTTCAACTCTGCTTCTGAAACTGAAACAAAACACATGTCCTCTAACATCCAATGCTTGTCAGTTAAGATGAGAAACGTTTGAGCTTCGTGAACGATGTAGTTCGTTTCAGCTGTAAACTAACTGCCCTTACCTGAAACGAAGTCTGGCTTGTAGGAAGACTCAGAGCCTGGGATTTAACTCCATTTCCGAAGTGAAACACACAACACAGTCTCATATATAGATCCCACACTGCTTTAGAGCAAGAAGCACCCTCGTGCTTTCTAGATTCTCCAATACAGCAGGAAACGTTAGTGTGCTCAGAACAAATGAACGGTGTTTCCTACACATACGGACCATATCTAGTCCAACTCTGTTGCTGAAACTGATGCAAAGCACTGGTCATCTAACATCCAATGCTTGTCAGTTAAGATGAGAAACGTGTGAGCTTCGTGAACGATGTAGTTCCTTTGAGCTGAAAAGTGACTGCCCTTACTTGAAACGAAATCTTGATTTTAGGAAGACAAAGAGCCTGGAATTTAACTCCATTTCTGAAGGGAAACACACAGCCTAGTTCTCAACGATGGATCACACTCTGCTTTAGAGCAAGAAGCACGTTCTTGCTTTCTACAGTCTCTAATACAGCAGGAAACTTGAGTGTGCTCAGAACAAAAGAAACGGTGTTTCCTACACATACGGACCATATCTAGTTCAATTCTGCTTCTGAAAATGAAACAAACCACAGGTCCTCTAACATCCAATGCTTGGCAGTTAAGATGAGAAACGTGTGAGCTTCGTGAACGATGTAGTTCGTTTGAGCTGAATAGTGACTGACCTTACTTGAAAAGAAATCTTGCTTGTAGAAAGACTCAGAGCCTGGGATTTAACTCCATTTCTGCATGGAAACACACAGCAGAGTTCTCATCCATTGATCACACTCTGCTTTAGAGCAAGAAGCACGCTCTTGCTTTCCAGAGTCTCTAAGACAGCAGGAAACGTGAGTGTGATGAGAACAAAGGAACGGTGTTTCCTACACATACGGACCATATCTAGTCCAACTCTGCTGCTGAAACTGATGCAAAGCACTGGTCATCTAACATCCAATGCTTGGCAGTTAAGATGAGAAACGTGTGAGCTTCGTGAACGATGTAGTTCGTTTGAGCTGAAAAGTGACTGCCCTTACTTGAAACGAAATCTTGCTTGTAGAAAGACTCAGAGCCTGGCATTTAACTCCATTTCTGCATGGAAACACACAGCAGAGTTCTCATCCATTTATCACACTCTGCTTTAGAGCAAGAAGCACGCTCTTGCTTTCCAGAGTCTCTAAGACAGCAGGAAACGTGAGTGTGATGAGAACAAAAGAACCGTGTCCTACACTTAGGGACCATATCTAGTTCAACTCTACTTCTGAAACTGAAACAAACCACAGGTCCTCTAACATCCAATGCTTGTCTGTTAAGATGAGAAACGTGTGAGCTTCTGGAACGATGTAGTCCATTTAAGCTGTAAAGTAACTGCCCTTAACTGAAACAAAGTCTTGCATGTAGGAAGACTCAGAGCCTGGGATTTAACTCCATTTCTGAAGTGAAACACACAGCACAGTCTCTTATATAGATCCCACTCTGCTTTAGAGCAAGAAGCACGCTCTTGCTTTCTAGATTCTCTAATACAGCAGGAAACGTGAGTGTGCTCAGAACCAATGAACGGTGTTTCCTACACATACGGACCATATGTAGTCCAACTATGCTGCTGAAACTGATGCAAAGCACTGGTCATCTGACATCCAATGCTTGTCAGTTAAGATGAGAAACGTCTGAGCTCCGTGAAAGATGTAGTTCGTTTGAGCTGAAAAGTGACTGCCCTTACTTGAAACGAAATCTTGATTGTAGGAAGACAAAGAGCCTGGAATTTAACTCCATTTCTGAAGGGAAACACACAGAATAGTTCTCAATGATGGATCACAATCTGCTTTAGAGAAAGAAGCACGTTCTTGCTTTCTAATGTCTCTAATACCGCAGCAAACTTGAGTGTGCTCAGAACAGAAGAAATGGTGTTTCCTACACATACGGACCATATCTAGTTCAACTATGCTTCTGAAACTGAAACAAACCACAGGTCCTCTAACATCCAATGCTTGTTAGTTAAGATGAGAAACGTGTGAGCTTCGTGAAGGATGTAGTTCGTTTGAGCTGTTAACTAACTGCCCTTACCTGAAACGAAGCCTGGCTTGTAGGAAGACTCAGAGCCTGGGATTTTACTCCATTTCCGAAGTGAAACACACAGCACAGTCTCATATATAGATCCCACACTGCTTTAGAGCAAGAAGCACCCTCTTGCTTTCTAGATTCTCCAATACAGCAGGAAACGTTAGTTTGCTCAGAACAAATGAACGGTGTTTCCTACACATACAAATCATATCTAGTCCAACTCTGTTGCTGAAACTGAAACAAACCACAGGTCCTCTAACATCCAATGCTTGGCAGTTAAGATGAGAAACGTGTGAGCTTCGTGAACGATGTAGTTCCTTTGAGCTGTAAAGTAACTGCCCTTACCTGAAACGAAGTAGTGCTTGTAGGGAGACTCAGAGCCTGGGATTTAACTCCATTTCTGAAGTGAAACACACAGCAGAGTTCTCATCCATTGATCACACTCTACTTTAGAGCAAGAAGCACGCTCTTGCTTTCCAGAGTCTCTAAGAGAGTAGGAAACGTGAGTGTGATGAGAACAAAAGAACAGTGTTTCCTACACGTACGGACCACATCTATTCCAACTCTGCTTCTGAAACTGATGCAAAGCACTGGTCATCTAACATCCAACGCTTGTCAGTAAAGATGAGAAACGTGTGAGCTCCGTGAAAGATGTAGTTCGTTTGAGCTGAAAAGTGACTGCCCTTACTTGAAACAAAATCTGTATTGTAGGAAGACAAAGACCTGGAATTTAACTCCATTTCTAAAGGGAAACACACAGCATAGTTCTCAACGATGGATCACACTCTGCTTTAGAGCAAGAAGCACGCTCTTGCTTTCTAAAGTCTCTAATACAGCAGGAAACTTGAGTGTGCTCAGAACAAAAGAAACAGTGTTTCTTACACATACGGACCATATCTAGTTCAAATCTGCTTCTGAAACTGAAGCAAACCACAGGTCCTCTAACATCCAATGCTTGGCAGTTAAGATGAGAAACGTGTGAGCTTCGTGGACGATGTAGTTCATTTGAGCTGAAAAGTGACTGCCCTTACTTGAAAAGAAATCTTGCTTGTAGAAAGACTCAGAGCCTGGGATTTGACTCCATTTCTGCATGGAAACACACAGCAGAGTTCTCATCCATTGATCACACTCTGCTTTAGAGCAAGAAGCACGCTCTTGCTTTCTAGATTCTCTAAGACAGCAGGAAACATGAGGGTGCTGAGAACAAAAGAACGGTGTTTCCTACACATAAGGACCATATCAATTTCAACTCTGCTTCTGAAACTGATACAAAGCACTGGTCTTCTAACATCCGATGCTTGTCATTTAAGATGAGAAACGTGTGAGCTTCGAGAACGATGTAGTTCGTTTGAGCTGTAAAGTAACTGCCCTTATCTGAAACGAAGTCTTTCTTGTAGAAACACTCAGAGCCTGGGATTTGACTCCATTTCTGAAGGGAAACACGCAGCATAGTCCTCATCCATGGATCACACTCTGCTTTAGAGCAAGAAGCACGCTCTTGCTTTCTAGAGTCTCTAATACAGCAGGAAAATTTAGTGTGCTCAGAACAAATGAACGGTGTTTCCTACACATACGGACCATATCTAGTCCAACACTGCTACTGAAACTGATGCAAAGCACTGGTCATCTAACATCCAATGCTTGTCAGTTAAGATGAGAAACGTGTGAGCTTCGTGAACGATGTAGTTCGTTTGAGCTGAATAGTGACTGCCCTTACTTGAAAAGAAATCTTGGTTGTAGAAAGACTCAGTGCCTGGGATTTAACTCCATTTCTGCATGGAAACACACAGCAGAGTTCTCATCCATTAATCACACTCTGCTTTAGAGCAAGAAGCACGCTCTTGCTTTCCAGAGTCTCTAAGACAGCAGGAAACGTGAGTGTGATGAGAACAAAAGAACGGTGTTTCCTACACATACGGACCATATCTAGTTCAACTCTGCTTCTGAAACTGAAAGAACCACAGGTCCTCTAACATCCAATGCTTGTCAGTTAAGATGAGAAACGTGTGAGCTTCGTGAACGATGTAGTTCGTTTGAGCTGTAAAGTAACTGCCCTTACCTGAAACAAAGTAGTGCTTGTAGGGAGACTCAAATCCTGGGATTTAACTCCATTTCTGAAGTGAAACACACAGCAGAGTTCTCATCTATTGATCACACTCTACTTTAGAGCAAGAAGCACGCTCTTGCTTTCCAGAGTCTCTAAGAGAGTAGGAAACGTGAGTGTGATGAGAACAAAAGAACAGTGTTTCCTACACATACGGACCATATCTATTCCAACTCTGATTCTGAAACTGATACAAAGCACTGGTCCTCTAACATCCGATGCTTGTCAGTTAAGATGAGAAACGTGTGAGCTTTGAGAACGATGTAGTTCGTTTGAGCTGTAAAGTAACTGCCCTTACCTGAAACGAAGTCTTGCTTGTAGGAAGACTCAGAGCCTGGGATTTAACTCCATTTCTGAAGGGAAACACACAGCATAGTTCTCATCCATGGATCCCACTCTGCTTTAGAGCAAGAAGGACGCTCTTGCTTTCTAGATTCTCTAATACAGCAGGAAACTTGAGTGTGCTCAGAACAAAAGAACGGTGTTTCCTACACATACGGACCATATCTAGTTCAACTATGCTTCTGAAATTGAAACAAACCACAGGTCCTCTAGCATCCAATGCTTGTTTGTTAAGATGAGAAAAGTGTGAGCTTCTTGAACGATGTAGTAGATTTGAACTGTAAAGAAACTGCCCTTACCTGAAACGAAGTCTTGCTTGTAGGAAGACACAGAGCCTGGGATTTAACTCCATTTCTGAGGTGAAACACACAGCAGAGTTCTCATCCATTGATCACACTCTGCTTTAGAGCAAGAAACACGCTCTTGCTTTCCAGAGTCTCTAAGACAGCAGGAAACGTGAGTGTGATGAGAACAAAAGAACGGTGTTTCTTACACATACGGACCATATCTAGTACAACTCTGCTCTTGAAACTGAAGCAAACCACCGGTCCTCTAACATCCAATGCTTGGCAGTTAAGATGAGAAACGTGTGAGCTTCGAGAACGATGTAGTTCTTTTGAGCTGTAAAGTAACTGCCCTTACCTGAAACGAAGTCTTGCTTGTAGAAAGACTCAGAGCCTGGGATTTGACTCCATTTCTGAAGGGAAACACACATCATAGTCCTCATCCATGGATCACACTCTGCTTTAGAGCAAGAAGCACGCTCTTGCATTCTAGAGTCTCTAATACAGCAGGAAAATTTAGTGTGCTCAGAACAAATGAACGGTGTTTCCTACACATACGGACCATATCTAGTCCAACACTGCTACTGAAACTGATGCAAAGCACTGGTCATCTAACATCCAATGCTTGTCAGTTAAGATGAGAAACGTGTGAGTTTCGTGAACGATGCAGTACGTTTGAGCTGAATAGTGACTGCCCTTACTTGAAAAGAAATCTTGCTTGTAGAAAGACTCAGAACCTCGGATTTAACTCCATTTCTGCATGGAAACACACAGCAGAGTTCTCATCCATTGATCATACTCTGATTTAGAGCAAGAAGCACGCTCTTACTTTCCAGAGTCTCTAAGACAGCAGGAAACGTGAGTGTGATGAGAACAAAATAACGGTGTTTCCTACACATATGGACCATATCTAGTTCAATTCTGCTTCTGAAACTGAAACAAACCACAGGTCCTCTAACATCCAATGCTTGTCTGTTAAGATGAGAAACGTGTGAGCTTTGTGAACGATGTAGTTCGTTTGAGCTGAATAGTGACTGCCCTTACTTGAAAAGAAATCTTGCTTGTAGAAAGACTCAGAGCCTGGGATTTAACTCCATTTCTGCATGGAAACACACAGCAGAGTTCTCATCCATTGATCACACTCTGCTTTAGAGCAATAAGCATGCTCTTGCTTTCCAGAGTCTCTAAGACAGCAGGAAACGTGAGTGTGATGAGAACAAAAGAACGGTGTTTCCTAAACATATGGACCATATCTAGTTCAATTCTGCTTCTGAAACTGAAACAAACCACAGATCCTCTGAAATCCAATGCTTGTCTGTTAAGATGAGAAACGTGTGAGCTTCGTGAACGATGTAGTTCGTTTGAGCTGTAAAGTAACTGCCCTTACCTGAAACGAAGTAGTGCTTGTAGGGAGACTCAGAGCCTGGGATTTATCTCCATTTCTGAAGTGAAACACACAGCAGAGTTCTCATCCATTGATCACTCTACTTTAGAGCAAGAAGCACGCTCTTGCTTTCCAGAGTCTCTAAGAGAGTAGGAAACGTGAGTGTGATGAGAACAAAAGAACAGTGATTCCTACACATACGAACCATATGTATTCCAACTCTGCTTCTGAAACTGATACAAACCACTGGTCCTCTAACATCCGATGCTTGTCAGTTAAGATGAGAAACGTGTGAGCTTCGAGAACGATGTAGTTCGTTTGAGCTGTAAAGTAACTGCCCTTACCTGAAACGAAGTCTTGCTTGTAGGAAGACTCAGAGCCTGGGATTTAACTCCATTTCTGAAGGGAAACACACAGCATAGTTCTCATCCATGGATCCCACTCTGCTTTAGAGCAAGAAGGGCGCTCTTGCTTTCTAGATTCTCTAATACATCAGGAAACATGAGTGTGCTCAGAACAAATGAACGGTGTTTCCTACACATACGGACCATATCTAGTCCAAATCTGCTGCTGAAACTGATGAAAAGCACTGGTCATCTAACATCCAACGCTTGTCAGTTAAGATGAGAAACGTGTGAGCTCCGTGAAAGATGTAGTTCGTTTGAGCTGAAAAGTGACTGCCCTTACTTGAAACGAAATCTGTATTGTAGGAAGACAAATAGCCTGGAATTTAACTCCATTTCTAAAGGGAAACACACAGCAGAGTTCTCAACGATGAATCACACTCTGCTTTAGAGCAAGAAGGACGCTCTTGCTTTCTAAAGTCTCTAATACAGCAGGAAACTTGAGTGTGCTCAGAACAAAAAAAACGGTGTTTCCTACACATACGGACCATATCTAGTTCAACTCTGCTTCTGAAACTGAAAGAACAACAGGTCCTCTAACATCCAATGCTTGTCTGTTAAGATGAGAAACGTGTGAGCTTCTGGAACGATGTAGTGCATTTGAGCTGTAAAGTAACTGCCCTTACCTGAAACGAAGTCTTCCTTGTAGGAAGAATAAGAGCCTGGGATTTAACTCCATTCCTGAAGTGAAACATACAGCACAGTCTCATATATAGATCCCACTCTGCTTTAGAGCAAGAAGCACGCTCTTGCTTTTAGATTCTCTAATACAGCAGGAAACGTGAGTGTGTTCAGAACAAATAAACGGTGTTTCCTACACATAGGGACCGTATGTAGTCCAACTCTGCTGCTGAAACTGATGCAAAGCACTGGTCATCTAACATCCAATGCTTTTCAGTTAAGATGAGAAACGTGTGAGCTTCTGGAACGATGTAGTCCATTTGAGCTGTAACATAACTGCACTTACCTGAAATGATCTGGTGATTGTAGGAAGATACAGAGCCGGGGATTTAACTCCATTTCTGAAGTGAAACAGACAGCAGAGTTCTCATCCATTGATCACACTCTGCTTTAGAGCAAGAAGCACGCTCTTGCTTTCTAAAGTCTCTATTACAGCAGGAAACGTGAGTGTGCTCAGAACAAAAGAACGGTGTTTCCTACACATACGAACCATATCTAGTTCAACTCTGCTTCTGAAACTGAAACAAACCACAGGACCTCTAGCATCCAATGCTTGTTTGTTAAGATGAGAAACGTGTGAGCTTCGTGAACGATGTAGTTCGTTTGAGCTGAATAGTGACTGCCCTTACTTGAAAAGAAATCTTGCTTGTAGAAAGACTCAGAGCCTGAGATTTAACTCCATTTCTGCATGGAAACACACAGCAGAGTTCTCATCCATTGATCACACTCTGCTTTAGAGCAAGAAGCATGCTCTTGCTTTCTAGATTCTCTAAGACAGCAGGAAACATAAGGGTGCTGAGAACAAAAGAACGGTGTTTCCTACACATAAGAACCATATCAATTTCAACTCTGCTTCTGAAACTGATACAAAGCACTGGTCTTCTAACATCCGATGCTTGTCAGTTAAGATGAGAAACGTGTGAGCTTCGAGAACGATGTCGTTCGTTTGAGCTCTAAAGTAACTGCCCTTACCTGAAACGAAGTCTTGCTTGTAGAAAGACTCAGAGCCTGGGATTTGACTCCATTTCTGAAGGGAAACACGCAGCATAGTCCTCATCCATGGATCACACTCTGCTTTAGAGCAAGAAGCATGCTCTTGTTTCTAGAGTCTCTAATACAGCAGGAAAATTTAGTGTGATCAGAGCAAATGAACGGTGTTTCCTACACATACAGACCATATCTAGTTCAACTCTGCTTCTGAAACTGAAACAAACCACATGTCCTCTAACATCCAATGCTTGTCAGTTAAGATGAGAAATGTTTGAGCTTCGTGAACGATGTAGTTCGTTTGAGCTGTAAAGTAACTGCCCTTACCTGAAACGAAGTCTTGCTTGTAGGAAGACTCAGAGCCTGGGATTTAACTCCATTTCTGAAGTGAAACACACAGCACAGTCTCATATATAGATCCCACTCTGCTTTAGAGCAAAAAGCACGCTCTTGCTTTCTAGATTCTCTAATACGGCAGGAAACATGAGTGTGCTCAGAACAAATGAACGGTGTTTCCTACACATACGGACCATATCTAGTCCAACACTGCTACTGAAACTGATGCAAAGCACTGGTCATCTAACGTCCAATGCTTGTCAGTTAAGATGAGAAACGTGTGAGCTTCGTGAACGATGTAGTTCGTTTGAGCTGAATAGTGACTGCCCTTACTTGAAAAGAAATCTTGCTTATAGAAAGACTCAGAGCCTGGGATTTAACTCCATTTCTGCATGGAAACACACAGCAGAGTTCTCATCCATTGATCACACTCTGCTTTAGAGCAAGAAGCGTGCTCTTGCTTTCCAGATTCTCTAAGACAGCAGGAAACTTGAGTGTGATGAGAACAAAAGAACGGTGTTTCCTACAAATATGGACCATATCTAGTTCAATTCTGCTTCTGAAACTGAAACAAACCACAGATCCTCTAAAATCCAATGCTTGTCTGTTAAGATGAGAAACGTGTGAGCTTCTGTAACGATGTAGTCCATTTAAGCTGTAAAGTAACTGCCCTTACCTGAAACGAAGTCTTGCTTGTAGGAAGACTCAGAGCCTGGGATTTAACTCCATTTCTGAAGGGAAACGCACAGCATAGTTCTCATCCATGGATCCCACTCTGCTTTAGAGCAAGAAGGACGCTCTTGCTTTCTAGATTCTCTAATACAGCAGGAAACATGAGTGTGCTCAGAACAAATGAACGGTGTTTCCTACACATACGGACCATATCTAGTCCAACTCTGCTGCTGAAACTGATGCAAAGCACTAGTCATCTAACATCCAATGCTTGTCAGTTAAGATGAGAAACGTGTGAGCTCCGTGAACGATGTAGTTCGTTTGAGCTGAAAAGTGACTGCCCTTACTTGAAACGAAATCTTGCTTGTAGAAAGACTCAGAGCCTGGGATTTAACTCCATTTCTGCATGGAAACACACAGCAGAGTTCTCATCCATTAATCACACTCTGCTTTAGAGCAAGAAGCATGCTCTTGCATTCCAGAGTCTCTAAGAGAGTAGGAAACGTGAGTGTGATGAGAACAAAAGAACAGTGTTTCCTACACATACGGACCATATCTATTCCAACTCTGCTTCTGAAACTGATACAAAGCACTGGTCCTCTAACATCCGATGCTTGTCAGTTAAGATGAGAAACGTGTGAGCTTCGAGAACGATGTAGTTCGTTTGAGCTGTAAAGTAACTGCCCTTACCTGAAACGAAGTCTTGCTTGTAGGAAGACTCAGAGCCTGGGATTTAACTCCATTTCTGAAGGGAAACACACAGCATAGTTCTCATCTATGGTTCCCACTCTGCTTTAGAGCAAGAAGGACGCTCTTGCTTTCTAGATTCTCTAATACAGCAGGAAACTTGAGTGTGCTCAGAACAAAAGAAACGGTGTTTCTTACACATACGGACAATATCTAGTTCAACTCTCCTTTTGAAACTGAAGCAAACCACAGGTCCTCTAACATCCAATGCTTGTCAGTTAAGATGAGAAACGTGTGAGCTTCGTGAACGATGTAGTTCGTTTGAGCTGTAAAGTAACTGCCCTTACCTGAAACGAAGTCTTGCTTGTAGGAAGACTCAGAGCCTGGGATTTAACTCCATTTCTGAAGGGAAACACACAGCATAGTTCTCATCCATGGATCCCACTCTGCTTTAGAGCAAGAAGGACGCTCTTGCTTTCTAGATTCTCTAATACAGCAGGAAACTTGAGTGTGCTAGAACAAAAGAAACTGTGTTCCTTACACATACGGACCATATCTAGTTCAACTCTGCTTCTGAAACTGAAACAAACCATAGGTCCTCTAGCATCCAATGCTTGTCAGTTAAGATGAGAAAAGTGTGAGCTTCTTGAACGATGTAGTGGATTTGAACTGTAAAGAAACTGCCCTTACCTGAAACGAATTCTTGCTTGTAGGAAGACACAGATCCTGGGATTTAACTCCATTTCTGAAGTGAAACACACAGCAGAGTTCTCATCCATTGATCACACTCTGCTTTAGAGCAAGAAACACGCTCTTGCTTTCCAGAGTCTCTAAGACAACAGGAAACGTGAGTGTGCTGTGAACAAAAGAACGCTGTTTCTTACACATACGGACCATATCTAGTTCAACTCTGCTTCTGAAACTGAAGCAAACCACAGGTCCTCTAACATCCGATGCTTGTCAGTTAAGATGAGAAACGTGTGAGCTTCGAGAACGATGTAGTTCGTTTGAGCTGTAAAGTAACTGCCCTTACCTCAAACGAAGTCTTGCTTGTAGGAAGACTCAGAGCCTGGGATTTAACTCCATTTCTGAAGGGAAACACACAGCATAGTTCTCATCCATGGTTCCCACTCTGCTTTAGAGCAAGAAGGACGCTCTTGCTTTCTAGATTCTCTAATACAGCAGGAAACTTGAGTGTGCTCAGAACAAAAGAAACGGTGTTTCTTACACATACGGACCATATCTAGTTCAACTCTGCTTCTGAAACTGCAGCAAACCACAGGTCCTCTAACATCCAATGCTTGGCAGTTAAGATGAGAAACGTGTGAGCTTCGTGAACGATGTAGTTCATTTGAGCTGTAACGTAACTGCCCTTACCTGAAACGATGTGGTGATTGTAGGAAGACACAGAGCCTGGGATTTAACTCCATTTATGAAGTGAAACACACAGCAGAGTTCTCATCCATTGATCACACTCTGCTTTAGAGCAAGATGCACGCTCTTGCTTTCCAGAGTCTTTAAGAGAGCAGGAAATGTGAGTGTGAAGAGAACAAAAGAACGGTGTTTCCTACACATACGGACCATATCTATTCCAACTCTGCTTCTGAAACTGATACAAAGCACTGGTCCTCTAACATCCGATGCTTGTCAGTTAAGATGAGAAACGTGTGAGCTCCGTGAACGATGTAGTTCGTTTGAGCTGAAAAGTGACTGCCCTTACTTGAAACGAAATCTTGCTTGTAGAAAGACTCAGAGCCTGGGATTTAACTCCATTTCTGCATGGAAACACACAGCAGAGTTCTCATCCATTAATCACACTCTGCTTTAGAGCAAGAAGCATGCTCTTGCATTCCAGAGTCTCTAAGAGAGTAGGAAACGTGAGTGTGATGAGAACAAAAGAACAGTGTTTCCTACACATACGGACCATATCTATTCCAACTCTGCTTCTGAAACTGATACAAAGCACTGGTCCTCTAACATCCGATGCTTGTCAGTTAAGATGAGAAACGTGTGAGCTTCGAGAACGATGTAGTTCGTTTGAGCTGTAAAGTAACTGCCCTTACCTGAAACGAAGTCTTGCTTGTAGGAAGACTCAGAGCCTGGGATTTAACTCCATTTCTGAAGGGAAACACACAGCATAGTTCTCATCTATGGTTCCCACTCTGCTTTAGAGCAAGAAGGACGCTCTTGCTTTCTAGATTCTCTAATACAGCAGGAAACTTGAGTGTGCTCAGAACAAAAGAAACGGTGTTTCTTACACATACGGACAATATCTAGTTCAACTCTCCTTTTGAAACTGAAGCAAACCACAGGTCCTCTAACATCCAATGCTTGTCAGTTAAGATGAGAAACGTGTGAGCTTCGTGAACGATGTAGTTCGTTTGAGCTGTAAAGTAACTGCCCTTACCTGAAACGAAGTCTTGCTTGTAGGAAGACTCAGAGCCTGGGATTTAACTCCATTTCTGAAGGGAAACACACAGCATAGTTCTCATCCATGGATCCCACTCTGCTTTAGAGCAAGAAGGACGCTCTTGCTTTCTAGATTCTCTAATACAGCAGGAAACTTGAGTGTGCTAGAACAAAAGAAACTGTGTTCCTTACACATACGGACCATATCTAGTTCAACTCTGCTTCTGAAACTGAAACAAACCATAGGTCCTCTAGCATCCAATGCTTGTCAGTTAAGATGAGAAAAGTGTGAGCTTCTTGAACGATGTAGTGGATTTGAACTGTAAAGAAACTGCCCTTACCTGAAACGAATTCTTGCTTGTAGGAAGACACAGATCCTGGGATTTAACTCCATTTCTGAAGTGAAACACACAGCAGAGTTCTCATCCATTGATCACACTCTGCTTTAGAGCAAGAAACACGCTCTTGCTTTCCAGAGTCTCTAAGACAACAGGAAACGTGAGTGTGCTGTGAACAAAAGAACGCTGTTTCTTACACATACGGACCATATCTAGTTCAACTCTGCTTCTGAAACTGAAGCAAACCACAGGTCCTCTAACATCCGATGCTTGTCAGTTAAGATGAGAAACGTGTGAGCTTCGAGAACGATGTAGTTCGTTTGAGCTGTAAAGTAACTGCCCTTACCTCAAACGAAGTCTTGCTTGTAGGAAGACTCAGAGCCTGGGATTTAACTCCATTTCTGAAGGGAAACACACAGCATAGTTCTCATCCATGGTTCCCACTCTGCTTTAGAGCAAGAAGGACGCTCTTGCTTTCTAGATTCTCTAATACAGCAGGAAACTTGAGTGTGCTCAGAACAAAAGAAACGGTGTTTCTTACACATACGGACCATATCTAGTTCAACTCTGCTTCTGAAACTGCAGCAAACCACAGGTCCTCTAACATCCAATGCTTGGCAGTTAAGATGAGAAACGTGTGAGCTTCGTGAACGATGTAGTTCATTTGAGCTGTAACGTAACTGCCCTTACCTGAAACGATGTGGTGATTGTAGGAAGACACAGAGCCTGGGATTTAACTCCATTTATGAAGTGAAACACACAGCAGAGTTCTCATCCATTGATCACACTCTGCTTTAGAGCAAGATGCACGCTCTTGCTTTCCAGAGTCTTTAAGAGAGCAGGAAATGTGAGTGTGAAGAGAACAAAAGAACGGTGTTTCCTACACATACGGACCATATCTATTCCAACTCTGCTTCTGAAACTGATACAAAGCACTGGTCCTCTAACATCCGATGCTTGTCAGTTAAGATGAGAAACGTGTGAGCTCCATAAAAGATGTAGTTCGTTTGTGCTGAAAAGTAACTGCCCTTACTTGAAACGTAATCTTGCTTGTAGGAAGACACAGAGCCTGGAATTTAACTCCATTTCTGAAGGGAAACACACAGCATAGTTCTCTTCGATGGATCCCACTCTGCTTTAGAGCAAGAATCACGCTCTTGCTTTCTAGATTCTCTAATATGGCAGGAAACATGAGTGTGCTCAGAACAAATGAACGGTGTTTCCTACACATACGGACCATATCTAGTCCAACACTGCTACTGAAACTGATGCAAAGCACTGGTCATCTAACATCCAATGCTTGTCAGTTAAGATGAGAAACGTGTGAGCTTCGTGAACGATGTAGTTCGTTTGAGCTGAATAGTGCCTGCCCTTACTTGAAAAGAAATCTTGCTTGTAGAAAGACTCAGAGCCTCGGATTTAACTCCATTTCTTCATGGAAACACACAGCATAGTTCTCATCCATTGATCACACTCTGCTTTAGAGCAAGAAGCACGCTCTTGCTTTCCAGAATCTCTAAGACAGCAGGAAACGTGCGTGTGATGAGAACAAAAGAACGGTGTTTCCTACACATATGGACCATATCTAGTTCAATTCTGCTTCTGAAACTGAAACAAACCACAGGACCTCTAACATCCAATGCTTGTCTGTTAAGATGAGAAACGTGTGAGCTTCTGGAACGATGTAGTCCATTTAAGCTGTAAAGTAACTGCCCTTACCTGAAACGAAGTCTTGCTTGTAGGAAGACTCAGAGCCTGGGATTTAACTCCATTTCTGAAGAGAAACACACAGCATAGTTCTCATCCATGGATCCCACTCTGCTTTAGAGCAAGAAGGACGCTCTTGCTTTCTAGATTCTCTAATACATCAGGAAAAATGAGTGTGCTCAGAACAAATGAACGGTGTTTCCTACACATACGGACCATATCTAGTCCAACTCTGCTGCTGAAACTGATGAAAAGCACTGGTCATCTAACATCCAACGCTTGTCAGTTAAGATGAGAAACGTGTGAGATCCGTGAAAGATGTAGTTCGTTTGAGCTGAAAAGTGACTGCCCTTACTTGAAACGAAATCTGTATTGTAGGAAGACAAATAGCCTGGAATTTAACTCCATTTCTAAAGGGAAACACACAGCAGAGTTCTCAACGATGAACCACACTCTGCTTTAGAGCAAGAAGCATGCTCTTGCTTTCTAAAGTCTCTAATACAGCAGGAAACTTGAGTGTGCTCAGAACAAAAAAAACGGTGTTTCCTACACATTCGGACCATATCTAGTTCAACTCTGCTTCTGAAACTGGAAGAACAACAGGTCCTCTAACATCCAATGCTTGTCTGTTAAGATGAGAAACGTGTGAGCTTCTGGAACGATGTAGTCCATTTGAGCTGTAAAGTAACTGCACTTACCTGAAACGAAGTCTTCCTTGTAGGAAGAATCAGAGCCTGGGATTTAACTCCATTCCTGAAGTGAAACACACAGCACAGTCTCATATATAGATCCCACTCTGCTTTAGAGCAAGAAGCACGCTCTTGCTTTTAGATTCTCTAATACAGCAGGAAACGTGAGTGTGCTCAGAACAAATGAACGGTGTTTCCTACACATAGGAACCGTATGTAGTCCAACTCTGCTGCTGAAACTGATGCAAAGCACTGGTCATCTAACATCCAATGCTTTTCAGTTAAGATGAGAAACGTGTGAGCTCCGTGAACGATGTAGTTCGTTTGAGCTGAAAAGTGACTGCCCTTACTTGAAACGAAATCTTGCTTGTAGAAAGACTCAGAGCCTGGGATTTAACTCCATTTCTGCATGGAAACACACAGCAGAGTTCTCATCCATTAATCACACTCTGCTTTAGAGCAAGAAGCACGCTCTTGCTTTCCAGAGTCTCTAAGAGAGTAGGAAACGTGAGTGTGATGAGAACAAAAGAACAGTGTTTCCTACACATACGGACCATATCTATTCCAACTCTGCTTCTGAAACTGATACAAAGCACTGGTCCTCTAACATCCGATGCTTGTCAGTTAAGATGAGAAACGTGTGAGCTTCGAGAACGATGTAGTTCGTTTGAGCTGTAAAGTAACTGCCCTTACCTGAAACGAAGTCTTGCTTGTAGGAAGACTCAGAGCCTGGGATTTAACTCCATTTCTGAAGGGAAACACACAGCATAGTTCTCATCTATGGATCCCACTCTGCTTTAGAGCAAGAAGGACGCTCTTGCTTTCTAGATTCTCTAATACAGCAGGAAACTTTAGTGTGCTAGAACAAAAGAAACTGTGTTTCTTACACATACGGACCATATCTAGTTCAACTATGCTTCTGAAACTGAAACAAACCACAGGTCCTCTAACATCCAATGCTTGGCAGTTAAGATGAGAAACGTGTGAGCTTCGTGAATGATGTAGTTCATTTGAGCCTAAAGTAACTGCCCTTACCTGAAACAAGTCTTGCTTGTAGGAAGACACAGAGCCTGGGATTTAACTCCATTTCTGTAGTGAAACACACAGCAGAGTTCTCATCCATTGACCACACTCTGCTTTAGAGCAAGAAGCACGCTCTTGCTTTCCAGAGTCTCTAAGAGAGCAGGAAACATGAGTGTGATGAGAACAAAAGAACGGTGTTTCCTACACCTACGGACCATATCTAGTTCAACTCTGCTTCTGAAACTGAAAGAACAACAGGTCCTCTAACATCCAATGCTTGTCTGCTAAGATGAGAAACGTGTGAGCTTCTGGACCGATGTAGTCCATTTAAGCTGTAAAGTAACTGCCCTTACCTGAAACGAAGTCTTGCTTGTAGGAAGACTCAGAGCCTGGGATTTAACTCCATTTCTGCATGGAAACACACAGCAGAGTTCTCATCCATTGATGACACTCTGCTTTAGAGCAAGAAGCACGCGCTTGCTTTCTAGATTCTCTAAGACAACAGGAAACATGAGGGTGCTGAGAACAAAAGAACGGTGTTTCCTACACATAAGGACCATATCAACTTCAACTCTGCTTCTGAAACTGATACAAAGCACTGGTCTTCTAACATCCGATGCTTGTCAGTTAAGATGAGAAACGTGTGAGCTTCGAGAACGATGTAGTTCGTTTGAGCTGTAAAGTAACTGCCCTTACCTGAAACGAAGTTTTGCTTGTAGAAAGACTCAGAGCCTGGGATTTGACTCCATTTCTGAAGGGAAACACGCAGCATAGTCCTCATCCATGGATCACACTCTGCTTTAGAGCAAGAAGCACGCTCTTGCTTTCTAGAGTCTCTAATACAGCAGGAAAATTTAGTGTGCTCAGAACAAATGAACGGTGTTTCCTACACATACGGACCATATCTAGTCCAACACTGCTACTGAAACTGATGCAAAGCACTGGTCATCTAACATCCAATGCTTGTCAGTTAAGATGAGAAACGTGTGAGCTTCGTGAACGATGTAGTTCGTTTGAGCTGAATAGTGACTGCCCTTACTTGAAAAGAAATCTTGCTTGTAGAAAGACTCAGAGCCTGGGATTTAACTCCATTTCTGCATGGAAACACACAGCATTGTTCTCATCCATTGATCACACTCTGCTTTAGAGCAAGAAGCATGCTCTTGCTTTCCAGAGTCTCTAAGACAGCAGGAAACGTGAGTGTGATGAGAACAAAAGAACGGTGTTTCCTACACATATGGACCATATCTAGTTCAATTCTGCTTCTGAAACTGAAACAAACCACAGGTCCTCTAAAATCCAATGCTTGTCTGTTAAGATGAGAAACGTGTGAGCTTCTGGAACGATGTAGTCCATTTAAGCTGTAAAGTAACTGCCATTACCTGAAACGAAGTCTTGCTTGTAGGAAGACTCAGAGCCTGGGATTTAACTCCATTCCTGAAGGGAAACGCACAGCATAGTTCTCATCCATGGATCCCACTCTGCTTTAGAGCAAGAAGGACGCTCTTGCTTTCTAGATTCTCTAATACAGCAGGAAACTTGAGTGTGCTCAGAACAAAAGAAACGGTGTTTCTTACACATACGGAGCATATCTAGTTCAACTCTGCTTCTGAAACTGAAGCAAACGACAGGTCCTCTAACATCCAATGCTTGTCAGTTAAGATGAGAAACGTGTGAGCTTCGTGAACGATGTAGTTCATTTGAGCTGTAACGTAGCTGCCCTTACCTGAAACGATGTGGTGATTGTAAGAAGACACAGAGCCTGGGATTTAACTCCATTTATGAAGTGAAACACACAGCAGAGTTCTCATCCATTGATCACACTCTGCTTTAGAGCAAGAAGCACGCTCTTGCTTTCCAGAGTCTCTAAGAGAGCAGGAAATGTGAGTGTGAAGAGAACAAAAGAACGGTGTTTCCTACACATACGGACCATATCTATTCCAACTCTGCTTCTGAAACTGATACAAAACACTGGTCCTCTAACATCCGATGCTTGTCAGTTAAGATGAGAAACGTGTGAGCTTCGAGAACAATGTAGATTGTTTGAGCTGTAAAGTAACTGCCCTTACCTGAAACGAAGTCTTGCTTGTAGAAAGGCTCAGAGCCTGGGATTTGACTCCATTTCTGAAGGGAAACACGCAGCATAGTCCTCATCCAAGGATCACACTCTGCTTTAGAGCAAGAAGCACGCTCTTGCTTTCCAGATTCTCTAAGACAGCAGGAAACGTGAGTGTGATGAGAACAAAAGAACGGTTTTTCCTACACATATGGACCATATCTAGTTCAATTCTGCTTCTGAAACTGAAACAAACCACATGTCCTCTAACATCCAATGCTTGTCTGTTAAGATGAGAAACGTGTGAGCTTCTGGAACGATGTAGTCCATTTAAGCTGTAAAGTAACTGCCCTTACCTGAAACGAAGTCTTGCTTGTAGGAAGACTCAGAGCCTGGGATTTAACTCCATTTCTGAAGGGAAACACACAGCACAGTCTCATATATAGATCCCACTCTGCTTTAGAGCAAGAATCACGCTCTTGCTTTCTAGATTCCCTAATACAGCAGGAAACTTTAGTGTGCTAGAACAAAAGAAACTGTGTTTCTTACACATACGGACCATATCTAGTTCAACTATGCTTCTGAAACTGAAAGAACAACAGGTCCTCTAACATCCAATGCTTGTCTGTTAAGATGAGAAACGTGTGAGCTTCTGGACCGATGTAGTCCATTTAAGCTGAAAAGTATCTGCCCTTACCTGAAACGAAGTCTTGCTTGTAGGAAGACTCAGAGCCTGGGATTTAACTCCATTTCTGCATGGAAACACACAGCAGAGTTCTCATCCATTGATGACACTCTGCTTTAGAGCAAGAAGCACGCGCTTGCTTTCTAGATTCTCTAAGACAACAGGAAACATGAGGGTGCTGAGAACAAAAGAACGGTGTTTCCTACACATAAGGACCATATCAATTTCAACTCTGCTTCTGAAACTGATACAAAGCACTGGTCTTCTAACATCCGATGCTTGTCAGTTAAGATGAGAAACGTGTGAGCTTCGAGAACGATGTAGTTCGTTTGAGCTGTAAAGTAACTGCCCTTACCTGAAACGAAGTCTTGCTTGTAGAAAGACTCAGAGCCTGGGATTTGACTCCATTTCTGAAGGGAAACACGCAGCATAGTCCTCATCCATGGATCACACTCTGCTTTAGAGCAAGAAGCACGCTCTTGCTTTCTAGAGTCTCTAATACAGCAGGAAAATTTAGTGTGCTCAGAACAAATGAACGGTGTTTCCTACACATACGGACCATATCTAGTCCAACACTGCTACTGAAACTGATGCAAAGCACTGGTCATCTAACATCCAATGCTTGTCAGTTAAGATGAGAAACGTGTGAGCTTCGTGAACGATGTAGTTCGTTTGAGCTGAATAGTGACTGCCCTTACTTGAAAAGAAATCTTGCTTGTAGAAAGACTCAGAGCCTGGGATTTAACTCCATTTCTGCATGGAAACACACAGCATTGTTCTCATCCATTGATCACACTCTGCTTTAGAGCAAGAAGCATGCTCTTGCTTTCCAGAGTCTCTAAGACAGCAGGAAACGTGAGTGTGATGAGAACAAAAGAACGGTGTTTCCTACACATATGGACCATATCTAGTTCAATTCTGCTTCTGAAACTGAAACAAACCACAGGTCCTCTAAAATCCAATGCTTGTCTGTTAAGATGAGAAACGTGTGAGCTTCTGGAACGATGTAGTCCATTTAAGCTGTAAAGTAACTGCCATTACCTGAAACGAAGTCTTGCTTGTAGGAAGACTCAGAGCCTGGGATTTAACTCCATTTCTGAAGGGAAACGCACAGCATAGTTCTCATCCATGGATCCCACTCTGCTTTAGAGCAAGAAGGACGCTCTTGCTTTCAAGATTCTCTAATACAGCAGGAAACATGAGTGTGCTCAGAACAAATGAACGGTGTTTCCTGCACATACGGACCATATTTAGTCCAACTCTGCTGATGAAACTGATGCAAAGCACTAGTCATCTAACATCCAATGCTTGTCAGTTAAGATGAGAAACGTGTGAGCTTCGTGAACGATGTAGTTCCTTTGAGCTGAAAAGTGACTGCCCTTACTTGAAACGAAATCTTGCTTGTAGAAAGACTCAGAGCCTGGGATTTAACTCCATTTCTGCATGGAAACACACAGCAGAGTTCTCATCCATTAATCACACTCTGCTTTAGAGCAAGACTCACGCTCTTGCTTTCCAGAGTCTCTAAGAGAGTAGGAAACGTGAGTGTGATGAGAACAAAAGAACAGTGATTCCTACACATACGGACCATATGTATTCCAACTCTGCTTCTGAAACTGATACAAAGCACTGGTCCTCTAACATCCGATGCTTGTCAGTTAAGATGAGAAACGTGTGAGCTTCGAGAACGATGTAGTTCGTTTGAGCTGTAAAGTAACTGCCCTTACCTGAAACGAAGTCTTGCTTGTAGGAAGACTCAGAGCCTGGGATTTAACTCCATTTCTGAAGGGAAACATACAGCATAGTTCTTATCCATGGATCCCACTCTGCTTTAGAGCAAGAAGGACGCTCTTGCTTTCTAGATTCTCTAATACAGCAGGAAACTTGAGTGTGCTCAGAACAAAAGAAACGGTGTTTCTTACACATACGGAGCATATCTAGTTCAACTCTGCTTCTGAAACTGAAGCAAACGACAGGTCCTCTAACATCCAATGCTTGTCAGTTAAGATGAGAAACGTGTGAGCTTCGTGAACGATGTAGTTCATTTGAGCTGTAACGTAGCTGCCCTTACCTGAAACGATGTGGTGATTGTAAGAAGACACAGAGCCTGGGATTTAACTCCATTTATGAAGTGAAACCCACAGCAGAGTTCTCATCCATTGATCACACTCTGCTTTAGAGCAAGAAGCACGCTCTTGCTTTCCAGAGTCTCTAAGAGAGCAGGAAATGTGAGTGTGAAGAGAACAAAAGAACGGTGTTTCCTACACATACGGACCATATCTATTCCAACTCTGCTTCTGAAACTGATACAAAACACTGGTCCTCTAACATCCGATGCTTGTCAGTTAAGATGAGAAACGTGTGAGCTTCGAGAACAATGTAGTTTGTTTGAGCTGTAAAGTAACTGCCCTTACCTGAAACGAAGTCTTGCTTGTAGAAAGGCTCAGAGCCTGGGATTTGACTCCATTTCTGAAGGGAAACACGCAGCATAGTCCTCATCCAAGGATCACACTCTGCTTTAGAGCAAGAAGCACGCTCTTGCATTCCAGATTCTCTAAGACAGCAGGAAACGTGAGTGTGATGAGAAAAAAAGAACGGTTTTTCCTACACATATGGACCATATCTAGTTCAATTCTGCTTCTGAAACTGAAACAAACCACAGGTCCTCTAACATCCAATGCTTGTCTGTTAAGATGAGAAACGTGTGAGCTTCTGGAACGATGTAGTCCATTTAAGCTTTAAAGTAACTGCCCTTACCTGAAACGAAGTCTTGCTTGTAGGAAGACTCAGAGCCTGGGATTTAACTCCATTTCTGAAGGGAAACACACAGCACAGTCTCATATATAGATCCCACTCTGCTTTAGAGCAAGAATCACGCTCTTGCTTTCTAGATTCTCTAATACGGCAGGAAACATGAGTGTACTCAGAACGAATGAACGGTGTTTCCTACACATACGGACCATATCTAGTCCAACACTGCTACTGAAACTGATGCAAAGCACTGGTCATCTAACATCCAATGCTTGTCAGTTAAGATGAGAAACGTGTGAGCTTCGTGAACGATGTAGTTCGTTTGAGCTGAATAGTGACTGCCCTTACTTGAAAAGAAATCTTGCTTGTAGAAAGACTCAGAGCCTGGGATTTAACTCCATTTCTGCATGGAAACACACAGCAGAGTTCTCATCCATTAATCACACTCTGCTTTAGAGCAAGACGCACGCTCTTGCTTTCCAGAGTCTCTAAGACAGCAGGAAACGTGAGTGTGATGAGAACAAAAGAACGGTGTTTCCTACACATACGGACCATATCTAGTTCAACTCTGCTTCTGAAACTGAAAGAACTACAGGTCCTCTAACATCCATTGCTTGTCAGTTAAGATGAGAAACGTGTGAGCTTCGTGAACAATGTAGTTCCTTTGAGCTGTAACGTAACTGCCCTTACCTGAAACGAAGTAGTGCTTGTAGGGAGACTCAGAGCCTGGGATTTATCTCCATTTCTGAAGTGAAACACACAGCAGAGTTCTCATCCATTGATCATACTCTACTTTAGAGCAAGAAGCACGCTCTTGCTTTCCAGAGTCTCTAAGAGAATAGGAAACGTGAGTGTGATGAGAACAAAAGAACAGTGATTCCTACACATACTGACCATATGTATTCCAACTCTGCTTCTGAAACTGATACAGAGCACTGCTCCTCTAACATCCGATGCTTGTCAGTTAAGATGAGAAACGTGTGAGCTTCGAGAACGATGTAGTTCATTTGAGCTGTAAAGTAACTGCCCTTACCTGAAACGAAGTCTTGCTTGTAGGAAGACTCAGAGCCTGGGATTTAACTCCATTTCTGAAGGGAAACACGCAGCATAGTCCTCATCCATGGATCACACTCTGCTTTAGAGCAAGAAGCACGCTCTTGCTTTCTAGAGTCTCTAATACAGCAGGAAAATTTAGTGTGCTCAGAACAAATGAACGGTGTTTCCTACACATACAGACCATATCTAGTTCAACTCTGCTTCTGAAACTGAAACAAACCACATGTCCTCTAACATCCAATGCTTGTCAGTTAAGATGAGAAATGTTTCAGCTTCGTGAACGATGTAGTTCGTTTGAGCTGTAAAGTAACTGCCCTTACCTGAAACGAAGTCTTGCTTGTAGGAAGACACAGAGCCTGGGATTTAACTCCATTTCTGAAGTGAAACACACAGCACAGTCTCATATATAGATCCCACTCTGCTTTAGAGCAAGAATCACGCTCTTGCTTTCTAGATTCTCTAATACGGCAGGAAACATGAGTGTGCTCAGAACAAATGAACGGTGTTTCCTACACATACGGACCATATCTAGTCGAACACTGCTACTGAAACTGATGCAAAGCACTGGTCATCTAACATCCAATGCTTGTCAATTAAGATGAGAAACGTGTGAGCTTCGTGAACGATGTAGTTCGTTTGAGCTGAATAGTGACTGCCCTTACTTGAAAAGAAATCTTGCTTGTAGAAAGACTCAGAGCCTGGGATTTAACTCCATTTCTTCATGGAAACACACAGCATAGTTCTCAACCATTGATCACACTCTGCTTTAGAGCAAGAAACACGCTCTTGCTTTCCAGAATCTCTAAGACAGCAGGAAACGTGAGTGTGATGAGAACAAAAGAACGGTGTTTCCTACACATATGGACCATATCTAGTTCAATTCTGCTTCTGAAACTGAAACAAACCACAGGTCCTCTAACATCCAATGCTTGTCTGTTAAGATGAGAAACGTGTGAGCTTCTGGAACGATGTAGTCCATTTAAGCTGTAAAGTAACTGCACTTACCTGAAACGAAGTCTTGCTTGTAGGAAATCTCAGAGCCTGGGATTTAACTCCATTTCTGAAGGGAAACACACAGCATAGTTCTCATCCATGGATCCGACTCTGCTTTAGAGCAAGAAGGACGCTCTTGCTTTCTAGATGCTCTAAAACATCAGGAAACATGAGTGTGCTCAGAACAAATGAACGGTGTTTCCTACACATACGGACCATATCTAGTCCAACTCTGCTGCTGAAACTGATGCAAAGCACTGGTCATCTAACATCCAACGCTTGTCAGTTAAGATGAGAAACGTGTGAGCTCCGTGACAGATGTAGTTCGTTTGAGCTGAAAAGTGACTGCCCTTACTTGAAACGAAATCTGTATTGTAGGAAGACAAATAGCCTGGAATTTAACTCCATTTCTAAAGGGAAACACACAGCATAGTTCTCAACGATGAATCACACTCTGCTTTAGAGCAAGAAGCACGCTCTTGCTTTCTAAAGTCTCTAATACAGCAGGAAACTAGAGTGTGCTCAGAACAAAAAAAATGGTGTTTCTTACACATACGGACCATATCTAGTTCAACTCTGCTTCTGAAACTGAAGCAAACCACAGGTCCTCTAACATCCAATGCTTGGCAGTTAAGATGAGAAACGTGTGAGCTTCGTGAACGATGTAGTTCATTTGAGCTGAAAGTAACTGCCCTTACCTGAAACGAGTCTTGCTTGGAGGAAGACACAGAGCCTGGGATTTAACTCCATTTCTGAAGTGAAACACACAGCAGAGTTCTCATCCATTGACCACACTCTGCTTTAGAGCAAGAAGCACGCTCTTGCTTTCCAGAGTCTCTAAGACAGCAGGAAACATGAGTGTGATGAGAACAAAAGAACGGTGTTTCCTACACATACGGACCATATCTATTCCAAATCTGCTTCTGAAACTGATAAAAAGCACTGGTCCTCTAACATCCAATGCTTGTCAGTTAAGATGAGAAACGTGTGAGCTCCATAAAAGATGTAGTTCGTTTGTGCTGAAAAGTAACTGCCCTTACTTGAAACGAAATCTTGCTTTTAGGAAGACACACAGAGCCTGGAATTTAACTCCATTTCTGAAGGGAAACACACAGCATAGTTCTCTTCGATGGATCCCACTCTGCTTTAGAGCAAGAATCACGCTCTTGCTTTCTAGATTCTCTAATACGGCAGGAAACATGAGTGTGCTCAGAACAAATGAACGGTGTTTCCTACACATACGGACCATATCTAGTCCAACACTGCTACTGAAACTGATGCAAAGCACTGGTCATCTAACATCCAATGCTTGTCAGTTAAGATGAGAAACGTGTGAGCTTCGTGAACGATGTAGTTCGTTTGAGCTGAATAGTGCCTGCCCTTACTTGAAAAGAAATCTTGCTTGTAGACAGACTCAGAGCCTCGGATTTAACTCCATTTCTTCATGGAAACACACAGCATAGTTCTCATCCATTGATCACACTCTGCTTTAGAGCAAGAAGCACGCTCTTGCTTTCCAGAATCTCTAAGACAGCAGGAAACGTGAGTGTGATGAGAACAAAAGAACGGTGTTTCCTACACATATGGACCATATCTAGTTCAATTCTGCTTCTGAAACTGAAACAAACCACAGGACCTCTAACATCCAATGCTTGTCTGTTAAGATGAGAAACGTGTGAGCTTCTGGAACGATGTAGTCCATTTAAGCTGTAAAGTAACTGCCCTTACCTGAAACGAAGTCTTGCTTGTAGGAAGACTCAGAGCCTGGGATTTAACTCCATTTCTGAAGAGAAACACACAGCATAGTTCTCATCCATGGATCCCACTCTGCTTTAGAGCAAGAAGGACGCTCTTGCTTTCTAGATTCTCTAATACATCAGGAAACATGAGTGTGCTCAGAACAAATGAACGGTGTTTCCTACACATACCGACCATATCTAGTCCAACTCTGCTGCTGAAACTGATGAAAAGCACTGGTCATCTAACATCCAACGCTTGTCAGTTAAGATGAGAAACGTGTGAGCTCCGTGAAAGATGTAGTTCGTTTGAGCTGAAAAGTGACTGCCCTTACTTGAAACGAAATCTGTATTGTAGGAAGACAAATAGCCTGGAATTTAACTCCATTTCTAAAGGGAAACACACAGCAGAGTTCTCAACGATGAATCACACTCTGCTTTAGAGCAAGAAGCACGCTCTTGCTTTCTAAAGTCTCTAATACAGCAGGAAACTTGAGTGTGCTCAGAACAAAAAAAATGGTGTTTCCTACACATTCAGACCATATCTAGTTCAACTCTGCTTCTGAAACTGAAAGAACAACAGGTCCTCTAACATCCAATGCTTGTCTGTTAAGATGAGAAACGTGTGAGCTTCGTGAACGATGTAGTCCATTTGAGCTGTAAAGTAACTGCCCTTACCTGAAACGAAGTCTTCCTTGTAGGAAGAATCAGAGCCTGGGATTTAACTCCATTCCTGAAGTGAAACACACAGCACAATCTCATATATAGATCCCACTCTGCTTTAGAGCAAGAAGCACGCTCTTGCTTTTAGATTCTCTAATACAGCAGGAAACGTGAGTGTGCTCAGAACAAATGAACGGTGTTTCCTACACATAGGGACCGTATGTAGTCCAACTCTGCTGCTGAAACTGATGCAAAGCACTGGTCATCTAACATCCAATGCTTTTCAGTTAAGATGAGAAACGTGTGAGCTTCTGGAACGATGTAGTCCATTTGAGCTGTAACATAACTGCACTTACCTGAAACGATCTGGTGATTGTAGGAAGACACAGGGCCGGGGATTTAACTCCATTTCTGAAGTGAAACAGACAGCAGAGTTCTCATCCATTGATCACACTCTGCTTTAGAGCAAGAAGCACGCTCTTGCTTTCTAAAGTCTCTATTACAGCAGGAAACTTGAGTGTGCTCAGAACAAAAGAACGGTGTTTCCTACACATACGAACCATATCTAGTTCAACTCTGCTTCTGAAACTGAAACAAACCACAGGACCTCTAGCATCCAATGCTTGTCAGTTAAGATGAGAAATGTTTGAGCTTCGTGAACGATGTAGTTCGTTTGAGCTGTAAAGTAACTGCCCTTACCTGAAACGAAGTCTTGCTTGTAGGAAGACTCAGAGCCTGGGATTTAACTCCATTTCTGAAGTGAAACACACAGCACAGTCTCATATATAGATCCCACTCTGCTTTAGAGCAAGAATCACGCTCTTGCTTTCTAGATTCTCTAATACGGCAGGAAACATGAGTGTGCTCAGAACAAATGAACGGTGTTTCCTACACATACAAACCATATCTAGTTCAACTCTGCTTCTGAAACTGAAACAAACCACATGTCCTCTAACATCCAATGCTTGTCAGTTAAGATGAGAAATGTTTGAGCTTCGTGTACGATGTAGTTCGTTTGAGCTGTAAAGTAACTGCCCTTACCTGAAACGAAGTCTTGCTTGTAGGAAGACTCAGAGCCTGGGATTTAACTCCATTTCTGAAGTGAAACACACAGCACAGTCTCATATATAGATCCCACTCTGCTTTAGAGCAAGAATCACGCTCTTGATTTCTAGATTCTCTAATACGGCAGGAAACATGAGTGTGCTCAGAACAAATGAACGGTGTTTCCTACACATACGGACCATATCTAGTCAAACACTGCTACTGAAACTGATGCAAAGCACTAGTCATCTAACATCCAATGCTTGTCAGTTAAGATGAGAAACGTGTGAGCTCCGTGAACGATGTAGTTCGTTTGAGCTGAAAAGTGACTGCCCTTACTTGAAACGAAATCTTGCTTGTAGAAAGACTCAGAGCCTGGGATTTAACTCCATTTCTGCATGGAAACACACAGCAGAGTTCTCATCCATTAATCACACTCTGCTTTAGAGCAAGAAGCATGCTCTTGCTTTCCAGAGTCTCTAAGACAGCAGGAAACGTGAAATGATGAGAACAAAAGAACGGTGTTTCCTACACATACGGACCATATCTAGTTCAACTCTGCTTCTGAAACTGAAAGAACCACAGGTCCTCTAACATCCAATGCTTGTCAGTTAAGATGAGAAACGTGTGAGCTTCGTGAACGATGTAGTTCGTTTGAGCTGTAAAGTAACTGCCCTTACCTGAAACGAAGTAGTGCTTGTAGCGAGACTCAGAGCCTGGGATTTAACTCCATTTCTGAAGTGAAACACACAGCAGAGTTCTCATCCATTGATCACACTCTACTTTAGAGCAAGAAGCACGCTCTTGCTTTCCAGAGTCTCTAAGAGAGTAGGAAACGTGAGTGTGATGAGAACAAAAGAACAGTGTTTCCTACACATACGGACCATATCTATTCCAACTCTGCTTCTGAAACTGATACAAAGCACCGGTCCTCTAACATCCGATGCTTGTCAGTTAAGATGAGAAACATGTGAGCTTCGAGAACGATGTAGTTCGTTTGAGCTGTAAAGTAACTGCCCTTACCTGAAACGAAGTCTTGCTTGTAGGAAGACTCAGAGCCTGGGATTTAACTCCATTTCTGAAGGGAAACACACAGCATAGTTCTCATCTATGGATCCCACTCTGCTTTAGAGCAAGAAGGACGCTCTTGCTTTCTAGACTCTCTAATACAGCAGGAAACTTGAGTGTGCTAGAACAAAAGAAACTGTGTTTCTTACACATACGAACCATATCTAGTTCAACTATGCTTCTGAAACTGAAACAAACCACAGGTCCTCTAGCATCCAATGCTTGTTTGTTAAGATGAGAAAAGTGTGAGCTTCTTGAACGATGTAGTGGATTTGAACTGTAAAGAAACTGCCCTTACCTGAAACGAAGTCTTGCTTGTAGG
Source organism: Onychomys leucogaster (assembly GCA_949786385.1). NCBI lineage: Eukaryota > Metazoa > Chordata > Mammalia > Rodentia > Cricetidae > Onychomys > Onychomys leucogaster. The sequence goes on from CATKUP010000073.1 coordinate 2,379,205, forward strand.
AAGACTCAGAGCCTGGGATTTAACTCCAATTTTGAAGTGAAACACACAGCAGAGTTCTCATCCATTGATCACACTCTGCTTTAGAGCAAAAAACACGCTCTTGCTTTCCAGAGTCTCTAAGACAGCAGGAAACGTGAGTGTGCTGAGAACAAAAGAACGCTGTTTCTTACACATACGGACCATATCTAGTTGAACTCTGCTTCTGAAACTGAAGCAAACCACAGGTCCTCTAACATCCAATGCTTGGCAGTTAAGATGAGAAACGTGTGAGCTTCGTGAATGATGTAGTTCATTTGAGCTGAAAGTAACTGCCCTTACCTGAAACGAGTCTTGCTTGTAGGAAGACACAGAGCCTGGGATTTAACTCCATTTCTGAAGTGAAACACACAGCAGAGTTCTCATCCATTGACCACACTCTGCTTTAGAGCAAGAAGCACGCTCTTGCTTTCCAGAGTCTCTAAGAGAGCAGGAAACATGAGTGTGATGAGAACAAAAGAACGGTGTTTCCTACACATACGGACCATATCTAGTTCAACTCTGCTTCTGAAACTGAAAGAACAACAGGTCCTCTAACATCCAATGCTTGTCTGTTAAGATGAGAAACGTGTGAGCTTCTGGAACGATGTAGTCCATTTAAGCTGTAAAGTAACTGCCCTTACCTGAAACGAAGTCTTGCTTGTAGGAAGACTCAGAGCCTGGGATTTAACTCCATTTCTGCATGGAAACACACAGCAGAGTTCTCATCCATTGATCACACTCTGCGTTAGAGCAAGAAGCACGCGCTTGCTTTCTAGATTCTCTAAGACAACAGGAAACATGAGGGTGCTGAGAACAAAAGAACGGTGTTTCCTACACATAAGGACCATATCAATTTCAACTCTGCTTCTGAAACTGATACAAAGCACTGGTCTTCTAACATCCGATGCTTGTCAGTTAAGATGAGAAACGTGTGAGCTTCGAGAACGATGTAGTTCGTTTGAGCTGTAAAGTAACTGCCCTTACCTGAAACGAAGTCTTGCTTGTAGAAAGACTCAGAGCCTGGGATTTGACTCCATTTCTGAAGGGAAACACGCAGCATAGTCCTCATCCATGGATCACACTCTGCTTTAGAGCAAGAAGCACGCTCTTGCTTTCTAGAGTCTCTAATACAGCAGGAAAATTTAGTGTGCTCAGAACAAATGAACGGTGTTTCCTACACATACGGACCATATCTAGTCCAACACTGCTACTGAAACTGATGCAAAGCACTGGTCATCTAACATCCAATGCTTGTCAGTTAAGATGAGAAACGTGTGAGCTTCGTGAACGATGTAGTTCGTTTGAGCTGTAAAGTAACTGCCATTACCTGAAACGAAGTCTTGCTTGTAGGAAGACTCAGAGCCTGGGATTTAACTCCATTTCTGAAGGGAAACGCACAGCATAGTTCTCATCCATGGATCCCACTCTGCTTTAGAGCAAGAAGGACGCTCTTGCTTTCAAGATTCTCTAATACAGCAGGAAACATGAGTGTGCTCAGAACAAATGAACGGTGTTTCCTACACATACGGACCATATCTAGTCCAACTCTGCTGATGAAACTGATGCAAAGCACTAGTCATCTAACATCCAATGCTTGTCAGTTAAGATGAGAAACGTGTGAGCTTCGTGAACGATGTAGTTCCTTTGAGCTGAAAAGTGACTGCCCTTACTTGAAACGAAATCTTGCTTGTAGAAAGACTCAGAGCCTGGGATTTAACTCCATTTCTGCATGGAAACACACAGCAGAGTTCTTATCCATTAATCACACTCTGCTTTAGAGCAAGACTCACGCTCTTGCTTTCCAGAGTCTCTAAGAGAGTAGGAAACGTGAGTGTGATGAGAACAAAAGAACAGTGATTCCTACACATACGGACCATATGTATTCCAACTCTGCTTCTGAAACTGATACAAAGCACTGGTCCTCTAACATCCGATGCTTGTCAGTTAAGATGAGAAACGTGTGAGCTGAGAGAACGATGTAGTTCGTTTGAGCTGTAAAGTAACTGCCCTTACCTGAAACGAAGTCTTGCTTGTAGGAAGACTCAGAGCCTGGGATTTAACTCCATTTCTGAAGGGAAACACACAGCATAGTTCTCATCCATGGATCCCACTCTGCTTTAGAGCAAGAAGGACGCTCTTGCTTTCTAGATTCTCTAATACAGCAGGAAACTTGAGTGTGCTCAGAACAAAAGAAACGGTGTTTCTTACACATACGGATCATATCTAGTTCAACTCTGCTTCTGAAACTGAAGCAAACAACAGGTCCTCTAACATCCAATGCTTGTCAGTTAAGATGAGAAACGTGTGAGCTTCGTGAACGATGTAGTTCATTTGAGCTGTAACCTAACTGCCTTTACCTGAAACGATGTGGTGATTGTAAGAAGACACAGAGCCTGGGATTTAACTCCATTTATGAAGTGAAACACACAGCAGAGTTCTCATCCATTGATCACACTCTGCTTTAGAGCAAGAAGCACGCTCTTGCTTTCCAGAGTCTCTAAGAGAGCAGGAAATGTGAGTGTGAAGAGAACAAAAGAACGGTGTTTCCTACACATACGGACCATATCTATTCCAACTCTGCTTCTGAAACTGATACAAAGCACCGGTCCTCTAACATCTGATGCTTGTCAGTTAAGATGAGAAACGTGTGAGCTTCGAGAACAATGTAGTTTGTTTGAGCTGTAAAGTAACTGCCCTTACCTGAAACGAAGTCTTGCTTGTAGAAAGGCTCAGAGCCTGGGATTTGACTCCATTTCTGAAGGGAAACACGCAGCATAGTCCTCATCCAAGGATCACACTCTGCTTTAGAGCAAGAAGCACGCTCTTGCTTTCCAGAGTCTCTAAGACAGCAGGAAACGTGAGTGTGATGAGAACAAAAGAACGGTGTTTCCTACACATATGGACCATATCTAGTTCAATTCTGCTTCTGAAACTGAAACAAACCACAGGTCCTCTAACATCCAATGCTTGTCTGTTAAGATGAGAAACGTGTGAGCTTGTGGAACGATGTAGTCCATTTGAGCTGTAAAGTAACTGCCCTTACCTGAAACGAAGTCTTGCTTGTAGGAAGACTCAGAGCCTGGGATTTAACTCCATTTCTGAAGGGAAACACACAGCACAGTCTCATATATAGATCCCACTCTGCTTTAGAGCAAGAATCACGCTCTTGCTTTCTAGATTCTCTAATACGGCAGGAAACATGAGTGTACTCAGAACGAATGAACGGTGTTTCCTACACATACGGACCATATCTAGTCCAACACTGCTACTGAAACTGATGCAAAGCACTGGTCATCTAACATCCAATGCTTGTCAGTTAAGATGAGAAACGTGTGAGCTTCGTGAACGATGTAGTTCGTTTGAGCTGAATAGTGACTGCCCTTACTTGAAAAGAAATCTTGCTTGTAGAAAGACTCAGAGCCTGGGATTTAACTCCATTTCTGCATGGAAACACACAGCAGAGTTCTCATCCATTAATCACACTCTGCTTTAGAGCAAGACGCACGCTCTTGCTTTCCAGAGTCTCTAAGACAGCAGGAACGTGAGTGTGATGAGAACAAAAGAACGGTGTTTCCTACACATACGGACCATATCTAGTTCAACTCTGCTTCTGAAACTGAAAGAACCACTGGTCCTCTAACATCCAATGCTTGTCTGTTAAGATGAGAAACGTGTGAGCTTCTGGAACGATGTAGTCCATTTGAGCTGTAAAGTAACTGCCCTTACCTGAAACGAAGTCTTCCTTGTAGGAAGAATCAGAGCCTGGGATTTAACTCCATTCCTGAAGTGAAACACACAGCACAATCTCATATATAGATCCCACTCTGCTTTAGAGCAAGAAGCACGCTCTTGCTCTTAGATTCTCTAATACAGCAGGAAACGTGAGTGTGCTCAGAACAAATGAACGGTGTTTCCTACACATAGGGACCGTATGTAGTCCAACTCTGCTGCTGAAACTGATGCAAAGCACTGGTCATCTAACATCCAATGCTTTTCAGTTAAGATGAGAAACGTGTGAGCTTCTGGAACGATGTAGTCCATTTGAGCTGTAACATAACTGCACTTACCTGAAACGATCTGGTGATTGTAGGAAGACACAGAGAAGGGGATTTAACTCCATTTCTGAAGTGAAACAGACAGCAGAGTTCTCATCCATTGATCACACTCTGCTTTAGAGCAAGAAGCACGCTCTTGCTTTCTAAAGTCTCTATTACAGCAGGAAACTTGAGTGTGCTCAGAACAAAAGAACGGTGTTTCCTACACATACGAACCATATCTAGTTCAACTCTGCTTCTGAAACTGAAACAAACCACAGGACCTCTAGCATCCAATGCTTGTCAGTTAAGATGAGAAATGTTTGAGCTTCGTGAACGATGTAGTTCGTTTGAGCTGTAAAGTAACTGCCCTTACCTGAAACGAAGTCTTGCTTGTAGGAAGACTCAGAGCCTGGGATTTAACTCCATTTCTGAAGTGAAACACACAGCACAGTCTCATATATAGATCCCACTCTGCTTTAGAGCAAGTATCACGCTCTTGCTTTCTAGATTCTCTAATACGGCAGGAAACATGAGTGTGCTCAGAACAAATGAACGGTGTTTCCTACACATACAAACCATATCTAGTTCAACTCTGCTTCTGAAACTGAAACAAACCACATGTCCTCTAACATCCAATGCTTGTCAGTTAAGATGAGAAATGTTTGAGCTTCGTGTACGATGTAGTTCGTTTGAGCTGTAAAGTAACTGCCCTTACCTGAAACGAAGTCTTGCTTGTAGGAAGACTCAGAGCCTGGGATTTAACTCCATTTCTGAAGTGAAACACACAGCACAGTCTCATATATAGATCCCACTCTGCTTTAGAGCAAGAATCACGCTCTTGATTTCTAGATTCTCTAATACGGCAGGAAACATGAGTGTACTCAGAACGAATGAACGGTGTTTCCTACACATACGGACCATATCTAGTCCAACACTGCTACTGAAACTGATGCAAAGCACTAGTCATCTAACATCCAATGCTTGTCAGTTAAGATGAGAAACGTGTGAGCTCCGTGAACGATGTAGTTCGTTTGAGCTGAAAAGTGACTGCCCTTATTTGAAACGAAATCTTGCTTGTAGAAAGACTCAGAGCCTGGGATTTAACTCCATTTCTGCATGGAAACACACAGCAGAGTTCTCATCCATTAATCACACTCTGCTTTAGAGCAAGAAGCATGCTCTTGCTTTCCAGAGTCTCTAAGACAGCAGGAAATATGAAATGATGAGAACAAAAGAACGGTGTTTCCTACACATACGGACCATATCTAGTTCAACTCTGCTTCTGAAACTGAAAGAACCACAGGTCCTCTAACATCCAATGCTTGTCTGTTAAGATGAGAAACGTGTGAGCTTCGTGAACGATGTAGTTCGTTTGAGCTGTAAAGTAACTGCCCTTACCTGAAACGAAGTAGTGCTTGTAGGGAGACTCAGAGCCTGGGATTTAACTCCATTTCTGAAGTGAAACACACAGCAGAGTTCTCATCCATTGATCACACTCTACTTTAGAGCAAGAAGCACGCTCTTGCTTTCCAGAGTCTCTAAGAGAGTAGGAAACGTGAGTGTGATGAGAACAAAAGAACAGTGTTTCCTACACATACGGACCATATCTATTCCAACTCTGCTTCTGAAACTGATACAAAGCACCGGTCCTCTAACATCCGATGCTTGTCAGTTAAGATGAGAAACATGTGAGCTTCGAGAACGATGTAGTTCGTTTGAGCTGTAAAGTAACTGCCCTTACCTGAAACGAAGTCTTGCTTGTAGGAAGACTCAGAGCCTGGGATTTAACTCCATTTCTGAAGGGAAACACACAGCATAGTTCTCATCTATGGATCCCACTCTGCTTTAGAGCAAGAAGGACGCTCTTGCTTTCCAGATTCTCTAATACAGCAGGAAACTTGAGTGTGCTAGAACAAAAGAAACTGTGTTTCTTACACATACGGACCATATCTAGTTCAACTATGCTTCTGAAACTGAAACAAACCACAGGTCCTCTAGCATCCAATGCTTGTTTGTTAAGATGAGAAAAGTGTGAGCTTCTTGAACGATGTAGTGGATTTGAACTGTAAAGAAACTGCCCTTACCTGAAACGAAGTCTTGCTTGTAGGAAGACACAGAGCCTGGGATTTAACTCCATTTCTGAAGTGAAACACACAGCAGAGTTCTCATCCATTGATCACACTCTGCTTTAGAGCAAAAAACACGCTCTTGCTTTCCAGAGTCTCTAAGACGGCAGGAAACGTGAGTGTGCTGAGAACAAAAGAACGCTGTTTCTTACACATACGGACCATATCTAGTTGAACTCTGCTTCTGAAACTGAAGCAAACCACAGGTCCTCTAACATCCAATGCTTGGCAGTTAAGATGAGAAACGTGTGAGCTTCGTGAATGATGTAGTTCATTTGAGCTGAAAGTAACTGCCCTTACCTGAAACGAGTCTTGCTTGTAGGAAGACACAGAGCCTGGGATTTAACTCCATTTTTGAAGTGAAACACACAGCAGAGTTCTCATCCATTGACCACACTCTGCTTTAGAGCAAGAAGCACGCTCTTGCTTTCCAGAGTCTCTAAGAGAGCAGGAAACATGAGTGTGATGAGAACAAAAGAACGGTGTTTCCTACACATACGGACCATATCTAGTTCAACTCTGCTTCTGAAACTGAAAGAACAACAGGTCCTCTAACATCCAATGCTTGTCTGTTAAGATGAGAAACGTGTGAGCTTCTGGAACGATGTAGTCCATTTAAGCTGTAAAGTAACTGCCCTTACCTGAAACGAAGTCTTGCTTGTAGGAAGACTCAGAGCCTGGGATTTAACTCCATTTCTGCATGGAAACACACAGCAGAGTTCTCATCCATTGATCACACTCTGCTTTAGAGCAAGAAGCACGCGCTTGCTTTCTAGATTCTCTAAGACAACAGGAAACATGAGGGTGCTGAGAACAAAAGAACGGTGTTTCCTAAACATAAGGACCATATCAATTTCAACTCTGCTTCTGAAACTGATACAAAGCACTGGTCTTCTAACATCCGATGCTTGTCAGTTAAGATGAGAAACGTGTGAGCTTCGAGAACGATGTAGTTCGTTTGAGCTGTAAAGTAACTGCCCTTACCTGAAACGAAGTCTTGCTTGTAGAAAGACTCAGAGCCTGGGATTTGACTCCATTTCTGAAGGGAAACACGCAGCATAGTCCTCATCCATGGATCACACTCTGCTTTAGAGCAAGAAGCACGCTCTTGCTTTCTAGAGTCTCTAATACAGCAGGAAAATTTAGTGTGCTCAGAACAAATGAACGGTGTTTCCTACACATACGGACCATATCTAGTCCAACACTGCTACTGAAACTGATGCAAAGCACTGGTCATCTAACATCCAATGCTTGTCAGTTAAGATGAGAAACGTGTGAGCTTCGTGAACGATGTAGTTCGTTTGAGCTGAATAGTGACTGCCCTTACTTGAAAAGAAATCTTGCTTGTAGAAAGACTCAGAGCCTGGGATTTAACTCCATTTCTGCATGGAAACACACAGCATTGTTCTCATCCATTGATCACACTCTGCTTTAGAGCAAGAAGCATGCTCTTGCTTTCCAGAGTCTCTAAGACAGCAGGAAACGTGAGTGTGATGAGAACAAAAGAACGGTGTTTCCTACACATATGGACCATATCTAGTTCAATTCTGCTTCTGAAACTGAAACAAACCACAGGTCCTCTAAAATCCAATGCTTGTCTGTTAAGATGAGAAACGTGTGAGCTTCTGGAACGATGTAGTCCATTTAAGCTGTAAAGTAACTGCCATTACCTGAAACGAAGTCTTGCTTGTAGGAAGACTCAGAGCCTGGGATTTAACTCCATTCCTGAAGGGAAACGCACAGCATAGTTCTCATCCATGGATCCCACTCTGCTTTAGAGCAAGAAGGACGCTCTTGCTTTCTAGATTCTCTAATACAGCAGGAAACTTGAGTGTGCTCAGAACAAAAGAAACGGTGTTTCTTACACATACGGAGCATATCTAGTTCAACTCTGCTTCTGAAACTGAAGCAAACGACAGGTCCTCTAACATCCAATGCTTGTCAGTTAAGATGAGAAACGTGTGAGCTTCGTGAACGATGTAGTTCATTTGAGCTGTAACGTAGCTGCCCTTACCTGAAACGATGTGGTGATTGTAAGAAGACACAGAGCCTGGGATTTAACTCCATTTATGAAGTGAAACACACAGCAGAGTTCTCATCCATTGATCACACTCTGCTTTAGAGCAAGAAGCACGCTCTTGCTTTCCAGAGTCTCTAAGAGAGCAGGAAATGTGAGTGTGAAGAGAACAAAAGAACGGTGTTTCCTACACATACGGACCATATCTATTCCAACTCTGCTTCTGAAACTGATACAAAACACTGGTCCTCTAACATCCGATGCTTGTCAGTTAAGATGAGAAACGTGTGAGCTTCGAGAACAATGTAGTTTGTTTGAGCTGTAAAGTAACTGCCCTTACCTGAAACGAAGTCTTGCTTGTAGAAAGGCTCAGAGCCTGGGATTTGACTCCATTTCTGAAGGGAAACACGCAGCATAGTCCTCATCCAAGGATCACACTCTGCTTTAGAGCAAGAAGCACGCTCTTGCTTTCCAGATTCTCTAAGACAGCAGGAAACGTGAGTGTGATGAGAACAAAAGAACGGTTTTTCCTACACATATGGACCATATCTAGTTCAATTCTGCTTCTGAAACTGAAACAAACCACATGTCCTCTAACATCCAATGCTTGTCTGTTAAGATGAGAAACGTGTGAGCTTCTGGAACGATGTAGTCCATTTAAGCTGTAAAGTAACTGCCCTTACCTGAAACGAAGTCTTGCTTGTAGGAAGACTCAGAGCCTGGGATTTAACTCCATTTCTGAAGGGAAACACACAGCACAGTCTCATATATAGATCCCACTCTGCTTTAGAGCAAGAATCACGCTCTTGCTTTCTAGATTCCCTAATACAGCAGGAAACTTTAGTGTGCTAGAACAAAAGAAACTGTGTTTCTTACACATACGGACCATATCTAGTTCAACTATGCTTCTGAAACTGAAAGAACAACAGGTCCTCTAACATCCAATGCTTGTCTGTTAAGATGAGAAACGTGTGAGCTTCTGGACCGATGTAGTCCATTTAAGCTGAAAAGTATCTGCCCTTACCTGAAACGAAGTCTTGCTTGTAGGAAGACTCAGAGCCTGGGATTTAACTCCATTTCTGCATGGAAACACACAGCAGAGTTCTCATCCATTGATGACACTCTGCTTTAGAGCAAGAAGCACGCGCTTGCTTTCTAGATTCTCTAAGACAACAGGAAACATGAGGGTGCTGAGAACAAAAGAACGGTGTTTCCTACACATAAGGACCATATCAATTTCAACTCTGCTTCTGAAACTGATACAAAGCACTGGTCTTCTAACATCCGATGCTTGTCAGTTAAGATGAGAAACGTGTGAGCTTCGAGAACGATGTAGTTCGTTTGAGCTGTAAAGTAACTGCCCTTACCTGAAACGAAGTCTTGCTTGTAGAAAGACTCAGAGCCTGGGATTTGACTCCATTTCTGAAGGGAAACACGCAGCATAGTCCTCATCCATGGATCACACTCTGCTTTAGAGCAAGAAGCACGCTCTTGCTTTCTAGAGTCTCTAATACAGCAGGAAAATTTAGTGTGCTCAGAACAAATGAACGGTGTTTCCTACACATACGGACCATATCTAGTCCAACACTGCTACTGAAACTGATGCAAAGCACTGGTCATCTAACATCCAATGCTTGTCAGTTAAGATGAGAAACGTGTGAGCTTCGTGAACGATGTAGTTCGTTTGAGCTGAATAGTGACTGCCCTTACTTGAAAAGAAATCTTGCTTGTAGAAAGACTCAGAGCCTGGGATTTAACTCCATTTCTGCATGGAAACACACAGCATTGTTCTCATCCATTGATCACACTCTGCTTTAGAGCAAGAAGCATGCTCTTGCTTTCCAGAGTCTCTAAGACAGCAGGAAACGTGAGTGTGATGAGAACAAAAGAACGGTGTTTCCTACACATATGGACCATATCTAGTTCAATTCTGCTTCTGAAACTGAAACAAACCACAGGTCCTCTAAAATCCAATGCTTGTCTGTTAAGATGAGAAACGTGTGAGCTTCTGGAACGATGTAGTCCATTTAAGCTGTAAAGTAACTGCCATTACCTGAAACGAAGTCTTGCTTGTAGGAAGACTCAGAGCCTGGGATTTAACTCCATTTCTGAAGGGAAACGCACAGCATAGTTCTCATCCATGGATCCCACTCTGCTTTAGAGCAAGAAGGACGCTCTTGCTTTCAAGATTCTCTAATACAGCAGGAAACATGAGTGTGCTCAGAACAAATGAACGGTGTTTCCTGCACATACGGACCATATTTAGTCCAACTCTGCTGATGAAACTGATGCAAAGCACTAGTCATCTAACATCCAATGCTTGTCAGTTAAGATGAGAAACGTGTGAGCTTCGTGAACGATGTAGTTCCTTTGAGCTGAAAAGTGACTGCCCTTACTTGAAACGAAATCTTGCTTGTAGAAAGACTCAGAGCCTGGGATTTAACTCCATTTCTGCATGGAAACACACAGCAGAGTTCTCATCCATTAATCACACTCTGCTTTAGAGCAAGACTCACGCTCTTGCTTTCCAGAGTCTCTAAGAGAGTAGGAAACGTGAGTGTGATGAGAACAAAAGAACAGTGATTCCTACACATACGGACCATATGTATTCCAACTCTGCTTCTGAAACTGATACAAAGCACTGGTCCTCTAACATCCGATGCTTGTCAGTTAAGATGAGAAACGTGTGAGCTTCGAGAACGATGTAGTTCGTTTGAGCTGTAAAGTAACTGCCCTTACCTGAAACGAAGTCTTGCTTGTAGGAAGACTCAGAGCCTGGGATTTAACTCCATTTCTGAAGGGAAACATACAGCATAGTTCTTATCCATGGATCCCACTCTGCTTTAGAGCAAGAAGGACGCTCTTGCTTTCTAGATTCTCTAATACAGCAGGAAACTTGAGTGTGCTCAGAACAAAAGAAACGGTGTTTCTTACACATACGGAGCATATCTAGTTCAACTCTGCTTCTGAAACTGAAGCAAACGACAGGTCCTCTAACATCCAATGCTTGTCAGTTAAGATGAGAAACGTGTGAGCTTCGTGAACGATGTAGTTCATTTGAGCTGTAACGTAGCTGCCCTTACCTGAAACGATGTGGTGATTGTAAGAAGACACAGAGCCTGGGATTTAACTCCATTTATGAAGTGAAACCCACAGCAGAGTTCTCATCCATTGATCACACTCTGCTTTAGAGCAAGAAGCACGCTCTTGCTTTCCAGAGTCTCTAAGAGAGCAGGAAATGTGAGTGTGAAGAGAACAAAAGAACGGTGTTTCCTACACATACGGACCATATCTATTCCAACTCTGCTTCTGAAACTGATACAAAACACTGGTCCTCTAACATCCGATGCTTGTCAGTTAAGATGAGAAACGTGTGAGCTTCGAGAACAATGTAGTTTGTTTGAGCTGTAAAGTAACTGCCCTTACCTGAAACGAAGTCTTGCTTGTAGAAAGGCTCAGAGCCTGGGATTTGACTCCATTTCTGAAGGGAAACACGCAGCATAGTCCTCATCCAAGGATCACACTCTGCTTTAGAGCAAGAAGCACGCTCTTGCATTCCAGATTCTCTAAGACAGCAGGAAACGTGAGTGTGATGAGAAAAAAAGAACGGTTTTTCCTACACATATGGACCATATCTAGTTCAATTCTGCTTCTGAAACTGAAACAAACCACAGGTCCTCTAACATCCAATGCTTGTCTGTTAAGATGAGAAACGTGTGAGCTTCTGGAACGATGTAGTCCATTTAAGCTTTAAAGTAACTGCCCTTACCTGAAACGAAGTCTTGCTTGTAGGAAGACTCAGAGCCTGGGATTTAACTCCATTTCTGAAGGGAAACACACAGCACAGTCTCATATATAGATCCCACTCTGCTTTAGAGCAAGAATCACGCTCTTGCTTTCTAGATTCTCTAATACGGCAGGAAACATGAGTGTACTCAGAACGAATGAACGGTGTTTCCTACACATACGGACCATATCTAGTCCAACACTGCTACTGAAACTGATGCAAAGCACTGGTCATCTAACATCCAATGCTTGTCAGTTAAGATGAGAAACGTGTGAGCTTCGTGAACGATGTAGTTCGTTTGAGCTGAATAGTGACTGCCCTTACTTGAAAAGAAATCTTGCTTGTAGAAAGACTCAGAGCCTGGGATTTAACTCCATTTCTGCATGGAAACACACAGCAGAGTTCTCATCCATTAATCACACTCTGCTTTAGAGCAAGACGCACGCTCTTGCTTTCCAGAGTCTCTAAGACAGCAGGAAACGTGAGTGTGATGAGAACAAAAGAACGGTGTTTCCTACACATACGGACCATATCTAGTTCAACTCTGCTTCTGAAACTGAAAGAACTACAGGTCCTCTAACATCCATTGCTTGTCAGTTAAGATGAGAAACGTGTGAGCTTCGTGAACAATGTAGTTCCTTTGAGCTGTAACGTAACTGCCCTTACCTGAAACGAAGTAGTGCTTGTAGGGAGACTCAGAGCCTGGGATTTATCTCCATTTCTGAAGTGAAACACACAGCAGAGTTCTCATCCATTGATCATACTCTACTTTAGAGCAAGAAGCACGCTCTTGCTTTCCAGAGTCTCTAAGAGAATAGGAAACGTGAGTGTGATGAGAACAAAAGAACAGTGATTCCTACACATACTGACCATATGTATTCCAACTCTGCTTCTGAAACTGATACATAGCACTGCTCCTCTAACATCCGATGCTTGTCAGTTAAGATGAGAAACGTGTGAGCTTCGAGAACGATGTAGTTCATTTGAGCTGTAAAGTAACTGCCCTTACCTGAAACGAAGTCTTGCTTGTAGGAAGACTCAGAGCCTGGGATTTAACTCCATTTCTGAAGGGAAACACGCAGCATAGTCCTCATCCATGGATCACACTCTGCTTTAGAGCAAGAAGCACGCTCTTGCTTTCTAGAGTCTCTAATACAGCAGGAAAATTTAGTGTGCTCAGAACAAATGAACGGTGTTTCCTACACATACAGACCATATCTAGTTCAACTCTGCTTCTGAAACTGAAACAAACCACATGTCCTCTAACATCCAATGCTTGTCAGTTAAGATGAGAAATGTTTCAGCTTCGTGAACGATGTAGTTCGTTTGAGCTGTAAAGTAACTGCCCTTACCTGAAACGAAGTCTTGCTTGTAGGAAGACACAGAGCCTGGGATTTAACTCCATTTCTGAAGTGAAACACACAGCACAGTCTCATATATAGATCCCACTCTGCTTTAGAGCAAGAATCACGCTCTTGCTTTCTAGATTCTCTAATACGGCAGGAAACATGAGTGTGCTCAGAACAAATGAACGGTGTTTCCTACACATACGGACCATATCTAGTCGAACACTGCTACTGAAACTGATGCAAAGCACTGGTCATCTAACATCCAATGCTTGTCAATTAAGATGAGAAACGTGTGAGCTTCGTGAACGATGTAGTTCGTTTGAGCTGAATAGTGACTGCCCTTACTTGAAAAGAAATCTTGCTTGTAGAAAGACTCAGAGCCTGGGATTTAACTCCATTTCTTCATGGAAACACACAGCATAGTTCTCAACCATTGATCACACTCTGCTTTAGAGCAAGAAACACGCTCTTGCTTTCCAGAATCTCTAAGACAGCAGGAAACGTGAGTGTGATGAGAACAAAAGAACGGTGTTTCCTACACATATGGACCATATCTAGTTCAATTCTGCTTCTGAAACTGAAACAAACCACAGGTCCTCTAACATCCAATGCTTGTCTGTTAAGATGAGAAACGTGTGAGCTTCTGGAACGATGTAGTCCATTTAAGCTGTAAAGTAACTGCCCTTACCTGAAACGAAGTCTTGCTTGTAGGAAATCTCAGAGCCTGGGATTTAACTCCATTTCTGAAGGGAAACACACAGCATAGTTCTCATCCATGGATCCGACTCTGCTTTAGAGCAAGAAGGACGCTCTTGCTTTCTAGATGCTCTAAAACATCAGGAAACATGAGTGTGCTCAGAACAAATGAACGGTGTTTCCTACACATACGGACCATATCTAGTCCAACTCTGCTGCTGAAACTGATGCAAAGCACTGGTCATCTAACATCCAACGCTTGTCAGTTAAGATGAGAAACGTGTGAGCTCCGTGACAGATGTAGTTCGTTTGAGCTGAAAAGTGACTGCCCTTACTTGAAACGAAATCTGTATTGTAGGAAGACAAATAGCCTGGAATTTAACTCCATTTCTAAAGGGAAACACACAGCATAGTTCTCAACGATGAATCACACTCTGCTTTAGAGCAAGAAGCACGCTCTTGCTTTCTAAAGTCTCTAATACAGCAGGAAACTAGAGTGTGCTCAGAACAAAAAAAATGGTGTTTCTTACACATACGGACCATATCTAGTTCAACTCTGCTTCTGAAACTGAAGCAAACCACAGGTCCTCTAACATCCAATGCTTGGCAGTTAAGATGAGAAACGTGTGAGCTTCGTGAACGATGTAGTTCATTTGAGCTGAAAGTAACTGCCCTTACCTGAAACGAGTCTTGCTTGGAGGAAGACACAGAGCCTGGGATTTAACTCCATTTCTGAAGTGAAACACACAGCAGAGTTCTCATCCATTGACCACACTCTGCTTTAGAGCAAGAAGCACGCTCTTGCTTTCCAGAGTCTCTAAGACAGCAGGAAACATGAGTGTGATGAGAACAAAAGAACGGTGTTTCCTACACATACGGACCATATCTATTCCAAATCTGCTTCTGAAACTGATAAAAAGCACTGGTCCTCTAACATCCAATGCTTGTCAGTTAAGATGAGAAACGTGTGAGCTCCATAAAAGATGTAGTTCGTTTGTGCTGAAAAGTAACTGCCCTTACTTGAAACGAAATCTTGCTTTTAGGAAGACACACAGAGCCTGGAATTTAACTCCATTTCTGAAGGGAAACACACAGCATAGTTCTCTTCGATGGATCCCACTCTGCTTTAGAGCAAGAATCACGCTCTTGCTTTCTAGATTCTCTAATACGGCAGGAAACATGAGTGTGCTCAGAACAAATGAAAGGTGTTTCCTACACATACGGACCATATCTAGTCCAACACTGCTACTGAAACTGATGCAAAGCACTGGTCATCTAACATCCAATGCTTGTCAGTTAAGATGAGAAACGTGTGAGCTTCGTGAACGATGTAGTTCGTTTGAGCTGAATAGTGCCTGCCCTTACTTGAAAAGAAATCTTGCTTGTAGACAGACTCAGAGCCTCGGATTTAACTCCATTTCTTCATGGAAACACACAGCATAGTTCTCATCCATTGATCACACTCTGCTTTAGAGCAAGAAGCACGCTCTTGCTTTCCAGAATCTCTAAGACAGCAGGAAACGTGAGTGTGATGAGAACAAAAGAACGGTGTTTCCTACACATATGGACCATATCTAGTTCAATTCTGCTTCTGAAACTGAAACAAACCACAGGACCTCTAACATCCAATGCTTGTCTGTTAAGATGAGAAACGTGTGAGCTTCTGGAACGATGTAGTCCATTTAAGCTGTAAAGTAACTGCCCTTACCTGAAACGAAGTCTTGCTTGTAGGAAGACTCAGAGCCTGGGATTTAACTCCATTTCTGAAGAGAAACACACAGCATAGTTCTCATCCATGGATCCCACTCTGCTTTAGAGCAAGAAGGACGCTCTTGCTTTCTAGATTCTCTAATACATCAGGAAACATGAGTGTGCTCAGAACAAATGAACGGTGTTTCCTACACATACCGACCATATCTAGTCCAACTCTGCTGCTGAAACTGATGAAAAGCACTGGTCATCTAACATCCAACGCTTGTCAGTTAAGATGAGAAACGTGTGAGCTCCGTGAAAGATGTAGTTCGTTTGAGCTGAAAAGTGACTGCCCTTACTTGAAACGAAATCTGTATTGTAGGAAGACAAATAGCCTGGAATTTAACTCCATTTCTAAAGGGAAACACACAGCAGAGTTCTCAACGATGAATCACACTCTGCTTTAGAGCAAGAAGCACGCTCTTGCTTTCTAAAGTCTCTAATACAGCAGGAAACTTGAGTGTGCTCAGAACAAAAAAAATGGTGTTTCCTACACATTCAGACCATATCTAGTTCAACTCTGCTTCTGAAACTGAAAGAACAACAGGTCCTCTAACATCCAATGCTTGTCTGTTAAGATGAGAAACGTGTGAGCTTCGTGAACGATGTAGTCCATTTGAGCTGTAAAGTAACTGCCCTTACCTGAAACGAAGTCTTCCTTGTAGGAAGAATCAGAGCCTGGGATTTAACTCCATTCCTGAAGTGAAACACACAGCACAATCTCATATATAGATCCCACTCTGCTTTAGAGCAAGAAGCACGCTCTTGCTTTTAGATTCTCTAATACAGCAGGAAACGTGAGTGTGCTCAGAACAAATGAACGGTGTTTCCTACACATAGGGACCGTATGTAGTCCAACTCTGCTGCTGAAACTGATGCAAAGCACTGGTCATCTAACATCCAATGCTTTTCAGTTAAGATGAGAAACGTGTGAGCTTCTGGAACGATGTAGTCCATTTGAGCTGTAACATAACTGCACTTACCTGAAACGATCTGGTGATTGTAGGAAGACACAGGGCCGGGGATTTAACTCCATTTCTGAAGTGAAACAGACAGCAGAGTTCTCATCCATTGATCACACTCTGCTTTAGAGCAAGAAGCACGCTCTTGCTTTCTAAAGTCTCTATTACAGCAGGAAACTTGAGTGTGCTCAGAACAAAAGAACGGTGTTTCCTACACATACGAACCATATCTAGTTCAACTCTGCTTCTGAAACTGAAACAAACCACAGGACCTCTAGCATCCAATGCTTGTCAGTTAAGATGAGAAATGTTTGAGCTTCGTGAACGATGTAGTTCGTTTGAGCTGTAAAGTAACTGCCCTTACCTGAAACGAAGTCTTGCTTGTAGGAAGACTCAGAGCCTGGGATTTAACTCCATTTCTGAAGTGAAACACACAGCACAGTCTCATATATAGATCCCACTCTGCTTTAGAGCAAGAATCACGCTCTTGCTTTCTAGATTCTCTAATACGGCAGGAAACATGAGTGTGCTCAGAACAAATGAACGGTGTTTCCTACACATACAAACCATATCTAGTTCAACTCTGCTTCTGAAACTGAAACAAACCACATGTCCTCTAACATCCAATGCTTGTCAGTTAAGATGAGAAATGTTTGAGCTTCGTGTACGATGTAGTTCGTTTGAGCTGTAAAGTAACTGCCCTTACCTGAAACGAAGTCTTGCTTGTAGGAAGACTCAGAGCCTGGGATTTAACTCCATTTCTGAAGTGAAACACACAGCACAGTCTCATATATAGATCCCACTCTGCTTTAGAGCAAGAATCACGCTCTTGATTTCTAGATTCTCTAATACGGCAGGAAACATGAGTGTGCTCAGAACAAATGAACGGTGTTTCCTACACATACGGACCATATCTAGTCAAACACTGCTACTGAAACTGATGCAAAGCACTAGTCATCTAACATCCAATGCTTGTCAGTTAAGATGAGAAACGTGTGAGCTCCGTGAACGATGTAGTTCGTTTGAGCTGAAAAGTGACTGCCCTTACTTGAAACGAAATCTTGCTTGTAGAAAGACTCAGAGCCTGGGATTTAACTCCATTTCTGCATGGAAACACACAGCAGAGTTCTCATCCATTAATCACACTCTGCTTTAGAGCAAGAAGCATGCTCTTGCTTTCCAGAGTCTCTAAGACAGCAGGAAACGTGAAATGATGAGAACAAAAGAACGGTGTTTCCTACACATACGGACCATATCTAGTTCAACTCTGCTTCTGAAACTGAAAGAACCACAGGTCCTCTAACATCCAATGCTTGTCAGTTAAGATGAGAAACGTGTGAGCTTCGTGAACGATGTAGTTCGTTTGAGCTGTAAAGTAACTGCCCTTACCTGAAACGAAGTAGTGCTTGTAGCGAGACTCAGAGCCTGGGATTTAACTCCATTTCTGAAGTGAAACACACAGCAGAGTTCTCATCCATTGATCACACTCTACTTTAGAGCAAGAAGCACGCTCTTGCTTTCCAGAGTCTCTAAGAGAGTAGGAAACGTGAGTGTGATGAGAACAAAAGAACAGTGTTTCCTACACATACGGACCATATCTATTCCAACTCTGCTTCTGAAACTGATACAAAGCACCGGTCCTCTAACATCCGATGCTTGTCAGTTAAGATGAGAAACATGTGAGCTTCGAGAACGATGTAGTTCGTTTGAGCTGTAAAGAAACTGCCCTTACCTGAAACGAAGTCTTGCTTGTAGGAAGACTCAGAGCCTGGGATTTAACTCCATTTCTGAAGGGAAACACACAGCATAGTTCTCATCTATGGATCCCACTCTGCTTTAGAGCAAGAAGGACGCTCTTGCTTTCTAGACTCTCTAATACAGCAGGAAACTTGAGTGTGCTAGAACAAAAGAAACTGTGTTTCTTACACATACGAACCATATCTAGTTCAACTATGCTTCTGAAACTGAAACAAACCACAGGTCCTCTAGCATCCAATGCTTGTTTGTTAAGATGAGAAAAGTGTGAGCTTCTTGAACGATGTAGTGGATTTGAACTGTAAAGAAACTGCCCTTACCTGAAACGAAGTCTTGCTTGTAGGAAGACTCAGAGCCTGGGATTTAACTCCAATTTTGAAGTGAAACACACAGCAGAGTTCTCATCCATTGATCACACTCTGCTTTAGAGCAAAAAACACGCTCTTGCTTTCCAGAGTCTCTAAGACAGCAGGAAACGTGAGTGTGCTGAGAACAAAAGAACGCTGTTTCTTACACATACGGACCATATCTAGTTGAACTCTGCTTCTGAAACTGAAGCAAACCACAGGTCCTCTAACATCCAATGCTTGGCAGTTAAGATGAGAAACGTGTGAGCTTCGTGAATGATGTAGTTCATTTGAGCTGAAAGTAACTGCCCTTACCTGAAACGAGTCTTGCTTGTAGGAAGACACAGAGCCTGGGATTTAACTCCATTTCTGAAGTGAAACACACAGCAGAGTTCTCATCCATTGACCACACTCTGCTTTAGAGCAAGAAGCACGCTCTTGCTTTCCAGAGTCTCTAAGAGAGCAGGAAACATGAGTGTGATGAGAACAAAAGAACGGTGTTTCCTACACATACGGACCATATCTAGTTCAACTCTGCTTCTGAAACTGAAAGAACAACAGGTCCTCTAACATCCAATGCTTGTCTGTTAAGATGAGAAACGTGTGAGCTTCTGGAACGATGTAGTCCATTTAAGCTGTAAAGTAACTGCCCTTACCTGAAACGAAGTCTTGCTTGTAGGAAGACTCAGAGCCTGGGATTTAACTCCATTTCTGCATGGAAACACACAGCAGAGTTCTCATCCATTGATCACACTCTGCGTTAGAGCAAGAAGCACGCGCTTGCTTTCTAGATTCTCTAAGACAACAGGAAACATGAGGGTGCTGAGAACAAAAGAACGGTGTTTCCTACACATAAGGACCATATCAATTTCAACTCTGCTTCTGAAACTGATACAAAGCACTGGTCTTCTAACATCCGATGCTTGTCAGTTAAGATGAGAAACGTGTGAGCTTCGAGAACGATGTAGTTCGTTTGAGCTGTAAAGTAACTGCCCTTACCTGAAACGAAGTCTTGCTTGTAGAAAGACTCAGAGCCTGGGATTTGACTCCATTTCTGAAGGGAAACACGCAGCATAGTCCTCATCCATGGATCACACTCTGCTTTAGAGCAAGAAGCACGCTCTTGCTTTCTAGAGTCTCTAATACAGCAGGAAAATTTAGTGTGCTCAGAACAAATGAACGGTGTTTCCTACACATACGGACCATATCTAGTCCAACACTGCTACTGAAACTGATGCAAAGCACTGGTCATCTAACATCCAATGCTTGTCAGTTAAGATGAGAAACGTGTGAGCTTCGTGAACGATGTAGTTCGTTTGAGCTGTAAAGTAACTGCCATTACCTGAAACGAAGTCTTGCTTGTAGGAAGACTCAGAGCCTGGGATTTAACTCCATTTCTGAAGGGAAACGCACAGCATAGTTCTCATCCATGGATCCCACTCTGCTTTAGAGCAAGAAGGACGCTCTTGCTTTCAAGATTCTCTAATACAGCAGGAAACATGAGTGTGCTCAGAACAAATGAACGGTGTTTCCTACACATACGGACCATATCTAGTCCAACTCTGCTGATGAAACTGATGCAAAGCACTAGTCATCTAACATCCAATGCTTGTCAGTTAAGATGAGAAACGTGTGAGCTTCGTGAACGATGTAGTTCCTTTGAGCTGAAAAGTGACTGCCCTTACTTGAAACGAAATCTTGCTTGTAGAAAGACTCAGAGCCTGGGATTTAACTCCATTTCTGCATGGAAACACACAGCAGAGTTCTTATCCATTAATCACACTCTGCTTTAGAGCAAGACTCACGCTCTTGCTTTCCAGAGTCTCTAAGAGAGTAGGAAACGTGAGTGTGATGAGAACAAAAGAACAGTGATTCCTACACATACGGACCATATGTATTCCAACTCTGCTTCTGAAACTGATACAAAGCACTGGTCCTCTAACATCCGATGCTTGTCAGTTAAGATGAGAAACGTGTGAGCTGAGAGAACGATGTAGTTCGTTTGAGCTGTAAAGTAACTGCCCTTACCTGAAACGAAGTCTTGCTTGTAGGAAGACTCAGAGCCTGGGATTTAACTCCATTTCTGAAGGGAAACACACAGCATAGTTCTCATCCATGGATCCCACTCTGCTTTAGAGCAAGAAGGACGCTCTTGCTTTCTAGATTCTCTAATACAGCAGGAAACTTGAGTGTGCTCAGAACAAAAGAAACGGTGTTTCTTACACATACGGATCATATCTAGTTCAACTCTGCTTCTGAAACTGAAGCAAACAACAGGTCCTCTAACATCCAATGCTTGTCAGTTAAGATGAGAAACGTGTGAGCTTCGTGAACGATGTAGTTCATTTGAGCTGTAACCTAACTGCCTTTACCTGAAACGATGTGGTGATTGTAAGAAGACACAGAGCCTGGGATTTAACTCCATTTATGAAGTGAAACACACAGCAGAGTTCTCATCCATTGATCACACTCTGCTTTAGAGCAAGAAGCACGCTCTTGCTTTCCAGAGTCTCTAAGAGAGCAGGAAATGTGAGTGTGAAGAGAACAAAAGAACGGTGTTTCCTACACATACGGACCATATCTATTCCAACTCTGCTTCTGAAACTGATACAAAGCACCGGTCCTCTAACATCTGATGCTTGTCAGTTAAGATGAGAAACGTGTGAGCTTCGAGAACAATGTAGTTTGTTTGAGCTGTAAAGTAACTGCCCTTACCTGAAACGAAGTCTTGCTTGTAGAAAGGCTCAGAGCCTGGGATTTGACTCCATTTCTGAAGGGAAACACGCAGCATAGTCCTCATCCAAGGATCACACTCTGCTTTAGAGCAAGAAGCACGCTCTTGCTTTCCAGAGTCTCTAAGACAGCAGGAAACGTGAGTGTGATGAGAACAAAAGAACGGTGTTTCCTACACATATGGACCATATCTAGTTCAATTCTGCTTCTGAAACTGAAACAAACCACAGGTCCTCTAACATCCAATGCTTGTCTGTTAAGATGAGAAACGTGTGAGCTTGTGGAACGATGTAGTCCATTTGAGCTGTAAAGTAACTGCCCTTACCTGAAACGAAGTCTTGCTTGTAGGAAGACTCAGAGCCTGGGATTTAACTCCATTTCTGAAGGGAAACACACAGCACAGTCTCATATATAGATCCCACTCTGCTTTAGAGCAAGAATCACGCTCTTGCTTTCTAGATTCTCTAATACGGCAGGAAACATGAGTGTACTCAGAACGAATGAACGGTGTTTCCTACACATACGGACCATATCTAGTCCAACACTGCTACTGAAACTGATGCAAAGCACTGGTCATCTAACATCCAATGCTTGTCAGTTAAGATGAGAAACGTGTGAGCTTCGTGAACGATGTAGTTCGTTTGAGCTGAATAGTGACTGCCCTTACTTGAAAAGAAATCTTGCTTGTAGAAAGACTCAGAGCCTGGGATTTAACTCCATTTCTGCATGGAAACACACAGCAGAGTTCTCATCCATTAATCACACTCTGCTTTAGAGCAAGACGCACGCTCTTGCTTTCCAGAGTCTCTAAGACAGCAGGAACGTGAGTGTGATGAGAACAAAAGAACGGTGTTTCCTACACATACGGACCATATCTAGTTCAACTCTGCTTCTGAAACTGAAAGAACCACTGGTCCTCTAACATCCAATGCTTGTCTGTTAAGATGAGAAACGTGTGAGCTTCTGGAACGATGTAGTCCATTTGAGCTGTAAAGTAACTGCCCTTACCTGAAACGAAGTCTTCCTTGTAGGAAGAATCAGAGCCTGGGATTTAACTCCATTCCTGAAGTGAAACACACAGCACAATCTCATATATAGATCCCACTCTGCTTTAGAGCAAGAAGCACGCTCTTGCTCTTAGATTCTCTAATACAGCAGGAAACGTGAGTGTGCTCAGAACAAATGAACGGTGTTTCCTACACATAGGGACCGTATGTAGTCCAACTCTGCTGCTGAAACTGATGCAAAGCACTGGTCATCTAACATCCAATGCTTTTCAGTTAAGATGAGAAACGCGTGAGCTTCTGGAACGATGTAGTCCATTTGAGCTGTAACATAACTGCACTTACCTGAAACGATCTGGTGATTGTAGGAAGACACAGAGAAGGGGATTTAACTCCATTTCTGAAGTGAAACAGACAGCAGAGTTCTCATCCATTGATCACACTCTGCTTTAGAGCAAGAAGCACGCTCTTGCTTTCTAAAGTCTCTATTACAGCAGGAAACTTGAGTGTGCTCAGAACAAAAGAACGGTGTTTCCTACACATACGAACCATATCTAGTTCAACTCTGCTTCTGAAACTGAAACAAACCACAGGACCTCTAGCATCCAATGCTTGTCAGTTAAGATGAGAAATGTTTGAGCTTCGTGAACGATGTAGTTCGTTTGAGCTGTAAAGTAACTGCCCTTACCTGAAACGAAGTCTTGCTTGTAGGAAGACTCAGAGCCTGGGATTTAACTCCATTTCTGAAGTGAAACACACAGCACAGTCTCATATATAGATCCCACTCTGCTTTAGAGCAAGTATCACGCTCTTGCTTTCTAGATTCTCTAATACGGCAGGAAACATGAGTGTGCTCAGAACAAATGAACGGTGTTTCCTACACATACAAACCATATCTAGTTCAACTCTGCTTCTGAAACTGAAACAAACCACATGTCCTCTAACATCCAATGCTTGTCAGTTAAGATGAGAAATGTTTGAGCTTCGTGTACGATGTAGTTCGTTTGAGCTGTAAAGTAACTGCCCTTACCTGAAACGAAGTCTTGCTTGTAGGAAGACTCAGAGCCTGGGATTTAACTCCATTTCTGAAGTGAAACACACAGCACAGTCTCATATATAGATCCCACTCTGCTTTAGAGCAAGAATCACGCTCTTGATTTCTAGATTCTCTAATACGGCAGGAAACATGAGTGTACTCAGAACGAATGAACGGTGTTTCCTACACATACGGACCATATCTAGTCCAACACTGCTACTGAAACTGATGCAAAGCACTAGTCATCTAACATCCAATGCTTGTCAGTTAAGATGAGAAACGTGTGAGCTCCGTGAACGATGTAGTTCGTTTGAGCTGAAAAGTGACTGCCCTTATTTGAAACGAAATCTTGCTTGTAGAAAGACTCAGAGCCTGGGATTTAACTCCATTTCTGCATGGAAACACACAGCAGAGTTCTCATCCATTAATCACACTCTGCTTTAGAGCAAGAAGCATGCTCTTGCTTTCCAGAGTCTCTAAGACAGCAGGAAATATGAAATGATGAGAACAAAAGAACGGTGTTTCCTACACATACGGACCATATCTAGTTCAACTCTGCTTCTGAAACTGAAAGAACCACAGGTCCTCTAACATCCAATGCTTGTCTGTTAAGATGAGAAACGTGTGAGCTTCGTGAACGATGTAGTTCGTTTGAGCTGTAAAGTAACTGCCCTTACCTGAAACGAAGTAGTGCTTGTAGGGAGACTCAGAGCCTGGGATTTAACTCCATTTCTGAAGTGAAACACACAGCAGAGTTCTCATCCATTGATCACACTCTACTTTAGAGCAAGAAGCACGCTCTTGCTTTCCAGAGTCTCTAAGAGAGTAGGAAACGTGAGTGTGATGAGAACAAAAGAACAGTGTTTCCTACACATACGGACCATATCTATTCCAACTCTGCTTCTGAAACTGATACAAAGCACCGGTCCTCTAACATCCGATGCTTGTCAGTTAAGATGAGAAACATGTGAGCTTCGAGAACGATGTAGTTCGTTTGAGCTGTAAAGTAACTGCCCTTACCTGAAACGAAGTCTTGCTTGTAGGAAGACTCAGAGCCTGGGATTTAACTCCATTTCTGAAGGGAAACACACAGCATAGTTCTCATCTATGGATCCCACTCTGCTTTAGAGCAAGAAGGACGCTCTTGCTTTCCAGATTCTCTAATACAGCAGGAAACTTGAGTGTGCTAGAACAAAAGAAACTGTGTTTCTTACACATACGGACCATATCTAGTTCAACTATGCTTCTGAAACTGAAACAAACCACAGGTCCTCTAGCATCCAATGCTTGTTTGTTAAGATGAGAAAAGTGTGAGCTTCTTGAACGATGTAGTGGATTTGAACTGTAAAGAAACTGCCCTTACCTGAAACGAAGTCTTGCTTGTAGGAAGACACAGAGCCTGGGATTTAACTCCATTTCTGAAGTGAAACACACAGCAGAGTTCTCATCCATTGATCACACTCTGCTTTAGAGCAAAAAACACGCTCTTGCTTTCCAGAGTCTCTAAGACAGCAGGAAACGTGAGTGTGCTGAGAACAAAAGAACGCTGTTTCTTACACATACGGACCATATCTAGTTGAACTCTGCTTCTGAAACTGAAGCAAACCACAGGTCCTCTAACATCCAATGCTTGGCAGTTAAGATGAGAAACGTGTGAGCTTCGTGAATGATGTAGTTCATTTGAGCTGAAAGTAACTGCCCTTACCTGAAACGAGTCTTGCTTGTAGGAAGACACAGAGCCTGGGATTTAACTCCATTTTTGAAGTGAAACACACAGCAGAGTTCTCATCCATTGACCACACTCTGCTTTAGAGCAAGAAGCACGCTCTTGCTTTCCAGAGTCTCTAAGAGAGCAGGAAACATGAGTGTGATGAGAACAAAAGAACGGTGTTTCCTACACATACGGACCATATCTAGTTCAACTCTGCTTCTGAAACTGAAAGAACAACAGGTCCTCTAACATCCAATGCTTGTCTGTTAAGATGAGAAACGTGTGAGCTTCTGGAACGATGTAGTCCATTTAAGCTGTAAAGTAACTGCCCTTACCTGAAACGAAGTCTTGCTTGTAGGAAGACTCAGAGCCTGGGATTTAACTCCATTTCTGCATGGAAACACACAGCAGAGTTCTCATCCATTGATCACACTCTGCTTTAGAGCAAGAAGCACGCGCTTGCTTTCTAGATTCTCTAAGACAACAGGAAACATGAGGGTGCTGAGAACAAAAGAACGGTGTTTCCTAAACATAAGGACCATATCAATTTCAACTCTGCTTCTGAAACTGATACAAAGCACTGGTCTTCTAACATCCGATGCTTGTCAGTTAAGATGAGAAACGTGTGAGCTTCGAGAACGATGTAGTTCGTTTGAGCTGTAAAGTAACTGCCCTTACCTGAAACGAAGTCTTGCTTGTAGAAAGACTCAGAGCCTGGGATTTGACTCCATTTCTGAAGGGAAACACGCAGCATAGTCCTCATCCATGGATCACACTCTGCTTTAGAGCAAGAAGCACGCTCTTGCTTTCTAGAGTCTCTAATACAGCAGGAAAATTTAGTGTGCTCAGAACAAATGAACGGTGTTTCCTACACATACGGACCATATCTAGTCCAACACTGCTACTGAAACTGATGCAAAGCACTGGTCATCTAACATCCAATGCTTGTCAGTTAAGATGAGAAACGTGTGAGCTTCGTGAACGATGTAGTTCGTTTGAGCTGTAAAGTAACTGCCATTACCTGAAACGAAGTCTTGCTTGTAGGAAGACTCAGAGCCTGGGATTTAACTCCATTTCTGAAGGGAAACGCACAGCATAGTTCTCATCCATGGATCCCACTCTGCTTTAGAGCAAGAAGGACGCTCTTGCTTTCAAGATTCTCTAATACAGCAGGAAACATGAGTGTGCTCAGAACAAATGAACGGTGTTTCCTACACATACGGACCATATCTAGTCCAACTCTGCTGATGAAACTGATGCAAAGCACTAGTCATCTAACATCCAATGCTTGTCAGTTAAGATGAGAAACGTGTGAGCTTCGTGAACGATGTAGTTCCTTTGAGCTGAAAAGTGACTGCCCATACTTGAAACGAAATCTTGCTTGTAGAAAGAATCAGAGCCTGGGATTTAACTCCATTTCTGCATGGAAACACACAGCAGAGTTCTCATCCATTAATCACACTCTGCTTTAGAGCAAGACTCACGCTCTTGCTTTCCAGAGTTTCTAAGAGAGTAGGAAACGTGAGTGTGATGAGAACAAAAGAACAGTGATTCCTACTCATACGGACCATATGTATTCCAACTCTGCTTGTGAAACTGATACAAAGCACTGGTCCTCTAACATCCGATGCTTGTCAGTTAAGATGAGAAACGTGTGAGCTTCGAGAACGATGTAGTTCGTTTGAGCTGTAAAGTAACTGCCCTTACCTGAAACGAAGTCTTGCTTGTAGGAAGACTCAGAGCCTGGGATTTAACTCCATTTCTGAAGGGAAACACACAGCATAGTTCTCATCCATGGATCCCACTCTGCTTTAGAGCAAGAAGGACGCTCTTGCTTTCTAGATTCTCTAATACAGCAGGAAACATGAGTGTACTCAGAACGAATGAACGGTGTTTCCTACACATACGGACCATATCTAGTCCAACACTGCTACTGAAACTGATGCAAAGCACTGGTCATCTAACATCCAATGCTTGTCAGTTAAGATGAGAAACGTGTGAGCTTCGTGAACGATGTAGTTCGTTTGAGCTGAATAGTGACTGCCCTTACTTGAAAAGAAATCTTGCTTGTAGAAAGACTCATAGCCTGGGATTTAACTCCATTTCTGCATGGAAACACACAGCAGAGTTCTCATCCATTAATCACACTCTGCTTTAGAGCAAGACGCACGCTCTTGCTTTCCAGAGTCTCTAAGACAGCAGGAAACGTGAGTGTGATGAGAACAAAAGAACAGTGTTTCCTACACATATGGACCATATCTAGTTCAACTCTGCTTCTGAAACTGAAAGAACCACAGGTCCTCTAACATCCATTGCTTGTCAGTTAAGATGAGAAACGTGTGAGCTTCGTGAACAATGTAGTTCGTTTGAGCTGTAACGTAACTGCCCTTACCTGAAACGAAGTAGTGCTTGTATGGAGACTCAGAGCCTGGGATTTATCTCCATTTCTGAAGTGAAACACACCGCAGAGTTCTCATCCATTGATCACACTCTACTTTAGAGCAAGAAGCACGCTCTTGCTTTCCAGAGTCTCTAAGAGAATAGGAAACGTGAGTGTGATGAGAACAAAAGAACAGTGATTCCTACACATACGGACCATATGTATTCCAACTCTGCTTCTGAAACTGATACAAAGCACTGGTCCTCTAACATCCGATGCTTGTCAGTTAAGATGAGAAACGTGTGAGTTTCGAGAACGATGTAGTTCGTTTGAGCTGTAAAGTAACTGCCCTTACCTGAAACGAAGTCTTGCTTGTAGGAAGACTCAGAGCCTGGGATTTAACTCCATTTCTGAAGGGAAACACACAGCATAGTTCTCATCCATGGATCCCACTCTGCTTTAGAGCAAGAAGGACGCTCTTGCTTTCTAGATTCTCTAATACAGCAGGAAACTTGAGTGTGCTCAGAACAAAAGAAACGGTGTTTCTTACACATACGGAGCATATCAAGTTTAACTCTGCTTCTGAAACTGAAGCAAACGACAGGTCCTCTAACATCCAATGCTTGTCAGTTAAGATGAGAAACGTGTGAGCTTCGTGAACGATGTAGTTCATTTGAGCTGTAACGTAACTGCCCTTACCTGAAACGATGTGGTGATTGTAAGAAGACACAGAGCCTGGGATTTAACTCCATTTATGAAGTGAAACACACAGCAGAGTTCTCATCCATTGATCACACTCTGCTTTAGAGCAAGAAGCACGCTCTTGCTTTCCAGAGTCTCTAAGAGAGCAGGAAATGTGAGTGTGAAGAGAACAAAAGAACGGTGTTTCCTACACATACGGACCATATCTATTCCAACTCTGCTTCTGAAACTGATACAAAACACTGCTCCTCTAACATCCGATGCTTGTCAGTTAAGATGAGAAACGTGTGAGCTTCGAGAACAATGTAGTTTGTTTGAGCTGTAAAGTAACTGCCCTTACCTGAAACGAAGTCTTGCTTGTAGAAAGGCTCAGAGCCTGGGATTTGACTCCATTTCTGAAGGGAAACACGCAGCATAGTCCTCATCCATGGGTCACACTCTGCTTTAGAGCAAGAAGCACGCTCTTGCTTTCTAGAGTCTCTAATACAGCAGGAAAATTTAGTGTGCTCAGAACAAATGAACGGTGTTTCCTACACATACAGACCATATCTAGTTCAACTCTGCTTCTGAAACTGAAACAAACCACATGTCCTCTAACATCCAATGCTTGTCAGTTAAGATGAGAAATGTTTCAGCTTCGTGAACGATGTAGTTCGTTTGAGCTGTAAAGTAACTGCCCTTACCTGAAACGAAGTCTTGCTTGTAGGAAGACACAGAGCCTGGGATTTAACTCCATTTCTGAAGTCAAACACACAGCACAGTCTCATATATAGATCCCACTCTGCTTTAGAGCAAGAATCACGCTCTTGCTTTCTAGAATCTCTAATACGGCAGGAAACATGAGTGTGCTCAGAACAAATGAACGGTGTTTCCTACACATACGGACCATATCTAGTCCAACACTGCTGCTGAAACTGATGCAAAGCACTGGTCATCTAACATCCAATGCTTGTCAATTAAGATGAGAAACGTGTGAGCTTCGTGAACGATGTAGTTTTTTTGAGCTGAATAGTGACTGCCCTTACTTGAAAAGAAATCTTGCTTGTAGAAAGACTCAGAGCCTCGGATTTAACTCCATTTCTTCATGGAAACACACAGCATAGTTCTCAACCATTGATCACACTCTGCTTTAGAGCAAGAAACACGCTCTTGCTTTCCAGAATCTCTAAGACAGCAGGAAACATGAGTGTGATGAGAACAAAAGAACGGTGTTTCCTACACATATGGACCATATCTAGTTCAATTCTGCTTCTGAAACTGAAACAAACCACAGGTCCTCTAACATCCAATGCTTGTCTGTTAAGATGAGAAACGTGTGAGCTTCTGGAACGATGTAGTCCATTTAAGCTGTAAAGTAACTGCCCTTACCTGAAACGAAGTCTTGCTTGTAGGAAATCTCAGAGCCTGGGATTTAACTCCATTTCTGAAGGGAAACACACAGCATAGTTCTCATCCATGGATCCCACTCTGCTTTAGAGCAAGAAGGACGCTCTTGCTTTCTAGATTCTCTAATACATCGGGAAACATGAGTGTGCTCAGAACAAATGAACGGTGTTTCCTACACATACGGACCATATCTAGTCCAACTCTGCTGCTGAAACTGATGCAAAGCACTGGTCATCTAACATCCAACGCTTGTCAGTTAAGATGAGAAACGTGTGAGCTCCGTGACAGATGTAGTTCGTTTGAGCTGAAAAGTGACTGCCCTTACTTGAAACGAAATCTGTATTGTAGGAAGACAAATAGCCTGGAATTTAACTCCATTTCTAAAGGGAAACACACAGCATATTTCTCTTCGATGGATCACACTCGGCTTTAGAGCATGAAGCACACTCTTGCTTTCTAGAGTCTCTAATACAGCAAGAAACTTGAGTGTGCTCAGAACAAAAGAACGGTGTTTCCTACACATACGGACCATATCTAGTTCAACTCTGCTTCTGAAACTGAAACAAACCACAGGACCTCTAGCATCCAATGCTTGTTTGTTAAGATGAGAAACGTGTGAGCTTCGTGAACGATGTAGTTCCTTTGAGCTGAATAGTGACTGCCCTTACTTGAAAAGAAATCTTGCTTGTAGAAAGACTCAGAGCCTGGGATTTAACTCCATTTCGGCATGGAAACACACAGCAGAGTTCTCATCCATTGATCACACTCTGCTTTAGAGCAAGAAGCACGCTCTTGCTTTCCAGAGTCTCTAAGACAGCAGGAAACGTGAGTGTGATGAGAACAAAAGAACGGTGTTTCCTACACATATGGACCATATCTAGTTCAATTCTGCCTCTGAAACTGAAACAAACCACAGGTCCTCTAACATCCAATGCTTGTCTGTTAAGATGAGAAACGTGTGAGCTTCTGGAACGATGTAGTCCATTTAAGCTGTAAAGTAACTGCCCTTACCTGAAACGAAGTCTTGCTTGTAGGAAGACTCAGATCCTGGGATTTAACTCCATTTCTGAAGTGAAACAGACAGCAGAGTTCTCATCTATGGATCACACTCTGCTTTAGAGCAAGAAGCACGCTCTTGCTTTCTAGATTCTCTAAGACAGAGGAAACATGAGGATGCTGAGAACAAAAGAACGGTGTTTCCTACACATAAGGACCATATCAATTTCTACTCTGCTTCTGAAACTGATACAAAGCACTGGTCTTCTAACATCCGATGCTTGTCAGTTAAGATGAGAAACGTGTGAGCTTCGAGAGCGATGTAGTTCGTTTGAGCTGTAAAGTAACTGCCCTTACCTGAAATGAAGTCTTGCTTGTAGAAAGACTCAGAGCCTGGGATTTGACTCCATTTCTGAAGGGAAACACGCAGCATAGTCCTCATCCATGGATCACACTCTGCTTTATAGCAAGAAGCACGCTCTTGCTTTCTAGAGTCTGTAATACAGCAGGAAAATTTAGTGTGCTCAGAACAAATGAACGGTGTTTCCTACACATAAGGTCCATATCTAGTCCAACACTGCTACTGAAACTGATGCAAAGCACTGGTCATCTAACATCCAATTCTTGTCAGTTAAGATGAGAAACTTGTGAGCTTCGTGAACGATGTAGTTCGTTTGAGTTGAATAGTGACTGCCCTTACTTGAAAAGAAATCTTGCTTGTAGAAATACTCAGAGCCTCGGATTTAACTCCATTTCTGCATGGAAACACACAGCATAGTCCTCATCCATGGATCACACTCTGCTTTAGAGCAAGAAGCACGCTCTTGCTTTCTAGAGTCTCTAATACAGCAGGAAAATTTAGTGTGCTCAGAACAAATGAACGGTGTTTCCTACACATACAGACCATATCTAGTTCAACTCTGCTTCTGAAACTGAAACAAACCACATGTCCTCTAACATCCAATGCTTGTCAGTTAAGATGAGAAATGTTTCAGCTTCGTGAACGATGTAGTTCGTTTGAGCTGTAAAGTAACTGCCCTTACCTGAAACGAAGTCTTGCTTGTAGGAAGACACAGAGCCTGGGATTTAACTCCGTTTCTGAAGTGAAACACACAGCACAGTCTCATATATAGATCCCACTCTGCTTTAGAGCAAGAATCACGCTCTTGCTTTCTAGATTCTCTAATACGGCAGGAAACATGAGTGTGCTCAGAACAAATGAACGGTGTTTCCTACACATACGGACCATATCTAGTCTAACACAGCTACTGAAACTGATGCAAAGCACTGGTCATCTAACATCCAATGCTTGTCAATTAAGATGAGAAACGTGTGAGCTTCGTGAACGATGTAGTTCGTTTGAGCTGAATAGTGACTGCCCTTACTTGAAAAGAAATCTTGCTTGTAGAAAGACTCAGAGCCTCGGATTTAACTACATTTCTTCATGGAAACACACAGCATAGTTCTCAACCATTGATCACACTCTGCTTTAGAGCAAGAAACACGCTCTTGCTTTCCAGAATCTCTAAGACAGCAGGAAACGTGAGTGTGATGAGAACAAAAGAACGGTGTTTCCTACACATATGGACCATATCTAGTTCAATTCTGCTTCTGAAACTGAAACCAACCACAGGTCCTCTAACATCCAATGCTTGTCTGTTAAGATGAGAAACGTGTGAGCTTCTGGAACGATGTAGTCCATTTGAGCTGTAAAGTAACTGCCCTTACCTGAAACGAAGTCTTGCTTGTAGGAAGAATCAGAGCCTGGGATTTAACTCCATTCCTGAAGTGAAACACACAGCACAGTCTCATATATAGATCCCACTCTGCTTTAGAGCAAGAAGCACGCTCTTGCTTTTAGATTCTCTAATACAGCAGGAAACGTGAGTGTGCTCAGAACAAATGAAAGGTGTTTCCTACACATAGGGACCGTATGTAGTCCAACTCTGCTGCTGAAACTGATGCAAAGCACTGGTCATCTAACATCCAATGCTTTTAGGTTAAGATGAGAAACCTGTGAGCTTCTGGAACAATGTAGTCCATTTGAGCTGTAACATAACTGCCCTTACCTGAAACGATCTGGTGATTGTAGGAAGACAAGAGCCGGGGATTTAACTCCATTTCTGAAGTGAAACAGACAGCAGAGTTCTCATCCATTGATCACACTCGGCTTTAGAGCATGAAGCACACTCTTGCTTTCTAGAGTCTCTAATACAGCAAGAAACTTGAGTGTGCTCAGAACAAAAGAACGGTGTTTCCTACACATACGGACCATATCTAGTTCAACTCTGCTTCTGAAACTGAAACAAACCACAGGACCTCTAGCATCCAATGCTTGTTTGTTAAGATGAGAAACGTGTGAGCTTCGTGAACGATGTAGGTCTTTTGAGCTGAATAGTGACTGCCCTTACTTGAAAAGAAATCTTGCTTGTAGAAAGACTCAGAGCCTGAGATTTAACTCCATTTCTGCATGGAAACACACAGCAGAGTTCTCATCCATTGATCACACTCTGCTTTAGAGCAAGAAGCACGCTCTTGCTTTCTAGATTCTCTAAGACAGCAGGAAACATGAGGGTGCTGAGAACAAAAGAACGGTGTTTCCTACACATAAGGACCATATCAATTTCAACTCTGCTTCTGAAACTGATACAAAGCACTGGTCTTCTAACATCCGATGCTTGTCAGTTAAGATGATAAACGTGTGAGCTTCGAGAACGATGTAGTTCGTTTGAGCTGTAAAGTAACTGCCCTTACCTGAAACGAAGTCTTGCTTGTAGAAAGACTCAGAGCCTGGGGTTTGACTCCATTTCTGAAGGGAAACATGCAGCATAGTCCTCATCCATGGATCACACTCTGCTTTAGAGCAAGAAGCACGCTCTTGCTTTCTAGAGTCTCTAATACAGCAGGAAAATTTAGTGTGCTCAGAACAAATGAACGGTGTTTCCTACACATACAGACCATATCTAGTTCAACTCTGTTTCTGAAACTGAAACAAACCACATGTCCTCTAACATCCAATGCTTGTCAGTTAAGATGAGAAATGTTTGAGCTTCGTGTACGATGTAGTTCGTTTGAGCTGTAAAGTAACTGCCCTTACCTGAAACGAAGTCTTGCTTGTAGGAAGACTCAGAGCCTGGGATTTAACTCCATTTCTGAAGTGAAACACACAGCACAGTCTCATATATAGATCCCACTCTGCTTTAGAGCAAGAAGCATGCTCTTGCTTTTAGATTCTCTAATACAGCAGGAAACGTGAGTGTGCTCAGAACAAATGAAAGGTGTTTCCTACACATAGGGACCGTATGTAGTCCAACTCTGCTGCTGAAACTGATGCAAAGCACTGGTCATCTAACATCCAATGCTTTTAGGTTAAGATGAGAAACCTGTGAGCTTCTGGAACAATGTAGTCCATTTGAGCTGTAACATAACTGCCCTTACCTGAAACGATCTGGTGATTGTAGGAAGACAAGAGCCGGGGATTTAACTCCATTTCTGAAGTGAAACAGACAGCAGAGTTCTCATCCATTGATCACACTCGGCTTTAGAGCATGAAGCACACTCTTGCTTTTTAGAGTCTCTAATACAGCAAGAAACTTGAGTGTGCTCAGAACAAAAGAACGGTGTTTCCTACACATATGGACCATATCTAGTTCAACTCTGCTTCTGAAACTGAAACAAACCACAGGACCTCTAGCATCCAATGCTTGTTTGTTAAGATGAGAAACGTGTGAGCTTCGTGAACGATGTAGGTCTTTTGAGCTGAATAGTGACTGCCCTTACTTGAAAAGAAATCTTGCTTGTAGAAAGACTCAGAGCCTGGGATTTAACTCCATTTCTGCATGGAAACACACAGCAGAGTTCTCATCCATTGATCACACTCTGCTTTAGAGCAAGAAGCACGCTCTTGCTTTCTAGATTCTCTAAGACAGCAGTAAACATGAGGGTGCTGAGAACAAAAGAACGGTGTTTCCTACACATAAGGACCATATCAATTTCAACTCTGCTTCTGAAACTGATACAAAGCACTGGTCTTCTAACATCCGATGCTTGTCAGTTAAGATGATAAACGTGTGAGCTTCGAGAACGATGTAGTTCGTTTGAGCTGTAAAGTAACTGCCCTTACCTGAAACGAAGTCTTGATGGTAGAAAGACTCAGAGCCTGGGGTTTCACTCCATTTCTGAAGTGAAACACACAGCACAGTCTCATATATAGATCCCACTCTGCTTTAGAGCAAGAAGCACGCTCTTGCTTTCTAGAGTCTCTAATACGGCAGGAAACATGAGTGTGCTCAGAACAAATGAACGGTGTTTCCTACACATACGGACCATATCTAGTCCAACACTGCTACTGAAACTGATGCAAAGCACTGGTCATCTAACATCCAATGCTTGTCAGTTAAGATGAGAAATGTGTGAGCTTCGTGAACGATGTAGTTCGTTTGAGCTGAATAGTGACTGCCCTTACTTGAAAAGAAATCTTGCTTGTAGAAAGACTCAGAGCCTCGGATTTAACTCCATTTCTTCATGGAAACACACAGCATAGTTCTCATCCATTGATCACACTCTGCTTTAGAGCAAGAAGCACGCTCTTGCTTTCCAGAATCTCTAAGACAGCAGGAAACGTGAGTGTGATGAGAACAAAAGAACGGTGTTTCCTACACATATGGACCATATCTAGTTCAATTCTGCTTCTGAAACTGAAACAAACCACAGGTCCTCTAACATCCAATGCTTGTCTGTTAAGATGAGAAACGTGTGAGCTTCTGGAATGATGTAGTCCATTTAAGCTGTAAAGTAACTGCCCTTACCTGAAACGAAGTCTTGCTTGTAGGAAGACTCAGAGCCTGGGATTTAACTCCATTTCTGAAGGGAAACACACAGCATAGTTCTTATCCATGGATCACACTCTGCTTTAGAGCAAGAAGGACGCTCTTGCTTTCTAGATTCTCTAATACATCAGGAAACATGAGTGTGCTCAGAACAAATGAATGGGGTTTCCTACACATACGGACCATATCTAGTCCAACTCTGCTGCTGAAGCTGATGCAAAGCACTGGTCATCTAACATCCAACGCTTGTCAGTTAAGATGAGAAACGTGTGAGCTCCGTGAAAGTTGTAGTTCGTTTGAGCTGAAAAGTGACTGCCCTTACTTGAAACGAAATCTGTATTGTAGGAAGACAAATAGCCTGGAATTTAACTCCATTTCTAAAGGGAAACACACAGCATAGTTCTCAACGATGAATCACACTCTGCTTTAGAGCAAGAAGCACGCTCTTGCTTTCTAAAGTCTCTAATACAGCAGGAAACTTGAGTGTGCTCAGAACAAAAAAAACGATGTTTCTTACACATACGGACCTTATCTAGTTCAACTCTGCTTCTGAAACTGAAGCAAACCACAGGTCCTCTAACATCCAATGCTTGGCAGTTAAGATGAGAAACGTGTGAGCTTCGTGAACGATGTATTTCATTTGAGCTGAAAAGTAACTGCCCTTACCTGAAACGAAGTCTTGCATGTAGGAAGACACAGAGCCTGGGATTTAACTCCATTTCTGAAGTGAAACACACTGCAGAGTTCTCCTCCATTGTCCACACTCTGCTTTAGAGCAAGAAGCACGCTCTTGCTTTCCAGAGTCTCTAAGACAGCAGGAAACATGAGCGTGATGAGAACAAAAGAACGGTGTTTCCTACACATAAGGACCATATCTAGTTCATCTCTGCTTCTGAAACTGAAAGAACAACAGGTCCTCTAACATCCAATGCTTGTCTGTTAAGATGAGAAACGTGTGAGCTTCTGGAACGATGTAGTCTATTTGAGCTGCAAAGTAACTGCCCTTACCTGAAACGAAGTCTTGCTTGTAGGAAGAATCTGAGCCTGGGATTTAACTCCATTCCTGAAGTGAAACACACAGCACAGTCTCATATATAGATCCCACTCTGCTTTAGAGCAAGAAGCACGCTCTTGCCTTTAGATACTCTAATACAGCAGGAAACGTGAGTGTGCTCAGAACAAATGAATGGTGTTTCCTACACATAGGGACTGTATGTAGTCCAACTCTGCTGCTGAAACTGATGCAAAGCACTGGTCATCTAACATCCAATGCTTTTCAGTGAAGATGAGAAACGTGTGAGCTTCTGGAACGATGTAGTCCATTTGAGCTGTAACATAACTGCCCTTACCTGAAATGATCTGGTGATTGTAGGAAGACTCAGAGCCGGGGATTTAACTCCATTTCTGAAGGGAAACACACAGCATAGTTCTCTTCGATGGATCACACTCGGCTTTAGAGCATGAAGCACACTCTTGCTTTCTAGAGTCTCTAATACAGCAAGAAACTTGAGTGTGCTCAGAACAAAAGAACGGTGTTTCCTACACATACGGACCATATCTAGTTCAACTCTGCTTCTGAAACTGAAACAAACCACAGGACCTCTAGCATCCAATGCTTGTTTGTTAAGATGAGAAACGTGTGAGCTTCGTGAACGATGTAGTTCCTTTGAGCTGAATAGTGACTGCCCTGAATTGAAAAGAAATCTTGCTTGTAGAAAGACTCAGAGCCTGGGATTTAACTCCATTTCGGCATGGATACACACAGCAGAGTTCTCATCCATTGATCACACTCTGCTTTAGAGCAAGAAGCACGCTCTTGCTTTCCAGAGTCTCTAAGACAGCAGGAAACGTGAGTGTGATGAGAACAAAAGAACGGTGTTTCCTACACATATGGACCATATCTAGTTCAATTCTGCCTCTGAAACTGAAACAAACCACAGGTCCTCTAACATCCAATGCTTGTCTGTTAAGATGAGAAACGTGTGAGCTTCTGGAACGATGTAGTCCATTTAAGCTGTAAAGTAACTGCCCTTACCTGAAACGAAGTCTTGCTTGTAGGAAGACTCAGAGCCTGGGATTTAACTCCATTTCTGAAGTGAAACAGACAGCAGAGTTCTCATCCATGGATCACACTCTGCTTTAGAGAAAGAAGCACGCTCTTGTTTTCTATAGTGTCTAATACAGCAGGAAAATTTAGTGTGCTCAGAACAAATGAACGGTGTTTCCTACACATACAGACCATATCTTGTTCAACTCTGCTTCTGAAACTGAAACAAACCACATGTTCTCTAACATCCAATGCTTGTCAGTTAAGATGAGAAACGTTTGAGCTTCGTGAACGATGTAGTTCATTTGAGCTGTAAACTAACTGCCCTTACCTGAAACGAAGTCTGGCTTGTAGGAAGACTCAGAGCCTGGGATTTTACTCCATTTCCGAAGTGAAACACACAGCACAGTCTCATATATAGATCCCACACTGCTTTAGAGCAAGAAGCACCCTCTTGCTTTCTAGATTCTCCAATACAGCAGGAAACGTTAGTGTGCTCAGAACAAATGAACGGTGTTTCCTACACATACGGACCATATCTAGTCCAACTCTGTTGCTGAAACTGAAACAAACCACAGGTCCTCTAACATCCAATGCTTGGCAGTTAAGATGAGAAACGTGTGAGCTTCGTGAACGATGTAGTTCATTTGAGCTGTAAAGTAACTGCCCTTACCTGAAACGAAGTAGTGCTTGTAGGGAGACTCAGAGCCTGGGATTTAACTCCATTTCTGAAGTGAAACACACAGCAGAGTTCTCATCCATTGATCACACTCTACTTTAGAGCAAGAAGCACACTCTTGCTTTCCAGAGTCTCTAAGAGAGTAGGAAACGTGAGTGTGATGAGAACAAAAGAACAGTGTTTCCTACATGTACGGACCATATCTATTCCAACTCTGCTTCTGAAACTTATACCAAGCACTGGTCCTCTAACATCCGATGCTTGTCAGTTAAGATGAGAAACGTGTGAGCTTCGAGAACGATGTAGTTCGTTTGAGCTGTAAAGTAACTGCCCTTACCTGAAACGAAGTCTTGCTTGTAGGAAGACTCAGAGCCTGGGATTTAACTCCATTTCTGAAGGGAAACACACAGCATAGTTCTCATCCATGGATCCCACTCTGCTTTAGAGCAAGAAGGACGCTCTTGCTTTCTAGATTCTCTAATACAGCAGGAAACATGAGTGTGCTCAGAACAAATGAACGGTGTTTCCTACACATACAGACCATATCTAGTCCAACTCTGATGCTGAAACTGAGCAAAGCACTGGTCATCTAACATCCAACGCTTGTCAGTAAAGATGAGAAACGTGTGAGCTCCGTGAAAGATGTAGTTCGTTTGAGCTGAAAAGTGACTGCCCTTACTTGAAACGAAATCTGTATTGTAGGAAGACAAAGAGCCTGGAATTTAACTCCATTTCTAAAGGGAAACACACAGCATAGTTCGCAACGATGGATCACGCTCTGCTTTACAGCAAGAAGCACGCTCTTGCTTTCTAAAGTCTCTAATACAGCAGGAAACTTGAGTGTGCTCAGAACAAAAGAAACGGTGTTTCCTACACATACGGACCATATCTAGTTCAACTCTGCTTCTGAAACTGAAGCAAACCACAGGTCCTCTAACATCCAATGCTTGGCAGTTAAGATGAGAAACGTGTGAGCTTCGTGAACGATGTAGTTCATTTGAGCTGAAAAGTGACTGCCCTTACTT
Organism: Onychomys leucogaster; assembly: GCA_949786385.1. NCBI lineage: Eukaryota > Metazoa > Chordata > Mammalia > Rodentia > Cricetidae > Onychomys > Onychomys leucogaster. Next base: position 2,418,579 of record CATKUP010000073.1, read on the forward strand.
GAAAAGAAATCTTGCTTGTAGAAAGACTCAGAGCCTGGGATTTAACTCCATTTCTGCATGGAAACACACAGCAGAGTTCTCATCCATTGATCACACTCTGCTTTAGAGCAAGAAGCACGCTCTTGCTTTCTAGATTCTCTAAGACAGCAGGAAACATGAGGGTGCTGAGAACAAAAGAACGGTGTTTCCTACACATAAGGACCATATCAATTTCAACTCTGCTTCTGAAACTGATACAAAGCACTGGTCTTCTAACATCCGATGCTTGTCAGTTAAGATGAGAAACGTGTGAGCTTCGAGAGCGATGTAGTTCGTTTGAGCTGTAAAGTAACTGCCCTTACCTGAAACGAAGTCTTGCTTGTAGAAAGACTCAGAGCCTGGGATTTGACTCCATTTCTGAAGGGAAACACGCAGCATAGTCCTCATCCATGGATCACACTCTGCTTTATAGCAAGAAGCACGCTCTTGCTTTCTAGAGTCTGTAATACAGCAGGAAAATTTAGTGTGCTCAGAACAAATGAACGGTGTTTCCTACACATACGGTCCATATCTAGTCCAACACTGCTACTGAAACTGATGCAAAGCACTGGTCATCTAACATCCAATTCTTGTCAGTTAAGATGAGAAACGTGTGAGCTTCGTGAACGATGTAGTTCGTTTGAGTTGAATAGTGACTGCCCTTACTTGAAAAGAAATCTTGCTTGTAGAAATACTCAGAGCCTCGGATTTAACTCCATTTCTGCATGGAAACACACAGCAGAGTTCTCATCCATTGATCCCACTCTGCTTTAGAGCAAGACGCACGCTCTTGCTTTCCAGAGTCTCTAAGACAGCAGGAAACGTGAGTGTGATGAGAACAAAAGAACGGTGTTTCCTACACATATGGACCATATCTAGTTCAATTCTGCTTCTGAAACTGAAACAAACCACAGGTCCTCTAACATCCAATGCTTGTCTGTTAAGATGAGAAACGTGTGAGCTTCGTGAACGATGTAGTTCTTTTGAGCTGAATAGTGACTGCCCTTACTTGAAAAGAAATCATGCTTGTAGAAAGACTCAGAGCCTGGGATTTAACTCCATTTCTGCATGGAAACACACAGCAGAGTTCTCATCCATTGATCACACTTTGCTTTAGAGCAAGAAGCACGCTCTTGCTTTCCAGAGTCTCTAAGACAGCAGGAAACCTGAGTGTGATGAGAACAAAAGAACGGTGTTTCCTACACATATGGACAATATCTAGTTCAATTCTCCTTCTGAAACTGAAACAAACCACAGGTCCTCTAACATACAATGCTTGTCTGTTAAGATGAGAAACGTGTGAGCTTCTGGAACGATGTAGTCCATTTAAGCTGTACAGTAACTGCCCTTACCTAAAACGAAGTCTTGCTTGTAGGAAGACTCAGAGCCTGGGATTTAACTCCATTTCTGAAGGGAAACGCACAGCATAGTTCTCATCCATGGATCCCACTCTGCTTTAGAGCAAGAAGGATGCTCTTGCTGTCTAGATTCTCTAATACAGCAGGAAACATGAGTGTGCTCAGAACAAATGTACGGTGTTTCCTACACATACGGACCATATCTAGTCCAACTCTGCTGCTGAAACTGATGCAAAGCACTAGTCATCTAACATCCAATGCTGGTCAGTTAAGATGAGAAACGTGTGAGCTTCGTGAACGATGTAGTTCGTTTGAGCTGAAAAGTGACTGCCCTTTCTTGAAACGAAATCTTGCTTGTGGAAAGACTCAGAGCCTGGGATTTAACTCCATTTCTGCATGGAAACACACAGCAGAGTTCTCATCCATTGATCACACTCTGCTTTAGAGCAAGAAGCACGCTCTTGCTTTCCAGAGTCTCTAAGACAGCAGGAAACGTGAGTGTGATGAGAACAAAAGAACGGTGTTTCCTACACATACGGACCATATCTAGTTCAACTCTGCTTCTGAAACTGAAAGAACCACAGGTCCTCTAACATCCAATGCTTGTCAGTTAAGATGAGAAACGTGTGAGCTTCGTGAACGATGTAGTTCGTTTGAGTTGTAAAGTAACTGCCCTTACCTGAAACGAAGTCTTGCTTGTAGGAAGACTCAGAGCCTGGGATTTAACTCCATTTCTGAAGGGAAACACGCAGCATAGTCCTCATCCATGGATCACACTCTGCTTTATAGCAAGAAGCACGCTCTTGCTTTCTAGAGTCTGTAATACAGCAGGAAAATTTAGTGTGCTCAGAACAAATGAACGGTGTTTCCTACACATACGGTCCATATCTAGTCCAACACTGCTACTGAAACTGATGCAAAGCACTGGTCATCTAACATCCAATTCTTGTCAGTTAAGATGAGAAACGTGTGAGCTTCGTGAACGATGTAGTTCGTTTGAGTTGAATAGTGACTGCCCTTACTTGAAAAGAAATCTTGCTTGTAGAAATACTCAGAGCCTCGGATTTAACTCCATTTCTGCATGGAAACACACAGCAGAGTTCTCATCCATTGATCCCACTCTGCTTTAGAGCAAGACGCACGCTCTTGCTTTCCAGAGTCTCTAAGACAGCAGGAAACGTGAGTGTGATGAGAACAAAAGAACGGTGTTTCCTACACATATGGACCATATCTAGTTCAATTCTGCTTCTGAAACTGAAACAAACCACAGGTCCTCTAACATCCAATGCTTGTCTGTTAAGATGAGAAACGTGTGAGCTTCGTGAACGATGTAGTTCTTTTGAGCTGAATAGTGACTGCCCTTACTTGAAAAGAAATCATGCTTGTAGAAAGACTCAGAGCCTGGGATTTAACTCCATTTCTGCATGGAAACACACAGCAGAGTTCTCATCCATTGATCACACTTTGCTTTAGAGCAAGAAGCACGCTCTTGCTTTCCAGAGTCTCTAAGACAGCAGGAAACCTGAGTGTGATGAGAACAAAAGAACGGTGTTTCCTACACATATGGACAATATCTAGTTCAATTCTCCTTCTGAAACTGAAACAAACCACAGGTCCTCTAACATACAATGCTTGTCTGTTAAGATGAGAAACGTGTGAGCTTCTGGAACGATGTAGTCCATTTAAGCTGTACAGTAACTGCCCTTACCTAAAACGAAGTCTTGCTTGTAGGAAGACTCAGAGCCTGGGATTTAACTCCATTTCTGAAGGGAAACGCACAGCATAGTTCTCATCCATGGATCCCACTCTGCTTTAGAGCAAGAAGGATGCTCTTGCTGTCTAGATTCTCTAATACAGCAGGAAACATGAGTGTGCTCAGAACAAATGAACGGTGTTTCCTACACATACGGACCATATCTAGTCCAACTCTGCTGCTGAAACTGATGCAAAGCACTAGTCATCTAACATCCAATGCTGGTCAGTTAAGATGAGAAACGTGTGAGCTTCGTGAACGATGTAGTTCGTTTGAGCTGAAAAGTGACTGCCCTTTCTTGAAACGAAATCTTGCTTGTCGAAAGACTCAGAGCCTGGGATTTAACTCCATTTCTGCATGGAAACACACAGCAGAGTTCTCATCCATTGATCACACTTTGCTTTAGAGCAAGAAGCACGCTCTTGCTTTCCAGAGTCTCTAAGACAGCAGGAAACCTGAGTGTGATGAGAATAAAAGAACGGTGTTTCCTACACATACGGACCATATCTAGTTCAACTCTGCTTCTGAAACTGAAAGAACCACAGGTCCTCTAACATCCAATGCTTGTCAGTTAAGATGAGAAACGTGTGAGCTTCGTGAACGATGTAGTTCGTTTGAGTTGTAAAGTAACTGCCCTTACCTGAAACGAAGTCTTGCTTGTAGGAAGACTCAGAGCCTGGGATTTAACTCCATTTCTGAAGGGAAACACACAGCATAGTTCTCATCCATGGATCCCACTCTGCTTTAGAGCAAGAAGGACGCTCTTGCTTTCTAGATTCTCTAATACAGCAGGAAACATGAGTGTGCTCAGAACAATTGAACGGTGTTTCCTACACATACGGACCATATCTAGTCCAACTCTGATGCTGAAACTGATGCAAAGCACTGGTCATCTAACATCCAACGCTTGTCAGTAAAGATGAGAAACGTGTGAGCTCCGTGAAAGATGTAGTTCGTTTGAGCTGAAAAGTGACTGCCCTTACTTGAAACGAAATCTGTATTGTAGGAAGACAAAGAGCCTGGAATTTAACTCCATTTCTGAAGGGAAACACACAGCATAGTTCTCTTCGATGGATCACACACGGCTTTAGAGCATGAAGCACGCTCTTGCTTTCTAGAGTCTCTAATACAGCAGGAAATTTGAGTGTGCTCAGAACAAAAGAACGGTGTTTCCTACACATACGGACCATATCTAGTTCAACTATGCTTCTGAAACTGAAACAAACCACAGGTCCTCTAGCATCCAATGCTTGTTTGTTAAGATGAGAAAAGTGTGAGCTTCTTGAACGATGTAGTAGATTTGAACTGTAAAGAAACTGCCCTTACCTGAAACGAAGTCTTGCTTGTAGGAAGACACAGAAACTGGGATTTAACTCCATTTCTGAAGTGAAACACACAGCAGAGTTCTCATCCATTGATCACACTCTGCTTTAGAGCAAGAAACACGCTCTTGCTTTCCAGAGTCTCTAAGACAGCAGGAAACGTGAGTGTGATGAGAACAAAAGAACGGTGTTTCCTACACATATGGACCATATCTAGTTCAATTCTTCTTCTGAAACTGAAACAAACCACAGGTCCTCTAACATCCAATGCTTGTCTGTTAAGATGAGAAACGTGTGAGCTTCTGGAACGATGTAGTCCATTTAAGCTGTAAAGTAACTGCCCTTACCTGAAACGAAGTCTTGCTTGTAGGAAGACACAGAGCCTGGGATTTAACTCCATTTCTGAAGGGAAACACACAGCACAGTCTCATATATAGATCCCACTCTGCTTTAGAGCAAGAAGCACGCTCTTGCTTTTAGATTCTCTAATACAGCAGGAAACGTGAGTGTGCTCAGAACAAATGAAAGGTGTTTCCTACACATAGGGACTGTATGTAGTTCAACTCTGCTGCTGAAACTGATGCAAAGCACTGGTCATCTAACATCCAATGCTTTTCAGTTAAGATGAGAAACGTGTAAGCTTCTGGAACGATGTAGTCCATTTGAGCTGTAACATAACTGCCCTTACCTGAAACGATCTGGTGATTGTAGGAAACACAGAGCCGGGGATTTAACTCCATTTCTGAAGTGAAACAGACAGCAGAGTTCTCATCCATTGATCACACTCTGCTTTAGAGAAAGAAGCACGCTCTTGCTTTCTAAAGTCTCTAATACAGCAGGAAACTTGAGTGTGCTCAGAACAAAAGAAACGGTGTTTCCTACCCATATGGACCATATCTATTCCAACTCTGCTTCTGAAACTGATACAAAGCACTGGTCCTCTAACATCCGATGCTTGTCTGTTAAGATGAGAAACGTGTGAGCTCCGTGAAAGATGTAGTTCGTTTGAGCTGAAAAGTGAATGCCCTTACTTGAAACGAAATCTTGCTTGTAGGAAGACACAGAGCCTGGAATTTAACTCCATTTCTGAAGGGAAACACACAGCATAGTTCTCTTCGATGGATCACACTTGGCTATAGAGCATGAAGCACGCTCTTGCTTTCTAGAGTCTCTAATACAGCAAGAAACTTGAGTGTGCTCAGAACAAAAGAACGGTGTTTCCTACACATACGGACCATATCTAGTTCAACTCTGCTTCTGAAACTGAAACAAACCACAGGACCTCTAGCATCCAATGCTTGTTTGTTAAGATGAGAAACGTGTGAGCTTCGTGAACAATGTAGTTCATTTGAGCTGAATAGTGACTGCCCTTACTTGAAAAGAAATTTTGCTTGTAGAAAGACTCAGAGCCTGGGATTTAACTCCATTTCTGCATGGAAACACACAGCAGAGTTCTCATCCATTGATCACACTCTGCTTTAGAGCAAGAAGCACGCTCTTGCTTTCTAGATTCTCTAAGACAGCAGGAAACATGAGGGTGCTGAGAACAAAAGAACGGTGTTTCCTACACATAAGGACCATATCAATTTCTACTCTGCTTCTGAAACTGATACAAAGCACTGGTCTTCTAACATCCGATGCTTGTCAGTTAAGATGAGAAACGTGTGAGCTTCGAGAGCGATGTAGTTCGTTTGAGCTGTAAAGTAACTGCCCTTACCTGAAACGAAGTCTTGCTTGTAGAAAGACTCAGAGCCTGGGATTTGACTCCATTTCTGAAGGGAAACACGCAGCATAGTCCTCATCCATGGATCACACTCTGCTTTATAGCAAGAAGCACGCTCTTGCTTTCTAGAGTCTGTAATACAGCAGGAAAATTTAGTGTGCTCAGAACAAATGAACGGTGTTTCCTGCACATACGGTCCATATCTAGTCCAACACTGCTACTGAAACTGATGCAAAGCACTGGTCATCTAACATCCAATTCTTGTCAGTTAAGATGAGAAACGTGTGAGCTTCGTGAACGATGTAGTTCGTTTGAGTTGAATAGTGACTGCCCTTACTTGAAAAGAAATCTTGCTTGTAGAAAGACTCAGAGCCTCGGATTTAACTCCATTTCTGCATGGAAAGACACAGCAGAGTTCTCATCCATTGATCACACTCTGCTTTAGAGCAAGAAGCACGCTCTTGCTTTCCAGAGTCTCTAAGACAGCAGGAAACGTGAGTGTGATGAGAACAAAAGAACGGTGTTTCCTACACATATGGACCATATCTAGTTCAATTCTGCTTCTGAAACTGAAACAAACCACAGGTCCTCTAACATCCAATGCTTGTCTGTTAAGATGAGAAACGTGTGAGCTTCTGGAATGATGTAGTCCATTTAAGCTGTAAAGTAACTGCCCTTACCTGAAACGAAGTCTTGCTTGTAGGAAGACTCAGAGCCTGGGATTTAACTCCATTTCTGAAGGGAAACACACAGCATAGTTCTTATCCATGGATCACACTCTGCTTTAGAGCAAGAAGGACGCTCTTGCTTTCTAGATTCTCTAATACATCAGGAAACATGAGTGTGCTCAGAACAAATGAATGGGGTTTCCTACACATACGGACCATATCTAGTCCAACTCTGCTGCTGAAGCTGATGCAAAGCACTGGTCATCTAACATCCAACGCTTGTCAGTTAAGATGAGAAACGTGTGAGCTCCGTGAAAGATGTAGTTCGTTTGAGCTGAAAAGTGACTGCCCTTACTTGAAACGAAATTTGTATTGTAGGAAGACAAATAGCCTGGAATTTAACTCCATTTCTAAAGGGAAACACACAGCATAGTTCTCAACGATGAATCACACTCTGCTTTAGAGCAAGAAGCACGCTCTTGCTTTCTAAAGTCTCTAATACAGCAGGAAACTTGAGTGTGCTCAGAACAAAAAAAACGGTGTTTCTTACACATACGGACTATATCTAGTTCAACTCTGCTTCTGAAACTGAAGCAAACCACAGGTCCTCTAACATCCAATGCTTGGCAGTTAAGATGAGAAACGTGTGAGCTTCGTGAACGATGTAGTTCATTTGAGCTGAAAAGTAATTGCCCTTACCTGAAACGAAGTCTTGCTTGTAGGAAGACACAGAGCCTGGGATTTAACTCCATTTCTGAAGTGAAACACACTGCAGAGTTCTCATCCATTGTCCACACTCTGCTTTAGAGCAAGAAGCACGCTCTTGCTTTCCAGAGTCTCTAAGACAGCAGGAAACATGAGCGTGATGAGAACAAAAGAACGGTGTTTCCTACACATAAGGACCATATCTAGTTCAACTCTGCTTCTGAAACTGAAAGAACAACAGGTCCTCTAACATCCAATGCTTGTCTGTTAAGATGAGAAACGTGTGAGCTTCTGGAACGATGTAGTCTATTTGAGCTGCAAAGTAACTGCCCTTACCTGAAACGAAGTCTTGCTTGTAGGAAGAATCTGAGCCTGGGATTTAACTCCATTCCTGAAGTGAAACACACAGCACAGTCTCATATATAGATCCCACTCTGCTTTAGAGCAAGAAGCACGCTCTTGCTTTTAGATACTCTAATACAGCAGGAAACGTGAGTGTGCTCAGAACAAATGAATGGTGTTTCCTACACATAGGGACTGTATGTAGTCCAACTCTGCTGCTGAAACTGATGCAAAGCACTGGTCATCTAACATCCAATGCTTTTCAGTTAAGATGAGAAACGTGTGAGCTTCTGGAACGATGTAGTCAATTTGAGCTGTAACATAACTGCCCTTACCTGAAATGATCTGGTGATTGTAGGAAGACACAGAGCCGGGGATTTAACTCCATTTCTGAAGGGAAACACACAGCATATTTCTCTTCGATGGATCACACTCGGCTTTAGAGCATGAAGCACACTCTTGCTTTCTAGAGTCTCTAATACAGCAAGAAACTTGAGTGTGCTCAGAACAAAAGAACGGTGTTTCCTACACATACGGACCATATCCAGTTCAACTCTGCTTCTGAAACTGAAACAAACCACAGGACCTCTAGCATCCATGCTTGTTTGTTAAGATGAGAAACGTGTGAGCTTCGTGAACGATGTAGTTCCTTTGAGCTGAATAGTGACTGCCCTTAGTTGAAAAGAAATCTTGCTTGTAGAAAGACTCAGAGCCTGGGATTTAACTCCATTTCGGCATGGAAACACACAGCAGAGTTCTCATCCATTGATCACACTCTGCTTTAGAGCAAGAAGCACGCTCTTGCTTTCCAGAGTCTCTAAGACAGCAGGAAACGTGAGTGTGATGAGAACAAAAGAACGGTGTTTCCTACACATATGGACCATATCTAGTTCAATTCTGCCTCTGAAACTGAAACAAACCACAGGTCCTCTAACATCCAATGCTTGTCTGTTAAGATGAGAAACGTGTGAGCTTCTGGAACGATGTAGTCCATTTAAGCTGTAAAGTAACTGCCCTTACCTGAAACGAAGTCTTGCTTGTAGGAAGACTCAGAGCCTGGGATTTAACTCCATTTCTGAAGTGAAACAGACAGCAGAGTTCTCATCCATGGATCACACTCTGCTTTAGAGAAAGAAGCACGCTCTTGTTTTCTATAGTGTCTAATACAGCAGGAAAATTTAGTGTGCTCAGAACAAATGAACGGTGTTTCCTACACATACAGACCATATCTAGTTCAACTCTGCTTCTGAAACTGAAACAAACCACATGTTCTCTAACATCCAATGCTTGTCAGTTAAGATGAGAAACGTTTGAGCTTCGTGAACGATGTAGTTCATTTGAGCTGTAAACTAACTGCCCTTACCTGAAACGAAGTCTGGCTTGTAGGAAGACTCAGAGCCTGGGATTTTACTCCATTTCCGAAGTGAAACACACAGCACAGTCTCATATATAGATCCCACACTGCTTTAGAGCAAGAAGCACCCTCTTGCTTTCTAGATTCTCCAATACAGCAGGAAACGTTAGTGTGCTCAGAACAAATGAACGGTGTTTCCTACACATACGGACCATATCTAGTCCAACTCTGTTGCTGAAACTGAAACAAACCACACGTCCTCTAACATCCAATGCTTGGCAGTTAAGATGAGAAACGTGTGAGCTTCGTGAACGATGTAATTCATTTGAGCTGTAAAGTAACTGCCCTTACCTGAAACGAAGTAGTGCTTGTAGGGAGACTCAGAGCCTGGGATTTAACTCCATTTCTGAAGTGAAACACACAGCAGAGTTCTCATCCATTGATCACACTCTACTTTAGAGCAAGAAGCACACTCTTGCTTTCCAGAGTCTCTAAGAGAGTAGGAAACGTGAGTGTGATGAGAACAAAAGAACAGTGTTTCTTACATGTACGGACCATATCTATTCCAACTCTGCTTCTGAAACTTATACCAAGCACTGGTCCTCTAACATCCGATGCTTGTCAGTTAAGATGAGAAACGTGTGAGCTTCGAGAACGATGTAGTTCGTTTGAGCTGTAAAGTAACTGCCCTTACCTGAAACGAAGTCTTGCTTGTAGGAAGACTCAGAGCCTGGGATTTAACTCCATTTCTGAAGGGAAACACACAGCATAGTTCTCATCCATGCATCCCACTCTGCTTTAGAGCAAGAAGGACGCTCTTGCTTTCTAGATTCTCTAATACAGCAGGAAACATGAGTGTGCTCAGAACAAATGAACGGTGTTTCCTACACATACAGACCATATCTAGTCCAACTCTGATGCTGAAACTGAGGCAAAGCACTGGTCATCTAACTTCCAACGCTTGTCAGTAAAGATGAGAAACATGTGAGCTCCGTGAAAGATGTAGTTCGTTTGAGCTGAAAAGTGACTGCCCTTACTTGAAACGAAATCTGTATTGTAGGAAGACAAAGAGCCTGGAATTTAACGCCATTTCTAAAGGGAAACACACAGCATAGTTCGCAACGATGGATCACACTCTGCTTTAGAGCAAGAAGCACGCTCTTGCTTTCTAAAGTCTCTAATACAGCAGGAAACTTGAGTGTGCTCAGAACAAAAGAAACGGTGTTTCCTACACATACGGACCATATCTAGTTCAACTCTGCTTCTGAAACTGAAGCAAACCACAGGTCCTCTAACATCCAATGCTTGGCAGTTAAGATGAGAAACGTGTGAGCTTCGTGAACGATGTAGTTCATTTGAGCTGAAAAGTGACTGCCCTTACTTGAAAAGAAATCTTGCTTGTAGAAAGACTCAGAGCCTGGGATTTAACTCCATTTCTGCATGGAAACACACAGCAGAGTTCTCATCCATTGATCACACTCTGCTTTAGAGCAAGAAGCACGCTCTTGCTTTCTAGATTCTCTAAGACAGCAGGAAACATGAGGGTGCTGAGAACAAAAGAACGGTGTTTCCTACACATAAGGACCATATCAATTTCAACTCTGCTTCTGAAACTGATACAAAGCACTGGTCTTCTAACATCCGATGCTTGTCAGTTAAGATGAGAAACGTGTGAGCTTCGAGAGCGATGTAGTTCGTTTGAGCTGTAAAGTAACTGCCCTTACCTGAAACGAAGTCTTGCTTGTAGAAAGACTCAGAGCCTGGGATTTGACTCCATTTCTGAAGGGAAACACGCAGCATAGTCCTCATCCATGGATCACACTCTGCTTTATAGCAAGAAGCACGCTCTTGCTTTCTAGAGTCTGTAATACAGCAGGAAAATTTAGTGTGCTCAGAACAAATGAACGGTGTTTCCTACACATACGGTCCATATCTAGTCCAACACTGCTACTGAAACTGATGCAAAGCACTGGTCATCTAACATCCAATTCTTGTCAGTTAAGATGAGAAACGTGTGAGCTTCGTGAACAATGTAGTTCGTTTGAGTTGAATAGTGACTGCCCTTACTTGAAAAGAAATCTTGCTTGTAGAAATACTCAGAGCCTCGGATTTAACTCCATTTCTGCATGGAAACACACAGCAGAGTTCTCATCCATTGATCACACTCTGCTTTAGAGCAAGAAGCACGCTCTTGCTTTCCAGAGTCTCTAAGACAGCAGGAAACGTGAGTGTGATGAGAACAAAAGAACGGTGTTTCCTACACATACGGACCATATCTAGTTCAACTCTGCTTATGAAACTGAAAGAACCACAGGTCCTCTAACATCCAATGCTTGTCAGTTAAGATGAGAAACGTGTGAGCTTCGTGAACGATGTAGTTCGTTTGAGTTGTAAAGTAACTGCCCTTACCTGAAACGAAGTCTTGCTTGTAGGAAGACTCAGAGCCTGGGATTTAACTCCATTTCTGAAGGGAAACACACAGCATAGTCTCATCCATGGATCCCACTCTGCTTTAGAGCAAGAAGGACGCTCTTGCTTTCTAGATTCTCTAATACAGCAGGAAACATGAGTGTGCTCAGAACAAATGAACGGTGTTTCCTACACATACGGACCATATCTAGTCCAACTCTGATGCTGAAACTGATGCAAAGCACTGGTCATCTAACATCCAACGCTTGTCAGTAAAGATGAGAAACGTGTGAGCTCCGTGAAAGATGTAGTTCGTTTGAGCTGAAAAGTGACTGCCCTTACTTGAAACGAAATCTGTATTGTAGGAAGACAAAGAGCCTGGAATTTAACTCCATTTCTGAAGGGAAACACACAGCATAGTTCTCTTCGATGGATCACACACGGCTTTAGAGCATGAAGCACGCTCTTGCTTTCTAGAGTCTCTAATACAGCAGGAAATTTGAGTGTGCTCAGAACAAAAGAACGGTGTTTCCTACACATACGGACCATATCTAGTTCAACTATGCTTCTGAAACTGAAACAAACCACAGGTCCTCTAGCATCCAATGCTTGTTTGTTAAGATGAGAAAAGTGTGAGCTTCTTGAACGATGTAGTAGATTTGAACTGTAAAGAAACTGCCCTTACCTGAAACGAAGTCTTGCTTGTAGGAAGACACAGAAACTGGGATTTAACTCCATTTCTGAAGTGAAACACACAGCAGAGTTCTCATCCATTGATCACACTCTGCTTTAGAGCAAGAAACACGCTCTTGCTTTCCAGAGTCTCTAAGACAGCAGGAAACGTGAGTGTGATGAGAACAAAAGAACGGTGTTTCCTACACATATGGACCATATCTCGTTCAATTCTGCTTCTGAAACTGAAAGAAACCACAGGTCCTCTAACATCCAATGCTTGTCTGTTAAGATGAGAAACGTGTGAGCTTCGTGAACGATGTAGTTCGTTTGAGCTGAATAGTGACTGCCCTTACTTGAAAAGAAATCTTGCTTGTAGAAAGACTCAGAGCCTGGGATTTAACTCCATTTCTGCATGGAAACACACAGCAGAGTTCTCATCCATTGATCACACTTTGCTTTAGAGCAAGAAGCACGCTCTTGCTTTCCAGAGTCTCTAAGACAGCAGGAAACGTGAGTGTGATGAGAACAAAAGAACGGTGTTTCCTACACATATGGACCATATCTAGTTCAATTCTGCTTCTGAAACTGAAACAAACCACAGGTCCTCTAACATCCAATGCTTGTCTGTTAAGATGAGAAACGTGTGAGCTTCTGGAATGATGTAGTCCATTTAAGCTGTAAAGTAACTGCCCTTACCTGAAACGAAGTCTTGCTTGTAGGAAGACTCAGAGCCTGGGATTTAACTCCATTTCTGAAGGGAAACACACAGCATAGTTCTTATCCATGGATCACACTCTGCTTTAGAGCAAGAAGGACGCTCTTGCTTTCTAGATTCTCTAATACATCAGGAAACATGAGTGTGCTCAGAACAAATGAATGGGGTTTCCTACACATACGGACCATATCTAGTCCAACTCTGCTGCTGAAGCTGATGCAAAGCACTGGTCATCTAACATCCAACGCTTGTCAGTTAAGATGAGAAACGTGTGAGCTCCGTGAAAGATGTAGTTCGTTTGAGCTGAAAAGTGACTGCCCTTACTTGAAACGAAATTTGTATTGTAGGAAGACAAATAGCCTGGAATTTAACTCCATTTCTAAAGGGAAACACACAGCATAGTTCTCAACGATGAATCACACTCTGCTTTAGAGCAAGAAGCACGCTCTTGCTTTCTAAAGTCTCTAATACAGCAGGAAACTTGAGTGTGCTCAGAACAAAAAAAAACGGTGTTTCTTACACATACGGACTATATCTAGTTCAACTCTGCTTCTGAAACTGAAGCAAACCACAGGTCCTCTAACATCCAATGCTTGGCAGTTAAGATGAGAAACGTGTGAGCTTCGTGAACGATGTAGTTCATTTGAGCTGAAAAGTAACTGCCCTTACCTGAAACGAAGTCTTGCTTGTAGGAAGACACAGAGCCTGGGATTTAACTCCATTTCTGAAGTGAAACACACTGCAGAGTTCTCATCCATTGTCCACACTCTGCTTTAGAGCAAGAAGCACGCTCTTGCTTTCCAGAGACTCTAAGACAGCAGGAAACATGAGCGTGATGAGAACAAAAGAACGGTGTTTCCTACACATAAGGACCATATCTAGTTCAACTCTGCTTCTGAAACTGAAAGAACAACAGGTCCTCTAACATCCAATGCTTGTCTGTTAAGATGAGAAACGTGTGAGCTTCTGGAACGATGTAGTCTATTTGAGCTGCAAAGTAACTGCCCTTACCTGAAACGAAGTCTTGCTTGTAGGAAGATTCTGAGCCTGGGATTTAACTCCATTCCTGAAGTGAAACACACAGCACAGTCTCATATATAGATCCCACACTGCTTTAGAGCAAGAAGCACGCTCTTGCTTTTAGATTCTCTAATACAGCAGGAAACGTGAGTGTGCTCAGAACAAATGAATGGTGTTTCCTACACATAGGGACGGTATGTAGTCCAACTCTGCTGCTGAAACTGATGCAAAGCACTGGTCATCTAACATCCAATGCTTTTCAGTTAAGATGAGAAACGTGTGAGCTTCTGGAACGATGTAGTCCATTTGAGCTGTAACATAACTGCCCTTACCTGAAATGATCTGGTGATTGTAGGAAGACACAGAGCCGGGGATTTAACTCCATTTCTGAAGGGAAACACACAGCATAGTTCTCTTCGATGGATCACACTCGGCTTTAGAGCATGAAGCACACTCTTGCTTTCTAGAGTCTCTAATACAGCAAGAAACTTGAGTGTGCTCAGAACAAAAGAACGGTGTTTCCTACACATACGGACCATATCTAGTTCAACTCTGCTTCTGAAACTGAAACAAACCACAGGACCTCTAGCATCCAATGCTTGTTTGTTAAGATGAGAAACGTGTGAGCTTCGTGAACGATGTAGTTCCTTTGAGCTGAATAGTGACTGCCCTGAATTGAAAAGAAATCTTGCTTGTAGAAAGACTCAGAGCCTGGGATTTAACTCCATTTCGGCATGGAAACACACAGCAGAGTTCTCATCCATTGATCACACTCTGCTTTAGAGCAAGAAGCACGCTCTTGCTTTCCAGAGTCTCTAAGACAGCAGGAAACGTGAGTGTGATGAGAACAAAAGAACGGTGTTTCCTACACATATGGACCATATCTAGTTCAATTCTGCCTCTGAAACTGAAACAAACCACAGGTCCTCTAACATCCAATGCTTGTCTGTTAAGATGAGAAACGTGTGAGCTTCTGGAACGATGTAGTCCATTTAAGCTGTAAAGTAACTGCCCTTACCTGAAACGAAGTCTTGCTTGTAGGAAGACTCAGAGCCTGGGATTTAACTCCATTTCTGAAGTGAAACAGACAGCAGAGTTCTCATCCATGGATCCCACTCTGCTTTAGAGCAAGAAGCACGCTCTTGTTTTCTATAGTGTCTAATACAGCAGGAAAATTTTGTGTGCTCAGAACAAATGAACGGTGTTTCCTACACATACAGACCATATCTAGTTCAACTCTGCTTCTGAAACTGAAACAAACCACATGTTCTCTAACATCCAATGCTTGTCAGTTAAGATGAGAAACGTTTGAGCTTCGTGAACGATGTAGTTCATTTGAGCTGTAAACTAACTGCCCTTACCTGAAACGAAGTCTGGCTTGTAGGAAGACTCAGAGCCTGGGATTTTACTCCATTTCCGAAGTGAAACACACAGCACAGTCTCATATATAGATCCCACACTGCTTTAGAGCAAGAAGCACCCTCTTGCTTTCTAGATTCTCCAGTACAGCAGGAAACGTTAGTGTGCTCAGAACAAATGAACGGTGTTTCCTACACATACGGACCATATCTAGTCCAACTCTGTTGCTGAAACTGAAACAAACCACAGGTCCTCTAACATCCAATGCTTGGCAGTTAAGATGAGAAACGTGTGAGCTTCGTGAACGATGTAGTTCATTTGAGCTGTAAAGTAACTGCCCTTACCTGAAACGAAGTAGTGCTTGTAGGGAGACTCAGAGCCTGGGATTTAACTCCATTTCTGAAGTGAAACACACAGCAGAGTTCTCATCCATTGATCACACTCTACTTTAGAGCAAGAAGCACACTCTTGCTTTCCAGAGTCTCTAAGAGAGTAGGAAAAGTGAGTGTGATGAGAACAAAAGAACAGTGTTTCCTACATGTACGGACCATATCTATTCCAACTCTGCTTCTGAAACTTATACCAAGCACTGGTCCTCTAACATCCGATGCTTGTCAGTTAAGATGAGAAACGTGTGAGCTTCGAGAACGATGTAGTTCGTTTGAGCTGTAAAGTAACTGCCCTTACCTGAAACGAAGTCTTGCTTGTAGGAAGACTCAGAGCCTGGGATTTAACTCCATTTCTGAAGGGAAACACACAGCATAGTTCTCATCCATGGATCCCACTCTGCTTTAGAGCAAGAAGGACGCTCTTGCTTTCTAGATTCTCTAATACAGCAGGAAACATGAGTGTGCTCAGAACAAATGAACGGTGTTTCCTACACATACAGACCATATCTAGTGCAACTCTGATGCTGAAACTGAGGCAAAGCACTGGTCATCTAACATCCAACGCTTGTCAGTAAAGATGAGAAACGTGTGAGCTCCGTGAAAGATGTAGTTCGTTTGAGCTGAAAAGTGACTGCCCTTACTTGAAACGAAATCTGTATTGTAGGAAGACAAAGAGCCTGGAATTTAACGCCATTTCTAAAGGGAAACACACAGCATAGTTCGCAACGATGGATCACACTCTGCTTTAGAGCAAGAAGCACGCTCTTGCTTTCTAAAGTCTCTAATACAGCAGGAAACTTGAGTGTGCTCAGAACAAAAGAAACGGTGTTTCCTACACATACGGACCATATCTAGTTCAACTCTGCTTCTTAAACTGAAGCAAACCACAGGTCCTCTAACATCCAATGCTTGGCAGTTAAGATGAGAAACGTGTGAGCTTCGTGAACGATGTAGTTCATTTGAGCTGAAAAGTGACTGCCCTTACTTGAAAAGAAATCTTGCTTGTAGAAATACTCAGAGCCTCGGATTTAACTCCATTTCTGCATGGAAACACACAGCAGAGTTCTCATCCATTGATCACACTCTGCTTTAGAGCAAGAAGCACGCTCTTGCTTTCCAGAGTCTCTAAGACAGCAGGAAACGTGAGTGTGATGAGAACAAAAGAACGGTGTTTCCTACACATATGGACCATATCTAGTTCAATTCTGCTTCTGAAACTGAAACAAACCACAGGTCCTCTAACATCCAATGCTTGTCTGTTAAGATGAGAAACGTGTGAGCTTCGTGAACGATGTAGTTCTTTTGAGCTGAATAGTGACTGCCCTTACTTGAAAAGAAATCATGCTTGTAGAAAGACTCAGAGCCTGGGATTTAACTCCATTTCTGCATGGAAACACACAGCAGAGTTCTCATCCATTGATCACACTTTGCTTTAGAGCAAGAAGCACGCTCTTGCTTTCCAGAGTCTCTAAGACAGCAGGAAACCTGAGTGTGATGAGAACAAAAGAACGGTGTTTCCTACACATATGGACCATATCTAGTTCAATTCTTCTTCTGAAACTGAAACAAACCACAGGTCCTCTAACATCCAATGCTTGTCTGTTAAGATGAGAAACGTGTGAGCTTCTGGAACGATGTAGTCCATTTAAGCTGTAAAGTAACTGCCCTTACCTGAAACGAAGTCTTGCTAGTAGGAAGACTCAAAGCCTGGGATTTAACTCCATTTCTGAAGGGAAACGCACAGCATAGTTCTCATCCATGGATCCCACTCTGCTTTAGAGCAAGAAGCACGCTCTTGCTGTCTAGATTCTCTAATACAGCAGGAAACATGAGTGTGCTCAGAACAAATGAACGGTGTTTCCTACACATACGGATCATATCTAGTCCAACTCTGCTGCTGAAACTGATGCAAAGCACTAATCATCTAACATCCAATGCTTGTCAGTTAAGATGAGAAACGTGTGAGCTTCGTGAACGATGTAGTTCGTTTGAGCTGAAAAGTGACTGCCCTTACGTGAAACGAAATCTTGCTTGTCGAAAGACTCAGAGCCTGGGATTTAACTCCATTTCTGCATGGAAACACACAGCAGAGTTCTCATCCATTGATCACACTCTGCTTTAGAGCAAGAAGCACGCTCTTGCTTTCCAGAGTCTCTAAGACAGCAGGAAACGTGAGTGTGATGAGAACAAAAGAACGGTGTTTCCTACACAGACGGACCATATCTAGTTCAACTCTGCTTCTGAAACTGAAAGAACCACAGGTCCTCTAACATCCAATGCTTGTCAGTTAAGATGAGAAACGTGTGAGGTTCGTGAACGATGTAGTTCGTTTGAGCTGTAAAGTAACTACCCTTACCTGAAACGAAGTCTTGCTTGTAGGAAGACTCAGAGCCTGGGATTTAACTCCATTTCTGAAGGGAAACACACAGCACAGTCTCATATATAGATCCCACTCTGCTTTAGAGCAAGAAGCACGCTCTTGCTTTCTAGATTCTCTAATACAGCAGGAAACATGAGTGTGCTCAGAACAAATGAACGGTGTTTCCTACACATACGGATCATATCTAGTCCAACTCTGCTGCTGAAACTGATGCAAAGCACTAATCATCTAACATCCAATGCTTGTCAGTTAAGATGAGAAACGTGTGAGCTTCGTGAACGATGTAGTTCGTTTGAGCTGAAAAGTGACTGCCCTGAATTGAAAAGAAATCTTGCTTGTAGAAAGACTCAGAGCCTGGGATTTAACTCCATTTCTGCATGGAAACACACAGCAGAGTTCTCATCCATTGATCACACTCTGCTTTAGAGCAAGAAGCACGCTCTTGCTTTCCAGAGTCTCTAAGACAGCAGGAAACGTGAGTGTGATGAGAACAAAAGAACGGTGTTTCCTACACATACGGACCATATCTAGTTCAACTCTGCTTCTGAAACTGAAAGAACCACAGGTCCTCTAACATCCAATGCTTGTCAGTTAAGATGAGAAACGTGTGAGCTTCGTGAACGATGTAGTTCGTTTGAGCTGTAAAGTAACTACCCTTACCTGAAACGAAGTCTTGCTTGTAGGAAGACTCAGAGCCTGGGATTTAACTCCATTTCTGAAGGGAAACACACAGCACAGTCTCATATATAGATCCCACTCTGCTTTAGAGCAAGAAGCACGCTCTTGCTTTCTAGATTCTCTAATACAGCAGTAAACATGAGTGTGCTCAGAACAAATGAACGGTGTTTCCTACACATACGGACCATATCTAGTCCAACTCTGATGCTGAAACTGATGCAAAGCACTGGTCATCTAACATCAAACGCTTGTCAGTAAAGATGAGAAACGTGTGAGCTCCGTGAAAGAAGTAGTTCGTTTGAGCTGAAAAGTGACTGCCCTTACTTGAAACCAAATCTGTATTGTAGGAAGACAAAGAGCCTGGAATTTAACTCCATTTCTGAAGGGAAACACACAGCATAGTTCTCTTCGATGGATCACACTCGGCTTTAGAGCATGAAGCACGCTCTTGCTTTCTAGAGTCTCTAATACAGCAGGAAATTTGAGTGTGCTCAGAACAAAAGAACGGTGTTTCCTACACATACGGACCATATCTAGTTCAACTATGCTGCTGAAACTGAAACAAACCACAGGTCCTCTAGCATCCAATGCTTGTTTGTTAAGATGAGAAAAGTGTGAACTTCTTGAACGATGTAGTAGATTTGAACTGTAAAGAAACTGCCCTTACCTGAAACGAAGTCTTGCTTGTAGGAAGACACAGAGCCTGGGATTTAACTCCATTTCTGAAGTGAAACACACAGCAGAGTTCTCATCCATTGATCACACTCTGCTTTAGAGCAAGAAACACGCTCTTGCTTTCCAGAGTCTCTAAGACAGCAGGAAACGTGAGTGTGATGAGAACAAAAGAACGGTGTTTCCTACACATATGGACCATATCTAGTTCAATTCTGCTTCTGAAACTGAAACAAACCACAGGTCCTCTAACATCCAATGCTTGTCTGTTAAGATGAGAAACGTGTGAGCTTCTGGAACGATGTAGTCCATTTAAGCTGTAAAGTAACTGCCCTTACCTGAAACGAAGTCTTGCTTGTAGGAAGACTCAGAGCCTGGGAATTAACTCCATTTCTGAAGGGAAACACACAGCACAGTCTCATATATAGATCCCACTCTGCTTTAGAGCAAGAAGCACGCTCTTGCTTTTAGATTCTCTAATACAGCAGGAAACGTGAGTGTGCTCAGAACAAATGAACGGTGTTTCTTACACGTAGGGACCGTATGTAGTTCAACTCTGCTGCTGAAACTGATGCAAAGCACTGGTCATCTAACATCCAATGCTTTTCAGTTAAGAAGAGAAACGTGTGAGCTTCTGGAACGATGTAGTCCATTTGAGCTGTAACATAACTGCCCTTACCTGAAACGATCTGGTGATTGTAGGAAACACAGAGCCGGGGATTTAACTCCATTTCTGAAGTGAAACAGACAGCAGAGTTCTCATCCATTGATCACATTCTGCTTTAGAGAAAGAAGCACGCTCTTGCATTCTAAAGTCTCTAATACAGCAGGAAACTTGAGTGTGCTCAGAAAAAAAGAAACGGTGTTTCCTACACATATGGACCATATCTATACCAACTCTGCTTCTGAAACTGATACAAAGCACTGGTCCTCTACCATCCGATGCTTGTCTGTTAAGATGAGAAACGTGTGAGCTCCGTGAAAGATGTAGTTCGTTTGAGCTGAAAAGTGACTGACCTTACTTGAAACGAAATCTTGCTTGTAGGAAGACACAGAGCCTGGAATTTAACTCCATTTCTGAAGGGAAACACACAGCATAGTTCTCTTCGATGGATCACACTCGGCTTTACAGCATGAAGCACGCTCTTGCTTTCTAGATTCTCTAAGACAGCAGGAAACATGAGGGTGCTGAGAACAAAAGAACGGTGTTTCCTACACATAAGGACCATATCAATTTCAACTCTGCTTCTGAAACTGATACAAAGCACTGGTCTTCTAACATCCGATGCTTGTCAGTTAAGATGAGAAACGTGTGAGCTTCGAGAGCGATGTAGTTCATTTGAGCTGAATAGTGACTGCCCTTACTTGAAAAGAAATCTTGCTTGTAGAAAGACTCAGAGCCTGGGATTTAACTCCATTTCTGCATGGAAACACACAGCAGAGTTCTCATCCATTGATCAAACTTTGCTTTAGAGCAAGAAGCACGCTCTTGCTTTCCAGAGTCTCTAAGACAGCAGGAAACATGAGTGTGATGAGAACAAAAGAACGGTGTTTCCTACACATATGGACCATATCTAGTTCAATTCTGCTTCTGAAACTGAAACAAACCACAGGTCCTCTAAAATCCAATGCTTGTCTGTTAAGATGAGAAACGTGTGAGCTTCTGGAACGATGTAGTCCATTTAAGCTGTAAAGTAACTACCCGTACCTGAAACGAAGTCTTGCTTGTAGGAAGACTCAGAGCCTGGGATTTAACTCCATTTCTGAAGGGAAACGCACAGCATAGTTCTCATCCATGGATCCCACTCTGCTTTAGAACAAGAAGGATGCTCTTGCTGTCTTGATTCTCTAATACAGCAGGAAACATGAGTGTGCTCAGAACAAATGAACGGTGTTTCCTACACATACGGACCATATCTAGTCCAACTCTGCTGCTGAAACTGATGCAAAGCACTAGTCATCTAACATCCAATGCTTGTCAGTTAAGATGAGAAACGTGTGAGCTTCGTGAACGATGTAGTTCGTTTGAGCTGAAAAGTGACTGCCCTTACTTGAAACGAAATCTTGCTAGTCAAAAGACTCAGAGCCTGGGATTTAACTCCATTTCTGCATGGAAACACACAGCAGAGTTCTCATCCATTGATCACACTCTGCTTTAGAGCAAGAAGCACGCTCTTGCTTTCCAGAGTCTCTAAGACAGCAGGAAACGTGAGTGTGATGAGAACAAAAGAATGGTGTTTCCTACACATACGGACCATATCTAGTTCAACTCTGCTTCTGAAACTGAAAGAACCACAGGTCCTCTAACATCCAATGCTTGTCAGTTAAGATGAGAAACGTGTGAGCTTCGTGAATGATGTAGTTCGTTTGAGCTGTAAAGTAACTGCCCTTACCTGAAACGAAGTCTTGCTTGTAGGAAGACTCAGAGCCTGGGATTTAACTCCATTTCTGAAGGGAAACACACAGCATAGTTCTCATCCATGGATCCCACTCTGCTTTAGAGCAAGAAGGACGCTCTTGCTTTCTAGATTCTCTAATACAGCAGTAAACATGAGTGTGCTCAGAACAAATGAACGGTGTTTCCTACACATACGGACCATATCTAGTCCAACTCTGATGCTGAAACTGATGCAAAGCACTGGTCATCTAACATCCAACGCTTGTCAGTAAAGATGAGAAATGTGTGAGCTCCGTGAAAGATGTAGTTCGTTTGAGCTGAAAAGTGACTGCCCTTACTTGAAACGAAATCTGTATTGTAGGAAGACAAAGAGCCTGGAATTTAACTCCATTTCTGAAGGGAAACACACAGCATAGTTCTCTTCGATGGATCACACTCGTCTTTAGAGCATGAAGCACGCTCTTGCTTTCTAGTTTCTCTAATACAGCAGGAAATTTGAGTGTGCTCAAACAAAAGAACGGTGTTTCCTACACATACGGACCATATCTAGTTCACCTATGCTTCTGAAACTGAAACAAACCACAGGTCCTCTAGCATCCAATGCTTGTTTGTTAAGATGAGAAAAGTGTGAGCTTCTTGAACGATGTAGTAGATTTGAACTGTAAAGAAACTGCCCTTACCTGAAACGAAGTCTTGCTTGTAGGAAGACACAGAGCCTGGGATTTAACTCCATTTCTGAAGTGAAACACACAGCAGAGTTCTCATCCATTGATCACACTCTGCTTTAGAGCAAGAAACACGCTCTTGCTTTCCAGAGTCTCTAAGACAGCAGGAAACGTGAGTGTGATGAGAACAAAAGAACGGTGTTTCCTACACATATGGACCATACCTAGTTCAATTCTGCTTCTGAAACTGAAACAAACCACAGGTCCTCTAACATCCAATGCTTGTCTGTTAAGATGAGAAACGTGTGAGCTTCAGGAGCGATGTAGTCCATTTAAGCTGTAAAGTAACTGCCCTTACCTGAAACGAAGTCTTGCTTGTAGGAAGACTCAGAGCCTGGGATTTAACTCCATTTCTGAAGGGAAACACACAGCACAGTCTCATATATAGATCCCACTCTGCTTTAGAGCAAGAAGCACGCTCTTGCTTTTAGATTCTCTAATACAGCAGGAAACGTGAGTGTGCTCAGAACAAATGAACGGTGTTTCCTACACATAGGGACCGTATGTAGTTCAACTCTGCTGCTGAAACTGATGGAAAGCACTGGTCATCTAACATCCAATGCTTTTCAGTTAAGATGAGAAACGTGTGAGCTTCTGGAATGATGTAGTCCATTTGAGCTGTAACATAACTGCCCTTACCTGGAACGATCTGGTGATTGTAGGAAACACAGAGCCGGGGATTTAACTCCATTTCTGAAGTGAAACAGACAGCAGAGTTCTCATCCATTGATCACACTCTGCTTTAGAGAAAGAAGCACTCTCTTGCTTTCTAAAGTCTCTAATACAGCAGGAAACTTGAGTGTGCTCAGAACAAAAGAAACGGTGTTTCCTACACATATGGACCATATCTATTCCAACTCTGCTTCTGAAACTGATACAAAGCACTGGTCCTCTACCATCCGATGCTTGTCTGTTAAGATGAGAAACGTGTGAGCTCCGTGAAAGATGTAGTCGTTTGAGCTGAAAAGTGACTGACCTTACTTGAAACGAAATCTTGCTTGTAGGAAGACACAGAGCCTGGAATTTAACTCCATTTCTGAAGGGAAACACACAGCATAGTTCTCTTCGATGGATCACACTCGGCTTTAGAGCATGAAGCACGCTCTTGCTTTCTAGATTCTCTAAGACAGCAGGAAACATGAGGGTGCTGAGAACAAAAGAACGGTGTTTCCTACACATAAGGACCATATCAATTTCAACTCTGCTTCTGAAACTGATACAAAGCACTGGTCTTCTAACATCCGATGCTTGTCAGTTAAGATGAGAAACGTGTGAGCTTCGAGAGCGATGTAGTTCGTTTGAGCTGTAAAGTAACTGCCCTTATCTGAAATGAAGTCTTGCTTGTAGAAAGACTCAGAGCCAGGGATTTGACTCCATTTCTGAAGGGAAACACGCAGCATAGTCTTCATCCATGGATCCACTCTGCTTTATAGCAAGAAGCACGCTCTTGCTTTCTAGAGTCTGTAATACAGCAGGAAAATTTAGTGTGCTCAGAACAAATGAACGGTGTTTCCTACACATACAGTCCATATCTAGTCCAACACTGCTACTGAAACTGATGCAAAGCACTGGTCATCTAACATCCAATACTTGTCAGTTAAGATGAGAAACGTGTGAGCTTCGTGAACGATGTAGTTCGTTTGAGTTGAATAGTGACTGCCCTTACTTGAAAAGAAATCTTGCTTGTAGAAATACTCAGAGCCTCGGATTTAACCTCATTTCTGTATGGAAACACACAGCAGAGTTCTCATCCATTGATCACACTCTGCTTTAGAGCAAGAAGCACGCTCTTGCTTTCCAGAGTCTCTAAGACAGCAGGAAACGTGAGTGTGATGAGAACAAAAGAACGGTGTTTCCTACACATATGGACCATATCTAGTTCAATTCTGCTTCTGAAACTGAAACAAACCACAGGTCCTCTAACATCCAATGCTTGTCTGTTAAGATGAGAAACGTGTGAGCTTCGTGAACGATGTAGTTCATTTGAGCTGAATAGTGACTGCCCTTACTTGAAAAGAAATCTTGCTTGTAGAAAGACTCAGAGCCTGGGATTTAACTCCATTTCTGCATGGAAACACACAGCAGAGTTCTCATCCATTGATCACACTTTGCTTTAGAGCAAGAAGCACGCTCTTGCTTTCCAGAGTCTCTAAGACAGCAGGAAACGTGAGTGTGATGAGAACAAAACAACGGTGTTTCCTACACATATGGACCATATCTAGTTCAATTCTGCTTCTGAAACTGAAACAAACAACAGGTCTTCTAACATCCAATGCTTGTCTGTTAAGATGAGAAACGTGTGAGCTGCTGGAACGATGTAGTCCGTTTAAGCTGTAAAGTAACTGCCCTTACCTGAAACGAAGTCTTGCTTGTAGGAAGACTCAGAGCCTGGGATTTAACTCCATTTCTGAAAGGAAACACACAGCATAGTTCTCATCCATGGATCCCACTCTGCTTTAGAGCAAGAAGAACGCTTTTGCTTTCTAGATTCTCTAATACAGCTGGAAAATTGAGTGTGCTCAATACAAATGAACAGTGTTTCCTACACATACAGACCATATCTAGTTCAACTCTGCTTCTGAAACTGAAACAAACCACATGTCCTCTAACATCCAATGCTTGTCAGTTAAGATGAGAAAAGTTTGAGCTTCGTGAACGATGTAGTTCGTTTGAGCTGTAAAGTAACTGCCCTTTCTTGAAACGAAGTCTTGCTTGTAGGAAGACTCAGAGCCTGGGAGTTAACTCCATTTCTGAAGGGAAACGCACAGCACAGTCTCATATATAGGTCCCAGTATGCTTTAGAGCAAGAAGGACGCTCTTGCTTTCTAGATTCTCTAATACAGCAGGAAACGTGAGTGTGCTCAGAACAAATGAACGGTGTTTCCTACACATACGGACCATATCTAGTCCAACTCTGATGCTGAAACTGATGCAAAGCACTGGTCATCTAACATCCAACGCTTGTCAGTAAAGATGAGAAATGTGTGAGCTCCGTGAAAGATGTAGTTCGTTTGAGCTGAAAAGTGACTGCCCTTACTTGAAACGAAATCTGTATTGTAGGAAGACAAAGAGCCTGGAATTTAACTCCATTTCTGAAGGGAAACACACAGCATAGTTCTCTTCGATGGATCACACTCGGCTTTAGAGCATGAAGCACGCTCTTGCTTTCTAGTTTCTCTAATACAGCAGGAAATTTGAGTGTGCTCAGAACAAAAGAACGGTGTTTCCTACACATACGGACCATATCTAGTTCACCTATGCTTCTGAAACTGAAACAAACCACAGGTCCTCTAGCATCCAATGCTTGTTTGTTAAGATGAGAAAAGTGTGAGCTTCTTGAACGATGTAGTAGATTTGAACTGTAAAGAAACTGCCCTTACCTGAAATGAAGTCTTGCTTGTAGGAAGACACAGAGCCTGGGATTTAACTCCATTTCTGAAGTGAAACACACAGCAGAGTTCTCATCCATTGATCACACTCTGCTTTAGAGCAAGAAACACGCTCTTGCTTTCCAGAGTCTCTAAGACAGCAGGAAACGTGAGTGTGATGAGAACAAAAGAACGGTGTTTCCTACACATATGGACCATACCTAGTTCAATTCTGCTTCTGAAACTGAAACAAACCACAGGTCCTCTAACATCCAATGCTTGTCTGTTAAGATGAGAAACGTGTGAGCTTCAGGAGCGATGTAGTCCATTTAAGCTGTAAAGTAACTGCCCTTACCTGAAACGAAGTCTTGCTTGTAGGAAGACTCAGAGCCTGGGATTTAACTCCATTTCTGAAGGGAAACACACAGCACAGTCTCATATATAGATCCCACTCTGCTTTAGAGCAAGAAGCAAGCTCTTGCTTTTAGATTCTCTAATACAGCAGGAAACGTGAGTGTGCTCAGAACAAATGAACGGTGTTTCCTACACATAGGGACCGTATGTAGTTCAACTCTGCTGCTGAAACTGATGGAAAGCACTGGTCATCTAACATCCAATGCTTTTCAGTTAAGATGAGAAACGTGTGAGCTTCTGGAATGATGTAGTCCATTTGAGCTGTAACATAACTGCCCTTACCTGGAACGATCTGGTGATTGTAGGAAACACAGAGCCGGGGATTTAACTCCATTTCTGAAGTGAAACAGACAGCAGAGTTCTCATCCATTGATCACACTCTGCTTTAGAGAAAGAAGCACTCTCTTGCTTTCTAAAGTCTCTAATACAGCAGGAAACTTGAGTGTGCTCAGAACAAAAGAAACGGTGTTTCCTACACATATGGACCATATCTATTCCAACTCTGCTTCTGAAACTGATACAAAGCACTGGTCCTCTACCATCCGATGCTTGTCTGTTAAGATGAGAAACGTGTGAGCTCCGTGAAAGATGTAGTCGTTTGAGCTGAAAAGTGACTGACCTTACTTGAAACGAAATCTTGCTTGTAGGAAGACACAGAGCCTGGAATTTAACTCCATTTCTGAAGGGAAACACACAGCATAGTTCTCTTCGATGGATCACACTCGGCTTTAGAGCATGAAGCACGCTCTTGCTTTCTAGATTCTCTAAGACAGCAGGAAACATGAGGGTGCTGAGAACAAAAGAACGGTGTTTCCTACACATAAGGACCATATCAATTTCAACTCTGCTTCTGAAACTGATACAAAGCACTGGTCTTCTAACATCCGATGCTTGTCAGTTAAGATGAGAAACGTGTGAGCTTCGAGAGCGATGTAGTTCGTTTGAGCTGTAAAGTAACTGCCCTTACCTGAAATGAAGTCTTGCTTGTAGAAAGACTCAGAGCCAGGGATTTGACTCCATTTCTGAAGGGAAACACGCAGCATAGTCCTCATCCATGGATCCACTCTGCTTTATAGCAAGAAGGACGCTCTTGCTTTCTAGAGTCTGTAATACAGCAGGAAAATTTAGTGTGCTCAGAACAAATGAACGGTGTTTCCTACACATACAGTCCATATCTAGTCCAACACTGCTACTGAAACTGATGCAAAGCACTGGTCATCTAACATCCAATACTTGTCAGTTAAGATGAGAAACGTGTGAGCTTCGTGAACGATGTAGTTCGTTTGAGTTGAATAGTGACTGCCCTTACTTGAAAAGAAATCTTGCTTGTAGAAATACTCAGAGCCTCGGATTTAACCTCATTTCTGTATGGAAACACACAGCAGAGTTCTCATCCATTGATCACACTCTGCTTTAGAGCAAGAAGCACGCTCTTGCTTTCCAGAGTCTCTAAGACAGCAGGAAACGTGAGTGTGATGAGAACAAAAGAACGGTGTTTCCTACACATATGGACCATATCTAGTTCAATTCTGCTTCTGAAACTGAAACAAACCACAGGTCCTCTAACATCCAATGCTTGTCTGTTAAGATGAGAAACGTGTGAGCTTCGTGAACGATGTAGTTCATTTGAGCTGAATAGTGACTGCCCTTACTTGAAAAGAAATCTTGCTTGTAGAAAGACTCAGAGCCTGGGATTTAACTCCATTTCTGCATGGAAACACACAGCAGAGTTCTCATCCATTGATCACACTTTGCTTTAGAGCAAGAAGCACGCTCTTGCTTTCCAGAGTCTCTAAGACAGCAGGAAACGTGAGTGTGATGAGAACAAAACAACGGTGTTTCCTACACATATGGACCATATCTAGTTCAATTCTGCTTCTGAAACTGAAACAAACAACAGGTCTTCTAACATCCAATGCTTGTCTGTTAAGATGAGAAACGTGTGAGCTGCTGGAACGATGTAGTCCGTTTAAGCTGTAAAGTAACTGCCCTTACCTGAAACGAAGTCTTGCTTGTAGGAAGACTCAGAGCCTGGGATTTAACTCCATTTCTGAAAGGAAACACACAGCATAGTTCTCATCCATGGATCCCACTCTGCTTTAGAGCAAGAAGAACGCTTTTGCTTTCTAGATTCTCTAATACAGCTGGAAAATTGAGTGTGCTCAATACAAATGAACAGTGTTTCCTACACATACAGACCATATCTAGTTCAACTCTGCTTCTGAAACTGAAACAAACCACATGTCCTCTAACATCCAATGCTTGTCAGTTAAGATGAGAAAAGTTTGAGCTTCGTGAACGATGTAGTTCGTTTGAGCTGTAAAGTAACTGCCCTTTCTTGAAACGAAGTCTTGCTTGTAGGAAGACTCAGAGCCTGGTAGTTAACTCCATTTCTGAAGGGAAACGCACAGCACAGTCTCATATATAGGTCCCAGTATGCTTTAGAGCAAGAAGGACGCTCTTGCTTTCTAGATTCTCTAATACAGCAGGAAACGTGAGTGTGCTCAGAACAATTGAAAGGTGTTTCCTACACATACGGACCATATCTAGTCCAACTCTGCTGCTGAAACTGATGCAAAGCACTGGTCCTCTAAAATCCAATGCTTGTAGGTTAAGATGAGAAACGTGTGAGCTTCGTGAACGATGTAGTTCGTTTGAGCTGAAAAGTGACTGCCCTTACTTGAAAAGAAATCTTGCTTGTAGAACGACTCAGAGCCTGGGATTTAACTCCATTTCTGCATTGAAACACACAGCAGAGTTCTCATCCATTGATCACATTCTGCTTTAGAGAAAGAAGCATGCTCTTGCTTTCTAGAGTCACTAATACAGCAGAAAATTGAGTGTGCTCAGAACAAATGAACAGTGTTTCCTACACATACAGACCATATCTAGTTCAACTCTGCTTCTGAAACTGAAACAAACCACATGTCCTCTAACATCCAATGCTTGTCAGTTAAGATGAGAAACGTGTGAGCTCCTTGAAAGATGTAGTTCGTTTGAGCTGAAAAGTGACTGCCCTTACTTGAAACGAAATCTGTATTGTAGGAAGACAAAGATCCTGGAATTTAACTCCATTTCTGAAGTGAAACAGACAGCAGAGTTCTCATCCATTGATCACACTCTGCTTTAGAGCAAGAAGCACGCTCTTGCATTCCAGAGTCTCTAAGAGAGCAGGAAATGTGAGTGTGAGGAGAACAAAAGAACGGTGTTTCCTACACATACGGAACATATCTATTCCAACTCTGCTTCTGAAACTGATACAAAACACTGGTCCTCTAACATCCAATGCTTGTCAGTTAAGATGAGAAACGTGTGAGCTCCGTGAAAGATGTAGTTCCTTTGAGCTGAAATGTGACTGCCCATACTTGAAACGAAATCTTGCTTGTAGGAAGACAAAGAGCCTGGAATTTAACTCCATTTCTGAAGGGAAACACACAGCATAGTTCTCTTCGATGGATCACACTCGGCTTTAGAGCATGAAGCACACTCTTGCTTTCTAGAGTCTCTAATACAGCAGGAAAATAGAGTGTGCTCAGAACAAAAGAACAGTGTTTCCTACACATACGGACCATATCTAGTTCAACTCTGCTTCTGAAACTGAAACAAACTACAGGTCCTCTAGCATCCAATGCTTGTTTGTTAAGATGAGAAAAGTGTGAGCTTCTTGAACGATGTAGTACATTTGAACTATAAAGAAACTGCCCTTACCTAAAACGAAGTCTTGCTTGTAGGAAGACACAGAGCCTGGGATTTAACTCCATTTATGAAGTGAAACACACAGCAGAGTTCTCATCCATTGATCACACTCTGCTTTAGAGCAAGAAGCACGCTCTTGCTTTCCAGAGTCTCTAAGACAACAGGAAACGTGAGTGTGATGAGAACAAAAGAACGGTGTTTCCAACACATACGGACCATATCTAGTTCAACTCTGCTTCTGAAACTGAAAGAACAACAGGTCCTCTAACATCCAATGCTTGTCTGTTAAGATGAGAAACGTGTGAGCTTCTGGAACGATGTAGTCCATTTGAGCTGTAAAGAAACTGCCCTTACCAGAAACGATGTAGTGATTGTAGGAAGACACAGAGCCTGGGATTTAACTCCATTTCTGAAATGAAACACACAGCAGAGTTCTCATCCATTGATCACACTCTGCTTTAGAGCAAGAAGGACGCTCTTGCTTTCTAGAATCTCTAATAAAGCAGGAACCTTGAGTGTGCTCAGAAAAAAAGAACGGTGATTCCTACACATAGGGACCATATCTAGTTCAACTCAGCTTCTGAAACTGAAACAAACCACAGGTCCTCTAACATCCAATGCTTGTCAGTTAAGATGAGAAACGAATGAGCTTTGTAAACGATGTAGTTTGTTTAGCTGTAAAGTACCTGCCCTTACCAGAAACGAAGTCTTGCTTGTAGGGAGCCTCCGAGCCTGGTGTTTAACTACATTTCTGAAGTGAAACACACAGCAGAATTCTCATATATAGATCACACTCTGCTTTAGAGCAAGAAACACGCTCTTGCTTTCTAGAGTCTCTAAGACAGCAGGAAACATGAGTGTGCTGAGAACAAAAGAACGGTGTTTTATACACATACAGACCATATGCAGTACAACTCTGTCTCTGAAATTGATACAAAGCACAGGTCCTCTAACATCCAATGCTTGTCATTTAAGATGAGAAACGTGTGAGCTTCGTGAACGATGTAGTTCGTTTGAGCTGTAATGTAACTGCCCTTACCTGAAACGATGTAGTCATTGTAGGAAGACAAAGAGCCTGGGATTTAACTCCATTTCTGAAGTGAAACACACAGCAGAGTTCTCATTCATTGATCACACGCCGCTTTAGAGCAAGAAGCACGCTCTTGTTTTCCAGAGTCTCTAAGAGAGCAGGAAACGTGAGTGTGATGAGAAAAAAAGAACGGTGTTTCGTACACATAAGGACCATATCTATTCCAACTCTGCTTCTGAAACTGATACAAAGCACTGGTCCTCTAACATCCGATGCTTGTCAGTTAAGATGAGAAATGTGTGAGCTTCGTGAAGGATGTAGTTCGTTTAGCTGTAAAGTAACTGCCCTTACCCTAAAGAAGTCTGGCTTGCAGGGAGACTCAGAGCCTGGGGTTTAACTCCATTTTTGAAGTGAAACACACAGCACAGTTCTCATATATAGATCACACTCTGCTTTAGAGCAAGAAGCACTCTCTTGCTTTCTAGAATCTCTAATACAGCAGGAATCGTGAGTGTGCTCAGAACAAATGAACAGTGTTTCCTACACATACAGACCATATCTAGTCCAACTCTGCTGCTGAAACTGATACAAAGCACTGGTCCTCTAACATCCAATGCTTGTCAGTTAAGATGAGAAACGTGTCAGCTTCTTTAACGATGTAGTTCGTTTGAGCTGTAAAGTAACTGCCCTTACCTGAAATGAATTCTTGCTTGTAGGGAGACTCAGAGCTTGGGTTTAACTCCATTTCTGAAGTGAAACACACAGCACAGTTCTCATATATAGATCACACTCTGCTTTAGAGCAAGAAGCACGCTCTTGCTTTCTAGATTCTCTAATACAGCAGGAAAGGTGAGTGTGCTCAGAACAAATGAAAAGTGTTTCCTACACATACTGACCATAACTATTCCAACTCTGCTTCTGAAACTGATACAAAGCACTGTTCCTCTAACATCCGATGCTTCTCTGTTAAGATGAGAAACCTGTGAGCTACGGGAACGATGTAGTTCGTTTGAGTTGAAAAGTGACTGCCCTTACTTGAAACGAAATCTTGCTTGTAGGAACACACAGAGCCTGGATTTTAACTCCAATTCTGAAGGGAAACACACAGCATAGTTCTCATCCATGGATCACACTCTGCTTTAGAGCAAGAAGCATGCTCTTGCTTTCTAGAGTCTCTAATCCAGCAGGAACCTTGAGTGTGCTCAGAACAAAATAACGGTGATTCCTACACATACGGACCATATCTAGTTCAACTCTGCTTCTGAAACTGAAACAAACCACAGGTCCTCTAACATCCAATGCTTGTCAGTTAAGATGGGAAACGTGTGAGCTTCGTGAACCATGTAGTTCCTTTGAGCTGTAAAGAAACTGCCCTTACCTGAAACGAAGTAGTGCTTGTAGGGAGACTCAGAGCCTGAGATTTAAATCCATTTCTGAAGTGAAACACACAGCAGAGTTCTCATCCATGGAAGACACTCTGCTTTAGAGCATGAAGCATGCTCTTGCTTTCCAGAGTCTCTAAGAGAGCAGGAAATGTGAGTGTGAGGAGAACAAAGCACGGTGTTTCCTACACATACAGACCATATCTAGTCCAACTCTGCCTCTGAAATTGATACAAAGCACAGGTCCTCTAACATTCAATGCTTGTCATTTAAGATGAGAAACGTGTGAGCTTTGTGAACGATGTAGTTCGTTTGAGCTGAAAAGTGACTGGCCTTACTTGAAACGAAGACTTGCTTTAGGAAGACTCAGAACCTGTGATTTAACTCCATTTCTGAAGTGAAACACACAGCAGAGTTGTCATTCATTGATCACATGCTGCTTTAGAGCAAGAAGCACGCTCTTGCTTTCCAGAGACTCTAAGACAGCAGGAAACGTGAGTGTGATGAGAAAAAAGGAACGGTGTTTCCTACACATATGGACCATATCTATTCCAACTCTGCTGCTGAAACTGATACAAAGCACAGGTCCTCTAACATCCAATGCTTTTCATTTAAGATGAGAAACGTGTGAGCTTCGTGAACGATGTAGTTCGTTTGAGCTGAAAAGTGACTGCCCTTACTTGAAATGAAGTCTTGCTTGTAGGAAGACTCAGAGCCTGGGATTTTAACTCCAATTCTGAAGGGAAACACACAGACGAGTTCTCATCCATTGATCAGACTCTGCTTTAGAGCAAGAAGCACACTCTTCCTTTCCAGAGTCTCTAAGAGAGCAGGAAACATGAGTGTGCTGAGAACAAAAGAATGGAGTTACCTACACATAAGGACCATATCAAGTTCAACTCTGCTTCTGAAACTGAAACAAACCACAGGTCCTCTAACATGCAATGCTTGTAGTTAAGATGAGAAATGTGTGAGCTTCGTAAACGATGTAGTTCTTTTGAGCTGGAATGTAACTGCCCTTACCTGAAACGAAGTAGTGCTTGTAGGGAGACTCAGAGCCTGAGATTTAAATCCATTTCTGAAGTGAAACACACAGCAGAGTTCTCATCCATTGATCACACTCTGCTTTAGAGCAAGAAGCACGCTCTTGCTTTCCAGAGTCTCTAAGACAGCAGGAAAACTGAGTGTGATGAGAACAAAAGAATGGTATTTCTTACACATACGGACCATATCTATTCCAACTCTGCTTCTGAAACTGATACAAAGCACTGTTCTTCTAACATCCGATGCTTCTCTGTTAAGATGAGAAACCTGTGAGCTTCGGGAACGATGTAGTTCGTTTGAGTTGAAAAGTGACTGCCCTTACTTGAAACGAAATCTTGCTTGTAGGAAGACACAGAGCCTGGATTTTAACTCCAATTCTGAAGGGAAACACACAGCATAGTTCTCATCCATGGATCACACTCTGCTTTAGAGCAAGAAGCATGCTCTTGCTTTCTAGAGTCTCTAATACAGCAGGAACCTTGAGTGTGCTCAGAACAAAAGAACGGTGATTCTTACACATACAGACCATATCTAGTTCAACTCTGCTTCTGAAACTGAAACAAACCACAGGTCCTCTAACATCCAATGCTTGTCAGTTAAGAGGAGAAACGTGTGAGCTTTGTGAACAATGTAGTTCATTTAGCTGTAAAGTAACTGCCCTTACCTGAAACGAAGTCTTGCTTGTAGGGAGACTCAGAGCCTGGGGTTTCAATCCATTTCTGAGGTGAAACACACAGCAGAGTTCTCATATATAGTTCACACTCTGCTTTAGAGCAAGAAGCATGCTCTTGCTTTCTAGAGTCTCTAAGATAGCAGGAAACATGAGTGTGCTGAGAACAAAAGAACGGTGTTACCTACACATACAGACCATATCTAGTCCAACTCTGCTTCTGAAATTGATACAAAGCACAGGTCCTCTAATATCCAATGCTTGTCATTTAAGATGGAAACGTGTGAGCTTCGTGAACGATGTAGTTCGTTTGAGCTGAAAAGTGACTGCCCTTAATTGAAACGAAGTCTTGCTTGTAGGAAGAATCAGAGCCTGGGATTTAACTCCAGTTCTGAAGGGAAACACACAGCATAGTTCTCATCCATGGATCACACTCTGCTTTAAAGCAAGAAGCATGCTCTTGCTTTCTAGAGTCTCTAATACAGCAGGAACCTTGAGTGTGCTCAAACAAAAGAATGGTGATTCCAACACATACGGACAATATCTAGTTCAACTCCGCTTCTGAAACTGAAAAAACCACAGGTCCTCTAACATCCAATGCTTGTCAGTTAAGATGAGAAACGTGTGAGCTTCGTGAATGATGTAGTTCGTTTGAGCTGTAAATTAACTGCCCTTACCTGAAACGAAGTGGTGATTGTAGGAAGACACAGAGACTGGGATTTAACTCCATTTCTGAAGTGAAACAGACAGCAGAGTTCTCATCCATTGATCACACTCTGCTTTAGAGCAAGAAGCACGCTCTTGCTTTCCAGAGTCTCTAAGACAGCCGGAAACCTGAGTGTGATGAGAACAAAAGAACGGTGTTTCCTACACATACGGACCATATCTAGTTCAACTCTGCTTCTGAAACTGAAACAAACCACAGGTCCTCTAACATCCAATGCTTGTCATTTAAGATGAGAAACGTGTGAGATTTGTGAACGATGTAGTTCGTTTAGCTGTACAGTAACTGCCCTTACCTGAAACGAAGTGTTGCTTGTAGGGTGACTCAGAGCCTGGGGTTTAACTCCATTTCTGAAGTGAAACACACAGCAGAGTTCTCTTATATAGATCACACTCTGCTTTAGAGCAAGAAGCACGCTCTTACTTTCTATAGTCTCTAAGACAGCAGGAAACATGAGTGTGCTGAGAACAAAAGAACGGTGTTTCCTACACATACAGACCATATCTAGTCCAACTCTGCCTCTGAAATTGTTACAAAGCACAGGTCCTCTAACATCCAATGCTTGTCATTTAAGATGAGAAACGTGTGAGCTTCGTGAACGATGTAGTTCGTTTGAGCTGAAAAGAGACTGGCATTACTTGAAACGAAGTCTTGCTTGTAGGAAGACTCAGAGCCTGGGATTTAACTCCATTTCTGAAGTGAAACACACAGACGAGTTCTCATCCATTGATCAGACTCTGCTTTAGAGCAAGAAGCACACTCTTGCTTTCCAGAGTCTCAGAGACAGCAGGAAACATGAGTGTGCTGAGAACAAAAGAATGGAGTTTCCTACACATAAGGACCATATCAAGTTCAACTCTGCTTCTGAAACTGAAACAAACCAAAGATACCCTAACATGCAATGCTTGTCAGTTAAGATGAGAAACGTGTGAGCTTCGTGAACGATGTAGTTCTTTTGAGCTGTAAAGTAACTGAACTTACCTGAAACGAAGTAGTGCTTGTAGGGAGACTCAGAGCCCGAGATTTAAATCCATTTCTGAAGTGAAACACACAGCAGAGTTCTCATCCATTGATCACATTCTGCTTTAGAGCAAGAAGCACGCTCTTGCTTTCCAGAGTCTCTAAGAATTCAGGAAAACTGAGTGTGACGAGAACAAAAGAACAGTATTTCTTACACATACACACCATATCTAGGCCAACTCTGCTTCTGAAATTGATACAAAGCACAGGTCCTCTAACATCCAATGCTTGTCAGTTAAGATGAGAAATGTGTGAGCTTCGTGAAGGATGTATTTCATTTAGCTGTAAAGTAACTGCCCTTACCTGAAACGAAGTCTTGCTTGCAGGGAGACTCAGAGCCTGGGTTTTAACTCCATTTCTGAAGTGAAACACACAGTACAGTTCGCATATATAGATCACACTCTGCTTTAGAGCAAGAAGCACGCTCTTGCTTTCTAGATTCTCTAATAGAGCAGGAAACGTGAGTGTGCTCAGAACAAATGAACAGTGTTTCCTACACATACAGACCATATCTAGTCCAACTCTGCTGCTGAAACTGATACAAAGCACTGGTCCTCTAACATCCAATG
Organism: Onychomys leucogaster; assembly: GCA_949786385.1. Lineage (NCBI taxonomy): Eukaryota > Metazoa > Chordata > Mammalia > Rodentia > Cricetidae > Onychomys > Onychomys leucogaster. The sequence goes on from CATKUP010000073.1 coordinate 2,455,159, forward strand.
CTTGTCAGTTAAGATGAGAAACGTCTGAGCTTCGTGAACGATGTAGTTAGTTTGAGCTGTAATGTAACTGCCCTTACCTGTAACGATGTGGTGATTGTAGGGAGACACAGAACCTTGGATTTAACTCCATTTCTGAAGGGAAACACACAGCAGAGTTCTCATCCATTGATCACACTCTGCTTTAGAGCAAGAAGCACGCTCGTGCTTTCCAGAGTCTCTAAGAAAGCAGGAAACGTGAGAGTGATGACAACAAAAGAACGGTGTTTCCTACACATACGGACCATATATATTCCAACTCTGCTTCTGAAACTGATACAAAGCACTATTCCTCTAACATCTGATGCTTCTCTGTTAAGATGAGAAACCTGTGCGCTTCGGGAACGATGTAGTTCGTTTGAGTTGAAAAGTGACTGCCCTTACTTGAAACAAAATCTTGCTTGTAGGAAGACACAGAGCCTGGATTTTAACTCCAATTCTGAAGGGAAACACACAGCATAGTTCTCATCCATGGATCACACTCTGCTTTAGAGCAAGAAGCATGCTCTTGCTTTCTAGAGTCTCTAATACCGCAGGAACCTTGAGTGTGCTCAGAACAAAAGAACGGTGATTCCTACACATACGGACCATATCTAGTTCAACTCTGCTTCTGAAACTGAAACAAACCACAGGTCCTCTAACATCCAATGCTTGGCAGTTAAGATGAGAAACGTGTGAGCTTCGTGAACGATGTAGTTCGTTTGAGCTGTAAATTAACTGCCCTTACCTGAAACGAAGTGGTGATTTTAGGAAGACACAGAGACTGGGATTTAACTCCATTTCTGAAGTGAAACAGACAGCACAGTTCTCATCCATTGATCACACTCTGCTTTAGAGCAAGAAGCACGCTCTTGCTTTCCAGAGTCTCTAAGACAGCAGGAAACCTGAGTGTGATGAGAACAAAAGAACGGTGTTTCCTACACATACGGACCATATCTAGTTCAACTCTGCTTCTGAAACTGAAACAAACCACAGGTCTTCTAACATCCAATCCTTGTCATTTAAGATGAGAAACGTGTGAGCTTTGTGAACGATGTAGTTCGTTTAGCTGTACAGTAACTGCCCTTACCTGAAACGAAGTCTTGCTTGTAGGGTGACTCAGAGCCTGGGGTTTAACTCCATTTCTGAAGTGAAACACACAGCAGAGTTCTCTTATATAGATAACACTCTGCTTTACAGCAAGAAGCACGCACTTACTTTCTAGAGTCTCTAAGACAGCAGGAAACATGAGTGTGCTGAGAACAAAAGAACGGTGTTTCCTACACATACAGACCATATCTAGTCCAACTCTGCCTCTGAAATTGTTACAAAGCACAGGTCCTCTAACATCCAATGCTTGTCATTTAAGATGAGAAACGTGTGAGCTTCGTGAACGATGTAGTTCGTTTGAGCTGAAAAGTGACTGGCCTTACTTGAAACGAAGTCTTGCTTGTAGGAAGACTCAGAGCCTGGGGTTTAACTCCATTTCTGAAGTGAAACACAGAGACAAGTTCTCATCCATTGATCATACTCTGCTTTAGAGCAAGAAGCACACACTTGCTTTCCAGAGTCTCAAAGACAGCGGGAAACATGAGTGTGCTGAGAAAAAAAGAATGGAGTTTCCTACACATAAGGACCATATCAAGTTCAACTCTGCTTCTGAAACTGAAACAAACCACAGGTACCCTAACATGCAATGCTTGTCAGTTAAGATGAGTAACGTGTGAGCTTCGTGAACGATGTAGTTCTTTTGAGCTGTAAAGTAACTGCCCTTACCTGAAACGAAGTAGTGCTTGTAGGGAGACTCAGAGCCTGAGATTTAAATCCATTTCTGAAGTGAAACACACAGCAGAGTTCTCTTCCATTGATCACACTCTGCTTTAGAGCAAGAAGCACGCTCTTGCTTTCCAGAGTCTCTAAGACAGCAGGAAAACTGAGTGTGATGAGAACAAAAGAACAGTATTTCTTACACATACAGACCATATCTAGTCCAACTCTGCTTCTGAAATTGATACAAAGCACAGGTCCTCTAACATCCAATGCTTGTCAGTTAAGATGAGAAATGTGTGAGCTTCGTGAAGGATGTAGTTCATTTAGCTGTAAAGTAACTGCCCTTACCTGAAACGAAGTCTTGCTTGCAGGGAGACTCAGAGCCTGGGTTTTAACTCCATTTCTGAAGTGAAACACACAGCACAGTTCTCATATATAGATCACACTCTGCTTTAGAGGAAGAAGCACGCTCTTGCTTTCTAGATTCGCTAATAGAGCAGGAAACGTGAGTGTGCTCAGAACAAGTGAACAGTGTTTCCTACACATACAGACCATATCTAGTCCAACTCTGCTTCTGAAACTGATACAAACCACAAGTCCTCTAACATCCAATGCTTGTCAGTTAAGATGAGAAACGTGTGAGCTTCGTGAACGATGTAGTTAGTTTGAGCTGTAATGTAACTGCCCTTACCTGAAACGATGTAGTGATTGTAGGGAGACACAGAACCTGGGATTTAACTCCATTTCTGAAGGGAAACACACAGAAGACTTCTCATCCATTGATCACACTCTGCTTTAGAGCAAGAAGCACGCTCGTGCTTTCCAGAGTCTCTAAGACAGCAGGAAACCTGAGTGTGATGAGAACAAAAGAACGGTGTTTCCTACACATACGGACCATATCTATTCCAACTCTTCTTCTGAAACTGATACAAAGCACTGTTCCTCTAACATCTGATGCTTCTCTTTTAAGATGAGAAACCTGTGTGCTTCGGGAACGATGTAGTTCGTTTGAGTTGAAAAGTGACTGCCCTTACTTGAAACGAAATCTTGCTTGTAGGAAGACGCAGAGCCTGGATTTTAACTCCAATTCTGAAGGGAAACACACAGCATAGTTCTCATCCATGGATCACACTCTGCTTTAGAGCAAGAAGCACACTCTTGCTTTCCAGAGTCTCAAAGACAGTAGGAAACTTGAGTGTGCTGAGAACAAAAGAATGGAGTTTCCTACACATAAGGACCATATCAAGTTCAACTCTGCTTCTGAAACTGATACAAACCACAGGTACCCTAACATGCAATGCTTGTCAGTTAAGATGAGAAACGTGTGAGCTTCGTGAACGATGTAGTTCTATTGAGCTGTAAAGTAACTGCCCTTACCTGAAACGAAGTAGTGCTTGTAGGGAGACTCAGAGCCTGAGATTTAAATCCATTTCTGAAGTGAAACACACAGCAGAGTTCTCATCCATTGATCACACTCTGCTTTAGAGCAAGAAGCACGCATTTGCTTTCCAGAGTCTCTAAGATAGGAGGAAAACTGAGTGTGATGAGAACAAAAGAACGGTATTTCTTACACATACAGACCATATCTAGTCCAACTCTGCTTCTGAAATTGATACAAAGCACAGGTCCTCTAACATTCAATGCTTGTCATTTAAGAAGAGAAACGTGTGAGCTTCGTGAAGGATGTAGTTCGTTTAGCTGTAAAGTAACTGCCCTTACCCTAACGAAGTCTTTCTTGCAGGGATACTCAGAGCCTGGGGTTTAACTCCATTTCTGAAGTGAAACACACAGCACAGTTATCATATATAGATCACACTCTGCTTTAGAGCAAGAAGCACGCTCTTGCTTTCTAGAATCTCTAATACAGCAGGAAACATGAGTGTGCTCAGAACAAATGAACAGTGTTTCCTACACATACAGACCATATCTAGTCCAACTCTGCTGCTGAAACTGATACAAAGCACTGGTCCTCTAACATCCAATGCTTGTCAGTTAAGATGAGAAACGTGTGAGCTTTGTGAACGATGTAGTTTGTTTGAGCTGTAATGTAACTGCCCTTAGCTGAAACGATGTAGTGATTGTAGGGAGACACAGAACCTGGGATTTAACTCCATTTCTGAAGGGAAACACACAGCAGAGTTCTCATCCATTGATCACACTCTGCTTTAAGGCAAGAAGCACGCTCTTCCTTTCCAGAGTCTCTAAGACAGCAGGAAACCTGAGTGTCATGAGAACAAAAGAACGGTGTTTCCTACACATACGGACCATATCTATTGCAACTCTCCTTCTGAAACTGATACAAAGCACTCTTCCTCTATCATCCGATGCTTCTCTTTTAAGATGAGAAACCTGTGCACTTCGGGAACGATGTAATTCGTTTGAGTTGAAAAGTGACTGCCCTTACTTGAAACGAAATCTTGCTTGTAGGAAGACACAGAGCCTGGAATTTAACTCCAATTCTGAAGGGAAACACACAGCATAGTTCTCATCCATGGATCACACTCTGCTTTAGAGCAAGAAGCATGCTCTTGCTTTCTAGAGTCTCTAATACAGCAGGAACCTTGAGTGTGCTCAGAACAAAAGAACGGTGATTCCTACACATACGGACCATATCTAGTTCAACTCTGCTTCTGAAACTGAAACAAACCACAGGTCATCTAACATGCAATGCTTGTCAGTTAAGATGAGAAACGTGTGAGCTTCGTGAACGATGTAGTTTGTTTGAGCTGTAAAGTAACTGCCCTTACCTGAAACGAAGTAATGCTTGTAGGGAGACTCAGAGCCTGAGATTTAAATCCATTTCTGAAGTGAAACACACAGCAGAGTTTTCATCCATTGATCACACTCTGCTTTAGAGCAAGAAGCACGCTCTTGCTTTCCAGTGTCTCTAAGACAGCAGGAAACCTGAGTGTGCTGAGAACAAAAGAACGGTGTTTCCTACACATACGGACCATATCTAATTCAACTCTGCTTTTGAAACTGATACAAAACACAGGTCCTCTAACGTCCAATGCTTGTCAGTTAAGATGAGAAACGTGTGAGCTTCGTGAACGAGGTAGTTCGTTTGAGCTGTAAAGTAAATGCCCTTACCTGAAACGAAGTCTTGCTTGTAGGAAGACTCAGAGCCTGGGATTTAAGTCCATTTCTGAAGTGAAACACACAGCACAGTTCTCATATATAGATCACACTCTGTTTTAGAGCAAAAAGCACGCTCTTGCTTTCTAGATTCTCTAATACAGGAGGAAACTTGAGTGTGCTCAGAACAAATGAACAGTGTTTCCTACACATATGGACCATATCTAGTCCAACTCTGCTTCTGAAACTGATACAAACCACAGGTCCTCTAACATCCAATGCTTGTCATTTAAGAGGAGAAACGTGTGAGCTTCGTGAACGATGTAGTTCGTTTAGCTGTAGAGTCACTGCCCTTACCTGAAACGAAGTCTTGCTTGTAGGGAGACTCAGATCTTGGGGTTTAACTCCATTTCTGAAGTGAAACACACAGCGCAGTTCTCATATATAGATCACACTCTGCTTTAGAGCAAGAAGCACGTTCTTGCTTTCCAGAGTCTCTAAGACAGCAGGAAACGTGAGTGTGATGAGAACAAATGAACGGTGTTTCTTACTCATACGGACCATATCTACTCTAACTCTGCTTCTGAAACTGATACAAAGCACTGGTCCTCTAACATCTGATGCTTTTCAATTAAGATGAGTAATGTGTGAGCTTCGTGAACGATGTAGTTCGTTTGAGCTGAAAAGTTACTGCCCTTACTTGAAACCAAGTCTTGCTTGGAGGTATACACAGAGCAGGGAATTTAACCTCATTTCTGAAGGGAAACACACAGCATAGTTCTCATCCATGGATCACACACTGCTTTAGAGCAAGAAGGACGCTCTTGCTTTCTAGAATCTCTAATACAGCAGGATCCTTGAGTGTGCTGAGAAGAAAAGAACGGTGTTTCCTACACATACGTACCATATCTAGTTCAACTCTGCTTCTGAAACTGAAACATACCACAGGTCCTCTAACATCCAATGCTTGTCAGTTAAGATGAGAAACGTGTGAGCTTCGTGAACGATGTAGTTCGTTTGAGCTCTAAAGTAACTGCCCTTACCGGAAATGATGTAGTGATTGTAGGAAGATTTAAAGCCAGTTATTTCACAACATTTCTGAAGTGAAACACACAGCAGAGTTCTCATCCATGGATCACACTCTGCTTTAGAGCAAGAAGCACGCTCTTGCTTTCTAGATTCTCTAATACAGCAGGAAACCTGAGTGTGCTCAGAACAAAAGAACGGTGTTTCCTACACATACGGACAATATCTAGTTCAAATCTGCTTCTGAAACTGATACAAAACACAGGTCCTCTAACATCCAATGCTTGTCAGTTAAGATGAGAAACGTGTGAGCTTCGTGAACGATGTAGTTCGTTTGAGCTGTAAAGTAACTACCCTTACCTGAAACGAAGTCTTGCTTGTAGGAAGACTCAGAGAGTGGGATTTAACTCCATTTCCGAAGTGAAACAGACAGCACAGTTCTCATATATAGATCACACTCTGTTTTAGAGCAAAAAGCACGCTCTTGCTTTCTAGATTCTCTAATACAGGAGGTAACGTGAGTGTGCTCAGAACAAATGAACAGTGTTTCCTACACATATGGACCATATCTAGTCCCACTCTGCTTCTGAAACTGATACAAACCACAGGTCCTCTAACATCCAATGCTTGTCATTTAAGATGAGAAACGTGTGAGCTTCGTGAACGATGTAGTTCGTTTAGCTGTAAAGTCACTGCCCTTACCTGAAACGAAGTCTTGCTTGTAGGGAGACTCAGAGCCTGGGGTTTAACTCCATTTCTGAAGTGAAACACACAGCAGAGTTCTCATATATAGATCACACTCTGCTTTAGAGCAAGAAGCACGCTCTTACTTTCTAGAGTCTCTAAGACAGCCGGAAACATGAGTGTGGTGAGAACAAAAGAACGGTGTTTCCTACACATACAGACCATATCTAGTCCAACTCTGCCTCTGAAATTGATACAAAGCACAGGTCCTCTAACATCCAATGCTTGTCATTTAAGATGAGAAACGTGTGAGCTTCGTGAACGATGTAGTTCGTTTGAGCTGAAAAGTTACTGCCCTTACCTGAAACGAAGTCTTGCTTGTAGGGAGACTCAGAGCCTGGGGTTTAACTCCATTTCTGATGTGAAACACACAGCACAGTTGTCATATATAGATCACACTCTGCTTTAGAGCAAAAAGCACGCTCTTGCTTTCTAGACTCTCTAATACAGCAGGAAACGTAAGTGTGCTCAAAACAAATGAACAGTGTTTCCTACACATACGGACCATATCTAGTCCAACTCTGCTTCTGAAACTGATACAAACCACAGGTCCTCTAACATCCAATGCTTGTCAGTTAAGATGAGAAACGTGTGAGCTTCGTGAACGATGTAGTTTGTTTGAGCTGAAAAGTTACTGCCCTTACCTGAATCGAAGTAGTGCTTGTAGGAAGACACAGAGCCTGGGATTTAACTCCATTTCTGAATGGAAACACACAGCATAGTTCTCATCCATTGACTATACTCTGCTTTAGAGCAAGAACAACGCTCTTGCTTTCTAGAATCTCTAATACAGCAGGAAACTTGAGTGTGCTCCGAACAATGAACGGTGCTTCCTACATATATAGACCATATCTAGTTCAACTCTGCTTCTGATACTGAAACAAACCACAGGTCCTCTAACATCCAATGCTTGTCTGTTAAGATGAGAAACGTGTGAGATTCTTGAAAGGTGTAGTTCGTTTGAGCTGTAAAGTAACTGCCCTTACCTGAAACGAAGTCTTGCTTGTAGGAAGACTCAGATCCTGGGATTTAACACCATTTCTGAAGTGAAAAACAAAGCACAGTTCTCATATATAGATTACACTCTGCTTTAGAGCAAGAAGCACGCTCTTGCTTTCTAGATTCTCTAAAACAGCAGGAAACTTGAGTGTTCTCAGAACAAAAGAACAGAGTTTCCTACACATACGGACAATATCTAGTTCAACTCTGCTTCTGAAACTGAAACAAAGCCCTGGTCCTCTAACATCTGATGCTTGTCTGCTAAGATGAGAAACGTGTGAGCTGCTTGAACGATGTAGTTCGTTTGAGCTATAAAGAAACTGCCCTGATCTGAAATGAACTCTTGTTTGTAGGAAGACTCAGAGCCTGGGATTTAAGTCCATTTCTGAAGTGAAACACACACAGAGTTCTGATCCATTGATCACACTCTGCTTTAGAGCAAGAAGCACGCTCTAGCTTTCTAGAGTCTCTAAGACAGCAGGAAACCTGAGTGTACTGAGAACAAAAAAACGGTGTTTCCTACACATACGGACCATATCAATTCCAACTCTGCTTCTGAAACTGATACAAAGCACTGGTCCTCTAACATTTGATGCTTGTCAGTTAATATGAGAAACGTGAAAGCTTCGTGAACGATGTATTTCGTTTGAGCTGTAAAGTAACTGTCCTTACCTGAAAACAAGTCTTGCTTGTAGGAAGACTCAGAGCCTGGGATTTATCTCCATTTCTGAAGTGAAACACAAAGCACAGTTCTCATCTATAGATCACACTCTGCTTTAGAGCAAGAAACACTCTCTTGCTTTCTAGAGTCTCTAATACAGCAGGAAACTTGAGTGTGCTCAGAAAAAAAGTACGGTGTTTCCTACACATACAGACCATATCTAGTCCTACTCTGCCTCTGAAATTGATACAAATCACATGTCCTCTAACATCCAATGCTTGTCATTTAAGATGAGAAACGTGTGAACTTCGTGAACGATGTAGTTCATTTGAGCTAAAAAGTGACTGCCCTTACCTGAAACGAAGTAGTGCTTGTAGGAAGACACAGAGCCTGGGATTTAACTCAATTTCTGAAGTTAAACACACAGCATAGTTCTCTTCCATGGATCACACTCTGCTTTAGAGCAAAAAGCACGCTCTTGCTTTCTAGACTCTCTAATACAGCAGGAAACGTAAGTGTGCTCAAAACAAATGAACAGTGTTTCCTACACATACGGACCATATCTAGTCCAACTCTGCTTCTGAAACTGATACAAACCACAGGTCCTCTAACATCCAATGCTTGTCAGTTAAGATGAGAAACGTGTGAGCTTCGTGAACGATGTAGTTTGTTTGAGCTGAAAAGTAACTGCCCTTACCTGAATCGAAGTAGTGCTTGTAGGAAGACACAGAGCCTGGGATTTAACTCCATTTCTGAATGGAAACACACAGCATAGTTCTCATCCATTGACTATACTCTGCTTTAGAGCAAGAACAACGCTCTTGCTTTCTAGAATCTCTAATACAGCAGGAAACTTGAGTGTGCTCCGAACAATGAACGGTGCTTCCTACATATATAGACCATATCTAGTTCAACTCTGCTTCTGATACTGAAACAAACCACAGGTCCTCTAACATCCAATGCTTGTCTGTTAAGATGAGAAACGTGTGAGATTCTTGAAAGGTGTAGTTCGATTGAGCTGTAAAGTAACTGCCCTTACCTGAAACGAAGTCTTGCTTGTAGGAAGACTCAGAGCCTGGGATTTAACACCATTTCTGAAGTGAAAAACAAAGCACAGTTCTCATATATAGATTACACTCTGCTTTAGAGCAAGAAGCACGCTCTTGCTTTCTAGATTCTCTAAAACAGCAGGAAACTTGAGTGTTCTCAGAACAAAAGAACGGAGTTTCCTACACATACGGACAATATCTAGTTCAACTCTGCTTCTGAAACTGAAACAAAGCCCTGGTCCTCTAACATCTGATGCTTGTCTGCTAAGATGAGAAACGTGTGAGCTGCTTGAACGATGTAGTTCGTTTGAGCTATAAAGAAACTGCCCTGATCTGAAATGAACTCTTGTTTGTAGGAAGACTCAGAGCCTGGGATTTAAGTCCATTTCTGAAGTGAAACACACACAGAGTTCTGATCCATTGATCACACTCTGCTTTAGAGCAAGAAGCACGCTCTAGCTTTCTAGAGTCTCTAAGACAGCAGGAAACCTGAGTGTACTGAGAACAAAAAAACGGTGTTTCCTACACATACGGACCATATCAATTCCAACTCTGCTTCTGAAACTGATACAAAGCACTGGTCCTCTAACATTCGATGCTTGTCAGTTAATATGAGAAACGTGAAAGCTTCGTGAACGATGTATTTCGTTTGAGCTGTAAAGTAACTGTCCTTACCTGAAAACAAGTCTTGCTTGTAGGAAGACTCAGAGCCTGGGATTTATCTCCATTTCTGAAGTGAAACACAAAGCACAGTTCTCATCTATAGATCACACTCTGCTTTAGAGCAAGAAACACTCTCTTGCTTTCTAGAGTCTCTAATACAGCAGGAAACTTGAGTGTGCTCAGAAAAAAAGTACGGTGTTTCCTACACATACAGACCATATCTAGTCCTACTCTGCCTCTGAAATTGATACAAATCACAGGTCCTCTAACATCCAATGCTTGTCATTTAAGATGAGAAACGTGTGAACTTCGTGAACGATGTAGTTCATTTGAGCTAAAAAGTGACTGCCCTTACCTGAAACGAAGTAGTGCTTGTAGGAAGACACAGAGCCTGGGATTTAACTCAATTTCTGAAGTTAAACACACAGCATAGTTCTCTTCCATGGATCACACTCTGCTTTAGAGCAAGAAGGACGCTCTTGCTTTCTAGAATCTCTAATACAGCAGGAAACTTGAGTGTGCTCAGAATAAAAGAACGGTGTTTCTTACACATACGGACCATATCTAGTTCAACTCTGCTTCTGAAACTGAAACAAACCACAGGTACTCTAACATCCAATGCTTGTCAGTTACAATGAGAAACGTGTGAGCTTCGTGAACGATGTAGTTCGTTTAGTTGTAAAGTAACTGCCCTTACCTGAAACGAAGTCTTGCTTTTAGGGAGACTCAGAGCCTTTGTTTTAACTCCATTTCTGAAGTGAAACACACATCAGAGTTGTCATATATAGATCACACTCTGCTTTAGAGCAAGAAGCACCCGCTTACTTTCTAGAGTCTCAAATACAGCAGAAAACATGAGTGTGCTGAGAACAAAAGAACCGTGTTTCATACACATACAGACCATATCTAGTCCAACTCTGCTTCTGAAACCGATACAAAGCACTAGGCCTCTAACATCCGAAGCGTGTCAGTTAACATGAGAAACGTGTGAGCTTCGTGAACGATGTAGTTCATTTGAGCTGAAAAGTGACTGCCCTTACCTGAAACCAAGTCTTGATTGTAGGAACACACAGAGCCTGGAATTTAACTCCATTTTTGAAGGGAAACGCACAGCATAGTTCTCATCCATGGATCACACTCTGCTTTAGAGCAAGAAGCACACTGTTGCTTTCTAGAGTCCCTAATAGAGCAGGAAACTTGAGTGTGCTCAGACCAAAAGAACGGTGTTTCCTACACATACGGGCCTTATCTAGTTCAACTCTGCTTCTGATACTGAAACAAACCACAGGTCCTCTAACATCCAATGCTTGTCAGTTAAGATGAGAAACTTGTGAGCTTCGTGAACGATGTAGTTCGTTTGAGCTGTAAAGTAACTGCACTTATCTGAAAAGATGTAGTGATTGTAGGAAGACTCAGAGCCTGGGATTTAACTCCTTTTCTGAAGTGAAAGACATAACAGAGTTCTCATCCATTGATCACACTCTGCTTTAGAGCAAGAAGCATGCTCTTGCTTTCCAGAGTCTCTAAGACAGCAGGAAACGTGAGTGAGATGAGAAAAAAAAAAACGGTGTTTCCTATGCATACGGACCGTACCTATTCCAACTCTGCTTGTAAAACTGTTACAAAGCACTGGTCCTCTAACATCTGATGCTTCTCTGTTAAGATGAGAAACGTTTGAGCTTCGTGAACGATGTAGTTCGTTTGAGCTGTAAAGTAACTGCCCTTACCTTAAACGAAGTCTTGCTTGTAGGAAGACTCAGAGCCTGGGATTTAACTCCATTTCTGAAGTGAAACACAAAGCACAGTTCTCATATATAGATCACACTCTGCTTTGGAGCAAAAAGCACGCTCTTGCTTTCTAGATTCTCTAATACAGCAGGAAACGTGAGTGTGCTCAGAAGAAATGAACAGTGTTTCCTACACATACGGACCATATCTAGTCCAACTCTGCTTCTGAAACTGATACAAACCACAGGTCCTCTAACATCCAATGCTTGTCAGTTAAGATGAGAAACGTGTGAGCTTCGTGAACGATGTAGTTTGTTTGAGCTGAAAAGTGACTGCCCTTACCTGAAATGAAGTAGTGCTTGTAGGAAGACACAGAGCCTGGGATTTAACTCCATTTCTGAATGGAAACACACAGCATAGTTCTCATCCATTGACTATACTCTGCTTTAGAGCAAGAAGAACGCTCTTGCTTTCTAGAAACTCTAATACAGCAGGAAACTAGAGTGTGCTCTGAGCAATGAACGGTGTTTCCTACATATATAGACCATATCTAGTTCAACTCTCCTTCTGATACTGAAACAAACCACAGGTCCTCTAACATCCAATGCTTGTCTGTTAAGATGAGAAACGTGTGAGCTTCTTGAAAGATGTAGTTCTTTTGAGCTGTAAAGTAACTGCCCTTACCTGAAACGAAGTCTTGCTTGTAGGAAGACTCAGAGCCTGGGATTTAACACCATTTCTGAAGTGAAACACAAAGCACAGTTCTCATATATAGATTACACTCTGCTTTAGAGCAAGAAGCATGATCTTGCATTCTAGACTCTCTAATACAGCAGGAAACTTGAGAGTTCTCAGAACAAAAGAACGGTGTTTCCTACACATACGGACAATATCTAGTTCAACTCTGCTTCTGAAACTGAAACAAAGCCCTGGTCCTCTAACATCCGATGATTGTCTGCTAAGATGAGAAACGTGTGCGCTGCTTGAACGATGTAGTTCGTTTGAGCTATAAAGAAACTGCCCTTATCTGAAATGAACTCTTGTTTGTAGGAAGACTCAGAGCCTGCGATTTAACTCCATTTCTGAAGTGAAACACACATCAGAGTTCTCATCCATTGATCACACTCTGCTTTAGAGCAAGAAGCACGCTCTAGCTTTCTAGAGTCTCTAAGACAGCAGGAAACCTGAGTGTACTGAGAACAAAAAAACGGTGTTTCCTACACATATGGACCATATCAATTCCAACTCTGCTTCTGAAACTGATACAAAGCACTTGTCCACTAACATCCGATGCTTGTCAGTTAAGATGAGAAACGTGAGAGCTTCGTGAACGATGTAGTTCGTTTGAGCTGTAAAGTAACTGTCCTTACCTGAAAAGAAGTCTTGCTTGTAGGAAGACTCAGAGCCTGGGATTTAACTCCATTTCTGAAGTGAAACAGAAAGCAGAGTTCTCATATATAGATCACACTCTGCTTTAGAGCAAAAAGCACGCTCTTGCATTCTAGAGTCTCTAATACAGCATGAAACTTGAGTGTGCTCAGAACAAAAGAACGGTGTTTCCTACACATACGGACAATATCTAGTTCAACTCTGCTTCTGAAACTGAAACAAACCACAGGTCCTCTAACATCCAATGCTTGTCAGTTAAGATGAGAAACGTGTGAGCTTCATGAACGATGTAGTTCGTTTAGCTGTAAAGTAACTGCCCTTACCTGAAACGAAGTCTTGCTTTTAGGGAGACTCGGAGCCTGGGCTTTAACTCCATTTCTGAAGTGAAACACAAAGCACAGTTCTCATCTATAGATCACACTCTGCTTTAGAGCAAGAAACACTCTCTTGCTTTCTAGAGTCTCTAATACAGCAGGAAACTTGAGTGTGCTCAGAAAAAAAGTACGGTGTTTCCTACACATACAGACCATATCTAGTCCTACTCTGCCTCTGAAATTGATACAAATCACAGGTCCTCTAACATCCAATGCTTGTCATTTAAGATGAGACACGTGTGAACTTCGTGAATGATGTAGTTCATTTGAGCTAAAAAGTGACTGCCCTTACCTGAAACGAAGTAGTGCTTGTAGGAAGACACAGAGCCTGGGATTTAACTCAATTTCTGAAGTTAAACACACAGCATAGTTCTCATCTATAGATCACACTCTGCTTTAGAGCAAGAAACTCTCTCTTGCTTTCTAGAGTCTCTAATACAGCAGGAAACTTGAGTGTGCTCAGAACAAAAGAACGGTGTTTCTTACACATACAGACCATATCTAGTCCTACTCTGCCTCTGAAATTGATACAAATCACAGGTCCTCTAACATCCAATGCTTGTCATTTAAGATGAGAAACGTGTGAACTTCATGAACGATGTAGTTCATTTGAGCTAAAAAGTGACTGCCCTTACCTGAAACGAAGTAGTGCTTGTAGGAAGACACAGAGCCTGGGATTTAACTCAATTTCTGAAGTTAAACACACAGCATAGTTCTCTTCCATGGATCACACTCTGCTTTAGAGCAAGAAGGACACTCTTGCTTTCTAGAATCTCTAATACAGCAAGAAACTTGAGTGTGCTCAGAATAAAAGAACGGTGTTTCCTACACATACGGACCATATCTAGTTCAACTCTGCTTCTGAAACTGAAACAAACCACAGGTAATCTAACATCCAATGCTTGTCAGTTACAATGAGAAACGTGTGAGCTTCGTGAACGATGTAGTTCGTTTAGTTGTAAAGTAACTGCCCTTACCTGAAACGAAGTCTTGCTTTTAGGGAGACTCAGAGCCTGGGTTTTAACTCCATTTCTGAAGTGAAACACACATCACAGTTGTCATATATAGATCACACTCTGCTTTAGAGCAAGAAGCACCCCCTTGCTTTCTAGAGTCTCAAATATAGCAGAAAACATGAGTGTGCTGAGAACAAAGGTCCGTGTTTCATACACATACAGACAATATCTAGTCCAACTCTGCTTCTGAAACCGATACAAAGCACTGGGCCTCTAACATCCGAAGCGTGTCTGTTAACATGAGAAACGTGTGAGCTTCGTGAACGATGTAGTTCATTTGAGCTGAAAAGTGACTGCCCTTACCTGAAACCATGTCTTGCTTGTAGGAACACACAGAGCCTGGAATTTAACTCCATTTTTGAAGGGAAATGCACACCATAGTTCTCATCCATGGATCACACTCTGCTTTAGAGCAAGAAGCACACTGTTGCTTTCTAGAGTCCCTAATAGAGCAGGAAACTTGAGTGTGCTCAGAACAAAAGAACTGTGTTTCCTACACATACGGGCCTTATCTAGTTCAACTCTGCTTCTGATACTGAAACAAACCACAGGTCCTCTAACATCCAATGCTTGTCAGTTAAGATGAGAAACTTGTGAGCTTCGTGAACGATGTAGTTCATTTGAGCTGTAAAGTAACTGCACTTACCTGAAAAGATGTAGTGATTGTAGGAAGACTCAGAGCCTGGGATTTAACTCCTTTTCTGAAGTGAAACACATAACAGAGTTCTCATCCATTGATCACACTCTGCTTTAGAGCAAGAAGCATGCTCTTGCTTTCCAGAGTCTCTAAGACAGCAGGAAACGTGAGTGAGATGAGAAAAAAAAACGGTGTTTCCTACGCATACGGACCATACCTATTCCAACTCTGCTTGTAAAACTGTTACAAAGCACTGGTCCTCTAACATCTGATGCTTGTCAGTTAAGATGAGAAACGTTTGAGCTTCGTGAACGATGTAGTTCGTTTGAGCTGTAAAGTAACTGCCCTTACCTGAAACGAAGTCTTGCTTGTAGGAAGACTCAGAGCCTGGGATTTAACTCCATTTATGAAGTGAAACACAAAGCAGAGTTCTCATATATAGATCACACTCTGCTTTAGAGCAAAAAGCACGCTCTTGCTTTCTAGAGTCTCTAATACAGCAGGAAACTTGAGTGTGCTCAGAACAAAAGAACGGTGTTTCCTACACATACGGACAATATCTAGTTCAACTCTGCTTCTGAAACTGAAACAAACCACAGGTCCTCTAACATCCAATGCTTGTCAGTTAAGATGAGAAACGTGTGAGCTTCATGAACGATGTAGTTGGTTTAGCTGTAAAGTAACTGCCCTTACCTGAAACGAAGTCTTGCTTGTAGGGAGACTCAGAGCCTGGGCTTTAACTCCATTTCTGAAGTGAAACACACAGCAGAGTTCCCATATATAGATCACACTCTGCTTTAGAGCACGAAGCACGCTCTTGCTTTCTAGAGTCTCTAAGACAGCAGGAAACGTGAGTGTGCTGAGAACAAAAGAACGGTGTTTCATACACATACAGACCATATCTAGTCCTACTCTGCCTCTGAAATTGATACAAATCACAGGTCCTCTAACATTCAATGCTTGTCATTTATGATGAGAAACGTGTGAGCTTCGTGAACGATGTAGTTCATTTGAGCTAAAAAGTGACTGCCCTTACCTGAAACGAAGTAGTGCTTGTAGGAAGACTCAGAGCCTGGGATTTAACTCCATTTCTGAAGTGAAACACAAAGCACAGTTCTCATCTATAGATCACACTCTGCTTTAGAGCAAGAAACACTCTCTTGCTTTCTAGAGTCTCTAATACAGCAGGAAACTTGAGTGTGCTCAGAAAAAAAGAACGGTGTTTCTTACACATACAGACCATATCTAGTCCTACTCTGCCTCTGAAATTGATACAAATCACAGGTCCTCTAACATCCAATGCTTGTCATTTAAGGTGAGAAACGTGTGAACTTCGTGAACGATGCAGTTCATTTGAGCTAAAAAGTGACTGCCCTGACCTGAAACGAAGTAGTGCTTGTAGGAAGACACAGAGCCTGGGATTTAACTCAATTTCTGAAGTGAAACACACAGCATAGTTCTCTTCCATGGATCACACTCTGCTTTAGAGCAAGAAGGACACTCTTGCTTTCTAGAATCTCTAATACAGCAAGAAACTTGAGTGTGCTCAGAATAAAAGAATGGTGTTTCCTACACATACGGACCATATCTAGTTCAACTCTGCTTCTGAAACTGAAACAAACCACAGGTAATCTAACATCCAATGCTTGTCAGTTACAATGAGAAACGTGTGAGCTTCGTGAACGATGTAGTTCATTTAGTTGTAAAGTAACTGCCCTTACCTGAAACGAAGTCTTGCTTTTAGGGAGACTCAGAGCCTGGGTTTTAACTCCATTTCTGAAGTGAAACACACATCACAGTTGTCATATATAGATCACACTGTGCTTTAGAGGAAGAAGCACCCCCTTGCTTTCTAGAGTCTCAAATATAGCAGAAAACATGAGTGTGCTGAGAACAAAAGTTCCGTGTTTCATACACATACAGACCATATCTAGTCCAACTCTGCTTCTGAAACCGATACAAAGCACTGGGCCTCTAACATCCGAAGCGTGTCAGTTAACATGAGAAACGTGTGAGCTTCGTGAACGATGTAGTTCATTTGAGCTGAAAAGTGACTGCCCTTACCTGAAACCATGTCTTGCTTGTAGGGACACACAGAGCCTGGAATTTAACTCCATTTTTGAAGGGAAATGCACACCAATGTTCTCATCCATGGATCACACTCTGCTTTAGAGCAAGAAGCACACTGTTGCTTTCTTGAGTTCCTTATAGAGCAGGAAAATTGAGTGTGCTCAGAACAAAAGAACGGTGTTTCCTACACATACGGACCATATCTAGTTCAACTCTGCTTCTGAAACTGAAACAAAGCCCTGGTCCTCTAACATCCAATGCTTGTCAGTTAAGATGAGAAACTTGTGAGCTTCGTGAACGATGTAGTTCGTTTGAGCTGTAAAGTAACTGCACTTATCTGAAAAGATGTAGTGATTGTAGGAAGACTCAGAGCCTGGGATTTAACTCCTTTTCTGAAGTGAAACACATAACAGAGTTCTCATCCATTGATCACACTCTGCTTTAGAGCAAGAAGCACGCTCTTGCTTTCCAGAGTCTCTAAGACAGCAGGAAACGTGAGTGAGATGAGAAAAAAAAAACGGTGTTTCCTACGCATACGGACCATACCTATTCCAACTCTGCTTGTAAAACTGTTACAAAGCACTGGTCGTCTAACATCTGATGCTTCTCTGTTAAGATGAGAAACGTTTGAGCTTCGTGAACGATGTAGTTCGTTTGAGCTGTAAAGTAACTGCCCTTACCTTAAACGAAGTCTTGCTTGTAGGAAGACTCAGAGCCTGGGATTTAACTCCATTTCTGAAGTGAAACACAAAGCACAGTTCTCATATATAGATCACACTCTGCTTTAGAGCAAAAAGCACGCTCTTGCTTTCTAGATTCTCTAATACAGCAGGAAACGTGAGTGTGCTCAGAAGAAATGAACAGTGTTTCCTACACATACGGACCATATCTAGTCCAACTCTGCTTCTGAAACTGATACAAACCACAGGTCCTCTAACATCCAATGCTTGTCAGTTAAGATGAGAAACGTGTGAGCTTCGTGAACGATGTAGTTTGTTTGAGCTGAAAAGTGACTGCCCTTACCTGAAATGAAGTAGTGCTTGTAGGAAGACACAGAGCCTGGGATTTAACTCCATTTCTGAATGGAAACACACAGCATAGTTCTCATCCATTGACTATACTCTGCTTTAGAGCAAGAAGAACGCTCTTGCTTTCTAGAAACTCTAATACAGCAGGAAACTAGAGTGTGCTCCGAACAATGAACGGTGTTTCCTACATATATAGACCATATCTAGTTCAACTCTCCTTCTGATACTGAAACAAACCACAGGTCCTCTAACATCCAATGCTTGTCTGTTAAGATGAGAAACGTGTGAGCTTCTTGAAAGATGTAGTTCGTTTGAGCTGTAAAGTAACTGCCCTTACCTGAAACGAAGTCTTGCTTGTAGGAAGACTCAGAGCCTGGGATTTAACACCATTTCTGAAGTGAAACACAAAGCACAGTTCTCATATATAGATTACACTCTGCTTTAGAGCAAGAAGCATGATCTTGCATTCTAGACTCTCTAATACAGCAGGAAACTTGAGAGTTCTCAGAACAAAAGAACGGTGTTTCCTACACATACAGACAATATCTAGTTCAACTCTGCTTCTGAAACTGCAACAAAGCCCTGGTACTCTAACATCCGATGATTGTCTGCTAAGATGAGAAACGTGTGCGCTGCTTGAACGATGCAGATCGTTTGAGCTATAAAGAAACTGCCCTTACCTGAAATGAAGTAGTGCTTGTAGGAAGACACAGAGCCTGGGATTTAACTCCATTTCTGAATGGAAACACACAGCATAGTTCTCATCCATTGACTATACTCTGCTTTAGAGCAAGAAGAACGCTCTTGCTTTCTAGAAACTCTAATACAGCAGGAAACTAGAGTGTGCTCTGAGCAATGAACGGTGTTTCCTACATATATAGACCATATCTAGTTCAACTCTCCTTCTGATACTGAAACAAACCACAGGTCCTCTAACATCCAATGCTTGTCTGTTAAGATGAGAAACGTGTGAGCTTCTTGAAAGATGTAGTTCTTTTGAGCTGTAAAGTAACTGCCCTTACCTGAAACGAAGTCTTGCTTGTAGGAAGACTCAGAGCCTGGGATTTAACACCATTTCTGAAGTGAAACACAAAGCACAGTTCTCATATATAGATTACACTCTGCTTTAGAGCAAGAAGCATGATCTTGCATTCTAGACTCTCTAATACAGCAGGAAACTTGAGAGTTCTCAGAACAAAAGAACGGTGTTTCCTACACATATGGACAATATCTAGTTCAACTCTGCTTCTGAAACTGAAACAAAGCCCTGGTCCTCTAACATCCGATGATTGTCTGCTAAGATGAGAAACGTGTGCGCTGCTTGAACGATGTAGTTCGTTTGAGCTATAAAGAAACTGCCCTTATCTGAAATGAACTCTTGTTTGTAGGAAGACTCAGAGCCTGGGATTTAAGTCCATTTCTGAAGTGAAACACACATCAGAGTTCTCATCCATTGATCACACTCTGCTTTAGAGCAAGAAGCACGCTCTAGCTTTCTAGAGTCTCTAAGACAGCAGGAAACCTGAGTGTACTGAGAACAAAAAAACGGTGTTTCCTACACATATGGACCATATCAATTCCAACTCTGCTTCTGAAACTGATACAAAGCACTTGTCCACTAACATCCGATGCTTGTCAGTTAAGATGAGAAACGTGAGAGCTTCGTGAACGATGTAGTTCGTTTGAGCTGTAAAGTAACTGTCCTTACCTGAAAAGAAGTCTTGCTTGTAGGAAGACTCAGAGCCTGGGATTTAACTCCATTTCTGAAGTGAAACAGAAAGCAGAGTTCTCATATATAGATCACACTCTGCTTTAGAGCAAAAAGCACGCTCTTGCATTCTAGAGTCTCTAATACAGCATGAAACTTGAGTGTGCTCAGAACAAAAGAACGGTGTTTCCTACACATACGGACAATATCTAGTTCAACTCTGCTTCTGAAACTGAAACAAACCACAGGTCCTCTAACATCCAATGCTTGTCAGTTAAGATGAGAAACGTGTGAGCTTCATGAACGATGTAGTTCGTTTAGCTGTAAAGTAACTGCCCTTACCTGAAACGAAGTCTTGCTTTTAGGGAGACTCGGAGCCTGGGCTTTAACTCCATTTCTGAAGTGAAACACAAAGCACAGTTCTCATCTATAGATCACACTCTGCTTTAGAGCAAGAAACACTCTCTTGCTTTCTAGAGTCTCTAATACAGCAGGAAACTTGAGTGTGCTCAGAAAAAAAGTACGGTGTTTCCTACACATACAGACCATATCTAGTCCTACTCTGCCTCTGAAATTGATACAAATCACAGGTCCCCTAACATCCAATGCTTGTCATTTAAGATGAGACACGTGTGAACTTCGTGAATGATGTAGTTCATTTGAGCTAAAAAGTGACTGCCCTTACCTGAAACGAAGTAGTGCTTGTAGGAAGACACAGAGCCTGGGATTTAACTCAATTTCTGAAGTTAAACACACAGCATAGTTCTCATCTATAGATCACACTCTGCTTTAGAGCAAGAAACTCTCTCTTGCTTTCTAGAGTCTCTAATACAGCAGGAAACTTGAGTGTGCTCAGAACAAAAGAACGGTGTTTCTTACACATACAGACCATATCTAGTCCTACTCTGCCTCTGAAATTGATACAAATCACAGGTCCTCTAACATCCAATGCTTGTCATTTAAGATGAGAAACGTGTGAACTTCATGAACGATGTAGTTCATTTGTGCTAAAAAGTGACTGCCCTTACCTGAAACGAAGTAGTGCTTGTAGGAAGACACAGAGCCTGGGATTTAACTCAATTTCTGAAGTTAAACACACAGCATAGTTCTCTTCCATGGATCACACTCTGCTTTAGAGCAAGAAGGACACTCTTGCTTTCTAGAATCTCTAATACAGCAGGAAACTTGAGTGTGCTCAGAATAAAAGAACGGTGTTTCCTACACATACGGACCATATCTAGTTCAACTCTGCTTCTGAAACTGAAACAAACCACAGGTAATCTAACATCCAATGCTTGTCAGTTACAATGAGAAACGTGTGAGCTTCGTGAACGATGTAGTTCGTTTAGTTGTAAAGTAACTGCCCTTACCTGAAACGAAGTCTTGCTTTTAGGGAGACTCAGAGCCTGGGTTTTAACTCCATTTCTGAAGTGAAACACACATCACAGTTTTCATATATAGATCACACTCTGCTTTAGAGCAAGAAGCACCCCCTTGCTTTCTAGAGTCTCAAATACAGCAGAAAACACGAGTGTGCTGAAAACAAAAGAACCGTGTTTCATACACATACAGACCATATCTAGTCCAACTCTGCTTCTGAAACCGATACAAAGCACTGGGCCTCTAACATCCGAAGCGTGTCAGTTAACATGAGAAACGTGTGAGCTTCGTGAACGATGTAGTTCATTTGAGCTGAAAAGTGACTGCCCTTACCTGAAACCATGTCTTGCTTGTAGGAACACACAGAGCCTGGAATTTAACTCCATTTTTGAAGGGAAACGCACACCATAGTTCTCATCCATGGATCACACTCTGCTTTAGAGCAAGAAGCACACTGTTGCTTTCTAGAGGCCCTAATAGAGCACGAAACTTGAGTGTGCTCAGACCAAAAGAACGGTGTTTCCTACACATACGGGCCTTATCTTGTAGTTAGAGTTTTCCTGCCTGGCCCAGTCAGGACAAATCTCTCTTACCCGCCAGTCCCACAGTCACTCAGACCCAACCAAGAAAGCACACAAAAACTTATATTGCTTACAAACTGTATGGCCTTGGCAGGCTGCTTGTTATCTACCTTTTCTATCTTAAATTAACCCATTTCTGTTAGTCTATACTTTGCCACATGGCTTGTGGCTTACCAGTGTCTTTACATGTTGCTTTTCATGGCGGCGGCTGGCGGTGTCTCCCTCCAGTCTTCTACTTCCCAGCATTCTCTACTCTCTTGTCCTGCCTATACTTCCTGCCTGGCCACTGGCCAATCAGAACTTTATTTACACAGAGCGATATCCACAGCACTTCCCCTTTTCTTTTTTTTTTTTTAAGGAAGGTTTTAACTTTTACATAGTACAATTACATATAACAAAACAATTATCAAGCAAGAATTACAGTTATAATATTAAAGAAGATATCCTATCTATCTTATATTTGTGAGTATAAGGTTTTATATCTAACTTATCTTTTATCATAATTGAGGAAATTATAACTATCTAGTCTTCAACCACATCAAAGACCTCAGAAGGATATAATATTACCTGAGAACCAGGAGAAGGATGTAAGCATTTTTCAGGAGTCTTGCAAGAGTAGACAGAGACAGCTGGCAGCCTGGACAGTCACCTAATGTTCCTTTGTAAAGTTGGGGCATCTGTTTTCAGCCCACAGGGCTAGAGTCTCTTGGTCACTTCTCTCAGTGTCCTGTAGAATGTCTGGCAGTTTCCTCTGCGAAGCAGGAACCTGAAGGACCATTTTGTCAAACAAAGTTTAGTGGTCACCTTTCTATGGGTCCTGCATGTCCAGTTGATCAAACAGTCCAGGCAAGAACAGTTTCTTGCCCAAATGGCTATTTTTGCCAAGGTGAAGATAAGATACGAAGTGTCTTCAATGCCCATTCTCCTCTCTGAAGTAAATCGGTGTTGCCAGGAGCAGACATGTCTCACTGTCCAGAAAGTCTAAATTTTAAAAATATTTTAAATGCCATATTCTGTAGGTCTTTGAAGTATTTGAAGATTACCTATCTATCTGAAATATCTCTATGTATACCTAGAAGACTTAACTAACATGGTTACGAGTATGATTATCATAGATGACTAACTATTAATCTATTTTTAATTATCCATTTCAATTTAAAATGAGCTATACAAACATAATACCTTAAACACGATTAGAAATATACACACAGTATAACAAAATTAACTTTAAGTTTGTATCAATAGACTAAAATCTATACCAATGTAAAACATTTTAAACAAGTTGTTGTTCTTTAGAAGTAAGTTCCTTCCTTAATCTACCCTTTCATCCTATTATATCTGTATCATATCCCCTTTTCTTCTTTAGAAAGAGATCTCATTTAAAATCAACCTGCTTTAAATAAAAATATTGGTTTTTTTCTCTGTCCCACACCAGAGGGCTCTTCTGATTTGGGACACAAGAATCTCTTAACCTTTTCTTTTAGCAATATGTCTGGGTTTAGAGAAGGAGTGAGCCAATTCCATCTCCAAAGCCAGCTTGATAATTTTGGGAATGTGGGCGTAGATTCTCTTACTACTTCCTGCTGGAGGGGGGCGCTGTATCTTATGGGGATACAAAGAAAATTTTAGGATTATGGAGTAGTCCATTAGGGTGATCCTCTGAGCCAGTTGCCTTGAAACCATTCTGGATGTCAGATCATCTGGGCCATGGTGTCATCGGAGACCTTTCAGGTGGTCTTGGCTGATCAAATCTGATATATCTTAATCTGGAACAAATCCACAGCCTCTGGCTTTCTGTGGAAACAAAAGCAGAGACTCCTTTCCAAAGCAACAGATCCTTATATACAAATTTTGAAGTCAAGGTACCTTTAAAATTTACATATTTGTTTAACTCAACAGCTTTTACGATCAAATCTTTTTTTGTAGTTAAAAATCCCAAAGACAAGATAAACCAGATTCTCTGTGTAATATCCATCTTTGTAAGATTGAAACGCTGTTTTGGCTGCTGGCTCCGCCCACCTCAGTTTCCCAACATGGCGGTGGTACAGTTTACCGCCAGCTCTGGGTCTGGAGCCATGTGTACCATCAACTATCTGAAGCAGTTCTATCAAAGCAGTGCATAGCCCAGGAACTTTTTTTCTTTTTTTTAAACTAGCAAAGGCTAAATCTACCACGCAGCAGAGTAAAGTGCCTCTTGTAGACTCCTCATTCCCGCCACACTGCAGGTCAGACGTACATGCCAGGAACCCGCCATAGTAGCTGAAACCGGCAGGCTGCCGCTAACTTGAGAGAGACAACTAGGAAGCTGTTTTTAGCTCCATCTTAGAATCTTTTTTCTCAGGTTTTATGTGGAAACTCTTGCCAACACGTTGGACGCCATTTGTAGTTAGAGTTTTCCTGCCTGGCCCAGTCAGGACAAATCTCTCTTACCCGCCAGTCCCACAGTCACTCAGACCCAACCAAGAAAGCACACAAAAACTTATATTGCTTACAAACTGTATGGCCGTGGCAGGCTGCTTGTTATCTACCTTTTCTATCTTAAATTAACCCATTTCTGTTAGTCTATACTTTGCCACATGGCTTGTGGCTTACCAGTGTCTTTACATGTTGCTTTTCATGGCGGCGGCTGGCGGTGTCTCCCTCCAGTCTTCTACTTCCCAGCATTCTCTACTCTCTTGTCCTGCCTATACTTCCTGCCTGGCCACTGGCCAATCAGAACTTTATTTACACAGAGCGATATCCACAGCATTATCTAGTTCAACTCTGCTTCTGATACTGAAACAAACCACAGGTCCTCTAACATCCAATGCTTGTCAGTTAAGATGAGAAACTTGTGAGCTTCGTGAACGATGTAGTTCGTTTGAGCTGTAAAGTAACTGCACTTACCTGAAAAGATGTAGTGATTGTAGGAAGACTCAGAGCCTGGGATTTAACTCCTTTTCTGAAGTGAAACACATAACAGAGTTCTCATCCATTGATCACACTCTGCTTTAGAGCAAGAAGCATGCTCTTGCTTTCCAGAGTCTCTAAGACAGCAGGAAACGTGAGTGAGATGAGAAAAAAAAAACGGTGTTTCCTACACATACGGACAATATCTAGTTCAACTCTGCTTCAGAAACTGAAACAAAGCCCTGGTCCTCTAACATCCGATGCTTGTCTGCTAAGATGAGAAACGTGTGAGCTGCTTGAACGATGTAGTTCGTTTGAGCTATAAAGAAACTGCCCTTACCTGAAATGAAGTCTTGTTTGTAGGAAGACTCAGAGCCTGGGATTTAACTCCATTTCTGAAGTGAAACACACAGCAGAGTTCTCATCCATTGATCACACTCTGCTTTAGAGCAAGAAGCACGCTCTAGCTTTCTAGAGTCTCTAAGACAGCAGGAAACTTGAGTGTGCTCAGAACAAAAAAAACGGTGTTTCCTACACATACAGACAATATCTAGTTCAACTCTGCTTCTGAAAGTGAAACAAACCACAGGTCCTCTAACATCTAATGCTTGTCAGTTAAGATGAGAAACGTGTGAGCTTCATGAACTATGTAGTTCGTTTAGCTGCAAAGTAACTGCCCTTACCTGAAACGAAGTCTTGCTTGTAGGGAGACTCAGAGCCTGGGCTTTAACTCCATTTCTGAAGTGAAACACACAGCAGAGTTCCCATATATAGATCACACTCTGCTTTAGAGCACGAAGCACGCTCTTGCTTTCTAGAGTCTCTAATACAGAGGGAAACGTGAGTGTGCTCTGAACAAAAGAACTGTGTTTCCTCCACACACAGACCATATCTAGTCCTACTCTGCCTCTGAAATTGATACAAATCACAGGTCCTCTAACATCCAATGCTTGTCATTTAAGATGAGAAACGTGTGAACTTCGTGAACGATGCAGTTCATTTGAGCTAAAAAGTGACTGCCCTGACCTGAAACGAAGTAGTGCTTGTAGGAAGACACAGAGCCTGGGATTTAACTCAATTTCTGAAGGGAAATACACAGCATAGTTCTCTTCCATGGATCACACTCTGCTTTAGAGCAAGAAGGACGCTCTTGCTTTCTAGAATCTCTAATACAGCAGGAATCTTGAGTGTGCTCAGAATAAAAGAACGGTATTTCCTACACATACGGACCATATCTAGTTCAACTCTGCTTCTGAAACTGAAACAAACCACAGGTAATCTAACATCCAATGCTTGTCAGTTACAATGAGAAACGTGTGAGCTTCGTGAACGATGTAGTTCGTTTAGTTGTAAAGTAACTGCCCTTACCTGAAACGAAGTCTTGCTTTTAGGGAGACTCAGAGCCTGGGTTTTAACTCCATTTCTGAAGTGAAACACACATCAGAGTTGTCATATATAGATCACACTCTGCTTTAGAGCAAGAAGCACCCGCTTGCTTTCTAGAGTCTCAAATACAGCAGAAAACATGAGTGTGCTGAGAACAAAAGAACCGTGTTTCATACACATACAGACCATATCTAGTCCAACTCTGCTTCTGAAACCGATACAAAGCACTGGGCCTCTAACATCCGAAGCGTGTCAGTTAACATGAGAAACGTGTGAGCTTCGTGAACGATGTAGTTCATTTGAGCTGAAAAGTGACTGCCCTTACCTGAAACCAAGTCTTGATTGTAGGAACACACAGAGCCTGGAATTTAACTCCATTTTTGAAGGGAAACGCACACCATAGTTCTCATCCATGGATCACACTCTGCTTTAGAGCAAGAAGCACACTGTTGCTTTCTAGAGTCCCTTATAGAGCAGGAAAATTGAGTGTGCTCAGAACAAAAGAACGGTGTTTCCTACACATACGGGCCTTATCTAGTTCAACTCTGCTTCTGAAACTGAAACAAAGCCCTGGTCCTCTAACATCCGATGCTTGTCTGCTAAGATGAGAAACGTGTGAGCTGCTTGAACGATGTAGTTCGTTTGAGCTATAAAGAAACTCCCCTTATCTGAAATGAAGTCTTGTTTGTAGGAAGACTCAGAGCCTGGGATTTAACTCCATTTCTGAAGTGAAACACACATCAGAGTTCTCATCCATTGATCACACTCTGCTTTAGAGCAAGAAGCACGCTCTAGCTTTCTAGAGTCTCTAAGACAGCAGTAAACCTGAGTGTACTGAGAACAAAAAAACGGTGTTTCCTACACATACGGACCATATCAATTCCAACTCTGCTTCTGAAACTGATACA
Source organism: Onychomys leucogaster (assembly GCA_949786385.1). NCBI lineage: Eukaryota > Metazoa > Chordata > Mammalia > Rodentia > Cricetidae > Onychomys > Onychomys leucogaster. Next base: position 2,482,255 of record CATKUP010000073.1, read on the forward strand.
AAGCACTCCTCCTCTAACATCCAATGCTTGTCAGTTAAGATGAGAAACGTGAAAGCTTCGTGAACGATGTAGTTCGATGGAGCTGTAAAGTAACTGTCCTTACATGAAAAGAAGTCTTGCTTGTCGGAAGACTCAGAGCCTGGGATTGAACTCCATTTTTGAAGGGAAACACAAAGCACATTTCTCATATAAAGATCACACTCTGCTTTAGAGCAAGAAGCACGCTCTTGCTTTCTAGAGTCCCTAATAGAGCAGTTAACTTGAGTGTGCTCAGAACAATAGAACGGTGTTTCCTACAGATACGGGCCTTATCTAGTTCAACTCTGCTTTTGAAACTGAAACAAACCACAGGTCCTCTAACATCCAATGCTTGGCAGTTAAGATGAGAAACGTGTGAGCTTCTTGAACGTTGTAGTTCGTTTGAGCTGTAAAGTAACTGCACTTACCGGAAACGATGTAGTGATTGTAGGAAGACTCAGAGCCTGGGATTTAACTCCGTCTCTGAAGTGAAACACACAGCAGAGTTCTCATCCATTGATCACACTCTGCTTTAGAGCAAGAAGCACCCTCTTGCTTTCCAGAGTCTCTAAGACAGCAGGAAACGTGAGTGAGATGAGAAAAAAAGAACGGTGTTTCCTACGCATACAGACCATGCCTATTCCAACTCTGCTTGTAAAACTGTTACAAAGCACTGGTCCTCTAACATCTGATGCTTCTCTGTTAAGATGAGAAACGTTTGAGCTTCGTGAACGATGTAGTTCGTTTGAGCTGTAAAGTAACTGCCCTTACCTGAAATGAAGTGTTGCTTGTAGGAAGACTCAGAGCCTGGGATTTAACTCCATTTCTGAAGTAAAACACAAAGCATAGTTCTCATATACAGATGACACTCTGCTTTAGAGCAAGAAGCACGCTCTTGCTTTCTAGAGTCTCTAATACAGCAGGAAACTTGAGTGTGCTCAGAACAAAAGAACGGTGTTTCCTACACATACGGACAATATCTAGTTCAACTCTGATTCTGAAACTGAAACAAACCACAGGTCCTCTAACATCCAATGCTTGTCAGTTAAGATGATAAACGTGTGAGCTTCATGAACGGTGTAGTTCGTTTAGCAGTAAAGTAACTGCCCTTACCTGAAACGAATTCTTGCTTGTGGGAGACTCAGAGCCTGGGGTTTAACTCCATTTCTGAAGTGAAACACACAGCAGAGTTCCCACATATAGATCACACTCTGCTTTAGAGCATGAAGCACGCTCTTGCTTTCTAGAGTCTCTAAGACAGCAGGAAACATGAGTGTGCTGAGAACAAAAGAACGGTGTTTCATACACATACAGACCATATCTAGTCCTACTCTGCATCTGAAATTGATACAAAGCACTGGGCCTCTAACATCCGAAGCGTGTCAGTTAACATGAGAAACGTGTGAGCTTCGTGAACGATGTAGTTCATTTGAGCTAAAAAGTGACTGCCCTTACCTGAAATGAAGTAGTGCTTGTAGGAAGACACAGAGCATGGGATTTAACTCCATTTCTGAATGGAAACACACAGCATAGTTCTCTTCCATGGATCACACTCTGCTTTAGAGCAAGAAGGACGCTCTTGCTTTCTAGAATCTCTAATACAGCAGGAATCTAGAGTGTGCTCCGAACAATGAATGGTGTTTCCTACATATATAGACCATATCTAGTTCAACTCTGCTTCTGATACTGAAACAAAGCACAGGTCCTCTAACATCCAATGCTTGTCTGTTAAGATGAGAAACGTGTGAGCTTCTTGAAAGATGTAGTTCGTTTGAGCTGTAAGTAACTGCCCTTACCTGAAACGAAGTCTTGCTTGTAGGAAGACACAGAGCCTGGGATTTAACTCCATTTCTGAAGTGAAACACAAAGCACAGTTCTCATCCATTGACTATACTCTGCTTTAGAGCAAGAAGAACGCTCTTGCTTCTAGAATCTCTAATACAACAGGAAACTAGAGTGTGCTCCGAACAAAGAACGGTGTTTCCTACATATATAGACCATATCTAGTTCAACTCTGCTTCTGATACTGAAACAAACCACAGGTCCTCTAACATCCAATGCTTGTCTGTTAAGATGAGAAACGTGTGAGCTTCTTGAAAGATGTAGTTCGATTGAGCTGTAAAGTAACTGCCCTTACCTGAAATAAAGTCTTGCTTGTAGGAAGACTCAGAGCCTGGGATTTAACACCATTTCTGAAGTGAAACACAAAGCACAGTTCTCATATATAGATCACACTCTGCTTTAGAGCAAGAAGCACGCTCTTGCTTTCTAAAGTCTATAATACAGCAGGAAACTTGAGAGTTCTCAGAACAAAAGAACGGTGTTTCCTACACATACAGACAATATCTAGTTCAACTCTGCCTCTGAAACTGAAACAAAGCCCTGGTCCTCTAACATCCGATGCTTGTCTGCTAAGATGAGAAACGTGTGAGATGCTTGAAGGATGTAGTTCGTTTGAGCTATAAAGAAACTGCGCTTATCTGAAATGAAGTCTTGTTTGTAGGAAGACTCAGAGCCTGGGATTTAACTCCATTTCTGAAGTGAAACACACAGCAGAGTTCTCATCCATTGATCACAGTCTGCTTTAGAGCAAGAAGCACGCTCTAGCTTTCTAGAGTCTCTAATACAGCAGGAAACGTGAGTGTGCTCAGAACAAAAGAACGGTGTTTCCTACACATACGGACAATATCTAGTTCAACTATGCTTCTGAAACTCAAACGAACCACAGGTCCTCTAACATCCAATGCTTGTCAGTTAAGATGTGAAACGTGTGAGCTTCATGAACGATGTACTTCGTTTAGCTGAAAAGTGACTGCCCTTACTTGAAATGAAGTCTTGCTTGTTGGAAGACTCAGAGCCTGGGATTTTAACTCCAATTCTGAAGGGAAACACACAGACGAGTTCTCATCCGTTGATCAGACTCTGCTTTAGAGCAAGAAGCACACTCTTCCTTTCCAGAGTCTATAAGACAGCAGGAAACATGAGTGTGCTGAGAACAAAAGAATGGAGTTACCTACACATAAGGACCATATCAAGTTCAACTCTGCTTCTGAAACTGAAACAAACCACAGGTCCTCTAACATGCAATGCTTGTAGTTAAGATGAGAAACGTGTGAGCTTCGTAAACGATGTAGTTCTTTTGAGCTGGAATGTAACTGCCCTTACCTGAAACGAAGTAGTGCTTGTAGGGAGACTCAGAGCCTGAGATTTAAATCCATTTCTGAAGTGAAACACACAGCAGAGTTCTCATCCATTGATCACACTCTGCTTTAGAGCAAGAAGCACGCTCTTGCTTTCCAGAGTCTCTAAGACAGCAGGAAACGTGAGTGAGATGAGAAAAAAAGAACGGTGTTTCCTACGCATACGGACCATACCTATTCCAACTCTGCTTGTAAAACTGTTACAAAGCACTGGTCCTCTAACATCTGATGCTTCTCTGTTAAGATGAGAAACGTTTGAGCTTCGTGAACGATGTAGTTCGTTTGAGCTGTAAAGTAACTGCCCTTACCTGAAACGAAGTGTTGCTTGTAGGAAGACTCAGAGCCTGGGATTTAACTCCATTTCTGAAGTGAAACACAAAGCATAGTTCTCATATACAGATGACACTCTGCTTTAGAGCAAGAAGCACGCTCTTGCTTTCTAGAGTCTCTAATACAGCAGGAAACTTGAGTGTGCTCATAACAAAAGAACGGTGTTTCCTACACATACGGACAATATCTAGTTCAACTCTGTTTCTGAAACTGAAACAAACCACAGGTCCTCTAACATCCAATGCTTGTCAGTTAAGATGAGAAACGTGTGAGCTTCATGAACGGTGTAGTTCGTTTAGCAGTAAAGTAACTGCCCTTACCTGAAACGAATTCTTGCTTGTGGGAGACTCAGAGCCTGGGGTTTAACTCCATTTCTGAAGTGAAACACACAGCAGAGTTCCCACATATAGATCACACTCTGCTTTAGAGCATGAAGCACGCTCTTGCTTTCTAGAGTCTCTAAGACAGCAGGAAACATGAGTGTGCTGAGAACAAAAGAACGGTGTTTCATACACATACAGACCATATCTAGTCCTACTCTGCATCTGAAATTGATACAAAGCACTGGGCCTCTAACATCCGAAGCGTGTCAGTTAACATGAGAAACGTGTGAGCTTCGTGAACAATGTAGTTCATTTGAGCTAAAAAGTGACTGCCCTTACCTGAAATGAAGTAGTGCTGTAGGAAGACACAGAGCATGGGATTTAACTCCATTTCTGAATGGAAACACACAGCATAGTTCTCTTCCATGGATCACACTCTGCTTTAGAGCAAGAAGGACGCTCTTGCTTTCTAGAATCTCTAATACAGCAGGAATCTAGAATGTGCTCCGAACAATGAATGGTGTTTCCTACATATATAGACCATATCTAGTTCAACTCTGCTTCTGATACTGAAACAAAGCACAGGTCCTCTAACATCCAATGCTTGTCTGTTAAGATGAGAAACGTGTGAGCTTCTTGAAAGATGTAGTTCGTTTGAGCTGTAAGTAACTGCCCTTACCTGAAACGAAGTCTTGCTTGTAGGAAGACTCAGAGCCTGGGATTTAACACCATTTCTGAAGTGAAACACAAAGCACAGTTCTCATATATAGATTACACTCTGCTTTAGAGCAAGAAGAACGCTCTTGCTTTCTAGAGTCTCTAATACAGCAGGAAACTTGAGTGTTCTCAGAACAAAAGAACGGTGTTTCCTACACATACGGACAATATCTAGTTCAACTCTGCTTCAGAAACTGAAACAAAGCCCTGGTCCTCTAACATCCGATGCTTCTCTGCTAAGATGAGAAACGTGTGAGCTGCTTGAACTATGTAGTTCGTTTGAGCTATAAAGAAACTGCCCTTACCTGAAATGAAGTCTTGTTTGTAGGAAGACTCAGAGCCTGGGATTTAACTCCATTTCTGAAGTGAAACACACAGCAGAGTTCTCATCCATTGATCACACTCTGCTTTAGAGCAAGAAGCACGCTCTAGCTTTCTAGAGTCTCTAAGACAGCAGGAAACTTGAGTGTGCTCAGAACAAAAAAACGGTGTTTCCTACACATACAGACAATATCTAGTTCAACTCTGCTTCTGAAAGTGAAACAAACCACAGGTCCTCTAACATCTAATGCTTGTCAGTTAAGATGAGAAACGTGTGAGCTTCATGAACTATGTAGTTCGTTTAGCTGCAAAGTAACTGCCCTTACCTGAAACGAAGTCTTGCTTGTAGGGAGACTCAGAGCCTGGGGTTTAACTCCATTTCTGAAGTGAAACACACAGCACAGTTCTCATATATAGAACACACTCTGCTTTAGAGCAAAAAGCACGCTCTTGCTTTCTTGATTCTCTAATACAGCAGGAAACGTGAGTGTGCTCAGAACAAATGAACAGTGTTTCCTACACATACGGACCATATCTAGTCCAACTCTGCTTCTGAAACTGATACAAACCACAGGTCCTCTAACATCCAATGCTTGTCAGTTAAGATGAGAAACGTGTGAGCTTCATGAACGATGTAGTTTGTTTGAGCTGAAAAGTGACTGCCCTTACCTGAAATGAAGTAGTGCTTGTAGGAAGACACAGAGCCTGGGATTTAACTCCATTTCTGAATGGAAACACACAGCATAGTTCTCATCCATTGACTATACTCTGCTTTAGAGCAAGAAGAACGCTCTTGCTTCTAGAATCTCTAATACAGCAGGAAACTAGAGTGTGCTCCGAACAAAGAACGGTGTTTCCTACATATATAGACCATATCTAGTTCAACACTGCTTCTGATACTGAAACAAACCACAGGTCCTCTAACATCCAATGCTTGTCTGTTAAGATGAGAAACGTGTGAGCTTCTTGAAAGATGTAGTTCGATTGAGCTGTAAAGTAACTGACCTTACCTGAAATAAAGTCTTGCTTGTAGGAAGACTCAGAGCCTGGGATTTAACACCATTTCTGAAGTGAAACACAAAGCACAGTTCTCATATATAGATCACACTCTGCTTTAGAGCAAGAAGCACGCTCTTGCTTTCTAAAGTCTCTAATACAGCAGGAAACTTGAGTGTTCTCAGAACAAAAGAACGGTGTTTCCTACACATACAGACAATATCTAGTTCAACTCTGCCTCTGAAACTGAAACAAAGCCCTGGTCCTCTAACATCCGATGCTTGTCTGCTAAGATGAGAAACGTGTGAGATGCTTGAAGGATGTAGTTCGTTTGAGCTATAAAGAAACTGCGCTTATCTGAAATGAAGTCTTGTTTGTAGGAAGACTCAGAGCCTGGGATTTAACTCCATTTCTGAAGTGAAACACACAGCAGAGTTCTCATCCATTGATCACAGTCTGCTTTAGAGCAAGAAGCACGCTCTAGCTTTCTAGAGTCTCTAATACAGCAGGAAACGTGAGTGTGCTCAGAACAAAAGAATGGTGTTTCCTACACATACGGACAATATCTAGTTCAACTATGCTTCTGAAACTCAAACGAACCACAGGTCCTCTAACATCCAATGCTTGTCAGTTAAGATGTGAACCGTGTGAGCTTCATGAACGATGTAGTTCGTTTAGCTGTAAAGTAACTGCCCTTACCTGAAACGAAGTCTTGCTTGTACGGAGACACACAGCCGGCGGTTTAACTCCATTTCTGAAGTGAAACACACAGCAGAGTTCCCATATATAGATCACACTCTGCTTTAGAGCACGAAGCACGCTCTTGCTTTCTAGAGTCTCTAAGACAGCAGGAAACATGAGTGTGCTGAGAACAAAAGAACGGTGTTTCATACACATACAGACCATATCTAGTCCTACTCTGCCTCTGAAATTGATAAAATCACAGGTCCTCTAAAATCCAATGCTTGTCATTTAATATGAGAAACGTGTGAGCTTCGTGAACGATGTAGTTCATTTGAGCTAAAAAGTGACTGTCCTTACCTGAAACGAAGTAGTGCTTGTAGGAAGACACAGAGCCTGGGATTTACCTCCATTTTTGAAGTGAAACACAAAGCACAGTTCTCATATATAGATCACACTCTGCTTTAGAGCAAGAAGCACGCTCTTGCTTTCTAGAGTCTCTAATACAGCAGGAAACTTGAGTGTGCTCTGAACAAAAGAACGGTGTTTCCTACACATACAGACAATATCTAGTTCAACTCTGCTTCTGAAAGTGAAACAAACCACAGGTCCTCTAACATCCAATGCTTGTCAGTTAAGATGAGAAACGTGTGAGCTTCATGAACTATGTAGTTCGTTTAGCTGCAAAGTAACTGCCCTTACCTGAAACGAAGTCTTGCTTGTAGGGAGACTCAGAGCCTGGGGTTTAACTTCTTTTCTGAAGTGAATCTCACAGCACAGTTTTCATATATAGATCACACTCTGCTTTAGAGCAAGAAGCACGCTCTTGCTTTCTAGATTCTCTAATACAGCAGGAAACGTGAGTGTGCTCAGAACAAATGAACACTGTTTCCTACACATACGGACCATATCTAGTCCAACTCTGCTTCTGAAACTGATACAAACCACAGGTCCTCTAACATCCAATGCTTGTCAGTTAAGATGAGAAACGTGTGAGCTTCGTGAGCGATGTAGTTTGTTTGAGCAGAAAAGTGACTGCCCTTACCTGAAACGAAGTAGTGCTTGTAGGAAGACACAGATCCTGGGATTTAACTCCATTTCTTAATGGAAACACACAGCATAGTTCTCATCCATTGACTATACTCCGCTTTAGAGCAGGAAGAACGCTCTTGCTTTCTAGAGTCTCAAATACAGCAGGAAACTAGAGTGTGCTCCGAACAATGAACGGTGTTTCCTACATATATAGACCATATCTAGTTCAACTCTGCTTCTGATGCTGAAACAAAGCACAGGTCCTCTAACATCCAATTCTTGTCTGTTAAGATGAGAATCGTGTGACCTTCTTGAAAGATGTAGTTCGTTTGAGCTGTAAAGTAACTGCCCTTACCTGAAACGAAGTCTTGCTTGTAGGAAGACTCAGACCCTGGGATTTAACACCATTTCTGAAGTGAAACACAAAGCACAGTTCTCATATATAGATCACACTCTGCTTTAGAGCAAGAAGCACGCTCTTGCTTTCTAGAGTCTCTAATACAGCAGGAAACTTGAGTGTTCTCAGAACAAAAGAACGGTGTTTCCTATACATAAGGACAATATCTAGTTCAACTCTGCTTCTGAAACTGAAACAAAGCCCTGGTCCTCTAACATCCGATGCTTGTCTGCTAAGATGAGAAACGTGTGAGCTGCTTGAACCATGTAGTTCGTTTGAGCTATAAAGAAACTGCGCTTATCTGAAATGAAGTCCTGTTTGTAGGAAGACTCAGAGCCTGGGATTTAACTCCATTTCTGAAGTGAAACACACAGCAGAGTTCTCATCCATTGATCACACTCTGCTTTAGGGCAAGAAGCACGCTCTAGCTTTCTAGAGTCTCTAAGACAGCAGGAAAACTGAGTGTACTGAGAACAAAAAAACGGTGTTTCCTACACATACGGACCATATCAATTCCAACTCTGCTTCTGAAACTGACACAAAGGACTGCTCCTCTAACATCTGATGCTTGTCAGTTAAGATGAGAAACGTGAAAGCTTCGTAAACGATGTAGTTCGTTTAGCTGTAAAGTAACTGCCCTCACCTGAAACAAAGTCTTGCTTGTAGGGAGACTCAGAGCCTGGGGTTTAACTCCATTTCTGAAGTGAAACACACAGCAGAGTTCCCATATACAGATCACACTCTGCTTTAGAGCAAGAAGCACGCTCTTGCTTTCTAGAATCTCTAAGACAGCAGGAAACGTGAGTGAGATGAGAAAAAAAGAACGGTGTTTCCTACGCATACGGACCATACCTATTCCAACTCTGCTTGTAAAACTGTTACAAAGCACTGGTCCTCTAACATCTGATGCTTCTCTGTTAAGATGAGAAACGTTTGAGCTTCGTGAACGATGTAGTTCGTTTGAGCTGTAAAGTAACTGCCCTTACCTGAAACGAAGTGTTGCTTGTAGGAAGACTCAGAGCCTGGGATTTAACTCCATTTCTGAAGTGAAACACAAAGCATAGTTCTCATATACAGATGACACTCTGCTTTAGAGCAAGAAGCACGCTCTTGCTTTCTAGAGTCTCTAATACAGCAGGAAACTTGAGTGTGCTCATAACAAAAGAACGGTGTTTCCTACACATACGGACAATATCTAGTTCAACTCTGTTTCTGAAACTGAAACAAACCACAGGTCCTCTAACATCCAATGCTTGTCAGTTAAGATGAGAAACGTGTGAGCTTCATGAACGGTGTAGTTCGTTTAGCAGTAAAGTAACTGCCCTTACCTGAAACGAATTCTTGCTTGTGGGAGACTCAGAGCCTGGGGTTTAACTCCATTTCTGAAGTGAAACACACAGCAGAGTTCCCACATATAGATCACACTCTACTTTAGAGCAAGAAGCACGCTCTAGCTTTCTAGAGTCTCTAATACAGCAGGAAACGTGAGTGTGCTCAGAACAAAAGAATGGTGTTTCCTACACATACGGACAATATCTAGTTCAACTATGCTTCTGAAACTCAAACGAACCACAGGTCCTCTAACATCCAATGCTTGTCAGTTAAGATGTGAAACGTGTGAGCTTCATGAACGATGTAGTTCGTTTAGCTGTAAAGTAACTGCCCTTACCTGAAACGAAGTCTTGCTTGTACGGAGACACACAGCCGGCGGTTTAACTCCATTTCTGAAGTGAAACACACAGCAGAGTTCCCATATATAGATCACACTCTGCTTTAGAGCACGAAGCACGCTCTTGCTTTCTAGAGTCTCTAAGACAGCAGGAAACATGAGTGTGCTGAGAACAAAAGAACGGTGTTTCATACACATACAGACCATATCTAGTCCTACTCTGCCTCTGAAATTGATAAAATCACAGGTCCTCTAAAATCCAATGCTTGTCATTTAATATGAGAAACGTGTGAGCTTCGTGAACGATGTAGTTCATTTGAGCTAAAAAGTGACTGTCCTTACCTGAAACGAAGTAGTGCTTGTAGGAAGACACAGAGCCTGGGATTTACCTCCATTTTTGAAGTGAAACACAAAGCACAGTTCTCATATATAGATCACACTCTGCTTTAGAGCAAGAAGCACGCTCTTGCTTTCTAGAGTCTCTAATACAGCAGGAAACTTGAGTGTGCTCTGAACAAAAGAACGGTGTTTCCTACACATACAGACAATATCTAGTTCAACTCTGCTTCTGAAAGTGAAACAAACCACAGGTCCTCTAACATCCAATGCTTGTCAGTTAAGATGAGAAACGTGTGAGCTTCATGAACTATGTAGTTCGTTTAGCTGCAAAGTAACTGCCCTTACCTGAAACGAAGTCTTGCTTGTAGGGAGACTCAGAGCCTGGGGTTTAACTTCTTTTCTGAAGTGAATCTCACAGCACAGTTTTCATATATAGATCACACTCTGCTTTAGAGCAAGAAGCACGCTCTTGCTTTCTAGATTCTCTAATACAGCAGGAAACGTGAGTGTGCTCAGAACAAATGAACACTGTTTCCTACACATACGGACCATATCTAGTCCAACTCTGCTTCTGAAACTGATACAAACCACAGGTCCTCTAACATCCAATGCTTGTCAGTTAAGATGAGAAACGTGTGAGCTTCGTGAGCGATGTAGTTTGTTTGAGCAGAAAAGTGACTGCCCTTACCTGAAACGAAGTAGTGCTTGTAGGAAGACACAGATCCTGGGATTTAACTCCATTTCTTAATGGAAACACACAGCATAGTTCTCATCCATTGACTATACTCCGCTTTAGAGCAGGAAGAACGCTCTTGCTTTCTAGAGTCTCAAATACAGCAGGAAACTAGAGTGTGCTCCGAACAATGAACGGTGTTTCCTACATATATAGACCATATCTAGTTCAACTCTGCTTCTGATGCTGAAACAAAGCACAGGTCCTCTAACATCCAATTCTTGTCTGTTAAGATGAGAATCGTGTGACCTTCTTGAAAGATGTAGTTCGTTTGAGCTGTAAAGTAACTGCCCTTACCTGAAACGAAGTCTTGCTTGTAGGAAGACTCAGACCCTGGGATTTAACACCATTTCTGAAGTGAAACACAAAGCACAGTTCTCATATATAGATCACACTCTGCTTTAGAGCAAGAAGCACGCTCTTGCTTTCTAGAGTCTCTAATACAGCAGGAAACTTGAGTGTTCTCAGAACAAAAGAACGGTGTTTCCTATACATAAGGACAATATCTAGTTCAACTCTGCTTCTGAAACTGAAACAAAGCCCTGGTCCTCTAACATCCGATGCTTGTCTGCTAAGATGAGAAACGTGTGAGCTGCTTGAACCATGTAGTTCGTTTGAGCTATAAAGAAACTGCGCTTATCTGAAATGAAGTCCTGTTTGTAGGAAGACTCAGAGCCTGGGATTTAACTCCATTTCTGAAGTGAAACACACAGCAGAGTTCTCATCCATTGATCACACTCTGCTTTAGGGCAAGAAGCACGCTCTAGCTTTCTAGAGTCTCTAAGACAGCAGGAAAACTGAGTGTACTGAGAACAAAAAAACGGTGTTTCCTACACATACGGACCATATCAATTCCAACTCTGCTTCTGAAACTGACACAAAGGACTGCTCCTCTAACATCTGATGCTTGTCAGTTAAGATGAGAAACGTGAAAGCTTCGTAAACGATGTAGTTCGTTTAGCTGTAAAGTAACTGCCCTCACCTGAAACAAAGTCTTGCTTGTAGGGAGACTCAGAGCCTGGGGTTTAACTCCATTTCTGAAGTGAAACACACAGCAGAGTTCCCATATACAGATCACACTCTGCTTTAGAGCAAGAAGCACGCTCTTGCTTTCTAGAATCTCTAAGACAGCAGGAAACGTGAGTGAGATGAGAAAAAAAGAACGGTGTTTCCTACGCATACGGACCATACCTATTCCAACTCTGCTTGTAAAACTGTTACAAAGCACTGGTCCTCTAACATCTGATGCTTCTCTGTTAAGATGAGAAACGTTTGAGCTTCGTGAACGATGTAGTTCGTTTGAGCTGTAAAGTAACTGCCCTTACCTGAAACGAAGTGTTGCTTGTAGGAAGACTCAGAGCCTGGGATTTAACTCCATTTCTGAAGTGAAACACAAAGCATAGTTCTCATATACAGATGACACTCTGCTTTAGAGCAAGAAGCACGCTCTTGCTTTCTAGAGTCTCTAATACAGCAGGAAACTTGAGTGTGCTCATAACAAAAGAACGGTTTTTCTACACATACGGACAATATCTAGTTCAACTCTGTTTCTGAAACTGAAACAAACCACAGGTCCTCTAACATCCAATGCTTGTCAGTTAAGATGAGAAACGTGTGAGCTTCATGAACGGTGTAGTTCGTTTAGCAGTAAAGTAACTGCCCTTACCTGAAACGAATTCTTGCTTGTGGGAGACTCAGAGCCTGGGGTTTAACTCCATTTCTGAAGTGAAACACACAGCAGAGTTCCCACATATAGATCACACTCTGCTTTAGAGCATGAAGCACGCTCTTGCTTTCTAGAGTCTCTAAGACAGCAGGAAACATGAGTGTGCTGAGAACAAAAGAACGGTGTTTCATACACATACAGACCATATCTAGTCCTACTCTGCATCTGAAATTGATACAAAGCACTGGGCCTCTAACATCCGAAGCGTGTCAGTTAACATGAGAAACGTGTGAGCTTCGTGAACAATGTAGTTCATTTGAGCTAAAAAGTGACTGCCCTTACCTGAAATGAAGTAGTGCTGTAGGAAGACACAGAGCATGGGATTTAACTCCATTTCTGAATGGAAACACACAGCATAGTTCTCTTCCATGGATCACACTCTGCTTTAGAGCAAGAAGGACGCTCTTGCTTTCTAGAATCTCTAATACAGCAGGAATCTAGAATGTGCTCCGAACAATGAATGGTGTTTCCTACATATATAGACCATATCTAGTTCAACTCTGCTTCTGATACTGAAACAAAGCACAGGTCCTCTAACATCCAATGCTTGTCTGTTAAGATGAGAAACGTGTGAGCTTCTTGAAAGATGTAGTTCGTTTGAGCTGTAAGTAACTGCCCTTACCTGAAACGAAGTCTTGCTTGTAGGAAGACTCAGAGCCTGGGATTTAACACCATTTCTGAAGTGAAACACAAAGCACAGTTCTCATATATAGATTACACTCTGCTTTAGAGCAAGAAGAACGCTCTTGCTTTCTAGAGTCTCTAATACAGCAGGAAACTTGAGTGTTCTCAGAACAAAAGAACGGTGTTTCCTACACATACGGACAATATCTAGTTCAACTCTGCTTCTGAAACTGAAACAAAGCCCTGGTCCTTTAACATCCGATGCTTGTCTGCTAAGATGAGAAACGTGTGAGCTGCTTGAACGATGTAGTTCGTTTGAGCTATAAAGAAACTGCCCTTACCTGAAATGAAGTCTTGTTTGTAGGAAGACTCAGAGCCTGGGATTTAACTCCATTTCTGAAGTGAAACACACAGCAGAGTTCTCATCCATTGATCACACTCTGCTTTAGAGCAAGAAGCACGCTCTAGCTTTCTAGAGTCTCTAAGACAGCAGGAAACTTGAGTGTGCTCAGAACAAAAAAACGGTGTTTCCTACACATACAGACAATATCTAGTTCAACTCTGCTTCTGAAAGTGAAACAAACCACAGGTCCTCTAACATCTAATGCTTGTCAGTTAAGATGAGAAACGTGTGAGCTTCATGAACTATGTAGTTCGTTTAGCTGCAAAGTAACTGCCCTTACCTGAAACGAAGTCTTGCTTGTAGGGAGACTCAGAGCCTGGGGTTTAACTCCATTTCTGAAGTGAAACACACAGCACAGTTCTCATATATAGAACACACTCTGCTTTAGAGCAAAAAGCACGCTCTTGCTTTCTTGATTCTCTAATACAGCAGGAAACGTGAGTGTGCTCAGAACAAATGAACAGTGTTTCCTACACATACGGACCATATCTAGTCCAACTCTGCTTCTGAAACTGATACAAACCACAGGTCCTCTAACATCCAATGCTTGTCAGTTAAGATGAGAAACGTGTGAGCTTCATGAACGATGTAGTTTGTTTGAGCTGAAAAGTGACTGCCCTTACCTGAAATGAAGTAGTGCTTGTAGGAAGACACAGAGCCTGGGATTTAACTCCATTTCTGAATGGAAACACACAGCATAGTTCTCATCCATTGACTATACTCTGCTTTAGAGCAAGAAGAACGCTCTTGCTTCTAGAATCTCTAATACAGCAGGAAACTAGAGTGTGCTCCGAACAAAGAACGGTGTTTCCTACATATATAGACCATATCTAGTTCAACACTGCTTCTGATACTGAAACAAACCACAGGTCCTCTAACATCCAATGCTTGTCTGTTAAGATGAGAAACGTGTGAGCTTCTTGAAAGATGTAGTTCGATTGAGCTGTAAAGTAACTGACCTTACCTGAAATAAAGTCTTGCTTGTAGGAAGACTCAGAGCCTGGGATTTAACACCATTTCTGAAGTGAAACACAAAGCACAGTTCTCATATATAGATCACACTCTGCTTTAGAGCAAGAAGCACGCTCTTGCTTTCTAAAGTCTCTAATACAGCAGGAAACTTGAGTGTTCTCAGAACAAAAGAACGGTGTTTCCTACACATACAGACAATATCTAGTTCAACTCTGCCTCTGAAACTGAAACAAAGCCCTGGTCCTCTAACATCCGATGCTTGTCTGCTAAGATGAGAAACGTGTGAGATGCTTGAAGGATGTAGTTCGTTTGAGCTATAAAGAAACTGCGCTTATCTGAAATGAAGTCTTGTTTGTAGGAAGACTCAGAGCCTGGGATTTAACTCCATTTCTGAAGTGAAACACACAGCAGAGTTCTCATCCATTGATCACAGTCTGCTTTAGAGCAAGAAGCACGCTCTAGCTTTCTAGAGTCTCTAATACAGCAGGAAACGTGAGTGTGCTCAGAACAAAAGAATGGTGTTTCCTACACATACGGACAATATCTAGTTCAACTATGCTTCTGAAACTCAAACGAACCACAGGTCCTCTAACATCCAATGCTTGTCAGTTAAGATGTGAAACGTGTGAGCTTCATGAACGATGTAGTTCGTTTAGCTGTAAAGTAACTGCCCTTACCTGAAACGAAGTCTTGCTTGTACGGAGACACACAGCCGGCGGTTTAACTCCATTTCTGAAGTGAAACACACAGCAGAGTTCCCATATATAGATCACACTCTGCTTTAGAGCACGAAGCACGCTCTTGCTTTCTAGAGTCTCTAAGACAGCAGGAAACATGAGTGTGCTGAGAACAAAAGAACGGTGTTTCATACACATACAGACCATATCTAGTCCTACTCTGCCTCTGAAATTGATAAAAATCACAGGTCCTCTAAAATCCAATGCTTGTCATTTAATATGAGAAACGTGTGAGCTTCGTGAACGATGTAGTTCATTTGAGCTAAAAAGTGACTGTCCTTACCTGAAACGAAGTAGTGCTTGTAGGAAGACACAGAGCCTGGGATTTACCTCCATTTTTGAAGTGAAACACAAAGCACAGTTCTCATATATAGATCACACTCTGATTTAGAGCAAGAAGCACGCTCTTGCTTTCTAGAGTCTCTAATACAGCAGGAAACTTGAGTGTGCTCTGAACAAAAGAACAGTGTTTCCTACACATACAGACAATATCTAGTTCAACTCTGCTTCTGAAAGTGAAACAAACCACAGGTCCTCCAACATCCAATGCTTGTCAGTTAAGATGAGAAACGTGTGAGCTTCATGAACTATGTAGTTCGTTTAGCTGCAAAGTAACTGCCCTTACCTGAAACGAAGTCTTGCTTGTAGGGAGACTCAGAGCCTGGGGTTTAACTTCTTTTCTGAAGTGAATCTCACAGCACAGTTTTCATATATAGATCACACTCTGCTTTAGAGCAAGAAGCACGCTCTTGCTTTCTAGATTCTCTAATACAGCAGGAAACGTGAGTGTGCTCAGAACAAATGAACACTGTTTCCTACACATACGGACCATATCTAGTCCAACTCTGCTTCTGAAACTGATACAAACCACAGGTCCTCTAACATCCAATGCTTGTCAGTTAAGATGAGAAACGTGTGAGCTTCGTGAGCGATGTAGTTTGTTTGAGCAGAAAAGTGACTGCCCTTACCTGAAACGAAGTAGTGCTTGTAGGAAGACACAGATCCTGGGATTTAACTCCATTTCTTAATGGAAACACACAGCATAGTTCTCATCCATTGACTATACTCCGCTTTAGAGCAGGAAGAACGCTCTTGCTTTCTAGAGTCTCAAATACAGCAGGAAACTAGAGTGTGCTCCGAACAATGAACGGTGTTTCCTACATATATAGACCATATCTAGTTCAACTCTGCTTCTGATGCTGAAACAAATCACAGGTCCTCTAACATCCAATTCTTGTCTGTTAAGATGAGAATCGTGTGACCTTCTTGAAAGATGTAGTTCGTTTGAGCTGTAAAGTAACTGCCCTTACCTGAAACGAAGTCTTGCTTGTAGGAAGACTCAGACCCTGGGATTTAACACCATTTCTGAAGTGAAACACAAAGCACAGTTCTCATATATAGATCACACTCTGCTTTAGAGCAAGAAGCACGCTCTTGCTTTCTAGAGTCTCTAATACAGCAGGAAACATGAGTGTTCTCAGAACAAAAGAACGGTGTTTCCTATACATAAGGACAATATCTAGTTCAACTCTGCTTCTGAAACTGAAACAAAGCCCTGGTCCTCTAACATCCGATGCTTGTCTGCTAAGATGAGAAACGTGTGAGCTGCTTGAACCATGTAGTTCGTTTGAGCTATAAAGAAACTGCGCTTATCTGAAATGAAGTCCTGTTTGTAGGAAGACTCAGAGCCTGGGATTTAACTCCATTTCTGAAGTGAAACACACAGCAGAGTTCTCATCCATTGATCACACTCTGCTTTAGGGCAAGAAGCACGCTCTAGCTTTCTAGAGTCTCTAAGACAGCAGGAAAACTGAGTGTACTGAGAACAAAAAAACGGTGTTTCCTACACATACGGACCATATCAATTCCAACTCTGCTTCTGAAACTGACACAAAGGACTGCTCCTCTAACATCTGATGCTTGTCAGTTAAGATGAGAAACGTGAAAGCTTCGTAAACGATGTAGTTCGTTTAGCTGTAAAGTAACTGCCCTCACCTGAAACAAAGTCTTGCTTGTAGGGAGACTCAGAGCCTGGGGTTTAACTCCATTTCTGAAGTGAAACACACAGCACAGTTCTCATATATAGAACACACTCTGCTTTAGAGCAAAAAGCACGCTCTTGCTTTCTTGATTCTCTAATACAGCAGGAAACGTGAGTGTGCTCAGAACAAATGAACAGTGTTTCCTACACATACGGACCATATCTAGTCCAACTCTGCTTCTGAAACTGATACAAACCACAGGTCCTCTAACATCCAATGCTTGTCAGTTAAGATGAGAAACGTGTGAGCTTCATGAACGATGTAGTTTGTTTGAGCTGAAAAGTGACTGCCCTTACCTGAAATGAAGTAGTGCTTGTAGGAAGACACAGAGCCTGGGATTTAACTCCATTTCTGAATGGAAACACACAGCATAGTTCTCATCCATTGACTATACTCTGCTTTAGAGCAAGAAGAACGCTCTTGCTTCTAGAATCTCTAATACAGCAGGAAACTAGAGTGTGCTCCGAACAAAGAACGGTGTTTCCTACATATATAGACCATATCTAGTTCAACACTGCTTCTGATACTGAAACAAACCACAGGTCCTCTAACATCCAATGCTTGTCTGTTAAGATGAGAAACGTGTGAGCTTCTTGAAAGATGTAGTTCGATTGAGCTGTAAAGTAACTGACCTTACCTGAAATAAAGTCTTGCTTGTAGGAAGACTCAGAGCCTGGGATTTAACACCATTTCTGAAGTGAAACACAAAGCACAGTTCTCATATATAGATCACACTCTGCTTTAGAGCAAGAAGCACGCTCTTACTTTCTAAAGTCTCTAATACAGCAGGAAACTTGAGTGTTCTCAGAACAAAAGAACGGTGTTTCCTACACATACAGACAATATCTAGTTCAACTCTGCCTCTGAAACTGAAACAAAGCCCTGGTCCTCTAACATCCGATGCTTGTCTGCTAAGATGAGAAACGTGTGAGATGCTTGAAGGATGTAGTTCGTTTGAGCTATAAAGAAACTGCGCTTATCTGAAATGAAGTCTTGTTTGTAGGAAGACTCAGAGCCTGGGATTTAACTCCATTTCTGAAGTGAAACACACAGCAGAGTTCTCATCCATTGATCACAGTCTGCTTTAGAGCAAGAAGCACGCTCTAGCTTTCTAGAGTCTCTAATACAGCAGGAAACGTGAGTGTGCTCAGAACAAAAGAATGGTGTTTCCTACACATACGGACAATATCTAGTTCAACTATGCTTCTGAAACTCAAACGAACCACAGGTCCTCTAACATCCAATGCTTGTCAGTTAAGATGTGAAACGTGTGAGCTTCATGAACGATGTAGTTCGTTTAGCTGTAAAGTAACTGCCCTTACCTGAAACGAAGTCTTGCTTGTACGGAGACACACAGCCGGCGGTTTAACTCCATTTCTGAAGTGAAACACACAGCAGAGTTCCCATATATAGATCACACTCTGCTTTAGAGCACGAAGCACGCTCTTGCTTTCTAGAGTCTCTAAGACAGCAGGAAACATGAGTGTGCTGAGAACAAAAGAACGGTGTTTCATACACATACAGACCATATCTAGTCCTACTCTGCCTCTGAAATTGATAAAAATCACAGGTCCTCTAAAATCCAATGCTTGTCATTTAATATGAGAAACGTGTGAGCTTCGTGAACGATGTAGTTCATTTGAGCTAAAAAGTGACTGTCCTTACCTGAAACGAAGTAGTGCTTGTAGGAAGACACAGAGCCTGGGATTTACCTCCATTTTTGAAGTGAAACACAAAGCACAGTTCTCATATATAGATCACACTCTGATTTAGAGCAAGAAGCACGCTCTTGCTTTCTAGAGTCTCTAATACAGCAGGAAACTTGAGTGTGCTCTGAACAAAAGAACAGTGTTTCCTACACATACAGACAATATCTAGTTCAACTCTGCTTCTGAAAGTGAAACAAACCACAGGTCCTCCAACATCCAATGCTTGTCAGTTAAGATGAGAAACGTGTGAGCTTCATGAACTATGTAGTTCGTTTAGCTGCAAAGTAACTGCCCTTACCTGAAACGAAGTCTTGCTTGTAGGGAGACTCAGAGCCTGGGGTTTAACTTCTTTTCTGAAGTGAATCTCACAGCACAGTTTTCATATATAGATCACACTCTGCTTTAGAGCAAGAAGCACGCTCTTGCTTTCTAGATTCTCTAATACAGCAGGAAACGTGAGTGTGCTCAGAACAAATGAACACTGTTTCCTACACATACGGACCATATCTAGTCCAACTCTGCTTCTGAAACTGATACAAACCACAGGTCCTCTAACATCCAATGCTTGTCAGTTAAGATGAGAAACGTGTGAGCTTCGTGAGCGATGTAGTTTGTTTGAGCAGAAAAGTGACTGCCCTTACCTGAAACGAAGTAGTGCTTGTAGGAAGACACAGATCCTGGGATTTAACTCCATTTCTTAATGGAAACACACAGCATAGTTCTCATCCATTGACTATACTCCGCTTTAGAGCAGGAAGAACGCTCTTGCTTTCTAGAGTCTCAAATACAGCAGGAAACTAGAGTGTGCTCCGAACAATGAACGGTGTTTCCTACATATATAGACCATATCTAGTTCAACTCTGCTTCTGATGCTGAAACAAATCACAGGTCCTCTAACATCCAATTCTTGTCTGTTAAGATGAGAATCGTGTGACCTTCTTGAAAGATGTAGTTCGTTTGAGCTGTAAAGTAACTGCCCTTACCTGAAACGAAGTCTTGCTTGTAGGAAGACTCAGACCCTGGGATTTAACACCATTTCTGAAGTGAAACACAAAGCACAGTTCTCATATATAGATCACACTCTGCTTTAGAGCAAGAAGCACGCTCTTGCTTTCTAGAGTCTCTAATACAGCAGGAAACTTGAGTGTTCTCAGAACAAAAGAACGGTGTTTCCTATACATAAGGACAATATCTAGTTCAACTCTGCTTCTGAAACTGAAACAAAGCCCTGGTCCTCTAACATCCGATGCTTGTCTGCTAAGATGAGAAACGTGTGAGCTGCTTGAACCATGTAGTTCGTTTGAGCTATAAAGAAACTGCGCTTATCTGAAATGAAGTCCTGTTTGTAGGAAGACTCAGAGCCTGGGATTTAACTCCATTTCTGAAGTGAAACACACAGCAGAGTTCTCATCCATTGATCACACTCTGCTTTAGGGCAAGAAGCACGCTCTAGCTTTCTAGAGTCTCTAAGACAGCAGGAAAACTGAGTGTACTGAGAACAAAAAAACGGTGTTTCCTACACATACGGACCATATCAATTCCAACTCTGCTTCTGAAACTGACACAAAGGACTGCTCCTCTAACATCTGATGCTTGTCAGTTAAGATGAGAAACGTGAAAGCTTCGTAAACGATGTAGTTCGTTTAGCTGTAAAGTAACTGCCCTCACCTGAAACAAAGTCTTGCTTGTAGGGAGACTCAGAGCCTGGGGTTTAACTCCATTTCTGAAGTGAAACACACAGCAGAGTTCCCATATACAGATCACACTCTGCTTTAGAGCAAGAAGCACGCTCTTGCTTTCTAGAATCTCTAAGACAGCAGGAAACATGAGTGTGGTCAGAACAAAAGAATGGTGTTTCCTAAACATACGGACAATATCTAGTTCAACTCTGCTTCTGAAACTGAAACAAACCACAGGTCCTCTAACATCCAATGCTTGTCTGTTAAGATGAGAGACGTGTGAGCTTCTTGAAAGATGTAGTTCGTTTGAGCTGTAAAGTAACTGACCTTACCTGAAACGAAGTCTTGCTTGTAGGAAGACTCAGAGCCTGGGATTTAACACCATTTCTGAAGTGAAACACAAAGCACAGTTCTCATATATAGATCACACTCTGCTTTAGAGCAAGAAGCACGCTCTTGCTTTCTAAATTCTCTAATGCAGCAGGAAACTTGAGTGTTCTCAGAACAAAAGAACGGTGTTTCCTACACATACGGACAATATCTAGTTCAACTCTGCCTCTGAAACTGAAACAAAGCCCTGGTCCTCTAACATCCGATGCTTGTCTGCTAAGATGAGAAACGTGTGCTCTGCTTGAACGATGTAGTTCGTTTGTGCTATAAAGAAACTGTCCTTATCTGAAATGAAGTCTTGTTTGTAGCAAGACTCAGAGCCTGGGATTTAACTCCATTTCTGAAGTGAAACACACAGCAGAGTTCTCATCCATTGATCACACTCTGCTTTAGAGCAAGAAGCACGCTCTAGCTTTCTAGAGTCTCTAAGACAGCAGGAAACCTGAGTGTACTGAGAACAAAAAAACGGTGTTTCCTACACATACGGACCATATCAATTCCAACTCTGCTTCTGAAACTGATACAAAGCACTGGTCCTCTAACATCCGATGCTTTTCAGTTAAGATGAGAAACGTGAAAGCTTCGTGAACGATGTAGTTCAGTTGAGCTGTAAAGTAACTGTCCTTACCTGAAACGAAGTCTTGCTTGTAGGAAGACTCAGAGCCTGGGATTTAACTCCATTTCTGAAGTGAAACACAAAGCACAGTTCTCATATATAGATCACACTCTGCTTTAGAAGAAGAAGCACTCTCTTGCTTTCTAGAGTCTCTAATACAGCAGGAAACTTGAGTGTGCTCAGAACAAAAGAACGGTGTTTCCTACACATACGGACAATATCTAGTTCAACACTGCTTCTGAAACTGAAAAGAACCACAGGTCCTCTAACATCCAATGCTTGTCTGTTAAGATGAGAAACGTGTGAGTTTCATGAACTATGTAGTTTGTTTAGATGCAAAGTAACTGCCCTTACCTGAAACGAGTCTTGCTTGTAGGGAGACTCAGAGCCTGGGGTTAAACTCCATTTCTGAAGTGAAACACACAGCAGAGTTCCCATATACAGATCACACTCTGCTTTAGAGCAAGAAGCACGCTCTTGCTTTCTAGAATCTCTAAGACAGCAGGAAACATGAGTGTGGTCAGAACAAAAGAATGGTGTTTCCTAAACATACGGACAATATCTAGTTCAACTCTGCTTCTGAAACTGAAACAAACCACAGGTCCTCTAACATCCAATGCTTGTCTGTTAAGATGAGAGACGTGTGAGCTTCTTGAAAGATGTAGTTCGTTTGAGCTGTAAAGTAACTGACCTTACCTGAAACGAAGTCTTGCTTGTAGGAAGACTCAGAGCCTGGGATTTAACACCATTTCTGAAGTGAAACACAAAGCACAGTTCTCATATATAGATCACACTCTGCTTTAGAGCAAGAAGCACGCTCTTGCTTTCTAAATTCTCTAATGCAGCAGGAAACTTGAGTGTTCTCAGAACAAAAGAACGGTGTTTCCTACACATACGGACAATATCTAGTTCAACTCTGCCTCTGAAACTGAAACAAAGCCCTGGTCCTCTAACATCCGATGCTTGTCTGCTAAGATGAGAAACGTGTGCTCTGCTTGAACGATGTAGTTCGTTTGTGCTATAAAGAAACTGTCCTTATCTGAAATGAAGTCTTGTTTGTAGCAAGACTCAGAGCCTGGGATTTAACTCCATTTCTGAAGTGAAACACACAGCAGAGTTCTCATCCATTGATCACACTCTGCTTTAGAGCAAGAAGCACGCTCTAGCTTTCTAGAGTCTCTAAGACAGCAGGAAACCTGAGTGTACTGAGAACAAAAAAACGGTGTTTCCTACACATACGGACCATATCAATTCCAACTCTGCTTCTGAAACTGATACAAAGCACTGGTCCTCTAACATCCGATGCTTTTCAGTTAAGATGAGAAACGTGAAAGCTTCGTGAACGATGTAGTTCAGTTGAGCTGTAAAGTAACTGTCCTTACCTGAAACGAAGTCTTGCTTGTAGGAAGACTCAGAGCCTGGGATTTAACTCCATTTCTGAAGTGAAACACAAAGCACAGTTCTCATATATAGATCACACTCTGCTTTAGAAGAAGAAGCACTCTCTTGCTTTCTAGAGTCTCTAATACAGCAGGAAACTTGAGTGTGCTCAGAACAAAAGAACGGTGTTTCCTACACATACGGACAATATCTAGTTCAACACTGCTTCTGAAACTGAAAAGAACCACAGGTCCTCTAACATCCAATGCTTGTCTGTTAAGATGAGAAACGTGTGAGTTTCATGAACTATGTAGTTTGTTTAGATGCAAAGTAACTGCCCTTACCTGAAACGAGTCTTGCTTGTAGGGAGACTCAGAGCCTGGGGTTAAACTCCATTTCTGAAGTGAAACACACAGCACAGTTCTCATATATAGATCACACTCTGCTTTAGAGC
Source organism: Onychomys leucogaster (assembly GCA_949786385.1). Taxonomy (NCBI): domain Eukaryota; kingdom Metazoa; phylum Chordata; class Mammalia; order Rodentia; family Cricetidae; genus Onychomys; species Onychomys leucogaster. Next base: position 2,505,743 of record CATKUP010000073.1, read on the forward strand.
AAAAAGCACGCTCTTGCTTTCTAGATTCTCTAATACAGCAGGAAACGTGAGTGTGCTCAGAACAAATGAACACTGTTTCCTACACATACGGACCATATCTAGTCCAACTCTGCTTCTGAAACTGATACAAACCACAGGTCCTCTAACATCCAATGCTTGTCAGTTAAGGTGAGAAACGTGTGAGCTTCGTGAACGATGTAGTTTGTTTGAGCAGAAAAGTGACTGCCCTTACCTGAAACGAAGTAGTGCTTGTAGGAAGACACAGATCCTGGGATTTAACTCCATTTCTTAATGGAAACACACAGCATAGTTCTCATCCATTGACTATACTCTGCTTTAGAGCAGGAAGAACGCTCTTGCTTTCTAGAATCTCAAATACAGCAGGAAACTAGAGTGTGCTCCGAAAAATGAACGGTGTTTCCTACATATATAGACCATATCTAGTTCAACTCTGCTTCTGATACTGAAACAAAGCACAGGTCCTCTAACATCCAATGCTTGTCTGTTAAGATGAGAATCGTGTGACCTTCTTGAAAGATGTAGTTCGTTTGAGCTGTAAAGTAACTGCCCTTACCTGAAACGAAGTCTTGCTTGTAGGAAGACTCAGACCCTGGGATTTAACTCCATTTCTGAAGTGAAACACACAGCAGAGTTCTCATCCATTGATCACACTCTGCTTTAGGGCGAGAAGCACGCTCTAGCTTTCTAGAGTCTCTAAGACAGCAGGAAAACTGAGTGTACTGAGAACAAAAAAACGGTGTTTCCTACACATACGGACCATATCAATTCCAACTCTGCTTCTGAAACTGACACAAAGGACTGCTCCTCTAACATCCGATGCTTGTCAGTTAAGATGAGAAACGTGAAAGCTTCGTGAACGATGTAGTTCGTTTAGCTGTAAAGTAACTGCCCTCACCTGAAACGAAGTCTTGCTTGTAGGGAGACTCAGAGCCTGGGTTTAACTCCATTTCTGAAGTGAAACACACAGCAGAGTTCCCATATACAGATCACACTCTGCTTTAGAGCAAGAAGCACGCTCTTGCTTTCTAGAATCTCTAAGACAGCAGGAAACATGAGTGTACTGAGAACAAAAGAACAGTGTTTCATACACATACAGACCATATCTAGTCCTACTCTGCCTCTGAAATTGATACAAATCACAGGTCCTCTAACATCCAATGCTTGTCATTTAAGATGAGAAACGTGTGAGCTTCGTGAAAGATGTAGTTCATTTGAGCTAAAAGTGACTGCCCTTAACTGAAACGAAGTAGTGCTTGTAGGGAGACTCAGAGCCTGGGGTTTAACTCCATTTCTGAAGTGAAACACACAGCACAGTTCTCATATATAGATCACACTCTGCTTTAGAGCAAAAAGCACGCTCTTGCTTTCTAGATTCTCTAATACAGCAGGAAACTTGAGTGTGCTCAGAACAAATGAACAGTGTTTCCTACACATACGGACCATAACTAGTCCAACTCTGCTTCTGAAACTGATACAAACCACAGGTCCTCTAACATCCAATGCTTGTCAGTTAAGATGAGAAACGTGTGAGCTTCGTGAACGATGTAGTTTGTTTGAGCAGAAAAGTGACTGCCCTTACCTGAAACGAAGTAGTGCTTGTAGGAAGACAAAGAGCCTGGGATTTAACTCCATTTCTGAATGGAAACACACAGCATAGTTCTCATCCATTGACTATACTCTGATTTAGAGCAAGAAGAACGCTCTTGCTTTCTAGAGTCTCAAATACAGCAGGAAACATGAGTGTGCTGAGAACAATAGAACCGTGTTTCATACACATACAGACCATATCTAGTCCAACTCTGCTTCTGAAACTGATACAAAGCACTGGTCCTCTAACATCCGATGCGTGTCAGTTAACATGAGAAACGTGTGAGCTTTGTGAACGAAGTAGTACATTTGAGCTGAAAAGTGACTGCTCTTACCTGAAAGCAAGTCTTGCTTGTAGGAACACACAGAGCCTGGAATTTAACTCCATTTGTGAAGGGAAACGAACAGCATAGTTCTCATCCTTGGACCCACTCTGCTTTACAGCAAGAAGCACGCTCTTGCTTTCTAGAGAGCCTAATAGAGCAGGAAACTTGAGTGTGCTCAGAACAAAAGAAGGTGTTTCCTACACATATGGGCCTTTTCTAGTTCAACTCTGCTTCTGAAACTGAAACAAACCACAGTTCCTCTAACATCCAATGCTTGACAGTGAAGATGAGAAACGTGTGAGCTTCGTGAACGATGTAGTTCTTTTGAGCTGGAAAGTAACTGCCCTTACTGGAAACGATATAGTGCTTGTAGGAAGACTCAGAGCCTGGGATTTAACTCCATTTCTGAATTGAAACACACAGCAGAGTTCTCCTCCATTGATTACACTCTGCTTTAGTGCAAGAAGCACGCTCTTGCTTTCCAGAGTCTCTAAGACAGCAGGAAACGTGAGTGAGATGAGAAAAAAAGAACGGTGTTTCCTACACATACGTACCATATCTATACCAACTCTGCTACTGAAACTGTTACAAAGCACTGGTTCTCTAAAATCTGATGCTTCTCTGTTAAGATGAGAAACGTTTGAGCTTCGTGAACGATGTAGTTCGTTTGACCTGAAAAGTGACTTCCCTTACTTGAAACGAAGTCTTGCTTATAGGAAGACTCAGAGCCTGGGATTTAACTCCATTTCTGAAGTGAAACTCACAGCACAGTCCTCATATATAGATCACACTCTGCTTTAGAGCAAGAAGCACGCTCTTGCTTTCTAGATTCTCTAATACAACGGGAAACGTGAGTGTGCTCAGAACCAATGAACAGTGTTTCCTACACATACAGACGATATCTAGTCCAACTCTGCTGCTGAAACTGGTACAAAGCACTGGTCCTCTAAAATCCAATGCTTATCAGTTAAGATGAGAAATGTGTGAGCTTCGTGAACGATGTAGTTCGTTTGAGCTGAAAAGTGACTGCCCTTTCTTGAAACGATGTCTTGCTTGTAGGAAGACACAGAGCCTGGGTTTTAATTCCATTTCTGAAGTGAAACACACATCAGAGTTGTCATCCATTGATCACACTCTGCTTTAGAGCAAGAAGCACGCTCTTGCTTTCTAGAGTCTCAAATACAGCAGGAAACATGAGTGTGCTGAGAACAAAAGAACCGTGTTTCATACACATACAGACCATATCTAGTCCAACTCTGCTTCTGAAACTGATACAAAGCACTGCTCCTCTAACATCCGATGCTTGTCAGTTAAGATGTGAAACGTGTGAGCTCCGTGAACGATGTAGTTTGTTTGAGATGGAAAGTAACTGCCCTTACCTGAAACGAAGTCTTGCTTGTAGGAAGAATCAGAGCCAGGGATTTAACTCCAAATCTAAAGTGAAACACACAGCACAGTTCTCATATATACATCCCACTCTGCTTTAGAGCAAAAAGCACGCTCTTGCTTTCTAGATTCTCTCATACAGCAGGAAACGTGAGTGTGCTCAGAAAAAATGAACAGTGTTTCCTAAACTTACGGACCATATCTATTCCAACTCTGCTTCTGAAACTGATACAAAGCACTGGTCCTCTAACATCTGATGCTTGTCAGTTAAGATGAGAAACGTGTGAGCTTCGTGAAAGATGTAGTTCGTTTGAGCTGAAAAGTGACTGCCCTTACTTGAAACCAATCTTGCTTGGAGGAATACACAGAGCATGGAATTTAACTCCATTTCTGAAGGGAAACACACAGCATAGTTCTCATCCATGGATCACACTCTGCTTTAGAGCAAGTAGCACGCTCTTGCTTTCTAGAGTCTCTAAAACAGCAGGATACATGAGTGTGCAGAGAACAAAAGAACGGTGTTTCCTACACATACAGACCATCTCTAGTACAACTGTGCCTCTGAAATTGATACAATGCGCAGGTCCTCTAACATCCAATGCTTGTCATTTAAGATGAGAAACGTGTGAGCTTCGTGAACGATGTAGTTCGTAGAGCTGAAAAGTAACTGCCCTTACCTGAAACGAAGTAGTGCTTGTAGGAAGACACAGAGCCTGGGATTTAACTCCATTTCTGAAGGGAAACACACAGCATAGTTCTCATCCATTGAACACACTCTGCTTTAGAGCAAAAAGAACGCTCTTGCTTTCTAGAGTCTTTAATACAGCAGGAAAATAGAGTGTGCTCAGAACAAATGAACTGTGTTTACTACACATACAGACCATATCTAGTTCAACTCTGCTTCTGAAACTGAAACAAACCACAGGTCCTCTAACATCCAATGTTTGTCTGTTAAGATGAGTAACATGTGCGCGTCTTGAATGATGTAGTTCGTTTGAGCTGTAAAGTAACTGCACTTCCCTGAAATGAAGTCTTGCTTGTAGGAAGACTCAGAGCCTGGAATTCAATTCCAATTCTGAAGTGAAAGACACAGCAGAGTTCTCATCCATTGATCACACTCTGCTTTACAGCAAGAAGCACGCTCTAGCTTATTAGTTTCACTAAGAAAGCAGGAAAAGTGAGTGTGCTGAGAACAAAAGAACGGTGGTTCCTACACATACGGGCCATACCAATTCCAACACTGCTTCTGAAATTAATGCAAAGCACTAGTCCTCTAACATCCAATGCTTGTCAGTTAAGATGAGAAACGTGTAGCTTTGTGAAATATGTAGTTCGTTTGAGCTGTAAAGTAACTGCCCTTACCTGAAACGAAGTCTTCCTTGTAGGAAGACTCAGAGCCAGGGATTTAACTCCATTTCTGAAGTGAAACACACAGCACAGTTCTCATATATAGATCACAATCTGCTTTAAAGCAAGAAGCACACCCTTGCTTTCTAGATTCTCTAATACAGCAGGAAACATGAGTGTGCTGAGAACAAAAGAACGGTGTTTCTTTAACATATGGACCCTATCTATTCCAACTCTGCCTCTGATATTGATACAAAGCACAGGTCCACTGACATCCAATGCTTGTCATTTAAGGTGAGAAACGTGTGAGCTTTGTGAACGATGTAGTTTGTTTGAGCTGAAAAGTGGCTGCCCTTACCTGAAACGAAGTCTTTAATGTAGGAAGACACAGAGCCTGGGATTTAACTCTATATCTGAAGGGAAACACACTGCATAGTTCTCATCCATCGATCACACTCTGCTTTAGAGCAAGGAGCACGCTCTTGCTTTCCAGAGTCTCTAAGACAGCAGGAAACGTGAGTGAGATAAGAAAAAAAGAACGATGTTTCCTACACATACGGACCATATCTATACCAACTCTGCTTCTGAAACTGTTACAAAGCACTGGTCCTCTAACATCTGATGCTTCTCTGTTAAGATGAGAAAAGATTGAGCTTCGTGAACGATGTAGTTCATTTGTCCTGAAAAGTGACTGCCCTTACTTAAATCAAATTCTTGATTGTAGGAAGACTCAGAGCCTTGAATTTACCACCATATCTGAAGGGAAACATACAGCATAGTTCTCATCCATGGATCACACTCTGCTTTAGAGCAAGAAGCACGCTCTTGCTTTCTAGAGTCTCTAATACAGCCGGAAACATGAGTGTGCTCAGAACAAAAGAACGGTGTTTCCCACACATGCGGACAATATCTAGTTCAACTCTGCTTCTGAAACTGAATCAAACCGCAGGGCCTCTAACATCCAATGCTTGTCAGTTAAGATGAGAAACGTGTGAGCTTCGTGAATGAGGTAGTTTGTTTGAGCTGAATAGTGACTGCCCTTACCAGAAACGAAGTAGTGCTTGTAGGAAGACACAGAGCCTGGGATTTAACTCCATTTCTGAAGGGAAACACACAGCATAGTTCTCATCTATTGATCACACTCTGCTTTAGAGCAAGAAGAACGCTCTTCTTTCTAGAATCTCTAATACAGCAGGAAACTCGAGTGTGCCCCGAACAAATGAACGGTGTTTCCCACACATACAGACCATATCTAGTTCAACTCTGCTTCTGAAACTGAAAAAAACTATAGGTCCTCTAACATCCAATGCTTGTCAGTTAAGATGACAAAAGTGTGAGCTTCGTGAACAATGTAGTTCATTTAGCTGTAAAGTAACTGCCATTACCTGAAACGAAGTCTGGCTTGTAGGAAGATTCAGAGACTGGGTTTTAACTCCATTTCTGAAGTGAAACACACAGCAGAGTTCTCATATATAGATCACACTCTCCTTTAGAGGAAGATGCATGCTCCTGCTTTCTAGAGTCTCTAAGACAGCAGGAAACAAGAGTGTGCTGAGAAAAAAAGAACGGTGTTTCCTACACATACGGACCATATCTATTCCAACTCTACTTCTGAAACTGATACAAAGCACTGGTCCTCTGACATCTGATGCTTGTCAGTTAAGATGAGAAACATGTGAGCTTCGTGAACGATGTAGTTCGTTTGCTGAAAAGTGACTGTCCTTACCTGACACGAATTAGTGCTTTTAGGAAGACACTGAGCCTGGGATTTAAATCCACTTTTGAAGGGAAACACACAGCATAGTTGTCTTCCATTGATCACACTCTGCTTTAGAGCAAGAACGCTCCTGCTTTCTAGAATCTGTAATACAGCAGGAAACTAGAGTGTGCTCAGAACAAATGAATGGTGTTTCCTACACATACAGACCATATCTAGTACAACTCTGCCTCTGAAATTCATACAAAGCACAGGTCCTCTGACATCCAATGCTTGTCATTTAAGGTGAGAAACGTGTGAGCTTCGTGAACGATGTAGTTCGTTTGAGCTGAAAAGTGGCTGCCCTTACCTGAAACTAAGTCTTTAATGTAGGAAGACACAGAGCCTGGGATTTAACTCTATGTCTGAAGGGAAACACACAGCATAGTTCTCATCCATCGATCACACTCTGCTGTAAAGCAAGAAGCCCGCTCTTGCTTTCTAGATTCTCTAATACAGCAAGAAACGTGAGTGTGCTCAGAACAAATGAACGGTGTTTCCTACACATACGGACCATATCTAGTCCAACTCTGCTGCTGAAACTGATACAAAACACTGGTCCTCTAACATCCGATGCTTGTCAGTTAAGATGAGAAATGTGTGAGCTTCGTGAACGATGTAGTTCATTTGAGCTGAAAAGTGACTGCCCTTACCTGAAACCAAGTCTTGATTGTAGGAACACACAGAGCCTGGAATTTAACTCCATTTTTGAAGGGAAACGCACACCATAGTTCTCATCCATGGATCACACTCTGCTTTAGAACAAGAAGCACGCTCTTGCTTTCCAGAGTCTCTAAGACAGCAGGAAACGTGAGTGAGATGAGAAAAAAAGAACGGTGTTTCCTACGCATACGGACCATACCTATTCCAACTCTGCTTGTAAAACTGTTACAAAGCACTGGTCCTCTAACATCTGATGCTTCTCTGTTAAGATGAGAAACGTTTGAGCTTCGTGAACGATGTAGTTCGTTTGAGCTGTAAAGTAACTGCCCTTACCTGAAACGAAGTGTTGCTTGTAGGAAGACTCAGAGCCTGGGATTTAACTCCATTTCTGAAGTGAAACACAAAGCATAGTTCTCATATACAGATGACACTCTGCTTTAGAGCAAGAAGCACGCTCTTGCTTTCTAGAGTCTCTAATACAGCAGGAAACTTGAGTGTGCTCAGAACAAAAGAACGGTGTTTCCTACACATACGGACAATATCTAGTTCAACTCTGATTCTGAAACTGAAACAAACCACAGGTCCTCTAACATCCAATGCTTGTCAGTTAAGATGAGAAACGTGTGAGCTTCATGAACGGTGTAGTTCGTTTAGCAGTAAAGTAACTGCCCTTACCTGAAACGAAGTCTTGCTTGTAGGGAGACTCAGAGCCTGGGGTTTAACTCCATTTCTGAAGTGAAACACACAGCACAGTTCTCATATATAGAACACACTCTGCTTTAGAGCAAAAAGCACGCTCTTGCTTTCTTGATTCTCTAATACAGCAGGAAACGTGAGTGTGCTCAGAACAAATGAACAGTGTTTCCTACACATACGGACCATATCTAGTCCAACTCTGCTTCTGAAACTGATACAAACCACAGGTCCTCTAACATCCAATGCTTGTCAGTTAAGATGAGAAACGTGTGAGCTTCATGAACGATGTAGTTTGTTTGAGCTGAAAAGTGACTGCCCTTACCTGAAATGAAGTAGTGCTTGTAGGAAGACACAGAGCCTGGGATTTAACTCCATTTCTGAATGGAAACACACAGCATAGTTCTCATCCATTGACTATACTCTGCTTTAGAGCAAGAAGAACGCTCTTGCTTCTAGAATCTCTAATACAGCAGGAAACTAGAGTGTGCTCCGAACAAAGAACGGTGTTTCCTACATATATAGACCATATCTAGTTCAACTCTGCTTCTGATACTGAAACAAACCACAGGTCCTCTAACATCCAATGCTTGTCTGTTAAGATGAGAAACGTGTGAGCTTCTTGAAAGATGTAGTTCGATTGAGCTGTAAAGTAACTGCCCTTACCTGAAATAAAGTCTTGCTTGTAGGAAGACTCAGAGCCTGGGATTTAACACCATTTCTGAAGTGAAACACAAAGCACAGTTCTCATATATAGATCACACTCTGCTTTAGAGCAAGAAGCACGCTCTTGCTTTCTAAAGTCTCTAATACAGCAGGAAACTTGAGTGTTCTCAGAAAAAAAGAACGGTGTTTCCTACACATACAGACAATATCTAGTTCAACTCTGCCTCTGAAACTGAAACAAAGCCCTGGTCCTCTAACATCCGATGCTTGTCTGCTAAGATGAGAAACGTGTGAGATGCTTGAAGGATGTAGTTCGTTTGAGCTATAAAGAAACTGCGCTTATCTGAAATGAAGTCTTGTTTGTAGGAAGACTCAGAGCCTGGGATTTAACTCCATTTCTGAAGTGAAACACACAGCAGAGTTCTCATCCATTGATCACAGTCTGCTTTAGAGCAAGAAGCACGCTCTAGCTTTCTAGAGTCTCTAATACAGCAGGAAACGTGAGTGTGCTCAGAACAAAAGAACGGTGTTTCCTACACATACGGACAATATCTAGTTCAACTATGCTTCTGAAACTCAAACGAACCACAGGTCCTCTAACATCCAATGCTTGTCAGTTAAGATGAGAAACGTGTGAGCTTCATGAACGATGTAGTTCGTTTAGCTGAAAAGTGACTGCCCTTACTTGAAATGAAGTCTTGCTTGTTGGAAGACTCAGAGCCTGGGATTTTAACTCCAATTCTGAAGGGAAACACACAGACGAGTTCTCATCCATTGATCAGACTCTGCTTTAGAGCAAGAAGCACACTCTTCCTTTCCAGAGTCTCTAAGACAGCAGGAAACATGAGTGTGCTGAGAACAAAAGAATGGAGTTACCTACACATAAGGACCATATCAAGTTCAACTCTGCTTCTGAAACTGAAACAAACCACAGGTCCTCTAACATGCAATGCTTGTAGTTAAGATGAGAAACGTGTGAGCTTTGTAAACGATGTAGTTCTTTTGAGCTGGAATGTAACTGCCCTTACCTGAAACGAAGTAGTGCTTGTAGGGAGACTCAGAGCCTGAGATTTAAATCCATTTCTGAAGTGAAACACACAGCAGAGTTCTCATCCATTGATCACACTCTGCTTTAGAGCAAGAAGCACGCTCTTGCTTTCCAGAGTCTCTAAGACAGCAGGAAACGTGAGTGAGATGAGATAAAAAGAACGGTGTTTCCTACGCATACGGACCATACCTATTCCAACTCTGCTTGTAAAACTGTTACAAAGCACTGGTCCTCTAACATCTGATGCTTCTCTGTTAAGATGAGAAACGTTTGAGCTTCGTGAACGATGTAGTTCGTTTGAGCTGTAAAGTAACTGCCCTTACCTGAAACGAAGTGTTGCTTGTAGGAAGACTCAGAGCCTGGGATTTAACTCCATTTCTGAAGTGAAACACAAAGCATAGTTCTCATATACAGATGACACTCTGCTTTAGAGCAAGAAGCACGCTCTTGCTTTCTAGAGTCTCTAATACAGCAGGAAACTTGAGTGTGCTCAGAACAAAAGAACGGTGTTTCCTACACATACGGACAATATCTAGTTCAACTCTGATTCTGAAACTGAAACAAACCACAGGTCCTCTAACATCCAATGCTTGTCAGTTAAGATGAGAAACGTGTGAGCTTCATGAACGGTGTAGTTCGTTTAGCAGTAAAGTAACTGCCCTTACCTGAAACGAAGTCTTGCTTGTAGGGAGACTCAGAGCCTGGGGTTTAACTCCATTTCTGAAGTGAAACACACAGCACAGTTCTCATATATAGAACACACTCTGCTTTAGAGCAAAAAGCACGCTCTTGCTTTCTTGATTCTCTAATACAGCAGGAAACGTGAGTGTGCTCAGAACAAATGAACAGTGTTTCCTACACATACGGACCATATCTAGTCCAACTCTGCTTCTGAAACTGATACAAACCACAGGTCCTCTAACATCCAATGCTTGTCAGTTAAGATGAGAAACGTGTGAGCTTCATGAACGATGTAGTTTGTTTGAGCTGAAAAGTGACTGCCCTTACCTGAAATGAAGTAGTGCTTGTAGGAAGACACAGAGCCTGGGATTTAACTCCATTTCTGAATGGAAACACACAGCATAGTTCTCATCCATTGACTATACTCTGCTTTAGAGCAAGAAGAACGCTCTTGCTTCTAGAATCTCTAATACAGCAGGAAACTAGAGTGTGCTCCGAACAAAGAACGGTGTTTCCTACATATATAGACCATATCTAGTTCAACTCTGCTTCTGATACTGAAACAAACCACAGGTCCTCTAACATCCAATGCTTGTCTGTTAAGATGAGAAACGTGTGAGCTTCTTGAAAGATGTAGTTCGATTGAGCTGTAAAGTAACTGCCCTTACCTGAAATAAAGTCTTGCATGTAGGAAGACTCAGAGCCTGGGATTTAACACCATTTCTGAAGTGAAACACAAAGCACAGTTCTCATATATAGATCACACTCTGCTTTAGAGCAAGAAGCACGCTCTGGCTTTCTAAAGTCTCTAATACAGCAGGAAACTTGAGTGTTCTCAGAAAAAAAGAACGGTGTTTCCTACACATACAGACAATATCTAGTTCAACTCTGCCTCTGAAACTGAAACAAAGCCCTGGTCCTCTAACATCCGATGCTTGTCTGCTAAGATGAGAAACGTGTGAGATGCTTGAAGGATGTAGTTCGTTTGAGCTATAAAGAAACTGCGCTTATCTGAAATGAAGTCTTGTTTGTAGGAAGACTCAGAGCCTGGGATTTAACTCCATTTCTGAAGTGAAACACACAGCAGAGTTCTCATCCATTGATCACAGTCTGCTTTAGAGCAAGAAGCACGCTCTAGCTTTCTAGAGTCTCTAATACAGCAGGAAACGTGAGTGTGCTCAGAACAAAAGAACGGTGTTTCCTACACATACGGACAATATCTAGTTCAACTATGCTTCTGAAACTCAAACGAACCACAGGTCCTCTAACATCCAATGCTTGTCAGTTAAGATGTGAAACGTGTGAGCTTCGTAAACGATGTAGTTCTTTTGAGCTGGAATGTAACTGCCCTTACCTGAAACGAAGTAGTGCTTGTAGGGAGACTCAGAGCCTGAGATTTAAATCCATTTCTGAAGTGAAACACACAGCAGAGTTCTCATCCATTGATCACACTCTGCTTTAGAGCAAGAAGCACGCTCTTGCTTTCCAGAGTCTCTAAGACAGCAGGAAACGTGAGTGAGATGAGAAAAAAAGAACGGTGTTTCCTACGCATACGGACCATACCTATTCCAACTCTGCTTGTAAAACTGTTACAAAGCACTGGTCCTCTAACATCTGATGCTTCTCTGTTAAGATGAGAAACGTTTGAGCTTCGTGAACGATGTAGTTCGTTTGAGCTGTAAAGTAACTGCCCTTACCTGAAACGAAGTGTTGCTTGTAGGAAGACTCAGAGCCTGGGATTTAACTCCATTTCTGAAGTGAAACACAAAGCATAGTTCTCATATACAGATGACACTCTGCTTTAGAGCAAGAAGCACGCTCTTGCTTTCTAGAGTCTCTAATACAGCAGGAAACTTGAGTGTGCTCAGAACAAAAGAACGGTGTTTCCTACACATACGGACAATATCTAGTTCAACTCTGATTCTGAAACTGAAACAAACCACAGGTCCTCTAACATCCAATGCTTGTCAGTTAAGATGAGAAACGTGTGAGCTTCATGAACGGTGTAGTTCGTTTAGCAGTAAAGTAACTGCCCTTACCTGAAACGAAGTCTTGCTTGTAGGGAGACTCAGAGCCTGGGGTTTAACTCCATTTCTGAAGTGAAACACACAGCAGAGTTCCCACATATAGATCACACTCTGCTTTAGAGCATGAAGCACGCTCTTGCTTTCTAGAGTCTCTAAGACAGCAGGAAACATGAGTGTGCTGAGAACAAAAGAACGGTGTTTCATACACATACAGACCATATCTAGTCCTACTCTGCATCTGAAATTGATACAAAGCACTGGGCCTCTAACATCCGAAGCGTGTCAGTTAACATGAGAAACGTGTGAGCTTCGTGAACGATGTAGTTCATTTGAGCTAAAAAGTGACTGCCCTTACCTGAAATGAAGTAGTGCTTGTAGGAAGACACAGAGCATGGGATTTAACTCCATTTCTGAATGGAAACACACAGCATAGTTCTCTTCCATGGATCACACTCTGCTTTAGAGCAAGAAGGACGCTCTTGCTTTCTAGAATCTCTAATACAGCAGGAATCTAGAGTGTGCTCCGAACAATGAATGGTGTTTCCTACATATATAGACCATATCTAGTTCAACTCTGCTTCTGATACTGAAACAAAGCACAGGTCCTCTAAAATCCAATGCTTGTCTGTTAAGATGAGAAACGTGTGAGCTTCTTGAAAGATGTAGTTCGTTTGAGCTGTAAGTAACTGCCCTTACCTGAAACGAAGTCTTGCTTGTAGGAAGACTCAGAGCCTGGGATTTAACACCATTTCTGAAGTGAAACACAAAGCACAGTTCTCATATATAGATTACACTCTGCTTTAGAGCAAGAAGAACGCTCTTGCTTTCTAGAGTCTCTAATACAGCAGGAAACTTGAGTGTTCTCAGAACAAAAGAACGGTGTTTCCTACACATACAGACAATATCTAGTTCAACTCTGCTTCAGAAACTGAAACAAAGCCCTGGTCCTCTAACATCCGATGCTTGTCTGCTAAGATGAGAAACGTGTGAGCTGCTTGAACGATGTAGTTCGTTTGAGCTATAAAGAAACTGCCCTTACCTGAAATGAAGTCTTGTTTGTAGGAAGACTCAGAGCCTGGGATTTAACTCCATTTCTGAAGTGAAACACACAGCAGAGTTCTCATCCATTGATCACACTCTGCTTTAGAGCAAGAAGTACGCTCTAGCTTTCTAGAGTCTCTAAGACAGCAGGAAACTTGAGTGTGCTCAGAACAAAAAAACGGTGTTTCCTACACATACAGACAATATCTAGTTCAACTCTGCTTCTGAAAGTGAAACAAACCACAGGTCCTCTAACATCTAATGCTTGTCAGTTAAGATGAGAAACGTGTGAGCTTCATGAACTATGTAGTTCGTTTAGCTGCAAAGTAACTGCCCTTACCTGAAACGAAGTCTTGCTTGTAGGGAGACTCAGAGCCAGGGGTTTAACTCCATTTCTGAAGTGAAACACACAGCACAGTTCTCATATATAGAACACACTCTGCTTTAGAGCAAAAAGCACGCTCTTGCTTTCTTGATTCTCTAATACAGCAGGAAACGTGAGTGTGCTCAGAACAAATGAACAGTGTTTCCTACACATACGGACCATATCTAGTCCAACTCTGCTTCTGAAACTGATACAAACCACAGGTCCTCTAACATCCAATGCTTGTCAGTTAAGATGAGAAACGTGTGAGCTTCATGAACGATGTAGTTTGTTTGAGCTGAAAAGTGACTGCCCTTACCTGAAATGAAGTAGTGCTTGTAGGAAGACACAGAGCCTGGGATTTAACTCCATTTCTGAATGGAAACACACAGCATAGTTCTCATCCATTGACTATATTCTGCTTTAGAGCAAGAAGAACGCTCTTGCTTCTAGAATCTCTAATACAGCAGGAAACTAGAGTGTGCTCCGAACAAAGAACGGTGTTTCCTACATATATAGACCATATCTAGTTCAACTCTGCTTCTGATACTGAAACAAACCACAGGTCCTCTAACATCCAATGCTTGTCTGTTAAGATGAGAAACGTGTGAGCTTCTTGAAATATGTAGTTCGATTGAGCTGTAAAGTAACTGCCCTTACCTGAAATAAAGTCTTGCTTGTAGGAAGACTCAGAGCCTGGGATTTAACACCATTTCCTAAGTGAAACACAAAGCACAGTTCTCATATATAGATCACACTCTGCTTTAGAGCAAGAAGCACGCTCTTGCTTTCTAAAGTCTCTAATACAGCAGGAAACTTGAGTGTTCTCAGAACAAAAGAACGGTGTTTCCTACACATACAGACAATATCTAGTTCAACTCTGCCTCTGAAACTGAAACAAAGCCCTGGTCCTCTAACATCCGATGCTTGTCTGCTAAGATGAGAAACGTGTGAGATGCTTGAAGGATGTAGTTCGTTTGAGCTATAAAGAAACTGCGCTTATCTGAAATGAAGTCTTGTTTGTAGGAAGACTCAGAGCCTGGGATTTAACTCCATTTCTGAAGTGAAACACACAGCAGAGTTGTCATCCATTGATCACAGTCTGCTTTAGAGCAAGAAGCACGCTCTAGCTTTCTAGAGTCTCTAATACAGCAGGAAACGTGAGTGTGCTCAGAACAAAAGAACGGTGTTTCCTACACATACGGACAATATCTAGTTCAACTATGCTTCTGAAACTCAAACGAACCACAGGTCCTCTAACATCCAATGCTTGTCAGTTAAGATGTGAAACGTGTGAGCTTCATGAACGATGTAGTTCGTTTAGCTGAAAAGTGACTGCCCTTACTTGAAATGAAGTCTTGCTTGTTGGAAGACTCAGAGCCTGGGATTTTAACTACAATTCTGAAGGGAAACACACAGACGAGTTCTCATCCATTGATCAGACTCTGCTTTAGAGCAAGAAGCACACTCTTCCTTTCCAGAGTCTCTAAGACAGCAGGAAACATGAGTGTGCTGAGAACAAAAGAATGGAGTTACCTACACATAAGGACCATATCAAGTTCAACTCTGCTTCTGAAACTGAAACAAACCACAGGTCCTCTAACATGCAATGCTTGTAGTTAAGATGAGAAACGTGTGAGCTTCGTAAATGATGTAGTTCTTTTGAGCTGGAATGTAACTGCCCTTACCTGAAACGAAGTAGTGCTTGTAGGGAGACTCAGAGCCTGAGATTTAAATCCATTTCTGAAGTGAAACACACAGCAGAGTTCTCATCCATTGATCACACTCTGCTTTAGAGCAAGAAGCACGCTCTTGCTTTCCAGAGTCTCTAAGACAGCAGGAAACGTGAGTGAGATGAGAAAAAAAGAACGGTGTTTCCTACGCATACGGACCATACCTATTCCAACTCTGCTTGTAAAACTGTTACAAAGCACTGGTCCTCTAACATCTGATGCTTCTCTGTTAAGATGAGAAACGTTTGAGCTTCGTGAACGATGTAGTTCGTTTGAGCTGTAAAGTAACTGCCCTTACCTGAAACGAAGTGTTGCTTGTAGGAAGACTCAGAGCCTGGGATTTAACTCCATTTCTGAAGTGAAACACAAAGCATAGTTCTCATATACAGATGACACTCTGCTTTAGAGCAAGAAGCACGCTCTTGCTTTCTAGAGTCTCTAATACAGCAGGAAACTTGAGTGTGCTCAGAACAAAAGAACGGTGTTTCCTACACATACGGACAATATCTAGTTCAACTCTGATTCTGAAACTGAAACAAACCACAGGTCCTCTAACATCCAATGCTTGTCAGTTAAGATGAGAAACGTGTGAGCTTCATGAACGGTGTAGTTCGTTTAGCAGTAAAGTAACTGCCCTTACCTGAAACGAAGTCTTGCTTGTGGGAGACTCAGAGCCTGGGGTTTAACTCCATTTCTGAAGTGAAACACACAGCAGAGTTCCCACATATAGATCACACTCTGCTTTAGAGCATGAAGCACGCTCTTGCTTTCTAGAGTCTCTAAGACAGCAGGAAACATGAGTGTGCTGAGAACAAAAGAACGGTGTTTCATACACATACAGACCATATCTAGTCCTACTCTGCATCTGAAATTGATACAAAGCACTGGGCCTCTAACATCCGAAGCGTGTCAGTTAACATGAGAAACGTGTGAGCTTCGTGAACGATGTAGTTCATTTGAGCTAAAAAGTGACTGCCCTTACCTGAAATGAAGTAGTCCTTGTAGGAAGACACAGAGCATGGGATTTAACTCCATTTCTGAATGGAAACACACAGCATAGTTCTCTTCCATGGATCACACTCTGCTTTAGAGCAAGAAGGACGCTCTTGCTTTCTAGAATCTCTAATACAGCAGGAATCTAGAGTGTGCTCCGAACAATGAATGGTGTTTCCTACATATATAGACCATATCTAGTTCAACTCTGCTTCTGATACTGAAACAAAGCACAGGTCCTCTAAAATCCAATGCTTGTCTGTTAAGATGAGAAACGTGTGAGCTTCTTGAAAGATGTAGTTCGTTTGAGCTGTAAGTAACTGCCCTTACCTGAAACGAAGTCTTGCTTGTAGGAAGACTCAGAGCCTGGGATTTAACACCATTTCTGAAGTGAAACACAAAGCACAGTTCTCATATATAGATTACACTCTGCTTTAGAGCAAGAAGAACGCTCTTGCTTTCTAGAGTCTCTAATACAGCAGGAAACTTGAGTGTTCTCAGAACAAAAGAACGGTGTTTCCTACACATACGGACAATATCTAGTTCAACTCTGCTTCAGAAACTGAAACAAAGCCCTGGTCCTCTAACATCCGATGCTTGTCTGCTAAGATGAGAAACGTGTGAGCTGCTTGAACGATGTAGTTCGTTTGAGCTATAAAGAAACTGCCCTTACCTGAAATGAAGTCTTGTTTGTAGGAAGACTCAGAGCCTGGGATTTAACTCCATTTCTGAAGTGAAACACACAGCAGAGTTCTCATCCATTGATCACACTCTGCTTTAGAGCAAGAAGTACGCTCTAGCTTTCTAGATTCTCTAAGACAGCAGGAAACTTGAGTGTGCTCAGAACAAAAAAACGGTGTTTCCTACACATACAGACAATATCTAGTTCAACTCTGCTTCTGAAAGTGAAACAAACCACAGGTCCTCTAACATCTAATGCTTGTCAGTTAAGATGAGAAACGTGTGAGCTTCATGAACTATGTAGTTCGTTTAGCTGCAAAGTAACTGCCCTTACCTGAAACGAAGTCTTGCTTGTAGGGAGACTCAGAGCCAGGGGTTTAACTCCATTTCTGAAGTGAAACACACAGCACAGTTCTCATATATAGAACACACTCTGCTTTAGAGCAAAAAGCACGCTCTTGCTTTCTTGATTCTCTAATACAGCAGGAAACGTGAGTGTGCTCAGAACAAATGAACAGTGTTTCCTACACATACGGACCATATCTAGTCCAACTCTGCTTCTGAAACTGATACAAACCACAGGTCCTCTAACATCCAATGCTTGTCAGTTAAGATGAGAAACGTGTGAGCTTCATGAACGATTTTAGTTTGTTTGAGCTGAAAAGTGACTGCCCTTACCTGAAATGAAGTAGTGCTTGTAGGAAGACACAGAGCCTGGGATTTAACTCCATTTCTGAATGGAAACACACAGCATAGTTCTCATCCATTGACTATACTCTGCTTTAGAGCAAGAAGAACGCTCTTGCTTCTAGAATCTCTAATACAGCAGGAAACTAGAGTGTGCTCCAAACAAAGAACGGTGTTTCCTACATATATAGACCATATCTAGTTCAACTCTGCTTCTGATACTGAAACAAACCACAGGTCCTCTAACATCCAATGCTTGTCTGTTAAGATGAGAAACGTGTGAGCTTCTTGAAAGATGTAGTTCGATTGAGCTGTAAAGTAACTGCCCTTACCTGAAATAAAGTCTTGCTTGTAGGAAGACTCAGAGCCTGGGATTTAACACCATTTCCTAAGTGAAACACAAAGCACAGTTCTCATATATAGATCACACTCTGCTTTAGAGCAAGAAGCACGCTCTTGCTTTCTAAAGTCTCTAATACAGCAGGAAACTTGAGTGTTCTCAGAACAAAAGAACGGTGTTTCCTACACATACAGACAATATCTAGTTCAACTCTGCCTCTGAAACTGAAACAAAGCCCTGGTCCTCTAACATCCGATGCTTGTCTGCTAAGATGAGAAAAGTGTGAGATGCTTGAAGGATGTAGTTCGTTTGAGCTATAAAGAAACTGCGCTTATCTGAAATGAAGTCTTGTTTGTAGGAAGACTCAGAGCCTGGGATTTAACTCCATTTCTGAAGTGAAACACACAGCAGAGTTGTCATCCATTGATCACAGTCTGCTTTAGAGCAAGAAGCACGCTCTAGCTTTCTAGAGTCTCTAATACAGCAGGAAACGTGAGTGTGCTCAGAACAAAAGAACGGTGTTTCCTACACATACGGACAATATCTAGTTCAACTATGCTTCTGAAACTCAAACGAACCACAGGTCCTCTAACATCCAATGCTTGTCAGTTAAGATGTGAAACGTGTGAGCTTCATGAACGATGTAGTTCGTTTAGCTGAAAAGTGACTGCCCTTACTTGAAATGAAGTCTTGCTTGTTGGAAGACTCAGAGCCTGGGATTTTAACTACAATTCTGAAGGGAAACACACAGACGAGTTCTCATCCATTGATCAGACTCTGCTTTAGAGCAAGAAGCACACTCTTCCTTTCCAGAGTCTCTAAGACAGCAGGAAACATGAGTGTGCTGAGAACAAAAGAATGGAGTTACCTACACATAAGGACCATATCAAGTTCAACTCTGCTTCTGAAACTGAAACAAACCACAGGTCCTCTAACATGCAATGCTTGTAGTTAAGATGAGAAACGTGTGAGCTTCGTAAATGATGTAGTTCTTTTGAGCTGGAATGTAACTGCCCTTACCTGAAACGAAGTAGTGCTTGTAGGGAGACTCAGAGCCTGAGATTTAAATCCATTTCTGAAGTGAAACACACAGCAGAGTTCTCATCCATTGATCACACTCTGCTTTAGAGCAAGAAGCACGCTCTTGCTTTCCAGAGTCTCTAAGACAGCAGGAAACGTGAGTGAGATGAGAAAAAAAGAACGGTGTTTCCTACGCATACGGACCATACCTATTCCAACTCTGCTTGTAAAACTGTTACAAAGCACTGGTCCTCTAACATCTGATGCTTCTCTGTTAAGATGAGAAACGTTTGAGCTTCGTGAACGATGTAGTTCGTTTGAGCTGTAAAGTAACTGCCCTTACCTGAAACGAAGTGTTGCTTGTAGGAAGACTCAGAGCCTGGGATTTAACTCCATTTCTGAAGTGAAACACAAAGCATAGTTCTCATATACAGATGACACTCTGCTTTAGAGCAAGAAGCACGCTCTTGCTTTCTAGAGTCTCTAATACAGCAGGAAACTTGAGTGTGCTCAGAACAAAAGAACGGTGTTTCCTACACATACGGACAATATCTAGTTCAACTCTGATTCTGAAACTGAAACAAACCACAGGTCCTCTAACATCCAATGCTTGTCAGTTAAGATGAGAAACGTGTGAGCTTCATGAACAGTGTAGTTCGTTTAGCAGTAAAGTAACTGCCCTTACCTGAAACGAATTCTTGCTTGTGGGAGACTCAGAGCCTGGGGTTTAACTCCATTTCTGAAGTGAAACACACAGCAGAGTTCCCACATATAGATCACACTCTGCTTTAGAGCATGAAGCACGCTCTTGCTTTCTAGAGTCTCTAAGACAGCAGGAAACATGAGTGTGCTGAGAACAAAAGAACGGTGTTTCATACACATACAGACCATATCTAGTCCTACTCTGCATCTGAAATTGATACAAAGCACTGGGCCTCTAACATCCGAAGCATGTCAGTTAACATGAGAAACGTGTGAGCTTCGTGAACGATGTAGTTCATTTGAGCTAAAAAGTGACTGCCCTTACCTGAAATGAAGTAGTGCTTGTAGGAAGACACAGAGCATGGATTTAACTCCATTTCTGAATGGAAACACACAGCATAGTTCTCTTCCATGGATCACACTCTGCTTTAGAGCAAGAAGGACGCTCTTGCTTTCTAGAATCTCTAATACAGCAGGAATCTAGAGTGTGCTCCGAACAATGAATGGTGTTTCCTACATATATAGACCATATCTAGTTCAACTCTGCTTCTGATACTGAAACAAAGCACAGGTCCTCTAACATCCAATGCTTGTCTGTTAAGATGAGAAACGTGTGAGCTTCTTGAAAGATGTAGTTCGTTTGAGCTGTAAGTAACTGCCCTTACCTGAAACGAAGTCTTGCTTGTAGGAAGACTCAGAGCCTGGGATTTAACACCATTTCTGAAGTGAAACACAAAGCACAGTTCTCATATATAGATTACACTCTGCTTTAGAGCAAGAAGAACGCTCTTGCTTTCTAGAGTCTCTAATACAGCAGGAAACTTGAGTGTTCTCAGAACAAAAGAACGGTGTTTCCTACACATACGGACAATATCTAGTTCAACTCTGCTTCAGAAACTGAAACAAAGCCCTGGTCCTCTAACATCCGATGCTTGTCTGCTAAGATGAGAAACGTGTGAGCTGCTTGAACGATGTAGTTCGTTTGAGCTATAAAGAAACTGCCCTTACCTGAAATGAAGTCTTGTTTGTAGGAAGACTCAGAGCCTGGGATTTAACTCCATTTCTGAAGTGAAACACACAGCAGAGTTCTCATCCATTGATCACACTCTGCTTTAGAGCAAGAAGCACGCTCTAGCTTTCTAGAGTCTCTAAGACAGCAGGAAACTTGAGTGTGCTCAGAACAAAAAAACGGTGTTTCCTACACATACAGACAATATCTAGTTCAACTCTGCTTCTGAAAGTGAAACAAACCACAGGTCCTCTAACATCTAATGCTTGTCAGTTAAGATGAGAAACGTGTGAGCTTCATGAACTATGTAGTTCGTTTAGCTGCAAAGTAACTGCCCTTACCTGAAACGAAGTCTTGCTTGTAGGGAGACTCAGAGCCTGGGGTTTAACTCCATTTCTGAAGTGAAACACACAGCACAGTTCTCATATATAGAACACACTCTGCTTTAGAGCAAAAAGCACGCTCTTGCTTTCTTGATTCTCTAATACAGCAGGAAACGTGAGTGTGCTCAGAACAAATGAACAGTGTTTCCTACACATACGGACCATATCTAGTCCAACTCTGCTTCTGAAACTGATACAAACCACAGGTCCTCTAACATCCAATGCTTGTCAGTTAAGATGAGAAACGTGTGAGCTTCATGAACGATGTAGTTTGTTTGAGCTGAAAAGTGACTGCCCTTACCTGAAATGAAGTAGTGCTTGTAGGAAGACACAGAGCCTGGGATTTAACTCCATTTCTGAATGGAAACACACAGCATAGTTCTCATCCATTGACTATACTCTGCTTTAGAGCAAGAAGAACGCTCTTGCTTCTAGAATCTCTAATACAGCAGGAAACTAGAGTGTGCTCCAAACAAAGAACGGTGTTTCCTACATATATAGACCATATCTAGTTCAACTCTGCTTCTGATACTGAAACAAACCACAGGTCCTCTAACATCCAATGCTTGTCTGTTAAGATGAGAAACGTGTGAGCTTCTTGAAAGATGTAGTTCGATTGAGCTGTAAAGTAACTGCCCTTACCTGAAATAAAGTCTTACTTGTAGGAAGACTCAGAGCCTGGGATTTAACACCATTTCTGAAGTGAAACACAAAGCACAGTTCTCATATATAGATCACACTCTGCTTTAGAGCAAGAAGCACGCTCTTGCTTTCTAAAGTCTCTAATACAGCAGGAAACTTGAGTGTTCTCAGAAAAAAAGAACGGTGTTTCCTACACATACAGACAATATCTAGTTCAACTCTGCCTCTGAAACTGAAACAAAGCCCTGGTCCTCTAACATCCGATGCTTGTCTGCTAAGATGAGAAACGTGTGAGATGCTTGAAGGATGTAGTTCGTTTGAGCTATAAAGAAACTGCGCTTATCTGAAATGAAGTCTTGTTTGTAGGAAGACTCAGAGCCTGGGATTTAACTCCATTTCTGAAGTGAAACACACAGCAGAGTTCTCATCCATTGATCACAGTCTGCTTTAGAGCAAGAAGCACGCTCTAGCTTTCTAGAGTCTCTAATGCTTGTCTGCTAAGATGAGAAACGTGTGAGCTTCGTGAACGATGTAGTTCATTTGAGCTAAAAAGTGACTGTCCTTACCTGAAACGAAGTAGTGCTTGTAGGAAGACACAGAGCCTTTGATTTACCTCCATTTTTGAAGTGAAACACAAAGCACAGTTCTCATATATAGATCACACTCTGCTTTAGAGCAAGAAGCACGCTCTTGCTTTCTAGAGTCTCTAATACAGCAGGAAACTTGAGTGTGCTCGGAACAAAAGAACGGTGTTTCCTACACATACAGACAATATCTAGTTCAACTCTGCTTCTGAAAGTGAAACAAACCACAGGTCCTCTAACATCCAATGCTTGTCAGTTAAGATGAGAAACGTGTGAGCTTCATGAACTATGTAGTTCGTTTAGCTGCAAAGTAACTGCCCTTACCTGAAACGAAGTCTTGCTTGTAGGGAGACTCAGAGCCTGGGGTTTAACTTCTTTTCTGAAGTGAAACACACAGCACAGTTCTCATATATTGATCACACTCTGCTTTAGAGCAAAAAGCACGCTCTTGCTTTCTAGATTCTCTAATACAGCAGGAAACGTGAGTGTGCTCAGAACAAATGAACACTGTTTCCTACACATACGGACCATATCTAGTCCAACTCTGCTTCTGAAACTGATACAAACCACAGGTCCTCTAACATCCAATGCTTGTCAGTTAAGATGAGAAACGTGTGAGCTTCGTGAACGATGTAGTTTGTTTGAGCAGAAAAGTGACTGCCCTTACCTGAAACAAAGTAGTGCTTGTAGGAAGACACAGATCCTGGGATTTAACTCCATTTCTTAATGGAAACACACAGCATAGTTCTCATCCATTGACTATACTCTGCTTTAGAGCAGGAAGAACGCTCTTGCTTTCTAGAGTCTCAAATACAGCAGGAAACTAGAGTGTGCTCCGAACAATGAACGGTGTTTCCTACATATATAGACCATATCTAGTTCAACTCTGCTTCTGATACTGAAACAAAGCACAGGTCCTCTAACATCCAATGCTTGTCTGTTAAGATGAGAATCGTGTGACCTTCTTGAAAGATGTAGTTCGTTTGAGCTGTAAAGTAACTGCCCTTACCTGAAACGAATTCTTGCTTGTAGGAAGACTCAGACCCTGGGATTTAACACCATTTCTGAAGTGAAACACAAAGCACAGTTCTCATATATAGATCACACTCTGCTTTAGAGCAAGAAGCACGCTCTTGCTTTCTAGAGTCTCTAATACAGCAGGAAACTTGAGTGTTCTCAGAACAAAAGAACGGTGTTTCCTACACATACGGACAATATATAGTTCAACTCTGCTTCAGAAACAGAAACAAAGCCCTGGTCCTCTAACATCCGATGCTTGTCTGCTAAGATGAGAAACGTGTGAGCTGCTTGAACCATGTAGTTCGTTTGAGCTATAAAGAAACTGCGCTTATCTGAAATGAAGTCCTGTTTGTAGGAAGACTCAGAGCCTGGGATTTAACTCCATTTCTGAAGTGAAACACACAGCAGAGTTCTCATCCATTGATCACACTCTGCTTTAGGGCAAGAAGCACGCTCTAGCTTTCTAGAGTCTCTAAGACAGCAGGAAAACTGAGTGTACTGAGAACAAAAAAACGGTGTTTCCTACACATACGGACCATATCAATTCCAACTCTGCTTCTGAAACTGACACAAAGGACTGCTCCTCTAACATCCGATGCTTGTCAGTTAAGATGAGAAAGGTGAAAGCTTCGTGAACGATGTAGTTCGTTTAGCTGTAAAGTAACTGCCCTCACCTGAAACGAAGTCTTGCTTGTAGGGAGACTCAGAGCCTGGGGTTTAACTCCATTTCTGAAGTGAAACACACAGCAGAGTTCCCATATACAGATCACACTCTGCTTTAGAGCAAGAAGAACGCTCTTGCTTTCTAGAATCTCTAAGACAGCAGGAAACATGAGTGTACTGAGAACAAAAGAACAGTGTTTCATACACATACAGACCATATCTAGTCCTACTCTGCCTCTGAAATTGATACAAATCACAGGTCCTCTAACATCCAATGCTTGTCATTTAAGATGAGAAACGTGTGAGCTTCGTGAAAGATGTAGTTCATTTGAGCTAAAAGTGACTGCCCTTACCTAAAACGAAGTAATGCTTGTAGGGAGACTCAGAGCCTGGGGTTTATCTCCATTTCTGAAGTGAAACACACAGCACAGTTCTCATATATAGATCACACTCTGCTTTAGAGCAAAAAGCACGCTCTTGCTTTCTAGATTCTCTAATACAGCAGGAAACTTGAGTGTGCTCAGAACAAATGAACAGTGTTTCCTACACATACGGACCATAACTAGTCCAACTCTGCTTCTGAAACTGATACAAACCACAGGTCCTCTAACATCCAATGCTTGTCAGTTAAGATGAGAAACGTGTGAGCTTCGTGAACGATGTAGTTTGTTTGAGCAGAAAAGTGACTGCCCTTACCTGAAACGAAGTAGTGCTTGTAGGAAGACACAGAGCCTGGGATTTAACTCCATTTCTGAATGGAAACACACAGCATAGTTCTCATCCATTGACTATACTCTGCTTTAGAGCAAGAAGAACGCTCTTGCTTTCTAGAGTCTCTAATACAGCAGGAAACTTGAGTGTTCTCAGAACAAAAGAACGGTGTTTCCTACACATACGGACAATATCTAGTTCAACTCTGCTTCAGAAACTGAAACAAAGCCCTGGTCCTCTAACATCCGATGCTTCTCTGCTAAGATGAGAAACGTGTGAGCTGCTTGAACTATGTAGTTCGTTTGAGCTATAAAGAAACTGCCCTTACCTGAAATGAAGTCTTGTTTGTAGGAAGACTCAGAGCCTGGGATTTAACTCCATTTCTGAAGTGAAACACACAGCAGAGTTCTCATCCATTGATCACACTCTGCTTTAGAGCAAGAAGCACGCTCTAGCTTTCTAGAGTCTCTAAGACAGCAGGAAACTTGAGTGTGCTCAGAACAAAAAAACGGTGTTTCCTACACATACAGACAATATCTAGTTCAACTCTGCTTCTGAAAGTGAAACAAACCACAGGTCCTCTAACATCTAATGCTTGTCAGTTAAGATGAGAAACGTGTGAGCTTCATAAACTATGTAGTTCGTTTAGCTGTAAAGTAACTGCCCTTACCTGAAACGAAGTCTTGCTTGTAGGGAGACTCAGAGCCTGGGGTTTAACTCCATTTCTGAAGTGAAACACACAGCACAGTTCTCATATATAGAACACACTCTGCTTTAGAGCAAAAAGCACGCTCTTGCTTTCTTGATTCTCTAATACAGCAGGAAACGTGAGTGTGCTCAGAACAAATGAACAGTGTTTCCTACACATACGGACCATATCTAGTCCAACTCTGCTTCTGAAACTGATACAAACCACAGGTCCTCTAACATCCAATGCTTGTCAGTTAAGATGAGAAACGTGTGAGCTTCATGAACGATGTAGTTTGTTTGAGCTGAAAAGTGACTGCCCTTACCTGAAATGAAGTAGTGCTTGTAGGAAGACACAGAGCCTGGGATTTAACTCCATTTCTGAATGGAAACACACAGCATAGTTCTCATCCATTGACTATACTCTGCTTTAGAGCAAGAAGAACGCTCTTGCTTCTAGAATCTCTAATACAGCAGGAAACTAGAGTGTGCTCCGAACAAAGAACGGTGTTTCCTACATATATAGACCATATCTAGTTCAACTCTGCTTCTGATACTGAAACAAACCACAGGTCCTCTAACATCCAATGCTTGTCTGTTAAGATGAGAAACGTGTGAGCTTCTTGAAAGATGTAGTTCGATTGAGCTGTAAAGTAACTGCCCTTACCTGAAATAAAGTCTTGCTTGTAGGAAGACTCAGAGCCTGGGATTTAACACCATTTCTGAAGTGAAACACAAAGCACAGTTCTCATATATAGATCACACTCTGCTTTAGAGCAAGAAGCACGCTCTTGCTTTCTAGAGTCTCTAATACAGCAGGAAACTTGAGTGTTCTCAGAACAAAAGAACGGTGTTTCCTACACATACAGACAATATCTAGTTCAACTCTGCCTCTGAAACTGAAACAAAGCCCTGGTCCTCTAACATCCGATGCTTGTCTGCTAAGATGAGAAACGTGTGAGATGCTTGAAGGATGTAGTTCGTTTGAGCTATAAAGAAACTGCGCTTATCTGAAATGAAGTCTTGTTTGTAGGAAGACTCAGAGCCTGGGATTTAACTCCATTTCTGAAGTGAAACACACAGCAGAGTTCTCATCCATTGATCACAGTCTGCTTTAGAGCAAGAAGCACGCTCTAGCTTTCTAGAGTCTCTAATACAGCAGGAAACGTGAGTGTGCTCAGAACAAAAGAACGGTGTTTCCTACACATACGGACAATATCTAGTTCAACTATGCTTCTGAAACTCAAACGAACCACAGGTCCTCTAACATCCAATGCTTGTCAGTTAAGATGTGAAACGTGCGAGCTTCATGAACGATGTAGTTCGTTTAGCTGAAAAGTGACTGCCCTTACTTGAAATGAAGTCTTGCTTGTTGGAAGACTCAGAGCCTGGGATTTTAACTCCAATTCTGAAGGGAAACACACAGACGAGTTCTCATCCATTGATCAGACTCTGCTTTAGAGCAAGAAGCACACTCTTCCTTTCCAGAGTCTCTAAGACAGCAGGAAACATGAGTGTGCTGAGAACAAAAGAATGGAGTTACCTACACATAAGGACCATATCAAGTTCAACTCTGCTTCTGAAACTGAAACAAACCACAGGTCCTCTAACATGCAATGCTTGTAGTTAAGATGAGAAACGTGTGAGCTTCGTAAACGATGTAGTTCTTTTGAGCTGGAATGTAACTGCCCTTACCTGAAACGAAGTAGTGCTTGTAGGGAGACTCAGAGCCTGAGATTTAAATCCATTTCTGAAGTGAAACACACAGCAGAGTTCTCATCCATTGATCACACTCTGCTTTAGAGCAAGAAGCACGCTCTTGCTTTCCAGAGTCTCTAAGACAGCAGGAAACGTGAGTGAGATGAGAAAAAAAGAACGGTGTTTCCTACGCATACGGACCATACCTATTCCAACTCTGCTTGTAAAACTGTTACAAAGCACTGGTCCTCTAACATCTGATGCTTCTCTGTTAAGATGAGAAACGTTTGAGCTTCGTGAACGATGTAGTTCGTTTGAGCTGTAAAGTAACTGCCCTTACCTGAAACGAAGTGTTGCTTGTAGGAAGACTCAGAGCCTGGGATTTAACTCCATTTCTGAAGTGAAACACAAAGCATAGTTCTCATATACAGATGACACTCTGCTTTAGAGCAAGAAGCACGCTCTTGCTTTCTAGAGTCTCTAATACAGCAGGAAACTTGAGTGTGCTCAGAACAAAAGAACGGTGTTTCCTACACATACGGACAATATCTAGTTCAACTCTGATTCTGAAAGTGAAACAAACCACAGGTCCTCTAACATCCAATGCTTGTCAGTTAAGATGAGAAACGTGTGAGCTTCATGAACGGTGTAGTTCGTTTAGCAGTAAAGTAACTGCCCTTACCTGAAACGAATTCTTGCTTGTGGGAGACTCAGAGCCTGGGGTTTAACTCCATTTCTGAAGTGAAACACACAGCAGAGTTCCCACATATAGATCACACTCTGCTTTAGAGCATGAAGCACGCTCTTGCTTTCTAGAGTCTCTAAGACAGCAGGAAACATGAGTGTGCTGAGAACAAAAGAACGGTGTTTCATACACATACAGACCATATCTAGTCCTACTCTGCATCTGAAATTGATACAAAGCACTGGGCCTCTAACATCCGAAGCGTGTCAGTTAACATGAGAAACGTGTGAGCTTCGTGAACGATGTAGTTCATTTGAGCTAAAAAGTGACTGCCCTTACCTGAAATGAAGTAGTCCTTGTAGGAAGACACAGAGCATGGGATTTAACTCCATTTCTGAATGGAAACACACAGCATAGTTCTCTTCCATGGATCACACTCTGCTTTAGAGCAAGAAGGACGCTCTTGCTTTCTAGAATCTCTAATACAGCAGGAATCTAGAGTGTGCTCCGAACAATGAATGGTGTTTCCTACATATATAGACCATATCTAGTTCAACTCTGCTTCTGATACTGAAACAAAGCACAGGTCCTCTAAAATCCAATGCTTGTCTGTTAAGATGAGAAACGTGTGAGCTTCTTGAAAGATGTAGTTCGTTTGAGCTGTAAGTAACTGCCCTTACCTGAAACGAAGTCTTGCTTGTAGGAAGACTCAGAGCCTGGGATTTAACACCATTTCTGAAGTGAAACACAAAGCACAGTTCTCATATATAGATTACACTCTGCTTTAGAGCAAGAAGAACGCTCTTGCTTTCTAGAGTCTCTAATACAGCAGGAAACTTGAGTGTTCTCAGAACAAAAGAACGGTGTTTCCTACACATACGGACAATATCTAGTTCAACTCTGCTTCAGAAACTGAAACAAAGCCCTGGTCCTCTAACATCCGATGCTTGTCTGCTAAGATGAGAAACGTGTGAGCTGCTTGAACGATGTAGTTCGTTTGAGCTATAAAGAAACTGCCCTTACCTGAAATGAAGTCTTGTTTGTAGGAAGACTCAGAGCCTGGGATTTAACTCCATTTCTGAAGTGAAACACACAGCAGAGTTCTCATCCATTGATCACACTCTGCTTTAGAGCAAGAAGTACGCTCTAGCTTTCTAGATTCTCTAAGACAGCAGGAAACTTGAGTGTGCTCAGAACAAAAAAACGGTGTTTCCTACACATACAGACAATATCTAGTTCAACTCTGCTTCTGAAAGTGAAACAAACCACAGGTCCTCTAACATCTAATGCTTGTCAGTTAAGATGAGAAACGTGTGAGCTTCATGAACTATGTAGTTCGTTTAGCTGCAAAGTAACTGCCCTTACCTGAAACGAAGTCTTGCTTGTAGGGAGACTCAGAGCCAGGGGTTTAACTCCATTTCTGAAGTGAAACACACAGCACAGTTCTCATATATAGAACACACTCTGCTTTAGAGCAAAAAGCACGCTCTTGCTTTCTTGATTCTCTAATACAGCAGGAAACGTGAGTGTGCTCAGAACAAATGAACAGTGTTTCCTACACATACGGACCATATCTAGTCCAACTCTGCTTCTGAAACTGATACAAACCACAGGTCCTCTAACATCCAATGCTTGTCAGTTAAGATGAGAAACGTGTGAGCTTCATGAACGATTTTAGTTTGTTTGAGCTGAAAAGTGACTGCCCTTACCTGAAATGAAGTAGTGCTTGTAGGAAGACACAGAGCCTGGGATTTAACTCCATTTCTGAATGGAAACACACAGCATAGTTCTCATCCATTGACTATACTCTGCTTTAGAGCAAGAAGAACGCTCTTGCTTCTAGAATCTCTAATACAGCAGGAAACTAGAGTGTGCTCCGAACAAAGAACGGTGTTTCCTACATATATAGACCATATCTAGTTCAACTCTGCTTCTGATACTGAAACAAACCACAGGTCCTCTAACATCCAATGCTTGTCTGTTAAGATGAGAAACGTGTGAGCTTCTTGAAAGATGTAGTTCGATTGAGCTGTAAAGTAACTGCCCTTACCTGAAATAAAGTCTTGCTTGTAGGAAGACTCAGAGCCTGGGATTTAACACCATTTCCTAAGTGAAACACAAAGCACAGTTCTCATATATAGATCACACTCTGCTTTAGAGCAAGAAGCACGCTCTTGCTTTCTAAAGTCTCTAATACAGCAGGAAACTTGAGTGTTCTCAGAACAAAAGAACGGTGTTTCCTACACATACAGACAATATCTAGTTCAACTCTGCCTCTGAAACTGAAACAAAGCCCTGGTCCTCTAACATCCGATGCTTGTCTGCTAAGATGAGAAAAGTGTGAGATGCTTGAAGGATGTAGTTCGTTTGAGCTATAAAGAAACTGCGCTTATCTGAAATGAAGTCTTGTTTGTAGGAAGACTCAGAGCCTGGGATTTAACTCCATTTCTGAAGTGAAACACACAGCAGAGTTGTCATCCATTGATCACAGTCTGCTTTAGAGCAAGAAGCACGCTCTAGCTTTCTAGAGTCTCTAATACAGCAGGAAACGTGAGTGTGCTCAGAACAAAAGAACGGTGTTTCCTACACATACGGACAATATCTAGTTCAACTATGCTTCTGAAACTCAAACGAACCACAGGTCCTCTAACATCCAATGCTTGTCAGTTAAGATGTGAAACGTGTGAGCTTCATGAACGATGTAGTTCGTTTAGCTGAAAAGTGACTGCCCTTACTTGAAATGAAGTCTTGCTTGTTGGAAGACTCAGAGCCTGGGATTTTAACTACAATTCTGAAGGGAAACACACAGACGAGTTCTCATCCATTGATCAGACTCTGCTTTAGAGCAAGAAGCACACTCTTCCTTTCCAGAGTCTCTAAGACAGCAGGAAACATGAGTGTGCTGAGAACAAAAGAATGGAGTTACCTACACATAAGGACCATATCAAGTTCAACTCTGCTTCTGAAACTGAAACAAACCACAGGTCCTCTAACATGCAATGCTTGTAGTTAAGATGAGAAACGTGTGAGCTTCGTAAATGATGTAGTTCTTTTGAGCTGGAATGTAACTGCCCTTACCTGAAACGAAGTAGTGCTTGTAGGGAGACTCAGAGCCTGAGATTTAAATCCATTTCTGAAGTGAAACACACAGCAGAGTTCTCATCCATTGATCACACTCTGCTTTAGAGCAAGAAGCACGCTCTTGCTTTCCAGAGTCTCTAAGACAGCAGGAAACGTGAGTGAGATGAGAAAAAAAGAACGGTGTTTCCTACGCATACGGACCATACCTATTCCAACTCTGCTTGTAAAACTGTTACAAAGCACTGGTCCTCTAACATCTGATGCTTCTCTGTTAAGATGAGAAACGTTTGAGCTTCGTGAACGATGTAGTTCGTTTGAGCTGTAAAGTAACTGCCCTTACCTGAAACGAAGTGTTGCTTGTAGGAAGACTCAGAGCCTGGGATTTAACTCCATTTCTGAAGTGAAACACAAAGCATAGTTCTCATATACAGATGACACTCTGCTTTAGAGCAAGAAGCACGCTCTTGCTTTCTAGAGTCTCTAATACAGCAGGAAACTTGAGTGTGCTCAGAACAAAAGAACGGTGTTTCCTACACATACGGACAATATCTAGTTCAACTCTGATTCTGAAACTGAAACAAACCACAGGTCCTCTAACATCCAATGCTTGTCAGTTAAGATGAGAAACGTGTGAGCTTCATGAACAGTGTAGTTCGTTTAGCAGTAAAGTAACTGCCCTTACCTGAAACGAATTCTTGCTTGTGGGAGACTCAGAGCCTGGGGTTTAACTCCATTTCTGAAGTGAAACACACAGCAGAGTTCCCACATATAGATCACACTCTGCTTTAGAGCATGAAGCACGCTCTTGCTTTCTAGAGTCTCTAAGACAGCAGGAAACATGAGTGTGCTGAGAACAAAAGAACGGTGTTTCATACACATACAGACCATATCTAGTCCTACTCTGCATCTGAAATTGATACAAAGCACTGGGCCTCTAACATCCGAAGCATGTCAGTTAACATGAGAAACGTGTGAGCTTCGTGAACGATGTAGTTCATTTGAGCTAAAAAGTGACTGCCCTTACCTGAAATGAAGTAGTGCTTGTAGGAAGACACAGAGCATGGATTTAACTCCATTTCTGAATGGAAACACACAGCATAGTTCTCTTCCATGGAT
Organism: Onychomys leucogaster; assembly: GCA_949786385.1. Classification (NCBI taxonomy): domain Eukaryota; kingdom Metazoa; phylum Chordata; class Mammalia; order Rodentia; family Cricetidae; genus Onychomys; species Onychomys leucogaster. The sequence continues at coordinate 2,537,784 of CATKUP010000073.1, forward strand.
CACACTCTGCTTTAGAGCAAGAAGGACGCTCTTGCTTTCTAGAATCTCTAATACAGCAGGAATCTAGAGTGTGCTCCGAACAATGAATGGTGTTTCCTACATATATAGACCATATCTAGTTCAACTCTGCTTCTGATACTGAAACAAAGCACAGGTCCTCTAACATCCAATGCTTGTCTGTTAAGATGAGAAACGTGTGAGCTTCTTGAAAGATGTAGTTCGTTTGAGCTGTAAGTAACTGCCCTTACCTGAAACGAAGTCTTGCTTGTAGGAAGACTCAGAGCCTGGGATTTAACACCATTTCTGAAGTGAAACACAAAGCACAGTTCTCATATATAGATTACACTCTGCTTTAGAGCAAGAAGAACGCTCTTGCTTTCTAGAGTCTCTAATACAGCAGGAAACTTGAGTGTTCTCAGAACAAAAGAACGGTGTTTCCTACACATACGGACAATATCTAGTTCAACTCTGCTTCAGAAACTGAAACAAAGCCCTGGTCCTCTAACATCCGATGCTTGTCTGCTAAGATGAGAAACGTGTGAGCTGCTTGAACGATGTAGTTCGTTTGAGCTATAAAGAAACTGCCCTTACCTGAAATGAAGTCTTGTTTGTAGGAAGACTCAGAGCCTGGGATTTAACTCCATTTCTGAAGTGAAACACACAGCAGAGTTCTCATCCATTGATCACACTCTGCTTTAGAGCAAGAAGCACGCTCTAGCTTTCTAGAGTCTCTAAGACAGCAGGAAACTTGAGTGTGCTCAGAACAAAAAAACGGTGTTTCCTACACATACAGACAATATCTAGTTCAACTCTGCTTCTGAAAGTGAAACAAACCACAGGTCCTCTAACATCTAATGCTTGTCAGTTAAGATGAGAAACGTGTGAGCTTCATGAACTATGTAGTTCGTTTAGCTGCAAAGTAACTGCCCTTACCTGAAACGAAGTCTTGCTTGTAGGGAGACTCAGAGCCTGGGGTTTAACTCCATTTCTGAAGTGAAACACACAGCACAGTTCTCATATATAGAACACACTCTGCTTTAGAGCAAAAAGCACGCTCTTGCTTTCTTGATTCTCTAATACAGCAGGAAACGTGAGTGTGCTCAGAACAAATGAACAGTGTTTCCTACACATACGGACCATATCTAGTCCAACTCTGCTTCTGAAACTGATACAAACCACAGGTCCTCTAACATCCAATGCTTGTCAGTTAAGATGAGAAACGTGTGAGCTTCATGAACGATGTAGTTTGTTTGAGCTGAAAAGTGACTGCCCTTACCTGAAATGAAGTAGTGCTTGTAGGAAGACACAGAGCCTGGGATTTAACTCCATTTCTGAATGGAAACACACAGCATAGTTCTCATCCATTGACTATACTCTGCTTTAGAGCAAGAAGAACGCTCTTGCTTCTAGAATCTCTAATACAGCAGGAAACTAGAGTGTGCTCCGAACAAAGAACGGTGTTTCCTACATATATAGACCATATCTAGTTCAACTCTGCTTCTGATACTGAAACAAACCACAGGTCCTCTAACATCCAATGCTTGTCTGTTAAGATGAGAAACGTGTGAGCTTCTTGAAAGATGTAGTTCGATTGAGCTGTAAAGTAACTGCCCTTACCTGAAATAAAGTCTTACTTGTAGGAAGACTCAGAGCCTGGGATTTAACACCATTTCTGAAGTGAAACACAAAGCACAGTTCTCATATATAGATCACACTCTGCTTTAGAGCAAGAAGCACGCTCTTGCTTTCTAAAGTCTCTAATACAGCAGGAAACTTGAGTGTTCTCAGAAAAAAAGAACGGTGTTTCCTACACATACAGACAATATCTAGTTCAACTCTGCCTCTGAAACTGAAACAAAGCCCTGGTCCTCTAACATCCGATGCTTGTCTGCTAAGATGAGAAACGTGTGAGATGCTTGAAGGATGTAGTTCGTTTGAGCTATAAAGAAACTGCGCTTATCTGAAATGAAGTCTTGTTTGTAGGAAGACTCAGAGCCTGGGATTTAACTCCATTTCTGAAGTGAAACACACAGCAGAGTTCTCATCCATTGATCACAGTCTGCTTTAGAGCAAGAAGCACGCTCTAGCTTTCTAGAGTCTCTAATGCTTGTCTGCTAAGATGAGAAACGTGTGAGCTTCGTGAACGATGTAGTTCATTTGAGCTAAAAAGTGACTGTCCTTACCTGAAACGAAGTAGTGCTTGTAGGAAGACACAGAGCCTTTGATTTACCTCCATTTTTGAAGTGAAACACAAAGCACAGTTCTCATATATAGATCACACTCTGCTTTAGAGCAAGAAGCACGCTCTTGCTTTCTAGAGTCTCTAATACAGCAGGAAACTTGAGTGTGCTCGGAACAAAAGAACGGTGTTTCCTACACATACAGACAATATCTAGTTCAACTCTGCTTCTGAAAGTGAAACAAACCACAGGTCCTCTAACATCCAATGCTTGTCAGTTAAGATGAGAAACGTGTGAGCTTCATGAACTATGTAGTTCGTTTAGCTGCAAAGTAACTGCCCTTACCTGAAACGAAGTCTTGCTTGTAGGGAGACTCAGAGCCTGGGGTTTAACTTCTTTTCTGAAGTGAAACACACAGCACAGTTCTCATATATTGATCACACTCTGCTTTAGAGCAAAAAGCACGCTCTTGCTTTCTAGATTCTCTAATACAGCAGGAAACGTGAGTGTGCTCAGAACAAATGAACACTGTTTCCTACACATACGGACCATATCTAGTCCAACTCTGCTTCTGAAACTGATACAAACCACAGGTCCTCTAACATCCAATGCTTGTCAGTTAAGATGAGAAACGTGTGAGCTTCGTGAACGATGTAGTTTGTTTGAGCAGAAAAGTGACTGCCCTTACCTGAAACAAAGTAGTGCTTGTAGGAAGACACAGATCCTGGGATTTAACTCCATTTCTTAATGGAAACACACAGCATAGTTCTCATCCATTGACTATACTCTGCTTTAGAGCAGGAAGAACGCTCTTGCTTTCTAGAGTCTCAAATACAGCAGGAAACTAGAGTGTGCTCCGAACAATGAACGGTGTTTCCTACATATATAGACCATATCTAGTTCAACTCTGCTTCTGATACTGAAACAAAGCACAGGTCCTCTAACATCCAATGCTTGTCTGTTAAGATGAGAATCGTGTGACCTTCTTGAAAGATGTAGTTCGTTTGAGCTGTAAAGTAACTGCCCTTACCTGAAACGAATTCTTGCTTGTAGGAAGACTCAGACCCTGGGATTTAACACCATTTCTGAAGTGAAACACAAAGCACAGTTCTCATATATAGATCACACTCTGCTTTAGAGCAAGAAGCACGCTCTTGCTTTCTAGAGTCTCTAATACAGCAGGAAACTTGAGTGTTCTCAGAACAAAAGAACGGTGTTTCCTACACATACGGACAATATATAGTTCAACTCTGCTTCAGAAACAGAAACAAAGCCCTGGTCCTCTAACATCCGATGCTTGTCTGCTAAGATGAGAAACGTGTGAGCTGCTTGAACCATGTAGTTCGTTTGAGCTATAAAGAAACTGCGCTTATCTGAAATGAAGTCCTGTTTGTAGGAAGACTCAGAGCCTGGGATTTAACTCCATTTCTGAAGTGAAACACACAGCAGAGTTCTCATCCATTGATCACACTCTGCTTTAGGGCAAGAAGCACGCTCTAGCTTTCTAGAGTCTCTAAGACAGCAGGAAAACTGAGTGTACTGAGAACAAAAAAACGGTGTTTCCTACACATACGGACCATATCAATTCCAACTCTGCTTCTGAAACTGACACAAAGGACTGCTCCTCTAACATCCGATGCTTGTCAGTTAAGATGAGAAAGGTGAAAGCTTCGTGAACGATGTAGTTCGTTTAGCTGTAAAGTAACTGCCCTCACCTGAAACGAAGTCTTGCTTGTAGGGAGACTCAGAGCCTGGGGTTTAACTCCATTTCTGAAGTGAAACACACAGCAGAGTTCCCATATACAGATCACACTCTGCTTTAGAGCAAGAAGAACGCTCTTGCTTTCTAGAATCTCTAAGACAGCAGGAAACATGAGTGTACTGAGAACAAAAGAACAGTGTTTCATACACATACAGACCATATCTAGTCCTACTCTGCCTCTGAAATTGATACAAATCACAGGTCCTCTAACATCCAATGCTTGTCATTTAAGATGAGAAAACGTGTGAGGCTTCGTGAAAGATGTAGTTCATTTGAGCTAAAAGTGACTGCCCCTTACCTAAAACGAAGTAAATGCTTGTAGGGAGACTCAGAGCCTGGGGTTTATCTCCATTTCTGAAGTGAAACACACAGCACAGTTCTCATATATAGATCACACTCTGCTTTAAGAGCAAAAAGCACGCTCTTGCTTTCTAGATTCTCTAATACAGCAGGAAACTTGGTTAGTGTGCTCAGAACAAATGAACAGTGTTTCCTACACATACGGACCATAACTAGTCCAACTCTGCTTCTGAAACTGATACAAACCACAGGTCCTCTAACATCCAATGCTTGTCAGTTAAGATGAGAAACGTGTGAGCTTCGTGAACGATGTAGTTTGTTTGAGCAGAAAAGTGACGGCCCTTACCTGAAACGAAGTAGTGCTTGTAGGAAGACACAGAGCCTGGGATTTAACTCCATTTCTGAATGGAAACACACAGCATAGTTCTCATCCATTGACTATACTCTGCTTTAGAGCAAGAAGAACGCTCTTGCTTTCTAGAGTCTCTAATACAGCAGGAAACTTGAGTGTTCTCAGAACAAAAGAACGGTGTTTCCTACACATACGGACAATATCTAGTTCAACTCTGCTTCAGAAACTGAAACAAAGCCCTGGTCCTCTAACATCCGATGCTTGTCTGCTAAGATGAGAAACGTGTGAGCTGCTTGAACGATGTAGTTCGTTTGAGCTATAAAGAAACTGCCCTTACCTGAAATGAAGTCTTGTTTGTAGGAAGACTCAGAGCCTGGGATTTAACTCCATTTCTGAAGTGAAACACACAGCAGAGTTCTCATCCATTGATCACACTCTGCTTTAGAGCAAGAAGCACGCTCTAGCTTTCTAGAGTCTCTAAGACAGCAGGAAACTTGAGTGTGCTCAGAACAAAAAAACGGTGTTTCCTACACATACAGACAATATCTAGTTCAACTCTGCTTCTGAAAGTGAAACAAACCACAGGTCCTCTAACATCTAATGCTTGTCAGTTAAGATGAGAA